>OY728146.1:1528048332-1530517707 GCA_963277665.1 Viscum album | reverse complement strand
TTTTAATATATAT
The DNA here is from genome assembly GCA_963277665.1 of Viscum album. Taxonomy (NCBI): domain Eukaryota; kingdom Viridiplantae; phylum Streptophyta; class Magnoliopsida; order Santalales; family Viscaceae; genus Viscum; species Viscum album. The sequence continues at coordinate 1,530,517,694 of OY728146.1, read as the reverse complement.
TGTTAGATTTCACTATTCTTTGAAAAATTCACTTTTTTAGAAAATTCTCATATTTTAATGATACGATAATATTTATTGTTGATTCATTAAAATGAACATAATATTTTCATATAACATTTCTAAATGGTTGAAAATATTAATTTTATTACTTTTTATACAATATGAATAATTTTATTTCATAATATAATATTTTCCATATATATAGACATAAATAAAAATTTATTAAATTATAATCAATATTATTTCATTATAAAAAAAATTAAACATAAAAATATTTTTTTATTCTTATTCATAAATATGAAATTAAAATATATGTTATAATATTCATGTTGAAATAATATTATTAACATTAGATCAAATTTCATTAAAACGCATTTTATGTGTAACATAATCTTTCGAATCAATTTTATTTATTTGAGAAAAATCTCTAATTAACACTTGGGGTTGTAAAATATGTCATGGAAAAACCAAAAAATATATATTTTAAAAATATTTTAGGATTTATTTCAAAATATAATATTATCATCAATTCTCATCACAGAGTTATGTACTCTAATCTATGATTTTATAAATGTAGTTTCCAAGTATTTAAATAAAATATCTATTGTGCCAACTGTAATGTCTACAACCCAATAACCCAGGGAAGTTTGTTTCTATATGACATAAAAAATATATACAAGTTAACACATCATAGTAGAACATGAATTTTTGTACTATTGTAAATCTAGATACATACATTAATATAAAATTATATTCAAAATAATAAAATTTAAAAAATAGTGAATGTAAATATCATGAATCCTTGATCTCAATGAATGATTTTTCTTCGAATATTGGGGAAAAGAAATAAATTATTTCCAAGATATATTCTTAAAAATAATTAAAAACAATGTAATATAATAAGATTAAATAAGTAATAATAAATATAGAATGTTATATAACTAATACAACATTCCATATAATATATAACATGATCATAAATAAATATTTCATAGAAATAAATTATGAGTAACTTATCAAATATCAATAATCACATGAACATGAAAAATATTCCTAGATTTTTTATCAATTAAAATAATAAAATTGTAATTTATAAGTGATCTCATAATGAAGGAATAAATAATTTTGAACCACATAAAAATATTGGAAGGAAATTATGGAATGCCATCATACAAAACTAGGTAAGGTTGTGGAAAAATATTGAAACATGTTTTTCACATGATACCAATTGATGCATCAAGAGGATAATTAATTTCATTCTTCACTGGTTACATAATAAGTCCAATACATTTATAATATAAATAAATAATAAAATATAATCAGCACGCCTTTTTAAAAAATTTCTATATATGATGTACTAGAATATATAATGTCAGTAATTTCCAAAGTAAACCTGATCATAAAATATTCTTATAAATAGTAAGAATAGTATCATTATAGAATATCCGCAATAGGTAATAAATTGGTTGTTATTATTGATGATTGGAAATATGATAAAAGTATTCTTAAAGATATTCATTGCAAAATACCATTTTCATTTTGATATACACATATAAAAAATAAAAATTTCTAGAATGTTTGGAAAATCAATTTATTTTTAAAATAATCATGGAAACATTTAATGGATTCTACAAATTCTTGAGTAGACACAATAGTGTAAAATTTTGTTTATAATTATTATGTTTAAATAATTATTCCATTAAAATTTTGTGTATGAATTCGAAAATTAAATTCAAAATATTAATGAATTTAAAAAAAATTTTTAAACAGAAAACATGTGTAAAAATTAAATTATTATATAATCTGACAAATATACCAAATATTCATTAATACATGTTATAGAAAATATATATATAGAGGAAAATAATTCCATAATGAATAGAAAAACAGTATCCATGTTCTTTAGTACATGATTTAAGCATCCAAATTATATAAATAACGGAAAATTAAATGAAACAATATAATTTCTATAAAAAAGAGTAAATAAAATAATTTTTTATGAAAAAAATATCAAATAATTCCCCATTCAGAAAAAATAATAAAAAATAATAAATAAACATTATATTTTTAAATAAATAGTTACCAGTATTGTAATTGTAGAATCACAAACCCCATAATAGATATAGCATAAAATTAAACATGTAATACCCGGAATATAAATATTTTCTTGATATATAAATATAATGGGGTTTGTAGATAGATGTCATAAAAATTTAATATGGACATACACTAAATATATCTAAATATAGTTCAAGATAAGATGATATTTTTTACAATGAATGTACCATTGAAGTGGGAATTAATCACGGAATTGATTATTTAAATCTAATATTAGTCCACATGAATTTTTTTTGGAAATACTATATAATATAATCTATATACATTATACACATATAATTAGAACCTCAAAGACAATGGCAATATTTTATAAATCCATGAAAATAAATTCTATTATAAAACCCCATAACACAGGTTAAACAAATATATTACATTATTTAGATTAATAAATAAAAAATAATGTTTAATTAAATACATTCTTATAAAAATATGTCATGCTTATTTTTTCGTTAAATTTATTTATTAATATGTAATATTTAATCACATAATAAATTAAATTTATGTGAGATGTTTAGAGGATATTCTCTTCATAAGTCCAAAATAACTTAGTTATGCTAACCATTATAAAATATTTAATTGTTAAATCATATATATAATTATTATTTGGAATTATTTATCATCTTTATACATCAATATATTATTCACACATATCATTAAATATGGGTAAAAATTGTAATATGTTATATTCTTGAAGACGATAGGCTATACATATGCATGGGTAATGTTTCCATTTTTCAACAATCATGCTTGAAAGAAAGTAAATGTTATTTTATATATCAATGAAAATCACTATAAAATATTATTTCATTAAATATAATTACACTTACCATCTATATGATTCATTAATGAAAAATTAATCCTAACCCTTCTTGGAGGTCATAATTCAATTGTATGTCTAAGATAAGTTATTATATTTTAATGAATTGAAATATATGAAAATAAATGGAAAAATAGTTTTAAAATTAAATAATATTTAATTAAATATATATATATATATATATTAAATACAAGAACATTAACATTCTTGGGATGATATTATGGAAAATTTATTACATCTGTTTGTGAGAAATTAGTCCATCATAAACACAACAGATGTTTTCATTCCCCACTTGATAAAAGAGGAGATATATTAATGTAGCTAAATTAAAATTATAAAATCTTATTTAATGGGAGATAATTATGTTATTAGTTCATCATGTTTGAATATAATTTGATGAAGGTGGCAGAATAAATAAATCTAAAATACTCTGTTATGAATTATAACACTTCTTCATTCAACCTCTTAATTTTTACACAAAAATCATAGGTAAGTGAGTTTTATAATCTGAAACAGCCTCTATGAACTAATAATTTAAATGTGTAATGGATTTCATCATTAAATTTTTGAAAATTTATTTTGAAGTGTGAACAATAGAAGATAGGATGTTTACTTTTAGAAATGAGTAGAGGTGCACTTTTACAATTTATTAAAATACTTTGTTAATATAAATTTATATTCTTTTTAAAATAAAATTTTATGTTATATAAATATTAATATAGCCTGATTATAGCTCCAAATAACATCATCTATTAAAATTTAGGATGGTAAAATTTTCGTTTATGCTTAATTTTAATATTGGATATTCTGATTTACCATTTTACTCTAGTGAGGAATTTGTATTGTTTATAATATTAATTATGACAAAAAAATTAGTTAAAATTGTTAAAAACTATTCATTTTACATAATGAAAATATCTAATAAAATTATCTATATGTGGTTATAATATTTTTTTATTAAACTAAAAATTTTATTTGTAATATTTAATGAAAATAGAGCATTGTTTTATAAAAATATAATATATAACTATCCAACAAAAAGACAAATATTTTCTGAAAATTATAATAAATGAAACATAAATTAGTTATGACTAGATTATTTCAAAAATTAAGTTACATTTGAGAAAAATTTCTTAAAATAACGAAAATAAATTATATTATTTTCTCAAAAATAAAACAACATTTTTTATAAAATTATATTTATAAATAATGAATAGACTATACTAAATATCAAGTACATATTTTCCAATATTTTTTATTTATATATTTTTTAATTCCTATGAAGAAATTTTTATTCCAATTTATTCAACTAATTTTAATAGATATGTTATAATATTTAAATTTTAATTTTTTTTACTATATCGTGGTTTGTCTAAATGTGATGTCCAGTGTAAATCAAGCTATATGATAAATATAATTTATATAATGGGAATTATATTCTAATATATATAGGTGTTACATTTATTCTCTCAATAAGAATTTAATTTGCCTCAATTTCTTCATTTAATTACATATGTATCATCATCAAAAGAATTTTTCCATGGGTATCAAATCAGTAGTGCCATTTATTCCTATGTTTAGATTCTTAATAGACATGTGATGCTACGGTTATATGATATTCATCATTTAGGAATATATAACTGTAATAAAATTTTACATTCATGTATTTAAATATCATTTTCTTAGTAAAAAAAATCATCATCTTCTAATCACTAAGTAATAACTCATGGATTCATCTCTTTATACACAGCACATAGTAGATCCTCATTTCCAAGATATACCATTAGAGGTCTCCTAGATGGTTTTTGAAAATATATCATTGCATGGAATATAATTTCTATTTCTCAAGGGAGTAGAACCATGGCACTCATTAATGTGTATATTTGTTTAAATATTTTTTATGTCATATTAAAGACATATAAAATTTATGTTTAAACGTCAATGAATAAACTTTTTAATAAACCAATAATATTCTCATTAGTAATCATTAAACATTAATGGTAAACGTTTTTTCTTCATATGAAAGATATATACATATTTTAACCTAAAATTTTTAGTCACATGGAACCCTATACACAGAATTCTCTCATCATTCATCACAAATGAAATATTTTTAAAGTTCAAGAAATATCATAAAAAGATCAACGGTGATGAATCTAAATTAGTTGATTATGAAGGCGTAATCATGGAAAATTAATAGAAAAAATTCAATATATAAAAACTATAATGGATGGGTTAATAGGTTAAAAAATATATTAAGATGATCTAAATGATTATCATCTAAAACATCTAAAAGGAAATATTATTTTAATAGAATAAAAATTTAAAATATATCCATAATGATACATAATCCGTCATTATAGATTAATTGTTTCATATTCCACTTAAGAAACATTCTCTTTACTTTAGCCTCTTGATGAAGTAATCCGGTCCCCTATAAGAACCATCTCCACCATATCTATTCCTAACTATGTGGATCCACCTCTACATGTCATGCACGAACATCATGTTTTCTCTTGGCTGCTCTTGCATGCTATCTGCCTTCGTAATTATCCCTTGGCATCTTTGGGTAATCCTATCTAGGATTTTTAAACTTATTTGATCCTAATACAAGAAACAAAGTTGATATTACTTTGATTTAAAATTTATATATTGACATATTTTTGTAATATTCTCATAAACACATAGCCAATACTATACTTGGATGCCTTACATAAATCACCTTCTTATATATTTAATTATTCAACAAAATTATAAAAATTTTATTTGTTTATTTCATTGAAATCTGGGAAACATATTTATGAAATAATACTATACAATTTGGTGTAGAATTTATGAATCTCCATATTAAAATTAAAATGAATTTCAAAAAAATCCTTATATCATGTTATCATCTAATAAATAACTGAACAATAATAATGTGATATCATATACTACTATGTATTTAAAAAGTCATTGTATGTATTAAAATATATCCAATAATGATATTCAATATGGAACTACATTGTACATGGATATTCCTAACTAAATCACCTTATATATAATTTATCACTCCCTAACACATATTGGGAAAGAATAATAAATTAGACTAAACAAAAACTTACACCAACACATGTATTCATAACTTCTGTTTTTTTAAGAACCCTTATATCTTTATACTTTGATTTTTATCATTATTATGGAACTATAAAGTTTGGATTGTATAAATTTTATAACTATCATGCCAAAAAAATTATCTAATTATATGTTCTATGAATTATAGTGACTTTATCATTGGAATATCACCAAAAAATACTCTATGATTAAATATTGAATGATTTCAGCACATGATAATTTCTGTGAGGTTCAATTATTTTTATAACTATCATGCCAAAAAAATTATCTAATTATATGTTCTATGAATTATAGTGACTTTATCATTAGCATATCACCAAAAAAATACTCTATGATTAAATATTGACTGATTTCAGGGCATGATAATTTCAATGAGGTTCAATTATTTTTATTATTATCTGATGAAACATATAGTAATTTTGATTTCTACTCTACATTTCATATATTGGTAAATTCATGTATATTTTTATTTCACAATGATATTTTATATATAATTAAATATTTTCAAAATATTATAATGCTAGTATTTATATAATATTGATTTCATGAATTTAGATTATATATATATTGATCATTTTATTATATAGTATCAATGATTGTAAAGAGTTTTCATATATATTTGGGTGGACATGTGTTGGTTTTTATTATTAAATTTGGGAATTTTTTTTCATGACACCACAAACAATGTACATCATGTCCCCAAGTAAGATAAATGTGAAACCAAATTCCACACTCCAATAGGTTATGGTAGATTAACTAGCACTGAGTATACATAACACACATATGGGAGGCCTTAGAATAAGGTTCTATTATGTGAAAGTCATCTCAAAATACCAATTAAAAGAACATATTTTAAAGAAATTTCATTCCATAATTTATGAATTCACCTATCCCCCACATCACAGTTTGACACAATTATTTGAAATCATAAATGACAAATATAATCTAACAAAATATATAAATTGTATCAAATCTTCTCTAAATTAGGGAAATATCATCAAATTCCACTCCTATTTTGAACTATGTTTTTTCAGTCTCACTATGCACTTCCTTCTCCTAGTTTTTGTAGGACTTTATCAAATTTCATGTCTTTTATTTATGAAATCTATTTTATAGTAACTGCCTCTATTGTTGGGGTAATTAGAGTACACAATTTGAAAAACCATAACCTCTTAACAGAATGATTTAATAGATTAGTCAGCTCATTATCATAATGTTATAAAAACAATAATTTGATACATATTAATAATTATCCTGATATCGTCAAGGTGAATACTATAAATAATAGTAAATCCATAACAATACTTCCATTCAAAAATTCTAAATCATGGTTTCATGGTAACAATCCCTTGGGATAACTCACAGCATGAGTTCGGTAACACATGTGGATTTGATTTGAGAGGTTATTGTCATTAGGTTTCCCCATTAAGAAGTGAATCTTATAACGACTAGATTTTGTTAGACCAATATGGGATATTACCTAGGAAATTTTGGGTAGACCTAACCCTACCTTGATTAACATTCTAAAAAGGGGATCATACACCTTTTTATATTTTTCATGATGATTCCTAAATACCGACTTATAAAAAATAGAATAATATAATATCACACCCTAAGACTCACATAAGGATTCTTTAAATCTAACTAAGAATTATTCAATTGATGAGACATCATAGTTTGATTAGGGAAATGGCCTCAAAGTGCCCACAAGGGTATATATGAAGGGAATGTATCCTAATGTTAATGGACTACATTAAAGTGTTCAATGGACATAAACTACTATACACATATTTTATAGGTTGTAAATAACATTCCGTAAATACCCTAAGGTAACCTATGTAATATGTCCCATGTATATTTACATTGGTCGATGCTTGTTTACTCTTTTCATTCATATGAATCTGGTTGTATTCTGGTACATGGGCATGCCCAAACACCTAGATGGACTATTTAATATATGGCCCCAACCTTAAACCTTACTTAATCTTGAGTTATTACAAGATTACACATTGAGGATCTTTTTAGGTTTAGTTTTTTAGAGAATTAGATCATGAAACTTGCATTACATTCTTCATTTAAACAAAGTGGTTACATAAAAGACAGTATTCATTCTTCCCATCAACGGAAACATATTTAAAATAAAACATGGATTCTTTCTTAACACATCCTTGACACTATCATCACATCATGTACCATTCCCTTGACCTGTGAAAAACATTTCAAAAACATGGGATGAGCATAAAAAGCTCATAAAGGGTTATAAAAATATGGAAAGGAAACATGATTTCATATATACATAAGAATGAAATCATACTTTACCCATAAAACATAGGCACTTTAACATACCTCATAAAACAATGAATAAATCATAGAAACTATAAGACATAAAGGTAACTTGAGGCATTCATAACATTCTTACGTAGGGAGTAACCCTCTTGGTTACGTTTGGAATACCCATCACAGTATATTCCGTAAATATCTTTGGATAAACCTTAACGTTTCACTCCTTCGCGTTACCCAGTGCATTGGAGTGCTATAACGGGCTCACCCGCCCTTAGTTTATCACGGAACCACCTGTTTTCATAATAATTCCCAAGAAACATAACATAATCATATCACATAAAACATGCATAAAGGAAACATAACATTTCCACATTTCAATCATGAGATATCAATACAACACATTGATATAATAAAAAAATTATGAAAACCATTTTCAATACCAAAGTAAAAGAAAAGTAAAACATGGTATTTATTTTTCTTTTTAAAAAAAAGGTATGGCTTGTAGAGGAAGCCGAAACTCAAATAACGGTCATGGCGGCGGAGAAGTCGTTGTCGCCACATACGTACGACAAAAACATTCGCTTTTGTCTTTTAGTAAACGCTTCGTATAAAAAATATTCCTTTTGAATAAATGTAAAAGTCAAAGGGGTTTATACACCGTATAAAAGAAAGTTGTGTATAAAACAAAATATGCCTCAATGAAAGGAGATTGAGACGAAGTCCCATACAAAGACGGTATCCTTGGTTTAAGGATAAATCAATTACACAATTATGTGGGAAAAACGAATACACCAAATATAAGTGGATATTAACTGTAAAATAATCAAAGGTCATTCACACATATTCAAATGATTACATATTCAATAACTACATGTTGAACCCAAAGAAATCGAAATTGGGTTAAGATGTTCCCTTGACAGCCTAACGTCTTCACATCAAAATGAGTTGATGAGAGATAAAAAGTGTATCTCATCACTTGGACATAAAATTTACATCAATAAGGATATATGAGAACATATCCCAACATAACAATATGTAAATTAAAAGACCCAACAAAATAAGTCTTTTAAAAAAGAGGAGGGTGAAAGGTTCCCTTACCGACTTGGGTATCTTTCAAAACATACACCCAATGAAAGAAGGACAATAAATCATTGATGTAAATACTCATAAACGAAAGTATATTACAAAAAGAGTAGAATAATGGGAAGTACATACACCACTCAACGGAAATTGTGGAAAATGTAGCATAAATCTCACGGGAATAAAAGTGAGATGAAAAATCCCTTACGAAAACTTGGCAGCCTAACGGCGCCACATAAAACTTCCAAAATGGATTGATGAGAGAGAATAGGGTCTCTCATCACATGACCATAAAAATTACAGTAAGTTTAATATAAAATAACATCCCAATAACAAGAAATATGAGCTTTAGAGGGAATGACATAAAAGAGTGTACTTAAAAAGAAAGAGAGGAGTAAGATCCCTTACCTCAAGTCCAAATTGACTCGATCGTTCTTTAACGTCCTGAATAATAAACATGAGTTAATTTCCACTTTATTAAGAACATTTTTTATAGTTCATTATTCCTTTTAGATTACTTAAATAATGTTATAAACATTATGTAATCATTTAAGTTAATAATGTTTGTCTTGTCGATATTTGGTTCTTAAGTCGAAAGTGGACTTCTTACAATTACATGTTTTTCTTGTGGTCAAATGTTCATTATATCCAGAATTATATTCATGATTTGGATATCATATATATCATATATATCCAGAAAATACATGTATTTATAATATTACATAATTATTTAGAGGTAATAAATGAAATGCACCGTTCATGGAGACGGTAAGTCGTACGTACACATGAACGCTACTTCCATTTCTATTTCGTATTTTCTGGAATGGAATCATAATGATATAAGAGTATATTATAATTCCTGTATAATAACATATATAATATCATTAACTTTATCCTTTACACATCCCACATATGGTATTAACGAATCAAATCACTTTCAGGAGGCGGTAGTCCGCACTTCCTAAAATGAAGATATCGTGTTTACCCATAATGGAAACAATAATGGTATGCCATAAATGAAAAATATAGAATCTTAAGGAAAGAATAAACATATTATATATCATATATAAAAATATTGACATCATAATGCCCACCTTTGAAGGTGTTAAATGAGTATTGAACAATCATCATTTCGGGAGGCAGAATTTCACCATCCACAGAAACCATATGTTCTTTAACCATTTGATGTAGTTGTGTGAGAGTTTAGCTCGAATAAATCTTATAACAACATCCTATTATATTTAATATACTGGTGTTGTTACAAATGAAGTTAATAATAAGAGTTTAGGGGGTTGGAGAAGAAAAATAAAACAAATGAACATGAGAGAATGAATTACCTTTAAAAGTGTAACTCCTTTTTATTTGAGCCTAAAGGCTTCCTTTGAAAAGATTCTGCCCAAAGGGATTCCTCTAAGATGAGGAGAGGTATGTGGATAGAGTAAATGGGAAGTGGATGGCCGAGCCAAAGGCTTTAGGAGTGTGTAAAATGAGGTAGAGGTGGGGGCCTTTTATAAGAGGGGGGAGGGGCACTTTTGGAGATCATGAAACTATTATTTTATTTTCAAAAGTGTTTCGAATTTATAAGGTCCCACATTGATTTATTTCGAAGATAAGATGATAAGGCTTCGAAATATTCCCATCCAATAGTTTTTGGACAAGTGTAGGTCTTATATTTAATATTATCGTTTCATTTTATTTAAACTGTTCATTAATGAGGTCATCGTTGCATCATCATGATGTCATAATTAAATTAATTTATATAATGTCTAAAAATTATAAAACAAATATCCTGATGTAGGAAATCTTTTTATCTTTCCAAATAGTATTTATAGACAAAATTATTATTAGTATAACCCCTTCTAAAAATTGTTTTAGTAAAACAATTTATGTTAGTGTCATTTTCACCTTTATTTTAAAAAAAAGTCATTAAAGTCATTTTCTCATCCAAGAAGCTCCATAGGGTCCCCTAAATCGACCCATGGGTTGTCTTGGTCGGCCATGACTCATCCAATAATGGTAGGACAAGTGTCATGGTGTTTTCACATTTTTATAATATCATTTTGTCCTTAAACTACACTAATTACCACTAATCGCGATTAAAAACATAATAAGTTACTATTCACCAAAAAAAATATTTCTATCCCATTGAACCACATTTTACTTCTTAATGACAACCATGTATGTCAGATTTTTAAAATTCATAACACAAAGATGGAAAAATTTCATTTAAACGGAAAAATCTGTTTTTATAAGTACCACTTAGTGGTTTCACTATTCATCAAAAATTGAAGTTTTTCAGAAATATCCCAAAAATTCACCGTAAGATATTTTTGATATTCCGAATTCAAAAATGAAGCCTATTTTAAAAAATTCAATACATATAAGTCACATTAATTAATTTAATAATTAATTCCCGCTGTCAAAGTAAATAGCGTGTTTTTATGAAATAATAAGTATCAAAAGTTTGGCACTAGTTCAAGTCTGATTTCAAAGTGAAATTAATTTCAACGACCACTATTGGATTTAATGGTAAAAATATATTCTAATTTCACTTTAAAACCAATTCAAAATATAATCTAATCATATAAATAAATTAGATTAAAAATATGTTTTGAATTAAAATACAACATTTTACACTATTCATTAAAAAAATGAACTTTATCAGAAAGATACCAAAAATTTACAAAAAGTAAATTTTGATGTCCAGATTCTTAAGAAGAGTTTTATTTAGTCCAATAGAATGTATAAGAGTGAACAAAACTATATTTAATGATGGTTCGCCATCAAAAGGCGATAAGTGAACCTTTAGTGAAAACTAGGGCATATACGCCTAAAATTGAATTCTTTCCTTATTTTAAGACTTTATCTTTTATTGTATAAATGTAAAAACATTAAAAAACATATATAATCATAGTTTAGTTATTTCTATACATTCCCACCAATAAAATGGCTACATGTTATCTACCATTTAAAATAATATTATTTTATTCTTAGAGTGCAAAGTAAGATTCCCACGAAACTCATTGTTCCGTGTTGGGTACGCCATCGAGCATAGCATCCCCATTAAAGTCATATTAATATTTTATTCACAAATATGGATAAATATGAAAATGTCATATTCTTTATTTACCTGGGCTGTTACATTTACACTGGCTATGTCTGTATACCTGGCCATGTCTTTGATTGTGTACATTTAGGGTATAACTAAGGATACCATTCAAAGGAAATACATCATATTATAGGTCCCATATAGTTTGTGATTTGTTTTCCAAAACCATACTTACCATAGGTTGGGTCCCACCCTTTATTTTTTCATCAGACTACAATCCTTCAACATTTTTATTTTAAATAACTACTATTTTTCACTAAACTTTTGCTTGCATCCCCCCATCATTTGATTGATCAACCAGTATCACCTACATAACATATACATGTCTTTTCCAAACTATAATAATATGAATTGTTATGATTTTTAAAACCTCATCAACTCTTGAATCTTCCCCCATTGGGATGTATAACTAGACTACCAATAACACACCAATGATAATCATATGGTCCAAAAAAATCACTGCTATTATGAGGGACCATAACTGTTCAATTGATTATGAACCCTAACATGTGTCATCAGCCTGTTGTGTCAAATAAATACCTCTCATTGATCATTTACTTGATATTTATCTAATAACCAGGAAATGAAAATATCTGTGATGAATGTAGAAATAATATTGGTGGAGAATATGAAATAAATTAAGAAATTATCCTTCCCAATTGTTTGGGTTAGCCTCAATATATTTATATGTGAATTAAGAATAAAGAATACATAGCCTTGAAAAAAAACAACATCTAATCTCAAATAAAGGAATATAAATCGATACATGTAATAAATGGAAAACACATGGATCAATTTTGAAAAGATTCTATTATTTTTCATTAAAGTATAAATGCTATTGGTACTAATTAAAATAACAAAAACTATCGACATTGAGTTTTTATAGATCACTAATGAATAAAATTTTTACATTGTATGTCATTATAGATATTTATGAACACATTTTTCACACAGATCATCAACCTTAAATTTTAGGTTTTTCACCCATGAAATATTATCCCTATATATCCAATATTAGTTAATTTTGTAATGTAGATATCCCATGTTACTTCCATAATAGGTATTAAATATGGGATTTCACATTTGGAAAATTAAATAAAACTAAATTAGTTAATAATTTATTAGTCTATTAATCCTCTCAAAAATGAAATTAAAAATAACATGGTGAAAAAATGGTGACACCGCTCCTAGGGTAAAACAAATATTTGAAATCTAATTTAAACCAAAAAATTTACCCTTGAGTATCTATTTTGGGATCATTCAATAATTTCTTAATAAAACATGTCATTAATAATATATAATTAATATTTCTATTATATCAATATTGCACCTCTACTTAACCCCTAATCCTATGGTAACTCTTCACCAAGTATAGAAACATTATTTAAAATATTGAAATGTCTTAAAATGTAGAAAATATGCACATTATAATCACCCAACATGATTTTTTCTCCTAAAAAAAACTACACAAAAAATTTAGGTAAATAGATCACATATGGTTCTCCCACTCCAATGTTCCCTCCAAATGATTACCATGCTACCCCAAGACACACACTAAATTAATATCTCAACCATTATGGAACTTAACATGTATATCCTTTATCATTACTAGGTACTCAATGAACAAATATTCAACCTCCGTTTTGATCTCTCTCCAATTGATAACATGATACAAGTCATGTACATTCCTCCTCTACTGCGAAAAATGGAAGACATCCTATAACTTTTATAATAACGCTGGTAAGGACATGTATTATTAAAACTATATAACTCTATGATGTATCTATAAAGGGAAACATAACCTCAAGGATAACATTATACCCCATCCAATTCTCTTTAATACACATTGAGGTAAGTATATCAAGAACACATATTATCCATTATCATTGTCAAAAGGCCTCCATCATCAGTCCATATAAGATTTATAAGGTCTATAAAAAGTCTATATATTAACTTATATGATCTTCACATTCATTTTTATCACTCCAAAAAACTCTAAAAAAATGGGTGATGACACCCCAAGATCAGTCCAATATTGTGATTTCCTACATTGTCTCCCAAAAGATGTCCGGAATGCTTCCATTCCATTGATAAATTGGAAAATTTTGTAATACACAAACTCCCCCAATGTTAGGTGATCCCCTAAACTATGTCAAATGTCTAATATGTATGTTATAATAATTTGATCGAGATCTTAAATTCTCTATTCAATATCTCTATCTGTATAAGGGGTGAAACCCAATGTTCCAATGAAACTATGTACCAAAGTCTTCAGGTAATCCTCTCTAATAATATGAAATTAGTAATAAATCATGATATGAAATTATCATTGAGAATAATTTGTAAATGAAAAAAAATTTATTCATGTAAGCTCATCAAATTGTATATATTAATGACTTCTTCTGTCAGATAACTATGAAGATAGAAAACATTGTGACTTTTATATGATCAACTAAATAAATTATTTCCTCTAGAAGATTGAGGATTACTCATTACATATTCTATAGATATGTTATACCACTTCCTTCTCGACACTTAAATGTGTTGAACTAAACATGCTGGAACATTGTTTTTATCCTTCTTCTATTGATAAGTGAGGAATCAAGAAATAAACAATTCTACACACTTCATCATTCATTACCACTAGAACGGATGTCAAATTTCATTTTTCGTCTTTGACACTCTTGAATTTTCTACTTCATCAGTTTTATGAAATTCCATAAAATCCCCCTCTCATAGAATCACTGATAATGTAGTCCATCAATGATGAAATATTAATTTGTCCCCACTATCATTAAATGCATTACGAGTATATCTAGTTTATATCTGAACATGAATGGTCTCATAGTTTCTATCACCAATCTAAGCATCCCAAACTTTATGTAGAAGTAGATGAGTAACAATCAATAACTAGAGATATAGTAATTCTTATTTTTTCACAGTGTAAAATTGATATAATGAAAAATTATCTAATTTCATAATCAAAAACAATAATCAATATCCCTGTTTAAGAGCATCTTATTCTATGTCCCCCTTCACAAGATTATAGACTATATATATTCCATAATCCATGACAAACTTTATCCACTTCCTCTCTCTCAATTACTGATCCTTATTTGAGATGTTATACCTAATTCACTGGTTCTCGTAATATATGGTAATCCAATCACTTAATAGGCAATTTTTTCACATCTTTTGGGTGAAAATCAGGTATCATAGCTCAAGATCGTTGGTATTTTATTTTTTTCTCTATGAGAATAATTTTTCAAGGCCCAAAATAAATTGATTCTTTTTTCTACATTAGATGTCATCTGATCCTAGTCTTAGAAAAAAAAATATGTGTACATACTCAAACCCACATCTTATACTCTCAGTAGAGTGGTACACATCACGCTATTCTCTAACTCCTCATAAAAACTACAAACTCACCATCAATAATAAATTATCCCCATTTTGAGTAAATTAAGTCAAGGATTCTCCAATAATAGGGATATTGAGTATGAAACTATGATATCATCTTTCGTAGCTATGTGTGCTTCACTACCTAGTCAGACTCTTGGGTGGATTCTAATGAAAAATTCACTTAAAACTACATTGGGTACACTAATTATCTTACTTTTAAGATGAAATGTCATAGAAATTGGACCTCATAAATACTTAATTAATAATTCAAGGGAATCCCATAAATATTTTTCCTTTTGTGTATGTCTAGGACTAAAACCAATTGAATCCTGGGATCCTGAACCTACGATATATACTATATTATGTTATTGATGATATGTACCATGAACCTATACAAGAATGGATTTATTCTCAAGACAATAGGCATAATAACACTATTATGGTGTTTATTAAATAAAATGGAATAACCTTGTAATCATATTATGGTTAACAATATCATAATTTCATATTTTTTAAATCCACTGTTCGAACAAAAAACAAGGTATATCCCAACCCGAGGTGAATATCTATGAACCATTGTCTCCCATTCAGATGGTGAAACATGTCTTCAATTATCATTAGTGGATAATTATTCGTTACATACATTTTTTATGTTAAAATAATCAAAACATAACCATAATCCCTCCTCAAACTATTGGGTAATAAAAATTGATGATTCTTAGGTGGAAATACTACAACTAAAAAAAGTGAAATTATATATAACTCCTCCAACTTCACCCTCACCTCAATAAGCTCTATTGGACCCATCCCATAAACTATAATATTAGAGATGTTCATAGGATCATTTCCATGATTTTTTCTATATCATGGTGGGTATGTAAGCCTAAATTTCCCTTGAGGGTGATTCCCTCATGCTTTACCAACACTAATAGAAGCTGAAATCCCAAAGAATTTGCTTCCCCAAAGGTATAAATATCGATGTGAATAATAATTTGTTGTATCCACCAACATTTTCACCCATTAAAATCATTCAATAATTCCTTTTATCCAATGAATAAAAGAATATCCCATCAATGAGGATACATTGTATCCTTCACTTGATGAAGTCGATTAATATAAGAAATGTGGAGAGCATGTATGTACTAAGAATTACATCAGACATCTTCTTTTCTATACAAAATAACCTAATATAATATCTATCCTCTAAGATTCATGTCACATTGTTAGATGGAAATTTTGATCATTGAATCCCCTCCAGTGGGAGTCTCCAAGAACACAGGTCGAACCAAAGGCTCAATAAGAATATCTAGGTCTCAATCTAGAGATGTGTCATAAAAATTCAATCAATAATAGTTAAATTAGTAAATAATTTAAGGTATAAAATAAAAATATTTAAACTCTAATCATATTTCTATCATATAGGAAATATTGATCCACTTCCTCTAACTATTTACTTCCCTTACCACCGGATCATTGGATCTTGCATAGACCAACACGGGGTAGTGGTTGGAACAAATGAAATTGTTGTCCAACCCCGAATTCCCTCCAATATTGTCTTTCACATCAACCTACCTTTAGAAAAACATTATCTATTTAATATCTATTTAGGATTTGTTCAGAAACCACATATATATTACTTCAATGACATGTCAAAAACTACACATGAGATGTCCCTAATATTTACATGAGTTACACCAACTCTCGTTCGATAGACTAGAAACATAGAGAGAGACCTGATTTGTATAAACAGTATCCTAATTCAATTTATATAAAATAATTTCTTTCATAGAACCTAGATTTTTATCTTTTCTAAAAGTGATCAATTTCCTATCTCTAGGATTCCCACTACCGTCAAAACCTATTTCTGAATAATTCACCAATAATCTATATACTACAAAACTCAAATGAATAATCTAGAAAAATTATAAATTCAAATAGGTTTTAACCTGTCCTATAAATATCTATAAATTAAACTTTTGGTTTTTCATAATATAAATAAATCATCTTTAACCATATCAATATAGTACTATGACAGGTTAGTGGACCTTGACAAATACCTTGGTATGGTAAAAATAACCAAAATATATCTATAAGATCTTATATTCACATTTCTCAAAATGTTTATAAAGACTAAAAATCTCTAAAAAAATTTCTCCAATCATTTCCAATAAATATTCATGCCATAATATTATAGAATTACCATAAACCATAATCACTCATTAGAGCCATGTAGATGTCATGTTTCTAAGAACAAAATATTGTTGGGCGATGTTTAGATAAGTTAAAAAACGGAAGTAACTACCTCACATAAGTCATCAGCTTCAGGGGTATATGTCTCACCCAAAAACCATTGAGGTCACATGCATTGAAAAATGTATTTTCTTTTATACTACATGTTTCCTCTTCCAATATTACTAGTACAACCCACTACTCGATGTGTAGTGTTAATATTGGGAAAAAACACAGATGTACCACCTTTACTAAAATACCCTACAATAAAGCCACATTACTAGGTGGTTCATCCTCAATATTCAATTGTAAAAACCTTGATAGTTTTTGTTAAGGATAAATTAGTAAATATAAAATATGTACCATAACAAATTAGTATATCTTGTGAGTTAATAGAGGAAGGGTGTGGACAACACAAAACACTCTTATATGAATGCATGTCTCAATGTTTTCCCCCCAAATGGTTCCATATGTATCAAGTTAAAAAAAATTATTAGATACCTTTGTAATGGATACAACTTACACCACCCCAATAATGAATTCATTTTCCTAATATCATAACCCAAAACAATTTTACACAATTTCTCTAGTTCTATAACCAAACCACATTGCTCAAAAATCACTAAAAACAAGTTATAAAAGAAGTTTCATATGATACCAATCAGTTATGAACTAACCATACATGGAACAAATAGTAGATGGAAAACTGTATTTGGAACTCCAATTTCTCATTTAATAAGATAGTTTCAGGATACTAGTGTGGAGTTAGCATGTTCAACACATGGAAGGTCATAACCTAAATTACTGGTATACATATACCCCACAAAATACCCATAAAATACAAATATAGAAATGTAAAATTACACTATAATGGATGAATAAAACAATATCTCATATCAGAGTATGGTAAATGTACATGAATGCATAAATTGAAAAATATATTCCCATAAAATATTAAAAAAGTGTCCAATATGAAATGTTGTTGGGGAATAAAATCTAATGAAATATAAGTAATGATACATAATCTATCCATATCACTATAATACACCTATTATAGATCCTCCTATGACTCTATAGAATTTCAATTTATCATAACAAGTAAATATTGATGTGGGAAGATCATATGTTGGGGGAGCATAATAGTACAAAATCAGATACTACAAAATCCCCCAACTTACATTACCAAGTGGGTAGTTTTCTCATCATCTAAAGTATATGGAAATTATAATGTGCAACATATTATTAATATAATAAAATACGTGATTTGTACACTGTGTATCAATGAAATTCCAAACCACGTTGAACAATAACGATTCTATGGGCCTCATAGATGGATTTTTTGACTCTATGATAGAATAATCCCGTTAAGGGGATCATATAATATGATCAATATGTGATTCCTCTCTTTACTATAATGGGTATGTGCGGAGAGGCCATTCAGTATTGAAATTGTTCTATACTGATGTGAACAGTGACCTCAAATTTCCCCAGAAAAAGATTAAGACATTTATAGGGTATATATGTATTTTTATTTCTTCTGCATTCCTTCAAGTATCCATATAGCCATATCAGTGTACATTAGTATATGACTATTAATTTTACATGGGTATGTGTAACTAGTCATGTATGGGACATTAGTTGATTATAATTGCTAAGTTGTGGCCATGAAAAATGATCATGCCTCTGTACTTGGCCATGTCTATGCCCATGATTCACATGGGTACATGTCGAGTCATTAGTCTTGTATCACATGAAATGTGGTATTTCTCACAATACATGTATTATGTTTGTTTCCCATGACCATAGTCATCTTATTAAGGGCGTCACATCATTTTTATCTTTTCATTCTTCACACGGTGTACAACGTCATTTAATAAAATCACTGGTTTTCTAATAGGTTCTACTCAAAAAACATCCACCATCATTCCAACCACAAACCTAACCTGTAAAATATCAATCCAAGTAGATTGAACTCTGATCATCACTAATCATAATATTTTAATCTATTCATTCACTTAATAATTATCTATTATTGTGAAACATCTTATAAATTTTATAAAACCCCTGATTGAAAATATCACAATCAAATCCTAAGTCACAACCATTTTGATGGACCACAATTAACCTATAAATTCAGAACATGACCATACTATTATAATCAGTTTCATTATATTATTGTTTTAAAAATATCATTTATTGTGTATTTATCAAGAAGACACCAATATAAAATTCTTGTGATTAACATTAAAAACAATTGATAAAATACAAAAAAAAATGCCAGGAGTGGACCACAACCATTATTTTAGTTTTCCTCGATCCATTTTTGTTAGGATAAATAACGTAGTATAATTTTTTAATAAAAAACATCAAATACATAGTCTGAATTTTGTGAAGATATATCAATACCCATAAATAATTGATTGGCCCACAAATGATTTTTTTTATTATTGATACACATTTGATAATGTATAAATGATATAGTTGTGAAATTGAACATAATCAATGACTTGCCTTAATTTTTGATCAATAACTAATAATTAAACGTTCAATGTCATTTTCTATCTCTATGATCAATGAAATCCTTTGGTACATCGATTACTAACCCTTGATCCGATGTTTTTCTCCCTATATAACTCATCCCAAAAAATCCTCTATCAAACACTTGGATTGTGTGGATAACCATTAAACATTCCTATAACAAGAATTAATTATTATAGGTTAGGTGTGGGAAATTATATAATAAAATAAACTATTAAATTTATTAATCCACCTAATATGTCAATTTAAAAAACATATACTTCCAAATAAGGTATTATTTATCTGAGGTTAAAACATATTATCTATATTTATGTATATCCTTGATTTACCATTCATGAATATTTCATTTGATTTATTCAATTATTTAAAAGAATTAAATTCCTAAATGATATAATATACTTAATATTTATAATATATCCGGATTATGCCTCACCAGACCCTGGAATATTATTTTAACATTGCCCCTCCATACGTATTGAGATAATACATTTTTGGATATTGTGATTTAAACCGTTATTGTTGTTCATTGGTTTTCAATATATGATATTTCACTTATTATATTGAATAAAATCTTGGTTTGAGAGAAAATTACAATAATAAAAGAATGACATCAATTATCTAAGTCCAAAATCAATTTAATGTTATAACTAAAAACAATGTGGGATTATCTAGACAGAGAGTACCAGGTTATATTATAGGTTTATTAAATGAATATAATCATTACAATGAAAATATTGGTGGAATTAATCAAACATCTACATGATGTAAAATCACTTATTACTTGTAAAAATTATTCAAAATAATAACTATTCTTTAGTAAAAATTGTGATGGGGAGATATTATAAAATATTAAGGAACATGACGACAGGATTAGTCACCATCATTTTTAAGGGGGGATTATTTTATAGTGTGATTAGGTGTTCTTACATATAAGAATTATTGACAATGAAATTATATTTATTCATTATTTATATGTGTTTCAAAAAAAATTCATATCTGAATATTATATATTTTTTATCATCTATTGGTCTTAAATTGATGATTTATATAAGGGTGGGATCAATAAAAAACTAATTCCATTCTCAAGGATGTTGTATTTGATGCAAGTGATGACTATAGGAAATGAGGGTATTATTAATGTTGGAACTCTGTAATAGAGAATAAAAATTCCTCTTAATTATGAGACTATACCTAGTATGAAACATGTCTTCATTATATATGAGAATATATTTTTTGTGAGGATATATTTTAAACCTATGTTGGATGAAAAAATTGAGACTTTTTCGGAGTGTAAGGCTTTATATGTTCATTAAATTGATACCACATAATCTCTCATGATAAAGAAGGTTGATTAGAAGTCTTAGAAATTGAATACATGTAAAAATATTTATATATATTCAATTATACCCTCTATAATAAATAATAAAATATCTAAAAACATAGATAAAAATTATATATTAATAATTATTAATTCTTGGAAAGTCTATTAAGACAAAAATATAGATGTTCAGTGGATATTGTAATTGTGTGAATGATTAACATTTTATTCATGTTATTCTATAACTAATGATATTTCTAATTTAGAATAATATATTTCAATAGTTATTTATTGGAATAAAAAATTATATTTTATATTTATAATAATATCCCAGAAGATATAATTCTCAGAATTTTTATTGATAATATCATCATCTCTATGGATCCTTAAAAATTTTAGGTGGTAATTTTCAGGGAGTATCCTAAAAATGTGTTTGAGAATCAGTTATTATTAGGATAAAATTTTATCATGAGTAGTTTTTTTATGGTTTTTGAATTGTTATTATTTTATTATATGTGTTAAATAAATGGAAATTACACATGAATGGACTAACAAATTTCAATTCACTTTTAAAAACCCGACGGGGAGGTTAACATCGATTGAAGTTCGGATTCCTCAAAAACATAGTTTAGGTTTTGATGGTTTTAGAACATCTTCGAATACAAGAGTGGGGTGTCATAATTCATGAAAAATATATGGGTATATTTTATTCAAATTACACCCTCAAGATAAGAACTACTTGATTAATCACCATGATTTGTTATTTGTTTTATATGGTCTTAAAACAAAGACCAACTACATCTTTAAGATGTTTTTATCTCATGTCATGGTCACAAAATCTTGTGGTATATTTTTATATCATGCGTTCCTAAAATTATGATAGATATAATGTGTTTAGTTTCATCACACTTTTTATTTTAATAATTGTTTTACTCATTGGAATGTAAATGGGTCCACTATTGTATTAGGAAGGAAATTACTCACTCAATACTTGATGGAATAATTAATATACTAGTCTAAATGATATTGTTTACTAATATGAGATTAGGAGAAGAGGGTTTTTGTAGGATGGTATTAATAACATACACGAAGGGAAAACCATTATTTAATGTGTCAATTTAAATTGAGTTGGTATTAGATGATTATTTCAAGTGTTTTATTAATGTTCTTAATGATGGTGAGAACTCGGGTGAGTGTTTCTATTATTATATGGATGCTTTGTGTTTCATAGGTAGGTTGGTGATTCTTATATATCTTGGGATTGAATGAATGAATAATGGATAAATTTATTGTTTATTCATGCACCTTGGGACTAAAAATATGTATCATTTTTTGAGATGTGATGTTTTGTGGAAGATGATGATATAGTCGATTACAGACATTATGTCACAATATCATATATATTATATAAGTAAGGTAGATCACTTAAAATATTCTGGTTAGTAACATCCTTTTCCAATCCCTATATATAAGCGGGGTGATATTTCTATAGAAATAATCATTATATTTCCCTAAAATCCATGATGAATGTATTTAATTTGTGAGACCATTGATTAAATTGTGAAATTGGATTATTTACTCCTAATAAAGGAGTCGATAAAGGTAATGTATCTTATGATACTGAACATACGAGAGGCTATAATGTTCCATGTAGTTCCCTATGAATATTTTTTATTATCTCATGATTTACCTCTTGTTTTTTGAATGGTATTGAATAAGAATTGTGTTCCCAAGAAATTAATCATGTCATATCACCCACTAATGTATAGAAATAATAATATATATTTTTATATACTTAAGGATATGAATCTTATCAGAATGATTATTTTTGGTTGTTTATAGGGAAAAATATTACATGTTTTATATTTTTATATTATAATAATTGCCTTTTAACTATTGAAATGGTTCCCTTAAAAGCATTGTTTTGATAACTCTGTTGATCTCACATTAGGTGGGTAGAGTTGGGATAGAAGTCCGTAATTGGACTAATCCTTATTCAAGAGGATATACTAACTATGAAGATGTTATGTAATTTCTTAGTGGCATCCAATAATAAATAAAAATTATATGCATACATTTTCAATCACCTGATAATGTTTAACATCGGCGGGCATGCCTTTATAAAATTTTTACCTCTTTTGGGACACCATTGATTTTCTAAATATATATTGTTGGGGCTTGGGTATGTATTTTATTTTGATTTTATTCAATTAATTTTATAGTGTAATCAATGGTTTTACTTTTTGTAAAATTTATATCGATACCAAATTTATTATATTTATATATATATCCATATTTAAGATATAATAATAAGGACCATTCCATGTGATGGATTGAGAAGATATTGATATGCATGATACTTATGTGGTGGAATAACCAGTTCAAATTATTGATTTACATGTTATGGTACAAAATTTAAAACATATATCTATTCTACTGGTACCATGATGATGTGGATGGGATTTCAAATATAAATGGTTTTGGTAATCATTTTTTAAGATTTTAAAGACTCTTAATTTTTTTCTTTATAAATATTTATCCATTTTATAGGGAAAGAATATGTTTATAGTAGGGAGAATTGAGACTCCCTCCATGACACAAGTATGATTTAGATTTATCTTGGTTTATCCTTTGGGCCACTCTCAGGGATTCAATGAAATATGGGTTATAATCATTGAATTTTGGAATGTGGAGGCCATGTGAATAGTTTTTGTGAATTGTTAGTATTAACTATTTTTTATGTGTGTGGTATGAAAAACTAAGGCTCGTGTATTTTTGTCATACTTTAAACATGCTTAATTAATATATATGTATTTCCATGAAAATTTCTGGGTATTATGATGATTATTATGTTGGTTCACATGGATCGAGAAAGGTTTTACAATCTGTAAGCTCATCCTAGGTAGCCATGAACATTTATTTTTGACGTCATGGTCAATTTATTCAGTTTCTGTTAAAAAATATCCTTAATATAAATTTCTAAAAATATTTAATTTTACTATTTTACCTGAACCATTTCTATATCTTATCACCAAATAATCATGACTATTATCGAATTAAACTTCCCACGTTGATCTAGTGGGTTCTTACCATGTTTCCATGGGTAATTTTCTTCATTCATAATAAATATATTCGAGTTATATTTCGTTTTTATACGGTTTCTATAGCAACCATTATATAATTTCTAGATCGTTTACCCAATTGTTATACAATAACTCAATTTTCATGTGATTTCATGATATAAAGAGAATGATGGGAAATTGACGTTTGTTATTGTAGATATAGGCTTATGATAAAAATATCTCAACTTTTCCCTCTATTCATAAAGGAATTTAGTTTTATGCCATTTTTATTGTATGAGTATTTATATAATGGGTATAAAACAGTAAATACAATATATATTTTTTCCATTAGGTAAGGCTTATGAATTATTATTGTTTAATTTCAATTTGGAGATGATTCATGGATTAAATGTTTTAAATTGGAGTCTCCTTGAAAAAGATTGACGAACACTATATATACAATGAAGTTCATAAATGGGTACATTGACTCTAAAATGGGTTTTTAGCCTAAAAGTGGTGATATGTTTTTATAAAAATGTTTTATAAATTTTTATATTAGTTTTTAAATTATTATTGAAAAACCAAGAACATGGGTAACATTGGGTGCATCAGGAAATGATTGTACATAACCATTGTGATTGTGGAATTATTAAGGGTTATTTTGTTGATATCGATATAAAAAATATAGAATCCATATTGTTTGGATTCATGTTATTCATGTAATTGTATCCATTTTCATATTTTAGTATATAATACAATATTCTAGGTCCCATTGCACCTAGGTTTTATGCATGGTGGTACTTTTCTTATTGGTTCTTTGACTTTTTTAATCTTTTGAAAAATTTAATGTCAATTTTGATTTTTGAGATAAATTACATGTAATTTTCAAATATATCATTTATTTGAATATGATGTATTTTTATGTGAAAAATGGTTTTTTATAGAATGGTTACACTTTTTAAATTCCTTTATATATTTATTTCCCATGTCAGTCAAATTATTTTATTTTTTCATACATTATATAGATTTATTAGGGGTATCCTACGAGACTCCATCCTCACACTATACATTTTCCTTTTTGAATTTATTGATTTGTGTTTTTTGGATATAGGGAATGGGAAGGATGTTAAATAGTTTTCAATCCTCAATTGGTTATTGTTTCATTTTTAGTGGGATGGTTGGTGGTACATAGTTGTTGCTTGGAGAGTCATATTTTAACATGTCTTTTTTTAAATTCTTTTTTAATTTTATTCTTGACATTGTATATATCTTCACTGTGAACCCATCTTATCTAATGTAAATTTTTGGTGTTTCTCCTTTCCAGCATTCTTGGGACCTGTGTTTTTTTGTTCTTTATCTTTTGGTGGGCTAAATTGGGTGATGTGTAAGGTTAATTTTTGATGATTCATTAAATATCTTGATATGGATATACTATTGTTAGATATGAGTGATTTTTAATTTTTTAATATACTGTGGGAAAAATATTTTCAATATTGACAAAATATTAATTTGTGAGAAGTTACCAAAAATTTATATTAATTATTTGATACATTTTATAGATTCTTTAAAGACATGATTAGATAATAAAAATAATCTATTTATACATCCATGTTAAATAATTACAGAGGAAAATAATATGATTAAATTTATTATTTTGATGATAGATATGAAAATTAACAATATATAAGAATATATCAATAATCATGGTGACGATGATAAGAAATTGAAGAATAATAAACAAATTATCACAAAATTTTAAAATAAAGAATGAATATATAAATATTATACTCGTTATTGATTTAATAATAAAAATTTTAATTATTTTTCCTACATAGATAACTATTTATACATGTTTTCGTTTAATACATTTATTTTATCACTCTTTATAGATTATTCATTAGTATATATTATAAAAAACTATATCTTGAAATTAAATACATAATTTTTTATTAATTTTCAATTTGTTAATGATACAATGGAGAATATTTGTTTCTATATGTTTATTTCTAATATATGGAATAATTCATTCAAATGGTTATTATATGTTAATTTAATTGGGTGAAATTTTTATCAATTCAATATCATTATCAAGGTGTAGATTAAGCAATATATAATACCGAATTTGTTTTTTACATAGGCTTATATCAATTTATCACACATTATTTTTTACCAGAATTATTTCATAATTCATAACCATTTATGATATTGGGTTTTTTTCTATTTTATGAGGTTTTTTTTCCAAAATCATGAACATCGATAAAATAGATGAATAATAATTTTTCCATTGATTAAATGGGATACACTTCATTTAATCATATGATATTTACATTGAATTTTAGTTGGAAAAGGCATGTCTATTATATAGTTTGATCATGGATAGTTTCTCTTAGAACACACAAGAATTAATTATCTTACATTTAATTTGAGAATAATCATTCATTAACCATTTATTATTTTTTAAAGGGGGATATTGATTAGTCAAAAGGATAAATTTTATAATTTTATTTGAAATTTACAACACAATAATGATGATTTTCATCAAATTTTATGTATGAATAATGTTTGTTTTTATTATTATTATATTATCTTATTATAATTTTTCTAGTGAATTAAATGAAAAATATAATTTCTTTAATTCAATGGGAATGTTCTACACATTTTTCAATGTGTTGACTAGTTTGTCAGATAATATATATAAAATAATCATAAGGTATAGTAACTTTTAAATCTTCTCTAAAACCTATAATGATAATAGATTATTTACATTTATTTTGGTTTTGCAGTCATCAATCAATGTAATTAATGATTCAAGGAATATATGTAGTCAAATATTTTGAATATCCTGAAGCATAATTATATGCCATTTTTAGGTATACATTACCTCATTACATATATGCCTTCTAGTAATATCATATAGTCTTATGTCTATTTTTATATGTATTATCATATCAAAAGGTGTCACTATAAGTATCTTAGTATTTATCTTATTTTATCATTAAATTTTTTATAATCATGATCGATGAGGTTTTAACAAGGAATCATCAGTTTTTTATTTTTAATAATTATGTGAAAATATATATAATTGTCTATTTCTTTTAAAACTTAGATTTAAATGGAGGCCAAAATTCAGTGAAATATTAACTATATGTGAGATCAATGTGGTTCTTGAGGAGAGTGAAACAACCAACTAATTGTTTTTCTATGATGTTATTTGGGTGGAAATTTATTTTTTAAAATAAATTATTCAAAGAAGTTTATACTTTTCATTATTTTGGATTCATTAGATTTGGTCTATGGATTAACCTAATTGTTTTTCTTCTATTTAAGGAAATTTAATGACTGCAATTCTTTTGGTATATTATGTTTTTTAGAAGTCATGATGATATTATTTACAAATCTATAAATTGTTATTAACACTATATTCTATTTTTAAATTAGTGTTTTGGTTTTCTTATTATTTAATTAGTTAAATAACTAACAATATTATTTTTCTGTGTTTTTTAAATTTTTTTATCTTGTGTTCTTAATTTATTAGTTTGAAATTATTGAACAATGTACTCTCTAAAAAGTTTTTCAGTTTTCAGTTTGGAAATTTTTTAATTTTATTTTCAACCACAATTCACCTCTATTTTGAATATCTTACATGTTTAAATATCTAGGAAATATAGATTTTCTATTTTCTATACAGTAAATTCTTAGATATTTCTTTCTATTCCATCATTTTTAGTCATCATAGTGATAATTGTTTTGGAAAATTAAAGTAAATGTTAACACATTTATATATGTTCTTTATTATTTGTATAATAAATCACATCATGAATATCAATGTGTTTATTTTTTCAAATTTTTTTATACATTTGAGAAGTAAATTACATAATATTTCATAAAATCCTAAAACCATAAAATGGAAAATATTTTCTAATATCTTTAATACAAGAACATCCACTTGTATATATTAATAATTGGTTATAAAACAACTATATTAGAAAAAAAATTAACTTCCCCAACACTCCTATGGTATTTTAATTATAATGAGGTTATAGAGTTCTTCTTACAATATATTTTTTATGACTCATTAATTATAAAAATACCCTCCTAAATTAATTTTCATGATATAATTTGTAAGATGGGTTAACCAAGAACAAAAACATATAATATTGTTATTTATGTTTTCATCCAATACACTCATTTTATAAATTTTCCAATATATATATATATATTAAACCTTAAATTTATCATATTTGACCATGATATGGTCTTGTATTAAATAAAAAATTTATCAACATTCCCTCTTACTAATGTATAATAACTTCAAATACAATGAATTTTTAGGATAACATTAATCATAAATGAAATTATTATATTGTCACTATATTTATAATAAACACCACAAAATCATAAATTATAATGATAATATTAAACATAAAACTTTTTTTTATGAAATATTTAAAGGGAATAAAAAAACCAAATTTGTTATATTAATAATAAATCATTGTTATGATAACCAAAAATATAATTGACAAGATCAATGTTTGAAAATACATTGATTGAGAATATTCGAATTAAATGATCATGATATTTAATGAAATAAGCTCTTTCATCTCAATCTCCCTCAAATGATAATTACATTCTTCATTAAAAAAAATTATTGTAGAAAAAAGCACTTACTTGATAGTTCCACAATAATTCAATCATCTACTTTACAAAAATTTGAAATTTCTTTTTCCTCTTTAATTCTTTCTCATTTGAAAAAAACTAAATAATATAATTTTAAAAATTATCATATATAGTCACTGAATTTTTTATAATGGGAAATTGCATGATTTTTTATTCCATATGTTGACTAAAGGGGCTAAATAGAAAGGATGAAACTATATATTTTTGAAATATGTATTACCTATTAAATTTTCAACATATATATTGATTTGTAAATATTAAGAATTTATTCAAATTTTATAATTATTTTTCCAACTATTGGTTCTTGAAGGTGTGATAATTCATTTTATATATACAATTATATAAATCCACTAGAGTAATAAATTATATTCTTTATGTGGTTAATTAATATATAATTACATGAAAAGGTATTTTTATTTTCAATATTTTTTACCAGCATTAGAATATTATTTTTTAACCCACATCAATCATATATATTATTCAATAACAAAAACTATATAAACATATTTTATGTTTAATTGTTTTCAATTTGTTTTTTTATGACCCATGTTTAATATTATTAAAAAAACACTTATAAATTTGTAACATCACCATTATTACAACAAGAATTGGGTCATCTCATTATAATTAAAATGACCTATTACAAACCATAGGATTCCAACTAACAATACTAAATTTATTTTTATCATTTATGTTGGTATCAAAATCCTATAATTATATTAATAAAACCGTCATTGTTTTTAAATATTGTGCATTAAATATAAAATTCGATAATGTGTCGTAAAAAATTATGACATATCAATGTCACATATTAGATAATTCATCGATTATATATGCCATAATTTTCACCTTTACTAATCCTCTATGAGGCATCATAAGTATATGATAATAAAAAAAATGAAAATTAATGAGGCTAATTATTAATTGAAATCTATTTTCTTGATCAAAGGTATTCTATAAACAACTATTACTTACATTTTATTTTTTATAATTTATCTGAAGGACAATTTCTACTACCCTAGCATGTTTTATAAATGACGTTGGATTATAAAACACAATAGTATAACAACAATATGATATATACTGGAAGCCACATTGTATATTTTTTAGGTCTAGTAAAATATTATTTTTACGAAGTTACTATAATTATACAATATTCAGTATTATATTATCTACATACTTTAATGTCGATTTATAAATCATTTACATACCTCGTATGGCATACTACTGATTGAACCCTATTATAGTAAAATAGATTTACCAAAATGGTATATTTAATGTAAGGTAACCAACATAATATGACAAACCTCCATGCTGTTATGTTATTATTGACCCCTATGTTCATTCCTTCAGACACCTTTATCTAGTTCTAGACAAACTAGTCAAAAAACCAGAACTCTTCTATCTAGTTATAACTACACTAGAAGTTACATCATGAATAA
Source organism: Viscum album (assembly GCA_963277665.1). Classification (NCBI taxonomy): domain Eukaryota; kingdom Viridiplantae; phylum Streptophyta; class Magnoliopsida; order Santalales; family Viscaceae; genus Viscum; species Viscum album. Next base: position 1,530,486,505 of record OY728146.1, on the reverse strand, counting down.
TTTTGTATCATATCCTTAATCCCACTTGTTAATCCTCAGCTCATTGTTTTCATCACATTGACACTATCATCATGTCTCTTTAGTCATCAACGACCTCATCATAACTAGCATATGTGATCATCTTAAACATATCACCAATATAAATCTTCTACCAATTACCAATGGATTTTTTATCTTTGATCATATAGTTATCAAATCAGTTTTATATAACTACCTAAAAATTATTTCCCCATTATAATTCGTTTAAATTTACCCTATTTTGTTATTCAATGAAAAATGTTTCAAATGATGATTTAATCCCTAGATCCATTTTCCACATAATTTTTTTTTGAAAAACATTATTAATATAATTTTAAATTTTTGAATATCATGTACTATGGTTACCATCCATTACTATACAATATCACATCGCATTTAAACATACTCCTATATGATAGGTAATATAAAAAATAATTTTTTTAATTTATCCCCACTTTCTAATTTTCATTTAACCTACATTTACAGTAATGAAATACAAACTAATATATTATCATTCCTGATTCACTTTACTATTCCTTTTGAATCATGTTCAACCAGAACTATATGCCCATGACTACATCATTTCACCTTGAACTCACAAAAACATAATGTAATATAGAAATACCTATCCATGTATATTCAAAATATTTAACTTGTTTATTATAGGTTTTATACAGTATTAAAAAATTATTCTACAATATATAAAATACATCCAAATGTATCATTAATGCTAACATGTATTTTGATACATTATCCCATTATAATCTCATATATAAACTATCAATATTAACCAAGAGGTATATAAACTACATTAGACAAAATAATTTTACTATCATTTATGAAAACATATTGATGATTTATAAATCATTGGAACCAACTAAAAAACTCACCGACATGTTTATAAGAGACCATGAATATTTCATTAAAATGTGTCCATAATAAATCTTATGCCACTTAAATTTTCATTTTTTTGTCCGTGGCCTCTCTATCAATGTGAACATGCCTCATTGTATAAATAAAATATCATATAAGGCATAAAATATTCCAAAAAATGCTCATTATTTTTATAGTATATTTAATCTGTAATAATTTATCTAAATTATCTATGATTAGTATAATAAAATAAATCATAAAAAAGTAGAAAACTAATGATTAAAGTTATCCAACGAACATTAGAATAATACATTACTAAATGTATGTAACAATAACATTGGACTTTGAATCCTTTTCCAAAAAAATATATATTTATACATTTAAATAATTGATATTTTTTATAGATACTATAAAAAAGAAGTGGAGGATAAGATTTATAATCTCTAGAATTCCAAAACATGATCGACCCTACTTCTTTCCTAGTATTTATGATTTTAATTATGAGATATCAAAATACTCCCATTAAACAGGTTGTTGAGCCACACTAAAAAACATTTTTTGTCCATACTCAAGTTCTAATAATTTTTTATTTCTATATTTCTTACATCAGCCTCATAGTTGGAGATGTTTCACCCAACTTTTTGTCACTACAACTCTAGTGTATTCCCACTATAGTTTTTTGGGATATATTAATTTTACCCAACAAAATATTTATTCAATCAATTTATCTTATAAAACTCTAAAAAATTATTTGTTCAAAATTTACATAATAAATCTATAATTACAATATTTTGTTGATATTAATTACATATGCCATATTATCCTTACAAACTTCCCTCCATTGGGGTTTTCAACATTGATAATTAATACAATTAATCTATTCTAGATAACCTTGGACCCCATTCCAAATGAAAAATAACACTTTATAATGTCTTCTTTTGGATATGATAATAATTAATAAACACTTACAAAATTACAATCTTTCATTAGTTTGATCAACAATAATAACTCTACAATTATTAAATGGATAATCTATCTATAATTCAAAATCACAATAACCTAACATTGTTACATAAGTTCCCATCATCAAATGTAAAAAATAAATTATTTTAATATAAACATCACTACTATTAAAAAAATGACTATAACAAATATCAATCTTGTCTTACGTAACATAAAATAACTGAAACAATTCCTACCTACGTAATAAATATACTATTAAACAAATTTTACACCAATCCACTATGTATAAGGGATGGATATACCTAATAAAAATAGATTTACTCCCAAATAAAAAATGTGATAATAACTAATTTATTACAATTAGTCTTATAATATAATTAAAAGAGAAAACCCTTGTAAAAAAATATCGTTATTTCTATTACATCACCCATCGGTCTTGATTTAACTCTATCTTGATGCAATAACATTACAAAAAGTAAATAATAATTTACTAAACTCTCTTGATTTTCCTATAACATTACCCAATTAAAATCCATAGTCTCCAAAACCTCATTTTTAAACTACACATAACATATTTTTCTATGACAAAAACACATTAGTCCTAAAAAACATCACTAATACAAATAATAATTCTAATATAATCAAATTAAAAACAACCTTAATGTAAATTTTTTTGTCCTTACAATCATTCAAGTAATACATCTTAATATTTTAATCTTTTACTACTACAACATGATCTTTGTATTAATAAAAATTATATAATAAAAAAATACCTTAAGAAACATTGTAAAACCATAAAAACGTCATATCACTATACCAAATATATTAATTTTTTTTACTCAAACACATAAATCATATAACCCATCTATTTATACATTATAAACAATATATATAAGAAATTAAATTAATTCAAAAAAAATCAAAAACTACCAAACTTTCTAGTATAATTTACCTCAACCAGGAGTTTCTTTTTTTCTCTATCCAGACCATTAGTTTTCTATTAAAAAAATTCATATTTAATGGGATTTTTTTACAAAAAAACAATACCTATTTAAATATACACAATTATTTTCCTTTTAAAAAATTTACCATAATATTCTATATTTGACCATCTTGAAATGTGTCAAAATTACAATTATCTCATGGAAAATATTCCATAAGTGTTGATATAATGAAAGGATATGAATTTATACTAATCCAAAAATCCCATCATAGTATTCCTAAAGTCTATCTAGTTTTATTTTTTAACTATTTAGTATCTAAGGGAAAAAATATTTAATAAAATAATGTGTTGAAATATATCCATATCTATTATTTTCGAAATTTTTCATGATCTATGGTAACCCCTACTAAATATTTCACATCCACATGTCTTGTTCAAACTATGTTATCTTGTATATACCCCATAAAAAATACATTTAAAATGAAATATAAACTGTATTGCTAAATTTTAATTATCTTGGGATCCAAAATATTCTATAAAGTATTTTTATATTAATCATGAAAAACCGGAATAAATTTGATCACTATAAATTAACAATACATAAAACATTTAACGTTAGAAACCCAAATATGTAGCATACTCACTAAAATATTTAAATTTATTTTGGTGACATACATTGTAAGGATCTCCATATCTTCTTATAAAATAATCATGTAAGATGTAAAATAATATATCAATGTATAAAACTATGGTACATGTTCTATTTTTGTTCAATAATTATATATCCAATATAATAATTTCAGTAAAATAAAAAACATAAAAACATAAATTATTTGATGTAAGATGATGATAATTTACCACAAATAACAATTATTATATAATTTAAATATATTAATTTAATATTAATTTTCTCAATTACATTCTTTTCAAAAACATTATTACATAACAATTCAATCAAATTTATTAATATTATTATATACTCAATTTCATTAGGCTATAAATTGACCTTTATATTCTATCCATAAAACATATATACTACACTTTCTCTCCTCAAGGACTTATATAGATTCACAGCCTCTATCAATCACATTTTATATAGCTTGAATATTTGGTGAAAATTCAATTGTATTCCTATAAATAATGTGAGTTTCCCAAAAAAAACACTCTCAATATACAAAAGCAATATTCAATGATTATAGAATTATATACAAATAAATTAATATTATTCAATAATACCATATTACCAAACCTAGCCTATGTTACCATGATTCCATTGTTATAATTTCTAAGATCACATATATACACTATTAGGTTAGGATTATAATTACACTAATCATTCATGCACAGTGATACATTAGTGTACACTAAGCATAATAATTCCCATAAGAAGCAGAAGAATTACAATTTCTTACCACATCCACTCTATAGTTATCATCATATATCATGTTTATTTAAATAGTGTCACTATGGTTATACAGATAAACACCAATGAAAAATATACCCATGAAAAATAATGTCATTTGAACAAGAATGAATAATAGTCATATAGTCATATCCATTATCTGATTCCATTTCATGTTCCTAAAGAAAATATAAGTAATACCAAATATTTTTATAAAACCATATCCTAACCACATAATATTGGTCACAAAAATAAAATATATATAAAAAAATATGTAATTTATAATAAATTAATTAATTAAATGAACTATTTATATCATTCCCTTATCCAAAATCACACACGACAATACACAAGTCCTGTGAATGTATGTGATAATCATGACATGTTTAACTATACACTCTGATATCTTTAAATAATTGGAAACACAAATACTTAATTATAATAATCATGATATTTAAAATTAAAATCTACTAAAACCATAGTAAATAGGACCTCTAATATAATTTTTTTATATAGAAATACCCTACAACATCCATGAAACTATTAAATAATCCTATATATTTTCTAGAGTGAATTATAAAACCTTGAAAAACTAAACGTAATGTGCTGATAAAATGTTATAACATCCCCTAAAGTAGTTGTATAATATAGTGTCACCAAGTCACCTAAAGAATAAATTTCTGTCCTTAGATTCAAAATTATGTTGAGAGCTTAATTTATATATTGGGCTGACCTTATAATATTATAAATTCACTAAAATTAGGTAATGAAATATATCATTTAAAAAATAATATAAAATAAGAAATAAAAAATAAAATAATCCCCCAAAAGGAGAAATAAAAATATCACATATAGTGATTCCACAACAATCGTTCATATAAAGATCACCGAATAAAAATAACCTTTAAGTCATAATATATAGAAAATTGTAAAAATATTTAATTATAAAATTATCTGATGTTTGATACTCTTATATATCAAATCCTTCCAACTAAATTATGCAATCAAGGAACACTATAAACAACATGTTCATTAAAATACATTTTAATAATAAAATATCCAACTACACCAGGGTTCATGTGTGTGTTATTAGAGTAAATGTAAGTATTAAATAACTAAATAGACCATATTATATTCTAGAAAAATTTTTAGGGACTATAGAGACTATAAAATATTGATGCAATAATAATTATTAGATAGAATTCTATCATGTCATGGCATACAGATTGGTGATCTTTACAGATCCACCTCTAGTAATTCTTTGGTTCTTGGTAAATATTGAGGAATCAACTAAAATAAGGGTGGGAATTTACTTTTATAACAATATATCTCAGGCTAACATATGACATCATCCAATATATGATAAATGAATAAAAAGAAATGAAATATAGCACATGAAATTAATTTAATAATATACCAAAAATATAATATATCAAATAAAATTCCTCAAAAAACATTTTATACACCACAAATATATATAATGACTGATAATTTTAAATATGGACAAATATGAAGTGATTTTCCTAATGAATCCAATAGAATATCACTTATTAGTCTATTTCTTTCAAGAGTATCCCTCAATTATATATTATGTTGTTTAAGAACTATATAATTAAAAATTCACAATTTAATATTTAATAAAAAGAAATAATACTAATTATAATCATCTTATGAAGTGGGTAGACATCCATAAATGAAACTTGTATAAATATGTCATCAACATATAATGTTTATAATAAAAAAATGAATCCTTTTATAAAAAATGTCCATGATAATCATTATCTATTTCAATATTATCATATTAAATATACATATAGTTCATAACTATCACACTAAATAAATAATAAAATTCTTTTATATGAATTCAAAAATATTAATAACATAAAATTATGAGGATTCATATGATATAAATCTTATTAAAATTCAATTAAAACCCTATCACTTTACTTGACTCCATATTCTTTCCCCGGAACATTCTGACATCAAAAATTATTTTTACAGTATATCTATCTAGAGAGTAATATTAAAACAACATAAATTGATGTTGGAAGTAATTTACAAAAAATGTGAAAAGTATTCATATAAAAAATTATAATATTAGAAATTAATTTTCTTATATAACATTCCACAGTAAACCCCACTTCAATTGAATCGACCTACACACACCATTGTCTCATGTTGTATAAGTACCTACTTAACTAGTATCATATTTTAGAGACACCATTATTTATAGTATACCGAAGACAATGTTATTTATGTTAAAAAATAATTTATACACCCCTAATTACATACCAATATGTTCTTATAAAAATTGAGGAGTATGATTGTAAACATTAGGGTTATTATTTATATACCATTTCCCCATGTTAGTGGGTTATACTTGAAAAAACATGTAAATCACTAATGATATCAATCCTGGTGGTAATGGGAGATTATGAAAATGGAAATATGTAGACATTATATTTGGTTAATAACCTATATAAGTGTGTGAGAAGATAATAAATACTATGTGTACATCATTAGGATCCATCATAGATTAGTGGGGTGTGTGGACATAGTCACTTTAATGAAATATCTTCCTAGGAATCCTTCAGCTACCAGATTACATCATATATATATATATATATATACATTTAGGTGAGAAACTAAAGAAACATTTTCCCATTGATCTATAAATAATATATTAAAATCTAACATATAATTCCATGTATATTATTGACTAATACATTATATAATTCCCAAAACTATCCATATTGCTAACATGTCTTGATTAAAGGACAATTATGGTATATTTATTAGATTATATAATATAGAAAAATCCTAATAGTTTTAATATAATTATTCATATCCTGTATTAATATATATATATATATATATATACATATATCTAATAAAAAGAATAATTATAAAATTTTAACATCATTATAAATTTTTAAGAACATTTCAACCTCAAAATGTCTATCAATTAATTTAATATTATTCTTTGAGTTATACTGAATCATCTATACAGGTTTATCAATTCATCTATTAATTTTTCAATATTTTTACAATGTGATACCACATCAAATATATAATATTTCTCTTATATTAAATTATATTAAAATTAGTAAGCATTTTCCTATTTCACAATATTGAAAACTCACAATATTTTTGAGATAAATACGTTATTTTAAAAAATAAAATATATTTTTGATCCATGAAACAAATTCAATTTAAAATATCAAAACATATAATTATTATTTATATCCATCAAAATTATAAATTGACTATTAGGATTCTAGTTCATTAAATAAATTTCATAATACATCGTCATAATTGAAATAATTGAATGCTAAATTTTATTTTTAAAATATTGTGTTCTCCACTTGATTTTAAATTTAATTAAATATATTTTATTACTATGTATTACCTAAAAACTGTAATATCTTTTAAAATTAATTCATATAATATTTATTTAATATATAAAACACATTAGAAAATATGTATCTAATATATATTCTTAGTATATTATGATAAATGTAAGGAAATTTATCTAAATGTTTATATTAATTATTAAATATATATATATTTTCACTAACATATATATACATCATTATAAATAATTAATTTATAAATATTTTAATTTATTATCATTAAATATATCTCTTTCCCCAAACATAATCATATATGGTTATCCAATCTACACAATTCTATACATTCAATATAATAATTGGAAGTAATAAACTACATTTTATAATACCAAGATCACAAAATGTGATATCACATTTCCTATAACAGAATGAGGACCAACAAATCAGGTGACCATACATGCATGAGAGAGTAAAACAGTACATCACATGAGAATTCCCCCAATTATCTATGTTGACATATAGAGAGTGGATAACTATATAATAAATGAAACAATATCCTCTGTAATAATTAGATATCTCTCAACTGCCTACCACATATTATGATTTCAATGTTGTTCTCCTTCACCCTTGGTTGATACCTTAGTAGAGGAAAAAAAATTCAGTACCAAATATCAATAGTAATCTGTACCATGAAAAGTATCATAAAAATTAATTATTTTTTCATCGAATAAAATAATTATTTCAGAAGAAAATAAAAATAATATTCAATACATAGAAATTAATCCCATAATTATCATTCCATTTATTGGCCATATCATCATCTCCATTAACATATTACACCTGATACATTGTAATGTAATTAAAAAATATTTCAATTTAGAAAAAATCAATATAGTTTGAATTTATTATCAATATTATAAAGATGGCCTCAAATTTCCCTATAAAATATCTCATTAACCATTATTAAATTATTTAAAATCATATTTCATTATTATTTTCAAGACAATAAGTAAATATAAGTATTCTAATTTTCCTGAATTTCATGTCTATGACTTAAAATATTTCTACTAATTCATCAATCCCAAAACAGTATTAGAATAACCACTCTCTATATCTCTTTGGGATTCAATACATATATAATTATAAATAACACAATTTAATATCCTTATAAGGTAATTTCATATAAAAATATGATTTATAGACCTCGTTAATGAATATTTGTTTGTTATTTCCAAAAAATCATAATAGGATTTTTGAATCATTGTAGCATAAATATTTATATATCTAAAATTATATTGTTGTTTAATCCTCTCTCATTCATGGATTACTACATTAAATTATCATGGGAAATTTGTTTTCCATGTTTTTTCCAATGTAAATACCTTCTATGTATGAAAACATTATTGTCTTTTAGGTAAAAACATAGTGTTCAAATACAAACATTATTTAAAAAAATATTTAAATATAAAAAATATTTGTTGGGGGATACCAAAGCACCCAAAAATAGAAAATGGAAAATCCCTACTATATGATTTATGAAGAGAAATATTTACACATATGACGGTCATATTTGGATAAAATTAATGTGTTATGTTTTTTTAAACAAATATTTTCATAGAAAATATAATTGGCGTTTTCCTCATTAATTATGAATAAATTAGGTCACTAGAAATTTTTTATCTAAGATTAATTATTAATTTATTGTTTCATGATGTTTATGGGTGTTTTGAGTTAGAAAAATATTTTTTCATGGGATGCAGTCCAAAGAAAATGACTTGTTCTTGTTAAGTAGAAAAAATGTGTCAATCCACAACTGATTCATGTTGGGGTGATTAGTGACTACTTTCATAATTTGATCATGGATTTTCTAACCATTATCAATTTCATCTAAAACCAGGAAAACTATTTTTATTAATGGAGGTGACCCCGAAATATAATATAGCGACCCACACATTTTAAAAATAAATATTAATTCTTATTGGATGATTTTTATTACATAACATAATGATCCACACCCTAATAATATAGGTTTAATGCCTTTGTAAACTTGGATTAATAAACAACTGGTTCACAAATGAACTACATCATCTCCAATTATGTTACTCATAACATGCACCCTTCTTGAACATATCATACACAATACCATTATTTATAAACTAGGTAATAAAAACATAAGAAATGTAGAGCTATGGTTTTTAGTTTTGGTAAAAAATGATTATATTAATATTAAATGAGCATAATGGTATTATACAATTTGAATGAAATTTTAAAAACAATAACGTAGATATAATATAACATACACTTGAGTAATATCATATAGGTTGGAGGTTTATGGTACCTTAAAAAGTAATAAATGAAAGAACATAAGTCGTGAGATTATAACATTATAATAAAACATGGATCTTTATAATACACATGTTCCTATAAAATAATTTTCACTATAGTAAAATCTCATTTCAATCGATTTCATTGTGGTTTTCTTTTAAACACTAAACTATTGTAGTAGTTAAGGTTCACTAACCAAATTATCTTTTTTATAGGGCCCCTTACTAAAATATATTCAACCTAATTCTCATCATATTAATCCCATTAGATATTAATCTTTACCCAATTTATTGGATGTAGATATAGCTCCCAGCCACCTCATAATAAAAGTCATACATATGTTTTTGATGGGATCATAAAAAATTTGTTATATTAGAACACATTATTGTAAAATGGTTTCATAAAAATTTCATCATAGTATAACCCACAAAAAATAAAATTGTTTCAGATACATTTTATATTTTCATCATATCATAACATGTTAAAAAGATATTGGTTTAATTAATATTCCACCATTTAATAACAGATTTACCAATGAAAAAAGAATGGGAGGAATTAAAATATAAATATGATAAAATTTAACTATACAAATAAATAATAATGATGAAATAATTGACTCTTATACCAAGAAATTATTAAGTAACATTAAGGTATTTTATCTTATTTTTCATTTTGTTTAAAGATCATGTGGAATATTTGTTGTGTAAAATATCCTATCAAATATTTAATAAAACGATTAAAATATAAAAACATCCCAAATATTAAATGAATAAATTTCATTAAAGATAACTATAAGAACATATAATATATTTTTAAAATAATTTTTTTTATGATATTATAAAATACATTCCATGATATATATATATATATATATTAAAATGATGATTTGTTTCATATTTTTGATAAAAGGACAGAATTTCCACATCTATAAAATGGCAAGATGATTCAATTTAAACCATTTTTTTAAAAGTAAAAAATAAGTGAATTTTTTTTAAAATATCATTATGGAAAATTAAAAACATTGTTTCAATCCATTTTATAATACATGTAAATGGAATAAAAAGGATTCTTGACCAATGGTACAAATAAAGATGATTTTTCATAAAAATATGGTTTTGGTTTAATGGGTATATACATAATGGAATGATAATAATAAGTCACGAAATATCATTAAATAACTTTATGATATGAAAATTTATATGTTTATTTATAGATATATTATAATATTTCATTACATGAAACAAAAAACAAAGCAATCCTTATAAACAAGAGAGTGTAAGATAAAACATTGACAACTTTTGTATATTTTTTATCAAAAACCCAATGAAATAAATATAATGATATCCATATAATATAATTAAAATTTAATGGATAATAAAATACATTAATGGGATGTATATACAACACACAAAATTGACATGGGTTGTATAAGGAATATGTCCAATAGAAATTAAAGTGAGATAAAAATCCCTTACATGCTCTTGTAATGTTTGATTCATAAAAAAAATAAAAGATTAACATTTTATGAAACATTAAATATAATTATAATTATGACATTAAGGATATAAAATTCTACAGTGGCCTTATATTCACCTCCGAAGGGATATATTTTCATAACATAACATATTTCTTAAAGAAAATTAATAGAAAATAATCAATTACCCAATGTCTGAGATTTCATTATACTTTCCAGAAACACAAGTATAAAAAATAAATATTAATTATGAATATATTATATTATCATAATAATATATATCATTTATTATTTTATTGACTTATTACAATTTTTCTTCCATTTATTATCAATTATTTTTTAATGTCATGTTTCCGGTAATAACTGCTTCATTTTTCATGTGTGTTTTTCTTTGGTATTTTTATTAATTTTATATTTATCATGGTTAAATAAAAAATAAATTAATAATGGTATGTTTATGAAATTTATTAATTATATAAATATTCATAGTCAATCATCAATGTTACAGAAAAAAATTTGATTATAGTGTTCATGGACATAGTGGGTGGTACGTACACAAGAACCAGATTTTCATTTTCTCAACGGATCGAATAAATGTAACAGAAATTATAATTAAATTATATATAATAATTATTATATAAATTATATATTATATATTCATAAAAAATATCTTCATTAATATCCAACAAAAACTAAAATTAAAAACATATCACATTGCTCCTTGGAGGTGGTAATACACGCATATGCACAAGAGAAGTCCTCATTTTTTAATGGATTTGTTTGTAACAAGTTTGAAATGATATTATGTATAAATAATAATAATAATGTCATAAGTATTATATAATTATGATAAGTCCATATTTATATCAATCAATGAGAGGTGGATATGGAAGATTAATTACATCAGTTCGTGAGAGGGTAGTCAATCATATATGCGATCGACAGTTCCATTTACAATTTAATGGAATTGAAGAGGGACATAGCTTATTCAATTAACATAATAAAATATATTTATATGGTAGATAATAATGTTTTTATAGAAACATTGTTGAATAATACATGTTTAATTTCGAAGAATAAATAAAATAAAAATTCTTTGTTAATAATGATCCCCTTCTTCAGAAAATATATTTGGGTTTGTATAAAAATGATTGTTAAGAAGGTTTCCAAATAAAAATAATACCCCTAATAAATGGTTATAGATGTAAGGAATATATTTCTACTAGTAATTATATAAATAAATGGATTTTTTTTGAAGGGTAGAGGAGTTGAGGTTCCATTTATAAGTAGGGAGAGGACACACATGAATTTTATAAAAAGAAAATGGTATAAATAAAATTTAAACATACCAAAAGGATCCAAAATATATCATTATTAAAAGTTATATGTTATAAGGCTCATATATTTCAATCTGATAGATTTTAAAAAATAGGTTGGTTTATCCCTTATTTTTTTGTTTTACTCTTGGTAAACATGTTTAAACAATAAATGCAGTAATAAAGTTTTGTTGTTTTACTATTAGTTATGAATAGAATAATCATGAACGTAATATATAATAGTAAATATTAAGATTAAAAATATTTAATTTTTTTATAATTTAAATTATTTGACATGGAAGTGTTTAATATAATAGTAAAATCCCAAGCACGAGGGAAAAGAAGTTTTTTAAATAATTAATTTTTCTATATTAATAGATAGTATTAAAATCAAAATTAAAAATAAAATTTATTAAAATTAATTGAAATAGATTTTTCCAAGATATAATTTCACTAATTTTACATTTATATGAACCATAAAATAGATGAATCATATATTCATTTTAAATGAAAAGGTAGTTTTTAACATAAATCATTATTTTCCAGATTAATTGAAAATTTAAACTTTTCACAAAAATCTAAAAACACTCTATGATAAATAAATAATATTTACTGAAAAATGTATATTATAATATTCAAATAATATATATGATTACATAAAAATTTAATTTTATTATTTATTCACAAAAGTAATCAGATTACGTTTTTGAGGAACATGAATTTTTTTATGATTATAAAAACATTTACAACAATTAAGACCTTATTTATCACTATATTTTCATTTTCTAAAAAAATAATACATAATTTTCAAAACATTATTATTTTTATTAATATCATAAAATTTAAAAATTAGTATATAATTATAATGTTCATATAGTAACTTTCTAAAATATATCATCATTCATTAATACTCGGTGAAGCCTGTAATGAATGATATAAATAATAATAAATTTATTGGAAGAAAATGTTTTGTAAAATTATAGGGTAATACAGTTTGTGAAAAAAGTTGGGAACTATTGATCAAACCCATATGTTTTTTCATAAATTATTCAAAATAGGGAAATATTATTTTTTTAATAAAATTTAAATCCATAGTTTTCATTTGTTCCTCCCACTCTAATGACAGCGAATCTCCTAGTCTCAGGACAAAATAGTTGGATTTTTTGGTTTTGAAAAAAATATAATATGATTTATATGTGTTATAATCTATTTTCAATGATCACCAAAAAATAAATAGGAAAAGAATATAATAAAATCATAAAAAGATATGAATACATACCATACAATGATTATGAATATAAAATTATACTGATATCCATCATTTATGTTTTATAGAGATCAATAGAGTGGATGACATAAGACTCCCAAATCCAAAGGGGTCTTCATGTGCAATGAATCACTCAACATTTGAGATTTACTCACTTATCCTACATGATTTTCTAAAGTAAAACAGTTTAATGAAGGGAGATAATGAATTCCTTTAGTATATACATTTTGAGGGGAAAAATGTTGGCATAACACCACTACATTGTAGTGGTTTTATAAGACAAATAGATACTTTTTTTTGTAGAATTAACTAATTCATTTCAGTAAATTAGTATGTTCTATAGATAGTAAATTTTTAATGACTTTGAATGAACCTTTTATGAATAATATTATCATTTGAAACTCAATAATAAGGATATATTATGTGGATTATTATTGAATGTAATTGGTAGTGTGAAAAGATAGGCCACATAATATGAACATAATTGGAATAATAATCCATCATACTATTATATATCCCTAAAGCAATTAAAATTAGTTCTCTAGGAAAAACTCAAACCAAATTTAATCTACCACTGAGTGAGACCACATGAACAGTTAAAATTTTAACAATAAATATGAATCTATGGATTCAAAAGTTTATTAAAATTGGAAGCATTAGTAAATATTCAATGTTAATCAAGCTAGAGTGGGATCTATCATGTTCTTCATCAAAAAAATGTCTCTATTTCTATTTACACTACTCTGCATCATATAAAAATATTTATTCACATATTTTACCATTCGTTAAATAATTAGGTATCCATTAGACAAGAAATATGTGAATATTATATATCTTAAACATATATTCATTATTTATAAAATATAGACATACATAGTCAGTGAGAAAATCATGTTTCATTCACACAAATATATATAAGTACATAAAATTCCCTTGATCTAATTTTATAAGTACAATATATGTGTTATATAAGAGTCTCTTCTATTTGAAATCAGATCTTCATTAATGCATGGATCTTAATTTTTTCCTCAATTCTCTATTTTATTACTTATATATGGCCTAATGTGAGTGAAAGTTGAGGTCACAAAGTTCGTGTGGATTTCTAGTGATATTATGGACCTAAAACCCAATGTTTGGGTGTTTTATGCCTTGAAAATGGTTAGTATAAAAATGTAGTGAGAGCCACAGAATTAGAATAAAATGTGCAAGTATGGACAATGGGTTCTTACAGGACTAACAATTTTATAGAACCATGTGGGAAGAGTTATACAGTCATACAACCAGTTTGGAAGTTTTTTCATAACTTGACAGAGGATATATGCATGGTAACCATACAGTATGTAAACTGTGTGTGGTAGCCATGAGACCAGCCCTTTCTATATGTAGAAACCATGTGAAATGATGAACAGATAGAAAAATGGTGCGCCTTGACCATGTGAACATGTTTGATTGGATTAATTTACCGTTTTCCCCAAAAATAGTTATAATGAAAAATTAATCCCTTATCTCTAACATTGCACAATACTAGACCAAGGTAGATCCCTATTTGGAGTATTTTCTCTGTTATGATATCACCACTCTGTCTTACCTCTAAATCAAGTTCCATTCATATCCTTAGATCAGAAATGGTAATTACTCTATTAATTTTTAGCATTTCTCAATTCTTTTGTATATCAATTATGCTATTTGGATTTAGGCTCATATGCCCTAATATCCCTTTCTTCATATATTATTATGATTTATTCCAAACCAGGATGAATCAGATCCTGATACTGGATAAGCAATTTAGTAAGAGCCTTTGTTACGTGGTCTTGTCATATTCACTAATCTTCAAGATGTTTATGTATACCATTGTGCAGCATGCCCAGTTTTATGGTCTCGCAATGATTTATAATTGAAACACAATGTTTCCTATTGTGGTCTAAGTAGTTTAATTTTTTTTACACCTGTTGTAGATTGTATATCAGGAAACATGCCACTCCATGGTTGAGTTTCCTTGTATGATCTTTTATGGAATTTTGGACTAGGATTCCCAAAAGGAATTCCATTATTTCCCTTTCAAGGGTTATTAAAAATAATTTTTTATTAATTGAATTTCTTTGATGTTAGATTTCATTTGAATTATTTAAGGGTATGGAATGGTTGAGTTGCAAATGACTTGAGTATGCCATTTTTCATTACACATGATTGAATTGAATTTTGTAATATATTGATTTTTCGATATGAGTTGAATGATGTTTAAACCATGTAATAGTTTAATTTACATGTGATTCTTGTAATGAGAAATATTCTAATGTGATTAAAATGAAATTCCAATACATATAAATTTTGTCATTTTTGAGACAATTTTTATTAGTCTTTTATATTAATTTATTTTCAATTTCACATTTTGATCCCTATTGAAATGTTTAGACGAATATCTAATTATTAAAATATAATTATCCTTTAGTGAATCATGGATTCCAATTAGAATTCCATGAATAGGATCATGTGACTATTGTGATTTTTTACCTTGAGTGAACCATGTATTAATCTTATAATTCCATAGATGGGATAAAGGGTCAAATATTTTTAGTTAATGAGTGAACCATGGATCAATTATTGGACGACAGTGATGGGCTCATATAGGTTCTTCTTATATGTCGAGTGAATGATGGATCCTTTGATGGATTCCCAAGATGGGATCAATAGTCATTTGATTATATGAGATGAGTGATACATGGGGATTCCTTATTGTACTGCTGAAGGCATTCTTAGTGACATAAAATTATACCACAACTATAGTGATATTGGTTTCATGAGAGGTTTTATTGGACGGGCTGGTAGGGTGTCATTGGAAATTACATATATTGTGCTACTTGAAATGCGGCATTAGAATTTCAAGGACGGGATCTGAGTATGATTGAATTTTGAAATTGAATGATTTATAAAATGTATGCCAAGACGAAGTAGAATTTGGGATTCCATTGTCAATTATGATTTCTTAGATGGCCTTCTAAGGAATATCTTGTTCTTACAGTCATATTCGTGTGATTCATCTGAGATTAATTTTGTTATTTTTGTAATTTTGGAAGTATTATTATTTTTGAATAATGTGTAACCTATTTTGGATGTTTTTCTAGAACATGTAACATGTATTGCCATCAGTTGTGTGATATGAATTATAGTTATTTATATTATCACTCCTCCACTATTTACATCTATTATATGGCATTAGTTCTTATAATATTGAATTTTAATTATATTAAACTATGTTAAACTATGTTAATGAGGGAAAAATATCCCCACAATAACCACTATGCCCTCACTACTATTTTGAATCCCTTGGAATTTTGGTAGATGCACTTGAGTTCATGTGGCCAACCAGGTTCAGAGCACCATTACATGGCATCTAGGTTCAGGACATTACAAAGTGGTATCTAAGAATTCTTTTCATGGTTGGATTTAGTATTTGGTGACAATATAATAAGTTATGTTGGAATAAGAATATGGTAATTAGATTTTTTTGGGAGTATCGACACCTCATACAGGGAAAATCCATATTTCCTCGAACTGAATATGTTTTTTAGATATTGAGCTTTTATAGTGGACTCAATTACATCATTCAGGGATGCACTTGTGTTGTGTTGTTATTGTTGATATTTTTTTGGGTTATATTGAGGTTTAACCCAATAAGATGAGGTCATTACATCTCATTAATTATATATCCCATTATTAGAAATCACATATATTTCATAATTGAAATTCCATTTACAGAGTATTAATTATTTTAGGCTATAGTGATAGATGTTGTGATAAATATGCCTTCTCTTGTGATAGCAATATAAGAAATTAATATCGTAGGGATTGTATGGATAAAATTATTTGTTATATAAGGTGTATGGGACCTCTCTATTGGAATTTAGTGGATCATGTTTCACACATAGTGAAGATCGTATTATGATGCGCTATACGTGGATTCCATGATTTTACTTGCAGGTTGTATGTGACCCCATGTATCAGAATTTGGCACACCATTGGGATATACATTGAGATGGGAATGTGAAAAAATATAAATGATTTTGATGTCTGGATATGAATGTAAGCTCCATTTAAAATGAAATGAAACTAGAAATTTAACATGAACCTCAATGGATTTTGGTAATGAATATGATTGGACCCATCCTTAGTAGTAGACTTTTGGTAGTGTCTCTCATTTTTTGACACCAAGACCAGACCCATGTGGATGGTAGGAATGATTTCTATAGAGTATGGTCTCAACCTTTTCTATTTTTTTATCTACACTTTTGAGTTGTGAATCATTATAATGGCCCTTAATTGAGGTGTTTTTTTGGATTTATAGAATCATGAAATTTGGATGACCTCTAGTGATATGTCATATGGGTCGAAGTGATCATACCCCAAAATTAGTAGGCATGTGTTACTAGTAGATCATTATGTCATGCTAATAGTTGCACCATATGTTATACCAGATGCTGGTGTTGACACATAATTTTGTAAATGATTTATGTGGTTCATGAAATCCTTTTAGTGAGCACCACGTCTTGGAAAGTATATGGAAGAGCTGACATTAGTGTTCTTGCAGAATCATCCTCCCATGTTTTTGAGGGATCATAGAAGAGGCACACACCCATGTTTGAGTTATCCTTTAATAATAGCATTCATGGTAATATTAAGATGGATCTATATTAGGAATCATATAGTATGCTACTCTAGTCCTTAATTTGTTGGCTAGAGGAAGGATAGGCAGCTATACAAGAACCTCGTCTTGGATAGGGGAATAAAAAATAGGTGAAGTTGAATAAGAATCAGTTGGATATTACTATGTCTGATCAAAAAACATATGCCAATCTCCATAGAGGAACTATAGAGTTCTAGGTTTGGGGTTAGGTTTTCATATGTGTTTCAGTGATGATGGGACAGAAGAGGATAAAGAGTTAAGTTAATCTATCCCCAAGATATATCAGACCATTCTAGATTCTGGAGAGAGATGGGCCTATTTCCTACCAGTTGAATTTACCTCATAGGTATTGGTATATGCATGGAATCTTCTATGTTTCTCAACTACAATGTTACAATTCTGACCCATCTCATGTTGTTCATCCCATGGAGTCTGAGTTACATGTATATGAATCCATTGAGGACAATTCTATATGAATTGCTGATCATAGAATGAATGTTCTCTCTTTCTTGGGCATTCCTATAATATGTGGGATATGGTATAATAATCGAGTATATAATGATACTTGGGAGAGTGAGGATGATGTTTAACCATGGTGGCTGGAGTTATTCTCATATATTTCTTCACCATCCTTAAGAGGGAGATTTGGGGATGATTTTCATTAAGGTGTAATGTTTGTAAGAACTTAGTTCTTCTTTGAAGTATGTATATTAAATGTTCTATCAATTCTAAGATTGATTCATTAAATATGGATAATGTGAGTTCCCATTGATGTCACAGTGGTATCAAGGGTGTCTGAGGCTATTTTGGAGCCAAGAACCCAATGTTGTGTGTTTTATGCCAAGCACACGATTAGTGAAAACCGTGTGGGGCATACTACAAGGTTTGACTAAACCCTAAGATGCTGAATAGTGGAGGCCTAATGGACATATGGTTTTTTGAAACCATGCTGAAGGATCCAAATGGCCATGCATCTAGTTCTACATATTTTGTAGAACATGACTGAGGATATGTGTAGTGTCAACTCAAAGTCAGTAAACAATTTGGGGTAACCGTGTGACCAACCATTTTTTACTTGTAGTAACCATCTGAAATTGTGCATGGTTAGACAATTTGAGAACATAATCCATGAAACTCAATTATTCTTTGGAGAATTTACCTTTTCCCCTACAATTTTTTACCCAAAAAAATAAACTATCCTCCCTCATGTTTCATAGAAGGGGACCCAGAGAGATCTCTATTTGAAGTCTATTCTACATTTTCAGATCCCCGCACTGTCTGACCTCTGAATCAAGTGTCCTTCATCACTTTGATCCACAATAGAAATTACTTACATCCTTTTTATCCATTCCCAATTATTTTGGATATCAATTACAAAATTTGGATTTAGGATCATATTACATAATATCTCATTCTTCATATGTTCTTCATATTTCTTCCAAATGTGGAAAAAATAAGGCCTAATACAAGAAAAACTATCTTTTAAGAGACAATGGATGGGGGTCTCGTGCCTCTCCCTAATAGTAGATGCCTTTATATATTTAATAGTGCAGGATACCCATTTTTAGGGAGTCCCCATGATTTTTAATTAAACCATATTGTTTCTTATTCTGTTCTGCATAATAGAATAGGAGTTTTGAGGCAAGTTATCAGTTGTATCCATAAAATAATGTCAACCCCGTAGGGGAGAGTTTCTTTGGATGACCTTGTATATACATTTTACCTAGGATACCTATTACACAGGACTTTTATTCACATTATAGGGTTATTAGAATTGAATTTGTTTATTAATGGAATTTACTTGTTTTTAGATTGTATTTTAATTGGTTAACGGTATAGGCTGGTTGACTTGACCATGACCCAAGTATGGAATTTTTTTTAGAATTTAAGGATTTAATTACTTGATCTATGGATCTGTTCACTATAGTTGAGTGATGTTTAAGACATGTAATAATTTTACTTAAATATGATTCTTGTTGTGTGAAATATCTCATGTGCGTAAATGAAAGGGAAAGCCTTGGGATGTTAATCCTTTCTTGAGACACCATTTGGTGTTGTGTTGTATTAAATGAGTTTTGTTTTGACTATAGTAAGCCTATTGAAATGGTTAAATGAATTTTGAATGATTAAAAGAAAAATAGTCTTGAATGATTCATCGATTCATTTTATAATGACATGAATGTGATCAGGTAACTATTGGTCTTTTGTACCTTGAGTGAACAACAGATTCATTTGAGAATACTATGGGGAGGATAAAAAAGTTAAATATGTTCATGTAATGCATGAAGCATGGATCTATTGAGGGATTCCATAGATGGGGTTATAGATGTTGTACTTATTTGTCATGTGACTCATGGATTCATTGAACTATTCCTAGGATGTTATCGGGAGGCATTTGATTATATCTCATGATTGATAATTGGGGATTCCTAATTAGACCCACAAGGATAGACTTAGGGATGTGAACTTATACCACACCTACAGTGATACTGGGTTCCAAAGAGGTTTGCTGCGATGGGCGTGAAGGGTGTCAGTGAAAATTGTATTGGTATTGATACATGAAATATAGAATATGAATGAAAAGGATGGTATAATGTTATAATTTAATATTAAAATGCATTGATTTATGAAATGCTTACCAAGACAAAAGTCCATGATTTCATTTGGTCTTAACCAATGCTTTCTTAGATGTTGTTATGAGGATTTTCCTGTGTATATAGTCATACGGGGGGATGTTGGGTTTGATTAGGATCTCAAGGCTTATGAATTTTAATGTAATTAAATTGTTAAATATATAATTAAATTAAATGAAAATGGAAACCATTCCTTGTAGGATTTTTACTTTAGAGTATCTCATATCTTAAAATTTTCATTATTTCACATTTCCTATTATATATTTCTTAACTGAAAGATTCACATTGAACATGGGTGGTTTCCTAATAGAATATATTCTCACAACATTGTTTTGTCATGTTTTGGAACCAAATAAATTACATGATTTTAGTTTTTAGTTAGATAAGTTTTCCTTATACAGGTACTTGATATCATGCGTATGTGAAGGAGATAATAAGGCCAAGATGAGGCATATGATGATTTGGATATTCTTTTTTTTTACTTTGGACACTTTTATTTTATATGACTATTGTGT
This sequence comes from Viscum album, assembly GCA_963277665.1. Classification (NCBI taxonomy): domain Eukaryota; kingdom Viridiplantae; phylum Streptophyta; class Magnoliopsida; order Santalales; family Viscaceae; genus Viscum; species Viscum album. Next base: position 1,530,464,745 of record OY728146.1, on the reverse strand, counting down.
AACATGTTTTGGTTTTTTTGTAGAAAATGTAACATGTAGAATCATCTATTGTATGATATGATTTCTGGTTATTTTTTCTATCAATGAGAAACTGTTTAATTCAATTATAAGGTATGAATGCATCCACTATTGATTTATTATTGTATTATGTTGTGTTACACTTTTCTGAAGAGGGAATATTCTCCCCACTATCACACCTAGGCCCTCGCTGCTAGTTGGTAGTCTTTGGCATTTGGGGAGATGCACTTCAGGCCATGTGGCCAACTAGGTTCAGAGCACCATTACGTAGAATAGGGTTTCAAGACATTCCCTCGTCACAAACTATTTTCAATCCCAATTGGTAGCCCAAATTTCATACTCATCATAAAGGAGGATAAATTCCATATTTATTTTATCTCTAATCGCTGACATTATTATATAGAAACCCAATCGACCATGTTGTTTCTTATTCAGGAAGAATAAATAAATATGTAGGTTATAAATATAATATGGTTCTTATCTATTTATTACCACTAAATTTTAGTATTTAAAAATGAAATATGAACAATACTCCCCATATAAAACAATGAAACAAGTATAAAACCATGTATGGCTTACCTAGAGGGTTATCCAATACCCAAAACCCATTCTTTTCCTAATGAGAATATTCTATATCACTATACATAAATCCCACTCTATATATCAATAAAATAATATCATTACATATAATAAACCAAGAAAAAAGTATTTTGGGATAACTAAAATTCAAACAATTAGAAGATAGTTATTATTAAAATTCATGAAATGTATATCTATATATAGTATAATAAGAAATAATTTACCATTACCTAATATATTGTGTTTAGAGTAAAATTATCTTTATTGTATTCATAATTATTTTTAGGGATTTGGGTTATATAAAATTATCTTATATATCATATATAAGAATCAAATAAATTATAATGAAGAAACATATACATAGTATCAATTTTTTCCACAATATATATCATCTAAAATGAAAAGTTTTTAATTAAATAAAAAATATACATGAATTTGAACATGAATTTTTTTCATAAACATACCTAAACTCTATAAAAAAAATTAACTATATGGTATGAGAATTGTAATCATAGTGAGGGAAATAAAATAATGATATATATTATTCCAAAAAAACATTAACACCTATAAAATTATTCCTTCATAAAATTTTTCTATAAACATATGAAATAAAACATATTTATATTAAAATAAACCTTTTAGTTATGAAATAATTTAATACCCATAGAAAAAAATAGAATCCATATAAAGAATCATATAACATCATATTCAGAACATGTACTCAATAATATTAAAATGACATGGTACCATATAAAATACAGAGAAAAATCTTCCCTGGTAAACTCTCTTTACCTTTTAATTTATGATGAGATATATTACCCATTTCATATGATTACTATATCAGGCTCACCAATTTTGATAATTTGTATTGGGTTATTCATTCACATAAAATTTATCAGGACCAACCATAATAATATCTAATTCTCATTTAAAATATCGTAAAAAATAGATGGTTAAATCATATTATTCAAAGACTTAGGAAACAATTTTGAACCCTTTTTCAAATATAAAAATATACTTAAAATATAAAACCCTATACAAAACTATGACTCCCCAAATAATGAGATCAATTTTAATTCATTATTGAAAATATATAATCATAAAACTGAATCAAAACAACAAATTACTATTTTTGTGGTGTAAAATTACATTTACTACATATACATTAAAATAAATCATTCAGTTTTTTCATTTATAATGAAACTCAAAATGTTTGGTAAAAAGACTCATTTTCATATCATGAGGATAAAATTAAAATGATATATAAAATTTATTTTATAATTCACAAATATCTATAAATATATTCATTAAATTGTTTAAAAATATGTATATGGAAGCATGATATTTTGGAAAAAAATTAAAATTAACCATTTAGTAAAATTGTAGTTCACATCAACTACAACTCACCAAATATGTTTATTTTTTCCTTTACATTGGAAAAAATAATCCGCTTACACCATATTCTGCCTAGGATTGGATATATTTTTACACCAATACCTCTAGGTTATGGTTAGTAATGTTGAGGAGAGACATGGGTTGGTTTTACCTGAAAAATATTTTTCAAAAGGTTAGAGTAAAATCGGGGAAGATATTTCTTTTTCTAAATGACCATAGCTTCACTTAGGGAATTAAATATACTATTAACTTAATATAAATAAAATTTGAATAAAAAATAGTCCAAAGTTTTCTTAATTCAAAGATTATATTAGCATGTATGGTAATCAATTAAATCAATTATATTTGAAAATGGTTTGATTATGTATTTTTCCATTATCCCTTTGTATTAACCTCATTTTAACCATTTTAACAAATATGGTGACTAACATGTTATTTTACACTGATGAAGTAAGGAATAATATTAAAGGAAACGTTTACCATAAATGGGCAGTGGTTGATATTATCAATAATGTATCATTCAAATTTCCTAGAATAAGACTTCTTAGTGTTTTTAGTTCTATAAAAATATATTGTTTACTATAAAAATAATTAATAAAATTTTCATTACTAATCAATTAATTTGATTTTAATAACTAAATAAATGTAATGGGATTGAGATATAATTTTGGTTACATACTCAATTTTTTATATTTATCTAAAAAATCAGGGGACACTAAAAGTTAACATGTTAATATTACCTTTTAGAGTTTTAAAAAATATTTATTCTATTTATCTACAATTTTATCAAAAATTATATTTTTTTTGTTAAAAATTTGAGTTAAATATGTAAAAAATAAGAAATATAGATAAATTAACGTTATAAACATAAATAATTTCTAATTCAAATAAAAAATTCAGAAACAACCCTTTTTAAAATTTTTCCCAATCACCAAATATTATTGATATTAAAATAAAGAGGGTGTCATTTTTTATTTTATATTAATATTAAATTATATAATTTACATCTCTAATAGAAAATGGAACAAAACTAAAACTATTCAAATCATAGAAGAGTATTTTCAAATACCACCAATATTTTGCATTAAAAATAAGTGTTTTGTTTTGTGTTTAGTACTTTTTCAATTATTGTTAATCATAATTTCTTGATTTTCCCTTACAGATGTGAAAGATATTTAAATTAGTTACTATTCCCAATATAAATTAAATTATCCCAATTTACCAATTTCTGATATTGTTTGAAGAGAATTGGATTTTTTTTTAAATCAATTTCATAATGTGGGAGTAATTTACATAACATTAATGTTAAAAATTTAATGAAAAATAAATGTTTATAAGAAATAATTTCAATAAATATTTGATCTTACCCAAAAAATCATCAATATTGATTATTACTATATAATTAACAAAATTATATCTAGTTAAATGATATGTTAGTGACATTATGATCAATTTTTTGGCATCCCTAACTTTTCTGGTGATGTATCAAGATTAATTTGGGGTACACTTCTTCCATGTTTTGATTATTTATTTATTTATTGTTTTACATTAGGGTGTTTGGGTGAAATTATATAACTTTACATGGAGAGGGTCTGTGAACAGCTAGTCCATTGTCTACCCAGACTGTGCACCTAGGCTAGAAAATCATGTAATCCCAAATAGATGGGATTAATATGGTTAGCACATTCTTTTTCAAAAGTGTTCCCACCTAGTAATAAGTGTGGGGCCCCTGAGAGGAGTTGCATAGTTAAGATCAGGTATGGGGTATCCATGATCCAATTATTGGAAACAGTGTCTTTAAATAGATTAAAACATAAAAAATAATTTAAAAATTACTAAACCAATTTTTTATATCCATAAACGTCCTATATCAAAACTGAATCATTTATTTCATTTTTGATGCTCACTGATTTATTCCAAGGGCTTCTGAACTGTGTTCCTTGTGAATGGGAGATTTGGTTGATAAATCGTCTCATATCCTAGTAGTTTTTTACACCCATTATGATTCCACTCAATATTGTATCTCTTCTTGATGAAGATGTGATATTTTCCCTCTATTTTATGATCTTCTACAACATAGTTTTCTTGGAAATTGATTCATTCGATATTGGATATATGTTTTATATCTAGATCTCATTCTTTCACATGTTCTTGATCATTCCATATCAATTTTGGGATTTCTTCTGGAAATAATTCACCATAAATATTGTGGTCGGGGGTATAAATTGAAAATCAAATAGCCTAGTCATAATTACATGAATGTGATTTTGAAATTGAAATTTTTATTATTGGAATATTTTATTGGAAGATAAATAGTTTTAATTAATTTTTTATATGATGATTGAAACGGTTGATATTGGGAAATTCTTAATTATGTTATTTATATTAATTAATTGGTTAATTGAATATAGAATTGATGAGATATTGGGATTATTGAATTTTATAGTTAAATGTGTTTTAAAAAAACATAATCATTAGAATATATAAATGACTGGAAATATGAATAAGGGGATGTTTTTCATAACCATTACATGTTAATAGGTTAGGTGAAAATAATAATAGGTTTAATGATTATTATAATGTAATTATAGTAGTGAGTAATTACATTTTTGATGAATTGAAAGGGTAAAATTTAGATATAATGTTGATGAGAATGCTAATGATGATTAACCTTGCCAATTGTTATTTGTGTGGTATTCTGATATTTTTTTAAATATGGCATAAATTAGTGTGGGAAACGGATTGAGAATCCAAATACCAATATGTGATAAAAGATTACTGGATATGGATTGTGGATACAAATACCCATATGTGATAGTATGCGTGGGATTGGGATTGAGGCTCAATATTTCAATGTGACATTGAAGTGTGGGATAGGGTCAAGGGCTGAAAATACCCATGTTGTTCTAGTAACGTCATTCTATAACCAAATTATTGAAATTAGAATATGGTTTGAAATTACCATGACATGAAATTAATTTAAATGATAAATGATACCCAGGATATCATGATATGGTTTACACTCTTTCGTGGGCTGATGTATGTTTTGATTTGTTGGGTGTCCTATTAATCCCATAATTTATATTGTGAAAAATTAATAATTGAATGTTTCATCTATTTACCTTATTTATTTTACTTTACTAGTTATAAAACTACATACATTTTTATTAATGGGATATTGTTTTTGACACCATTGGTAAAAGACTATTTTGTTTTTCTTATGCCCCAATCAAACTTTCAGACCGGGACATGAATATTACTCTTCGTTGTAAGATAAGATAAGGGAAATAGTTTTATGTTGGATGGTAGATTTTAGATGGACAATGGATAGGGAAATCATGCATGGTGTCAACACCCAAATGGAGAGTTGTTTGTGTCCTTAATTTTTGTTTACATTTGACACTTGACAAATATTATGGAATAATATATCTGCTATTATTGGAAATTTTATTCCTTTTTGGTTATACGTGTCATAATAGTATATTTTAGTTATGGGTGTCAATTTTTTATTTATTTGGATATTGTTTATTTATTTATTTTGTTATTCGGCTTTGATAAATAGGGTATATTCTCTCTCTGATCGATATTAGACCATTTCTTCTAGTCTAAATCCAGTTGGATAATGGAAGATGTGATGGGGGGTCGTGTGGCCAACCGACTCAAGGTAGCAGTGTGTTGCACCTAGGTTGGGACATCAAAAAATGTGGAATCCATTTATATAATTAAAATTAAAGAATTTTTTTTAAATACTTATTTTCACTATTACATGATAATTCACTATTTTTTAGAAAAAAATATTTGACCCATAAATGATTTTTATATTTAAAGTTAAAATTAATATGTAATTTTTTTCAATTTAAATTCTTTAATTTATTAATTAAAATTTTAAATAAATCTACATAATATCAGGAAGATAATTTGAAATTAATAAATCTGTATCCTTTTTTATTAAAAAGATAATAAATATTCTTATAATTAATATAACACTAAAAATATATTTAATGAATATTTATAAGTCAAGAGAATAATTATTAAAATTGAGTAGTTTTTTAAATTCTGTCCCACTATTTTAAAAATTTTCCTCACAATTTTATTCATTTGATAAAAAATTTGTAATATTTTTCATCATAGAACTTTTTTTCTAATTTTTCATCTGAAATAATATTATTTTATAATACAAACATAACTTGATGAATTACCTTTTTACGTACTAATTTATTTTTAATGTCAAGAATAAATAGTATATGTACCTTATGAGAATTTTTTTCCCCCTATATAACAACTTCAGGGCTCAAAACATGTGTTTCATTTGATACATCATTTCATATCAGAAAAATTAATACACCATGTTCCTGAGATAAACATAGATACAATGACACTATATAAGAAACATATATTACATTATCTAGGATTTCTTAACATCTTACTAACCATAGAGTTTCCATAACTTTTTTTTACCAAAATTTATAACACTTTTCAATGGAAATTCCTTGATAATAATTTGATCCCTTACCTCAGAAAAATATCATTACTTTGGTAAACTATATAATAATTATTTTTTCTCAATGAATTCATATGTTGTTTCTAAATAGTAACTACCTTTTAAACCAATCAATTTACAAACTACTAAAAACTTATTTTTTTATACTTCAACCATACAATATAGAGTCTGAACCTTCATTCCATATATTAACTCAAAATGATCCATTAGTATAGAAGAATAAAAATAAATATTATATGAAAACTCAAGTAATGATATATACTGATCCCAATTACTAACTAATCCATTTATTAAGAAAAAATGTATCTTAAGATGATTTAATTTTTTTGCAGAAATTGCATCAATTTAAGGATGATAAAATGTAATGAAATTTAATTCAGTACCCAATAACATACGAGTTCTGTTAATATAAATAGATGCAATCCCTGGATCATTTCCAGATAGAATGGGGAGAGTAACTCCATCTAACTTGATTATCTATGTGAAACATAGTCTATAATATTGATATAAATTCAATTTCTCTTTAATGTGAATAAAAAGAGAAAAAATATTCGATTGTTATATAATAAAAAAAATACATTATGCATTATCCTATAGATAATTCAAACATTTCATAGTAAATTTAGACGATAAATTCTTCACTCATATCCAAGTTTAGTTATCCTAATGGTCTCTACTAGTATTAATTTATGCATGATGAACTGAACACATTAGACAACGAATTATAGTCAGAAATATCATTTTATATTTGAATAACTATTAACATATAAAATTTTTTCCAAAAAAACTTCTTATATGATAATGGTAAATGATGGTTATATAAAATTCATTAAATGTTTCACCATTCATTGCAAAAATTATCTTTTTTCAGAGTTTAATTAATTATTTTTGATAATGCCTATTGAATTGAATCTTGAAACAAAGAAGGAATTTCCTGCAAGAAAAATTTATATTCCATTATTCGTTATATAATAAAAAAAGGTTTATGATCCAAATGTATCATAGTCATTGATAAATTATATTTTAAACTCAAACCATTAGCGAATTTATTTTGTATTCATATTTGTTAATTAATTATTAAATCCTATTAAATATTCATTTTCAACCATGTTCTATGAAGAAAAGTTGAATAAATTTTTTTGTAATATATATTTCAATATTTTTAACAGGTATATATTCCACATTTTTCATATATAAATTACTCGTTGGATTTTTTATAGGAAAAACATATAGTGTTTTATTTTATATCTTGTTCAAGAGACTTTATATCATGGATTTTCAATTGACATGAAGAGTAAACATTTACCTAATACTTTTTTATTATAAAAAATCCAATTCGAATAAATAAATAATCTTTGTGGATAATAAATTCACTTTTTCGGTAGACTAAATAAAATACTGTAGCATTAAATAATCTTGTTTTTTACTCCAATAAACAACCATCAATATCATTCGTCTCGTCAAATTTAACTCCTTTGTAATTTAACATAAATTGATGTATATATAATTGATAATATATTTCGAGAAAATATATGTTGTAAACCATCAATCTATGAAAAATATTAATCTCTCTGACATTTTTCGATCTTTTCCATTCTTTATTGACCTTATTTTTATAGGGTAAATTGTTGTTCAATAATTATTAAAAATATTCTCATTGAAGGAATTTGTTGAATCCCTAATTCAAAAGTAATAAATATACCATATAATGTTTTTTATTATGGTTTTCAAAACAATAATTATTTTTCATTTGTGACACTTGTGAATTTTATAATATAACAATTTAACATCAATAAACACAAACAAAAACACTATATATTTATGGAAGATTTTATTTAAAATATCCTTTAATAATGATTCACCATTAGATAAACCAAAATTAATAACTAAAAAACCATTATTCACTAGATACCCTAGATTGAAGAACATGGAAATTACATTACTATTATAAAATACATAATACATAACAAAAATAGACTCCCAAATACTATATTAGTTTATTGACTTAGGAAACTCAGAATATAATTTTCTAATCAAGGTGAAAGATCATTAACATCTCCCATATTGATCTTCCCCTTTTTTCCTACATAAAAACATTCTTTATATCTTGTGGAAATGGAATATATTAAAGGGTGAGATCAAATTCTAATTAATGGTAAACATTGAAGACATAAAACAAACTGTGAACAATTGAAGAGAAAAACAAGAACATAAAGATTAAACCTCAAAATCATGATTCATTAAATAAATCGTGGTACTATATAAGGAATGGATCATAAAGGAACATTAAAATCAGTATATAATAATTGGCATAAAACATGTAATTATTGAAATCTAAAAAACAAATAATATGATTTCAATAGTAGCCAAGGCATTGCATCCAATACCATTATTCAACTAGAATCACATGTCATTACATCCATGTATTAATAAACCATATTTGCATTCCATTTAAATCATATATATCTAATGGGATATAAATCTATACCCAATTCATTGGATGGAGAAATAAGTCCCACCCATCTAATAATAAAATCCTGCTTATATGTTCCACAAAACATAAGTAAAACATCATAACATCACCTAAGAAATAAAATGGGTTTCTTATGTATTAATTTCATATCACATAAACCATATAAAAGATAATTACATCATTAATGAAATCAAATCATTTTAATAATAGAGATATAAACATAATCCTATTTGGAGCTCATCATATATGGAAAATAATTTTGATAAAACCCTTGAACATAGTTCATGAAGAAAATATCATTTCTTCCTAAAAAATGGTTTCTTTTAGCAAAATGTGGAAACCTTTTGAAATAAATAAAATTAGTTGAAAATAAACTTAAAATAGTGTAGAGGAATCCTTATGTAAATAAGATATTGAGAAACAGTAAAAATCCATTATCACCATATAAGTTAAATAGAAATATTATCCTTGTACTTTTTCCAGAAAATTCAATATAGTACCTCATATGGTAAAAAAAGATTGATTCTTTCCATACCACCTAATAAATGTTAAAATTATGTAAAAATTACTTTAAACATAAATGGAAAATTAATAAACATTTTCTGAAAACCTTTTTTAGAAAACAGAGACATTGATGATAAATATAACCCCAAAAAATGCTTACATATAAGCAATCTCAGATAAAAATGATATTGTTAAATTATACGTTAAATTATGTCTGATTTCATCCATATGTGACTGAATCATATGTATAGTGGGTTTAAACATATTATTAACATATAACAGAACCATAATAATATTTATTATATCATATTTGTTTCACTTTGGACTTTATCTTACCAATTCATTTGTTAATTCTTGGTTAATGAAATGTTTTGGGTAATAATTGTTTTATTTATAATATGTGTTTTCAATATTTATTATTGATATTATTACATATATCATGATTTTCATACTTCCAGAAGTTAATATATTCTTTATATTTTATATATTTTCATAATATAATTAATTGATAAATAAAATGGAATGCACCCTTAATAGAGACGGTAGGCCATACATACGCATGAACACTGTTTTCATTTCCTTATTAAATTTAATGGAAGTAAGTAAATGATATATATATATATACATATATCTTGGGGAAGTATTATTTCATATATTTTATAATTATTTATTATATATAATTTATAATAATTGTATAATGGTTAACGTGGAGAACGATTCTCACCACATCGTGGAGATAGTAAGTTGTATGTATGAATGAGGGGTGATATAGTTCCCATAACTATTGAATGAAATTCAATTATATAGTGTATAATATCTCAAAATTAATATCATGTTATTATAATCAGGTATTGTAATTATTTCCACCATTATACCCATCCACGTAAGGTGCTGGTGAAAAACAGATTATGCCACGGCGTGGAGACAGTATGTTGTACGTACGCCCTCACAATAATTTCATTTTTCGTAGGATGGATAAAGGATTAAATAGTCTAGTTTCATTTTTATAATAATATATCAGCATATTAGTGATTCTGATGTTATTACTTTATTATAAAGTAACTAATGAAGAGTAAGTACAATAAGAAATAAATTTGAAAGAATCAGTTGAAGATATTTCCTTTTTCCCAACATGCACCCTTTCAATTTCCTCTTATGGAACTGGAGTTAGCCTTTTTAGAATACCATAACCTCCAAAATGTAACTAGGGAAGTTGAGAAGATAAATTTTCTAATTTTGGCTGAGTATGAAGCCTCAAAATAGATTGAAGATGAGTGGGAGGACATTCCCTTTTATAAGAGAGGAGACAAGCACTTTAGGAAACTCTCAAAATATTAATTTGTTATGAAATTATTTTCTAATTAAAAATATCCAAAACTCATTTAATTAGAATATAAGATGATTTTTTTAAATCCTCTAAACCAATAGGTTTTATTCAAGTTTGAGTCTCAAATTTAACATTATCTTTTATCTTTAACCCTTAGTTAATTAATTTAACTCTTACCATGTATACTTGCATATTCATACCACATGGTTAATATAGAAACAATAAAATTCCAATAGAACCTAAAGTGGATATTTAATGAATATTTCAATATTATATATGTCATTTGGCCGAATCATATATTTTAAGACTATTTTTTCATTTAATAAAATAGTATTTATTTTAAAAACTCATTAATGTTAATTATTATTCTATTCATATCATGGATTTTTTAAAATCCATAACAACATTATTCCTTAGAAAAAATCGTCATTAATTAAAATATAATAATTTATAATCATCCATGAAATTGTTGGATGGAATAAAAAGGTTCAAAATAAATTTATTTTCATATTTATAATCACATTGATTTAAATCATTCATTAGTAAGGTAATTAGTACATCATCATTGCGTCAAAAATAAATGTATTTATTTGGTGTCTATAAATTATAAATAAAAACCAATAATGTAGGAAATCTTTTAGCTTTACAATGATTTTTTATATACATATATATCTGTTATATAACCCAATATTAAAAATTATTTAGTAAAAGTTATAGGTTTAGGTTATAATAATCTTTACATTAAATTTATTCCTATTAAATTTTATTTTCACGTCCATGTGAATCCAAGGGGTTAAAAAATAGACCCATGGAATAAAATGATATTAAATATTATAACACCTCAATCTTACATGGTACGCTTTTCTTTAGATAATACAATAGCATACGATATACACAACATCGAGTTCTAGCACACCAAAACCAATCAAACTATCAGTTATGAATATTGACACCCACTTATTGAAATTAAATAAATTATATTTTTCAAAATGGAATTCATTTTTGGATTAAGAATATTAATATTACCTTAGGGTGAGTTTTTTGTATTTTTTTTGAAAACATTCAATTTTTGATGATTAGTGAAAAACACTGTGTTATTGTTTTAAACTTGCATTTCATTTAAATAATTATTTATTTTATTTGAATTAATTTTAAGTCAAAATAGATAAATAATGCCTATATGACTTTAATTTAATTCATTAGAGTCATTTAATAATAGGATTAGATATATAAAATTTTATTGAACTTTTTAACGTCTTTTACCCACCTCCTATGAACATTTGTAGACTTACATAAAACGTAAATTTACCGCTTTTATGAATTGAATTTCAATGATCTGAAAGATATTTTTTAAAATAGTATGTTAAATTTGGATCAATGAGGTGAAAATAATTTTTCGTTAATAGTATCATTTCAATTTTATTTACCATGGTTTAAATTAAATATGTTAATTAAAGGTAAAATGATAATATAATTACCCTAAAACATGTCCTAATTGTATTTGATAAGTGTATTATGAAAAAAATCAACCTTATTAATAAAATATCATCCACTTTGTTCCACTTGTATTAGATTAGGACATTTATTTTTATTTTATTTAAAGAAGAGTTAAAAGTGTTAAATTCAAATTTCCATAACTAAATCATTTCTTATACATGGTTATACATATAATAAATTAGACTATAAATATTAATTAGAAATATAAAAATATTTCCTAAGTAATGGTAATTTATTTATAATTTTGAAACATTAAATTATTATATATTTTTCTGACACAATGATGATGCAGTAATTACCTTATTAATGAATGATAAAAATAATTGATATTATAAATATCAAAATAAATGTTAATTGAGACTTTTGATAAATATTATTAATTTTATAGGTTACATTGACATGTTGGATTGATTTAATTTATTTGGTTTTAACTAAACAAGTTTTTTGGACTTTTACACAAACCAAACACTAAATTGTGTCAAAATTTACATAAATGGGTTTTTAAAACAAATAATATATTATTAAATGATATAATATTCTGAAATATCTAAGGATCAGAAAAAGGACTCATATAATTATAGATATGTCATTAATTAACCACTTGTGGTTCTCTTTATTTTTTAATTAAGTTTATTAATCATTTATAATACTAATGTATGAATACATGGTAAAGATAAACTATTTAACTAAGAGTTTAATCGAAAATATAAGGTTAATATGGAGGCCTAAAACTATCTAAAGCATATTGTTTGAGAAGTGTTAGAACCTTACCTATATTATACTGTAAATAAGTACTTTTTTATCCATTATAAACTAAATATGATTATATAATAATTCAATATTCCAATCTTTTCCTAATGTGACCCTCACCTCTCTTATAATAGGGTACTTACCCTTCTCTCAAAATCACACCACCAAATCCATTTTAATTGGCCAAAACTTGATCAAATAGCTTCCCAAATACCCTCAATTCAACTTAGATTCTGTATTTTGATCAGAAAACCTACCTAAGGAGCCCTTTTGATCAAATCAAAAGGAAGCAGCCGAAGAAAAGGTAATAATTTCATCACCTCTTTCAAAGTTCTTTTCTTCATCAACTTCCTCTTTATTTTTTGGTTCCATACCAAAATAATAAATCCATTTCATTGTATATACTTAGATGTTATTACAAATATGTTACCACTATATACATTATCTCATCCATCACATGAATAACAAAGTCACCATACTTGCGTACGTACGGCTTACCGTCTTCACATCGTGGGGTAGTTTGATATTCAACAATTCATTATTTGGATGGGTTTAATAATGTGTATAATTAATGTAAATAATAAATATAAAATGTAAATGATTCTCTATATATGATACTCCATCCACTTATATATGATTTTATCATCAATTAAATGGTATTGTCGCTCATAGGTATATACGGATTATCGTCTTTACGAACATGATGAGACTCATTCCCCTTTCTAACCATTGAAGAATAATATTCATTTTATGATAAAAAATAATGTTCATAAAAATAATATCATTCTGTATAGGAATAAAATACATCCAATATATAACAAACATGACTTACATAACAAAACATATAAAGGAAAAAAATCATTTAACACCTGTAACAATGATACTACTGAAATATTTTTAACAATGTAATATTATAATACCATATATAATATCATATTTATGTATATGGTTCTTGAATAATTTAATAACGATGATATATCTATTATAAATGAGGTTAGCGTACCCTCGACCAAGGAAAAGTACATGTTAAGGGTTAATTTTATAATCTCTTTACTATCTGGGGTTGTTGATGCGTGAGTATCTACTAGGACCTCATTATCATCTAAATCAGTGTTTCTTAAAAATGTATTTCAAAACATTTTTACAGCTTCGTAGAATTTGGGTTAAATTCAATTTTACCATTGTTTGAATTTTTTCATATGTTTTGAATGGAATCTATCTGTTGTTTTCCAAACAAGGTACTTTATGACATTTTCGACAAATTAAGGTAAGAATATTTTTAACGTATACGGAGGGTGCATCTATTTTCCATAGTTATAACATCCTCGAAGAATCCATTATAAGAATATAATAATATTTTATAAATAAATATTATTTTTTATAATTGTGTGAATTTTAAATTTTTTTCAAAATTGAAATAGATATTTCTCTCTCATAGTATTGATTTCATCTATATGAAAATCCTTTGATGGATTTTAAACTTGTTTGAAGATGATTTGTTATAATACAATCTTCCATATTGTATTGAAGTTTTCTTAATATGTTTGACTATGGATTTTTTATTTTTATACCGTTCATGGATTATGGTTAATGTATTAACATTTGGTATGTTAGTTTTAATAAGAATGTTTATGTTTCATTTCAAACTTTTCATATGAGGATTGCATTTGACTTAGTATGTAATAGGTAGAGTCCGCTATAGCTCCTCGATGCCTCGTCAGGTCTCATGAGAAAAAATAGTTTCTTATCACAGGCATTGAGAAAATTTTATTTTTAGTCTTGGAATGAGGCCTTGACTATGTGGTTATGATGTCAAGAATTATGCATTCCATCATTGCGAAATTAGCTATTGATTTTACATTTCATTATTCGACCAGTAGAGTATCCATGTGAATATGTTAATGGAATTATTTGATATATTTTTTCTATATAATGCTGATTATTAAGTTTAAAATTCTTTTGTAGTAGTCATATACATTTTCATAAATATTTATTCTTATTTACGATAGTTTCTACTTTATTGTTATCCTTACTGAGCATTTGAGGTCACCCCTTTCTTATGTATAATATTTCCCAGGATGTAAAGAACTATATTATGAATGATCTACAGGGATTGGATAATGGATATGAGTGTATTTTTTGGAGACACACTTTTGCATTTTCATGTCATCATGTAATGTAAAACCTATGTATATATTTAGTAAATCCAAGGCTACTAAATCGATCGATCATTTGGGATATGATTCCATGTATCATTCCAAATATATTTAATAATTCATCGACTATAGGTTACAAGGGTTGGGGTGTTACAGTTGGTATCATAGAATGTTTAGTACAAACCGTTGAAACTAGATTTAGAAAACCTCTAATTATAGAACATTACCCTAAGATAAAAATTGAGTATTATGGTTGAAGGTCTTCCTATAATTTTTGTTAAGTAGATATTTTGTGAGTTTTCCAAAAAATACATCCATTTCTAGATATGATCAGGAAGAGGTAGCTCAAGCGCACATGTACCTAGGAGTGAAAACTCCTAAGAGGTGTTTTTGTCTTGACACGGGGTATCCTATTACATGACAACCGGCCTTGCTGCACTAATGGTTACGACACTCCCATGAGATATTCTTAGGATAATTCACATTTTCTTTACAAACCACTATGAAGGATTTATGAGTAAATACTTCCTCAAATAAAACATTTTTTTATTATGGATTATATGCCTAAACTGTTCAATTTATGATAGGTATTTTACTAGTGTGTAATTTTGTATTGCAATTCATAAACTAATATAATGTTTTCCATTGTTTAGATATGGCCCCAGTGGAAGGAATGGAAACCATATTAATGTAAGTAATGCATGTAGGGTTTCCCTTCTTACTGAAGATAATAATTGTTGATCTAGTGATTAAACTTGTGCTAAATAACTTATTACTGTATAGGGAAAACTCACATAGTTTATGAATAATGACCTAAACCGTATGGATCCCCCAGATACACAACAAGAAGGATCAATGTTTGACCGCTTCACGAGGAAACAACAACCAAAATTCAAGCAGACTATTAATAGATTTGTAGATGAGTAATGGATAAGATCCTTAGAGAATATATTTCATGCATTGGGGAGTATAAAAGGGGAAAAAGTTGTCATGGTAGTTTATCACCTCATGGGAGATGCAGAATAATATTCATCATTAATTCTAAACACATAAGAGGATAATGAAGTACCAATTATGGAATGGAGGGTGTTGAATGATCTTTTCCTAGAAAAATACATTCCTCGTGACTATTGATCGGGTTTGGAAAGACAATTTCTATGTCTGAAGAAAAAGGAGGATTCGAAAGTCAAAAATTATTAGTCTAAATTTACGAGGATAGTAAGGCATGCTGCAGATTATATACATAACCCAATTAGAAAGATTGATTTATTGTTTGATGGGTTAAAACCATTTCACCATCGAGCATTAGTATAACAATACTCTCATTATATGAAGATATTGTCTCATGGGCTATCAAGGAAGAAAATGAATTCTCCAATTCTTCTGATTTTAAAGAAAATCTATAGGTGAAGAGATCTACTGAACACTCAAGAAATGGTAATAAGGGGTAGAAGGGAAAATTAGAATGTATATCCTACATTTATTGTAGGAATGGACACCTTGGTACTTGCATGAAGGTAATGTGAGTCTTTTACTAGTGTGGTGAAAAAGGCACCCAAGAACGTGATTATAAGGGAATGGAAGAGGCTATCAATGTTGAATGCTACAATTTTAGAGAAATGGGGTATTATGAAAATGAATGTATTATGAGTTAGGGAATCATACCTTAGAAAAGGCCAACAGATCAAGACTATGCTTATGATATCACTACTAATGAGGTTGGAGCTCTGAATGACGTGGTGGAGGGTAATTTAATGATTTCCTCAAATTTAGCCAATGCTTTATTTGTTTACACATAATTATATTGTTTAATATCTTCCATGGTTTCTATGAAAATTAGATACTTCCAATTTGGTTCTACAAGGGAGTTCTAAGTCAAAATACCTAAGGGAAGTATCATTGCAATAATATTTTGTGAATCAGTTCTGATTAGGGTATATAAACGCGATTTATCTACTAATATAATCATCATACCCATTATTGAATTTTATATAATCCTCTGTATGGATTGGATTTTGGACCATGATGTGAAAATTTATTGTAAGAAGGAGAAGGTTAATTTTTTTTATGATGATAAGGATTTCCATATCTTTAGAGGAGAAACATCACCATCTGGTTCTCATCTAGATCCACCCCTTATAGCTCGACTAAATTATATTAATGGGTAGGAAGAGATTTAAATAACTATGGTTGAGAAAATTAATTTTCAAATAGAGGACGTACCTATTGTGCAAGAATACTTTGATATGTTTCATAGGATTTACCTTGACAGCATCCAGAACAAGAAATTCAGTTTTATATGGATTAAATTCATGGAGCATGGCCCATATCGATGACACCTTATAGAATGGACACTGTGGAATTAGTGGAACAAAATAAAGAACTAAAGGAATTGAATAATAAAGGATTTATTCACCCTAGTGTTTCTCCATGTGGAGCCCCTGTTCATTTTGTTAAAAAAAGTTGGATTTATGAGGTTGTTCATTGACTACAGGGAGATCAATGATTTAACAATAAAGAACTGGTAACTCCTACATCGTATTGATTATTTATTCGATCACCTTCATGGATATAAATATTTTTCAAATAGTGACATTTGAAATGGATATCATCATTTGTGTGTGAATAAAGAATAAATTCTGAAGACAATATTTCGTACCAAGTATGGGGTTTATAAGTTTACAGTAACGCCTTTTGTACTAACAAATGCACCCTATGTCTTCATGGATCAAATGAATAGAGTTTTAAAATAAAACCATGATGACTTTTTAGTTGTATTTATTGATGATATATTGGTTTACTCTAAAATCTATGAAGATCCTACAAATTACTTGCGCAGTATTTTGGAAACCCTCTAAAGAAATAATTATATGGGAAGTTTAAAAATGTGAATTAAGGCTTTAGGAAATTTCATTTCTTGGCTATATTGTCTCTATGGTTGGAATCTCTGTCTATCCTTCCAATACCATGGAAATACATGAATGGCCACCACCGAAAAGTATAACTAAGATATGCAATTTTATTGGTATAGTAGGTTATTATCGGCATTTCGTCATGAATTTACCTAATTGGCTAACCAATTAACCAAGATCACATGTAAATGGAATAAAGTTTACATGAAAAAAGTGTATGAAGAATGTTTTTAATAATTTATGAAAAGAATAGTCAATTTTCTTATCTTGACTCTACCATCAGGGATTGTTGGGTTTTTTATTTATAGTGATGCTTCAAAGTTTGGACATGGTTGTGTCCTTATGCAGAATGATAGATTTATTGTGTATGCATCATGACAACTAAAAAATTATGAAAAAAACCATACCAATCATTATACTGAGTTAGAAACAATAATCATTTCTTTGATGATATAGAGACATTGTCCCTATGGTGAAAAATGTGAGATATATACCGTTCACAAGAGTTTGAATTAAATTTTCCCATAGAAGAAAATAAACCTGAGGAAAAGATGATGGATTAAACTACTCATGGATTATCATTTCACTATACACTATCAACCGAGGTAGTAAAATAAGGTGGAAGATGATTTAAGCAGAAATGATCATGGATATTTGAACAAGATGTGTGTTGAAAGGGATACTATGTTGATGGATATAGTAAAGATGGGTATGAGAATAATCACGGAAGGTGAAACATCAATAATTTTTCAATTGGTTTCCAGATGATCATTAATAGAAATGATAAAAATTTCTCAGATAGATGATCAGGAGTTTCAAAAGAAAATTTAAGCTGTGGATGATTGGGGATTTATTGATTTCATATATGAAAATAGATCTTTGAAATTTGGGAAGAGACATTGTGTTCCTGACATACCTGATCTAAAAATGGATTTGTTGGATAATGATCATATAACCCATTTCTTTATACACCCAGGCGGCACTAAGATGTATAGATATTTGAAGGAACATTTTTGGTGGGACAACATAAAAAGGTAGATTTCAGATTATCTGTCATGATGTATGGTTGGTCAATAGTTGAAGGCTAAAAAGGAATCATCCAAGAGTAGTCAAAAAACCCCTTCTCATACCTGAGTGGAAATTGGATGATATTAAGATGACCATTTTCAATGGGTTACCAAAGACTACAGGACGGAATGATGAAATATGAGTTATTGTTGATTACCATGTCAGCGCATTTTTTGGTATAAGAGAAGATTTACCACATTGAAGTTTAGAAAGAATATATATTAATGATGTTTTAAGACATCATGGTTTACCCATATTGATTGTTTCTGATCGTGATACCCTCATTACATCATGATTCGGGAAAAGTCTTCAAAAGGCCCTAGATACAGAACTTTTTTTGAGCACTGCTTACCACCCTCAAACAAATGTACAATCAGAATAAACTATTCAAACCATAGAATGCATGTATAGGTATGTTCACATGACTTTCAAGGTATGTGGGATCAATATTTAACCATGGATTAATTTTCCTATAATAATAGCTTCCATTAATGTATTCAGTTGGAACCATATTTATAGTTATAAGGAAAGAGATGTCGCACACCAACTTTTTGGGATGATGTTTGTGAAAGAAAACTGATAATCCCAGAACGTATTGAGGAAACAATGGAAAAGGTGAATATTTTCCAAACCCACATCAAAGAAGCTCAATGTAGGACAAATATATATGCTCATAACTGAAAAAGGATTTGGAATTTAAAGTAGGAGATCATGTTTACTAGATGGTATCTCTAAAGAATGGTGTTATAGGATTCAGTAAAATGGGTAAATTAAGTCCCATGTATATCAGACCATTCGAAATTATATAAAGAATTGGAGTTGTATCATACCATTTGGAAATACCTATACATCTCTCCAAAGATCATGATGTGTTCCTCATATCATTGTTGAGAAAATACGTGCATGGCCCAATGCATGTACTCACCTATAACGAAATAGAACTGGAACTTGATATGTCTTATTATGAGGATCCTATCAGGATTCTTGATACCAGAGAAAAAATTCTGAGAAACCAGACGACTCATCTCGTAAAAGTTCTATGGAGAAACTATAAGATGTAAGAGGAAATGTGGGAACCTGAGGAACTTATGATGAAAAACCACCCAAATATTTTTATGCTGTAATATTCTAGAAATAATCAATGACGAAATTATTTGAATGGGGGAGAATGTTACACCCCAAGTATCCAATGTGTGTTTCTGTTTTAATAATACAATAGCTTGTGATGTACGCACCTTTGAGTTCTATCACAACATAAACAATAAAAATAGTCATTATGAATAGTATTACTGACTTTTGGAAATATTATAATTTTTCTTTCAAAATGGACATCATTTATGTATTCATAATATCAAAATTAGTTTATGTTGAATTTTTTGTATTTTCTGAAAACATTCAATTTTTTTATGAATAGTGAAAACACAATGTTATTTTTTAAAACAAAATTTCTATTAAAATAATTAATTATTCTATTTCAATTTATTTTATGTCAAAATAGATACATAATACCTATATTAGTTCAATGTAATTCATTGGAGTCATTTTATAATAAGAATATATATATATAATTTTATTGAACTTTTTAACATCTTTTACCCACCATATAGGAACATATAAAATTTTTCATAAAACATAATTTTACCGCTATTTTGAATTGAATTTCAATAATCCAAGAGACACAGTTAATATCAGTAAGTAAAATTTTGTTCAATAAGATGAAATTAATTTTTGGTGAATAGTAACATTTGAATTTTATTTACAATAGCTAAAAGTAAATAGGGTAATTAATGGTAAAAATGATATTATTATTATCTTAACACATGTACTCATTCTATTGGATAAGTTAATTTCGACCATAATCTTCCTTAGGAGTAAAATATGATCCTCTTTGATTCACTCGATTTAGATTTGGAAACTTATTATTATTTTATTTAAAGAAGAGTAAAAAGTGTTAAATGCAAATTTTCATAACTAAAATATATTTAATATAGGGTTATACAAAGGATAAATTAGATTATAAATATTAATTATAAATATAAAAATATTTTCTAAATAATGGTATTTTATTTATAATTTTTAGACATTAAATATTTAAATTTATTTATGGCACAATGATACTTCAATAATTACCTTATTAATGAAAGATTAAAATAATTGTTATTGTAAATATCCAGATAAATTAAAATTGAAACATTTTAATACTAAACCTAATTTTCAATGTTAATATGATATCATAATATTGATTTAATTTATTTGGATTGAAGTAATCATGTTTTTTTGAATTTTACAAAAACAGAAGACTAAATAGTGTCAAAATTGACATGAATGAGTTTTTAAAACAAATACTATATTATTAAATGATATAATATTCATAAAATATAAGGTTCATCCAAAGGACTATTATAATGATAGATATGTAATTAATGAAATACTTAGGGATCTCTTGGTATTTTATAGTAAGTTCATTAACCATTTATTATACTAATAAAAGAATCCATGGTAAAAATTAAACTATTTAACTAACAGTTGAATCTAAAAGATGAGTTTAGTATGATGACCTATACCTATCGAAAACCAATTGGTTGAGAATTTTTTGACCCAGCCCCACCTTGGCCTCTAAATAAATCTTTTTGGAGCCATTATAAAATGAAAATGATTGTTTAATAAATTAATAGTTCATGATTTTCCAAAAGTGACCCTCACCTATCTTATATAAATGTACTTCTTATTATCTCAAAATCAAACCTAAAAATCCATTTATCGTGGAAAAACCATTCTCAAATATCCTCAAAAATACCCTCAAATCAACATAGATGCCTTACATTGATTAGAAAGCCTACCTATGGAGCCCTTTTTATCAAATAAAATGGAAGCACCCAAAGAAGATGTAATCATTTAATCACCTCATTCAAAGTTATATTATTCTTCAAAATCTTAATTCTTTGTTGCTTATATACCAAAATAATACCTCCAATAACTTTTATATAGTGTGATTCTATTATAAATATGGTACAAACACATTCATTATCTTATCCATCCTATGATTTACAATGTTACCATACATTCGTAAGTACGCTTCACCGTGTCCATGTCGTGGTGTCGTTTGTTATTCAACACTTCATTATTAGGATGGATATAATAATGATTATAATTAATTTAAATAATGAGAATAAAATTTCAATGAATCTATATATATGATATACAATCCAATTACATATTATTTCACTATCAAAACAATGGTATTTTAGCTTGGGCCAACATACGGATTACCGTCTCAACGAACGCGATGAGATTCATTCCCCATTATAAAAATCCAAGAATAACTTTAATTTTATGAATGAAAATAATTTTTAATAACTTGATATAAATTTTTATATGAATAAAATTCATCCTATACATAACAAACATGACTTACGTAACAAAAAATATTAAAGAGAATGAACCAGTTAACACCCGAAACAATGATACTACTGAAATATTATTAACAAAGAAACATTAGAAGATCATATATAAGATCATATATATTTATATGGTTCTTCTATAATTTAATAAAAATGATTTAACTATTATAAAATTGGTTAATGTACCCTTAACCGAGGAAAATTACATGGAAATGGTTAATTTTACAATTTCATTATTATCCTAGTTTGTTTATATGTGAGTATCTACTAAGACCTCTTTATCATCAACATTTGTGTTTCTTCAAAATGTATTTCCAAACATTTTCACTATCTCATTGAATATGGGTTAAAGTAATTTATACCCCTATTTTAATATTTATAATTTTTCTTTGAATGAAATCATTCCATCATTTTCCAAACAAAGTAATTTACGACCTTTTCAAAAAATTAAGGTAAGAATTTTTTTAAAATGTATATTGTGAGTGAAGCTATTTTCCCCCATTATAACTTCTTTGAAGCTTCCCTTAAAAGAAAATAAAAATATTTTAAAAATAATTTTTTTTATAATTATATGACTTTTAAATTTTTTCCAAATTAAAAGTGATATTTCTCTCAAATTGTTTTTATTTCGTCTACGTCAACATCCTTTAATGGATTTTACACCATTTTGAAGTTGATTTTTTATGATTCAATATTTCATATTGTATTGAAGGTTTGGCGATATGTTTGACTATGGATGTGTTATTTTTATACCTTTTATGGTTTATGGTTAAAGTATTAACATTTTGTATCTTTTAATTAATAAGAATGTTTATGTTATGTTTCAACCTTTTCATATGAGGAATGCATTAGACATAGTAAGTGGCGGGTGGAGCCCGCTATAGCTCCTCAATGCATCCGTATGTCTCATGAGACAAACTATTGTCTTGGAATAAGGCCTTGACATAATATTATTTTTAGTCATGGAATGAGGCCTTGACTATGTGGTTATGATATCTGGATTTATGCATTACATCATCAATAAATTAGCTATTGATATTACATGTGATTATTCAACTAGTATAATGTCCATGTGAATAATTAAATGGGATTATTTGGCTTATATTTTTCATATTATGAAGATGATTATCATTAATAGGCTTTTGTTTTATTCTTATACATTTCCTTATAAGTTTATTCTTATATATTATTGTTTATATTATATTATTATCCTTACCGAGCATCTGAGACCACCTCTTTCTTATGTTTTATTTTTTACAATATGTGGGCACCACTGGAAAAGGAGGGTATACCAACAGTTTTAAACCATTGGTATAGGCTGGAAAACCGTTGGTATAGCCTATACCAACGGTTTTCCAAACCGTTGGTTAGTAAGTCGTGAGGAAAGCCTTATACTAATGGTTTTATCTAAACCGTTGGTATGTTGTTCTATTAAATTTATCTCAATGTGTACCATCAGTTTATAACCGTTGGTAATGCATTTTTGAGAATTGTTATACCAATGGTTCTAAACCGTTGGTAATGTGATTTTTAGAACACCAATACCAATGGTTCAAAACCATTGGTATTGTGTTTTTCCAGAATTCCAGAACACATATACCAACGGTTCTGAACCGTTGGTATTGTGTTTTTTCAGAACACATATACCAACGGTTTAGAACTGTTGGTATAGATGTTTTTTCAGAATTCCATCACTCTTATACCAACGGTTTAGAACCGTTGGTATTGAGTTTTCCCATAACTACTGCACAGTAGCCCCTCTAGTAGCCCCTCCACTATACACCTACACCTGCATAAAAAATATCACAAAAACCACATACAAACATAAAATAGTATAACAGACGCCGAACATGACACAAAAAAATACATAAAACCATCAAATCCGTCCAACCTTGTCATGTACTACAATTCCCTATTTCAATCTTCATATGACAACAATCATCTGATAGTAATTCACCTCACCCCTGCACAACCCCCTAACCAGCACAGCCCCCCCACCTCCCCATCAAATTCTTATAGGCAGAATAGTATGATAAATACCTATTAGAGTTGAATAAGAGTTTGAAATTGGCTCATATCACATTTTTTTCTGATCATAGATTTGGGTATGAAATGATTTGTGATGAGTTTTGCATTGAACAAGTATTGTTTATAATATATGGTGAAAAGGTATTTTCTTAGGAGTCTCTTCACTTATGACCCCATGATTGAAACTACCCAACTCATGAAAAAGAGTTTGCGACTATCGTTGATGAGTGTAAATTTCAGTTGTATTCACTTAAAATGATGCCCTTTTCAAAGAAAAGAGAGACTTTGAGCGGTGTCGTCCACACCGTACCTCGGATTGAGATGGGGTTGACTCATAAATGTCACATATGACCCATGTATCATTTTCATAATGTTTCAACAGAATCTGAATGCGTTTGGTCGGTTTTCCGTAACCTTGTAGTTGTTTTCACATAAAATCCTATCCATTTCAATTAAAAGTGAGATAGTTTGAGTGGTATCGGTCACACTATGCCTCTAATTGAGGCGCGGTTGACTCGTACATGTCAGAAATGGCCCATGGATACTTGTCCTAAAGTATAAATAGAATCTGAATGCATTTGGTCCGTTTTCCGTATGTCAGTTCTTGTTTTTACTTAAGTTGTTGTCCATTTCAAAGAAAAGTGAGACACTTTGAGTGGTGCCGGCCACACCGGACCTCAGATTGAGGTGGGTTTGACTCGTACACGTCACAAATGACCCATGGATCGTTTTCCTAAAGTATCAACACAATATGAATGTGTTTGGTCTGTTTTTCGTATGTCGTTTATTTTACTTAAAAGCGCATCCATTTTAAACAAAAGAAAGACACTTTGAGCAGTTCCATCCACACCACGCCTCGGATTGAGGCGGGGTTGACTCTTACATGTCACATATGACCCATGAATCTTTTTCCTAAAGTTTAAACAGAATCCGAAAGTGTTTGGTCAGTTTTTCGTATTCATGTATTTGTTTTCACTTAAAATCCTGTCCATTTCAAATAAAAGTGAGACAATTTGAGTAGTACCAGCCAGACCATGCCTAATATTGAGGCAGGGTTGACTCGTACACGTCTCAAATGACCAATGGCTACTTTTCCTAAATTATCAACAGAACCGGAATGTGTTTTTTCCATTTTCCGTATGTTTGTTGTTGTTTTGACTTAAACTGTTGTCCATTTCAAAGAAAAGTCAGACACTTTGACTGTTTTCGGCTACCCCAATCCTCGGATTGAGGCGGAGTTGACTTGTACACATAAAAAATGACCCATGGATACTTTTCCTAATGTATCAACGGAATTCGAATGTGTTTGGTATGTTTTCCATATGTCGTTTATTTTACATAAAAGCACATCCATTTTAAACAAAAGAAAGAAAATTTGAGCGGTTCCGTCCACACCACACCTCGGATTGAGACAGAGTTGACTCTTACACATCAAATATGACCCATGGATCGTTTTCCTAAAGTTTCAACAGAATCCTAATGCATTTGGTCGGTTTTTCGTATGCCTGTAGATGTTTTCACTTAAAATCCTGTCCATTTCAAATAAAAGTGAGACACTTTGAGTGGTACCGGCCACACCATGCCTCAGATTGAGGCGGGGTTGACTCGTACACGTCACAAATGACCCATGGATGCTTTTCCTAAGGTATCAATATAATCCGAATCTATTTGGTCTGTTTTCTGTATGACATTTGTTGTTTTGACTTAAACTGTTGTCCATTTCAAAGAAAAGTGAGACACTTTGAGTGGTGTCGGCCACATCGCTCCTCGGATTGAGGCTGTGTTGACTCGTACACGTGATAAATGACCCATGGATAATTTTCCTAATGTATCAATAGAATACGAATGCATTTGGTCCATTTTCCATATGTCAGTTGTTGTTTTGACTTAAATTGTTGTCCATTTCAATGAAAAGTGAGACCCTTTGAGTGGTGTCGCCCACACCGCTCCTCGGATTGAGGTGGGGTTGACTTGTACACGTCACAAATGACCCATGGATCGTTTTCCTAATGTTTCAACAGAATCCGAATGTGTTTTGTCTGTTTTCCATTTATCAGTTGTTGTTTTGACTTAAACTATAGTCCATTTCAAAGAAAAGTGAGACACTTTGAGTGGTGTCGGCCACACTGCTCCTCGGATTGAGGCGGGGTTGACTCGTTCACGTCACAGATGACCCATGGATAGTTTTCCTAAAGTTTCAACAGAATCCAAAAGTGTTTGGTTGGTTTTCCATATGCCAGTAGTTGTTTTCACTTAAAATCATGTCCATTTCAAATAAAAGTGACACAGTTTGAGTGGTACCAGTCACACCGTGCCTCTAATTGAGGCGGGGTTGACATGTAAATGTCATAAATGACCCATGGATACTTATCCTAAAGTATAAACAGAATCTGAATGCGTTTGGTCCGTTTTCTATATGTCAGTTGTTGTTTTTACTTTAACTATTGTTCATTTCAAAGAAAAGTGAGACACTTTGAGTGGTTCCGGCCACACTGCACCTCAGATTGAGGCGGGGTTGACTCTTACAAGTCAAAAATGACCCATGGATCATTTTTATAAAGTATCAACACAATCGGAATGTGTTTGTTCTGTTTTTCTTATGTCGTTTATTTTACTTAAAAAGTGCATCCATTTTAAAGAAAAAAAAGAAACTTTGAGAACCAAATGCATCCGCAACGAAGACACCCTCCCCTCCCCTTCCCTACCCTCCCCTCTAACCTGCCCAGCCCTAGCCCCTCCCTCCCCCAGCCCCTCCCCTCCTGCCCACCCTTTTCACCCAGCAGCCCCCTCCCCTCCCCTCCCCTCCCCTTCCTTCCCTACCCTCCTCTCCAACCTTCCCAGCCCCTACCCCTCCCCTCCCCCCCTTCCCCTCCCCTCCTGCCCACCCTTTTCACCCAGGATCCCCCTCCACTCCCCTCCCCTCCCCACTTCCCCTTCCCCCTCCTTCCCACCCTTTTCACCAAGGAACCCCCTCCACTCCCCTCCCCCTACCCTCCCCTCTCCTCCCCTCCACTCCCCTCCCCCCCCCACCCATGCCCACCATTTTCCTCCAGTAGCCCCCTGCCCCTCCCCTCCTGCCCACCCTTTTCACCCAGCAGCCTCATTCCCTCCCCTCCCCCCCCTCCACTTCCCTCCCCTCCCCTCCCCCCTTCCCACCCTTTTCCTCCAGCATCCCCCTTCCCCTCCCCTCCTACCCACCCTTTTCACCCAACATCCCCCTACCTCCCCCCTGCCCATCCTCTTCCCTCAAAAGATCCACCATTACTAAAACAAAAATCTTCCCCTGAACAGAATGGAAATTAAAAAATATCATGATTCACTTAAAAATCACAAAAATAAGAACATAATCAATAATGTACAATTACTAATTGCAAAAGGACATTTATTTACATGTGATTATTCCACGCATGTTACTATCAGGCATAAAACTATCAGCCATAAATGACAAAAAATGCAGTTCTATGGGAAAATGACATAAACATGAAATACATGGCTAACTAAGAAAGCTATGTAATACAATATAGAAAAATGGGTATCATAGTACCAAGGAATACTAAAGGTATTGGTAGTAGACTAATCATACAATAAGAATCAAGTGAAAAAAATAGATCTGATAACAACATACCTATGAAGCAGAGGAAAACCCCAGAGTGGAAAACCAGGTTAAAAAATATAGTGTTATACAGAATTCAAAAATGTAATGGATCAATCTTCCCCGGATCACCATCACCATCACCATTGTCATCATCAACCTCATCCTCGCCACCATCTCTGTCCTTGTCGTCGTCCTCGTCATCGTCCCCATGCTTATCGTCGACCCCCTCCTCGTCCTCGGCCCAATCCTCGCCCTCGTCCCAATCCCCGCCCTCGGCCCCATCCTCTCCCTCGGCCCCATCCTCGTCCTCATCCTCGCCCTCGTCCTCTTCAGCATCCTCGTCATCACCAGGAACGTCATCATCTCGACCGCCACTAGAGCTTTTACCTGGTGAATTGTATAATGCACCCATCGACGACATAAATGTCTGCAAAGCTGCGCTAGCCTCTGGTGGAAGTGATGAAGATAAAGCTTTCATCAGTTTCATAAATTCTTTGTCCCTCGATTGAACTTTTATTCCCAACTCTGTGACCCTTTTATCAGACTGTATTGCATGATCCTTGACCTGTTCCAGCTCAGTGGCACTAGAATGGATACCTGGAGGGGACCAATAACTCTTTGGGACTATATTCTTACCAGGATTGCAGCGTACTCGACCAGAGTGCTCCTCTCCCAAAACCTGATATAAATGATCACGTGGCTCAAAATTGTCAGGCTCCTGGGCATCAAGAGCCTCTAAAGCAGCCTGTTAAAAATATTAATAAATTAATAACATTCAAAATAGATATTAATCTTTGAAATAATCAAATAAAAACATAAATATTTTCTTGGGTTGATTCATTTACCGCAGTTCCATCTTTTTTTCTTCTACTTGAGCAAAAAAAAATTGCTCGAAGGATACGTCCTTCAATATTCAACTTTTGCTTCTGTAATGACATTGAAACAATATAAATTGAAAGTATAATCATATATTCAATATTCAATAAATCACATAATTTTAGTATGAAATAATAAAAAGGGAAAGTCCTAAAAAATTATAAACAACTATATCGTACCAACTACCTCTCATGATCTGACATAGTTGTGCGCACCAAAGTGTGGAGGTATTTCTTTGAATAAATGTTTTTTTGTTTTTTTGAGAATATTCCTAAATAATTTATAATAATAAATAAGATTATATTAATGAAAAATATGAAAACTCTCATTAAAATACCTCCAATGAGATTAATACCTTAAATTTGGCAGTCGCCCAATGGGTAATCATTTAGAGATATTGCTCTATCGGGCAGTCATCCACGATAGGTAATTTCTCTAACTCCGTGACATCTCTCTCACACCAGCCAACATACAAGTCAAGCTTATAAGCTCTCCAAAGCTCTCCTATCTCTTTTAAACGCGCTGTTCGTGCACCTTCGCCATCAGGGAAGCTAAACTGAAGCTGAATCCCAATAGATTAGTTCATATAAATACAAAAAAAATACTACATTAAATATAATATATTTTTTTACCCATATTTGTCCACGCGCATTATATTTGACTTCGTGTGGCAGATGTCTCCAAGAGAGAGGGATGATCAGAATGATATCAGAGTATTTTGCTAGCATCGCCAAAAAATCCTGACATTCCTGCCCAAATTTCTCAATCATTTGTCCATCAGCATTGTATTCAACCATCAACTGTGTCTGGCAGTTCCATACCACACGCAAGCGAGTACACCCCCTCCCCCACCTCCTATATGTAGATAAATCTGTTATTAAAGAAAAATAATATCAGTTCATGTTAAAATAAAATAAATTTTGGTATAAAATTTTGATATTATATAAATATACATGTGGTAGTCGGATCAATGGGTGTCACTGGATGTGCAGAAGCTGAAGGAATATCATGTACAGGTGGAGTGCCCCTCAGTGTAAGCTCTTCAGCCACATACTATGTTACAACAGGAGTTAAAGAAAGTGGAATATAATAGCTCGAAGATAATGAACCAGAAGAAAAATATGATGGCATAGACATCTAGCCAACTGGTAGTGTAATCATCGGAGGTCTAAATATCCAGTGTGTCCCGGAAGACACACCAGGATCAAAATTGGGTGAAGAAGATACGTTTGTGGTAGTGGATAATCTAACTCTCTCCCCACGAGTCCTTGTACCACCAGCCTCAGTACTGGGACCAATAGATGATCATTCATCTCTAACACCACCCCCCTCCTAACATCAGCCTCTCTACTAGGAGCAATATCTGGCTCCTCGTCAGATATCTCTCATCTAGGGGGTCGATCCTGAGAAAGTTTAACACAAAAGTAAACAAATGATATTATAAGTTAATTGAAATATTTATATTTGAAATAAAATAATCACAATAGGGATGAGTGGAGGAACACCCATCTGTACCATGCAACGATTATTATCTGTCATCTTTTTCCGTCGCCTCAATTCAATGGGTGTCATTTCCTGCAATGAAAACAAATATGGAAGTAATTAGAAACAGATAACTAATGTGTAACCCAAAAAAATATAGAAAAACCATTCTGATAAAAAAACATAAAGTAAAATAACATGTATGGTGGTTTGAAGGTAAGTACTATGATACACACTCTGAATGATCTAGGTGAAACATTTAGGTGAGAACACAACTGTATGATTCTATATATTTCCCACCGCAACTTCTGGTTCACAATCAACTCTGACAATTGAGCTATTGGAAACATCATAAGTAATAAACGGATTGCTTCCAATTGCAGTAGGGATAGTGTCAGCTTCATCATCACTATCATCAAAAACATGTCTGGGGTTTACTTCAATTATTACACCGAATTTAGGATGATGATGATCTTTGACATAAAAAACTTGGTTCACCATTGATGCCAATACATATGGTTCATCGGTGGAAAGAGTGTGAGTCATGTGAATAACTCTAAATCCACAATCATCAATAAAGGTGCATTTCCTCTTCATTGAATCAAACCATTGACATTTCATCATCGTGACTTGACCATGCGTGTAATAATCCAAAATTATTATTTTCTCCACAACTCCATAATAAGCATCATTTTCAGAACGAGGTCTAGTATCCGATGAACTGGCATAAAAGTCTGTTTTGGCAGTTATCACAACACCATTATGTTGTGTTCTCATGTTTCTTGCTTGTTCAGTGATAATAAATTTGTATCCATTTATCACTAGTGATTTACAAGCACGAACCATGGTATTATGACCAAAAGCCAAAGCTGTTATTTCCTCAGAAATAGAGTCTGCAGGCAAACTCAATACCTGAAATATAAAAAAATAGTAAAGTTAATTAAATATTATTTTTATTTAGTTATTACAGAAATATTTTTACCTTCAATTTCAACCAAACCGAAAACCCTTTGCTATGCAATGTCTCTTTCCTTCCCAAAGATAATGAACAATTCTTTCTATATATCAATTATTTATGTTCCCTGTAGATAAAAATAATAATAGTTTAACAAATATTTAAAATTAGAAGAGATAATATAAGTGGTACATGTACAATTTACTTACTTGATATACTCATCTAACAAATAACAATTGAACAACATTGTGCGATGTGCCATATCTCGCTCTTCAAGGATTAATGTCGTCAATTTATATGATCCCGGAATTCCTCCTATCTGAGGAAGTGATGGAAAACTGGGTTCAATTTTCACATATTGTTATTCTTAATTTCTCATTGGTCTGTTTATTCTCGTAGTAAGATCAGATAAATACATTGCGCAGTAATCCATACATTCTTGAGCCAAGTAACCGTTCACAATAGAACCTTCGTGATAATTCCTGTTCTAAACATATGATTTCAATGTGCACATGTTTCTTTCAGTTGGATACATCCAACGGAAAGCAACCGGTCCTCCAAGAAGTATTTCGGTCGGAAGATGGATAGTCAGATGCAACATGCATATAAAAAATCATGGAGGGAATATTCTCTCTAACTCACACAAAATTAAGGGTGTCTCTGGCAACATTTTTTGCAAGAAGGATTTGGATAACCTCTTAGCACAAATATCTCAAACCAAATAGCACAACCAAATAACTGAGACTCTGACATTATTGGAAAAGAGATAACGGATTGCTATTAGAATCAAATCATGCCAAAGGACATGATAATCATGAGTCTTCAAAGATTTCAGATTCAACTCTTTTCTGTTGACCCGTTTTCATATATTGCTTGAATAGCCATCAGGAAATTTAATAGTCTCTTTCACTTCCAGAAATTGATTTTTTTCAGCATGTGTCGTCACATAAGAAGCACATGGAACTTTCTATTTATTTTCACTGATACAGACAGGATGCAATTCTGGTCTGATCCCCCAGTCTACCAAGTCACGCCGAGATCGTAAATCATATTTTGTCTTCCCCTTGACATTTAGAAGAATCGAAAGCAACATTTCACATATATTCTTTTCAATGTGCATTACGTCTAAGCAATGACGTAACAAGTTGGTTGACCAATACGACAACTCAAAGAATATACTCTTCTTCTTCCAATTGTAACAGGTATAATTGGAAACATTTTTCCTCTTTCTATATTTCATTACACCCTTCCCAAATGAATAACTTAAATCTTTCAATTCATTAAGCACATCATTTCCAGACATACACTGAGGTGGATCATCATTCTCCACGGTATTTTCAAATCTTTGACGACTGTTTCTATATGGATGGTTTATTGGAAAGAATAGTCGATGTCCCATAAAACTAAAACTACGATGATATTTCAGTCTTCTCGATCGAGTATTCTTCATACAAATAGAACATGTCAATTTTCCTTTTGTTCTCCATCTAGACATTATTGCATAAGTAGGAAAATCATTGATCATCCACATAAGCGTAGCATGCATCTTAAATTTGTCTTTTGAACAAGCATCGTATGTGGGCACACCCACATCCCAATGAAGTTTCAACTCTTTTATTTAAGTTTTTATGTACGAATAAATATCATTTCCAGGATCAGAAGGGACCGATATCAGTATACTCAAGAAAGTGTAAGGCTTTTTCATACACAACCAAGGGGGAAGGTTATAAATGTGTATAAAAACCGGCCATGTGATGTGCGAAGTAAGCATATGCCCAAATGGATTAAAACCATCACATGAAAGACCCAGTCTCACATTATGCACGTCAGTTGCAAATTTAGGATATCGAGCATTAAAACTATGCCATGCAAATGCATCTTCAGGGTGAACCAACTCTTCGTCATTATTTTTTCTCTTGGTGTCATGCCATCGCATTTTTACGGATATTTCATCATACATGAAAAGGTTATGTAATCTGGGGATCAATGGAAAGTACCATGTTACTTTTTGAGGCACACGAGATGGTGTTCCATCATCTTTTGGCTTCCATCGGGAGGTTCCACATTTGATACAATCATTTCTTTTAGCAGTTTATTCCCAAAATAAGCTGCAATCATTCGGGCAAGCATGATTTTTTTTTGAGAATCCATGTTCATCAACTAACTTCCATGCCATATAGTGGTTTGAGGGAATATCTGCATCATATGGAAGTAATTTCTTCAAGAAGGTAAGAATGTAATCAATTGCAGTATTCGAAATCCCATACATAGTTTTCCCATGAAATAATCGGATTAAAAATTCCAACTTTTTCATTTTACCTCATTGTCGATATACTGGAGTCATCGCAGCATCATTCAATTTTTCCACCCTATCAACATCATCATTTTCATTGGATGCATCATCTATGCTTGTATCGAAATCTTGTTGGCTGGACATCCTTTCCTTCTCATGATGGCGAATAAATGGAAACCGATCATATATCAAACTCTTCAATTAAGTCTTATCATTTGAATCATCAACATTTTGAGATTCCATTTTATCTCTATTGTGATACCACACATAATAGTTTGTTTTGAAACCATATTTGGTTATATGATAGCTAATTGCTTCACGACTCAACCAAGGTCTTCCAACACAATTAAAACATGGGCAGTGTATGCGACCACTATCTGAAGCCTTGTCAAATGAAAAATCTAGAAAGCTGTTCAAATTATTTTGAAAATCGGTTAAAATCCGATCAGTTTTGTACATCCAACTTCTGTCCATTTTGTAAAAAAAATTGCAATAATTGATTTCAAAGAAATTCAATAATATTGAATTTTAATCAAAAAAAAATTTAGGTAAATGACAATTGTTTACATTATATAAAAGCATAACTGAAACATGACTCTATATGAGAATCATATTAAGAAATATAAGAAAATACAGTGTATATAAGAAAACAAGATACAGAATTTATAATGCCTATACTCAAGGATTTCCCAGTAAGATATTGGAAGTGGATCAATGAATACATAATCCTTAAGGATCTTGTTGGGAGTACATGAGTTTTATACTTTAACATCTTCAGGGAAATCAGGGTGAGGTGTAGGATAAGGGTCAGGGGAGTGGCAGGACTGTCCAAGGGGGGTGCGGGGTGTCCAGGGGGTGTGGGTGTCTAGGGGGTGGTGGGGTCATCGAGGGGGTCGGAGGTGTCCAGGTGGTGGGGGCTGTCTAGGGGGGTCAGGGTGTCCAGGTGGGCGGGCTGTCTGCGGGGGTGGTCAGGCTGTCCAAGTGGGTAGAGGGAGTCCAGGGGGTGGGAGGGCTGTATAAGGAGGTGAGTGGGGTGTCCAGGGGGTGGGTGGGGCTGTCCGGAGGGTACGGGGTGTCCAGGGGGTGGGATGGATTCCCATGGGGGTGGCGGGGCTGTCCAGGGGATCTGGGGTGTCTAGGGGGTGGGCGGGCTGTCCAGGGGTGAGCGGGCTGTCCACGGGGGGTGGTTGGGCTGTCCATAGGGGTGGTGGCGCTGTCCAGTGTGGTCGGGGTGTCAAGTTGGTGGGGGGGGGGGGCTTTCCAAGTGGTGGGGGCGTCCGGGGGGATGGGGGTGTCCGGGGGGTGGTGGGCGAGTATCTGGGGGTGGGGTGGGCGGGCTGTCAACAAGGGTGGGGGCTGTCCAGGGGGTACGAGCTGTCCAAGGGGAATTGGAAAGCCTTTAATAGATGAGTTCTTTTGAAATATCATAGATTCTCCTATTGGCATGTCACCATTAACCAAACATAATTTCCTACTACCACAGAACCCTATAATTAATCTAGATAAATCATGGATTTCAATCTTAATTATTGAATTATTTTTAAATTTTTTAAGTATCTTGATATTAAAACATTATACATAATTTATTGTAACGAAATGCCTCAGAAGTATTATTAACTATGGGTATATCACACACTTAAATTCTTAGAATATTTTTGGGGATCAAAGACAACCTATAAATAGGTTTTATCATCATTATTGTCTGAATGAATCAGATTCCTAACTGATATCCTCACGAGCTATAATAAAATGTTTTAACCATATTCTATTTATTTTTTTGGTTATGATCCCTAAAATGAAAGGATTCACTAGTACACATTCTATAGAACATTCCCTATATTATAAGTGACTTTTTCTTCATTTACTAGGGAGGATAACTCATCCCAAGGTGCACACTTAACCCACTATTGAATATGAGTTGTAGATGTAGACAAAAAAATACATTTACCGGGCACCAAAATGAATATAGAGGAGAATGAAACAACTTGAAATTATGTTAAAATAGATTTACACTAGATGTATGTGTGATGATCTCTCTAGTCACAGTCACACACTTCATTGGACATAGTAATATTATCTAAAAAATAAATTAATTATTGGTGTTAAATGACATGGTCCTTTTGTAATGTAATCCCCCCTATACAACAGAAACTATCTATTATCTATAGATTTACGCCGTTATAAATTATATATAACCCATTAATGTCATTTTAGATCTCACGTATAAAAAAATTATACCAAACAAATATAATTCATTTCAGTAGTTTAACAACATGATAGGTGCCACAGGAAAAAATGTGTTCTAGCTCTATATTTCACTATCATAGTTTCACACCAATTAGTATATTCTATTGGATCATCATCCCTATGAAGCCAAGTATATAATATCCCATACAAGTAATTTTCAGAAGAGTTTTATTAACTCTTATGACTATTAATCATTCTAATGACTTCTTGATTCATCGATCAATGATTAATAATAAGGTTCATGTAACCATCTATGTTTTCCACCATTCCCTTGGAATGTATAACTCACAAAATCAATGAATTCCCTGAAGCTATAACCGTTATTTTGTTTCAATTTATAAAATGATGACCCATAAATCATTGGTGTCATTTTATAAAAAAGAGCTCCTGCATGGTATGAATTGTATCATAATGACACATATATGTTGAAAATATTCATATAGAATTAGAAATAATTTTATGTAATTAGTCTGATAAGTCTACCTATAGAAGAATTTAATCATACCATAAATGAAGGTCAAAACAATGAACACAACGTTATGGTTTTAGCATTGACATTATAACATAAATGATATTCCATGGGAAACTAATTAATTAACAAAATATTGGTTCATTTCCCTATTTTCACGGTGAAATCACATCAAAATCCAAATTTAAAACTAAAATATTATATCAATAACAATAAAAACAAGGTATCATATGTGTATAAAGAATAAAATACCGGATTTGAGATGATTGAGATGGGTTTTCACCTGTTCGGATGGGGGACTTCGTGAGAGGAGCAGACCGCCGATTGAAGTTAGGGTTCTGTGAAGAATGGGGAATAACAGCGGCCCAACTGGTTTTGGGGAAAACCTTTACCAAAAGTTTTTAAAACTATTGGAAAAGGGTTCTTGAGGCAACACTTTCCAAACAGTTTTATAAAAAAGTTGGTAAATGGTGACTAAATACCCCTTTTCCAACGGTTCACTAGAACCCTTGGAAAAGGGGTACCCTTTCCCAACGGTTCACTAGAACCGTTGGCAAAGGGGTACCCTTTCCCAATAGTTCATTAGAACCCTTGAGAAAAGGTTCCATAAACCATCTTTACCAACAGTTTAACCAAAATGTTGGTAAAGAACTGTGTGTAAAAATGCCATTTCTAGTAGTGGGGGAAGTATATTATGAATGACCTGCTGGGATAGGCTAAGGGATATGAGTGTATTATATAGAGACACAATTTTTCTTTTTCATTTAATAATGTAATGTAAAACATATATACGTATATAGAACATCCAATGCTACTAAACTGATCAATCTTTGGGACATGATTCCTTATATAATTCCATTGTTATGCAATAATGCACTGAATCTAGGTAAATAGGGTCAGTGCAATTCAAATATCTCATAAAATATTATTAGGACATGTGATATGGTTGTTTAATAATATTATATCATTATTATTTTTATATTATTTACCAGATTTACCTTTTCACCATGGTAAATAAAATAATTACAAGGGGTAATATTCATAAGGTCATAAAATAAAAGGTACCTATTTAGGCAATTTAAACCGTATGATTCTAAATATGGAATCCATTTTTTCATATCCAAACCACATATGTTTTAGTAATTAATTTAGAATCAATTCCTCTTGTCAAAACCAAAACTGGGTTTTTAAGAAGTAATAAATATTAATAGATTTACACGTGTTTGTTCCAATTTAACAGTGAAATTACATAAAATGAAAAAAATAGTTTAAATGATAAAACTATAATCCAAATACACTAAAACTAATAAAAAATCTAACTATATAAATAAAGTAGGCAAAAATGAACTATTAAATAAAAATGCAGTATTTTTCAAAATTCATCAAAATATGAATTTCATCAGAAAAATAACATAATTTAAACCAAGTTAAATTCTTATGTAAGGCTTCCAAATAAGTTGTTTATATGGTCAAATATAATATATAAAAATTTTATAAATTTTTTTAAAATTGGTACACCGTCAAAATGTGAAAAACTGCATTTTTTTAAAATATATTCTTTATCCAAAAAATTAAATTTTATCTTCTATCATGTCCTAGAAAATACATAATATGAATGTTAATCTCATATAAAATACAAAATGTGGTAAATAATATTCATAATTTCTAGTTTTTATAATATTTTATTAATATATCATTGTTTTGTGAAACTCATTATTGTGTACAATGCAAGTTATCAAGCAAGGATGCTCTTGCATGTAATGCAAGACAAGTTTGTATTGTGTGTAGTGAAAGATTCCATTGGTGTTGCGTATAAAATAATCCAACAATAGTTCATTTATAAAGTGAACAAAATCTCTAGTCATTATTGCGTGAAGTAAATTCTATCAAAATAACATGAAATTATGTGTTACAAAAGACATGAATAGTATTGTCTTTATTGCAAGATAATAAGGTGTTATGTATATCAGAAGATAATATTTGTGTAGCATAAAACGCAAGACATAAAATCAATTAAAAATAATCTATCTCATAAAATATTGGGGTGTTACATTAAACCCGCATTAAAATCAATTTCTCCCTTGAAATTCATCTAGGTAATACATGGTTTTATACTGGGATGTTTTTTTCATGTAAAGTAACATCATAAAAAGGGATTAAAAAAATAATTTTATGAAGGAAATAATGAAATATAACATTATACAATGTTACGAATCAATGTTTTTCCACATATTAGAACATTGGTAGGAAGTGAATACATGGATATGGAAGAGAAATGAAACCATCATGTTCTGATGGACATTGATAGAGAATAATGAATGGAAAACGTTAACTACAATAAATACATAAATTTTCAATGATTTAAGGAACCACATGATTCATTGGATAAGAAGGTCCTTGGATAACATATTTTGTTTCAAGATCTTTTTAATAAATTTGATGAATTTTTACATGAGGTGAAATACTTACATGATTTCAGTACAATCTCACCATTGGTCATTCCCTGAACAATTTCCACTTCATCTCTTATTTAAATAAATGAAGGTGAAGTATTCATTCTTGAAGTGTTGTCAGATCATGTAATAGAATTATAGGTCATTCCATCTGTCTCAACATAAAGGATTAAATAGATTATTAAAAAGGAATTAGTCCACCTATAGTGAAATAATACATTAATCTAACAAACATTAATCGGAATATAACATATACTCTCCATAAATGGATAGCATTACAATCCTTCCAAAAAATAAAATCTATAACATTAGAAGGAGGTGAACAAAATCGACTTACCATTTTTCTCCCATATCTTATTTTTTAGTTTATGGTTGTCACCTTCCAAACATGTGAATACCTTAGTTAGGTATTCTCTTTAAACATGATATTCACATGAATTTCCATAGAACCTTAGTGAAAACATGAATTCTATCAAAACTAACACTTTCCACACAACAAAACTACCATAAATTATATATACTCAAACCATGATATCACATTGTCCTTATATTATTCATGAACTCATTAATAATGTCAAACATATCACTATCCCTATATCCCTTCATTATTCTCATATCATGTGTTTAAAAAAAATATTTCAATCACTTATCATGGTTAGCAGTACCATATAATTATTGAAAATCCCAAAAAAAATATAGATATTCAAATATTATATAATACTATAAATGAGATTCCATAACATAATTTTGGAATCTCATTACAAAAACACTTAATCATTCCACCATTTTGTTGTCATACTCAACATCACCCATAGTGATCGCATGTGAATTCCCATTGTCTTTTACCATAAGTGGTTACTGATGTCAATCATCATTAACCCTTTAATCACGGAATTGGTTAGCATAATTCCCCATTTCCTTGATCATTAGGAATTGAAGTGTTGGTGGTGCATTATCTATAGTCTTTTCCCTATTAAAAACATAATAAACAACTTTTCCATTAATTTAGAACAAACTGCTCAATGAACAACATTTCCATACTTGAAATATTTTCTAGTCTATTTAAAACAATATCCACCAAGTTTTTTTCTATACTTCTAACATAATGAAATATTCATCTTATTTTAACCATTATTTGAGATTTTTCCTTCAACTACATTTTTAGTTTCTTGTAAAAACCATGAGAAGAATATGTAACACCATCTTCTAGTTCTACATTTATTCCACAATGCACAATATATTCATAGATACTGATGTTTAATATGGCTAATTTCCTTCTATGATTTTAATTTAATTGAATAATGAATCGGTCAACTTTACATTTAGGTGGGATGATAAATCCAGAACCATACCTTGAAAGCCTTTTAAACATTTCATCGTATGTACCAATTGATTCATATTCATTTTTCTTAAGCTCAAGTAACTACTTTTCCATCATTGTTTGAAGAATACAAGGGAATAATTATATAAATATATGTTCTTCAATTTATCCCATTCCATGTATTCAATTTCATCTTGGTGATTTTTATTCTTAATAAGAGTACACCACTGGTATGCTTCATCATCTAAAAATCAAATAGACAAAAAGATATTTTCATGTTCCAACCAGTGAAGGATGGTAAATACCTTTTCAATGGAACTGATCTGTTGTTCAGTAACAAGTGGATTAGAAGACCCACTAAAAGAAGGAAGTTGTTTCCTCATGAAGGACTCAATATAATGTTGTTCTCTTCTAGGCTCATTTGGGAGTCCAAAATTATTCATAGATTGAGTATGTATTGGAATAATATTCTTCACTCTATCTCCCATAACATTACATTGTGCAGGAGGACAATCATTGGATTTCCCAATGAATTGATCAATTTCATGGTTCCATCAGGTTCCATTCATGGTCTTAAAACCAAAAAGAACATTGTGAAGGAAAAAATTCATACTAGGAAAACAAAATTATCAGATGGGAGTATGTTTAATGTATATCATCTTATGATTAATCCTTAGTTGTTCATGATCATAACCATAATTCATGGTATTTAATCTATATTTAGGCTTAACCTTAGGGACATCCCTAGATATATCATAGAAATATATCAAGGGATTTACTAATGTTTTTGCATCCTAGATTCCAAAGGTTGACTAATCCTTAATTATGATACTAACTATAGAGACCCTAGATTTATGTACAACGACATTAAATTTTGTTTGATGAATACATAATACTTAACACAAAAATACTCCCAAATACCATATTAGTATAGTGACTTTGAAAACTCAAGACATAATCTTCTAATCATCGAGAAATATCTTCAAAATCTATGATATTGATCTTCCCCATTTTTTCTTACCAAAGACCATTCATTATATACTAGGGGAATTAAACATATAAAAGGGTGAGATAAAATGATCATTAAGGGTAAACATATAGAACATTAAAGAACCATAAACATTTAAACAATAAAACGTGAACATAAAGACTTAACATTAAAATCTTGATTCATGAAATAATTTTTGGTAGTATGCAAGGCATGGATCATAGAAGAACATTAATCATGACAGAATAGTGTTGGAATAATACATGTAATTTTGGAAATCTAATAAGAACATAATATTATATCAATAGTAGCTATGGTATTGCTTACAAGATCATCATAGTGGACAAATTTCATTACTGAACAAGGTAACATATCACTCCAACCTTGTATTACTGAATTGGAATTAATTTCTCTTTCAGTCATGTCTATATCATGAAATTTAAATCATTACAAAATGCATTAGAGAGAGATATATGTCCCAAACATCTTCTAATTATATCATTCTTAACTGTTCCACGAAA
Organism: Viscum album; assembly: GCA_963277665.1. Lineage (NCBI taxonomy): Eukaryota > Viridiplantae > Streptophyta > Magnoliopsida > Santalales > Viscaceae > Viscum > Viscum album. Next base: position 1,530,422,936 of record OY728146.1, on the reverse strand, counting down.
CATAAATCATTCATCATTACATAACACAATAAACAAAATATGTTTCTTAAATATCATTTCATTGTAACATAATCCATATAAATGATCATTCCATCATAAATGAAATAAAATCATTGTAATAATAGGGATAGAAAAATAACCCTACTTATGAGTGTCATCATAAATGGAAAATAATTTTGGGAAAAATATGGGGACACATTTCTTCAGAAAAATATCATTTCTTTATGAAATTATTTTTATTTTCTCAAAATGGAGCACAATTTTAAAAAAAAAATTAGTTGAAAATAAACATGAAATAGATTAGAGATAGCTTCATGGAAATAAGGCAACATGAGACTGTAAAAATAAATTCATATGTTATAAGGTAAAAACAATTATCCCCGTACTTTTTATAGAAATGTCAAAAAAGAACCTTATATGATAAATAGAATAAATATATCTTCCATATAATTTACTAAAAGTCAGAAAATGGGATAAACTAACTTTAAAAATTCATGGAAGAATAGTAAAAAATTTATGAAAACATTAGTTATAAAAAATGTAAATGGATGATAAATATAACCCCATTAACTTGAGATAGAACCATAATAATATTTATGAAATAATATATTATTCACTAATGACTTTATATTACCCTTTCAGTTTTCTATTCCATGACAAAACAATGTTTGGGTAATAATCGATTAAGTTATCATACTTATTTTGAATTGATATTCCTGATATCATTACTTATATCATGATTTACTTACATCCATAATGTAAAACATGATATTAATATATATATATATTTATTCAGTTTATATATATATATATAATATAGATAAATGAAATTGAATATACAACTAATGGAGATGGTAGTTCACACGTAAGCATGAAAACTGTTTTCATTTCGTTATCAATTTGAATGGAAGTAAGTAACTAATATATAAATATATATCCATTGTAATTTTTATGTAATAAATTTCATGATTAATAATTGTATAAAATTATTAGTCATTATAGAATTCTTAACATGGATATTGAATATCATCACATCATGGAGACGGTAAGTTGTATGTACTCACGGTGGAAGATATCGTTCCAACAATTATTGAATGGTATAGAAGTGGATGGTTTATAATATATCATAATTAATATCATGTTATACTAATAATATATAATTGTTATTTCCACCATTATACCAATCCATGTAAGGTGGTAGTGAAAAACACATTACACCACGACATGGAGACGGTAGGCCGTACGTACGCACACGCTGTGATTTCATTCTTCATAGGATGGATAGAAGGTGAAATTTTATAGTTTCATATTTATAATATCATATAAGAATATTATGGATAATTATTTTATTTAATTATAATAATACAACTAATTTACATGAATTATAATAAGAATTAAATTTTGAAGATAGGGTACAAGAGATTGACTCTTCATCGACGTTCCTCCATTCAATTTTATCATTGGGAAATAGGGTTCATGTATTAAGAAGACTGAAACCACTAAAATGTAACCAGGGAAGATTTAGAGAACATTTTCTAGGTTGGTCGATCATGAAGGCTTTAAATGGAGTAAAGAGAAGAGTGAAGAGGTGAACTTTTATAAGATATGAGAGGGTCACCTTAGAAAACTCTCAAAATATTGATTTATTATAAATTTATTTTCAATTTTAAAAGGTCCAAAACTATATAAATCGAAATAATGATTATTTATTTTATTAATAATCTAAACCAATCGGTGTTAGGTAAGTATAGGTCTCAAATATAATCGTTTCTTTTACCTTTAGCCCTAAGTTATCTAATTTAACTCTTACCATGCCTTCCTGTATATTCGTACTATATGGTTAATATAGTTTCTATAAAATTTAAATATAATATAAAGTGGTTCTTAAATGAAAATTGAAATATTATCTAAGTCATTTGGCCAAATAATATATTATAAGAACTATAATATCATATAATAAAATTGTATTTGTTTTTAAAACTCATTGATGTCAATTTTTATACTATTCATATCATCACTTTTTAAAAATCAATAACAACTAGATTATTTAGAAAACCAATCCTTAAATAAAATTTTATAGGTAATAATCGTCCCTAAAATTCGTGTATGGAATAAAAATGATCGAAATATATTTATTTTAATATTTATAATCTTATTTTTTTAAATCATTCATAAATTTGGTAATCACTATATCATAATTGTGCCATAAATAATTTTTTTTACTTGGTGTCTAAATATTATAAATAAAATACCATGTCATAATAAATATTTTTATATTTCTATTGACTATTTATAAAAATATATATCAGTTATAAAACCCTATATTAAAATCTATTTAGTAAAATATATATGTTTAGGTTATAAATATCTTTAGAGTAAATTAATTCTTATAAAATGTCATTTTTAATTCCATGTGAATCCATGGGGTCACAAAATCGACCCAAGGATTCCCATGGTCAAAAAATTTCTTATCAACTAGGATAAGAACACATGTTAGGTTAATTTAATATTAATATAATATTATTTGTTTATCCTTATTTACTAGATTTACCCTTTAACCATGATAATTAAAATAATTATTGAAGTTACTATTCATAATGTCTAAAAATAAAAGGTTCGTATTTACAAAATATAAACCTTTTGATTACATATACATAATCAATTCTCCAAATTCAAAATAAAGAAGTTTTAGTAATAAATTTATATTTCAATCCTATTTTCAAAACCGAAAAGCAGATTATTAAGAAGCAATAACTATCAAAAGATTGACTTGTGTTTAAGTCCAATTTAATAGTGAAGTTACATCCAATGACCAAAATTATATTAAATGATAAAGATATAATCCATTTAAAATGTAAAATCAATTGGAAATATAATATAACTATATAAATTAATTAGTTGAAAAATTAGTTTTGAATTAAAATGCACTATTTTTTAATATTCATCAAAAAATGAATTTAATTAAAAAAATAACCAAATTTTTACCAAGTTAATTTTGGTTTTCCATAATCTAAATAGGACGTCAATTTTTTAAAATATAATATAAAAACATGTAAAAAATTAGATTTCATATTGGTGAGCCATCAAAAGGTGGAAAGACTACATTCCTTGAAAAATATATCTTTTATCCAAAACAATAAATTTGTTCTAATATTATGTTCTAAAAAATATATAATATTATTGATAATTTCATATTAAATTCAAAATTTTGTTAAAACTATTCATATGGTCTAGTTTGTATAATATTTTAATAATATATCATTGTTTAGTGAAACTCTGTATTGCATACAAGGCAGGCTATCGGGGAATGTTGCTCTTGCATGAAACCCAAGCTAAGTCAGTTTTTCATATAGTGCATACTTCCTTTGCTGTTACAAATAAAATAATTCAAACAAAGTTAATTTATAGATTTAAAAAAAAATCTATACTCAGTATTTCGATAAATGAATTATATAATATGTTCTTGAGATTTTATGTATCACAAGCCAAGAATAGTGTTGCGTATACTACAACTTATTACAGTTCTACGTATAGCGCTGGCTAATCTATTTATAGCGTACTACACAAGTCATCAAATACATTAAAAATAATCTATCACATAAATGATCAGGGTGTAAAATATGCTCTTATCTAGTATAAAATTCCATATTTGGAATACGTTTCCCATTCAATCCAGCTAGTTTTACCTTGAATTGTGATAAATTAACAAAAAATATTGTGATCTATAGATATGATCAAAAAATACATAATATCTATCAAAGGATACTTCTTCTTAATATTGTTGATATTCAATAATATATTATAAAGAAAAAATTTTATTGAACCAACATTCATTATATTAAATAAAATTCAGGAACCCCTTGGTGAACTGGAATGATTTATGAAAACCAATTCAAATATTTCAAATATTTCGTCTTAAGCCATTTCATATCATGTTTTTAAAAATGGATTAAAGCCTAGAATGATGTAAATCGTTAAATAAAACTTCATACTAGGAATAACACAAATTAAATAATATGGACATACATCAATATATTAATTCTCTAATAGCACATCACTATGGAATTTTTTTTTATTTTCAATAACATGAGATTGGTATCATTTTTACACTATATAATTAGTTTCCAACCATCATGATATATTATCAAAAGTCTGATATCATTATATATGACCTTCTTAACTTTTAAATATATTTGATAGTGATTAAATTAGATCCAATTCATATAAAGAATAATAAAAAACTCTATTATCGATTGTTTAACACGACTTTTGGGGAATAAAATCCCACTAAAAAAATAGAAACAATCATATAAATATATTGGTTTCTATAGTATTTAGACATGAATATTTCTCAAAAAAGATCCACCTTTTCTTCATGAGGTTATATTAACATTTTATTTGAAAATTGAAAAATTTAAGTAATCTTAAGATCCAAAATATATCATTACATTGGAATAATTCTATTAACAAAGTAATGTAACAGTTTCCACAATATTAGATAGACCAACATCAATTATAAGAGTATTGAATTATTTATCTATGGAATTTTTCTTCTCATCAATATAGTTTCAACCTTATATATCTAAATCAAATATAAATTATCATAATTCTCCCAAACATATCAAATAAAAAATATACTTTTGATGACTGTCTGTTAAAACCCTAATGGTTTTTTTGGAACCATTTATTTACTATAACAATTAGTCTATGAAAAAATACCACATAGGTAACACATTTCATATACTCTAAAAAATTACTTGAAATTATTTTTTCTACAATTGGAATATTTTGGAAGCTTACCTCTATATTTAATAGTCATCTATCTCTCAATTCCATTCCACTCAGACCTCTTACTACTCTTTTCTTCTTAAGGAATATAATTCTCATCATCTTTATCTCATCATTATCAGCATAATAAAAATGTTTCACACAATATTAAACATTTTATGATAAAAAATATAATTAAAAACATTATTTTGAAACATATTAAAATATATTTTAATTTTATTATCAATTCCTCAAATAAAATTTATTGCATACCTGACTAGTCTTGAAAAAATATATTCATTGGAAGATACTAGATACTCATTTTCTTCTTAAATGAAAATAAATATTTATATATTCTGATTTAAAAACCCATAGGAAAAAAATTCAATGAGAAAATTCATAAATTTAACCATTTCTAGGGAATCATGATCATCACTATCTCTTGTATTTGAAACCAAATTCTTCCATCAATCGACTTCACCATCAAAATAATAAATAGAAAAAGAGTCCTTTTTAAATTCCCAATTTGAAAAAAAATCAAATTTATTTTCCAAATCATTAATTTTTCATTTATCAATCACTATATTTGGAGTTCCACCGAGTGTTTGGTTGATCTATTTTGTGAAATTTTCATCATTAGATTTTTTCATCGATAATAAATCTCGTTTATCTCTACCCTGAATTCCGCCACAATTTTTAGACTATGCATCTGAGCCATCAATTCTATGATTTTATTTTCTAGGAATATTTTCCTCCTCAAGAATTAAACATTTATATTCCATGCATCCTCGTAAGAAAACCATTCTAAATTGACATATATTAAATGATGTGACATGGTAATAAAAAAAATTAAATATCATTCAATATAACAATAATGCAAGATCATTCTAGGGTATTTTATTTCTATTATCATAATTAATAATTTTATGTCCAAATTTTATTTTATGCCTACTATATGGGATTATATATAAACATTACACATTATTTTCTCTTTAGTATATAATTATCGTTTTTTCATTCTAAAGAAATTCTATTTATTTTCTCAGGGAAATTTGTATTTAATATTTCAAAAATGTCTCATAATTCATTAATTAGACAAAACAAACGTAACTCAATTTTTACCACAATATAAACAATTTAAAATTGAAAACATTTTATGTTCCAGAAAAAATAATCCTGAATTTTATTTTGAAATATTCTTGGATCTCACAAATCCATAAACCCTTTGAAAATAATTTTATAACATGTGATGCGAAAAACAAGATTAGTATGGGAAATAAAATAGTTAAATATGTTCATCTAGTAAAAACCATGAGAACCCATAATTTTCATACCATTAACACAATATTAATATGGTTTATGGAATATTTCTTATACAAATTAAAATAAAACATTTTTTAGAAGAAACCCCTTAATTACAATAGTATAAAAATGGATTATCTTTTTATAAACTTATCACATAATATTTATTACACGTGTTCACTGATGATTGAAATATTTAGAGACTAGATAAATTCGTAGGGGAAACCACCTAGGTCAAATAACACATTCATTTCTTCAAAAAAATTAAACTTTTCCCATTTCATTAGCGATACATATCTAGATCACCCATTCAATTAATATATATTTAGTTCTATGACAATTATAATATTAACTAGGATCACCCATTATCATAAATAATTCTTATCTACCACATAAAAATAGAACAATATAATCTTGTAATATTTCAACATAATCCCCTTTATAATATCTTTAGAACCCATATGAAAAAAATATCCATATGTCAAATTTAGTTTTTCATAATAAATATTTTCAAAACTAAATTTTTTAGTCCAAATTAGAGAATTTTTTTTCTTTGATTAAAAAATGATGACTTAAATGATAAGAAAACATCTAATAATGGGTTAGAAAGTGTTAAAATCCACAGATTTTATATACATTAAATTATAAAAATTATTTTACCTTACTAAATTATGTTACATTGTTTTTTATAATGATTCCTCATTAAATAATTTTAAAAATTCAATATTTACATATAATAACCTTTTATAATTAATTTATGTGTATATAATTCCCTTTATCTTATTCTAGAATATAAAACTAATGTAAAATATTTCAAATATATATCTTGAAAAACAAATTATCTTAAATTGATCTTTTCCTTGAGTGTGACTCATCTTGTATTTCCTCAATTTTATTTTCCTGAAAAAATCCCATTAACGTAAAACATGCACATAAGAGGTTTAGTCTATTATTGAGACAAATACCTCAATGATGTGTGGATTGAAGTCCACAGGTGAATTTTTTATGGTTTTTATGAACTAGAGTTCACTAAATGTTAGAGGAAGAGTGGAGAAAAGGTTCCCTTTTATATGTGACAGGAGGGAAATTCATAGAATTTCATAAATAATTGATTAATATAAATTGATTCTCAGCGAAAAATGGATCAATATTATTAAAAATAGAGTATATTATTTGTATGGTTTGAAATCCCCTCATCTATAAAATTTGGGAAAGAAAATATTTTTTATTACTTATCTCTTTATTTGAATCCCTGATTAACAATTTTCATAGTTATAGGAATATCATTTTTTTTAAAGATCCATAAATGATTATATCGAAGGGAAAATGACCCATAAATTAATCATGGTCGATATTAACAACCATATCCAATTCCATTTTTTGATGAAAATATTTTTTGAAATTGTAAATCCATTAATAAAGTATTGATTATGAAAACATATGATTTAATTTTTGATGAAAATATATATTAATTTGACATTAATGGAATCAAGAAGGTAATTGAATTCAAATATATAATTATTAAAAATATAAAATATTTTTTTTACCTATAAAATTTATGGGAAACATATACTCACTGAAAAAATTACTTTTTGTGTTTCAAAAATTATTGACATGATTTTTCTACAACATTCAAAAGTTATTTGTCTATGTTGAGTAATATTTTAAGGTAATTATTTTATCAAAAAAAATTAGAAATAAATTTCTATTACAAGAAGACATAAAAACTCAAAAAATTTATAACTATTTATTAGTCGATTAAATACATATCCTATAATATTATAGTTATTAAAACTAAGAGACTGTATTTTTTTACAATATCTTTCCTTGATTTATTATATCATTTTAAAAAATATAAAATCTATAAAATATGATTTTAAATGAAATGATATAATATTTCAAAGAATGTTTTTAAAAAATAAAATATTTCCTTTTTGATAATAAATTATATTATTTTATTATTATGAATGTAAATATATATAAAATAATTAATAATATTAATGAAATATGAAATTGATTAATAAAAGTACCTATGATTTTACATATATAATTATGGTCCTAATTTTAGTGAATGATAATATAAATAATGACACTAATTTGATGCAATTTTATATTTTTAAATAACTTTAAAAAATATTAACATACCCAACATAAGATAACATCAATCATATAAAATATGAAATGTTACCATATATAAATTATGAATGATATAAATTATATGTATTTTTATCATAATATAGAATATATAATCCATGCCATTTCTCAAAGTGAATTTTTTATAAAACCACCCCTCTGAATATTTTGTGATAAATGTAAATTAATACACATTAAATAATCATTATATTTTGGAGTCTTACAAATAGCCTCAAAATGATAAAATTCCTTCAAAATTATTACCATCTTTAAATTAAATTTTATATTGATAATTTCAATTTTTTTATAGATCTATTTCTAAGTGAATCATTATCATCCTTAAAACACTTTATATCAATAATCTTCTAATAAATATTTAATATACTTTTTCCAGTTGTAAACCATTATACTAAAAATAGATATTTAAATTTCTATTACATATAAAGAACATATTTTGATTACACTTTTCTTTCATACCCTAAACACTATTATTTTATCAAGAGTAATTGATATTATAATTTTAATTGTATAATACAATAATAAATAATGAATTTAAATTATTTTGTATAATTAAATATAACAATTTACATTTTTCATTATCATCACACATCCTAAAGTCATTAGTATATAAAATGAAAACACAATAATCCTAGACTTGTATAATACTTTTTTATTAAAAATGAACTTCATTAATACCAAATAAACTCAAACTGGGTTTTTATTCATTATATTATTTATAAATATAATATTAATACAAAAAAACCCTTTTCTTTTAATAAATAAAAGTGATTTAATATTATTAGTAATTTTAGGCAAATAAATTATTGTTTTTATATAATATATGGCATTTTTTGGAATATAAGCCTTCTCAAAAAATGTTTTTTCATAAAAAGGTATTCACCAATAATCATTGGTAATCATATTAGAAATATTTTAAAAAATATTCCGAACATTTTTTATATTTGATAAACACTTATTTCCTTATATTCTTCTCATAAATTTTCATAGAAACTAATGATTCATAAATGATGTTTGTACTTTCAAAAATCTATAATTTTTTTCAAAACATATAATTATTATAAAAAGAAAAATATTATCAGATAAGTGATATGATATTTTGATACTCATATTTTACATAAATTCATCTAATCCTATTATAATACTTTAAATTATGTTTTTATGTAATAATTCATGTATTATTACTAATGTGAATACTATCAGATTATTTAATTTTTAATTTTTATTAAAAACTCATTAATATTTACAAGACACTAAAATATACACATAGTATCACATACCCTTAAAAACCAAATAATAAATTTCTGAAACCCATTTCCCCTACATGAAAACTCAATAGATTTTCCCAAACACCATCATATATTTATAATAATATCATTATATAGAATTATTACCCCAAAATTATAACAACTCTAGTATTAAATTTCATAAAGAAACTCCATAGATAAATATTATTGATTCTTTAAACATAATTTCCTTCTACCAATTTGATATACTTCTCAGATTTACTATTCATTGTACCTAAATTCATACGTCATATTCCTTGTTAAGCTGTTATAAATACATTTAGTAAATTTTCTTACCTTCTCTGGAATTTAATCATATTGTCAAAATATATACGTAAATAAATTTTGGATGAATTCTGTAATAAGAAAAATCTTTTTTAAAGAATATTAAATAATTTCATATAATTAATATAATCTTAACCTATGTGTATTGATAACATTGACATAATTTTACTCAATATTAATTTTTTTACATACTCATATCAAGAGGAAAATGAATATTTTCTTCTATTGTAAATAATACTGTCAATAGAAAAAATCTATTAGAATAATATAAATAAATTATATTTCAAATAAAAATTAATTGAAACCTATTGTAAAATAGAGTCAGTAACAAATTAAATCCTGTTGAATATCATTTTTAATACTCATCCACATGAATTATATGAGATTAAAACTTTTTAAATTATTATTGGAAAATATTATATTGATAACAAGTGAGGAAACTAAGATTCATTTCTTATCATAGTATGTAAAAAAATTCTAATCAATATTTTCTTCCCCAAGAATTGAGATTAATATTTTGATTAATATAATGACTTGATTATAGTAGAATATGTATTTTTTGGACATTTATAATAATTATTTGTCTTTAGAATTTTTCTTATATCACCACTCATAGGAGTTTCTGGAACTAATAATGTCCATATATATATTAATCTCAATGATTTTTTTGATCATTATGATTCTATTGATCTATTCCCTATATTTTAATTAAATGATTATCATATTTTATTACCACTTAATTAATAATTTATTAAATTTTGTCATGATAAAATTATTCCCCCTTTTAAAACACATAATTTTCATTATCAGGATAAGATACATATTTCAATTATAAATTAGTCTTCTATGGCGTTTTTCTCGACACATATTTATTAATGTAGTAAATTATCCTTAACATATATTATAGACTCTTGGATAGTAAATAAGATAAATCCTTTTCCAATCCATCATAAGAATAAACTAATCACTATTTCTATGGTATCCATCTAAAGATCATACATGTTATTGTTAACAAAATGATAGTGAAAATAATTGAGAAATAAAAAAATCATGCAGATCAATGCCTTTTATGAACCTTCCCAATTATGATCCTTTTTAATACTGTAGTTAATTCACATAAAAAATGATAAATCAAGGGGAAATATGATTTTTTTCGAACCAACACTGTAGTATGATCATGCACATGATATGTGTATCCTTAAATGGAATATAAAACATAGTAATTTAAGGGGATTAAATATCATAATGTTATGTCTTGTAATTACATTTTACATGTTCATCCTTCTAGAAATTTAATTTGGAACCATATTCCCTCTAAAAGGAAAATACATTCAAACAAAATTAACGTGTAATTTTTGACATAACTCATAAGTTTTTGTTTCTCACCTAAAAATAAATGTCAATTATGTATACAAAAAATTAAAATTGATAAAATAAATACGGTACATGAAAATTTATTATCAATTATTATCTTCATATGAAACTAATAATATATATATGATTATGCGTTGAGCGAAAAATATATTAACACATTTCATGTTCCTGAAAACTCATTGTCTTACACACTGATAGGTAATCCAAAAAATCCCTCTGTTCAATGATAATTTATCCTATAGATAATAAAATTCTAAATAACACTAAATAAAAATATATATTAACTATATATAATACCTAAAATCATGTTCATAAAATAAATTACCAATTGAGGAAATGTGAGAGGACAAATAGAAATTTATTTTCATAAATCACATGAATGATAGGGTTGTATCCCTTGAAATGGTTTAATATTAAAAATAAAGAATAAAAACATCATATTTTAATGTTTTCCTAATAATGAATGATGTGATTAAAAATGAAAAATGATTGAAAATAAAATAAAATATTTAAACATGGGTTTAAAAATTATGACCAATTAATAAATAAAATTTTATTATTAAAATAATATATTATTTTCTTAAATATAATATAAATTCTATAATTTTGATTAAAAATGTAATATTCATTTAAAATAACTACCATTTCATAAAATTTAGTTTATGGAAATTAATTTTTAATATATTATAATTTAGGAAATAATTATAATTCGTAGTTAAATTTAAATAATTTAATCATTTATTTGAATTTAAATATCACAAACTTAATATTATTAAATCGCTGACTAAATCAATCATTAACACCATTTTGATGTGGCTAAAATATAAAAATATTCCTCTATAATTATATAATTCTATTTAACTATTTATGAAAAATTTATAAATTAAATATATTTATATTTATATATAGTACTTAATAATGTAATTTATTAACACCTTATAATATTTTAATGATTTATAAATAATAAAATTAATTATAGATCATATGATATTCCATTTAACATATTAATGTTACTTAAATGAATCCAATTTTAAATTCTAATATTAAATAAATTTATATTTCATATAAATTCGTACCATATAATGTATAATAATGTTATTTTTAATTAATTTATAAAATATTTAAAAGAATAAAATATTCGAATAAATACCCTCAATTATTATTTATAAGAAAATTTATAAATCAATATATAATTTGGATTACATAATGAAAATTATAAACATATCTATTTACTGATTGGTTTTATAGGTGGATTATGTAAAGGAAAAACATTTTTCCTTTATATAACCTCATCTACATATATGTAAATATTAATATTACTCATTTTTAAAACACTATGTAATGGTAATAAATTGTGAACCATATAAAGACAACTCTATGTAAAGGTGTGTCTAAATGATCCTCACAACATATTATCTACATAATAGTAAATTGGGATGACCCTTACGTATACTGCTCTATATAAAGGTAGATAATGATGTCCCTTATTTATATTTCCCTGTATTAGGATATCCCAAGGGGACCATTACTCTAAAAATATCAATAATATAGTAATCCCAATGACCCTTACACCCAATTATAACTATGGAAATAAATGGCTATAGGTACATAGAAGACTTCTATACAATGGTAATCAATGATAAATCTTAAAAATAAAAATTAAGTGTAAGTGTAGATTATTTAAAGAAAATATTTTGTGAAAAATGATGCCCAATTTTGAATAATGTCCACTATTTCATTAATGTTCTCACAAAAATAACTCATTGTATTCCTCTAATGCCACTTTATGGATTCATTCTGGTGAAGGAAAATTATTATAAAATACAAATGTTATATTATACCTTTCCCCAGATCACCAATTATAGAATTTTTAATATATTCCTAAACGAAAATTTGAAATAAATTTAGTGTTGTACCTACCATATGTGATTCCACTTAAATAGTTTTGATCACTATAAAATATGTTTGATGGAGAACACAATATTGGTCTACTAATAGGTTTGATGGAGAACACAAGATTGGTAAACTGAAGTCTCCCACCATAAGATATTTCGATGGGATGAATTAATCACTTTACATTTGATTGGGATTCAAAAATTCTATATGGTGTATTATAAATACATAGTTTTTTAAAATAAGGTGAAGAAAGATTTTGGAATAATGAATCTTCAATTAAGAACATCCACTCATTGTAGTCCCTTTTGAGTTTTTCTAAGAAAAACAGTGTCTATCCTACATATATCACATATAATCTAGTGTTTCAATGAATAATTAAATACCAAACCAAGTTTATGAATGAAGAAAATTAATACACATTTAATTAAAGTACTAACCTCATTAAAATCGAATAAAAATATATGTCATTTGTTGATGATGGATCTATGACATAGGCATCATGGAATGGGATAACCAAAAGTAATTAAAATGATAATTTTATTGATTAACAATAATATATATATATATATATATGTATATATACATATATATAAGATTAGTATAAACATATATGGATTATCTATTTCACACGCATTCATTTACTTCACTGGTGGGTATTCAACTTTTATTTTTTTTCTATTTTTCAAAATATACACTTATTTCAATTGATTTATTCCTATTATCAAATATTAACTCCATTTTATTCCATTTTTTGTCCATTAAATCTAAATATAATTACCATTGAGGCCATACTGTGGATTGGGTATACGTTTTTATTCAATTAATTGATTTTTAGGTTTGTTAGGCACTCAAATCTACATATTTGTGTTATTTTTTGAACGATATGTAATTTTATCACTCTTTATATCACTATCTCTATATTTAAGTAATTTTACATTACAAAACCATTTTTAATGCATTTTTCCTTTAAATTAATGATTTCATTAAGAATGGTTTAATTTTTAGCTTAGTTTAATACAAATATTTTTCACTTGCTTTGTAAGATTGATTATTTCTAATGTTTTTAACCTGAAAAATTAATTTCATGCCATATGTTTTTGGTAATGATATTTAAAATGGATATCAATTCATTTAATGTGTATTTTATAATATTATTTCGTAATAAAATTTGATATAATAGATTGTTTTTGGTTGCCTGTATTTTATATTTTTGATGTCTGTGAGTTTGTGTTTGCATAAAAGTGTCCTTGGTTAGTAGTCCCTAAACTTGTGGTGCCCATTCAATTAAAATGATTCTTTCTAGATGTTATTTCTATTGATGGTTTAAAATTTTTAATTTCTGAAAATTGTTTAGCATCATATTCTAGAAAATGATCTATGATCGAGTACATGTTACCATATGATTATAGGGATCCATTAATTCCCCTAATCACAGAAATTCTTCTTATAATATTATAAATTATTTTTCATCACTTGTATTTCATTTTGATGATTTTTTTAATTTTTTCTCTCAGTAATATTGTATGTTAACTTATTTTATATATGGTTTGGGATAAAATGTTTTCAAAGACAGAGGTATTTAAAAACATTATTGGAAATGTAAATGATTATAAATTATTTTTTCAAACTAGAACTAATGATATTCCATGTGAACTTTTTTTTATATTTTGTTGGGTTTTCCTTGTGGGTCATTACTCGAACAAAAAATATGATTTTTGGTGTATGATGATATGGTTTTATCGGATACATGTAAATGATATTGTGCCACATCATATTAAAATGATTCTATAGATATTGTTTCTTTTTATAGCATAGATTTAGTGGTGGCCAATGGACACATGGGGATAACATGATCTGAAATTATAAAGATCATCATTTTTTATGTTGGTATTTTATTTCTATTATCTGAACAATTCATAGTGACATTCCTTGAATATTATTTTACACATTCACATCATTGATGACATTCTATTTTTGGTTTTATATCATGATAGTGATTATAGAGTATTGTTAATACTTGGTTTCTCAGTATGGTTTATTATTTTTCAAGGATAATTATAATCTGAATTCGTTGACATAAAATTTATGGACTGGTATAACTAGATTTTTGATGGAATACATACAATACAATGATCAATTGCTAAGGGTGGAACTATTCCCTCATGGATAATTTCGATACACTAACAAAAGTTTCCTTCCCTATGCCATCTAAAATATGCCTCATGTGTTGTAGGAGAATGTTTTAGGATACCTTCCTCTTATAAATAGGAAATATCATTATGAAATGGTGTCAAGTCATATATTTTTATTGGTGGATGGATGGTATTTTGAAGACATAACCATCTGAGATTCATATGTATATATGAGTGAGTTCATATACACATCTTACTCATTTTGGATCCTCAAGATACCATTAGTGATCATGATGTTTATATTGGATTTGTCTGATGGTTGTGTTATTTTCATGTGTTTTGATGTTTATTATTAATAATTATCTGTACTGGGAAGATATATCGAGTTATATTTAAAAATTTTGAGGGTCAGTGTGAAACATGGGATGAATATACAGGAAAATAGTTTATGTGTTTAGATATCAAAACCATATAAATCCCATGTTTCTTGGACTATAATGCATACAAATATATTTTACAACGATGTTTCATATATGTCATTTAAATGGGAGTAAAATAATAAAATTATAATTCTCATAAAAATATAGTAATTCTACACATTTTATTTAAAATATTATTGATTGATGTTAATACTTTTCTATGATTGATTAAATGGGTTTTTCTGAAATAGTTAACTCCCATGGAGTTAGTATTTTAATGTGAGAGAGTTTCTTAAGTTGTACCATTTTAATAATTCAACCAAAAATTCCCCTATAAACCAAATAAAGGGAGGTACAAGACATATCTATCATGATAACCATCCCATGGAATCCATTACAATTAAAAAAATTTAAACATTATAATCATTTGGCATATATAGTGAAACAAAGTAAAAGAAACACTGCATGAGTGTTTTTTGAGAAAAATACACATTTCATTCAAATATACAATGGATCTCATTTTGCATGGAGTTGATAGAAATTATTGATCAATTTACAACATATTTTTCAGATATTTTATCTCAGTTATTATCTTCATGAAGGCCCCCACTTCATCTATTATGGTGAGAACGATATTGATGATGATGAGAACTTAGATGAGTGGCCTATATAGATCAAGGATATCATAGAGAAGTTATTTTATGTGTATGATATCCTATTATTTTGTACCATGTGGTGGCACAGCGGCATGCAGGAGGAAACCTTGGAACATTAGTTGTAGATATGTGGTAAGAACCCAAAGTTATTATATGTTTATTTCTTCTCTTGTAACATTGTTTGTTTTGTGGTTTTGAAACTTTCTGGGTTTGTGATGGATTCCCTTTTGTTCATATTGTATTTTTCTCATTTTTGAGAGGTATCAAATCTAGGAGAGTGTTTAGGAGTAGGTTTTGGTAATATAATTGTTTTCTATTGTTCCTCTAGTGAGCTGGTTGAGCTCCTGTGGTTGTGAGATCATTAAGAGGTATATAATAGAGTAGCTATTCAAATGACCCATTTTTATTCCACTATGGGTTGGTTTTCATTCCCAATGAAGATAATGTTTTGAGAGGTTTCTAATGTAAGGTAGATCAATAAGGATTGACCTGTTTCATGTTCGTGAGGATTGTAGAGATTTGAGGAGGCTCAGATGAAGTTTGGAAGAGTTTATTTTGCTGAGAATAGTGAATAGGTAGCTTTTATGGTGTGAATGTGGTTTTCAGGTAAAGTAGATACATTTCACAATGCGTATGAGGGTTTCATGAAGTGTATTTTTTGGTACATGAAAAATAAAATAAATGGTAAAGGTGGATGTTTTTTCAGTGTAAACTGACCTCGGGGAATTACCTGTCATGAAAGGGGGTTAAACATTTTGTAATCCACTAATTTTGTAATGTTTGAAAACATTCCATATGATTGGGTTATTGAAACCTAATTTTTTTCTTCCCTACCTACCATCCAAGAAAAAAGATCCATCCCCTCCTTTTCTATTTGGATATCCCTTTAACAAGAATCGATCTCAGGCTTCCATCTTTGATCTGTGGTGACCAAGTATTATCCAAGGTGTGTTTTTCCTCCATTGGGAAGCAGTTTCACCATGGTTAGATCAGGTTTCTTCTCATATCATCTCTCTATTCTAGGGTGGTAGCATACCCATGGTTATAATGATGTTTCCCAACGTTTTTGTTGTTTCGGTGGTTCCATGGCATCCTAGATTGGATGAATTTCTTGTGGGAGAGGATATCTAAAGTTAGTTTCATGGTCCTCTCTCATGCGATGATCTTTGATAAACATTTGAGGTATGGGATTCATTGCATCTCTATTTATTTATTTGAAATCGTATAGTTATCATGTTTTAACACCTTTGATCACAATGAGATTTAACTATTTAAATAATTGAACCAGATTAACGATTTTTTATCGATCGTATATTGATGTTTCTATAGTATTCCATAACTATAGTGTGCCTCTTTATTTTCAATATAGTGTGATATCAATTACATGCTTGTATTATCATTCCATTCTTGATGGAAATTAGTACGTAATATAAATCATGAATTAATTGATAATTAATTTGATAAAAAAAAGATGCATGTTAAATTCATATGATTGTTTTTGTTGCTAAAATTTCATGATAATAAAATTGATATAGTTATGCATGTTTAATTTATTAATGAAATAGATTCATGTTTAAGCTTATCAAAAAGGGAACTAAAGTATTTATAAATTAATTGATTAATTAATTTTTGATAAATGTGATAGATGTGATAGGTTGTGGCTTCTGTTTCCCATAGTTTGACCCAGTGTTAATGAATCAGTTAATTCAAGATAGAGTAATAAGTGGTTGTGTGATAAAAGATAATTCCATTTGAGGGTCTGAAATTTATATTTTATTCAAATTTTCAAGTTCATTGTGTTAGATCTATGAAAGATCAATGTATTTGAAGGATGAGTTCTATGGTTTGGGTCTGAAACCATATTTCTATGTTTGTTCCTAATACTTATGGTGTTTTAGTGATATGAGACTTTTAGTATCGAGTAGGGAGACCCAAATGTTTCATGATCTTAAGATGGATAAGTCTGGATGGTTGTCATGGTATGAGGGGAAGGGAGGTTGGGTTTTTGCGACATTATTTGATGTCTAGAATAGTGAGATTCATTATTTTATGCTTCTGGTTTTTGGGAGGACACTGGAGATGATGGAAAGGGATGAAACTGGGCTTACCCATTGTTATGAATTCTGAATTATTTATTTAATATATTGTTTGGATAATTTCCACGTTTTTTATTTATAAAGTTTCAATTCCCCACCTCTTAATTATGACAAAGGTGTTCTATTACTCCCTTTTCATGGGAGGTGAATATGCGTAGGGTATTCCATGTGCTTTCCATGTTTATCTCCTCGTGGTTGAATGTGTTTACTCTATTTCTACAGGAGGAAAAGTCACGATGGTTAGTTCATCAAATCACCATGTTTATCCACTAATTTTCAGGTAGATTAGAATGTTTTTCATGGTAACATAATGAAATGGGAAGTAATATATTTGGATAGATAAATAAATGTTTAAAACATTGGGTATGAGTTTACAGGGATGTAATGCCAAGGTTAAAATTTTGAGAAGTCATGGACTCAGTTTTCTTTTTCCTGATAAGAATCGGTCATTCATGAAATAGAAATGGTAATGACGTGTGATGTGGAAATGATAAGTGTTTATGAATGGATAAATAAATAATTAATTTAATGTGAAGCTAATAAAAAATTTATAAAGTAATTTAAAGTGTCTATTTAAATAGTTGTGTGTGTTTATATGATATATGGTATTAGTTGCGGCATAAGAGAGTATTAGATATGTTATCTGTAGTTTATTTTGATACTAGGTTATTGCCCTAGTGTGGTTATAAGATATATTATATCAAGTACTTTTTAGTTTCTATACACTACTCCACGATTTTGGTTTGGGAAACTCTCACCCTCGGGGAATCTCAACCCTTGGAGTGTTTTCCCCAACATCTCAGTGGGAGGATTGATGGGTGACTACCCCCTTTGGCCCCGCTCTATTATCCTGGTAGTTACTTGTAGTGGTATGAGAGGTAGTTAGTTTTCTCAATATATGTGTGTTGAGAGATATAATGGCTTGTGTTTATTTAATACACATTCATTCTGGATATACTTTCCTAAAAAGTACTATATGTATACCTAGTATAAGCAGTTATGGATTGAGGATCCTTACTCCATATATGGGATATGATGGATTGACATATAATACCCGACTTATGATACATGTTATGAATTCTATGGAATCTATCAGAAACAACCAAGTTACTTTTGGTTATATGCATGTTCTCATGTATTGCACGAGGATCATGTGGTTGTACTTCACCTTGGTGTTTGAGGGCTAACCTTTTTGGATAGAGATAATCAAGATGTGTGATGATTGGGAATAGCATAAAACTAGCGGGGAAGTGGTTGGAGGATTCCATTTATATTCATTATAATATAATATTAACTTATATTTGATACATGGTAAGGGTTGCCATGGTGAGGCTAGGAACATAGTATACCCATTTAAGTGATTATTCATTGTAACTTGTTGTTCAATATTCTTTATTAATAATTCATTACATTAGAAAGTTTTTCTCTGGGGAGGATCCTACTGTGTTTACTATTATACAAAACCTATGTAGATATAAACTATTTTTAGATCAGTTGAAGTGGGTCCAATATTAGAATAGTTACAACTACATTGGGGTTTATCGAGAGTTGTTTGGGATTTGTCGTCATTGTCGTCATTACATTCAGTTTTTATATACAATTTCCATTTCACTTGATGTATTTGTTACATGAAATTACATCTGTGTACTTCGATTTTCAATTATATTGTAGTATAAGAATGATTTTTCAGGTTTCTGTCTAATATCTCTCTTTTAAATGTACTCTTTTTTTTGGAAAATCATCTCATCTGGGTGTTTGATATACCCTCAATTCTAGTCACCATCCTGGGTCCTATTGGAGGTGACACTCGGATGTAACTATTTCTCTTATTCATTTGACAATCCAAAATGGGTACACAAATTGGGGAGGGGTTCACGACACCATGTATAGTCATGAGATGTTATAATTAGTATACCATGACTTATTGAGGGAGTCAAGTGTCATTGTGGGGTGTTTTTAATTCATTTTGTATATTTGGTCATTACATTTCAGAGGGAATATGATTTTTTTCATTTAGTTGATGGAGGTTAGTTATGATAATTGGGATTCAAAACAAAGTTATGAGTTCTTGTAAATCATTAAATTTCATTTTAGGTTAATTTTTTGACTTATTTTTACAGCTAACCTACTTTTTAATACATGATTTATCCATAATTTCTAAGATAAAAAACATAAAAATTTTACAATCAAGGATTCGAAGTAATATTTAATTAGAAAAATTATGTTAATACATCACAATATATATGAATAACCTAAACCGTGTTGAAAATAATTCATCTTTATCCTTTTTATGTTTATGTTCTACATATAAAACATCACATGCGGATATAAATTAATGAATATGGTGTTCTAAAATCTCTATAAGATGACTAATAAAATAGATTAATAAATATAATATTGTAGAGAACAATTATAATCATCTATAACAAGAATGGGATTATCATCAACATCGTGAAGAAATTTTTTATAAACCCATGAATAAGGAAATGCATAAAAATGAATCATCATGTCATAATTTTCAGACACCATAGATTGTTGTGAAGAATGCTATCATCATGTTCATGTATAAAAAATGTGAATCATTATAAAATCATCATTTTTAATATATATATATATATATATATCATCATTTTTATACAAATTTCACATTATATTTAGAGATTCAAAAAAATTCCAAATACATTAGATGGATATATAATTTTGGTCCCTCCCATCACATAAATATATTTATAAAATTATGAAGGACAAAAATAACATATAGAAATATTAGTAATGAAATAACGCATGGAAATTAATGGGTATTATAATTATTTCATATTGAATAAATTAATTCCTATAATTTGGGGATCCTGATAAAATACGGGGTATCATAATTTGGAATAAAGGATTGTTTTTTCATTAGATGAGAAACTAAAACTCAGAAGTTGAATATTTTTTTTAGATGAAATTCTATTTTAGGATATCATTGTATTTATATTAAAAAATCATTTTGGAAACAGAGATATCACCGAAATTAAAAAGTAACAATAATGAAATTATATTTAAGAAACATTAAAAAATATTCATTCTAAAATTGGTGTGTAGGATTGAAACACCAAGAAATAGAGTTGGGGTAGAGAGTCCCCTTAACTTTATCTATGCATTATTTCATCATTTTGGATCCTCCTGAATTATAAATACTGATTAATTAAAAAAATTGATCCAGAAGTGAGTAACTATAATTCTTAACACTATTTATCATTTTCATTCAAATAATCATATATTTTTATTTTCTTTGGTTATTTGTTATTCATTTTTTTATATTTTAATTTGAAAATATTCTATTTTTCATCGATTTCGGTATTTCATTAAATTTATATTTTTAATTAGTATATTTAGTTCTGGATTATTATTTTACAAAAAAAATAAATTTATATATGTTATATACATTTTATAATATCCAACCATTAATGAGGCTAAAATCAACAAATTAGAAATATCTTTGTTAGTGGGTAACTTACCATTGATGAGAAATTACCAAAAGAATGGGAAAGGAAAGTTTGAAATTTATTTATCGTAAATATTATACTTACAAATGGTTAAAAACATTTTCATTTTATCAACACACGTTCTATGAAATTACATATGGTTTGGTTATGAAATTGATTTTGAATAAAGAAAATATAAGAATATGAATAAATAAAAGAGAAAAAGAGTGGACCAAAACAAATATATTCTTTGGTGGAGGATCACTTGTATGACAATACCAATCCCCAGATCTTTGGTTTTTATTTACTATATAATTTCTGAAATTATTGTAAGAGGATTGATAGAGAGGATTTTTTATGATTATTGGATTTTTATTGAGAGGGGTTGTATCACCCCTGTTTGAGGTATGTATATTTTTATGCCTTCTTATATGTCTAAAGTGATTGATATTAGTTAGGAAGTGGTTTGAGAGTATGGAATGGTTTTTAATAAGATTGGATGCTTCTATAAGGGCACACAGTTTGAGCATGGTTATGGAAAGCCATGTGGGTTTTTAGGAAAATGTACTGGGGGAGACAGTGGGCTTAGAACATCTTGCATACAATTTTCCAAACCATGTGTGGAAACCTTGCATAACCCTTCACACGATGAAGTGGCATGCGCACGTTTATCTCATGACTTTCCAAACCGTGAAACCACTTAAATTGGGTTTTTTAAATCCAGGTCACTCATTATTGATCTATTTCACTCCAAACTCTCTCACACTCAATCCAGACTCAGAATTCTAGGTTATAAAAGGACGGAGGTTCTATCCCACACGTTTTAGATGAAAATCGATGGTGTTTCTTGGTGGATTGATGTTGGATTATCCTAGGTAAGTCTCTCATTTTGGGTTTTCTCAATATTCAATATTATCCATTTCTTGTTTTTCAATATCTATATCTATTTCAGGTAGATATGGAGTCTTTTTTTTCCATAAGTGATAATTATACAGCTATTTGGTTATATAGAAGAGGATCTAGAGTTGTTTTAGTGGATTGTTTTCCCAGATTGGGATGTGGTAGGGTGTGGGTCGAATTCACTAGAACCCTAAAGGTATGTGGCATCTCTCTTGACACCACATGGTTATAAATAGTGTTTTTGGATACAATTAATTTATTATTATTCAAATTGATTGTGTTTTTATATGAGAAATTAGTTTTAATTCCCTTTGGAAATGTTTGGTGGATTTTTTGGATGGAAGAAATTTTGAGATAAAATGTTCTTATTGTGGATTTTAAAACGGACATTTTAAAATGGGATTAAGAAAATGATTTTTGATAATGGTTGATGAATGGTTTTCAACGTGGATATTGTCTTATTGAAATTTGGTTTTCCATGTGAAAATAATTAAAGGATGATTTCATGAATTGGGTGATTTATTGTTTTATTTTGGCATGTGGTGGAAACAGTTATGTGTATATTATTATGGTTATGGTGAGTTGTGCTAGGTTAAGGCTTGTGTGTAACATGTGTGAAGTGGGAGGGAAATACCACTATAAAAAAGAGGTTTCATAGTGGATGGAAGTTCCACCATCAAGGATAAGTGGATGGGAATTGACTCTAAATTGGTAAGGAAGGAAGGAATAGGTTAGACGGGAGTGTCATTGTGACAGTTAAACAAGTTTGGGTTGTTAAACCTTTTGTGTACTTTTTTTATTGGGGATATTCTAAGTGGTAATTGGTTGTGATTTTGTGTGATGGGGACATGGATTATGGCATTTTTGTGGTATTCTCTTCTATTACATGGCTTGATAAGGGTATTGTTGTCATGTGGTAATGGTTTCACTATTTAATGTTTTTTGTAAAATTCTTATTATAAATGTACAAATAGATTTATCCTCGTGTCATGTGTATGAAAGTCATTTTTGGAAAACCTAATGGGTATTTGTATTGACCCCTACATTGGAACATAAGTGATTTTTCATATGTTGTATTCCAGGATATAGGTAAGATTAAAGAATCTGATTTTTCTAGTAGTTCGGCATGATGCCTTGGTGATATTGTGGTACATGGAGCATGGAGCTTAGTGTGGAGCTATGGATTATATCCTAGTTCGGTTGGAGTATGGTTGTAGTCTTCCACATGGTACCCTGATTTTGGATTGGATGTATTTGGCTTGTGGGATTGTTATGGATTAGTTGGTTGTAATTTGGTATTGTATGGGACTGGTTGTTGGTTTACATGTATCATACAGGTTGTTGATAATGGATTCTTTGGTTTGTTGATTCTCTCTAAATGGGAAAATACTTCCAATATTTATTCTTGAAGCCCTCGACATTTATTTCCAGCCTTTGGTGCCTTGAGAATGTCTCGTAAGGCTCAGTAGTATTCCTCTACATTCCTAATCCAATAGGATGGGGGGATGTTACTAATGGTATTAGTTTTTTTAACCATAGTGTTAATCGTTTATCTTAGTGTTGACATTCATTCTTGGTCTATTCCAAGAGTTGGGATGCTATCAAGGGGAAGGATTGTCCTAACATGGAATGTATATCATAAAATACTGTAAGGAACACTTTTATGTTGAACATCATGTTTCCAGGGATTTGGGTACATAAGTGTTTGGATACACTTACAGTCATTGGATATCTCGTTGTCATGGGTGTATCGAATGAGATGAGCATGGTATGCATGGTAAAAATAACTTCCCATTAAGAAGAATATTTCATTAGGGTATATTGATTTATAGTGTGATAAGAATTTGAAGATTTTGAAAATTTATATCTGGTTTCTAAATGGAAGAATTTGAAATATGGAAATTCATGTTATTTTCAATATAGTTTGATTTTCAAAACATGGTGGATTATTCAGAATAGTGAAACATGTGAAATGTGAACCTTTATAACGCCTAGTTGTGATAGTGGTCATGTAATTGAATTTTAAAATGTTATACCATTTCATGATAAAGGATTGAGACTGATTGTTTTTTATGTTGATAGAAATGGAACCAGGTTGGGGTTGTAGAGCCCAACCAGATGAAGATTTAGAAAATATGTTTTCACCAATGCCTCAGCTGAACCAGAAACTATTGGAGAGTATAGTGAAATATTTTCAAGATGTGGAATGTTGGAATAATGTAGATGAACCAAAACATGTGGATCATTCTATTTAGATTCAAAGGCATAATCCATCCATGTTTAGGGGTGATTCAGAGACAGAAATGGCTAAGATGTGTCTATATAGAATGAATCTGATATTTGAATTCATGGAAATGCCCGAAGAGATGAAATTTAAGTTATCCATATATATTTTGAATGATATTTCCCTTTAGTGGAGGGAGTTGGTGGTCCAATCTGCGACTGACCAAATTATGAATTGGGTGGGGTTTGAGGAATTGTTTAATAAAATATTCTACCCTAATTTTTGTAGAATTCAGAGTACATCAGATTTATTTAGTTTTAGGAAAGGGAACAAGGTAGTAAAAGAATATGTGGATATGGTGTTTAACAAAGTTTTATTTTCACCCGATGTGGTGGGTAGTACATCGTTGAATGCACGAAATTTTTAATCTGGATTGATATGGGAAATTTGTTCCAATATAGAAGGGATGTGTATAGTTTATTACATAGAAATGGTTAATAGAGATTTGGTGGATCAGTTGGACCTTGTGTGGGATACAGGTGGGGGAAGCATATTGAAAATCATGGAAATAGTGGGAACTCAAACACTGGGTTCATGCAGAAGAGGTAATCTTATTTATAGGGTGGGAGTATAGTTCAAAATCTAATGGCTCGATCAATTAATCTTCCTCTGAAGCCTCAGTGCTATCCTGGATGTTTTTAGTGTGGTTCTATGAGACACATCATGTGGGATTGTACGACACAACCTTGAGCATGTAATAATTGTATCAGATGGGGCATCTGAAACATTGTTGTCGGAATTCTCCATGGTCGGGTGTCTATGACACTCTTCAGGGGTCGTAGGGGTCATATTCCATGATGAGATAGGGGTTGTAGCATACCACTCTACTGTAGAGTAAATTCAAACATGGTGACACTCAAAATACCACTATGCCGCATCAGGGTAATAAAGAGAATCCCATGGAAAGCAAGCAGCTTTTTGGAGCTGAGAAAGTTATGGCGGATAATCAATCGAGACTATCTATACTACTAGTTAAGGTTTTTTTTAAAATTCATTATTAATGCGATCATTGTTTTTTACGGGTGCTTCAAATTCCATTATTTCTTCTCGTCTCATTGAATTGTTGGGTTTACATGTGGAAATGATGAATTCTGTTTAGAAAATAAAAAACCATCTAGGTTTAAGAGAGTGTCGATCCTCCCTATGTCGAGGTTGTGGTTTATTTGTGGATGGAATCAAATTACAGTGGGATTTCCTAGTGCTTGAGATAGATGCTTATGATATAATCATGTGAATGGATTAGTTGAAATGTTTAATGCTCACTTCAATTTCTATGTGAGAACTATATGTTTTGTGATTGTGGATGGAATTAGACATCTCTTTATAATGGAAAATAGTGCAAAGATAGGTGAAAAAAATTGTTTGGAACTAATTGTTGGCACGATCATGTTTTAGTTAAATGAAATGTAGTTGGTATCAATCAATGTTGTTGAAAAGGGTGTTCTTTTGGTAGTTGTGGATCTTTTTATGGATGTATTTCTGAATAATTGTCAAATTTTACACCCATGAGAGAAGTGGAGTTTATGATTGATCTTCTTCTGGGGAACAATCATATCTCTCCTCCATCTTACTGAATTGCACAATTAGAATTGAAGGAATTAAATGTGTATTTGTAAGTGTTGTAAAACAAAGGGTTCATCCGCCATATCACGTCTCTATGGGATGAACTAGTTTAATTAATTAAAAATGTGTATGGAACATTGCAGCTTTGTATTGATTATTTTAAACTTAATTAGGTTATAATAATGAACCAATATCCACTTCAATGCATTGATGATTTTTTTGAACAGTTGAGGGGTGATCAGTTGTTCTCCAAGATTGACTTATGGTCAGGGTATCACTAATTATGGGTGAGGAAAGAGGATATTCCGAAAACATCTTTTAGAAGTAGATACAAACATTAAGAATATGTGGTTATTCCCTTTGGTGTAACGAATGCACCAGTGATGTTCATGGAATTGATTAATCTTATATTTTAGAGGTAGCTACAAATATTTTTTGAGGTATTTGTGGATGATATATTGGTGTATTTGAGGACAAGGGAAGAGCATGAGAAGCACTTCACGATCGTGTGGGGGATCTTAAGGGATCATCAGTTTTATGTGAAATTTTCCTAGTGTGACTTTTTGATACATGATTTCTGTTTCCTTAGCCATTTTATTTTTTATGGGGTGTTTCAATTGATCAGGAAAAGATAGATGGTGTTGTCTTATGGAAATTGCCGAATAACTTTTTTGAGATATAGAGCATCCTTGGTCTTCCTTGGTATTATCGATGTTGTTTTCATGATTTCTCATGATTTACATCACCAAGGATAACTTTTAAAAGGTATAATATCCCATTTAAATGGGATTAATAGTTCTATAAATGATTTGAAGAGTTAAAGGGTCACATTACATCGTCACAAATCTGGGGTTTTTCAGAATTCGGGAAGGGGTATATTGTGTATTGTGACACATCTCGATCAATGTTGGGGTGTGTTCTCATTCTAGGGGATCATTTGGATGCATATGGATCATGGCCGTAGAGGTTTCATAATAATAAATAACCAACACATGATTTGTAGTTGGATGTAGTTGTTCATGCATTAAAAATGTGGCATCATTATCTCTTCAGTATGAAATTTACAGTGGTTACTAATCACAAGAGCATAATGAATATATTCCCACATTGATATTTGAACCGGAGGAAAAGTAGATAAATGTAGTATTTACAAATGTTTTATTTCAACATAATGTACACACAAGGTAAGGGAAATTCAGGGGCGGATTCATTAAGTACCAAATTATATGCTCAACTGGTAAAACATGCATCAAATCAGTGGTAGTTGATGTCGATCATAGCTAACATGAAGTTAGAATGTGAGTACCAGGGTGGAAGTGTAGTCTTCTTTCCAATTATGTTGGTTCATGACTTGGATGGTTTGGATAAAGAGGCACAAGGATCAGATTCTCAGTGTTTGGTGATGAGTTCAAAACTCAATGGTAGGGAGACCATTGAGAACTAGGAACTGAATTGGAAGTCATTCCTGTGAATTTAGAATCATATTATGCTACTAGTAGATTTTTTGGAGGAACTTCTTGGGAAATATCATCATTCCAGGTGGGTTTTCCTTCAAGGAATACAAAATATTTATAAGGTGTTGAAATTTATGTTTTCCTGGGATGGTATGAAACAGTTGTGGCTGGGTTTGTGTCTTGATTCTTGACTTTTCAGTATGTCATAGAAGATCATCAGAGGCCAGAAAAAATGTTGCAGTATTTACCGATCCCAGTGTAGATATTAGATAAAATAATGATGGATTTTGTGACAAATCTCCTAAGAATGGTTAGGAAACACAA
Source organism: Viscum album (assembly GCA_963277665.1). Classification (NCBI taxonomy): domain Eukaryota; kingdom Viridiplantae; phylum Streptophyta; class Magnoliopsida; order Santalales; family Viscaceae; genus Viscum; species Viscum album. Next base: position 1,530,394,580 of record OY728146.1, on the reverse strand, counting down.
TTCTATATGGGTGATTGTGGATCAACATCTCATTTCGGCCCATTTTATCCAGATACGTGAATCTCATATGGTTGAAGATCTACCAATAATCTATATCTAGGATTTGGTAAAGTGACAAGGTGTTCAAGTTAAATTGTATCTATAAGAGATCTGAATTTCCCATCTTATTTCGAGAAATCATTACCGCATGTCCTTCGGAGACAGTTTATGATAAGCACAACATATCATCTTTTGGAGGATGGCCAATCATAGAAGATTATACGACCATTGGAAAAATTGTTAAGGGTATATGGGACAGAATTTTGTGGTTCATGTAAAAAATACTTACCATTGGTGGAGTTCTCCTATAATAACAATTATTATTAATAAATACATATGGCTCTATTTGAGGTATTATATGGGCGTCTGTGTCGTTCATCACTATGTTTTGTGGAAACGAGCGAGACATCAATGATTTGACCGAGCCTTGTCTAGGAGACTACTGAGAAAATCATGTTTATCAGAATGTAGATGGAGATGGCACAAAGTTGGCATAAATTGTATGTGAACCATCGTCGATGATCTTTCTCGTTCGACGTGGGTGATCATGTGTTTTTGAGAATCCGTCATTGGTTGCAACATCGTCGATTTGGGAAGCAGGGTAAACTATCTATGATGTATATTGATACATTTTAGATACTAAAGTGGATCAGATAGGTGTATTATCATTTGTATTTTCTACTATAGTTTATTGCAGTGAACAATGTGTTTCATGTTTTGTTTTTGAAAAAGTATCATCTAGATTTTGATCATTAGATTCATTGCGATCATCTTGATCTAAAACCGGATGCTTTCATGGTGCGCAAGCCAGTGAAAATTGTGGATTGGCAAGATAATGTCAGCATGCTAAAAGAATAGAGTTAGATTATGTTTTGTGAATCATGTTCAGAATCTAGAGGAAACATTGGTATGACAGAAAAATTTGACCAAGAAATATCCCATACTTATTTGGAAAATTGTTTATTCTCTACATTTCGAGGATAGAAAGTCCAATAGTGGGGAGAATGTAGCACCCCCCCCCCCATTTGAGGAATGTAGAAATTGCTAATGCAGTTTTATGTGTTTAAAGTGATTGGGATGAGTTGGTAAAAGGTTGAATGAGTTTGGAATGGTTTTGAATATGTTTTCAGACTTTTCTAAGGGCGCACAGTTTTAGCACAGTTAGGGAAAACCATGAAGGTTCTCCTAGAAACCATACAGGGGGAGACAGTGGGCTTCAAACATCTTACAAACGGATAGAAAACCCATTAAATGAAACTATATGGACTTATTCTCTTGAGGTAGTGGCGTGCGCATGGTTAGCACACTAATTTCCATACAATGTTGGCTAACTATGTGCCCACATAAAAATTGCATTTTCCCGGATTGGGGTGTAGTTGACTATGGGTTGAATTCGTCGAAATCGTAAAGTTAGGTGGCCTTTATCTGGACTCCACAACGTTAGAACTAGTGATTTTGGATACAATTAATAAATTATGATTTACATTAATTGAGTTTTTATGTGCTAAATTTCTTGGATTTTCTTTTGGTAATGTTTTGTGGTTTATTAGGAAAAATGGGATTTATGGTGAAATGTTCTTCTTGTAGATATTAAAATGGAGATTTTAAAATGGGTTTCTTGAAATGACTTGGGAAAATGGATGATGAATGGTTTTCAATAAAGATATTATTTTATGTATATGTTTCTTGGCATGGGAAAATAATTAAATATTGATTTAAATAAATTGGTGATTTATTTAAGTGGTTTTTCATGTGATGTAAATAGTTATGTGTTTGTTGTTGTGGCCTTGGTGAGTCTTACTTGGATATAGATTGTGTGAATTGTATGTAAAGTGTATGGAAAGTACAACTATAAAAAAGGAGGATGGATAGTGTACAGAAAGAATACCATCAAGGATAAGTGGATGTGAAGTGCCATTAAATTGGGAAAGAAGGAAGGAATGGGTCAGACAGATGTTTCATCATGATTGTCACACCAGTTTGGGTTGCGAAACATTGTGTGTGCTTTTCTTCTATTGTAGTGATGTGAAGTGGTAATTGGTTTTGATTTTGTGTGACGATGACATGGCTTAAGGATGGTTTGTGGATTCTTCTTGTGTTAAATGGATTCATAAGTGTATGTTTGACTTTTCAGAACAGTTTCACTATTTAATGTTTATTTTAATCTACATATTATAAATGGTCTAAATGTTTTATCTAAGTGGCATGTGTAGGGATGTTATTTGGGGAAATCATACTACGTATTTGTACTCACCCCTTACAATGTAACTTTTGTGATTTTGAAAATTTTATATTCTTGGACATAGGTAAGAGTAAATCATCTAATTTTTCTAGCAGTTTGGCATGACCTCTCAGCGATGTTGTGGTTCTTGAACCTAGATCTTGGTGTAGAGCTATAGTTGAGGTCCTAGTTCTAATGGAGTCATGTTGTAGTCTTCTTCTTGGTACTCGGATTTTGGCTTGGTTTTATTTGTCATGTTGGATTGTTATTGATTAGTTGGTTTTCTTTCAGTAATGCATGGGTTTGGTTTTTTGTTGACGTGCGTCATATTGGTTTTTGATAGTTGATTTTTTTGTTGGTTTATTTTCTCTCACGAGAAAATCATTCCTTAATTTATTTTCAAAGCCATAGCCAATTTCATTCCAGCATTTGGAACATTGGGAATGTCTCTTAGGGCCATGTAGCAATCCTCCTCCCTCCCAATCCAATGGGATGGGGTGAGATGTTACAGGGGTGAATTATTTCCCATGTTAAGGGAGGGGTAATTTATAAATACAAAGTGGGGTATTTTTGGAATAATATATTGAATAAAATATTATATCCTAGGTTAAAAATAAAATAGTGAATGTTTTACCATATAAATAATATATTATAATAATATAATGGTTTGAAGACATTTAATACACTTTATAATTTAAATTAATTAGTTTATTTGTCAAATAAATGTAAAATTGTTATTTTATGAAATTAATTTTTCCTTTAGGGTTAGAAAGTTAAAATTAGGATTGGAAAATATTATTTTTTATTTTAATGACTCGATTATGAAATAAAATATATCATGGATGTACCAAATGTTATATAATATATTCAGTCAATATTCTATGATGAATGATGTACTATAAGATACATCGGTTATGCGAAAATCATTATTATTACTAGTCACATAAAAATGTTTTATTTTTAAAAATTTTGAAATAATGTTCCCAAAATGATTTTATTTTATATAAATAAATATATTATATTATAAATTTTAAATTTTCATATAAAATTTCTGGGTTTTACGTAATACATTAAAATTCATTTTATTAAAAATGTTATTATATTTTTAGTGAATTTGTAAACATGAAATTTATGTTTTGGTATTATTAAATTCAAACATATTTAAATTAATCATCAAAAATTTTATTTATATCAACAATTAATATTTTAAGATAAAATTACTATTTTAGTTGTCTAGTTACTATTCCTATTTGTCTGGTTATTATTCATAATGGTGAGGTTATTATTCCAATGATCACATTAATATTTCAATGGTCACATTAATATTCCAACACTCACATTACATCCAATAAATACCTATAAATTCCTTCAATCATTATTAAACTCAATTAATATCATGGATTTATGTTTACAATATCTATAATGTTTATTGGTTTTTTAATTTTAGATTCTTCTCAACATTGTTTTAATTTTGGTTGATGATTCCATTAGATTAGGGCTATCCATATTTTCCCATTTCATATTGTTTATCATTTATTATTTATCTAGTTATAGTGTTTGAAATTTTTATTAGTTTAATTACTAATTAATGTAACTTTATTTATTAATGAAATAATGTTTTTGTGGGTTTTATATATTTCCATATGTATAATATTCTATAATATAATAAAATACACATTTATTTATGAAATAAATATTAATAATAAACACTATGTCATAATATTCCCCCACCACCTTTTGCAATTTGATCACTGAAATATCAAACCATATTCTTTATTGATAACATGTTAGGGTACATCTATTACACTATCTCCTTCAGTTCTTGGGCCATCTCATCATACTTTTGGCTCCAACACAATACATTTTCATCATGAGTTCTCATTTTTTGTAGAACTTTTTCTCTACGGTTCTGGATCATCATTATAAATTCTTCATATGAGTGGTTATTTAAAAGTTGAACCACCATTGAATTCAATACATGTGAGGGGTTAATTTTGTACTTAATCAAGAGAGATATGCTGAACACATCATGAAAATGAGAAATATTTGGTTGAATTTCAAGATGATAGGCCGCTTCTCTTATAAAATAAAAAATCCAAAGTGGTCCAATGTACCTAGTTCAATGATTACCTTTCATTTAATACCTTATGAAATTCATCAATAGAGGTATTCTAAAGAAAACATTATCTAAAAAATAAAATTCCAATTCCCTTTTATGGTTGACATCATAGATCTTCTCCCAACTCTGAGAATATATTATATTTTTTTATATGGATTGATGCCTCTTCATTGTATCATTCACAATTTTAGGCTCATCTATCCTTTGTTCCCCAACTTCAATCCAACATGTTTGAGTTTTATATATTCTCTCATATAGATAATCATATGGATCAATTTTAAAACATTATTAGAATCAATTATTATACGATATCATGACAAATGTGACATGTTCATACTATATACAAATGAATAAAATTGAGTGGTAACATATCATGTCCTCAAGAGTCTGAATATTCCATTCAGATATACTATCATCTTGGGGGTGATAGTCATCCTAAACCACTATTCTAAACTCAAATAACATATAATAATTATCCAAAATTTAGTTGTAAACCATGGATCTTAATAAGATATGATCAAATTTTGACACCCAAACTGCCTCACTACATCACTGACATATATCACGTAAACCTATTAATGACTCAAATCATTCATAATATTTAAAATGAGGGTAGAATTGAATAGTCAATCCACCAAAACACATATCACATTGTTTCTGTTGAATGTATCTAGGGGACCAGTGACATATCCCATACAGACGTTCTCCAACATCCACATGTGCATAGTAACTATTCATGTCATCCCATTAGAATTATAATTCACTTCTTTATTGTGATGTCATTCCAATCATTTTTACATATAATCCATAATAACCTTCTTCATGTTGTCCCACTAGATGTTCTCTCGAAGATTCTAATATATCATTGTACATCAAACATTGATAGATAATGGTGATCTATGTGTATTATCTAATAGCTCCACCTTATTATTAGCTGATGAAAACAAATGGTGTATACTCTTAAACCAAATCATAGCATCATCATTTATTTGAAACAAATGTATATTCCCTTCCATTATTTAATTCACCTAATTTTGAATCTCCAAATCATCTATTTGGTCCTCCTTGTTCTTATATTGGACATGTAGATGGGAAATTATTTTTCCAAGGTAGTATTTGTTCAATGAAATTAAGATTTCAAGATCCATCAGTTTCATATCCAGTAATATTGGGTCATTCTCAATCCACCTCATGGGTGGAGTAACATGTTATTTTTTGATATGATTGGAGCTACCTCATTCACCATTCACGGATGGTTGTGAATAGAAAAATCATAGTCCTTGATCCACAATAACCATATTTTCTGATGCATTTTGAGGTCCATCTATGTGAATATTCACTTTAGAATAATGTAATCTGTATATATATATATATATACATATGAACCTTTTGATTATAGATGTAGTGACACACAATCATTAGATTAATGATCGCAGTTCCTAAATTGAGATCATGCATCAGGCAGATCTACTCATAGATAATCATATGTCATGAGATAAAGGCTATCGAATAATCATCCATCATGATTAAACAACCAATTTTTTTTTCAAATACTCTCTATAAAACAAAAAAAAAACTTCTACACTTATTGGTACGATGATTGCATTTCCAGGATTATCTATTTATTAAGCTCTCTAAATAAGTCCCTACATTCTTTTATTCAAGTATACAATACCCATTAAATATTAACTTAGTTATTGGGAAAGAGAATCATGAAACATATCTCGAAAAATTACTTCACTACACAAATATATTTGGATAAAAATAGAATTTTCTTACAATAGTTTTTATGGTCCATTCTTCAATTTCCATTTTTGTTGAAGGGTCCATAGAAAACCCTTAACATGTGATCAAGATCCCAAATAATGCGACTATTTTCTTCTAAAAGAAAAACATTCTGAAAATAGAATACATTGTCTCCTTCTTTAAGGTCACTAGAATAATCCTCATATTCTATTCATGTTTCTCCATACTCATGGAGAAAATGAGAATATCATCGAAAAGAACTACCAATTTATTTAGATACTCTATAAAGACATGACTCATCCCATATATGTATATTTTACAGGCATTAATAATTATTAAGGGAATTACTATGACCTCATAGTTTCCATACATTTTATGGAAGGTAGTATTCTGAATATATTCATTCATTAACATTAGATGATGATTCCCAGAATGAATATCCACCATTGATAAGTACTGAGCTCCATGTAGTTAACTGAACACGACATCAAAATAGGGAAAATGATTCTTGTTTTTATGATGATCATGTTGAGATCCTAGTAATTGAAACACATCCTCATTGATCTGTCATTTATATCTACAAAGAGTAATAGTGAAACCTTACGTTTCATACTTGGAAGAATGATGCATTTCCCAAAATATTCTCTCAACTTATTCTTTAACTCCTCCATCTCATTCAGGGCCATCCAATAACAGAATTTTGATATAGAATTCTCTTCAATGGTGATCTATATTGATAAATATATATCACGGTTCTAGGAAGGTTTGATTAACTCTTTTGTAAATATATCTATGTATTAATTATAGATGGAAATTTCCTAATATTTGATATCATCCATTGAATCAATAATTTAGGAATGATATGCTTCTTTATTTTTCATCAACACCCACACCGTTAAAGAATTTTCAAAAGGGGAATCGTGATATTTCTTACCTTTTAAGACTAGAATTGGTTGGTTATAATTATTGTAAAGATATTCTTATTTCATAAAATTTTATGTGTGATATACCTAATGAGAACCAGTCCATCCTATTATAGCATCAAATATCACTAAAGTAAGTATTAGGAGATTATCTAGAAGAATCATGCCTAAAATTTTTAAAAGAAATTATTACTACCCTTGGATTGCAATGATATCAACTCTAGGGGTTTTATTTATAACTATAGTTTAAGGTGTGAGGTGTTAGATTCATGAGTTCTAGGAAACATGTTGGATACGAAGAGATGTGTAGCGGCAAAATGAAATAAAAATATTTCCATTATTTAGTGCCTATGATGAATATGATTTATGATGTCATTTTCACAGTCCACATAATCTGTAGTGATCAAATATTATTTCCCTTAAACCATTTCATTTCATGGTTTATAATAATGATTACCATCAATGACCCACAATTTATTAAAATGGTTTGTATATTTTCCATTATCCCTACGGTTGAAAAAATGAACAATGGGGGGTTTATTAAGAGGATCCCTCATTTTCTCCATCATGTTGATTGTCTTCTTCACACATATTCATAATTTTTGAGATTTTTGGCCTTCTATACCACTCTTAAAGAATTTAATTGTTCCTTTGAGAAAATTACAATGAAGATTATTCTGACATTTTCGGAATGTGGGTATTTGGATCCATTTTCTAAATTTGTCATTTTACCGACCATCTTAAAACTTCTCTCTCCTATTATAATATCATTAGCTATGAGACTATTATATGAACTCCATATCAACTTTTAGAACACATTGAAAAACTTATTTTTTATTATGATCATTTTAGATAGCTATTGCATTTCAAAGGAGTGGTTTTAGACCAATATAAATCATATCTATTTTTGTGTTTATGATGACAATAAAATCAATGGAAAATCATGAAATTATTTTTAGTTTTTCCTCTTAAGATGTGATAGACTTACTTCCCTTCCTCATCATTAATACAAATTCTCTCTCTATATTTGTTTGAATAGTTTGCTGAAAGAAATGGTAATAAATATTTTCTTAAAAACAACCCACTCGATATATTCCATTACATATTTAGTCATGGTGTTATTTATAATTACAAAACATTGTAACATCCCTAACCCTAAAGCCACTAAATTGATACCCCGATCTAGATAACCACATGTCCTCATGAACATCTCCCCATATTCAATAGGTTATTGAATCGCAGTTAGAGAATGATATTTGATTTTTGGAGACTATATACTCTTTTTTAGAGTAAACCCCAGAAAATATAATATTAATTAAAGTATTCAAAAAATCACAAACATTCACTAAAAACCTTTTCCCAAAACTAGGTAAAATTCTAAAACCAAAAAGTAAATTTTCAATGTCAAATCATACAGTTCCATGTGTAATGAAAACTGAAAATGAATAAAAATAAAGGAAAACTCAAAATGGGGTTTTTCAAAATGTCTGGTACCCTCATTCGTGATCATCCCATTCCCAAATAAAAAATTTATAATAGGGAATTTTCCTTTTTCCATACCAGCAACCCTGAAATATATTATAGAATTTAATGATACCCCGGGGAGGGTGTTAGTAAAACTTAGTAGGCAACTACCAATGTTGTCAAAAATATCAACTGAAAAATTATATTTTATGCAATTACTAAATAAACAACAATACAAATATAGGGTTAAATTGGCATCCATTATTTAACAATGTGATCATAAATTGTTTTCATAATTTATCCTATGGGTCATGAACTTTCATAAACATTACATTAGAATATGTTTGTCCATTACTATTCATAGGAGGATGAGTCAACATCCCTATATCACTTGTGGAAAATAGTTCAAAAACAATTAAATAACACATTACATGGGGCCTCGGTATTGGAATTCTCATCCAAAAAAATATTAAGGGAATATAGACTCAGTTTGGCCTCCCAAACCCACACATTAGGTGGGGTGATTTTTAGATCCTTAGTCTACCCCAGCCCATGGGTGTATATCCTCATGTATAATACCCCACTCATTCAACCAATCCATGTACCAATGATTCTATAATTATTTACCACAGATACCAAATCAAAAATCATACTCATTAGACACATATTCCAGTTAGAAATTTATAGTTTCATCATCACATATATCCTTGGCATGATATATCACATTACTATATTTACTATTTTCATTTCATGACCCACTAATAAATTAACATTACCAAATTCACCATCAGGAAATTTTAACAATTAAACAAAAAATAAATCAATTTCATTTCACAATTCATTTTAAGAAATGAAATAAAAATAATATTTTCTTCCATAAACTAGTGTTAAAATGAGAAGATAAACTATCACAATATTTAACTCATACACCCTTCAATTTCACATTCAGTTTCACATTCACTTTCCCAAATCCATGTTCACTATAATGACACGCCACATGGGTGGCCTCTTTTCCAATCTAGTCAACCTCAATTCATCACGTGAGGATCATGAGGGGTTTAAATAATCATCTAAAAACAGTATAATATCATAATATGGTCCTAAAATGAACAAAAATATAGAACCAATTGCACATATAAAAATTCATAAACCAACAATATGTATATCTAATATTACTTTTAGATCACTAACCTCACGTCGAAAGAATAATGCTCACTTAACAATAGAATATGATTCAAATTGGAACACCCTTCAAAACCCCAACCAATGATATGCTGATTTTTTTTGGAATAGGTCATTAGAAGAAGTAGAATGGACACATAATCCCAATATGAAAAATGGAAGAAGTAGAGATTTTGACACACATATAGCTTCAATTTGGAACCATGTGCACTCCAATCTATTCATAAATGAGGTATATCAATCCTTGTCAATTCAAGGGAAATTTGGATTGTCACTAGGGATGCTGGTGGAATAATGGATGAATATCCTGAGGTAGGAAACTTAAGGTCCAATTGGGATAAAAGATAAAAACCCCACCTTTTATGGGGAAATGGGTTGTTCATACGATTGGAAAAATTCTGCACCAATATTGTGCCATTTTATTCCAAAAAGGGCGCTCATGTTGCACGGTTTTCTATAAAACATGTACTATATGGAAACCCATTTGGAGACTATGCATGATGGATCAATTAAAAGACACATAGTTATTCCTTCCCCCTTGCACGATTTCTTAAACCATGAACCCCTCTTATAGGGAAACAAAATTGGTCCTATTGTTAAAACAAACCATGCACCAACCATGAAACATATAGTGGATTTCCATTTTTCCTCTCTATTAAGTACCAAACTGCAATGAGACCCGCCAAGCCATCGAGTAGACTCAGTAAAAATTTCATTAACCAGTATAAATATATAAAAACCATAATTTTAAACAAGAATGTACCCCAATGAAGTCTGGAATCTTACCACCTATCTTACTTATAATAGCTTATCCCCAACATACAATACCCAAAATCACTCATCTTCCAATGTATTGTTATCTCTGTACTAGCCTCCTATAATCATATCACTCTCCGATGATTCTTCCTAAACATTAACATGCTATTAAAAAACTCAAACCAAAGGCCCATTCATTCCATATAATAACTTCTCGATATGATCCAAAATATAAACTATATTCTTCGTAAAGAATAAATCAGACTCAAGTTCATCATCATTAACATCAATCACATGATATGGGCCAGGGTGGTAATTACCAAACTCCAACACATGTAAAACACCATCCATACTATTGTAACACTATGGAAGAGCCAATGGACAGACCACTGATATTATCCTATACACAATCTATGATATCCCCACATATCTGGGAGCTAACATACCATGTTTTCAAATCTGATAGTGACCCAACATTGGTGGAATTTGAAGAAGAGAATGATCACCAAATATAAACTCAAGAGGTTAATGGTGCTCATCCACATACGACGTCTACCTACTATGAGCTGTAATCATAAACATACTAATAAACTAAATATGTTTTGATGTCTCCTAGACATGACTCAATCCCAACAATAATAATTCCCCTACCAACATCCAAAAATAGAGTTATCTAAACTCCCCCAATAGGGATACTCAAATGGTTACATTTGAAGGGTATCTTAGTAATATTTTTTATAAGAAAACTAAACAAGAACCATGTTTTTCTCCCAAAATCCTCAAATATCAAGGACACACACCTTCAACAGCTTCTCCATAACCTGAATGTTATGCTCTGATTTCTCATCTATCTATGGGTGGAATGTCATACTAAAAAACACCTTGGTAATGCATGCCTTATGTAACAAATTATAGAACCACAAATTAAAATGAGAAACATGATTTTAAACTATATCTGTAGAACCTTGTGGAACTGAAATATTTCACCAACATACAAATCAATAACCTAGTCAATAGGAAAGGACTCTCGAATCGGTTAAAAATTTTCCTCTTTGGTTAACCAATCCAGAACAACTAATATCACATTGTTCTTCCGAGGTATCCTTGAAAGTCAAATAAGAAAAATCATCAACACATCATCTAGTTTCCTTTCCAAAATAGGAGAAGGTTGTAACACACCCCCACGTCACTAACGCTCGACCACCACCTACTAAAATTTGTATCATCATGTCATAAAACATGAAATATTATTCTCTATCCCATTCCACAATACTTCAAATTTGATCATAATAAATTTTTTTGAAACCAATTTCATCAACCACTTCAATGCACAAAACTCATGAATCAACTCTTCCTACATACTTTTTGGAATAAGAACACAACCACAAACATAAATGATATCATCATCAGTGACAATCCAACTTAATGGAAACTCCCTAACTATAATAAATTCCCCCAAGTCAAACACTATATATCCTCATATTATATCTCATTAATCTAACATGGATGGGTGTACTCATCTTCCATGGTTTGAGGGGTTACATTATCTTTTTCATCCTTCTACTTCATGTGAATCCTAGAAAACAATTTCATCATCCCCCAATACAAACAAGATAGATGAACTTTCTGATTTTGAGTCTTCTACTCCATGAATCAACCACAAGGTTCCCATTTCCTAGCGTGTAAAATAGGTCAAAATCTAAGGACTGAATGTACTCTACCAATATTCAATGATGAAGACTACTATCACACCGAGAGAAGTTGTATTTCAGGATTTAATTATCTGTATCCATAATAAACAATTCTGCAAAAATGTAATGCTTCCAATATTTTTAGAAAGAAATCACCATGTCCAACTAAAGATGATGAGTAGGGTAATTTTATTCCTGGGGCCTCAACTACCATGACCCATACCCCACTACCTAATCTATCTCCATCAATACATCCCTATGAAAAATAGTGGATCATTGAAAAAGAGGGTATAATACTTAACTATCTCATGTAGGATGAACATAATTACTGTAGTTGTCTACTTATTCATCTACTAGAAATCATTCTCACAATCCTTAAACAATTAATACTCATTTACCTTCATTGTCAAATCCAAAAGTAATGCACCCAAATGGAAAAATTATTTGAATAACCTTATGGAATATCCCACCAATCCTATAAAACATCATAATATAAAAATAATCCATAGGCTTCTCTCATTATACAACAACAATCACTTTCTCTAGGTCCATAAAAACCCCTCATTGATTTTTTAACAAAATAAGTGTACCTTTTTATTCCCGAAATGGATCGTGGATAGCATTGAGTAGAACCGATTATCTCAAATTGTATTTGGGATGATGTCATGATGGTGTGCATCATTATAATAATCCTTTGAATACAACATGATATATAATACATGAAAACTACAAACTAATTTAGGGATGTTTGAATGATTAATTTAAATAGGGTCATAAGCACTACTATCATATTATACAAGTTGAGGTGAATCAAGAAAAACTCATACAAACTATACATTATCATAAAAACAGTCTATGGTATAGTAGAATGATTCACCCTTAGTTGGTGATAACCTGGTCTCAAAACAATTTTTCACAACACCAATGTACCTTTCACATAGACTAAAAATTCATTGATTTATGGAATATTGTATATGTTATGATCATTCATCATATTAATCTTCTTATAATCATTGAAAACACACATGGATTTTCATCATTCTTGGATAAAAACATTTTTTTCCTAATGTTACATTATAGAATGGATAAAATACATGGATCTATAGCTATTCCAAATTAGTTTTATGTTCCTAGATTTATTTTAGTTCCATTATATATTGCATAATAGAAACTAGTTTAGCTCTCAACAAAAACTATAATATGAACTCAAAATCTCTCTATGGTGGATGTCCAAGGAAATCATTAAGAAAAACATCATGAAAATGATCCACCCCATGATGAAATATAAGTTGTTCTACTCTACCATAATCAATCATAGGAAAAGTCACATGGGATATTTGTTGACCTTACTACTGATAGACTATACTTGCATGTATTTCTTGGATATCACATTCCCCACAGTTAATATAATTATTTACCTCTAGGTACGTAAACATTACCCATTAGTGGAAATAGTAAATATGGGCCTCATACAACACCATCCAGTCTATTCAAATTAATAGATAAAAACTAGACAACCCAAACATGATGAAATTCCAAAATAAAATGTATCCACCAGCCTCTATGGGACCCTCCTTACATTGTTGGATATTATTTTCTTGCACCCCTAATGGTATATTGATCAATATAACTATAAACATATATTTTTCATTTAAGACCAACACATTAAAAAATATAGATGATATATAAAATATGAGGCACATGTAACAAATAAATCACTTCAAAGCATATAGGATTCACGAATTGTACATTGATATGTCGATATTATGGTCTCACCTACACTAGGTGTTGGTTTAACTACATGAAGCTGAAATGTCCCTCTATACTAGGATTAGATCTATGTTCTTCTAGCCACACAACCCTACTAACATGGATTCTCTCGTTCTAAAATTATACATCATCCATCTTGATCGGTATGACTAATATATATCTAAGTGCCCACTTTTTATGTGATAATCGACCAACTACCAATGCTCAACAATGGTCTTGATCTTAAATCTATGATTAGTTGTCGATGAATCCTAATGAAGATCCACATATTTCACAATTTTTCATGCGCTTATCAATCAAAAAATTGTATGGGGCCCTGACCAGGCTTATTTCCTGGACTACAACACTAATATAAAATAACCTGGTCACCACCATGAGCAGCTAAACCATTTTTCTGAATAATCTATTCACCACCTCACTTTTGATGACTCTAAAAATGAAACAACTAACCCTAAATAGTCACACCTATGAACTATACTAATGAAACATCATCCCCACCACCTAAATCCTCTATTATGTTCTCTTTTGAAATACAGTCCAGATGCACCACGTCATAAAACCTCTTTAAATTAATTATATTCACATAGAACTTGATCTCATGACTACGTCCATCCTAGAAATGTCTTGTCATAGTAGCCTCATCCCATACCAATGATGGGAAAAATAATTGGTAGTCTATAAGAGTCCAATTTTACCTTTTACAGACCCAATCACCAAGGTAAATAACATAATATTCATATCCTTATCATATCTTAAGATCTCCATATATAAATTTTACAGGATCATTTACTTTAAGTATTTCCAACTCATATCAACCGCATGTAATGCCTGAAGCAGAATATCCCTACAATGTATCTTCATTACTTATAACATATATGATTCCATTTTACTGTTTTCTCAAATGGAGTCTCTTAGTGATCCAAAATAGTCTAGTTGGACTATATCAATGTCTCTATTTCCTTGGTTCCAAACTCTACAGAATTATTTGGAGGGAATAACATCTAGAAATATTTTTTCAGATCAAACATTATTGGTAAGACACACCAATCGATCCTATTATGTATTTTCATAATGTGAGCAATGTTATAACAAAACCGCTTCTCTTTTTGGATACCTTTAACCAAAATGGGTTCATTCTCCACTATTTGTGGAGTGTTCTTAGATATATCCCATTTTTTACCAAATAGAACACCTCACCCTTGTGGTATATCTCTATAATTATAAACACACATATCAAAACACATAACATAAAACATCCATATTTTTTCCAAAAGAAGAAACCATATAAGCCATAAAAACTCATTTCTCACACAATACCTTAATGGGTATTATCACATATCCATAAATAACCTCATTCATCTAAACCATGACCCATGGGTAACCTACTTCAATAAATTTCCTTAGTCACATCCATCCATTACACAATCTTTTTTATCCACTTCCATTTTCACAACATAAAACATTCTTATCTAAGCCCCTTTTTAAATTTTACTACTAATTGTAGCCAAAATATGAACCCATTTAATAATTTTTATTAGAAACTAACGTGGAATATTTATTTAAAAAAGTTTCTATTTATGTATATCCATCATTTTGATTAGACACAATTTATTTCTTATTTCAAAGAATACAAAAATTTTATTCCACACTTAGTACATTTTTTTCCAATGTCATTCTACAATGATGTGTGACCGAAATATTACTATGTTACTAATATGATTCATGTATGACCATCCTTGTACCATTTTGGCCATGAGAAAAATACCATGAATCATTTAAATCACACAACAAGGTCATCAACGAAGGGGAAATATCATCTAACCATAACAATAAACATCAAGAATAATAATCCCACCATAGGCACATGGGTTTTCCCTACGTACATGGGTTACATTGTCCACTGAATGGGCTCATTTCCATAGACATACATGTCCTAGTCTCCCATCTTCCATTCCCAAATAATAAATCATTTTAGAATAACATGTACGATACAATATTGTAACATCCCAAAACTAAAATCCAAAAAACGGTTACCTCGATCTGGGTCGCTATAAGACACCATGTGTTGCTACAAATGTGCTAGAGGATTCCAACAATAAGTGTGAGTATTTTGGGGGAGAAAATACAATATTTATATCTTTAATACACATCATAAAGAATATGATATAAAGGAAACAATAAACAACAATCATTCATTACAACCATTTCCAAAATGTCGGCACAAACCCAAATCCAAATAGTAAATATATAATGTCATTTAGTAAATGAAGGTCATAAGGAAAACCCTAAATAATGAAAAAATATATAATACCTAAAACATGTGCTATCAATATGTATTTCCCCTCCCTCCATGCTCATCCCTTGGCCTAATGAACCATCTAGAATAGGTTTATTGACATTTTCATTACCTATAACCACAAAACCTTCTTTGGTGCCTAATGGAGTCCTAATTATGGTATGAGAATAACTTAGTAGGCCACCACCAATGGTGTCTAAAATATATATAGTATAAATATATATTGAATGAATGTATGAAATAAATAATAATATAAAACAAAGGGTATACTATTTTCCACTACATAATAATTTTATCTTAAACTATTTTTATCATTTAACCAATTTATTTAGAATTTTCATCAATTTCACTCTAGCCTATATTTTATAACAAATATTCATAATAAGATATGGAATGTTCACTTCTCACAAGGGGAAAATGTTTTAAAAATAACTAAATAATACATTCCTTTAATTCGTGGCCTACATAGCCTCATCAAATGAAACATTTAAGGGAATAGTGCCTCAGTCAATCCTCCCAATTCCATTAATTATAGGTGTTGTATTTTAGATCCTTAGTCTAACCCATCCCTTGCATGTATATCCTCATTTTAAATACCCTACAAATGCCATCATGACTTTTCAACTTTATTCTTTAATCACGACCCCAAATACAAATTCAAAGATCATACTCATTGAATAGACATACCATTTAAATTTTTTCACTTTGATCAACACATAAATCATCTTCCTAACATTACTAATTAACACATTTACATTTTAATATTAATGACTAATTAAAATGTTAACATTACCAACCAATACTTATTCCATGTTATCAATTAAACATTATTATATTAGTTTCATTTAAAAATTCATTTTATCAAATGAGATAAAAATCATATATTTCCTTCAAAAAAACCCATGAAAAATGTCGAAACATAAATATCACATGATTTACCTCATAAAAAAATATTTTTCACATTAACATACCCAATCTCATGTTCTCTATTACACAAAACTCAATCGGTGGCCTCTTTTTTAGGTTTAGTCAACCTCAATGCATCCCACAATGATCACGAGGGCTTCAAATTGTTTTCTATCCAACCAATTTATTATTTATTATATTGGGAATCAAAATCACAACCATAAGAAACTAATTTCACAAATACATATGAATAAAAACTCAAGGACTAAGGGATATAACTTATTTTCCACCTTTTTTGATTCTGAATATGAACGCACAATTATCTCTAGCCTTTGATTTAGATTCAAACACCCTTCTATGGTCCAAAATAATATCCACTTGTGAATGTGGGATTTGGGTAAAATTTAGAAGATGAATTCCCAAAAAAGAACAAATTCAAAAAATACATATAGGAGGAGTGTTATACTCACATGCATCATTGATTTACAGCCTAAAATTACACAAATAGATTAGAAATGTGGGATATCGATATGTGATTTGACTATAGTGATTTGGTTTTTTACTACAGCTGATAGAGGAAGAATTGGGGAAAATCCCATGTTATAATACTTATTTTTTGAGAGGGAAATTATTTTAACACCATTTTTTAACGAGAACATGGTATGGATATATGGTTGTACAATCCATTCACTAAAAACTCACCACCATCTTCCCAAAAGTAGTTCTAAGTCAAAAAAATTTCCGGGGATGCTGCATGGGTTGGAAACCCATACGATTTGCATGTGGGATAGCTCTATCCAAAACCACATATATTTTCCTTCTCCATTTCATGGTTTATTAAATGTTTACTCTTCCACAATGAAATGATATTTAAAGGGTATTATTACTTCTAACCATGAACCAACCATGAAATAAGCACTGGATAACCACTTTTCATAACTTTTGTTTCCCGAACCGTCGTGACACCTCCAAGACACTTCATAGTTTTTTGAAAATTTTACTAATCCATCTTGAGGGTATTTAAATAGAATTTTATACAAGATAATGCCCTAATTAATTAATGGATCTTACAACCATTCCTTTACATCTCTACCTAAATGATAAATGTTTAGAGTCACCTTCACTTTCTAAGGATAATTGAGAATTGAAAAGATCTTCTTATCGTGATGAAATATGTTGGGAGTTCTTGCTTCGGCGATCAATGATCAGGAAGGATTCCTTAAGTGACGATGGCCACAAGGCCGGTCCCTCCCCTACCAGAAGGGGAGGGACACCCTCCGCCTGTAGCTTCTCGGCCTCTCCTTTCCCCCTTTTCTATCTCGGACGGTTTTCCTCCCTTCCCATCCATCAAGATTTTCCCTAAAGTTCCCGAACTCTATAGAGGATGCCCTTATCTCCACCCATCTCCTTCAGAATTCAACGCAGCTTCATCCCGCTTTCAACTGACCTTGGGGGCTCGCTTCAGGCATCGTCACCCCTCAGTCGATGCCTTTAACAGGATCATTTTTTATACATAGGCTTTATAAGATGGATTGATTTTGGGGATTATTAACAATCAGCACATTATGGTTTGATTTTCCTCATAGGAAGACCTAATCCATGCATGGTCTAGAGCATGTCATGTTTGCAACAGATCTTGCTTCTATCTTTCCCACTGGTCCTATGACTTCTAAAAGAATCGTGAAGCTCCACAGAGAGCTATCTGGGTTTGTTTTCTTGAACTCCCCCTACCCTTCCAAAATCCTACAATCATTCATATGCTTGAAAACATGGTTGTACACTTCATTCATTTGGATAGTAGAACCGAGTCATTCTATCATCTTATCTCCCCGCACATCTGTATTGAGATAGATGTTTCTAAACCTCATATTGGCTACATTTAAATCATGGTTGGGTAGGAATTTCGATGAAAACAACCTGTGATTTTCGATTCCTGGACTTATTTCTACTCTTCAAGTCTCCATTTGGGGCACTTATCCACTATTTGTCGTCATGGTTTATTGCTTCATTCGAGTACGATGAAGGAAGTCCCACAGTATGGGAATTATTCTTCAGCTGCTTTGGATGTTGATTCTATGGGTGTCATCGACCCAAAAATGCCGACATGAAAAGGCATAATGACTTGATGGTCCTAGATATTCTTAATTTATCATACTGTGAATTGGGTGTCAACCAACACGCTAGAAAGGTCCTGGAAGAGGATCTTCAGATTCTTCCTCAGTTTTCTCCTCCGTTAAATCTAGAAGGCATTTCCCCAGAGGACCCTTCAGGAGTGGACCGACTCTTGCATGGTCCTACTATGGTGTCGCCAGGTTTAGTAAAGAGTACAATGCCTATGGACTCAGAGCTGTGGGTTTTGGATGTCTTAGCCTGATTTAGGAACTATTTGGGTATCATCCCCTTACCGCAAGGAAGATCACAGGAGGCAGTGCAGGAAGGTGGAGTGGAAAGGGAGGCATCCTTGGATGTGGATGTGGAAAATCATCTTGTTGTAGTGATATATATTAATGAAACAAAAACATACCTTCATGTCTGTGAAGACCAAGGTCTCCATGGCATGCAATTCCAGGGATGTGAAGACACTAAAAAGCATCCTCAATTCATGGGTCGTGGATTCGGACAGCCTAAAGGTCCTGACATATCAGTTCAAGTCTAGCAGTTTAGTCCTTCTTATTCTGACACAGTTATGTCAGGAGGCAAGGTCATTCAATCTCAAAAACAGTTTTCATTGTTGGGAGTTGAAGAATGAAACTTGTTCGAGGAAGGAAATGATGTGGTGGATCCCCATGATACGAACCTCCCTAAAAGTTTGGCAGCTCCCACTGAGGATAGGAATTCTAATTTGGACTTATCTGTTGAGTCCAATGCGGTGGACATTATGGAGGAAAATATCAGAGCCTCTTCAAGGAAAGGAGAAACCACTCAAATAGACCTCGATGGTTTTATCCAGCACTCTCAAAGGCCGCGTAGGAAGAAGTATTACAGCTTTTTTCTTAGCACCACTGTTACTCGATCCTCAAGTAATAGAAAGCTGCCTATGATGGTTTCCAAGCAGCCGCATGATGCTAAGGAGGATGCTAAATCTGATTCTCCCCTATGCAGTATGGAATTGATTCAATGTGATGAGTTGGAAATCATCATCAACAGTAATGAAGAATTTTGTGACATGGGCCTTCAAGTCATCACTACACAAGAGGAATTTGATAGGTTTGTGTGGAGGCGTATTCGGTTTTGTCATTTAATGGAGTAAGGCCACTAGATCCAAAAACATCTTGGAATACTAGCTTGTGGATTCAACAAGAATAATTTTTATGTGGAAGAGCTCTTTTAGACTTGGGATAGGATATCATACAACATTGAGATCTTTCTCAATGATGATTTGGACAAGAAGGCTTCACCTCTACATTGGATCCTCCTCAAAGGTAAGCATTAAAATATGCATAAATTACAATTTAGTGATTCAGTTATTTTCTATCAGGTTGGGTGATGTCCCTTTGTATCTTGACTGGTTTCCAAGTTTTCATTAAAAGTGATTTCTTCTCAATAAAAAATTTGATGTTCAGAAAATATATTATTTATTTAGTAAACCCAGTGTTCCATGAAAGATATATCAAAGGATGAAATATATATAGGTTCTCATTGCTGCATAATTTTCTCAATGTCTAGTTTATCATTCATCATGATGGAAGATGCTCCTGATGTTTCATGTTATTATTTATAGTCTGAGAGAACTAGGTTATAATTTTAATGAATTTCTAAACTCATCCTCCCATGGAATTGGGGATGTCATTAAATAAATTATTATATTTTTCTTCTCATGATATATTGGAATGGGTTTTCCTATATCCCAACATATTCTAAAATAAGAAATTTATTAAAAAAATTAATGTTAAGAAATAATTAATAAAAAATTTGTTATTTTTGGAAATTAATATTTATGGAAAATCTTATGGTATACCTATGATTATACATATTCTAAAACAACATTTCTTAGATGTTTTTATATACATAGGTTTTTCATAAGTGTTTGTTCTAATGTTTTATAATCTTAATTCAGTAATAAACTAAACCATGCTCTTATACCAACTATATCAACCCTACTTTTTCAAACAAGATTTTTCTCTTATTTTCAAACAGACAACAACATAATTTGTTACAAAACACTATAAAATGGTTTATTGTATTTAAAAGATTATAATTATTCATGAAACTATTCATGAAAAAACATAAACCTTATTAAAAATTATTCATATTTACAATTTTAAGTTAACATTTTTCATTTTACATTTACTAACATGAGGATATAAATCAATGAATGCAGTGAGTTAAATTCCCAGATTGATGATAAATAAAAATAATGAATATATATAACTACGGTGAGAATAATCATTGTCATCATATTAAAATCATAGCATCATCACAAAAATCAAGATAGAAACATGTGATAAAGAAATTGAAAGTGAAAATTCCTAATAATAAATATCATGTCATATTGGTCATATACCACACATAGAGTTGAAAAAATTACCATTATGTTCATGCAGATGATATATTTTTAATCATAAAATCATTATTATGAACACATATAGCATCATTTTCACACATAATACACATTATACAATGTGATACATCACATTACCAAATGTTGTGGATGGAAATATAATTCTAAGATCACGCATGGTATAATAATATTTTTGTAATCATACATTCCACATGGAACATAGAAGAATTGTAGTAATGATATTACTCATGAAACTAATTGATGCATAATTAGATTTTTTTCTCAATATGGCCTAGTAGATGAAATTATGATGCATGAAGAATGATTGTGGATTCATATCATTAGATTTCATGCTTGATAAATCCTCCATTTTTTAAATATTAGGATTGATTGAATAGGTCATTATTACATAACCACATTTTCCAACAAGTTTTTTACATTGAATTAAACAAATAATGTCTATAAAAAATTACCATGAATAATAATTAATGAAAAAAATGAATTATTGTTTAATTCCATCGGGATGGTAAATAAAATGTGTCCATGAAAAAAAAAGTCATAAAAAATTCATAAAGATTGAGTGGGGATTGAGATGAAGTTGGAGGGGTTTTATTATTAAGGGTGTAATTGTATTCAATTTGATTTATTTTTATAGGTAAATTTAAATTGATGATTAATAAAACAAATTTAACCCTAAGGGACAACCCTTTCCAGCTCGACCCCAACCATATATGGGACCATGGAGTGTCGAATACGGCCAAGGGAACTAGCCCTGACAAAGCCAGTGGGTAGTATTGGTGGTAGTAGGAATTCACTCTAAGTATCCTCGTGTATAAGGACAACTAAATAAGTGGTTCCCCCATTCGTGGTGGAACAACAGTAGGAAGAAGCTGTATGGGGTCATCCTATAGGGGGAGGGTATTTATGGTTAGTAAGAAACAATGGTTGATTGATATATTATTTCCCTAATGTATTGATGTTTCAAAGTGGTATTATAGGTACACATGTTTTTTACATGTTTCATTGAAATTATATAAATATCTTCTTTTATATGATCATTATGATATGTGGACCTCATTTAGTCCCACACAACAAGAGTTTAGAATAACCAATCCTGTGCCTATTTAATTAGAATCTAGTCACACATTTTTTAAAATATCACTTGTCATATTCAACATATTAATGAGTCTTTCCCATGTGACCTCGCAAATTATAGAACCCCAAGTCATCTAAACATATGTCGATAAAACCAATTAAACAATGCGACATCATCTTTCATGAAAATAAATTTCAAGATGTCTCTACAATATTGGGGAAAGAAGTAGTAGCATGATTCCCATCGTAAGAACAACATTATGTCAGAAGAATGAGAAGCAGTCGCACAAACATTTATGTCTTTGAGTTTATCCAATAATATAAATGGATAATACTTTAATTAATTCGAGATTATACTTTATGATATTGAATGATGTATGTGCATGATCAAGGGATAGGTCATGAAAAGAAGTTGTAAAAATATTGTGAATCATGGGATCCAACTAGAATTTAATGGGGATACTAATAACATTATCATTCAATTGATTATGAGATCATTATGTGTTTTTAAGAGTCTTTATAATTGAAAAAGACATAGAGGTACATAGTTTTCCCAAACATATACAAACAAAGGAATACCCATGAGATTACTGTTGTAAATATAGAGATCTCCAAAATAATAGTATTTTCAAATTCATTTTCATGAAGAAAAATAATCCATTATGATATATTCATGCGAAGGAACTCACAAACATAAAACATTTTCATGTGAATAACTTAGAGAAACACCATGCTCTATGAATGTATCTTTGAATAATAATCACTTCTTGTGAAGACATATCATGGGCACCACCTCTTGATTACAAGGAGAAATTTTCAGTCATATGAGGATCATGCAAGGACTGGTAGATAGTTATGAAGATATAGGGATGCACTATGGTTATTATGTAAATATTTCTAAGGAGATACACAAATGGTTCATTAGTGGATACATGAAGGTAGTGTAGAAACTAGGTCAATACCTTTATAATCACACTAAATAGGTGCAAGATGATCACATGATATCATTCTGATCCTAAAAAATTTGTTCATTAAAATAATAAGATTCATATATAGTAATATTAGAGGGGAAGATCATGTTCTTATCACAAGACATATAATGAACTTCTCATAATTAAAAACATACCCTTTTCAAGAGGTAGTGATTTTTTAGTGAAGTAGATAGGTAAGGAAAAGAACCATATGGAACATGAGAAGGTTGGAAAATAGTGAGTAAGAAGACAATGTTAATGGAAATGATTCTTTATTATTTGAAAAGTCAATTATTTGTGAATTTTTAATGAAATTTTACTATGGTATCAAAAATAAGATCACCATAATCAATTGAAGAAGTTGGAAATGTTTTGAAGATGTCATTCCTATGTTGGTTGTCTTTGTATTTGTTTGAGACAATGTGATTATATTATTATTGTGGGAATCTATAAATAATAGTTTGATTCTATACTATTGAAGAATTTAATTTCTATCCTCTTGTGATTATAGAGGAAAGTATTTTATTATGACATCTAACTAATCCCCACAAGTGGTAGGTTCCCTTTGAGACCAAACCTTGTAAAAATCATGTTATATTTTGATATTATATTATACATAATTCATTTAAGGTTGTTTAGATAAAGATATTTATAAGATCACAACATGTAAAAAAATATTATTTTTACAAGGAAGAACAATTGAGAACCCATCACTGATTCAATCCCCTCTTCCTAGTGGTGTTATAACTCCTAGGGAACATCAATTGGAATCAAACCCCTAGTTACCTCTATCAGAATCCACTAAATACTAAATATTTACAATCATTATTTTTTTCAAAGATAATGTTGTTTCTACATAAAATGAAATGAACTATCACTACTAGAAGAATAGAATGATTCCATATCTTTTTCCTCATGTAATTATTGTTAATGATGATGTTATTTTATGTTTATTACTTATCACTAATGTTACTATTTTTTATATTGACAAATTATAAAAATATGGAGGATTATAGAAAATATGAGAATTCTATTTTTAGGTCTCTATCTAAAAAATTACTGCAAAAATGTTAGGGGATTGAAAAACACAAAGGAAATTTGGGAGAAATTTGATTACAAATATATATAAAATTTGAATTTTAAAGAATACAAACTAGAAATCTATAATTGAAAATTTAATGATATCATGGTGAGTGAAGAGGTTAATTTTTATGACTATATCAAAAGACTCAATAAATTTTTTAGTAATAATCATGCTTTTGTAGAAAAATGGATGATTCATAAATTGTCAATATTTCAATGAGAAACTTTCCTAACATGTTTAATCCTAATATATGAGCATTAGGAGATAGTGATTTAGAATCTATAGTTGAATGAAATAACATCTTCATTTAATTTTAAATGTGAAAATCCTATTCTTTATGAAGTAGATAAAAGGGGATAATATTTTTGATTCTATGAGGTTTCTAAAAACTAAGATGATGAAATGATATAATCTTGTGAATTTGATGACAAATATGATGATGAATATATTAATAGAATCATTGCACTTATGTAAATAATGTTAAATAAATGAATGTTTCATGTAATTGGTAAATTAACAGGAATGTGATAGAATTTTAATGTGTATAGACAATTTTTTGTAATTTT
Organism: Viscum album; assembly: GCA_963277665.1. Lineage (NCBI taxonomy): Eukaryota > Viridiplantae > Streptophyta > Magnoliopsida > Santalales > Viscaceae > Viscum > Viscum album. The sequence goes on along the minus strand of OY728146.1, from coordinate 1,530,369,250 downwards.
TTATATAAAGTAATATATGGAAGCTAAGACATACAATGAGAAACTATATAAAATGAAATATGTGATTAATAAAAAATTAGAGACACATTTTCATCAAAGTAAGAGGAAATTATTTAAAAGGAAAAGAAATGGTTTTCTTAGAAAAGGAGCAGAAGATTAATCACCTCAAGAATCCAATTTGAAGATGAAACAAACATCAGAGATCATTTGGGAAAAGGGTTTGACACCTCTATCATTAAAATTTATTAAAGTGCATGAACATAACTACATAAAATATTGATGAATGAATTATAATTTTGTTAAGAGAAAAATATAAATATCAAGAAGTATATGAGACTGTTAGTAATAGACAATGAAATTCCATTGAGTAAAATAAATAATGTGAAAACAATGACACTCTTTACATTGAATAAGTCAAAATACATGTACTAAATATTGAAAAAATTTAAAATATGAGAAAATAAATTGATATTAAACATTCCCATAAATAAGTATAATATTCAAAGATGCATTCTAAATGTCTTGAAGCATATAATATCTTGAATAGGACTACATAAGATTTAAACAATATAGTATATGTAAATGAGGATTCTAGTTATAGTTATTTAAAGAGGGTTTCAAATACAATGGATAAATAACCTTTATTTGAATTTCAAAACAACTATGTTATCCCTAACCATTTAGGTCTGAAATTTTTTTAGATAAAATGTTGAGCAAGAATAATAGTGAAAATTTATATTATATTTTACTAGAATAAAAGTTATACAAGATGTTCATATCCCTGGTAAAAGAAACAATATTCAAGAAAGGTATATTATCATTTGTGATGGTCAATGTTTGTTGGAAATTGTTGGTGTTATGGAGTGCTTGGGTATATTGAATATTTATTCTTGTATAAAATTTAACAGAAAAAGATGAGACTTGAACTACGAATGTTCTATTATGAGATAAGGGGAGAAATTTTATGATGTAAACCTAAAATTATCATGAATTCATCATATCTATTGACAATAATGAAATTTATTATTTAAAATAAATATATTGAATATTTATTCAATAAGAAAATATTCCCTAAAATAACATGATTATTCTCCCTAAAAATCATCTAGTGATTAGAAAGGAATGGTATTTTAAAAATTAAAGAACAAAAATCATATATCACTACAGTTTGTTTAAAATCTATTGTACCAACCAATTAATGTATTAATGATAGTGTATTTTTAGCATAGATGACAGGTGATTCAAAAATTATGAGAATCATTGAGAACCATGGATAAAATTTTGTAACATTGGGAAATGATTTTTATCTGAAAATTAAGTGAGTTGTAAAATTATAAATTAATTTCCATATTCAAATGTCTAACAATGTGTTATTTTTTGACGGAATAAAAATTAATGTTCTTAGTGTTTGAAAAAATTATGATCGTTCCCATCAAGTGTTGTCTAATAGGATTTTCTTATCACCAAAAGATAAAATGAATAAAGAATAATCACGCAAGGGGAAAAAAACTTATAATCTATTTTAATTTGTTGATTCTTCCAATTCTTGTTATATAAGATCCAAATAAGAAAAAAACTAATGGTATTGAAGCATTGGCCGTATTGGTATAAAATGAATAAGTTAAATCATGAAGTATTAAATTTTCACAGAATTTCCCAAGAAATGAAATGAATGGGTTGAAAGATGTTATTCCAATAAAAAAGGAAAATTTGATCAATGTTCTCACAAAGGGGTGGATATTTTAGGTTCTATAAACTTTTAACTTTTTCATATCGAATCAATTTGTTAAAAGGGATAATTTTATATTAGTAGTTAACAATAATTAATTTCATTTATTGATTATTATAATCGACTAACTGATGTGATATTTATTATTCACATGTAATAGGCAATTAAAAAGATCAAAATTTTTAGAATGACAGATGGGAAGGAGGTGAGTCTCTATATCATGGAACTGAGATCAAGTAATGGTGAGGATTTTAATGATTATTCTTTTAAACATTATATTTCAAAACTTGAACTCTATAATTAGTATATAATTCCGTATAATCCATATAATCATGGGGCAAATGAAATTAAGAATATAAGAGTAGTATATTTGTGAAGAACAAATCCAAAGGATCAGAATATATCCATGTGTTTCTTGGAAGAAGTTACATGTATTTCTACAAAAATAATTTTTTTTTGTGATACCGAAAATAATAAATAAAACATAAGATATGTTCTATAAGAAAAAAATGGAAATTAGATACGTTAGAGTTTTTGGATTCCATTTAATTATAATTCTAAATAACATTTATCAGCGAAGTTTAATGAAATGGCATAGAAACAAATATTCATGTGCTATAAATACAGTAGTAGTGGCTAGGGATGCAGGAAGAAATTACTACACAAGCTAGTCGAATATAGTTATATCAGAACTATTTAATGTAGATAAAAATAATATAGCTCTGGTAATAAAATTAATAATAATATATAAAAAATTGTATTTAGCGGAATTGAATAATGATGATTTTATAAAGAAAGAGACAAACCAATTTGACATAATTTTTTAATAGACTAGGGATGAAGATGAAGTTTATTAAAATAATAAAAGTTTGTATAAAAATTGAAGAAACATGTTAAAACTAAAAATAATAATTTATCGAAAGTAGAATCTTGTTCATTGTAAAAGATGGTTGATAATTGAGAATAAAACTACCGTTATTTATCATGTTTATTCGTAAATATCTCTAGAATAATTTTAACATGGCTAATTGATGGACTCTCTAAATAAATAACACGATAATATTGACTGTAAAACCACTTAGTATCTTGTTCAACGCCATAATAATAGAAATGTTATTAGTATCAAGTTGGTTTTTAGAAATAATATGGAACATAATAATGATGTGTTAAGGAATATTGAATGGTTAGTATATAAATGATATTATTAAATGGAAGGAATTTCCATTATAGATTCATTACACAACTTTAAATACATAATACTATAAGAATTATCATGTTACTGACCAAAAAATATTATAATTTTTATAAAATGGATTTTAATTCTTCGATTATAAATAGGGACCTTAAGATATAATTCTATAATTAGTAGGGTTATGGTTATGTCATATAAAATGATGGAAATATGGTGTTTCTTTTAATGAAATACTTGTATGGTTGGAAACTAACTCCTAAGGAATGGTACCCCATCATCAATGTTTGTTTAAGGAATCCGAAATTTATAAAAGGAAATGTTAATGGTAACTATTATGTAAGATAAATATCCCAACAAACTATAATATTCATTATGTATGTGGATGAAACAATGCATTATTTTTATATACAAGGCCCTTGTAAATAATATTAAGAATAGATGAAAATAAATTTTGAGATTTTTATACATGGTAAAACAAAATATATTTTTGGATTTTCAATGGTGAATAAAAAAATGTCAATTTTCTATCTCATGAAAAAAAAATCCATGAATTTTCCAATAAATTTTGGAATGGATATTTAAAATTAATTCTATACTACAATTTTGTTGGAACAATACTCTTTAAATATGATAACAGAATTAGTGTGATCTAGAAATAATTAATAGTAATAATTTGAAGTCTTCAATTTATAATGTATTCATATGAAGATACAACTTATACAGTGACACTATGTGATATATTTAAAATGAGTAAAAAAAGAACCCTAATTTTTGGCTTCTAAGATATTTTTGAGATACATAAAAGAAAATTTAAAATATGTGATACAATACAGACTTAGTGAAGAATTGAAACTATTTTGTTTTACAGATGTATATTTTCTTGGTGATTTTATAGTTAGATGTTCAATTTCTTGTGGAACATTATTTTTGGGAGAGGTATGTGTTAGTTTTTATAAAATGAAAAACAATTTAGTGAAACTTTGAAAAATGAAGTATAATAGATATAAAATATTAATTCTTGTTGTAACACCACTTGATTTTATGAAAAATATTCTTTTAATTTCATTAATTTCTTGGGTTGTATTCTACACCAAGATTACCTTGCGCTATACGCAACACCGTATTAGCTTGTAGTATACGCAACACTATTCTTGGATCGTGTTACACATAATTATGATAATAGTTATTCTACGCAACATTGAGTGTATATATATATATATATATTCAATGTATAAATGAAATATGGTTGTATTCTGTTATACACAACAACAAAGGAGTTGTGCACTACATGCAACCCGGACTTGGTTTGCATTACACGCAATCGCGACCTTCCTTGATAGCGTGTGTTGTACGCAATACCGGGTTTTACTAAACAATGATATATTATTATAATATTGTTATGAACTATCCGTTATGAATAGTGTTAACTAACTTTTGAATTTTATAACATTATTATTCATCTTACACATTTCTATAACATGGTATAAGAACAAAATAAATTTTTCGGGTAAAATAAGTATTTTTCAAAAAATGCAGTTTTGTCGCCTTTTGATGGCGCACCCACTTTAAATATAGTTTTTGAAATGTTTATAAGTTCAATTTCACAAAATAAAATTCTTCTTTTGAATCAGGATATAAAAATTTACATTAGATAATGTTTTGATATTTTTCTGATAACATTCATATTTTAATGAATAGTAAAAAACGCGATATTTTAATTAAAAACAACTTTTTTCATTGTAATATCTTATGTGGTTAAATTATAATATTTAATGGTTTTAAAGTATAAATATAATATATTTTTACCATTTAATATAATGTATGCCATTAGCATTGATTTTACCTTGAATTCGTAGGTTAAATTAATTCAATCTTTTGCAATGTTTTAAAGAAAAACCTGTTTTCTTTCGACAACGGGATTAATATTAATTTAATTTCTGCATCTTTTGTGTATTGAATTTGGAAAAATGGATTCCATATTGTGAATCAGTGGGTCCAAATTATGTAAATAATCTACTTTTTATTTTTGGGCATTGTGAATTGTAACTACGGTAAATTTTATTTACTATAGTTAAAGGTAAATCGGGTAATTAAGGGTAAATATAATATTATAAAATTATCCTAACACTTTGAAAGAACCTATTGGATGGCTAAAAGTAGACCCATAAAAACTTAGGGTCGTATTAGATTCATTTTATTGACTTTTGTCCATGAAAATAATTTAATTATTATTAAAACCAGAGAATGTGACAACATATCACTTTCTTAAATCTTATAAGTATAATAATTTTAATTTAGTGATAAACTTCATGAAACGTCGAACATAAATAATCTCCAGAAAGATAATAAAATTATCTACATCATATAAATTTATTTAGAATTTTTAGGGATTAAATAATTATCATTTATTATGACACAAAGATGATGCAGTAATTTTCTTATTAATGAAATATTGACATAATTGATGTTATAAATGCCCAAATAAATGTAATTTTAGACTTTTTATGACTTAAATTAATTTTCTAGGTTAACATGACATGTTATTGTTTATATAAGTAACTTGGTTCTAACTTATCATTCTTTTATAAATTTCATAAAAATCATGTACCAAATAGTGTCAAAATTGACATAAATTAGTTTTTTAAACAAATATTATATTTTTAATTGTTATTTAATTCCTAAAAATCTATGGTTCGTCCAAATGGCTTAGATAAGGTTATATATATATTATAAACAACTTGGGGTTATTTTGGCTTGTTATGGTATGATTATTAACCATATTGTGTAATAAAACAAAAAGACACGGTAAAAGTTAAATTATTTAACTTAGAGTTAAATCAAATTGATAAGGTTACATTAATAAACTAAACTTGTCTAAATCCTACTGGATGAGAGGATTTCGATCCATACCCACTTTATCTTTGAAATAAGACCCTTTGGAACAATTATAAACCGAATTTGACCTTAATATAAAATAATATTTTGAGATTTTCCTAAGGTGCCCCTCTCCTCCCTTATAAAAGGGCACCTCCTCCCTCTCCTCCTCACACCAATTTGAGCATTCAAGCTTAGACAACCCCTGCAAAAATCTCTTCTCCACTTCCCTAGTATCATCCTAGATGTTCTGGTCTTCTTCAAAGACCATCCTTAGTTATTTAAGTGGAGGTTAAGAAAAGGCGCATCAAAAAGAGGAGGTTCGGACACGTACAAAGCATAACGGGCCTAAGGTAAGGGAAATATCACAATCTCATTTTTATCTGAGATTGTTTATAATTTGGTATTTACTGGGGTTTATTTTATCATCAAAATCCATGTTTCCTCAATATGTAATATTATTTCCTTCCATCTACAATTTTTTAAATCCAATTTTACCCTTCGGCGAGTTTTTAGTAAAATATATGAAAGGAATATTTTTTCGTTTTTTGTACGAGGTACTTTTTGACTTTTCCGAAAAAAGTACACGAATAATTAATTTTTTTAACTTATACAGCATGAATGTATTTTTAAAACATTATTTTCAAGAAGCTTACTTCACAAGTTTTCATGTTTATTTTTAATCAACTTCTTTTAGTTTAAAATTGTATGACATGTTAAGAAAGGAAAATGTTTTTAAAGTAGAAAGGATATTTTCCTCAAGAATGGAGTTCAAGTGTTTTATCAAAATTATTTTTCATTGAAGATAATATAGGGTTATTTTTCTATCCCTATTATTACATTGATTTGATTATTTTGTGATGGAATTATTTTTATGAATTCCTTTATCTTATATAAATTGTTTTATGATGTCATGTTGTTTAAGAATCCCATTTTTATTACATGGGTTATGCAATGATTTATGATTTAAGATTTTTTCAAAAACATAAGAATGGTATCATTATGATATGGGTGGGACCTATATCTCCCTCCAATGCATTGGGTAAAGATTTTATATCTCATGAGATAGACACGGCTGCAACGGTAGGTTATACCGATTCAGTGAAATAGGACTGAAACGAGGGTGACTCGGTTCAGAAATGGACTTTGTCCACTAAGATAGTCTTGGAAAAGAGTCTTGACTAATAAGATATGATTCTCTGTGATTATTAGTGTATTCCACAAAGTTTCATGTTTTAAGTTATGATTATTGGGATTACATTTCACTACTATGATTTATCCCATGTTATGAAATTATGATCTCTTTTGTAGGTTAAGATTTCCAAAAGATATGTTCTTATGAATATGATGTGATTTATATTTATTTTGTTTACCCTTACTGGGAATTTGAGCTCACCCTTTTATGTTTTCTTTTCCCCAGGATATAAAGAAAGGTTTCAGGTAAGAAAAAAAAGGGAAGATCTTTATGGGAGATGTTGAAGATCTTTCACCACGATTAGAAGATTATATTCCGAGATTCCAAAGACACTAAACTATTATGGTCCTTGTGTGTGTGATTTTGTAATGTAACAAGTATTCCACAATAGTAATGTAATGTCCATGTACGTTAAGATTCGGGTCTCTACAGTTGGTATCAGAGGAAAGGTTTAGTCAACCTTTGGAAACAAGGATGCGAAAATGTTAGTGAGATCCCTAGAGATATTTCTAAGGTATGTCTAGGGATGTACCTAAGGATAAGAATACGTATAGGATATAGTCCTAGAACTATGGTAATGATATTAGATTAAACCAAAGATGATAGATATTGATGTTACTCCCCCTTTATTATGATTTTATCCTCTCACACTATTCTTTTTGGGTTTTATAAAATGGCTGGAAACAAGATGATTCACGATAATGGAGGATATGATGGACAATGGAATGATATTATTCATGAGAAACCAAATTAAATGGGATTTGGAAGTCTAAACATCATTATTATGCCGAATCAGAAATCTCATAATATGATCAATAAAGTAAAATTTGGTAAGTTTCCTGACTCGGCTAATAAGAGAAATATAGAGTTTCATGATGATCATAGAGGAAAGAAAGTTCAATTTCCCCTATGTAAATCATGTGGGAAGAGGGATCAAGGAGAATGTTTCAAATGAACTGGAAGATGCTTTGGGTGTGGAAGAGAAGGACACAAAGCCAGTAAGTGCAATGGAAAAGGTTCAATTAACACCAGGGATGTGGATAATGGTATTTCTACGACATCAACTATGGTTAAATGTTTTAAATGTGGAATGTACGGGCATTATGCAAACCAATTCCCTAAGGGAAAGTCTCAGGAAGAGAATCAGTATGGTCGTATGGGTAGTATTTATGTGGATGATGATGAAGATACTACAAATGATATGTGAGATGAAAGAATTGTTGAAGATAGGTCAATGGTTTAAGAATGTAGTGGAATGATTACATGATTATCATGTGTAATGTTGTATAAGTAATCTCATGGTACTATGGAATAAAGAGACATCTAAGGATTGTTACACTGTTTTATTTCCTTGAGTTTTGAAAGTGTATGATTAATGTTACCAGTATCCATGAAAGGTTATTCAGATATTTTTGGAAATAAGATGATATGCGCATAATTAAGGGAAAACAAGAAAATGAAATGTTTAACAGTATTGATGAGCTCATGATTGATATAAGGACTAAGTGATATCATGGTTTGAGGATATAGAATTTTGAGGATTTTGGTATGTGGAAAGTGTTAACTTTTAACTACAATCATGTTTTCACTAAGGTTCAATGGATATTCATTCTTCAAGAGAATACATGATTAAGGTATTCACATGTTTGTAATTTGACTAACAAGATATATCTTATGATATATGGGGGATAAATGATGGCATTCACGTGATCATTTTCATTATAATATGAGCTTGGACCGAAGTATTTTAGATAAGCCTAAAGATTGGAATGAATTATGTTGGACACAAGTTAGTATTGTTTAAGGATAATTTTTTTTTGATATTGTTGATGGGATGTTATAGAATTATAGCTTTAGAAAAAGGACAACCTGCAGGACGGGCGACAGCCCATTGTGTCGGACAAGGGTGTGGGAATCGAACCCACAACCGAAGTGCGACTAGCCTTTATCGCCTACCACTGGCCTACAGGAATTCCCTGTTTAGTAGAAACTAGTTTTATTATATTAAGCAGTATATGAAGTATAATTCTATTTTAGGAACCATATATGATTAATCTCACTATAGAAGAACTTATATTTTTTTTATAACTTTTATAACCTTTTGAGACAGATGGAATGACCCATAATTCTATCACATGATCTGCTAACACATCACGAATGACAAATTCAACTTCATTTCTTTAATATATGAAGTGGAAATTGTCTAAAGAACAACCAACAGTGAGACTATACCGAAATCACGAATGTATTTCTTTTAATTCCAATTTCATCAACTTTAGGGAAACGATCATGAAAACCAAAAATGTTGTCCTAATGATCTTATATCTGATGAATCAGATGGTACCCTAGATCATCACAAATTTATGGCTTTGCGATTGTTGGATTTTTCATAGCCATGTTCTCTACCACTCTCCATCAGAACTTGATGGTTAGATTTTTCTTCCATATCCATATTTTCACCTATGTTCTCCTACGTGGAAACCCAGTGATGAGTTAATTTTGGTAACCGTTACATTTAATACTTTAGTTTTTAAATCCATGTTTTGGTATTCCTTTTTACGATGTGGGTTTCTATTAAACAAACTTCCGAGTAGTAAACCATTAATAACCCCCGATGAATTTCGAGGGCGAAATTCATTTTAAGGGGGGTAGAATGTAACACCCCGAGATGTTATGAAAAATATTCTTTTAATTTCACTAATGTCTTGTGTTGTATTCTACACCAAGATTACCTTGTGCTATACGCAACACCGTATTAGCTTGTAGTATACGCAACCCTATTCTTGGATCGTGTTACACACAATTTTGATAATAGTTATTCTACATAACATTGAGTATATATATATATATATATATATTCAATGTATAAATGAAATATGGTTGGATTCTGTTATACGCAAAAATAAAGGAGTTGTGCACTACATGCAATCCTGACTTGGCTTGCATTACACGCAATCACGACCATCCTCAATAGCGTGTGTTGTACGCAATACAGGGTTTTAATAAAAAACGAAATATTATTATAATATTGTTATGAACTAGCAGTTATGAATAGTGTTAACTAAATTTTGAATTTTATAACATCATTATTCATCTTACACATTTCTAGAATATATTATAAGAACAAAATAAATTTTTCGGGTAAAATAAGTATTTTTCAAGAAATGCAGTTTTGTCGCCTTTTAATGGTGCACCCACTTTAAATATAGTTTTTGAAATTCTTATAAGTTAAATTTGAAAAAACAAATCTTCTTTTGAATCATGATATAAAAATTTACATTCGATAAAGTTTTGATATTTTTCCGATAAATTTCATATTTTAATGAATAGTAAAAACACGCTATATTTTAATTAAAAACACCTTTTTCATCGTAATATCTTATGTGGTTAAATTATAATATTGAATGGTTTTAAAGTATAAATAGAATATATTTTTACCATTTAATATAATTTATCTCATTATCATTGATTTTACCTTGAATTCGTAGGTTAAATCAATTCAATCTTTTGCAATGTTTTAAAGAAAAACTCATTTTCTTTCGACAATGGGATTAATTTTAATTTAATTTATGCATATTTTTTGTATTGAATTTGGAAAAATAGATTCCATATTTTGAATCAGTGGGTCCAAATTATTTTAATAAGCTACTTTTTATTTTTGGGCATTGTGAATAGTAACAACGGTAAATTTTATTTACTATAGTTAAAGGTAAATCGGGTAATTAAGGGTAAATATAAGATTATAAAATTACCCTAACACTTGGAAAAACCCTATTGGATGGCTAAAAGTAGACCCATATCAACTAAGGGTCTTATTATATTCATTTTGTGGACTTTTTTCTACGAAAATAATTTAATTATTATTAAAACCAAAGAATGTGACAACATGTCACTTTCTTAAATCTTATAAGTATAATAATTTTAATTTAGTGATAAACTTCATGAATAATCAAACATAAAAAGTCTCCTGAAAACTAATACAATTATATACATCATGGGAAATTATTTAGAATTTTTAGGTATTAAATAATTATCATTTATTATGACACAAAGATGATGGAGTAATTGTCTTATTAATGAAATATTGACATAATTGATGTTATAAATGCCCAAATAAATGTAATTTGAGACTTTTTATGACTTAAATTAATTTTATAGGTTAATATGACATGTTATTGTTGATATAAGTAACTTGGTTAGAACTTATCATTCTGTTATGAATTTCATAAAAATCCTGTACCAAATAGTGTCAAAATTGACATAAATTAGTTTTTTAAACAAATATTATATTATTAATTGTTATTTAATTCCTAAAAATCTAAGGTTCTTCCAAATGGCTTATATAATGTTATATATATATAATAGACAAATTGGGGTTAGTTTGTCTTGTTATGGTATGTTTATTTACCATATAGTGTAAGAAAAAAAAATACATGGTAAAAGTTAAATTATTTAACTTAGAGATAAATATAATTGATAAGGTTAAAATAATAACCTAAACTTGTCTAAATCCTATTGGATGAGAGAATTTCGACCCATCCCCACTTTATCTTTGAAATAAGACCCTTTGGAACCATTATAAACCGAATTTTACCTTAATATAAAATAATATTTTGAGATTTTCCTAAGGTTCCCCTCTCCTCCCTTATAAAAGGGCACCTCCTCCCTCTCCTCCTCACACCAATTTCAGCATTCATGCTCGGCCAACCCCTGCAAAAATCTCTTCTCCACTTCCCTAGTATCATCCTAGAGGTCCTGGTCTTCATCAAAGAGGATCCTTAGTTATTTAATTGGAGGTTAAGAAAAGGCGCGTCAAAAAGAGGAGGTTCGGACACGTACAAAGCATAACAGACCTAAGGTAAGGGAAATATCACAATCTCATTTTTATCCAAGATTTTTTATAATTTGGTATTTACTGGGGTGTATTGTATCATAGAAATCCATGTTTCCTCAATATGTAATATTATTTCCATCCATCTACAATTTTTTAAATCCAATTTTACCCTTCGGTGAGTTTTTAGTAAAAGATATGAAAGGAATCATTTTTCGTTTTTCCTACGAGGTACTTTTTGACTTTTCTGAAAAAAGTACGAGAAGAATGTATTTTTTTAACTTATACAGAATGAATGGATTTTTAAAACATTATTTCCAAGAATCTTACTTTACAAGTTTTCATGTTTATTTTTAATCAATTTCTTTCAGTTTAAAATTGTATGACATGTTAAGAAAGTAAAATATTTTTGAAGTAGAAAGGATATTTTCCTCAAGAATGGATTTCAAGTGTTTTATCAAAATTATGTTCCATCTAAGATAATATAGGGTTCTGTTTCTATCCCTATTATTACATTGATTTGATTATGTTGTGATGGAATTATATTTATGAATTCCTTTATCTTATATGAATTGTTTTATGATGTCATGTTGTTTAAGAATCCCATTTTTATTACATGGGTTATGAAATGATGTATGATTTAATATTTTTTGGCGCACATAATAATGGTATCATTATGAGATGGGTGGGACCTATATCTCCCTCCAATTCATTGGGTAAAGATTTTATATCTCATGAGATAGACATGGCTGGAATGGTAGGTTATACCGGTTCAGTGAAACAGGACTGAAACGAGGGTGACTCGGTTCAGAAATGGACTTTGTCCACTAAGATAGTCTTGGAAATGAGTCTTGACTAATAAGATATGATTCTCTATGATTATGGGTGTATGCCACAAATTTTCATGTTTTAAGTTATGATTATTGGGATTACATTTCACTACTATGATTTATCCCATGTTATGAAATTATGATCTCTTTTGTAGGTTAAGATTTCCAAAAGATATGTTCTTATGAATATGATGTGATTGATATTTATTTTGTTTAACCTTACTGGGCATTTCAGCTCACCCTTTTATGTTTTCTTTTCCCCAGGATATAAAGAATGGTTTGAGGTAAGAAAAAAAGGGAAGATCTTTATGGGAGATATTGAAGATCATTCACCACGATTAGAAGATTATATTCGGAGTTCCCAAAGACACTAAACTATTACGGTCCTTGTGTGGGTGTTTTTGTAATGTACCAAGTATTCCGCAAATGTAATGTAATGTCCATGTATGTTAAGCTTCGGGTCTCTACACTTGTAATCATATGATTAGTATGAGAGTATTGTTAAAATATTTTAAAATTTAAACTGAGAAATCACATAAAATTTCATGTGATAATAAGAGTACAGTTTTTTAGGATAACCCAATTCAACATTTCTGTTCAATGAATATTTATATCACATATCTCTTTATTAAAAAAATCTTATTAGTTAAAATATCAATACATAATAGAATTATAAAAAATATCACTTGGAGGAAATTTTGACCCAAGATATTTTAGAAATATTTTTTTGAAAAAATATTAAAACATCACATTCATTCATGCCCTATAAATTGACGAATACTAAGAGGTTCCTACCAATTCACTATCATTTAATGTGTTCTAAACTGACATTATAGTAATTGAGTGAGAAGTTTGGTTAATCAAGATATTCATTCAGTTTCATGATTATAAAAATGAGTGCACCCCTCAAGGGGTAGCATTCATAAAATGATAATGATATATATAGGGAAACTATCTACTTTACATAAGACTTATTCGATATATTTTTTGAAGTGGATACTGGATTTTACAATTCATTTATATATATAATTATGTTTTTCAAAGCTTATGAGAACAATTTATATTTTTTGAGAAATATTTCACATGCATGGCCATTAATATAAATCATAGACATCCATAGGTATATCTCTATTATTTTCTACGCTCGGTTAGCCCACACATACATAGAGTAGATTAAATAATGGATCTTTGAAATGATAACTATACAATATCATTAAATTATTATAATTTTTCTATAAATAATTTTAAATGGAGGAGAACATGTTTTTTTGAAGTGAGATCTTATAATACCCCATTTTACCCTTCACATATTGATTGTAAATATTATTTTGCAAATATGAATCAAATATTGTTTTGTGTTACATGGTAATATTGAAAAAAAATATAAAGGGTTATAATTTTGATACATAATTGAATTTACTTTCAATATGTTTTGGAAGATAAAGTGATGATGCATATAGAGTTTCTATGGTTTCAAAGCATTGGAAGTCACTTTGGAGAAATTATTATTATTTTAGACCTTTCTATTGTATGAAATGTTATTTAATGATTAAATACTTGTGAAAAATATTTTCACATTGGATAAAATATGTTAATTCCACGAAAAAATATTCATAATGTCGAATTATAGAAAACAATGATTTTTTGTTAAAGTCCAGAATAATGGGGAATGAATTGTGGACATAGAGAAATTGAAGCTTATATACATTTTGTGTGAATAATAAGTAAGGATTGACAAGATGTTGGCATGGAATTATTATTAATTATTGGTTTTTACTTAATATTACTCTTCATTAAGTAAATTTTAAGAGAAAGACATAAAAATGGTGTCCATCGAATGGGCCAACCCTATCCAACTCCACCCCAGCCATATATGGGACCTCAGAGGGTCTACCCTAGCTAAGGTAAATAGCGAGGACCAATCTAGTAGCCTGCATGAGTAGGAACAAAAGTGTGCATGCACCATGCCCATGTACAAATCCCATTGAGGTGGAAACACCAATGTGCGAGATGACAAGATAGAAGGAAGAAATGGTACAAGGTGGTACCAGTGTGGGAGGGGAATTTTGGCCTATATATAGTAGTGATGGATTGATATGATGAGGCCACTACTTGAGTACATTGTTATGTGGGACTCAAGGTTTCCATGTTCTATTCCCACATCATTAACAAGATATAAATAAACATCATCATTCAATTGTGTAGATCTACACCTTTTCACATTCTTGATCATCACGAGATAATATTTACCGATCTTGTTCATTTATAATTCAAGTCTGGCCACACATAATTTGAAATATCAGTACCCATATTTATACTCTTTATGAGGTATTCCTACATGAGGTCACATCAACCAAAACTAAAAGACTTATACGGAATGATTGATTGATCCCAAAAAATAATGAAACACCTTCTTGCATGTGAATTATTTTTAAAAGGTCGTTGCAAGAATGAGTAATGATGTAGTCTCATGAATTCCATCATAAGAGACAATTTTTTTCAAAAGAATGAGAAGCATTTACATAAAAATTTTAAAATTTTATTTTCTAGAATATTTTAAATGATTTATTTCTTTATTTAATAAATATTATTTTTTATGATGTTGACAAAATCTCGAGAATGATCAATAGAGTGATCCAGAAAAGAAACAATAAATATCTCAAGAATAAAATGTATGATCCAATAGTAATTGAAGATTCCAAGAATATCGGAATTTATTATATTTTTATATATTCATGTGTTTTGTAAATTATATAAAATGAATTAAAATTTTTAGATTTATAGTGTTATCAGAAATATATAAACTAAGGCACCTCTATGAAATTACTGCGGGAAAATTTTGAGCTCCTTTGAAAAGAACAGGATCATGATCTTCATTATCATGAAAGTGAATAATCTCCCATGATATCAACATATGAATAAATTCAGAAATACAAAACCTTGTATTGTGAATGTGTTAGGATATAACTCATGGCCTTCAAGGTGTCACGAAAGAAGAAGAAGAGGTTTACATGAATCTATCTTGCGGGCACCACCTCTTGATCATGAATAGTAGTTTTTTGACATTCAAGGATCATATGATGTACAATTGGAGGGTGGTAAATATATTCTGAGGAACCCTAGTTCATACAGGATGATAGTTAAGGAGACACTCGCATGAGTCCTTAGTGGTCATTCATTGACAGTTGAGAAATGGGTTGATTACTTTCCTAGTCAAACTAATGAGGTGCACAATGATCAGAAGATCACTTATTGATCACATTAAATTTAAAAATAAAAAATCAAAATATTCCAATAAAAACAATGAGAAAGCCATATCATGTGCTTCATAGAATAAAGATCATGAACATTTCATAAGGTATAACATTTTCTTTTCATGGGGAAGTGACTTTTTGTGTGATACAGCTAGACAGCGCAATAAGCCTGTGGATCATAAGAAGGTTGGAAAATTGTGAGTAAGAATTATTTTTTTAAAGATAAAATTTATTTCATTTTAGAAATCATTATTATGTGATTATTTTATAATCAAATTACCTTGAAGGATCAAGAGGAATATATTCATGAACAGTTTTAGATGATACGAGTTTTTTAATAGGTATTTCCAAGGTTCATTGTGTTAATATTTATTTCAAATAGTGTGAATAAGTTATTTTTGTGGGTCTGTTGAAAGAATAGTGTGATTCATTGATATTGAATAATTTAATGTTGTAACTACCTATGATTAAATTGGATTGTATGTGATTGGGATGTCTAACCAATCAGAACAATGATTTGGTTCTCTTCGAGACCAAAAATTGAAAAAAAGTCATATGTTATTTTTTATTGTTTCATTTGAGAGAGGTTATGAAAATAAATCAATCTATCATATCCTAAAAGGTAGAAATATTTTTTTTAATAAATAGAAATGTAATAACCACCATTGATTCACTCCCAACTATTTTTCTGGTATTACATCTACATGGGCACATTATAAATAAATGGGTTTCATAAGGATTTCAAAAATAATTATATCCTAAGTAAAATTTGGGGGTCCAAAAATAATAAAGAGATATCATATTTTGTAATAAAATATCATTTTCTTGGGATAAGATAAAACACATGAAGAGTCGATGATTTGTTTTGGAAGAAAATGTATTTTATAAATATAATAGATTTTGGTATAAAACAATGAAGGTAGAAACATGTGTATCCCTCAATGAATAGTGAATTAATAATAAAATTTAAATTCAATAACATTAAAGGCAATTTCCAAAATATAGTTGGATTGAAATATGGAAAACACAAGGAAATAGAGATTCCTTAGAGAATAATTAAGTACAGAGCATTAAAATACATATATTTATATCTATTCATTATATATATATATTTATTTATTTATTTCATAATATATATTTATGAATGTGCATATAAGTATTTACATGGAAATTTCTTCATTGGGGATTAATCTACCTTTTATGGGACATTTACAAAAGAGTGGGATTGGGTTGTTTGAAATTTATATATATAAAATTTAATACTTACAGTAGGTTAAAATAATTAATATAATTTTTATGTAATTAATATTTAATATTTTATGGTTTTGTTAGAAAATTGGTGGTGAAGAGATGAAATATAATAAGAAGATGAAATAAAAAAGAAAAATATTCAATCAAAACATACTTAATCCTCGATGTATCTTCTCTTGAATGGTACGACAAATACCATGATGTTTTGGGTTGCATTACTCAATAATCCACCAAGTAAATATAATTTGATCAATAGGGGGATTTTTATAGATTTTTGGGTTCTTTAAGAGAAATATTAACGATTTTCCATGGATTGGGAGATTGGTTATTTATACTCATAGAGAGATATAATTTTTGAATAAAATATCAAATAAAATATTATATCAAAAATAAAACATCATAGAGTGAATTTTTTAAAATATTAATAATATATAAATACAATATAATGGGTTTAAGATGTTAAATATCCTTTATATCATGAATTCAGTAGTTTATTAGAAATTCACGACGTAATAAATATAAATTGTTATTTTATGGAATAATTTTTCATTCCTGATTTTGGAATGATCTTTTTATGTTTGGATATTCAGTATATTTTATTTTAATTGTTCATTTTTTAAATCAAATATATCTTGGTCAAACCACAAGATTTATAAATTATTATTTCATCATTATATCGTGAATGGTGTAATTTATGATAAAATGAAAATGTGAAAAATGAATTTTACTATTCAACTAAAAATTGAAGTATTTCATAAATTTACCAGAATATAAAAATGGGAAATGTTTTACATGATAAATTCAAAATTATATTCATTTTATCAAAACAATTTTCCAAAATAGGTTAAAATAAATTTATTATAAAAATTATTGTTTTTTACGAAATACATTAAAATATTATTTATAAAAAATGGTCTTATATTTTGTTTTAGGTTTTTAATCATGAAATATATTTCTTAAGTATTATAATAGTCGTAATTAATTACATTAATAATGATAAACATTTTTAATATCAAAATATATTATTTTATTGTAAAATTATTATTACCAAAGGTTATGTTATTGTTCCCAATTTTCAGGTTATTATTCTCAATGGTCAGGTTACTATTCTAATGTTACATTGCTACTCAAATGATCATATTACCTCCTATAAATAAATCTAAACTCCATTAATTGATATTCAACTCAATTACTTAAAAGGTCCTATAATAGATTGGGGTGATCCATATTTTCCAATTTTATCTTCGTAGTTTTATATTTTTGTTCAAGTAGGCATTTTTTAAATTTTAATTGGTTTTATTTATAATTTATGTAATATTATTTATGAATGAAATTATTATTTATTGGTTTCTACATATTACTTATTAGTATAATATTATATACTATAATATTAGAAAGTTATATCCAGGAAAATAAAATTACTAATAAACCCTCAGTCTCTTCAATTACTATATTAGAGATGATTGGATGAGAAGAAGAAGATAATAGATCATTATAGTGGTGTTGTACATCTACATCACTAACCTACTAGATGGTGAGCACCCACTGATAACCCAGTGAACCAGGACTATCATGTTGTTTCTCTAGAAGCTATCAGGATGGAACCACAATATTTATGGTGGGGCTACTAGATAGTTTATTAATTAGGATAACCCATATAATATTTAAGACATTATCATTCAGGTTTTGGTTGTGGAATAGGGATTTGGATAGGGTATTCATAGCCATGTCTACCTCCACCTACACTACTATGGACCTCAATTTGGGTGATTCTACATGTTTTACAATAATGAATTAAGGAAACATCATCTAGATGATTTCATTTTTGGTTCAAAATTATCTAACATTTATTTTCTTTCTTTTTGAACTATGATTTGGTTGACTATTCCATCAAATAATGGTTATTTTGACATAGGGAGACAAGGATTTCTCATTTTTTGTTAAAAAGGTGTCCTAGGACATTGTCTCCATTCCATAAAATCAATTTCCGTCAAATTATGCTGATTAAAAACCTTATTTAATAAATTTAATTTAATTTAATAAAATTGATAATGTATTCATTTTTATTGATAAGTATTCCATCCTGAATGGTGTTAGATATGTGTTGAAATATCATTCAGGGGTGGTTAGATTTCATTTTGGTGTGACAGTGGTGCTAGGTGAGTTTTTTAGAGATTATGACCCAATTTATTTAATTATATAATTATTTTTTATTTTTTACCTATCATTATTAATCTTTCATTGTACATGATTGATTCTTGGGAACATTGATGATTTTTGGTTGTCTTAGATGATGTATAAGATACATGAAATACATGGCTACCATGATGACTTTGTTATCGTGCAAGGTATAACCTATGATAAAAAAACCATATGTATTTTTATCCTCAAGTGTTCATGAATCCAAATGCTTCAAGGGTAAATGAATTGTGAATATTGGATGGTTTGATCCTATGGTGAGGTGATATGATGGCTTGGGCCTTCCATGATGTGACCAAGTGCTCTTTATCAATTCAGTAATTTGGGATTACTTAGGTGACATAGACCCCAAGTTGATACAGTAATAATTAACTTATGTGTGTTTTTGGGATATAACCATTATTGTTTTTTGAGATGTGTATAGTCGAGGATAGATTGCCTAGGGATAGTGGGCCTGAATGGGGTACATAGGGTCCAATAATGATTGGGGTGGCTATCATATGTCTCATAGATGATGGGAATACCCTCTTGGGTTTAAAAGAAAGTATTTGTGTATGAAGTGAGTGGGATATGTGCATTAGGACTTGACAAATAAATTATAATGAGGTAAGCTAGGTTTTTATCCCACTAATCGAAGCCTGGGTGTGGTCAGATGTGATTTGTTAGGATGTTCCCCAGATAGTAAACTAGATGTGTAAATGGACTCAATATGGTTTTGAATGACCTAAATGTCATGTTCAAGGATAGACTATGGGAAATTATATCTTCAAAAGGTGAGGGATTGAGTATATTTCAATGAAAATTGATGGATATGGATCAAGAAAACAAATGGATTTGTTAAATGGAGAGTGTTGATGGGTTTAGGCATGGTAGGATGGTCTGGGGTTAGACCTCACTGTGTTGATTTGGTGAGTTAATTACATGATATGAATAAATATATATATGAACTTTTGGACCATTACTTATGGAGTCTTTGATCTAGATTATTTATTTAACATATATATATATTTATGGGTTGAGAGGGTGTACTTGATTACTGTTCCTTAAAGTCTTGGGATAATGAATGACCTTTCACTTATACTCTAGGTATTTGGTGAGCGACCTTGGAATATGTGGATTGGTATGATTTGATTGAATCCCTAGAGTTTGTAGCGATGAATGGTGTGAAGGGACTAACTTTTTTTTTAGGGGATGGGTTTGGGGATGATCATTCTATAATCCACAATTAGTAGGTCGATGACCTTTCCAGATGTGGCTTCGGTCATTGGGCCAGTTTTGGACCATACAGTGGGTAGTCTTGGGTCTGGTAACATTGTGGTGGCTAGGTAATAGCATGAAGTTGATCATAAATCTTCACTAGTTTGATTAGGGAAGGGTTGGGGATTATGTATTTATGATCATACCATGTGTCTTCAGGTATAATGTTATAGTTTTGGATACCACCATATCAAAATAAATTGGATACAAACTAGTAGTTAATGAAATGGAACAATATAAAAAGTGGTTTAAATTATATAACTGATCTATTTATTTATGGATGGGGTGTCTTGGTTATTGTAACAACATAAAAACAACAAAATAAAATTATCTTTGTGGTTGACTTATTTACCCAATTATGTAATGTGGTTATTGAAAACACAAGTACTACATTGGTAATATTAGACTGTTTTATGTTATATAAGATCAGATTAAAAAAAATAAGAATCTTTAAAATTCATGATATAAATTCTGAAAGGATATAATATGATTAATAAATATTATGGGTTATGTGAAATTCCTTTTAACGAGTAGAAAGAATTGATGGCCTCACCCAGAAGAATCATACCCTTCGAATCCAATTTATCAAATCTTCCAAGGGAGGTGGAATCATTAGATTTTTTTCTTATAAAATCTCAATTTGGGATATAATAAATAAATCATGACTGAAACTATTTATGGTTTAAGTTCAATCCTTTATAGTTCTTGGCCTAAACCACGTTTCTCGAACCACAACAAGAAAATATTACCACAAAAAACCATACCCTTAGAGGGTTCACTTGTGTAATAAAGGGGTATGTATATCAAAAATAATATATAAATATATATATTTTATTCTCAATAAAATAATGATACAATTTACTCCTTTATTTTTTTACATTATTAATGTTTACATAATAAAATCTTAATTAAATTAAATCTTGATACGATTATTGTTTTTAATTTTTGGGTAATTATCTAGTCTCTTGAGACATCATGTATTGGATTAGGGAGTAAAAAATTATGATGGTATATTTTCCCACATGATATGATGTAATTGTGATTATCCATGACCAATTATGATGATTTCATGTTTGATTTTGTTTCCATTTTACCATGATTCCTTTTTGATACCTTGTTTTTTCATTCCTCATTGTCCAAAATTATGATTCTTACGCAAATTATATCCCATTGAAATCACTATTGACTAGCATGCAATACATTCACATAGTAATAACATGTATATTCCCTTATTATGCTTTATATATCCCACATTTATTATGTATTCCCCCAGGAAATCCTATATAGTATTAAATGGTATGAAATTTAGAATCATGTTATGGATGTTTTAAATATTTTAGCGGTTCCCATGTATCATGTCTATGTGTTGAGTACATAATACCCAAAAACACCATGCATTAAAATTATCTTGGATTTTTTTATGAACCATTATATTTTAAATAAAGATATAAAATCTATTACATATAGTGGTTTCAATAGTTATTTTTAGAGGAATTTTTTTTATTTCTCTTACTAGGATTTGAAAACTCTGGTAAGATATTAAGGAGAATAATAAACAAAATAACATTCAAATATTTTATAGTATAGAGTATGTTTTCCAAAAAAACATCCATTTCTAGATACTACACTTGTAAGTGGTATAATCTTAGATTTGACTTGGGGTAACAACCTTGAAAACAATTTATTGATCTAGATTCAACAGAGACATCATGTACGAAAATGAGAATTTCCACATTTCTTAATTAACACTTATATGAGATATGATTCATTAAATTCACATGATCATTATGAAAAAAAATTATAAAAAAATCATTTACATTTTAATAATATTAATTTATCATGGAAACATATATTATAGAATAAAAATTCATAGTTTAGGGAATATATTCCATTTATGTGTAATCTAAAAAATGATTATATCTTTAATTTAATATGTTTAATTATTTGAAAAATTTTATACCTATGTCTATATAAGAAGAAGTAAATGATTAGAACTATAATATAATGTTGAAAGTTATTCTTATCAACTATTGTTCTACACACTATATCTAATCAAACATGTTTAGTAATGATATTCAAATTCTACTAAAATTCATGGAAGTAGGGATGTCCGTGATGATGGGAAATGGGGAAATTATTGAATCCAAAATATATAACTCCACCAATATCAAAAAATTTAAAAACAATATCCCATCAAACCATGAAATACTCACTTTAGCAGAATTTAATAGAATTGTTAGTTTGTACTGTAATTCCTTATATATAACAATCATAAATTTCCGAGAGAAGGAAATCACCATCCATATCAAAAATCAACTTCAAATTCTATACAAGTTTAAGTAGGATGGTGAATCCTCATTAGTACTGTCAAGTCAATCATAGATATTATTTACTTATAAAAAATATATCTATCTAAAAATAATTTATTATATAGAAAATATTATCCTTCAATATATTCCCATTTTAGGAGAATATGTTGATGTTATTCCGGAAAAATTTCTTAGTTTTCCTCCAAAATTAGTTGTTATATTTCTTAATTGAATGTTTACCATGACCTTGAAACTTTCCCTGAATATAACATCACTAGAAAAGGTATATATTTGGATCATTTAAATATGGAAAAAACATAACTCTGTCAAGGGCCAACCTATATGAAATAAATATATAGATTCCATGGATTATATGATTATTATAATCCATTTGTGAGAAACATATCGTCTTTTTCATTCCCATAACGCTAAATAAATCAGAAAATAGTCAAACTTTTATAGAAACACCAATATAAATAATGATTTAAATTAATTATGAATAGGCTAATAACTACTCCTATACTCACATTACCTATATGTGGGGAAGGATTTCTATTCTAATTTGATTCATCAAAAAGGGAATATTTTACTCATTCAAATAAAAATGGAGACATCATTTTCCTCCATAGAACTAATTATGCATGATAATAAGTACCTAACTCATGATCTATATTTATCTAGGTTAAT
The DNA here is from genome assembly GCA_963277665.1 of Viscum album. NCBI lineage: Eukaryota > Viridiplantae > Streptophyta > Magnoliopsida > Santalales > Viscaceae > Viscum > Viscum album. The sequence goes on along the minus strand of OY728146.1, from coordinate 1,530,345,642 downwards.
ATTCATGTAAAATATTTATAAACATTATCTCTATTTTGAGAGGTGTGATATATATAGACCATAAAATCCCCATGTATATATTCACACAAAAAGTTTATAATATGTTTCAATGTATGTGTTTATATATGATAATGGATTTTGATTTTTTAATACATTAAAATCATGGGAATTAGAAAGCACTTTGTAGCCATTGACGAAATTTTATTCCAACACTTTATCAGTGATGAGGATATCGGTGGATCCAATCTTCATTCAAATGAAAATGATGAATATGAGAATAATAAAAGGACCATAAACATACCTTTATTAAAAAAGTGTAAAATAATCAATTTTTGAAATAATAAAAATTGATTAAAAATAAGATGTGTTTCAACATAATAAGGTAGTAAATATTCCATAGTTCAAATTTTCTAATGATGTAGTTATATGGTTTAGAAATTGGATTTGTTTTATAAAAAAACAAAACTCATTATGGGGCATCGATATGATTCCCCTAACTTTTCATTCAATATTCATCCAAAAACACAATTATGTATCGATAATTGATGTAAAATTTCTTGTGGGATAACATGAAGATAGATATTGTGGAGTATTTATCTTAATACATTTTATCCCAACAAATCAAAGATGAATGAATGAATTCTAAGGGTATGATGAAACCATATTCCATAACAGTATAAAAATGGGAATACATGAACATGGATTTCATCATAATACACCCCATGCTACAATATGGTAATAACACCATCTAGTTTTTAGTCTTTATCCTTAAAATGTTATCACATTTAATTTCTATTGTATAATATTTCCCTTTTAATAGACACACCATGCTATAAATAATTGAAGTGGTAAGATTGCACTCAGAGCATATATCTATTATACCAAATAATTATATGATGGTTACCTTATGGTTATAGAGAATCCATTAATAATAATGGAATATATAACTAATAATCACAACTTCTTATCAATCACATATATATGGTCATTCTGAAATGAGTATTCAATATTAATAACATAGGAGGAGACCATGTTCAGTGGAATTCGATGGATGTTGTGATTAGCACCATCCCTTAGTGGGGTTCTCATATAATAGAATTTTCTATTCTATCATTCAAATAGATCCTTCTTATGATCTATATGGGAAGCATTGTATAAATCCAACTTTATGGTATGATGTTGGAGAGAAGAACATGATCTTATCAAAGGGATTATATAAGAGGTTCACACTATTCACCATCACATGAAATCATTAAAATTTAGAATGAACATAAATAAAACCATTTTAAAATGGGACCCAGAGTATGAAGATAGTGATAAAATTTTCATTCATAAATCATCCTTGAAGAATTTAATTTCATTTGGAAAGAAGATAAAACTTATCCATAGATACTTTGGAGCCTTTGAGATCCTTGATAACATATGAGATATTCTATATCTATTACCACTCCAACCTATCATATATTTTGTACAAGATGTGTTCCATGTATCTATCTTGATAAAGTACAATGAATACCCCCCACATGTAATGAATCTAGATATATTACCATTTCAAAATTATAATTTATATGATGAGAAGCCAGTAAATATTTGTTATAGTAAATAAAATGTTTTACAAAAGAATAAAAATCACTTCGTAATAGTGTTTAGGATGAAGCCAATGCGCGAGGAATTAACTTAAGAACTATAAGATGTGGTGAAATAGAAGTGTCCACATATATTTTAGTTAATGGAATGACAATTTGAATGGAATAATTTCTGAATGGGGGAATAATGTAATGAACATAATGTTATTTAAAAAAATCCCTTTGTTATGTAATTAAATTCACTATTATTTAATGTGGATATGGAAAAAACATAAAATACATTGGTTATATTATAACATTATTAGTAATATACTATCCTAATCAAATGACCCTTAGGAATCATGACCATAAATAATATATCTATTGCATATTGATCATATGACTAGTATATATTAATGGTTATGATAAAGACCTTTATATGTATATATATATAATAATTGATTTCCTCAACTAGTAGTATTGTACCATGTGAAACCAATTTATTTGACCTTATAAGGGAGAAAACATCACCTTGATTTTCCAGTGTCCAAGACCATGCTGAACCACCCTAGGAAAATATCATTGTCACAAACCATACACATATAGTGTTCTCTGGTGCAATAAAGAGATATGTATATCGACCCCATCAACATGAATATGTATATTTTAATTTCTTGAAAATAATGATAACATTTGTTTCTTGTTGTTTTACTCTGTATTTGAAAATGATAAAAATTATATATTTATATGATAAATCATAAATTCTATTTTTTTCAATTTTTTTGTCCCATAAGATGATATGTTTTTTGTTAGGGAGTAAATTTATTCCATGATTGGTCTTTGTCCACTATATTATGATGTATGTGATGTTTTCCTTGTCTTATGTTTTTTATGTCATGTTTAATGTTGTTTCAACATTTCCTTGATCACTTTATGATAACATGTTTTTCACTCCACATTGTTTGTGATAAATATTATCACCCATTGTATGTCCCCTTAAAATTTATATTGATTAACCAATAATACTTTTATCATGTTATTCATTTTCATTCCATTACATGGATTTATATATGACCAATTTCTTATGTTTTTTCATTGTTTATCCCAATAATTTTTAATATCTATGCGATATTATTATCATGATAAGGATGTTTTCAATTTTATTTTATTACACTTGTATTATGTTAACTTTATATGCACCTAATTCCCAATGGTGATGGGCTATATGATCTTATGGTATTTTTTATGTATACATTTATGTATTAAATAATTAAATAAAGTGTATTAAATACATGGGTTTTTATAACTATCACCTAATGACATGATGGGAATCTGTAACTCATCGGGTGTCATAATGTCCAAGTTAGTGAACAATGAATCAAAAAACATGATTATTTAAAATCAATTACACATAAAAAATAATATTATAAATAATTTAATAGGGTTCATTGGGGATAACCTTCTCAGATTTAATCTCACACCCTTCAGTAGCATCTTCATTCACATGTAATCCTTATTTCATTATTTCATGTTGGAAAATTGGATTTTGATATTTTTTATGGAAGGAAAATGGATGTAAATATGAGATTGGGATTAAGACTAAGTATATAGGTAGGTTTAGGGTTTATATGTTGTATTTTGGTTTTTTTAATTTTGTATTTCAATGATGGTAAATTAGTTATTTTTATTTTGGAAGTTTCATTTTAAGTTACTGATTATTTTAATTTATTTTTAACAGTCTAATGTGATTTGGATTTGGTTTTTTTTTTATAATGTTATATGAGACTAATTCATGGTAATTGTATCTTAAATATATTAATTAGGCTATTAGATAAATTCAGCAACCTTTGGTATACGAGAAGATTCATTTTAGGTTATTAGGTTACCTTACATGGTCGGGTTCTATATCAGAACATTAAAATGATAGATTCTTTTTATTAATAGAGATAAAATTTCCAAATGTATGAATATTTATTTGATGATTCTTTTCAACAATGAAACATAATTTTTGTAAGGAAAAATAGTTATTAAATGAATATTATTTTCTGGTACATAATTCATTGGATATATTTTTATATGTTATGATAATGTTCTCATACCCTTATACAAATTTTATTTTCCATTATTATAATTTATTTAATCTCCCACATTTAACATTTTTAGCATCCCTGATGAAATTTGCAAACATTTCCAACTCCCAATGATATTATTAAAGGTATAAAGTAATATATATTTATGAATTTTATAATTTGAGCCATTAATTTAAGAGATATTGACATTTTTCCATTAATAACTTGATTATCAATGTTGTATGAAAAATACACTAAATATATGTGTTTTTATGTTATAAATTTTTATGATATGTTATGAATAACTATCTAAAATGATTTTTCACTAATAAAAATTATGCCTAGGTCTTATCAATATTTTTTAGAGAATGGTTTTTCTATTTTTTGAGATTTTTTAAGTAATTTTTTGTGATTCTGATTAGAAAACCGTATTGAGAACCCTATGGATAAATCTATGTGTTGGATAACATAATATGATTTGTTAAGAAATGTTGTAGTATATTTATGGAAATTAAATCATTATATAGATACTAGAAGTTGATGTATTATCTGAAAAAAATGTACCTAGGGGTAATAAACCTAAAAAGGAATGTATAATATTAACTAAATCATTATAGGTTGCACCAAAATGAGTCATAAGTATTCACATTGTTTGAATGTCTTAAGGGTTTTAACTAATGGATCACATGACCTTATTGAATCATTATAATGGATTTGAGAATTATTTTTTGTATGGATTGATATTTATATTGGATATAGTCAATTAATAACATGATATAAAACCTATATGTATATAAATTAGGTTAATTTAATTATATTTGTTATGTATCTTATAATTTCCAAAATTTCAATGTAAAGTTGTTTCACACGCTATCATTATTTCATTTTAGTGAATGTTTTTAACCCGTTGTGATCATTTTTATAGTAATAGAAAATTAATATACATTCATTATCACAATTTTCAACCTATATAACTTGTATTTGGGGTGAAAAACCTCATGTAAATTCTCACCAAATAATATTCATATATTAATAATAATTTGGAAAATGTTTTTCATACATGTATATTATAGAATCATCTTGGTTTTATCCATTAATCGATAGGGATACATTAGATTTTCAGAAATTTTAAATACAAATATGAGTTATTGTCTTCAATATCATTTCATCATTTTAAATATTCATATCTCCTCTTAATTATAAAAAATGTCACTACATGTGTCCTTAAAACTCCCCAACATAATGATTCGAATTTTATAGAGTCTCTGGATATCCTTATGCCATGAAACCAAAAATAAAATAAACTACAATCCATTACTAACGGCCCAAATCTCATCTCTAAATTCAAACACCCATCTAAAATTCTGATAATTAATGTTTTTTATTCAAAAAAATTCTTTTACGAAATAATTGAGAAACCCGAACCATTCATGGCTACTGTTTTTAACCGAAAAAGGATCAACAAAGTCATTAAAGTCAATGATAAGAATATTAGAACCATCCTCCCTCTAAATCCACAAATCAATGAACGTTTACATTTTCATTCCAGTTTTTACTTCTATGATCTTCAAAATGATCATCCAAAATATATAATAACTAGTTGTACTCCTCCATGTAGATCTTATATTCGTTGAAACTTCATCAAAAAAATGTCGTCATGTTTGTTGATCCACACCCACTATTCTTAATTATGGAAAAATATAATGGAACTTTCATATTTTTTTTGAAAAACTCTATCAAGGAATTAATATTGAAGAACCATTCTAAAATTTCATCCTTAGAGTGCATAACGAGCTCCAAACATTCCTCATTAATTGATTCCACCTTTCCTACCATTCTATTGGATACATTGACTCGCATTGATTCAAATTCTATATAGTGAAGTTGTCCAAAACAGTATTGTGGTCTTCCACCCAAGTTCTCACATCATTAACATCTCTGTCAATAATTGGTGTTTTCTTGCAATAAATTGGTTGCACACCTTCTACTAAAGTTAACTCCCCCAATTTGACTTCTGTTTTATTACTCCTTGGCTAACCTGAAGATCATGTAACAATTTGTTTTCAGAGGTTCGAGTAATAATTATGAAGTCTTTATTTTCCCCTTATAGACATAGAAATTACCATCCATAATTTCTCTTTGCTCCACTTTCATGATCTATACCCATCAATTGTTGGCCTCTAATATTCTTTCTCATTATCTGTAGTTAACAAAAAAAATATTTCGCCTCTTTATCAATATGTTCTTCCTCATCCAGATACCTAAACCTAAACTATTTCTATTTCCATCTTGGAATATATGTTTTACATCCTTCCAATTCCACATTCTCTTTAAAATCTACATCAATGTTATAAAATTGATTATAAATTTCAATAATCATAGAGGATTCATAATTTTTTGTTGGACCATGTCTCAAAGATACTACAACATTCATGTCATGAATTTTGTGGTCATCAACATGCTCCCTTACATCTGTATTGGTGCATGCACCACAATTAGTTGTTGGCTGGTCCATCTTAAGACCAGTAACATTACCTTCACACTTAACAATATTAGTACCAGACCTGGTGTAACTGGATTCAAAATCATATTCTACATCATTAAGCACAAGTCCCATTCCCTCATTAACCAACTATATCAGCCTAAGATAAAGAATGTTGAGCCAATGGGAAATGCAGCCCAACAAATTCTTCGACCTTCACATTTGACTTGGGACCTTCTAGGTCATTCCTCAACCTAGAAAAAAATAAACCACCATAGGGTCTGGATTCTAAGGTCTCAGTGCTTCCTATATAGAATCTTAACAATTCAGAATATTGGAGTCTGGTTGATTAACTATGAAGTCTCCATAAGGAATAACTTTCACCCCATTCCAACATTTCAAGGTTCCATGTCCCAACCACCGACATGAGGAATGGGACCAAACTTATTATTCGTAATGGAACTTCTTATTATAGAGGAATTCACCTTAAATATTGAAGAAAAGGAGTTCCAATGGGTCCCTTGAGACATCCACATCAATACAAATCTAAGGAGATATTGGATGAAAAAGATATCTAGTGTTGGTAACCCAACATTGGTGTCTACCCAACATATTTCTAATCATCCTCAAAATATCCAAATTCTAGAACAAAAGGGAACATTTGGGGAGGTTAACCCAAATTATTTTGATGGGGGTATTTTTCAAGTGAAAGTTGAAGGACTAGAGAAACATAAAGAAATAAAAATGGAAAAAGTATATTTGAGTGTTTTTCCAAGCTTATATGAGATTGAAATCACATGAGACCCAAATATAGAAATTTCAATGATCTGGAATGCTTACAACTGCTTAATCAAGAAAACCCCATGATTCAAAGACATACCTATCAAAGTCATTAACTGAAGGACAACCCATTATGAAACTAACCACCATAGAGGACCCCAATGGAGAAGATGAGTGTGATAAATCAGGGAAATAAATTAGTAGAGAATGAAGTCCATCGACACATGAATGGACAATATGGTACACATAACACTCAGGGAAGATAGTGAGATGATGATGGTTTCTGAAAGGGGGAAAGGAGCATTGCGGAGAGTTGAGATGGTCTAGAGAAGTACCAACCCCCCTCTTATGGGGGGATGTTTGAGAGGGAGTCATCCATACCTCCTCCTATTCAATCAACAAAGAAGAGAAAATCCTACACGAAGACTACCTTGGGTACACTGAACTATTATGAAACTCTAACAAACAAGTATAGACAATGATTTTTTCTTTGTAATAAACAATATTGATCCTAGAACAAACTATAATTAATTAATAATGATTTTCATAATGTTATTTACACCTAACAATATCACAGTCTACACAACAACACTAATAATTCATTTCTCAAACAACTCATATTGAAAACACTTGGCTTTACCCACTGATTGGATATCACATAAACACAACCTAAAACATACCAAAAAAATAGTTCATATCCTCTAATTCCTCATCCAAAAATTTGTGACCTAAACTTCTGAAGAATAATTATGATCTTGACCATAATTACCTAGCACACAGAGGCATCTTGAAAATTCTATACAGAAACATTATAGTTCAAACCAAAGTCCCAGTATAATTTTATCTTTAACTACAAGATAAAATAATCAAATTTCATTCTCATCTATGAATATTAACTCAAATTTATTTAAATCCATCATAAAATACATTGGTTCCATCATAATCTACATTCTAATAGAATAAATCTTAAAATAACCCCACTAAGAACCCCATATTGGGTATATCTGATAAGTTTTTTCATTCACTTTAGTTTCAACCATACACTGACAATTTTCTCCATTCCTATGACCCTTATGAAACTAGATGATTGAGCTAAATATTGATTTGATTCACCCCACTACTTGGTTTTCTTCTTAATTTCCTCATAGCAATGGAGTTTTTCTATCCAAGATCCACATCTCACCAATTACCACATATAGGGATGTTACTTGACTACACCACTCACACTAGATCACTAAACACAAACCACCAGTCATCAATAATAATGATGGGGATGGACCACTCTTATTGATTTCATACACTAATTGTTTCAAAATTGTTCCAACATAAGATTTATCAATATACACATCATATGTCTCTTCTACCAATTTCACTTATGAAAAATGGTTCATCTTAGAATATCAATAACAGGTAAAAAACACACATTTTACAAACCAACCCATAAAATAAATAAAATTCAATAGAAATTACATTCCTTAAAACCACAAAATATATAGATACTATATCATATAGATCATATCACATGTTCATCACGTAGGACTCAGCTAGGGATAAAATGGTATTACATCCAAATACACAAGCTAACAACATGGGTCCTCATTGTGAACCAAAACTAAATAACCCATTCATGGTATGACATTATTTCCCTTTAATATTGTAATATAGAAAACCTCATTAAATAAAATTTGGAAACCTCACAAGCTTGTTTCCAAAATTACATATAGACAATGCATATTTAATATTAAAGCAACAAAACAAATCCCTCGACCAACAAAAATATCAATATAAAATAGTTTAAATAAGCATCTTTGGATTATTTTTAAAACAAATAAAAAAACATGTTTATACAAACTAAAAAAGAATCATATTTCTAAAAATACCCCTTGAAATCTAGAATTTTTCATCAAAAAATTGGATATCTAAAATCTCAATCCTTATTGGACCTACCACCAATCCAATCATATTTTCCCTGAAACCCATTTTGGTGTCATATTTAAAATTACATTTCCATACACATGTAAAAAATAATTAAATCAGAAAATATCGAAAATAACTTGTTCCACAATCCATTTCATTTGAAACATAATTATCTAACCATTTCATATAAAGATATCCCGACCATATGAGTTTCCCTTTCAAAAAATATATTCTCTAAAAAAAATAAACCATCCTTATAACTATTTCACTATGGAATCAACCAAAACATAATGAAATGGTTAATGTATATTAGGGGAAGTATTTATGTGTTTTTTTGAATAATAATATAATTTTATCACGAATAATTTAAAAAACACCATTCATAGTGGTGTGTGTAATTCCAATAGCATTACCCTATCATGGTTAATGTATAACTCATTATGAATCATTATATGTCTCATCCATCCCATATTGGGTTATTTTCCTAATACAACACCTCAATCATCCTTCTGTACATTGCTCAAAACAAGACATCCCTTGGAAAAATGGATTTCACCTGATGAGATGATGGATAGAATTTATCTTGATCTAACTCCTAGGTCCTAGTAAACTAAATCCATCTCAAACTACACAATACCATCCAATGAATTGATTTGAAATAACTACATAATTCCACAGGTGTATATCCTAATAGAATCAAAAGTGAGGATTTCTACATGACCTCAATTGAACCTCACCACATGACTCTAACTGCCACCTCGAGTATTAGCTTCTTACACATTCATGAGGAGACTATTCCCTCCAATTTAATTCAAACAGGTCTTACTAAAATCTAAAAAGTTTCCTAATTACCAATATATAAGATGTAAATTGATAATAATATTTGGATAATGAAATAAGAATACTAATTATCTCATATAGTCCATAATTAAATTTTGTACATTGTCAACATGATGCCAAAACACAAATTGGAGGATCCATAATAGATAAATTAGTAATCCAAATATAAAACAAATAAATGTAACTATATCAAATAAATACTAAAATGCAACTAAAAAAATAAATACACTGCCTTCAACCCCACTCACAAGGTATTCCTTATGATTATTTTGTATCTATGATCTACCAATTGAACCACGTGTCTAACTCATTGAATTACATGGTTCCTACAATAAAAAATAATGTCCTCCAAAAAAACAAATCCCTAATCATGTATGTTGGTGAAGTGTAAGTATAATGATATTTTAGGAAACCATATTTTTTCTAATAGAACTATGAGCTATGCAAGTAGATGTTCCATAGATAAATATGATAAGGTGTTGTCTTGTATGTGTAACAAACCCACCCAAAGACATATGAGAGAATGAACACACATTAATAAAATTTAAAATATTTTTTTGCTGACTATACCACTATGAAACATGAACCTACCATATCCATCTTTGTATTGGATGGAAAATTCGATTATGTACCATATATCCAAATATAATCCCACCAATACTATGTATTGAATCTATCACTGTCCCAAACCCATACCAAAACATGAAATGTAGGGAAACACATTACATATGATCGTATTCGAAGAATAAAAAATAAATTTTAACTCAACGAAGGATACATCATCGAATATCTACTAGAATCTCACAAAAGGTAGATAAATCCATATATAACCCATATCATATCTCTACTCCAACCCCATGTCACTCATTGTCATCTTACTGTTTGATCTCATATCACGGTCTAGTGACCACATTAATGACTAACAAAATATCTATATTTCAACCCATGTCTTCCAAGATGTTCTGTTGTTGAACAATCCATCACACTAATCTAAAGTACCCTTGAAATGTCACTACACCATTAATCGTGGTAAGTTATTACATTATTTACAGTTGGACCATGTCTCCCACATTGCTATCATATTTAGAAATATCATTCACAATATGGATATATCCTTGGAAATTATTACACATATACATTTTTTATCCTATCATAAGGAAATAATCAGAAAATGCAATAAATATTAATAATGTAACATTTTCTCCCTCAAAAATCACTAATAGATCTCCATTATACTAATCCATCGGGACCTGGTTTTCTATCATGAACATTTCAAGATACCCTTATCAACCCTCAAAGTTCAAAATATCATCCATGTTGACCAAAAAAATACTTTGATATAAAAAATAAATGTTTTTGTTATTGTACTCATACAAGAAACATTATCATACAACACATAATCCACAAAAAAAATCCCAAACATGATTCATATTAAATAAACAAAATGGTAGAAAATATTGTACCACCATCAAAGGGTCAAACATACCAAAATATGTCAATAAAGTCCATTTGGATTATATTTATAGCATCTAAGTGATCCATTTAATACCTTTATAAAGTAACCACATGCCATTTTACCCTAATAGAACATCATGATGAATTCCCATTACATATTCCATAGAAAATTATATTTCCATTTTTTAAAAACCATCCCAAAACCCATTAATCAAACCAGCTATTATACATTAAGTTCCATTTCAATAATAGAAAAAATTTACAAATAAAATTTTAAAATGTATTTTTATTGTTACTTATTAACCACCAAAAAATCCATGAATATCCATTTAGATTTCCATCAACACTCATTCTATAAGGAGTCCAACATCAGACCAATTATCTTTTTATGAGGCCCATGATGAAAATTATGCCATTGACTTTTTGTCCAATTTTTATTTAGGGAATGAAAAATTATTCAAGATGAAGGATGATAATACTAGTATTTGGACATAAACATAAATTTTCTAATTAATCAATAGAATACTAAAATTAAAAGGCCACCTACATTAATAAATGTTCCACAAGTCCATCATAAGATCATAAATATTTCCATATTCTCCCTAGGAAACTGTCTCATTAATGACCATTGTCAAATTACATACTTAATTATCACAATCCAAATACATAAAAGGAATATATGATGACCCAAACATGCACTCCCTAATCAAATTCCATAACCACATTCTTTAAATTCTCTCTTTAATACCTGCTATAGATTCCTATATATAACAATGAATAGTTAAAAAATAATAAATATTTTTGAGTCTATTGATTCCAAATGAACTCTCTAGGTTTATTGGTTTATATAACATGTAACATTCATAACCCAATAACATCCATTTGTTTCTAATCTAATTGACCATTTTTGGAATATTAGAAACTCTATATTCCATAAAAAGTCTTATAGATCTATTATAAATTCATCAAAACTTGTTGTCCAAAATAAACTATGACTAAAAAATTTCCTCATATCCTATAGAATTTAATAATTATTAATTGGTGACCTAAATTTCTCAATAAGGTAATAATATAACTGAAGATATAAAACAATTTCACAGAATACATAATATGGCATGAATAAATAATCTATATATTAACATCATAAGCTCAATCTAATATCATGATATATGCATTGAAATTAATGAATAAATATATGTTCATAAAACAAATCTCCTTATGATATAATTAAATATGTAAAATATAAAAAAAATCCAACCTTTTCCATTACCCTATATTTTTTATGGGAGAGGTGTACAACTACACAGATGATTTTTGTCTCATTAAACTAGTCAATTAATTGAGGGGTAATATAATTTTAGACTACATAAATTAGTTATTTGAGTCAAATTAATTATCTATAATAGTTAATAACACATTTGACGAGGTAAACTATGAACCTCTAGTTGAATAAATACCAACATATTGGTATTGTAAAGATTACTGAATGTCAATACATGATCAACTTATGTTAGCAAATAAAAATATTCCAAAATTATAAGACATTTAGACATATCAATAAATGATATAAAATGAATTTAAATTATCTACATGAAGAATATTAATGGTTAAAAAATAAACAAACAAATTTATTATAACCATATATGATTGAATGACAAAATAAAAAAAATCCAATGATTTTTCCCTTGTCATTAAAAGGTATTTCATGATCATAACCCATATAAGAGAAGAATGTCGAATGTTTATAAAGAAAACTAACATGGTTTAAAAAGGAAATCATGTAATAGTTTTTTCATAAAATAAAAACACCTTTTTAATTCATTGAATTGTTAGTATTTTTTTGAATAAAATAAATTTCATTGACAACATCTATCACCTGAATCACAAGGATTAAATGAAAAATGACATACTATAAAAAATAATTATTCATTATGATTGATATTACCTAGAGAGTAGAATGAATGATATTAATTATATAAATTAATTTATGAATATATATGTTTTACAGATGTTAATATAATGATTTCCTTACTTACATATTAATCAATAATGAAAATAAAAACAATTGTAAAAAAATAAGGGAATCTATTAATGAAAAACTATTATTATGTAAAAAAACATTATTTATCTCAATAAATATTAAAAAAACTATTTTAATGTATTTTTCGGAAATTTATATAGTATAAATTAAATAATTTTATTAACCTTAATTTTTTTCTTCTAAAAAAATACAAATAATTCTGTTTTTTTATTAAAAACTATATTTTTCTAAAAAGGGATTTTATCTCTTTTTGGTAAAAATAAATTAAAACAATTTCATTACTATTAATGAGAATTTCAATTAAAAAATATGCATAATTACAATTCATAAAAAGAAATAATATATTTGGTAGATATTTAGATAAATTAAAAAAATATTAATTTTTAATGAATAGTAAAAAAAATATGAATGTTAATTGAAAACATTAATTTAATTTAAAATATTTATAAACATAAATTACATTTTAAATGATATTTTTAGTAAAATTAGTTCCTCATTTTTTCAACTAATTTAATTTACATCATTGAAATTATTTTTGCAATTAATGTTTTAAGTAAAAACAAAATAAACTTTTGAACTTTTTCTTATAGAAAAAATTTTTTATCTTCAAATATGAGGGATTAAATTTAAATTAATATTTCCCAATTTCAAAAATGGAATTTAGAATAATGGATTCCATATTTTTTATCTGAGTTATTTATATTATCTAATAATTTCAACATTATGTTTTACCGTAATGAATAGTAAAAATAGTAAAACTTATTTATCACGATTGAGGTAACTATTAGTTTATTAGGAAATAAACTATAAAAAAAGGCTTAAAATGAACTAAATATTTTTATAACAACTATTATTTGGTCATATATCAACCCTATAATGTCTAATTATCATTAATATTCCATTATTTATCCTTGTGTCATGATAAATACCTGGATTTACATTTTTTCTGTTAATGAAATTTGAAATGTCCCACTTACATCACTTGTAAAAGGCCAAACATTTCCCTCAAATCATGACACCATAGAACCCTTTTTGATCATCTAGTACCTGATTAATTTAAATTTTAAATTACTTATATAAATTCAAGAATTCTTATTTTTCAATTAAATCAATCCATGGGTGGTTGTGGTGAAAAACAAACGAGTATAATTGAAGATGATATGACAATCTTCAATGAAATTTTTTTTATTTTATTTCTTCATCCAGATCATTTTATTCTTATTAAACCAAGATGATGTAATAACATCAGTTTAATAAATATAGTAATATGTCTTTTTGTTATTTTAGTAACCTAAATAGTTCTCCAAATCTGTCTGATAAGTTAAGAAGTCATTATTTTTGAATTTGATGGACTGTCTCCTCGTGCATTGATGTCATTTTTTTCATTACCACCAATCAATAAAGAGTGTAGTGATATATATAAAATATATATATATATTATTGTTGAAAAATTATACCCATGGAATCATTATATCATATATACACCTATTTTAATTTCCATTCCATATGTGATATGAAAATGTCGCTCATATGTACAACAAACTACTACCTCAACAAGCGATGTTACTCATTTTTCAGTACTAATTTACTTGGAATAATATAATAATAAAATTAATTAATATTACTATTAAACATGAAATAATCATTATTTAAATTACATATTTATCATCTTTAAAACATAATATATCATTTTATTTCTTACATTTTCACTCACTAAAAATTATAACTTCATTTATATGTGTATATAGTACCACATTCAAGAAGAAATGTGACTCTCTATTTTCAGAATAATATGAGAGGGATAATATTTATAGGTAAATATACTGATATAATATTATAATATTATTATTATGTAATGGTAAAATATAATTTATCACTTTATAAAATGTTCATTGAAAATTTGAAATGTTACTCATGTGTATGTCTAACCAACTGTCTCAATTATCATAACATATAAAATATCACTAAACCATAGTTCATGATTGGTATTAAAATTATTAATGATTTTTATATTTAAAAACTATTTCATTCTTATTATTTTGGGTATTATGAAACAATGATCAGCAAAATTTATCAATAATAACAAATCGAAACATACATAAAAAACCAATCTGTTATTTCTTGAAACATTGATTCCACATTGAAATGATAATAAAGGGGATTAAAAGTTCATAAGTAAAAAACATTTGGTATGATATACATAATTATGGTTATGTAATATAGTAGTTATAGTCATATTTTTATTACACATTTTCATTGAATGTGTATAAAGTATTTGAATACTTATGGGATTAGATTTCAATTTTCGCTTTTATTTATTGGAAACATATGAAAATTAATCACCCATTTTATATTTTTTTGTGTATATTATTTCTATTTGACATGCTATGTTATAATTTATATTATTTTACTTATATATAAACATTAATTTAATGTTAATATATTTTGGGGGTTATAAATTAAATGATTACTAAATTGGTAATCTTTTTCCTCTCAAATTTCCTTCTTTGATACTTATGTCATGTTATGAAACTAGAAAATTTTATGAGGGTCATACTCATAAAAAATGACATGTAATTATTTGAAATTATTTATTATCATGATATTTTAGGTTTCATCTGATATTATTAATTCATTGGGCTTACGAATCTAGGTTACCAATGTGGAATTTTTTACGTTAAAATCTCTTCATTTGTGTGTTTTGATCATGATTATGCTTCCTATGATAAAATATTATATTCTATCACCCAATAAAATCATGAAATATTTTATTTTTTGGTTTTTTTTGGGGAATAATGTGTCCTTTAATTTTCCACTACTATTTTCTTAATATTTCTGAAGAACATTTTTCGGAGAATTCATATTTATTTATCTCTTCGGTCGAAAACCCTTTTAATAAAAAAATATTTTTTCAATTTTTTTATAAATGGTATTTATAATTATTTATATAATTTATTTAATAAATTTTTCATTATTTTTTTCTAATTTAAAAAAAATGGGGAATTTGTTTTCAAAACAATTCTTATTTGCATTTTACCTAAAATGGGAAAGGAATAATTCTTTTAATATCAGTGACATGAATACATTTTATTTCCATCATGGCCATTATTTTATATGAATTTCCATCATATTTTTTTATATATGTTTTTTATTAAAATTATTTCAAATTTTTATTATTCTTTTTTGTTTTACATGGGATCATCAATGAATAGTTATTTTTCAAATGATACATTCCATGTGATTTTTTATTTTAGATCATTCTAAATCAAATTTAATATATATTGAAATTACATATTCATTATCAGTGATTTAAAATAATGTTACCATTATTATTATTTTGTATAAATGTTTTAGGATTACTATTTGGTTTATGAAACCTATTTCCCTTCCACGAGTAATATCTTGATAGAACTATTATAAAACCCATTTATTTACATGAGTTATCATATAATTAATTTATTAAATGATTAATAAAACCACTTCCATTCCATATGATATGATATAGATAAATATTTATAGAACGTATTTCATTTCCTGGGATATATAATAATGAATATTTTATTATCTTTTAGAAAAAAAATATATATGATATTTATTATATGATGTGTGAGACAAATATCTCCCTATAATTAATTGAGTAACGATGTCTATCTCATAAGACAGATAATAATAGAATAGAGAGTGAACCTAATTCATTAATGTAATTTTTCCACTACAATGATCTTGGGTGTGAATCTTGACTACTATGATGGTTTGTAGTGTAATCTCATTCTACTATGATATCCTTTTAAGTGAGCCTTGAATACAATGGAAATTATTTTATACAATTACTTTATTCTATATTTACATCTATCATGATACTGTTATGTTACATAGATCATGTTCCTTAATTTCCTTGTGATTCATGTCTTGTGTTATTTCGATCATTATTCTCTGAATCAAGATTATCATCACTAATTAGGGTGGTATGGTTTTCAAATGATATGACCATGTTATCCTAACAATATACTCATGTTATTATAATGTATCTTTATTTTGTACCCTTAGTGAGAATATGTGATCACCCATACGTGGGTTTCCTTTCCCCATGGCATTAAGAATTATTTTAATAGGTTGTATTATTTATGATAAATAATAGTTATGATATCTATGGGATATGTTCAATATCATCCACAAAATTAGAATACCATGTACTTTGTATCCAAAGAAATTAAAATGTTATAGCCCTTAGGCATGTGTTTCAGTAATGTATTGTATACTCATATAAATAGATGTAATACCTATTAATGAAAATCAAGGGTCACAATTGTTGTTTTCAGATAAATTTTTTACTTAAACATTAGAAATTATAATGAGTCAAATGTAGTGGGGACCATCAGTGATATTTCTAGAGGTATTTATAAGGATATCTCTAGGGATAATCTAAAGATGTTTCAATGTATTTGTAAATATCTAATAATTTTGTAATTTGATAGAGTTTGTGGTTTAAATGTAATTTCTTTCCTGTATGGATACTAAATGTGGATGTGTCTCTAGAGAAGAGGAACCCAAGTGTAATAACTTTGAAAATGGTGCAATGATCTAGACTGGATCAACACCTTTTACAATACAACATGACATACTGCATACATTGCTTGACATTCCATGTGGATATCATTAGGATATAAAGATAATATATATGAACTATCATGGATGATTTAAATAGAAGGTGAAAAATTATGAACTATTATAAATATAACGATTCATATATTAAAACTATTGATTTTTAAAGCCAAGATCCAAGTATCACTGGTAGGGGGAGGGGTAAATCAATAATATTGTTTTCAATTATGTTTTCTTCTTTTTTAAACAACCTTCACCACTAGTTATAGAGTTTTGTCCCTACAAAATATAATCAAAAAACACATCCACAAGAACACAAGATATATATGGTTCACTATTCCACAAGTGTATATACATCATTTGTATAGTACAGAAACTATCCAGTAGCACACAATCCACTAGAAAACAATCCCTTGATATGGAATACAATGAGTAGGATATACCCTTACACTCGTGTGACACTTGGGAAATGATACCCAAGCTCATGTGCAATATCATAACAAAAATAGAGAAAAATAAAAGTTTTAGTTATTCTTAATCAACTTTCAATGTTTGATCTTTGAAAAAAGATCTTCTGTTTCCTACCCTGAAGCTAGTAAGTCCTACCATGCACAAAAATCACTACTTTTTCAAAACTAAAATCCTTTTCACTCCCTTTTAGGTGTCTTTCATGAAAAACTTATTCCCCCAATGAAAGAGTTGACTTTTTTTCATAGAACACCTCTAGAGTTCAACTTTTTTCTTACACACAACTCTCTTCTTGAGCATAACTTTTCCTTCTTACACGCAAATTTATTTATTTCTGGAAACTACATTTTATAAAAATTATTTCACACTTCAGTGATCGAGAGTTTTTTAAGGGTCGAGATTTTAAAATGAGTGGGTTTCACCTCTTAATTTTTGGAATCACCAACCCCTACGCTCAAAAACCCTAACGTTTCATGCCCAATCTGGACACGTTGCACAAAACCCCATTTGACGTTGAATTGGGTGCATAAGTCTCTTTAGATCCAACCACATCTTTCATGCACATCTTTAATTTTCATGCACTTTATTCTGTTTCCATTATTCGATATTCTAAACTTGAATCATTCTTTGTGCGCGACATTATGAACTCCCTTCAATTATTTGAAAAAAAAAACAGTTTTTTGTGCGAGTCTTTCCTTTTTTAGTTTTTTATGTTCGGATCTTGGAACTCTAATTTCACACAACATACCAGGACATCTTCAAACTTGCACACCACGTATTTTTCCAAGAACACCATTGATGTTTTACTATCATATGTAATATTCAAAAAAACATCTTCTTTCATCATGAACCATATCTTTCATGATATATATTCTTCGATCGAGCAGCTTTAGTATCATCTAATTTTCGATGGAATGTATGGAAATTTACCTCTCTCAAATAGCGTCATTCCTTCGAATAAAAATTGAATATTTCTGGAATCACCATTACTGTCCCTTTCCTTCATAAGGCTTACATCAAAATTTCTCCAAACTTATGATATTTGGGAAATACAAATCAACAAATCTTTTTCTGGTTTACCAGTATTTTACAATGTGAATTAATTTATCTTCATTTATAATAAAAGACAATGCTCCAAGTATGAAAACTTTTCCTACATCATTATTTATCCATCTTAGTCCAAAAAATCTCCCCCTTTGTTTTTTTCATTTAAGATTCATAAATCACTAAACATTGTAACCTCAAGCAATGGATTTCTTATCAACAATTCGAAGCCTTTATGAGATAACTATTTATAAGAAACAAGAATTATTGACAGAAAAACCATGTTGTACAAAACAGTGACTATGAATTTTCATCACCATTTCTTCCTCACTCTTCTCCAAAACATAAACATATTTCATGGAAAACAAAAATTTTGTTCCCCATAACTACTCAAACAACCAGTTAGAAATGTTAATTCGGTATTCAAAACATACCCACAACTCCCCATTTTTGTTGGCACATTATGATAGAATGACAAAATAATTCTTCCCCTTGAAAATTTTTTCTAAAGTCATGATTAGAGAGGGGATAGTTACACACAACTCAACTTTGATGGGAAAAAGGTTAGACACCCTTGTTCAACATCAATTTAGTAAATGGTTCTGCCGGTAAAGGTTCTGTGAATATTTCAGCAACTTGTACCCATGTAGAAACATAAACCAACATCAATTAATTATTCTCCACCTATTATTTCATGATTTGGTACTTTATGTTAATGTTTTTTTAATAACAAATTTGTATTGAGTTCTTTGTAAGATTTATTTCACTCTAATCATCACTTCCCAAGAGTATGTGTAGCTTCACTTCAACAAGTAGATCTTCTAAACAAATCTTAATCCACATAAGTTGGATAACATCTTGAGTGACAATAACATGCTCTAATATAGTTGTGCTAAGATTTAATGAATTCAATTTCTTTGTATTCCAAATAACACAACATTTATCAAGAAATAAAACTCCACCAAATCTGGATCAAATATCCTCAACATTTCCTGCCTAATCAGTATCCAAATACCAAAATAAATCAAATTTTTAAACCATCATACCTTATTACAAAATTTTTTATGCCTTTGATATATATTTTAATCCTCTTTTCGATAATTAAATGTGACTCTTTATGATCACTCTGAAATCATTCACATAAGGTAACAATGTAAATCATGTAGGTTCTTGAGGATGTAAAATATAATAAACATGAAATCATCTTTTGTAACACTGTCTGATCAACATATTGTCCATATTCTTCTTTATAAAACCTAGTTCCACTAAAATCTATGAGGAAACTATTTTTGAAATTTTCATTCCAAACATCGTCAGAATTATCTTCGCATACTTTTCATGAGAACGAAAAATGTTGTTCTTCATTTGAAAAATTTGCAACCCAATAAAGTTCTTCATTTATACTCGCATTGATATCTCTAACAACTTATTCATTTCCTTAAGAAATCTTTCAAAATATCTTTCATCATTTTCAGAAAAGATAATGTGATCAACATAAACAATTATGATCTGAGATAACTCTGGACATTCCATGATGTAAAGATTAAGGTCAACTCTTCATTTCAAAAAATTCATCTTCCTGAAGAATGTATCCACTTTTTAATACCATGCCCTTGAGGCTTGTTTTAGTCTATAAAAAGGCTTCTCCATCCTGCACACATAACATTCATCTTTCGCCACAACAAAGCTACATTGTTTCACATTATAAACTTCTTCATCCCGACCACCATTCAAGAATGACAATTTAACATCCATCTGAAGTATATTGTAACCTCATTGGGATGAAATAGTAAGAAATATTCTAACTATTTATAACCTTTCCACTAGTGGAAATGTTTCTTCAAAATCAATGTATTTAATTTGGGAATACTCTTTTCAAACCACTATTGTTTTGTTTCTAATTACTTCATCTTATTCACTCAGCTTGTCCTAGAGAACCCACTTTGTACCAATAATGTTATTGTTGTCCCGCATTGGTAAAAGTTCACATAAATCATTATTTTCAATCTAGTCAAGCTCTTAATTCAAGGCCTAAACCCATTCTCGATGCTCAAATACTTCATTCACATCATTAGGATCCACATTTGAATATAAAGATGCGTGTTTAATAGATTTAATTGTTCTTCTTGTTTGAACCATCTACTATTGATCTCCAATTATGTTCTGGGCCTCCACTTGCTTCCTCAGCCTAGGATGATCTATTAGAATTTCATCCTCATCACTTGAAATTAATGAGTCTAATTCTTCTTCTTGACTATGATTAACACTGTAATCAGCATTGTCATAATCATTAACAAATCTTTCATTATCCTACTCAACTTCTATTTAGGAATAAGTTTTCTTTTCTTTCTCAACATTTTCATCGACATTCAGATCAACAGAATTGACAGTTCTCCTGGTTTCTTTTTTCAATCATTTATATCCTCCTCTTTATGGAGAATAGCCTTGAAAAATCCCATCATCTCCCCTTTTCTCTAAAATTCCATGGATTCCACCTTTAATTTCTATAATTCATTGACTTCGAAAAACAATTAATTGTTTCAAATTTGGTGTTTTGTCTTCAAACATTTCATATGAAGTCATATCTAAACATGGTCTATAGAAACATTGATTTCTAATATAAACAGTTGTACTAAAAAATTTCCTCTAATAGTAATTAGATACACCATGTTCAAGCATCATATTTCATCCTATTTAACCCAATATTCTACTCATTCTCTCAGCAACCCCCTTTTGTTGGAGAGTATATGGTGAACTAAACTTATAACTAATTCCATGATTCTCAATATATTTTTAGAACACTTAATTCTTATACTCTTCACCATTATTAGTTTTAATCCTTTTCACTGAATACTCGTATACATTCTCTCCTTTTTTCCTGAAACTCTTAAACATTTTCAGTGAATCTGACTTATATCTCATGTACATAACAAAAGTAATGCGAGTAAGGAAATCAATGAAACTGATGAAGTGATTATCTAAATTCTAGGATTGCCTTCTCATTGGCCCACATATATTAAAAATAATTGTTTTTTTGGGTTGTTTTGAACAAATGTTAACACTCTTATATGCAAGAATTTGAAATATTCCCTTTCTCATAAAGAGTGATACACCAATCTATTAATATTGATAAATCATGAATTTCTCAGACATTTTCTTTTCGTGATAACTTGAACATTTACATATGTCCCAACCTTTTATTCCATAACTAATTTACATCCACCATACCCATATAACATGATTTTTGTACTTCAACAAAAAAGAAAAAGATCCCATTTTTATATTGACCTCTTGTAACAACCATTCCATAATCATAACATTTCATAAAAACACCATATTTGAAAATGATATATTTGTTTCCCTCATCATAGAGTTGTGTAATAGTCCATAGATTGTGTTTTAGCCCATCAATGAATAATTTTTTCCTATATTTTATTTTTTATTTCCTGATGAGGGTTGATCCAACACCTTCGATCCACAGGGATTTATCATTTCTAAATTTAAATGATATTTATTTGAAGTATTTAAATTTTTTCATAAAACTTATATCAATGTTCATATGAGAATAACACCTTCTATCAAGAATCCATGGATGTTATCCTTTTGTAGATTTCAATGATACTTTGATAACAAGATCTTTCTATTCTTATTTTTCATTTTTCAACTCCTACTTTTGGTATTTGTTATAAACCTTTTTTAGTGTGGTTAATAAGACAAGACATACCTTAACCTGATTTTCAGGCTATTCACTTCTTTCAAAATTATAATCTAGTGGTTTAAACCTATTCTCAAATTTCAAATCAGCCTTCTCAGATTTCTTATGAACTTTCTTGGCATACTTCATCTTTCGAGATGATTGAATCCCACACAATCCTTTTATTACATAACATTTGGAATAGTTGTAATGATGTGGGATGAAGCAAAAAAACTTTTACATGTTTAAAAATCCACCATATAATTTGTAGTAGCCATAGAATGAACATTTTCCTCTGAGACTTCCATACTGGTCGGAGATGTGAACATGATTCTCAACAACCATCATAACATAACTCTGTTAACCATCTACCTTCCTATTTTCTATAAAAACTTTCTTCTTCCAATAATATTTATGTTCAGTCTTATTAGGACAAGAACAATTATGAATTTTTCTTCAACTCGTTTTTTAGATACTTCTAGTTTTTCATCATTTATATATTTTCCCACATACATAGCCTTTTAATCTTTGTTTTTATCAGAACCAGTTTTGAATTTCTTCTCATCCTTTGATGGAAAAATATTTTGATCCTTATTTATTTTATTATTAATCAAACTGTCCCCAACATTAGAGTTAGTGTTTTTGAAACATATATTAATTTCTTCAACATTATAATGATTCAGTTTGACAATTTCTAACAATTATTCTTTTGTTATCAACTTTACTTGCTCATGTTCACTATTATTCTTTAAAAACTCAAGAGAATTATTTATATAACCAATAACTTTAACCATATTTAATTTCTTATCTGGAAAACGTTATTGATTTTTAATGAGGAATTTTCATTTATCGACATCATGTTTTCCTTCTCAAACATACTGATCTTTCTCAAACATTCATTCAACTCTTCTTCAAGATGATATTCTTGTTGAGTTTCTTCTTCTACCAAACTGATACTTCCATAGTATTTATTATTCACTACTGCAATAAAGGTATTCACTATTTCTTTCTCGGTAAAATATTTTTTGTATTTAGCTTCTATATCCTCTTCATGTTAATTATTATAAAAAATATATTCTTTTTTGGAAAATTTTATTATCCTTCCCTCAAGTATAATATTTATCTTTATCATCCGGTTTCTTCTAAGATCATTATGGAATTCTTTCATCTCCATCACCATCTTCTTCTATCTTTTATTGAGATAGTTATCCTCAAAATTCCCAATGTATCCACATTAAAAACATTTCAAATGGTGTTTCCCCTTTTATTTCAGTTTACCTCTATTCACATTCATAGAAAACAAGGCTAATATTTCATCAAAATTATATTCATCGGCATTATCTTCAATAATAATTTTCATAAACATCTATTTCATTGCATCATTGAAATGAATTTCTCTTAAAACTTTTTTTTTCTCTATATATTATTCTACATTCTCATTTAAGAAGTGACAAGTGTACTACACAAATAATCTAGAGATAATGATTTAGTGACTTTTTTATCCAATGATAAATCTTTAGCATCAAACATATTGGGAAAAAATCCCATGATCTTTTTAAAAATTGTAGAACACTAAAAATTTTCACAAAGACGTTTGATTGCACTGACAATGTCATTTACCCTGTTAATGAAGTCCCCAACATATTCAAGATAACTCATTTTCATGTCTTAAAACCTCAGCCTCCATATTTGATGCTTTTCCTTCTTCACTTTTGTATTTCCTTCATAGATATTCTTGAGCGTATCCCAGATTCCTTTATCAAGAGTGGAACCTTTCACACTTAAAACACACTCTCATAAATAGATGATATTAATAAATATTTATCACTTCCATCATTCTCAGGATTCTTCTTATCGATAGGTGTAAGAGTAACCTTTTCATGAGTTGCCGAAAATCCATATGTTGTAGCTTGAGGAACATAATACCCAAGAGACATAAGATAATGCATCATTCAATCATTCTAGATATTACAATTATTCTCGTCAAATATTAAAATCCTCTTAATATTCAATCAATTCACATTCTCTTTCACAACTTCTCTTCAAAACATCAGCAAAGATCAAATAAATGGAACCCTGCTCTGATAAAAATTGAAGTTGCCCAGTCAGAATCCATGTATCACTAAGAGGGGGAGGTGGAGAATTAGTTATATCTTTTTCTTTTATTTTTCCTTATTTTTGAAACAACATTCAAATAATATTAATGAGTTCTTTCCCTGCTGAACAAAATTAAAAGACACATCCATATGAACATATAATTTACGAGGTTTACTACTCAACAATAGAGCTTAGTCCATTGTATGGTATGAAAACAATCATGTACCACACAATCCACTAGAAAACTATTCATTGATGTGGAATAAAATGAGTAGAATATACCCTTACACTCCGGTAGCACTTGGGAAATAATACTCAAGAACATTTTCACCCTCCTAAAAATATAAGAAAAAATAGTTCAGTTCCTCTTAATCAGCTTTTACTGATTGATCATGAAAAATAATTCATCTCCTTCATACAAAAATTTTAGTAAGAACTACCTTGAAAACAACATACATTTTTTTTCTAAACTCAAAAATTCTGCCCAAAATTTTAGGTGTCATGCGCACATCATTCATGCCTCACATGCAATATTTTACTTTTTTGGTAAAACACCTATTTCACGCAACATCAGCCTTACGCACAACTCTCTTCCTACACGCAACTTCTACTTCTTATCCACAACTCTATATCTTTCACGCAACTAAATTTTATTAAAATTATTTTTATCTTCAAAGGTCAAGATTTCTATAAGGGTAGAGCATCTCAAATTAGTGGGGTTCACCTCTTACTTAATGGCATTTCTAAACCCTACATGGAAAACCCTTACATGTCACATAAGATCCTTACCTATTGCGCCAAACCCCATTTGACATCGCATTGGGCACAAAACTCTATTTCACACCAACCTCATATTTTGCGCGTTTCTTGAATCTTTTGGGCACTTTATGCCCTTTCCATTTTTCAAAGTCCTAACCTTGAATCATGGCTTGCAAGAAACATTCCAAAACTCCCTTTAATATTGGGAGAAAAAACCATAATGATGTGTGAGTCTTTGCTTTTCTAGATTATTATTTTTGCATATTGTAACTCCACTTGCATGAAAAATTCTAGGCGATATATAATCTTTAATGTTGTATGGGTTATTCATCAAAAAACTACATTCATCATGAACCATATCTATTGTGATATATATTCTTTGATTAAACACCTTTATCATCATCATATATTCAATGGAATGTACGAAAACATCCATACCTTCCACTATAATCTATCTTTCTAATCAAAATTTAATAGGCCTGGAATAACCTTAACTCCCTCATTCCCTCATAATACTTTCTTCACAAGTTCTCCAAACTTATGATATTTGGGAAAATCAAATCATAAAAACATCGTCTGGTTTTCAAGTCATTTACAATGTGAATTGATTTATATTTTTGGAAAAAAAATTCAACAGCCAAAAAGGGAATACTCTTCTTACTACATTCTCTATACAACATGGTTTAATAAAAAATGGTTTCATGGGAATAAAATAAGTATTTTTTCTAGACTATATTTTTTTAATCTATTATTTTTATTTCTCACACTATGGTTTATATTTTTCATAAATGGATGGAACTAGAAGGAATCATGTCAATAATGAATCATATGGAAAATTCAGTGACTATGAGAAAAGAAATTTATACTGACTTGATATAAAGGTATTTAGATTATCTTTAATAAACTATTGAAATATATTATTATCAATACGCACAATGGTTAGATTCCAAAATTGTAAAATAAGCTTAATTTGAACATGTATGGATGTTCGGGTGGTAATGAGTATAGGAAAAATAATATTAATCTTTCTACAAGTCAATATGTTTGGAGGATGCACCTAGATGAATATATAAAATAGAGTGTAAGATGATATCTATGTGGGAAATAAGGTCATATAGTTGAAAATATTAATCAAATATGTGTATTAAGGGTCGGAACTTTGGAATTTTTCAACCAAGGTCCCCGACCAGAGAATTAACATATAGAAAACAGAATGACCTATTCAATTTCAATGACACATGTATAATAATTTATGTATTATGATTAATATATTATCTTGTAGATGTATTTTTCTAATGGTATTTTTTTTGTATAAATAATGAAGCATCTAACGATTATATTTTTATTAATATATTTTTGTAAGTAATATTAACATAAGATTTATGGATTTCATCATGGGTTTATAAGATTGTAGTTTATAATAATTTCAATTTATTAGTCACCGCTATCAATGGTTTACGTGAGGATATTTTATCTAGAATTATGTTATTTTGGGATACTTGTATTATCATACAACACATTTTTGGATTTTTTTTTAGTGAAAATGTAATTTTTTTAATACTAAATTTACTCTTTTTTTACATATGAATAAATAGAACGGTGTAATTTGGGGACTATAATATTTTAATTTTTTTTCGTAATTACGGGTTATAGTTTATCACCATACGATGAAAGAACACATTATAGTTATTAGAAAATATTCCTCTCAAGTAATTCATTTTCCATAAAAAATTTAAGGGCGTGGCAATGTTTAATGGGGTACCACAACCAACTATATATAATTTTTATCCTCTATTTACCTTAATCTATTAGGGGAGCATTCTAGAAGATCTTGATGTAGTGTTTAGTTTCAACACAATGTATCGTCATCAGATAGATGTCCACATAGATAAAACAATTGAAACCTTTGTTGATATGATATTAACATATTCTACAGGTTTAAATTGTTTTTGGGATCAAATCCTTCATTAATTTTATTTTTCATTAAAAAATATCATTCATAATAGAATTAATATGTGTTTTTATGAACAATATCATAAAATGTAGTTGATGGAATCAATATTTGAGAATGAAGTTGCAAAAGAAAACATGTATGAACTTGACTGAGAAGATGATATGAAAAAGAATGTTAAATCCAATTAGAAAGGTTTATGGTAAGTGAAAATTTGAAAGAAATTTTACTCTGATAATTGTCAATGTGATATACAATAAAAAGTTATTGATAAATTTTTCAAATGATTTTATCCGCTAATGTAAGGGGGAAATAATCTCATGGTAGATAAATCCCTCTCATATAATTTATCATATCAAGAAATTTTATTATTAATTAGATCATCCTCTAATCCTATCATATATTGACAATGTGTTACATCTTCTAATCTGGGGGAAGTAAATAACAGATAATTATATTATACTAGACAATGATGTGTTATATGTATTGAATTATATTTATTATAAAAAATAATTTATAGACATTATAGATCATAGCTATAAAGTTTTATGAAAGAATAAATTCACCATATCCATGATTTATGGTTAAATGACTAGATAGAGAAGCTACATGGTAGCATTAGTAATTCTTGTGGAAAAATAATCATTAATTTATAATCAATGTGATGAATTTTGAGTTCGTGAAATCAATTTATGGGGGGTATAATGTAAAAATATCAGTATATAAGAATTATTATTTTTTAAATAAATTAAATTTTCTTGATAACATGTGTGACACACCATAATGAGTTGAAAGAAAACATGACATACTATTAAGAAAAAATTATTTGTTGTAATAGTCATCACCAATATAATTGAATTGATGGTATCAAAATGATAAACTAAATATTGAAATTATATGGTTTATGCAGGTATATATATTGATTTCCTTATTTACCAATTTCACTATAAATGAAAAAACCATTTTATATTAATGGCAATATGTTTCTCAAAAACTAATTTTATGCACAAAACAATGTTTTAACTAAATAAATTTAACAAATTATTTTTAAATTATTATAATTATATTTATATAATATATATCCAATAAAATGTTTAAAATTTATTCTTAAATTATTTCTATACATTTTAAAAAATATATATCCAATTTTTCTAGAAAAAACAATATTTATCAAGAAGGTCTTTTGTCTCATATTTGAACAGTTCTTTTAAAAATAATTTTTTAAAATTATAGAATATTTATTCCAAAAAATAGTAATCATATTTTAAATCATTATATCAATATTTTTTATGGATTTTTTTTAAACATTATTTAAAAAATTAGTTTTTGATGAATAGTGAAAAATATATAATTTCAATAGAAAAAATAGCTTTCTGTATAAATTATTTCTACTATTAAATTACATTTTAAATTTTTATTTATGTGAAATTAGTTAAATAATATATCTATTACTCTTAGGTCATTCTGATCATTCTCATATTTCTATTTTATATAAAAATTTTGTAATCTTTTGAACTTTCTCTTATTGAGAACCTTCTTTCTCATCACGTCCATGGGATTATTTATAAATTTAAATTTTTAAAATATTTTAATTGAATTTGTAGAAATATAGTTCACGTTTGGAATAAAAAAAATTTATATTATATAATAATTTCATCTTATTTTTTCTGCATAATGAATAATAATAAATTAGTAAATTTTTACAGTGATTAAGGTAAATATGGGAATTGTGTGACATAATTATTGCTCAAAATGATCCTGGCGACCTTCTTCTCCCAGTGATAGTGGTTTCCCCTACACCGGTCCATTCCCCTCGGATGGGGAAGGAAACCTCGCCTTCAATCAACGGTGTGGATTCCTCCATCTCTCCCTTCTCGAATCAGAATTTTCTCCCTTCATTCCACCAAGTCTCACTCAGTCCAAATGTACCAGACCTTCTGGATGGATTCCCTAATCACCATTTTCATTTGTGGAGTTCGAGGAATCCTCGAATCTATTAATCATACCCTGATTTCTTTCTTTAAACAACGGCATCCTTTCATCGATTCGTTCAACATGAACGTTTTCAAACTGTCTGGTCTACAGGATGGGGTGAGAGTGGATCTTATGGACAGTATGAACATGATGGTTCATTTCACATTGAAGGCTGATCTTATGAAAGACTGTTCATATGCTTCTTGGAGTTTCAATGGATTCAGTATTTACCTTTTCTAGTGGTCCTTCAGCTGGAATATGAAACGTGATCCACTTACAATGGCGACATAGGCAATGTTTCCCAATATTCACCAACCATTTCAAATTACTTTGGTTATGCATATTCTAGAGAATATAATTGGTATATATTTTTTCTCAGACTGGCACATTGAGGCATTGTGCCACCGAATATATCCTCATGTTTGTGTGGAAATGGATTTGTCCAATGCTCCATTCGAGTTCATGTGGATAACTGTGGGGGAGGAATATCATTGCAAACAAGAGGTAGTTTACGAAACAAGGATTGACTACTATTCTGGATGCAAGAGGCTGGGACGTTCATTGGACGACTATCAAAAGGGGTTTTGGATTCCTATGAGGATGAGGGGAAATGGTTGAGACAAGGAACCTAAAGTGTTTGTTAATGGACAATAGGACAAGAGTATTATTGGGCTGGGTGCTATTGCGGGTAGTGAGTCAGAGTGCATTGTGCCTACAGAGTTGGGTCTGGTCTATATTTACCAACTGCAGAAAGAATTGGTGGCTCAGACCAACCGATGATCCCTCATGTATTTAGCATATTGAGGCTGGACATGACAGGATCATCCTCCTTCCGCTAGTTGATTGTTAGTGCGATAGAGGATAGAATGGCCCAACAAGATGTGACTAGTGTGGAAAAGCATATGTCTATGAGTAATGATGTGGGGGGTTGATGAAGAATCACATAGATGAGGGTCCTATAGAGACACTTTCAGGGTCTGGGGGAACCAACACATCTAAGGCACCAAGTATTCCTTCATATGCAGAAGTGGCTCGAGCCCATAACGGATCTAATCCAATAGAAAATAGGGGACAAAACCTTTAGTTACATGATGTACCAAGTAAATTGGGGGAGTTGGTGAAGGGTGGGGGAAGAGCAACACCAAGCTTGACCCTATCATGGATTAACACCAGTAATCTTTTGGTCGGTTTGGGATATGAAAATCCTAACATATTGTCAACTAGGGCTAACTGTCCTTCATGTCCAATGTCTGGGGTGGGGAGAGTGATGGACCACTCTCAGAGGACAGTGCAAAAGAAGGGTCTATGAGGGGGATTCACAGTCCGGGGAAGAAGAAGGGACATAAAGAAAACAAGGACCCAGGTAGCTGCATCGTGTGCCAGATGAGCAAATCCAAAGGCTGTAAGGACTAATCATACCACCAAAGGCCTATGAAGACAAGATAAGCTAAAAAGAGAGGAAAAAACATAATGGAAGGTAAGGCAACAAAAAATATCAAGAAATGGAAGTTGGTTTGAACTTGGAGAGTGGAAGTGTAACGACTGAACCAGTGTCTAAGGAGTCGGTCAAGGAGAATTAGGCTGTTATGTCTTGGATCCATATCAACGACCCTCTTCCTTAGGGGATTCCTGTAAAGGAAGTTGATGAGGGTTGAACAATAGGAATCATGGAGTTCATGCGGCAAGCAGTTGCATAGGAGGAGCTAGGTGGCCTTCTTATGCACTTTGAGGACTAAATTATAGAGAAGTTCGAGGTATTTACTACTTCTAAAGAGAACACAATGAGGATGGATGGGGAACCATTTCAAGTGGACCTTAATAGAGATAAAAAAGAATGAATCATCAAGTAATATCTCATCATGACTATAGGATTCAATACCAATAAAATAATGTTGGAAGAGTTCAAGCAGTTGTCAAAAAGATGGCATATCATTTTGAAGAAAGCATCAGAGTCAAACCTGATAAAAAGGTAACATAACTCTCATGGAAAATATATAGAGACGACACATCTAATATGTTGAAGTGGGACCATTAAGATTCTTCCACCTATAATATGTTGTGATGTTCTTTGTTGTACTGAATGGTTTCACACTTTCTCCTTAAAAGTGTTCTCTTTTAAAAAAATGACAATTTTTTGGAGGAAATGTATATATGACATTACTAAGTATTTAATCGAAACAGATAAAAGTTAAAATAGTAAAAAATCATTTGTAAAATATATATTATAGAAATATTTTGACATTTTATTGTATACATATCTTGAATACTCCGGTTTTATCTTATAGAATGAAAAAATTGTGGGTACACATTTTTCTTTTCATGAAATTACATGTGTGCCACACACCTCACATATAATGGGCCACACACTCTCATATACTATTCATACCTTCAAGCAAAATTGGATCAGACATTAACTACCAAAATTACATCCCAAAATCCATTATCTGATCCTAGAGTACTTAATTTATTTATAAATTAATCCAATGATGGACATTAGTGGAAACCTAATGGCATTGCTCGAAAAAATGGTAACATTCTTTAACGATAATTTTAATTTTATTTATCCCTAAACCTCCTAAAGATCATAATTATAAATTATTATATAATATTCCCAAGATATTATATATATTTATATATTTTTTTAATTCATGATAAAAATATTCTCCACATAGATCAAATGTGTTACATAATAATCATTCATGTGTAATGTGAACTAAAACATCATGAACCACTATCATTTATTTTTCAATTAAAACCTCTCATGGATTTGTATGATAATGGATATAATGTATAAATATTGTATTTTAAAAACAATTATACATATTTTATATCAATAACATATATACCTATTTTAACTTCAATTCTGTAGAGAATATGATAACACCACTCATCTGTAAGGAGGACCTCCACCTCCCCAAGCGATGCGACTCGTTTTTCACTAATGATTTATATGGATGATAATAAGTATAAATGTAATTAATATATGTAATTTAAATCATATATTTATGATATTAATGAAATATTTCATAGTATTATAAGATGATATATAATTTTATTTCACACATTTTCACTCACTGAAATATGATATCATCATTCACGTATATGCGGACTCCCACCTTCACAAAGAGATGTGACCGACAATTTTGATTTCCACACCACATAGAGAATCTGTATAAGATTAATTATAAAATTATTATGATATTATGATAATTATTTAATTTTTAAATATTACATACCTACGTTTTAAAATGATCAGTGAAGAATTTAAAAGTTACTCACATGTACATATGACATACTATCACAATGATCGTAATGTACATCATTTATAAAAATCATCTCTATTAATTGGTGATTAAAGATCAATTGATATATAAATATAGTAATTATGTTAGGATTATTATTTTTGATATTATAAAACCATGATCAATTTAAGAATACCAAAAAGAAAAAACCAAGCATAACTGAAAATCAAAATAGTTATTGCCCAAAATTTTACTTTAACATGTCATTTTTGAGGAATGTGTATTAAGAGGACATTAATAAATAATATATTTTACGGTTTATATAAATTTTTCCCTAAAACAGTTTTTATTATAAATATATATATCATTAACTAGGATCAAACATGAAATGAGGATTTTTAGACTTATGGAATGGTATTTCTAGTCACACTCTTTTATTTATTGGAGACATATATAAATTAGCCACTCATTTATTTTATGTGTTGTATATACTACGATTTTGACATGTTATAAAATTAATTATATTAATATAATTATATAATATGTTTCATTTTATGCCTTTATTTTTTTGGATTCATAGTCAAAAGATTATTGATACGAGATTTTTTCTTCAATGTTATTTCTTTGATATATATGCCATGTTATGATCTTATCTTATATTATGAGGGTAAATACATCCCATTTGAAATTAATATCATAAATATATTTTTTATAATGCTATTTTATGTTTAATTAAATGTTATTATTTCATTTTGAATATAATTTGATGTAACTAATGTGTAAATATTTATGTTTTATAATCTCATCGTTTATTGGTATTTCTCATGATATTATTTTAATGATGAAATATTCTGATCGATGTTGCATGAAATAAAATATTTTTCTTCCAATATAGTTATTTTTCCTATGTACCAACTTCCCTTAATATACCACAATTTTTTTAATCATGAGTTTAAAAACAATTATGAAAAATAATCATTGTTTCTCCCTTCGCCAAAAAACACTATTCCTTCTGAAACCACGTTTAAAAAAACAAATTTATAAACATATAAAATTTATATATTATAAGAAAATATAACCACGATTCCTTTATTTTAAATTTTCTTTGAATGAAATTATCATTTCATTTTCAAACCATTTTCTTTGAGTATTTTTACAAAAACATTTATGGAATATTTGTTTGAATGTGTACAAATGGAAAAAAATTCTTACATCAAGACCTTTATATTATTTGATGGATCCTTTAAAATATTTCATGATTATTTTAAAATAAAATAATTTATAGTTGATATTATACTGTGTTTTATTACATTATTTTCAATAGATTGTTGTTTTCTTTAAGAAATATTAAACGTGATTCTTCATTCAAAACAACACTCTCTCTATGATAACATAAATTGAGGTTACCTTCCCCAAAAATCGAACGCATACATGAGAAAATAACATGGGATGTTACTAAAGATTGTATGCTATGGGGGATGATAATGTCTTACATTTAGGCTGGAAATGTGTAATCTACAAGTGTCTAGGACACTCCCATATGTGCGAAGATTCATCAGCTTATCCCTACCCTTCAATAGCAGTCATGATGGATTGTTGGGGATGGTAACATCTCATTATGGTCCCATAACTAGGAATGTTATGATATTGGATTTCTGGTTTTTTCCCCTATGATCACGTATAGGGAAGTAAGTTCTTGTCCCTCGTTCTGTGAGGTAGTTCTAGCTATGGAGCAGCGGGTCATCTTTTACCCAATCGTTCTCTGCTCAATGCCTGAAAAATGTGTTTTCACACCTTTATCCTCGATCACTTTTACTACAAGGGTTTTTTTTAGATTTCATTTCAAGCAGAACCATCATGATATTTGGAATGATATGATTGGGTGCACTAGGATTCCATTAATGTATAATTTCATTATTCAGTATATTTGGAGGCAGGCTCTAGAAATAGTAGATAATATTATGAAAGTGGGAATCAACTTGGTGTCATGATGCCACGACTATCAAATCCCTTAGAATTAAAGTAAAATCCATCTATTTTTTATGGAGAGTGGGCTGAGGATGGTTGGTCCAAATTTGGTGGCCTCATTGCTTTCTCCTCTCACACTAATGATGGGGAATCATTCTGGGATAGGTGGTTCCATGGGACAACTGAGGATGGTCTCAAAAGTATTGTGAGGTCCATCATCTTCAATGCTTCTTGATGGGTCCTGTTGTATGAATGAAACCATTCTAGTTTTGAGGGAACCAATCCCACATCAAGGACTATAATTGTGTGAAAAAATTACATTCTAGTGGACATGTAAATTCTCTACAAGGATAGGTGGGACACTCCTTCGTTGAAACTTTTCAATGTTCACTCCTCACATGTTCAGGTCACCAAAACCAAACCCGTGGGAATATGGGTATTTTGGAAATCCTGACAATAGGATATAATCATAAAACGGATGATTCGTGCATTTCCCGAGACATGAAAGGTTGGTGTGATGCGATACACATGGTGGATGGTCATCCTAGTCTTTTAAAAGTAATATGGTAATGGGAACCACCTACAGGCCAAGGCTAACATAATTATTACAGAGATATCCCATTGCTACTAAGTGAATCTAGAGATCACCCAAGTGGTGATTGATTCTTTGATACATTATGATTTATTAAAAGGATGATGTTACACCCAGGGCCAATATCATATATGGTTATAAACTGCAGAAATATCAACAACTACATTATTTTGTTTTCTCACACGTGGAGAAAGATAAATAGGGTTGGGGATCATCTTTCCTCCATGGTAGGGTTGGTTTTAAATGTATTTCTTAATATATAATTTTTTAAGCTCAAGGTGGTTAATTTGTTCAGAGGGTATGCCCTCAATATTCATTACATTGGTCCCCCTAACATGAGTTCATCTTGTTCTCTTTGTTCTCTAGGATCTCATGCTTAATAATAATAAAATTTTTATGTTGGGTGGATTAAAAACTTGTGTCTATTATATAGGTTTTGATTTGATAAAATGATTATAAAATACATTTCATTTCAGGGGTTATTATATAATTAATGTATTAAGATCTTTTTGCAGAATATATATTATTCGTATTATGTGATGGGTTAGACCAATATCTCCCTCCATTGATTTTTTTTGCTGATTAATATATCATGAGCTAATCTAGAATGGATTAATGAATAAAATTTATTTTAAGAGACTTTTTCCACTATGATAGTACTAAAAGTAAACTGTGACTACAATTATTGTTTAAGAAGTGAAATCATTCCACTGTGATATCCTTGGCAGTGGTCCTAGCCTGTAATAGAAATAATTTTTGATGCTCATGTGTATTCAACAATAACATGTCTTATTCAAATGTGAAGCTATTATAAATCATTATCATTTATTTCTTCATGATTCATGTCTTAAAAACTGCTAATATTTATTCCAGTAATTATGAATATAATGAATAATTTTGAGGTTATGGTTTTTTAATTTTATTCTCTTATTCTTATACCCTTATATTAATATCACGCTATTGTATATCGGCTATGTTCCCTTAAAATTATATGTTATCTCCTTTTATTTTGATACCTTTCCCCATATTATAAATATGGTTTTATTTAAGGTATGATTATGATGGGTACTAAAGGGATATATTTTTAAAATTTATTTTTAATATCTTAAACCAAATACTATTATTGAGTACCTAGTAACAGAAAATGATATAATATTATGGATCACATGCATGTGTCTGTGTAATGGTTTTAATATTTATCTAAAATTAATTAACATCAATGTAGGAAAGTAAAGTGCATTTTTACTCATTCGAAAGGAATTCATCATTCTATATCACAAAATAATGGATTACAAATTGAGTAGATGAACATAGTGAGTTTAATCCCCAAAATATTTATTAAATATATATAAAGATGAGGGTATATCATGGAACAAAACCCCCATTGTTGAAACCTTTCATAAATGATAATGGAAAGGAATAATAAAACATTAAATATATTTTTTGAATTTTCTTATCAATGATGTAAAAGATAATTATAAATTCATATTTTAATGGGAACACTTGAACTAGTGAGATAAAATATTATGAAAACCATTACATAAGAAATGAATTTCCAATAGTTTATCCTTGAAAATAAATAAAAAAAATAATTGGATATATGATATTTGGATGAAAATTTATATATTAATAAATATAAAATAGTTCCTTATTACATTGAACATAACGTTGTGAGAAAATCTCAATTTAAAAAGAGTGAAAACACAATTTTGTACCAAAATACCATTTTACCCATAGTGATATGGAAATTACTGTACAACAAAATATTGTATTATGGTAATCCATGAATAGAAGAAAGAAGTTAATGGAGAAATAGTAGAACTCAATTAATGTAGACTCTGATTATTGTTATTCCTTAAGAGAAATATAGTCCATGAATGAAGTTATATTTAAAAAACTAGTATTACATTGTAATAATGTAAATTTATTTAAGAAAAACAATATGAAAAAAATATTTATTCCATTGGAAAATTGTAAATAACATTTATTTACATAATGATTATTCTACCTTAATAGATGAATATTGAGTTACCACAAATTATTCCAATCAGGTTAAAATTGAGTAAAAACTGTGTAATGAAAATGGTAATAATTTAACATAGTAATTCTATTGAACTTCCAAAATATGTGATAATGATAAATCCATGGTTTTTGAATAAAACCATAAAATGAAATTGTGGCTCATAACATAAAAATTCCTAGAGAAATTAGTTTTTGAAAGAAATACCTATTGTAGCTTGACCAACATTTTAATCAGAACCATGTAAAGGGTATTCTTCCCACTAAACACAAAATATGGTGATTAAAGGATAACAAAAAATATGATATCAATATTATTTGGAATATACCATATTTAAATCATATTAGTTTCATAATACTAAAAATGTATCATATAATGGAAATTGAGTTGAAACCCCTTACATATGTTCTATTTTATTCCTCACTTCCACCAAGTGTTTTGAATAAATAAATTAAGTTCATTACAGAAATTGAATATCATTCCTAGAAAATCCAATTATACTAAAATTTTATTATTACTATATATATATATATATAGTTTTTTACCTATTTTCCAAAAAAAATATAATCACTCTTTATAGTTGTAAAGAAGATTCAAAAAAGAGTACATGTTTCTTTTATTATTCAAATTTAATCAACTGTTATATAATATTTGATATGATAATATATGTTCTAATATTTTTACGATTCTATAATCTCATTCAATGATATTTTTGATCTAAAAAATTACTCAAAATTGGTGATGATCATGGTAAACTATTTCATAAAAGAAACAGTGTGATTTTTTAGTTAATGAGTTAAATATTCAAGTAGGAAAACCGAAAAAATAAATCCATTATTTATATATTTATAAAATATTATATCATTGATTTATTATTCATATTCATCCAGGATATAAATCAAATATATTGTTCTATTATGTGGTCAAAAGAACCTAATCAAGAACCTATCATTGTTAATAGATTACTATATGGTGATGTATATTAATATATTTAATAAAAAATTATAATCATATTTACTATTTATTAATGATTTATATAAGAATTTAAAATATTTTAAAATAGAATAAAATTTATATTAAGTCATTACAATTACGGTGAAATCATTTCTCTCATATTAAACCGTTTAACTAATAATATTCTTTTATTAGTAATATCATTAATAGGTCCTCTAAAATTTTATACCAAAACCACAATTAACTGTTAAAATTAAAATTTATCCTTTAACACCATCTTCATTATCAGCCATGAATGGCAGTGATGAAATAAAAAAACCAAAAACATTAATTCCACAGAGAACTTAGGTCACATATACTCATACATGAGGATTTAATTTCACATTGAAACATAGAAAGGATTAACATGGTTTATTATTTCAAAATAATAAAAATGAAATAAATACAATAATTATATATACATATATATACATTTTAATAAATACCATTTAATGTAATGATGGATAACAAAACATGTTTTTATCCTGGAGGCGGTTGTATGCACAATGCATAGTGTAAGTTTCAATTTTTTAAAATTTTACATGGAGAAGGTGATTTATTATTATTCCCATATACTTATAAAAAATAGTATATAAAAATGATAACATAATTACATGGAGACGTTAAAATTTTAACTGGTAAGATGTTTAAAAAAAATAATTTAATTAGAACTGATTACTCACATTGAGCACATTGATAATTCCATATAACATCCCTTAGAACACGATGTCATGAGCAAAAATCCAGTGAATATAATCCCAAATGAGTGAATAATTATTATTTATGATATATAGTTTTAGGTTTGAGGCAGAAAAAATATTTTTAGGTGTTCTATGATGGAGATGGGAGATGCCTCTTTTATGTGTGGAAAAAATGGTAATTTTTTAAATATTTCACATTAATATAATAGGATCACTTGAAAAACATTTCATGTATCACAAATTTTATAAATACTCTATTTGGATAGTTATATAGTCGATTCACACCTCATACACTCCTTCATTTACATGTTATTTTTTATTTAAAACACTTTATCCCATGAA
The DNA here is from genome assembly GCA_963277665.1 of Viscum album. NCBI lineage: Eukaryota > Viridiplantae > Streptophyta > Magnoliopsida > Santalales > Viscaceae > Viscum > Viscum album. Next base: position 1,530,306,046 of record OY728146.1, on the reverse strand, counting down.
TTATTACATTCACCATTATTTATTTTTCCTTGGTAAATAGATTTCTCTGAATAAATCATAGTCATTATACATGAAAATTAATTAATCCATATTGGATAATTTAAAACACATTGTTTTAAATTATAAATAAATTTTATTTGATTCAATTTATAAAATTGATACAAAATAATTTTAAATTAATCTCTATAATGATTGAAAATAGTTTTTGAGAAAATATAACAAATGGTATAAAAAAATTAAATAAAAAAATCTTTCAAAATTTTAAATATAAATATAATATACTTATTTTTTATTTGAAATATTATTAATTAGTTTCCAATTAATAATTCTACCCATGTAAAAAATCTTATGTTCATCGTCAAAAACCCTTTTCCGCCTAAATATTTTTCATTCATATAAATAAAATATTACAAAGATGAATATAATAATTAAGATATTTTTTTAATGTAAAAATAAAATTTTTTCAAAAATAAAATAATTAAATGGTGAGAGATAATGATAAAAATATTATTAGAAAATTAAATTACTCTTTAAATATTAACTATTTTCATTCATGATTATAATTATTTAATAATGAAATTAGTATTCAAAAATATAGACAAAAAATCTATATTATATCATTAATCACAAGTTTCTGAATATAGAATTCACTACAGATAATTTTTTTAGATAAATAAACTTATATGAATAACAATTCTTTAAGATTAAATTTAACTATAGTAAATGATTTTAATTTTTTTTAGTTACACCATTTTTTTAAATTATATAAATATATTATAAGTTTATTACTCAAATTTAATCCTTATAATTCAATTATATGGTCTTAGTAGCCTAAATATAATGTACTTCTATGTTTTCTATCGATTGGGTTTGAAGAAATCTACCACAGACATTATATTGTATAAATTAATTAAAATATTAACACTTGATGATGTTACATTACCATATTAAATATGTTTTATCCACACAATTTGATTCATAGTATCATAATAATTTCAATGTAGAACTGAATATTTTCCATACACTACTATATGATCATGGTACTATTTACAATATGGAATGATATATATATATATATATATATAATTATTATAAATGATTTATAAGGTGAAAATGTACATTTATAATTTAAAAAATAATTATATAAACATAATAATGTCTAATTACATAGGTAATTAATTCCCTAAAACCATGAAAATTATTTATATGATTATTATACAACTAGGGGTATATATTTATAATTCCAAATATAATATTTGGTCCCAACATACCGAACCAATAACACTATAAAATATATATTTAATCTCACAATCTAATACATTAATAGTAATTGAATCAGTTATTCCTTATTCACGAGGTAGTTAGTGGTTATTTGCCCTATTTTCACATATAATGGGTCATTCAGTTCCATAATGCCACTCTATTCCAATTAATGAAATAGAGTTCAATATTTTATATCATTGCCTTACAAATTATGTCTAATTCCATTCATCAACACACTTATAGAATTTACTAAGGCATTTATGGATATTTACTGCCCGATTCTTTGAAATTTTCAAATATAACAAATAATATATACATAAATACATTATCATTTTCACCATAATTTCAATGTGATTATATTGTAACCTTATTTATATTTCATTAGATCTCAAATATACTGACACTTTTAATCTAAATTATCATTATCTATTTCAGAATTATCCCAATAAATCTCACTCAAACTGTTACCCTACAATTTTGTTCATTGGGATAGTATCTACCTTATAAATGGATTTGATTTTTATTTTACTCCCATCTGTATTTAACCCTTAATAAAACAAAAAAAATTAATGGTAATCATAAAAGGATAATTATCTTAAATAACCACAATAAAATATCACCTACAGATGATTCACTTTATAAAACGTCCTTGTTTGGTTACAGTTCTAATTCATCATCTTTTTTCATACTCATCACAATATACATCACCTAGAGATTAATATATATAATTCATGGATTATCCTATGTTACATTTGAATGTGTTCATTCATACTTATTTACAAAATCTAAAAATATATATCCAAAATTTCTATTTTAATAATTAAAATACACACAATTCTTTGAAATCTATGCCCTAAAAATATAATATATCACTTATCTAGGAAATGACATATGAAGTCATATGAACCTTATCAAGGGATAATATATGATTAAATTCATTTTATCAATGGTAACATCTTTATTAGGTTATCTAACATAACCTTATAATAATATATCATAATGGTTCATAAAAATAATGTGAAATAACAAAAAAAATCCCACTAGAGTATCAAATTAGTTGTATAGTTTGGCCTCCTTTGTTTAGTACAAGGTGATGATTAAGATAATAACCAATCTTACCTTTTTAATTTTATTACCCATAGGTAAATATAATATCATATCTATATCCTTATGTTGTATAAAGGAATAAATGTAATTATTAGGATAATCAAACAATATATACGTTACAAAAACATCATGATGTTATCATATAAATATAATTCCTTCTTAAACTATTTTTGAGGGTCTTCCATAATGATAACGTATCATAATCCAAAAAAATGTAAATAATTATATTAAGATTAAATAATATTTAATCATTTAGTTTTATCTATCCCATTAAAATTATGATCAACTGTAACTTACCATCCATTAAAGTTTCCTCAACCAACATCGTAATATCCACTAATATTTAAACCATTATTCAATTAATAACTATGATTCCCTAATCCTGCATTACTGTATCTGAGGGTATAAACACAAAAATTTATTTATCACATTGGATCCATCTATAATATCATAGATATTTTAATCCATAATTATGAAATTTGTAATTATTTTACTAACTCTAACAAGCAAATTATCTTTTTTTTTGTTTAGATATATAAAGAATTAGGAAAGTTAATAAACAAATAATACCCATGTCTTACTCAACTAATTCATATTTTTCCACTATATAATTAAATAATTAATTAATTACATTTATTTAAAATATGTTATAGACTTCTCCACATTTTCAGTAATTACAAATATGACACATCTATTATTAATTTTTCATAGAATTGGAATTGAAACATTAGAAAGGGGATTTATGAAGTTATGGGTAAGGGAATAATATCACTAAAGCAATAAAAACATGATATTTTCAAACATATTATATAAGGATTAATTAATTTGAATATAACCTCCATCAATACAAACTATGAAAATTTTTCATTTATGAATATAATTGAAACTGTGGATATTAAAAACATTGATCTTATAATAATGGAATGCATAATTTTGAACATAAAAACGTATTTAAAAATTCATGTTCAAGGTCACAATCTGATATGGGTAAAGGAACACACCAGATCATAGGAGGTACTGTCTAATGAGACCAATAAATTAATTGATGATATGTGTAATTTTTTGGGGGCACCAAACACTTTCTTATGTCAAATGAATAAATAATAAGTGTTGACATTAAATGTAATATTTTTCTTTGCTGAACCTATGTCTAAATAAATACACATATATCAACATAATGATGAGTATAAAATATCAATATATGATTAAGCTATGATATCACTAAATAATTATATAAAAAATGTAAAAAAATATCCACATATAAATGAATGGGATAATATGAACATAACTCATCCAATGAAATAAGGTGGATGGTTAAAAAATATATAGTCAACCTTGCCATAATCATTTGTATTCTAGTAACAATCTATGGAAGATAAATCATTTTCCATTTTTAATAAAATAGAATACATTATCATAATTGAACAGAAATAAAAAGGTGTATAAAAGCATTACCCCAATGAAACAAATTTAATATATAATTATGTTAACATAAATAAGAAACACTTTCAAAATGAATGTTTCATTTTTTATCATAAAATAAGGAAATGTGAGTTGAAATGATCGAAACAATTATTTCCAACCACCATATGAATATATATATATATATATATATATATTATTGGATACACCATTAAACATAAATGCTTTTATAAAAAAATCTTTTTAAATGATAGGGGAAATGTGAAGGAAAATTTAATATATCTTTTGTAAAACATTTTTTTCATTTATGTGAAATAGAAATACACATATCACATTCTAGGGTAACTATTAAAAACATAACAAAAATTATTTTAGGATAGTTTAAACTCAATAAAAGAATATAAAATTATCAATTATTTATATGTAAAAAAGATAATATTTGATATACAAAGAGATTAATTCAAAAAATATAGTCGTTAATGGAAAAACCATTTTCATTATTTTTAAAAGAACGTTGTTCAAGAATCACATTATGAAGGGAGTAAAAAAAAATCATTTTTCGAAAAATATCTTGTCCTCCATAAATATTTATAAATTACCATACACTATATTATTATTGTGGATAATTCATGAAAAGATGAAATCTGTTATTGATGAAATAATATAAATCAAGGAAATTAGACTTTATTTATGAATTTTTCTACAATAAATAAAATTACTGATGTAATAAATATTTCAAAAATTATTGTTATGTGGATGAAATTTAAATTCCTAGAATATATAATAACAAATCCAGATATAATAAATTTATAATATCTACCCATATTTTATGTCCAAGTATCCTATAATAACTCAATGAATGAAAAATATAAAAGAAAAAACCATTTAAACCAGGTTATTAATTTAATAAAATACATATTATAAAAAGGAATTGGTAATTTATATTATTTTTCATAAAAAAACAAATATATTATGATTATAAATCACTCATTAGTGAATACATTATTCAAACAAAATCACTAGTTGTAACATAAATATATCATACAGAATTATTTTTTGAGGAAAAAATCCTTGTGGAATGAGAAACATTTTTATCTAACCCCTATGAAAGAGTGGGTCCTTTATTAAAATATAAATACCATTAATAAAGGATAATTCCTAACATTATATCACATAAAAGTATTATAAATATAATAAAATGAAATTAGGTGTATAAACCTCATCATGTCTCAAAACGAATAATTGAGGATGAAAACGATTACCCATGTCTGGATCCATTCTATCGTAGGACCAAAGATGATGAATAATAATTTGTTCATAAAATAAAAAAAACTGAACATATTCATATATCTATTCATTTATACTCGTCATTTATAATAATTCTATATATATATATATTAGTTCAGTTTTATAAGTTACAAAACTTGGTGTATGTAATCCTTATTACATTGAAATTTATTTAAATAGTTATTTGTATATAGTATTTATCAAATTTATATCACTGTAATATCATATAAATGACTATAATAGATGTTTCATGATTTTCTATAAATCTATATCTTCATTCCAATATTTGTTGTTAATGAATTATGAGTCTATTTTCATTTATGGGGTTATTTTAGTGTTTCTTGATAAATGAAGGTGATTTTTAAATTAATGAGTCCAATAGTGTTATAAAACATGAAAAAACATTATTTAAATTTTTTAAGTATTATTCCATAATTTAATTTCAGTATTATATGATATAAATGGATCTTCTTGTTCTTTTATACTATTAAACCAAACCAATTATGAACCTATAAATATTAATATGTGATTGCATGATGATTTAGAATTAAAAATATTTTAGATTAAGAATAATGATCTTATTAAGTTTTTATTGGTATGGTGTGCCATATGTTTAATGATGAATAAACATAATATAATTTATATAAAGTCATTACTTTGATAGAAGAGATATTTTCCTCTTATTTTTGTCATTTTATTAAAATTAATTAAAGATTAACGTTTCTTTATCATATCAATAATGGGTTATAAAATGATTCATACCATAATCATTATGTTTTAATGAAAATAATATTTCACTTTTATTCCCATTATCATGACTAGCCAAAAACAATGGTGATGAAAAGAAAAATGAAAATCAGTCCTTTCATATTGGAAGTAGTGCACATGAATACTTGGTTGATAAACTGAATTTATGATGGGAGCTTAAAAATAATTTAGTTTAATATAATTAATTATGACTCTATCTCATATCAAACATTATCTTTTAGTGTATCATTGTTGTGGGAGAATTTAGGAACATAAATTTGTCAATATATATTTTTTATGGTGGGAGAAAATATTTAATTAAGATGGAATATGTTTTGTGGAATTTTTTAATGGGATAATATATTAATTACTCTTGTATTATCTTTGAATGATGTAATTGAGTTTCTATGTAAGAATAGTTTGTTTAGAACATGTATGAATATTTTTAATAATTTATAGAAGAATGGAATGGTGATGATGTGAATGAATTTTATTGTTAGTGGATGTGAGTTATTATAGTGTATATCTTTGTAATTATTCAATTTTTTTTTCTTTCATATAGTGAGATCACATTTATTGGTAAAAACTGTTTATAGATTATCCATTTCTATGTATAAAGGTGGTTTTATATTTGATGGGTTATCACAATTTTAGTGGATAGTGTAATACAATACAATGAATTGTATAGTTGATATTGTAAATATAGGTTAGATTGTTGTTTCAAAGAGTTGTTTACATGATGATTTTAAACATGGAAAACGATTTTGTTTAATATAAATGATTTGTAATTCCCTTTTAGTAGTTCTTTCTAAGTTCTATTGTATGCAAGATAATTGTTTGAGTATTTGTAAACAATGTTTATCTATGTTAAATAAAAAGTTAACATGAATAAGTTTGAGACATGATTTTCATTCATGTAGTCATTTTATTGTTCATGTGGTAGTTCTTTTGGTCATGTTGTCAGAAAGAACTATCACATATTTTCATTATGATGTTAGTTGTTTGTTAATGTGGTATGTATATTGGACCTAACGTCCATTGGTATGGTCACATTTTTATTTCTTTTGTTTATTAGTTTTTTCATTTGGTAGATTGGTTTTTCATGTGGTGAATTAGAATTTTAAAAAGATTTCATTGGGAGGAAAATTATTTGTTTGTGTGATATAGAGGTTGGTCATATGGTTATTTGGATCAATTACTTGTTTCATTCATGTGGTTAGTTGTTCATTCATGTGGTTGGTTTGTTATTTTTGTTTTTGGTTTGAAAATTATATTTTTTCCTCTGGGTGGCTTCTTTGTTTGTTCAATAGGTCATTGGGTGAGTAATTTCATTATTTATCCAAATTAATAAAATTAACAATTTTCTCTATAATACCAATAATTATGTGAATATTTAATTTCTTTTTAGTATTATCTTAATTGTTTAATCAATTTTATTTCAAGTCCAATTCAATGAGGATAGTTATATCCTCAAATTTTCGTGATTACCGTGTCTTTTAATGAGTCCTTCCACATGGAATTTAATGAGAAACATATTAATGTGTAATAAATGTCTTACCAATGATATGAAATCTAGATGAATTCATACTAGTTAAAATAAAGTTAATATATTTCATTTTATTCATTCATACAAACTTTCTAATGAGATTGGAGGATCAATATCCTTTGACATAGAACATTGTTTCCATTGGGTCAAGTTCATCGGTTAGTGATTTCATCCAGTGCATCCTACTACTGTTTTGGTGAAGCGAAAAGTGTGATGTTTTCTTCTTCTAGGTATAACATCCTTTATCATTCTTCTATTTATTCATATGAAATATATCATTCTATTGTTTTTCCATTGAGAATGTGTTATTCATATTATTAGAGAATATAATTAATTGGATTTATTGAAATTGAAGTGGATGTGAAGGATTTGCATGATTTCATACTTTTGGATTGTATTAATGATGACATTGTTTATACATGAATTTATATAAAAAACATTCATAGTTTTTAGTATCTATATTTGGGTTTATTTGATGTAATTGGTGAACCCATATTTGGTTATTGTTTGATATCACTTTGAATAAAATTGGATAATAATTTACATCTTACTAATGAAATACATTCCCATTGAAAATCATTGATTTTGGGAGAATTACCTACAATGTCAATTAAGGTAATACCATAAACATTATGTTTTTAATATATGATTGTTTCTATGAAATTCCAAATATATTTGTTATTTTTATCTTCACTATTGTGGAATGGGTTATTATAACATGCTAATATTTTATGAGAAGTATATTTTTCATGTCTTATGTTTTACGCATCATCAAAGTAATCTTTCACTACACACAACACTTTCTTGGATTGTGTTATACGCAAAAGAAACCTTCCCCAATAGTGTGTGTTCTACACAATATCGAGTTTCACTAAACAACAATATGTTATTAAAATATTATTTAAACTAGCTGTTACGAATAGTATTAACTACATTTTGAATTTTATAACAATATTATTCATCATAAACATTTTCTAGAACAAGGTATGAGAATAAAATAAAAATTTCAGGTAAAATAATTATTTTTAAAAAAATGCAGTTTTCCACCTTTTGATAGCGCACCCATTTTAAATCTAATTTTTGACAAGATTATAAGTTCAATTTTAAAAAATAAAATTCTTCCTTTGAATCAGGATATAAAAATTTACATTGGATAAATTTTTGATACTTTTCTGATAACTTTCATATTTTGATGAATAGTAAAAGTACGCTAATTTTTAATTTAAAACAACTTTTTTAATCAAAATTATTTATATGGTTAAAATATATTAATGAATGGTTTTAAAGTATAAATAGAATATATTTTTACCATATAATATAATGTAGGTTATTAGCATTAATTTTACATTGAATTCATTTGTAAAAACATTTCAATCTTTAGAAATGTTTTAGTTTTTAAAACTCATTTGCTTAACAACGGGACAAATTTTAAATTAATTAATGAAACTTATGTATTTTGAATATTGAAAAATGGATTCCATATTTTTATTCAGTGGGTGCAAATTATTTTAATAGGTTACATTTATTTTTTTGATATTATGAATATTAACTACGGTAGTTTTTTTTACTACAGTTAAAGGTAGATCGGGTAATTAAGGGTAAAAATAAGATTATAAAATTACACTAACACTTTCCAAAATACTATTGGATGAATAAAAGTAGAACCATATCACCTAAGGGTCAGACTAGATTAATTTCATGGACTTTTGACCATGAAATAATATAATTATTATTAAAACTAACGAAAGTGACAACATGTCACTCTCTTAAATCTTATAAGTGTAATAATTTTAATTTATTGATAAACTTCATAAAACCTCTGATAGAAATAGTCCCCAGAATTCTAATATAATTATTTACATAATATGAATTTATTTATAATTTTTAGGGATCAAATAATTATTTTTAATTGTGAAACAATAGTGATGTTGAAATTATTTTATTGATTGAAATATCAAATAAATAATTTTAAAATTATCAAAATAAATATTATATGAACTATTTAATGTGCTCCACTAATTTTTTAGATACAAATGACATGTTATGAATCTATTAAATCTTTTATTTCGAACATATCTTCTGTATATATTTTATTTAAATTCAAATAAATGAATAGTGTCAAAATTGACACTATTGTTATTTTATAAAAATTACATATTATACAATTGTTTAAAAAACACAAAAATATTTAAAAATTATAAATTAAAATTTATATGGTTGAAATGTAGTAATGTAAAAAATTATGAACAATTCAAAACATATAAGTAATTATTTATAATGATTTAAAATATATAATATTATTACCACAAATAAAATTAAATAGATTAAATAAGGATAAATCTAGTTGATAATTTTTAAAATAAATTCCTAACTTGTCTAAATTTTATTGGTTGTTGAGATTACAACCCTATATCATCTAATATTGTATTTTTAGTAATTTTGGAAGTTTTTATGTGGGGTTTGAATTTATTATAAAATATTATTTTTAAGATTTCCAAAGGTGCCCCTCTCCTCCCTTATAAAAGGTCACCTCTTCGCTCTCCGCTTTACACAATATTGAGCCATCAAGGACGGTAAATACCTTCCCAATATCATCCTCAACATCCCTAGAAACATACTATAGGTCCTAGTCTTCTTCAAAGAATAATTTTAGTGCCCTAATAGGAGGTTTCAAAGAGGCGTGTCGAAGAAGAGGTAATATTCATTACCGATTCTTTCAAATTTATTTCTTATTCTACATCCTCTTCATTAGATGTTTCATTATGAAGTAATAACATATTTATCACTCATATACTGATATTTTATTATAAATATGAAAAAACCCTATTTAACCTCATATCCATCCTACGGAAAATGAAATCATCGCGCGTGCGTACTTACGGAATACCGTCTCCACACCGTGGTGTAATCTGTTTTCCATAACCACCTTACTTGAATGGGTATAATGGTGTAAATAATAACTATATATGATTATTGTAAATTGATATTTATTATTATATATTATGAAAACACTTTAATAAAATTCCACAAGCATGGAAACGATATCATCGCTCGTGCGTACGTGCGGCCTACTGTCTCCACGATGTGATGTAACTCATTCTACATGATCTTCATTGAATAATTATTATATATAAATGTATTTAATGAATAAATATGATATATATTACATTAATACCATTATTTAAATGAGGTATCTATTACCCAAAAAGAGGAATAAGAATTTATTCGACAAAACATGCATAAGAACATAAAGCAATGAACACTCGAATAACAAGTAGCAATGAAATATTACTAATAAGAAGATAAGAATATGGACTTATATGATATAATAACAATTAATATGATTCTGTAATAAGTAAATGGAATTATTTAAATTACTATACAGGAGGTTCAGATACGTACAAAGCATATTGTACCTAAGGTAAGGGAAAACATCGCAATCTCAATTTTTATCCGAGATTGTTTATACTTCGGTATTTACTGGGGCATATTTATCATCCATATCCATTATTCCTCAATATGTAATATTATTTCCATCCTCCTACAATTTTTTAAATCCAATTTTACCTATTGGGTAATATTTAGTAAAATATATGAAGGGAATCTTTTGTCATTTTCAGTACGAGAAATTTTTTGACTTTTTCGTCCAAAGTATGAGAAAAATGTTTTTTTAACTTACATGGAATGAATGTATTTTTATAATTCCATATAACATTATTTCCATAAATTTTCATTTAAAAATTTTCACATTTATTTTTAATTAACTTCTTTTAGTATAAATTCTTATAACATGTTAAGAAAGGAAAAATTTTTTTGATGTAGAAAGGATATTTTCCTCAAGAATGGAGTTCAAGTGTTTTATAAAAATTATTTTCCATATAAGATAATATATGGTTCCTTTTAAATCCATATTATTTCATATATTTGATTATTTTGTGATGGACTTATTTTTATGAAGTCATTTATCTTATATGAATTGTTTTATGATGTCACGATGTTTAAGAATCCCATTTTTATCACATGGGTTATGATATGATGTATGATTTATGATTTTGTGACACACATAAGAATGGTTTCATTATGAGATGGGTGGGACCTGTATCTCCCTCCAATGCATTGGGTAATGATTTATATCTCATGAGATAGACATGGCTGGAACGACAAGTTAATTTGGTTCAGTGATACAAGACTGAAACGAGGAGTGAACTCGGTTCCGAAATGGACTTTGTCCACTAAGATAGTATTGGCAATGAGTCTTGACTAATAATAAATGATTTTCCATGATTATATGTGTATTCCACAAAGTTTCATGTTATATGTTATGATCATTGGGATTACATTTAACAACTATGAGTTATCCCATGTTATGATATTATGATCTCTTTTGCAGGTTAGGATATTCAAAATGTTATGTTATTATGAATATGATATGATTGATATTTTTTTTACTCTTACTGATAATTTGAGCTCAGCCTTTTTTATGTTTTCTTTGCCCAAGGTTAGGAAGAAGGGTATTATGTAGGATATTCCAAAACGGGGCTCTAAATATGATGAAATAAGTGGGAGAAAATATAGATGATTTATGAACAAGTTGTTTATGTTTCCCAGTTTCTAAAGACACTATACCTATACAACCATTTCATGGTTTTGTTATATGTTGTAATAATTATGCTTCGATTACGAATTAATAACAATGTTTTTAAAGTATGGGTCATTATAGTTGGTATCATAGGAAAGGTATAGTCAACCTTTGGAAACTAGGATATTAAAGCCTTAGTAAGAACCCTAAGGATATGTCTAAGCATAGAACATAATCTTAGTGTTTTAGAAATGTCCATGAATAACCTATTATAAGACCTAAAGTGTGAAATTTTATTACTGATTATGTGGTTTCCCTATTGTAATTACAGTTTCTCACACTATGCTTCTTGGTTTTAGTCAATGGCTAGAACTCGAAGGAAGCATGTTAATGCTGAATGCGACGTACAATGCAATGAATGTCCCCCTGAGAAACAAAACATTATGGGATCTGGAATAAAAAATCTTGTATCCATGCTCACACAACTTTATCAAGATATGAATCATGCAGGACTTCCAAATGAGAAAAGGAAAAAGAAAAATTCTGTTGAATCCTTCATGAGGCTATGTCCACCTTCATTCAACGGGTCTTCTGATCCATTAGTGGTTGAAAAATGGATCAGTACCACTAAAATAATATTTTCACTTCTTCAATGTTCTGAACATGACAAAGTCATCTAAGAAGTGTATCGTTTGGAAGGTGAAGCAGATCAATGGTAGAATCTTATCATGAATATTAGGAAAAGGGATGAAATTGAGTCCATGGAATGGGATGTGTTCAAGAACTTATTTTTCAATCAGTACTTCCCTCATATTCTTCGAACAAAGATGGAGAAAGAGTTAATTGAACTGAAGCAAAAGGATAATGAATCTGTTGGTACCTTGAAGAAAATTTTACAAGGATTTCAAGGTATGCTTCTAGAATTATTATCCAACCTGAGAGTAAGATCGATCGATTCTTTAGTTTCTTAAAACAAAGTCTTCGAATTGCAATATCTATAAGGGACTTCAATAGCTACGAGGAAATTAATCTATTTGATCTCAAGGTTGAGAAAGAGATTGGAGTAATCCATTAGTCATATGGGTTTGATAAGAAGAGTAAAATGGAATTCAAAGGTAAATCTAAAGACAACACTAAAAAGAAGATGATTTTTCCTTTATGCTCAAATTGTTGAAAGAAACATGGAGGTAATTTTGTTAAAGGGACAATAAAATGTTTTATGTGTGGAATAGAAGGCCATCGAGCAGTTGAATTTTGAAATAATGGGAAGAAGATTTCTAATGATACGAACAAAGAAAGGGATACACAGAATGAACCTCCAACACTTGAATGTTTCATGTTCATGGAGATGGGGAATTATGCCAGTAAATGCCCAAATCCAAGGGTTTTTTTATGATGATTGATGTCGACAAATTCTTATGGCCAAAGAAAAAGGAAAGTCACATGCAATTTCTATCGTCGATGTGGAGTATGATATCGAAGTGGTGAAAGGTACACTTACCATCTACTCTAAAGTAGAAAATGTTTTATTTGATTCTGGATCAACCCACTCTTTTATTTCTGAAGAAATTTCTAAGGTTTTCGTCGTATTACCTCAACAATTAGATGTTGAGTTATCTGTGACACCCCTTAATGGAACAACAGTTGCATCAAAAGTTTACAATTCTTCTCCGACTGAAGTTTGTGGGAAAGGGATTCCTGCAAATCTTGTGATCCTTCCTATAGTGGAATTTGATGTGATTCATGGCATGGATTGGATTTATTTATATGGATCTCATATCTATTTCCAAATAAGGGAAATCACATTTAATATTCCCGATCAATCTATGACCATCTATCGATGCAAGGATGAACATAACCTTCCAGTGGAAATTTATTCCATCTTATGGGACTTGATTCCAATAAATGAAGGTTATTTATCTCAAATGGTTGGTGAGAAAATCAAGATTAAGAATACACCCATTATACGAGAGTTTACTGATGTCTTTCCGGAGGAATTTCCAGGTCTTCCACCAAATCGTGAAGTTGAGTTTTCAATAGAACTCATATAGGGTGTTATGACTATTTCAAAGACACCTTATAGAATGGCCCCAATTGAGTTGCATGAATTGAAGAAGAAACTCCAAGATAATCTTGATGAGGGATTCATATTCCCTAGTGAATCACCTTGGGGAGCACCTATTCCGTTTCTCAAGAAGAAAGATGGATCAATGAGACTCTTCATTGATTATCAAGAACTTAACAAGATCACTATCAAGAAAAAATATCCCCTCCCACACATTGATGACTTATTTGACCAACTACGCGGAGCCCAAAACTTTTCCAAGATTGATCTTCGTTCAGGGCATCATAAATTAAGGGTAAAAATGGAGGATATACCAATGATGGCTTTCTATACAAGGTATGGACGCTTCGAATTTATAGTGATGCGATTTGGTATTACTAATTCACCTGCTATCTTCATGGATATGATGAATACAGTATTTAGAGACTATCTTGATCAGTTTTTGGTAGTCTTTATAGAAGATATTATTTTCTATTCAAAGAGTAAGGAAGAACATAAAGATCACTTGAGAATTGTATTAGATATCCTGTGAAAGGAGAAGCTTTATGCCAAATTTACCAAATGTGAATTTTGGCTTCAAAAAGATTCATTTTGGGTCACATAATCTCTAAAGAGGGGATATCTGTGGATCCAGCAAAAACAGGGGTTAGCGAAAGATGGTCAAGACCAACAATAGTAACTGAGATCTGAAGTTTTTTTGGTTTGGCTGGATATTATCGATGTTTTGTGAAATATTTTTCAAGGTTATCTAATCCACTCACCAGGTTAACTCGAAAAGGAGTTAAGTTTGTTTGGACGGATGAGTGTGAAGAAAATTTCAACGAGTTAAAATGAAGGTTATCGAGTGCACTTGTGCTCACACTGCCTTGTAGTGGAGAAGGGTTTGTGATCTATAGTGATGCATCCAACAAGGGATTGGGGTGTTTTCTCCTGAAAAATGATGTGGTGATAGAATATGCCTCACGATAGTTGAAAATCAATGAGCAAAATTACCCAACTCATGATTTGGAGTTACCCGTGGTAATATTTGCATTAAAAATATGGAGGCATTATCTTTATGGTGAAAGGTGGGATAATTATACTGATCATAAAAGTTTGAAGTATATTTTCAGACTAAAGGATCTGAATATGTGCCAAAGAAGATGGATGGAGTTGTTTAAGGATTTCAACTGCTCAATTAATTATCACCCTGGGACAGAAAACAAGGTGGCGGATGCATTAATTCAACAAGACCATGCTGGCTTATCCATGATAAGGATCACAAAAGATCCAATATTTATGGATTTACAGAGGATGGATCTTGGAATTATAATGGAAGGGGAAAATTATTATCTTTCTCAAATGAATTTTCATCAATCAATGCATATGAAGATTAAAGAGGCACAGAAAGAAGATGTATAGTTACAAAAGAAGGTGAGAAATGTTCCTGAATTTCAAATTAATTGTGATGAAATAATAAGGTTCAAGAATCGGGTTTGTGTTCCTCCCAACCAAGAATTAAAGACGGAGCTGCTGGATGAGGCTCATAGTTCTTCATTCCCTATTCATCCTGGAATCACAAAGATGTATAGGGACCTAAAAGAGTATATCTGCTAGGATGGAATGAAGATAGATGTTTCTGAATATGTCTCTCAATGCTTGGTTTTCAGCAAGTTAAAGTTGAGAGACACAATTCTGAGGGGATGTTACAACCATTACCCATACCCAAATGGTAATGGGAAAACATCACTATGGACTTTGTCACCGGACTTCCTAAAACATCCAAAGTAAATAATGCTATCTGGGTCATAATTGATCGTCTTACGAAGTCGGCGCGCTTCATTGATATTAAAGAAGATTTCTCTCTGGATCAGCTTTCCATGATATATGTAAAGGAAGTGGTAAGATTGCATTGAGTACCACTTTCCATTATATCTGATCGGGATCTGAGGTTTACCTCAATGTTCTGGAAAAGTCTTTAGCATACTCTGGATACAGAGTTGAGTTTCACCACTCCTTATCACCCTCAGATAGATGGTCAGTCTGAGAGAACAATTCAAACTCTAGAAGACATGTTATGAGCTTTCTCTATGGATTTTAAAGGTGGTTGGGATCAACACCTACCTTTGGTGGAATTTTCGTATAATAATAGCTTTCACTTCAGTATTCATATAGCTCTTTATGATGCTCTCTATGGAAAGAAATGCCGAACTCTAACAAGTTTGGATGAAGTTGGGGAAAGAAAGCTATTAAGACCTGATCTGGTTGATTAGATGGCAGAAAAGTTTTGATCTATTCAACATCACATATGAGCAACTCAGAGTCGACAAAAAAGTTATGCTGACAACCAAAGAAAATACCTAGAGTTTAAAGTGGGTGATAAAGTGTTCTTACGAATATCTCCTTGGAAGAGTGTAATGAGATTTGGAAAGAAGGGAATGTTGAGACCTTGGTATATCGGTCTTTTTGAAATATTGGATCGTGTCGGGAAGGTAGCTTACTGATTGGCGCTTTCACCAAATCTCTCTCAAGTTCACGATGTGTTCCACGTATCTCTCCTGAGAAAGTACATACCTGATCCTTCACATGTACTAAGCTCAGAAGTTGTACCGCTAAAGCATGATCTTTCTTATGAAGAACAAAAGAGAGAGACTCTAGATCATAGAAAAAAAATTCTATGGAACAAGACCACTCGCTTGGTGATATTTTAATGGAGGATCCACCAATTAAAAGAAGCTACATGGGAGCTTGAGGATATGATGGGGGAGAGGTATCCTCATCTGTTTGTTACGAAGTGACGGATTTTGAGGGTGAAATTCATTTAAAGGGTGTTAGAATGTAACACCCTCTTATTTTTTGAGAAGTAGAATTTTTTATGTCTTATGTTATACACAAAATCAAAGGAATATTTCACTACACACAACACTATCTTGGCTTGCATTGAACGCAAAAGCAACCTTCCTCGATACTGTGTGTTGTACGCAATATCGAGTATGACTAAACAAAAATATGTAATTAATATATTTTATAAACTAGGTGCTATGAATAATATTAACTAAATTTTTAATTTTATAACATTATTATTCATCTTTCACATTTTCTAGAACATGATATGAGAACAAAATAAATTTTTCGGGTAAAATAAGTATTTTTTAAAAAATAAAGTTTTCCACCTTTTAAGGTGCACCCATTTTAAATATAATTTTTGACAAGATTATAAGTTCAATTTTACAAAATAAAATTCCTCCATTCAATCTGGATTTAAAAATTTACATTGGATAAATATTTGATACTTTTATGATAACTTTCATATTTTGATGAATTGTAAAAATACGCTATTTTTTAATAGAAAACAACTTCTTTCATTAAAATAATTTATATGGTTAAAATATATTATTGAATGGTTTTAAAGTATAAATAGAATATATTTTTACATTTAATATAATGTATGTTATTAGGATTAATTTTACATTGAATTCATAGGAAAAAACATTTCAAACTTTGGCAATGTTTTTACTTTTTAAACCTGTTTGCTTAACAACATGATTAATTTTAAATTAATTACTAAAACTTATTTGTTTTGAATTTTGAAAAATTCATTCCATTTTTGGATTCAGTGGGTCCAAATTATGTTAATAGGTTACTTTTATTATTTTGATATTATGAATATTAACTATAGTAATTTTTTACTATAGTTAAAGGTAAATCAGGTAATTAAGGGTAAAAATAAGATTATAAAATTACCCTAAAACTTTCCAAAATCCTATTGGATGAATAAAAGTCGACCCATATCACCTAAGGGTCAGACTGGATTCATTTCATTGACTTTTGACAATTAAATAATATAATTATTATTAAAACTAAAGAATGTGACAACATGTCACTCTCTGAAATCTTATAAGTGTTATAATTTTAATTCAGTGATAATCTTCATAAAACATAGGGTATTAATAATCCCCAGAAAGCTAATAAAATTATCTACATCATATGAATTTATTTATAATTTTTAGTGATAAAATAATTATTTTTAATTATTACACAATAGTTTTGTTGAAATTATTTTATTAATTGAAATATCAAATAAATGATTTTAAAATTATTAAAATAAATATTATATGAACTATTTAATGTGACCCACTAATTTTCTAGACAAAAATTATATGTTATTAATATATTAAATCTTTTAGTTCAAACATATCTTCTATATATATTTTATTTAAATTCAAATAAATTAATAGTGTCAATATTGACACTATCGTTATTTTATAAAAATTACATATTATAAATTTTTTTTTAAAACACAAAAATATTTAAAAATTATAAATTAAAATTTATATGGAAGAAATTTTAGTAAATTATACAATTATGGACAAATAAAAAAATATAATTAATTATTTATAATGATTTAAAATTTTGAATATTATTACCACAAATAAAATTAAATATATTAAATAAGGATAAATAATGTTTAAAATGTTTAAAATAAATTCCCAACTTGTATAAATTATATTGGATGATTATATTAAAACCCTATCTCATCTAATATTCTAATTTGAGTAATTTTGGAAGTTTTTATGTGGGGTTTGAATTTATTATAAAATAATATTTTTTAGATTTCCAAAGGTGCCCCTCCCCTCCCTTATAAAAGGGCCCCTCCTCCCTCTCCACTTTACACAACATTGACTCTTCAAGATCGGCCAACCCCTTCCCATTTCACTTTTAAATTTCCATAGAAACATACTAGAGGTCCTGGTCTTCTTCAAAGACTAGTTTTAGTGCCCTAAGAGGAGGTTTCAAAGAGGCGTGTCGAAGAAGAGGAAATATATGTTACTGATTCATTCAAATTTATTTTTTCTTAAACATACTCTTCTTTAGTTGTTTTATTATGAAGTAATAAAATACATATCACAAATATAATGATATTTTATTATAAATATGAAACAACCCTATTTCACCTTATATCCATCATACGGAAAACGAAATCACCACACGTGCGTACGTATGGAATACAGTCTCCACGCCATGTCGTAATCTGTTTTCCACCACCACCTAACTTGGATGGGTATAATGGTGGAAAGAATAAAAATATATGATTATTGTAAATTGATATTTATTCTGAAATGATATACATACACTTCAATAAAATTCTACGATCATGGGAACGATATCATCGCTCATGCGTACGTACGGCCTTCCGTCTCCACGATGTGATGCGACTCATTCTACATGATGTTCATTGAATAATTAATATATATAAATTTATTGAAGGAATAAATATGATATATATTACATTAATACCATTCTGTAAATGAGGTATCTAAAACCCAAAAAGAGGAATCAGAATTTATTCGACAAAACATGCATAAGAACATAAAGCAATGAACACCCGAATAACAAGTAGCAATGAAATATTACTAAAAAGATGATAAGAATATGGACATATATGATATCATAACAACTAATATGATTCTGTAATAAGTCAATGAAAATATTTAAATCATTATACAAGAGGTTCGGATACGTACAAAGCATATCAGATCTAAGGTAAGGGAAAATCTTGCAATCTCAATTTTTATCTGAGATTGTTTACACTTCGGTATTATTGGGGCATATTTGTCATCCACATCCATGTTTCCTCAATATTTAATATTATTTATATCCTCCTAAAATTATTTAAATCCAATTTTTCCTATTGTTGAATCTTTAGTAAAAGATATGAAAGGAATCTTTTGTCATTTTCAGTATGAGATACTTTTTGACTTTTTCGGCCAATGTACGAGAAGAATGTTTTTTTACCTTATACGGCATGAATGGATTTTTATGATTCCATATAACATTATTTACATGAATCTTCCTTTGTAAATTTTCAAGTATATTTTTAATTAACTTCTTTTATTTTAAAATGTTATGACATGTTAAGAAAGGAATGATGTTTTTGAAGAAGAAATGATTCTTTCATCAAGAATGGAGATCAAGTGTATTATCAAAATTATTTTCCATATAAGATAATATATGATTCTATTTCTATATCTATTATTAAATTGATTTGATTATGTTGTGATGGAATTATTTTTATGAAGTCCTTTATCTTATATTAATTGTTTTATGATGTCACGATGTTTAAGAATCCCATTTTTATTACATGGGTTATACTATGATGTATGATTTATGATTTTGTGGCACACATATGAATGGTTTCATTATGAGATGGTTGGGACCTATATCTCCCTCCAATGAATTGGGTAAAGATTTATATCTCATGAGATAGACATGGATGGAATGATAAGTTAATCTGGTTAAGTGATACAGGACGGAAACGAGGAGTGAACTCGGTTCAGAAATGGACTTTGTCCACTAAGATAGTCTTGGAAATGAGTCCTGACTAATAAGAAATGATTTTCTATGATTATGTGTGTATGCCAAAAAGTTTCATGTTATATGTTATGATCATTGGTATTACATTTCACTACTATTATTTATCCCACGTTATTATATTATGATCTCTTTTGCATGTTAGGATATTCAAAATGTTATGTTCTTATGAATATGATATGATTGATATTTATTTTGATTATACTTACTGAGCATTTGAACTCATCCTTTGATATGTTTTCTTTTCCCCAGGTTAGGAAGAAGGGTATTGAGTAGGATATGCGAAAAAGTTACTCTAGGTATGATGAAATAAGAGGTAGACAATGTAGATGATTTATGAACCAGCTGTTTATGTTTCCCTATTTATAAATACACTATACCTATACTATCCTTTAATGGTTTTGTTATATTTTGTAATAAGTATCCTTCGATTCTGAAGTAATAACAATGAATGTAATGTATGGGTCGTTATGGTTATTATGTGGTGATGGTGGTGACTGGATGGGAAATGGTATTCTTTGGAAGATAATTTTTTATTATAAATATATATAGTGGATGTGATGAGGAAGTGTTGTTGATGTTATATGTTTGTAGTGTGTTGTTTTCAATATTTATATGGTGGGTTGTTTTGTTTTTATTTTTTGCAATAATTTTCTATTAGCTGTGGAACTAAATGATATTGGTGGAAGTAGAATGGTTAATTTGATGTATTATAAAATTCAATGAAATTATTTCTGAATTATTAAAATTAAGTGGGATGTGTGTCTTAAGTGGTTGTTGTTAAATATTATATAATATAATTCATAAATTCTTTTTATGATACTGATGGGAAAGATAAATGATTTTTTTAGTAATGGTAAATCATGAGAATTCACATTACTTGAAAATAAATATTCAATTAAAAATATTTGTTACTACTTTATAGTATGGTGTAATGCATTTAGGGGTTAATCAAAATTTATTAGATGTATTAGGTCATTATGGGTGATTTTGTGATTTTGGAGGACATGCATTCTGTGAACCCAGAGGTTGGGAATGTTTCAATGGATACTACTATATATACATTGTGATTTCTAATTTCACGCCACCTACAATGACCACTATGTTATGACACCCAATTTATTGGTGGTTGTATTTCCAAGCATCCTAATGGTGAGAGTAGAAGGTTGAAAGTCCAATCTTCCCTTATCCCTCTTTATAGTGAGTTTTATATTCATGGGGTATGATTTCTAGAAATTTAAAGTGATCTTGATGTTTAGTTTGATGAGGATGGTTATGTGGTTCATAATGGTGGTTTTGCATTATAGTAGTATATTAAACGAGTTATTTAATTAATATTATTAATCAATACAATTTATTTTATTTAAATGGTTGATATATAATTTTATGGACCAATTTTCTTTGGTGAGATGCACTGTGATTTCTTATGTGTAATATAGAGAAATTTGAAGTGATTTCCATTTTTTAATTGTGTAACATTCCATGTTTTGAACCGGATGAAAAAATGCAGGAAATAAATTTTTTCTGTTAAATAGGCAGGCCTGTTTTAAAAACTGAGAGTTTGAACTTTTTATTCCGATAGTCGACATTGTGGTGTTGATAGAATAAAAATATTAAGTTTATTTAATTGTTACATGTGTTTTTTTTGTTTTAAAAAAATGAAATAAAACTCAAATGGTGCGTTATATGAGAAATATGAGACCATCGTTAGGTCTTGAATGTCGGGTTTACTCTAGGCTGGATATAACATTGATTCGCATCAGGTGTTTGTCACCATCACACATGATAATTCAATATTTATTTTTAATTAGTTAATTATTTCATTTTTATATAATAAATAATTATTTTATCTCAAACGGTGGGTTGTATAAGAAATATGAAACAACCGTTAGGTTTGGAATGTCGGGTTCATCCTAGGCAGGGTATATCATTGATTCACATCGAGTGTTTGGCACCATCGAACATGATATTTTCATCTTTTTTTTTAATTTATTAATTATTCCATTTTTTATATAATTAATAATTATTTTCTCTCAAATGGTGCGTCATATGATAAATCTGAGACCACTTTTAGATTCAGAACGCCGGTTTTACCCTAGGTAGTTTATAACCTTCATTCGCATTGGGTGTTTGGCACCCTTGGACTTCATAATACCGTCTTAATTTTTAATTAATTAATTATTATGATATTTAAATAATAAATAATTATTTTCTCATAAATGGTGTGTCGCATGAGAAATATGACATCACCGATAGTTCTGGGATGTGGGGTTTACCCTAGGCAGGGTATAACCTTTGCGAGTGTTGGACATTTGGTCTTATCGCACCCGAAGATAATTTATTAGTTTTTTAAATATTTTATTGGAAATTAGACATATTAATAATTTTCTTACTAATATTATTATTTATTTTGAAAATAATAAATGAAAATTCACATCCACAGTTAATAAACCATGTTGTGGTGTAAATAATAACTACGCAATGTAATAAATGTGATATTATTAATTATTTGAATTAAATTAAAATGCACAATCAATATTTATTTAATAATCGTTATCTTGTTTTTATGGTTTTGTTTTTATGTTATTTATTGTGTAATTGATGGGTTGAATTAAATAATTATTATTATTTTAATTATTTTTATTATAATTATATTGGGCCAAAAACATTGATGTATATATATATTTGAGAATAAATATATATATATATATTGTTATATATACATGTGTGGGTGTGTATATATGAATATGAAGATGTGTATATTTATATATATAGATAACATGTATATACATGGGTGGATATTTATATTGAGGTTAGATAAAATATTTTCAATTATCTACATAAATGTATTTAACATGTCTACTTAAATGAAGTTGTGGAATTTTAGATTTTTAATACAAATATTTAAAACGACCCAGGGCTCGTGCCTACACACCCTGTTGCGGGTCCCAGGCAGCTATTAAAATTAATTAAATGATTTTTGAGGCATTATGTAAAATATCGCGTCACGCTATAGCGCAGTGTTCTGGTTAAAAATAATTAAAAATGATTAAAGGAAATTATTGGAATTTAAATAGGGATAAAAATAAATAATAAAATATATATGGTTGGATAAAAATTTAAAATAAATAAAATGTGGTAAACCCATTTTAATTATTAATTTCATTCTGTCCACCATTTTATTTTTATTATTTTATTTATTTATCTTTTTTTATTTTTAACCTTTTCTTTTCTTTTATTTCTTATTAATTTATTTTTCCTCTCCTCCTCTGTTGTGTGTGGCGCACCTCTCCTCCCTAGGTGGCGCACACCACTTTCTCCTACCTTCAGAAGATCGCCGCACCTCCGTTCATCGTTTTTTTTCTTCATCGTTAGGTGCAATGTGAACCTATCGGTAATGCATATCCCACGCACCAAGAATCGTGCAATGTCATTCCAAATACATTGTGCAGTTCGCCAGAGAAGGATTTTACCCAATATTGGGGTTTTTCTAAAATCATCCTTATTCTTCTGTTTAAGGTCAAATAAAAGCCTACCGCAGATCATAGGATCATTTACGACCATAAGAAAGGGCGTTTACTCTCTTGCCATCTATTTATTTGCGATTTATAAAAACGTGTCGTTGTGCCCTTAGTCGGTGCGTACCTGCTTTTTGAAAATTAACAAATTTCATTAATTCAATTGTTTCCCCTAGTTTTTGCATCCCTGTGATCATTAATTAAATTGTTTAAATTGATGCAATGTGGTGGGACATGCCTTTGGGTGTTCTGATGTGGTTGATATAAATTATGTTAGCTCGTATAATTAATTCATTTTACCACATTTGTAACACAACCTATTTTTATTGTGTTTAATTTAAATAATAATTTAAAAAATAATTAAGAACCTTAAATTGTGGGATCTTTCACCGTTGTCTGTGTTGAATTATTTATTTATTTAAATGTGCATGCCTGAGGATTTAAATTAATTAACTCCTTATGTTGTGCCGCATGTTTATGTGATGTTTGATTTAAATAATTAATTTAGATTATTTATGAACCTTTAAATTGTTGGATCTTTGGTAGTTGGTTGTGCTAATTTATTTACTTATTTAAAAGTTCATTTTATCGTCTTATGATTATGTGTTACTTTTCCACATTATGATTTCTGTGCAGAAATATTTTATTTTCCCAATGTGATGCACGGGTGTGACTCTTTAGTTTGAAGCTATAATTACATATGTTGATGTCATATTTTCTACAGTGAAAACATTAATTAAATTTAGGGTGGGGAAAGGAGGTGGCTCACGTATTAAGGGCCACACTGAGGCCCTTCATTCCTGAAAGTTATCTCTATTTGTCGGGGGGCGGTGTTCTTGGCTTTTCTGGACCGAGACTTCCTCAGGATTTCTAATACTTATGAGTGACACAAGTTCCAAAATATCCCTTCAAGATTGACCCATTGGCAATGTGGCAAATCCAGCCTTGGATGGTGCTCGACCCCTTTTTGCGAGATCGAGACAGACTCAAGGTAAAGTCATGCCATGAGTGATACTTGGTCTTTCAAAATATTTCCTTGGTCGAGCTTGGTGGTATTGGATAATTGAAGGATGTTCAGTAGAGATACCTTTAGGATGGTCTTGGACTCAAACTCTCAACTTGAACCTTAATAATGATGCACTGAAAGTTTATATTAATGTTGTTTTTAGTCTCTTGATATTGAAGATATTTTCTGGTATGTTGAAGCACACCTGGTTGACAATGACTTAGACCCCAAGATAAAGCACAAGAATGGGGGCATGTCTCTTCCTTGTTTTAACTTACTCTTACATGAAAATATATATTCATATGTGTATTCTACTTACAGGTACTCCTTTCAAACATCCGGTGTAGGTCGAAGCAGGTGATTAGGCATGGGTGCCGTTTGGAACCCAAACAGACTTATTAATTCCATTTCACAGAATTAATTATCTGAAATTGTTATATAATGGCACAATGGATTATATCATTGCATGAAATGGAATGGTTTAGAAACCCTAGGTGCTGGCCTACTGGTATTTTATCTCACACCCTGTTCCGATGTCATTGACACTTGATTAGATTATATTCTTGCAGGTATTGACAACGGGAAGTGTGCTGCTTCTGATGCTTGATTATTTCTTACGGATTTGGATAAATATTGGGGGAAGACGACCGAGCCTTTCCCATGATGTAGTTTTCACACATCGTGTATTTTCATTTAAGTTGATATCATTCTTGTATTCTTTTTTTTTTGATTATTTACATTCGTATAGACATCATAGCATAACATAATTATATACCTGGTTTTATTTATCAGCTTCCGCACTTGAGTATTATTCAGTTGCATTATTTATATTTCTTATGATGTAGTTTGTTCATTTATATGCTTAAGCAATTTATTATTTAATTTCTATTACTTCCACTGTGTATTACCTATTACCTATGAGGTCATAGTCTCCTCCACAGACCTATCAAAAAGGCCCTCACTACTATCCAATAACCTCTGGCATTTTGGGTGATGCTCTTGAGGTCTTGTATCCTACCAGTCTGGCAACCATCATAGATGTGAGGCTATTCGGGACATTAAAAAGGGGTATTAGAGGTGGTATTTTTTTCTTTATTTCTATTTTGGGTTGGTAGATAGGAGACTAGGAATGCGTCGATGCTTGGTTAATAGTCGTGCTTGGGACTGATCACCCCATGTATGGGAAATGACCAAGTGGCCCGGGTTGGGATTGATGATCATGCTTTTCAATATTATAGTTGACATTATTTCACCTTGAGAGATTGGTGTAGATTCCACTACTTATGAATTTATGGAATTTATGATATTTTACCCTTGTCCTATCATGGTAAGGATGAAGCAATGCATGCATCATAATAGGCACATAGGAATTCACATGTCAAGCATAGTTCCATGCCATGTAGTTGCATTTTCGGATGCCTGTTCATTCAAATTGTGTTCCTTTAATGTATGCCTTGTCCTATAATTATTTATCATTCATTTTTAGATACCATGTGTTAGTGATATAACTTGCATGTTAGCTTCTTTTCATGCTACCTGTTTAAAACCATTTTTGCCTTGAATCCTTCTTTTATGCCTATGAGAATATATTTGTGTTTAAAACATTATGATTATGTGATTACAACATGTCTCTCTCTATTAGAATCTTGTAGTGACCTACTAGTGTTTTTTATGTAATTGGTTTCATTGATAATATTTATTGGTTTCCATTGAATGGGTGCCAAATGCCAAAAACTATAAAGTGTATAGTTTCTTATTAAGTAGATAGCCTCCCATATATCTAGGCTTAATTTTTTAGGATGTTATAAATTAAAAATATTTAGTTAACTACCAAATGTAACAACTAGGTCCAAGTAGGCTAGTTGGTGAGTGTTCATTATGAGAAAACCCAGTATCGATGTTGTGACTCGTAATAATTAAACAACTATTTTTGGATTGCATTCTAATGAACCTAGGTCAACTTAGTGGTACCATTGTAGGTTTCATTATCTTCTTAAAAGATTTTTATGTGATAGATTTCCAAATTAAGGACATGATTTCAATTAATGTAAAATGTTATAAAATAGATTTTTATAAAACTTGCATGTTTTTCCTTGAGGCATTTTTTAGGATCATGTACCTTGTGTTTTGTTTTGAAAAAATGGTACTTTTGTTTTGATTAAATATTTTGATGATTTAAGATTAATTGTTATTAAACATATAGGGATTGGATATGAAACATGAATCAATGTCCTCGGTTTAAGACTCTGATATAAGACTAGTTTGTGTTTCTCTTTGAGTCACTTTGGAATAGAACTTTTCACATGTCGTTGTCCCTAGTCAGACCCACTAGATTAATATGACACCCTTTTTCAGATGAGTGGTCATCTTTTCCTTAACTTTTGTTTCGAGCTTAAGAATCGGTAATGCTAATTTCCATTAGGTTAGGAATTTCTTAAAAATGGTAATTTTCTTCATACTTCATTTGACCCTCTCTTCTCCACAATGATGGATGACTTGGTATGTCGTCATCCGAGTTAAAAGTCATCTTTCTTCTGTATCACCTCAGGGTAGAATGTGTTCATGTATGCGGTGTCATTGAGTTCTTAATGCTGTGATGAACTAGTTGAATTCAGTGTAATCATCAAGTATTACACTGTTAAATACATTTCAGGTTGTCTTCGTAGTAAGATGACTGCTATGTTAAAGGAATCAAGTTTGTCCCAATTCTCAGGATGACTTTTAGAGACTCGGGTGTTTTGAAACGCTAGTCAGTTTGGTTGGGTTTTCATGCCCTTTTTTCAATTTTTTCCTTCTAGAATTAATCTAATCCTCTTTGTGTATTCTTCTTTATGTGACGAGCATGTCCCCTATCCTTCTTTCATCATTGATGCACTAAGAGAGTATTTGACTTACACTATGCTAAAGCATTAAAAGTTTTTCGTATTTTTTGGGTGTTTTTCTTTGTGTTGCACACTTATGTGTCGTTGTTACTGAGGATTTGTTTTTTTGAGTGATCCTCAGATTTATGTGTAGGAATTCCTTGGTCGAACTCTTGTGCATCATCCATTTATTCTAACATGACCGTCAGGACGATGCACTCCAGCCTCAGTCAATGTTTTGATATGGGAATCTTGTTTTTGTACTGACATCTCACTCATAAACATGGAGTATGGACTACCTGGAATTATTTCCTTTCACTCATGGTGTGCCATTCCGAGGTTACCCTAGACATGTTGTCGGACTCGGTGATTCCTAAATCATGGAACGTCACCAGAGGTCAGGTATGAACTTTAGTGGATGTGTTTGTGTGAATGTGAGATACCTTGGAAGAAGATTTCAAAGTTTAGTCTATAAAACACTTTCCATCTAAGCCATGAACCTTCTTAAATAGTCGATCAGAGTGTCTTGACAGGTTCTCTCTCTTGCTCAATGAATCGGTTAGTGAAGAAAAGTTTTCTGACACACCGTCAGGTAATACAATTGTTGTTTGGGTCGACTGTGGATTTTGATAAAAATCTGGCTCGTCATGGGCTTTATGGGCGATGGGGAATCGACCATTTTATACATTTCAGAAATCAAGTGAGAATCATCGCTAAAACATTTAAGGGAGTGTATTATAAAAAATTCTTACAATGTATGTGTTGTGACTTGGAATTTTCCTCATTCTGACTTTAAAACTTAAGGTGGGATGTAACATTATCTAGTAGTTAATAAGATGAAAACATGGTTGTGTCTCTATCTAAACTAGTTTTTATAAGTACCATTTCGGTGTTCCTGTTGGAAAATGGGCTTTTGAATAGCTCTTAATGGAATTTTTGTTGCTTATCCAACAAATTCTGGAATGTACGTTGGGTTTTTAGAGCCACAACATGACTATTTTTATGAGACTGCATGACCATATAGATTGAGTGAGGGCTACGTTGTTCTGGAAGGCTTCTCGGGGATGAGAATTTCTATGGTGGGAAGTTTGTAACGTTCCGTGTTTTGAACCTGATGAAAAATGTAGGAAATAAATTTTTCCGTTAACTAGGCAGACCGGTTTTAAAAACCGAGCGTCGGAGATTTTTATTCCGATAGTCGACATTGCGGCGTTGATAGAATAAAAATATTATGTTTATTTTATTGATACGTGTGATTTTTTTTTTTAAAAAAATGAAATAACTCTGAAACTTTGTGTCATATGAGAAATCTAAGACCATCGTTTGGTCCATAACGTCAGGATTACCCTCGGTAGGGTATAACAATGATTCTCATTAGGTGTTTTTCATCCTCGCACATGGTAATTCCATCTTTATTTTTAATTAATTAATTATTCCATTTTTATATAATAAATAATTTTTTTCTCTCAAACGGTGCGTCATATGAGAAATATGATGTAAGAACCCGAGTTTTTAGAATGGATCAAAATCCCGACCCTGTTTGAAGTTTTGACTGGTGTCTGAGAAAACTAGATGAAATTGGTAGTTTTTGGAAATTTCCAGACTGCACACTGTGTACTTTAAGTACACCTCATGTTTGTGTATTCAAGATACCGGCCATGTGCTTTCCGAGTACATTCCATGTAGAAAATTTATTACTACACAACGAGTAGTTTTAAACACGCCGTGTACCCCCGATCATGTGGCGGATATATATGGTGTGTAGACCTATTGGACAGGGGGATTCGATGAAACAATGTGCACACTGTGTTCCCCATGGACATGCCATGTAGTCTAGTCATGTATAAGGGATATACAAGGTGTGTGGGAGAGAAGGGAAATTAAGTACACGCTGTGTACCCAGAGGTGCACACCGTGTACTCATGTCGGCAAGTTTGGAAAGTAAGTTGGACGAATTACAGCCACGAAATGAATAGTTAAATGATATACACGACATGTAGTCATGATGTACATACTATGTAATTTATTGTTTTGCATTAAAACGGGTAGTAGCCTCGTTTTGAGTTGGAACTCGTTTTGTTCTGCTAGTTTCGTGAACCAAGCCAGCCAGATATTTTTTTCCTCTCCTGGTTCTTCATCTGAAGTCGGATCCGATCACATTTGGTTGCATTGGAACCTCCTTAGTAAGGCCTCGATTCCCCTTGGGCCGTTTTGTATTATTTATATTCTAGAACGAGATATAGGGGTTTGATCAGTATTGATTATTTTGTAGATCTATCGCGTTTTAGACCGAATTAGAAGCTATTACAGGAGGAGTAGCATCATAGGAGTCTCAGGTAGGTGGTCCATACCTCTTGTCGGGTTTTCGGGATCATTTTGGTAATGTAGCCTTCGGCGCATTTTTGGGTATTTTGAGCGGGAGCCGATTTATCGTCTGTTTCATATTGAATTAATTGATGGACCTATGGGATGCCATTGGGTATGCCCGGTTACCAGTTTTTCGTGTGAGGGGTCGAGCGTGGGGTCGTAGCTCATCGGGGAATTTTGGATGGGGATTCCAAAATTGTTAAATATTAATTATATTATTATAAAATGATGAGTTTAATTTATTAAGCATGTTGTAATTGTTAGAGGCATTCAATACCTCGGTGTTGTTGACTGATAAACGTTGGGTTAGGGAAATTCTATTGTTTGCATGTTTTGCCTCTTTATGTGTCCTGTTTAAATTTGTTATATATGAAATTGCTGAATTTCACATGATGGACGCTTTGGATTGTGTTGGGCATGGCCTGGATATTCTTGAGTGATTCTAATCACATTTTGGGCTTGGCCCGGGTTACGTTGGGTGGTTCTGAACACGGGATTGGGCGTCTTGGATGTCAGTTTGAGGCAGAATGACTGTCAGGTTGGGTTTGGCCTAGGATACTAGGATGGATATGCCATCGGACTTGAGAGACATGGTCACAGGGACACGAGGTCTCAGAGATGTGGTGTGTTGGGTACTATTTTGATAATTACTTCTCACCCGGAATTTGTGTAGTGTTCACACAAAGATACTCCGTGATGTGGTTGTTTTGACCACTTGTGTGGGTAGAGGCCCCCGTTAGTTGCAGTTTAGGTATGATTGGTTTTGGGGGTTCATACCGTAGGGAGCCACATGGGAGGTGAGGAGCCTTCTAGGGATAGTGTTGAGACTATCTGGTTGGGGTCCAATGTTTGCCATTATTTGAGGTCATATATTATTGTCCCTCCGGATACATTGTTTGAGGGAAGACATCATTGTCCGTCTGGATATTTTATGTGATGGTAGACATTGTTGTCCCTCAGGTTAATATTTTGAAGACATGCATTGATTTTATTCTGGGTTACTTCTTGGGAGTCCCTTTATGGCATTGGTACTTGAGACACGTGGTGTCACGGGCACATGGTGCTGGGATACATGATAAAGATTCTGGCATTGGACGAAGCAGGTGACACTCCATGGTGGCTGTTGAGCACTAGTGGAGTTAGTGTTTATTTTTGCATTGTTCTGTTTATTTCTTTCCTTATAAATTCATGCATGCTTAAAAACTTATATTAGGTACTCACATTTTGGTGGTATCCTACAGAGATTTGTCTCACACCCTGCGTGGACCCTCCAGGACGTGTGTAGACTTTATGGATTTACGTGCAAGAAAGAGGCCAGATTTAGGAGTTGTGATTTGTTAGATGTTTCATGGAGATGGTATGGAACATGAGGTCATACCTAGATGTGGTTTACTTTGATTTATTTTCTTTTCTATATCATCATGTTTACTTGTTGTAGCTATAGTTGGTTATCCATTGGCGCCCTTTTTGTATTCAGTTATGTATGACCTTCTTTGGATGCATGTTTTATTGTTTAGTATTAGTTACATGTTATCAATCTGTTGTTGTGATTATTTCTTCTGATGTTTTTTATATTTACTATTTTTTCTGTTTATCTATATAGATTATTCTTTTGATCGGCGGGTCTGGATCGAGTCTGCTGAGTCCTTTATTCCGCTACATGTTTATTATTATACTCGGACTAGTACCCTTATTATTATCCTCCGAGAGGGTATAGCCTCCCCACTATACCTAAAAGACCCTCACTGCTAGTCGGCAACCTTTGGCTTTTGAAAATGTGCGCCTAAGGTAGTAACACCTGACCCGTGTAACGTTGTTCCGGTGGCTGTTCGGGTCCAGGTCGTTACAAAGTGGTATCAGAGGAGTTCTTGATAGGGATTTAGTAACAGTAGTTTACTGGATACTAAAGATATTGAGACTTCTCTTTTCTTCTACTATTTTTACTATTTTGGATGTGGTATACTAGAGATAGGTTGTTACTCGAACTGGGTCTCTATCTTGTTCTTGGGTGCCTCCATCCCCAGGTACGAGGGATAGACCATGTTACCTTGGGTGGGAACTGGTGTTTTATTTTTTCTCAGATTATAGTTTATATGATTTCCACCTCAGTGGCTCACTTGATGTGTGAGGTTGTTGATTGTGATATGTGACCCCTGACCCGGTGTGGTAAGGGAGAGTTGGACCTTTTCCCATTATAGTAATGATTGGTTGTTTGGATTTTTATAGGCACATTTTAAGGGTATTTCAATTTCATAACAGCACATATTCTTTGTGAAGTTATAATACCATGTGAATAAAATCAATTTCAATGTTTTTATGCTCTGAAATTGGTATAAGTGAAATTCTGGATTAAATTTATTGTTAATTTTAATGTGTTTTCCATGCTCTATTTTTGTATAATTGCATGTGGCAGGATATTTTGGTATGACTCTTATGACAGTGGGCATGTACTATCGGTTGAGGTGATTTTTATCAGCAGTATTGGGAAACTCAGTCGTCGGTTTGAGGCAACATTGGTTGTAGGGATGGGCATGGATTGAGGTACTTTGATACATGTCTTTGTTAAGGGTGGGTAAGGAGGCCATGAGTTCGGGATGTCGTGGGGCATGGGTTGATGTTGGGGTGAGTAAGGGTAGTAGTTATGCACATCCTTTTACAGCTTTCTTATCTCCGTTGAATATATATTGTTATATATATATGGGATGTATGACCATTTATGGTATTCATCAGGTTCCTCCAACATGTCTCGATGGAGAGTCAGACAAGTGAGGATACAGTGCCGCTAGTGCAGGATCAGGTTCAGGATTTGGTACAGGAAGAGCATGAGCCATAGGTACTGGATTAGGGATAGGATCCAGTGTAGGCAGTACAACAACAGAGTTTGGAAATATTCGGGCCGTGGTTCGATGAGAATCTCCAAGCGAGCTTGGTATGTGTCTTGCAGGGGATCGATAGAGGCACACAGGGTACAGATGCATCTATGGAATATCTGACACTGGACTTCTAGTCTCAACACCCACTGCTTTTTCAGGGTGAGGGTGGTCCGTAAGTGGCTGAGAACTAGATAGAGAGTATGTAGATGATCTTCAGGTAACTAAATACACCACTAGGGTGGAGGGTCAAGCTGGCGACGTACATGCTGAGAGGATCGGCAAAGCGTTGGTGGGATGTGCATGTTCAGGCTCGTAGGAATTAGGGACTGACATGGAAGGACTTAAAGGACTGGTTCTTTGAGAACATCTATCAAGAGACACTGAGGGTAGATATATCTCGGGAGTTCTTGAGTCTTCACTAGGGAGACATGGCCATCATGGACTATGCAGATACATTCACTGAGTTGTCTCATCTTTCACCTGGTATGGTAAGCAATGACGCAGTTAGGGTGAGGCGCTTCGAGGATAGATTATGACATGCCATTCGGGTCACGTTGAACATCTTCGGGTTGGGTTCGCTCTCCGAGGTAGTGATCTATGAACTCATAGCAGAGGGTAACCCAAGGGATAGGCCCCAGGATGTCCGGAAGACAGCTTCAGGTGGCAGTTTGGATAGCAGGAAGCGAGGACCGGATGAGTTCCAGCAGGGCGGTCAGGCCAAGGGCTTAGCTAGACCACATCTTAGTAGTTCATCAGTGATTTTTTCCAGTGTGGAAAGTCAGGACATGTTTAGAATCAGGTTGAGGGGCCTCCAAAGGAGTGCCAGGCATGTGGGAAGGTCAGGAGTCTGGAGAGGTTCTGCAGGTTTCCTTCTCAGACAGCCGGCAGACAGTAACCAAGAAAGACAGTGGCATCTGAAGTTGTTTCAGGTTCGGTACCAGGATAGGGTAGCCAAGGTTCAGCTGCATGCGGAGGATGTGACAGAGACAGCGGGACCCAGCTGAAGGGTCAGTGGCTGGTGACTGGAGACGTACCGCAGGGAGGTCAGGCATCAGGCAGCCGTACTTTAGGCTAGGTTCACACTGTGGAGCTTCCAAAGGCTGATCAATTTGGTGAGATGAAGATGGATAGCGGTACACCGCAGTGTGGTAGTGATCTCCATATTTCCTTTTTGGCATGACCTATAGAGGTGTGTCTGTTTTTAATGAACGTGGTGCACAAGATCTATGTGGACTGACTAGATGCTAGTTAGTGGGATTGGAACCATATTGGGTGCATGATATTATATATATATGTATGTATGTATGATATGTGTAGCATCATGGCATCGAGGATGCGTGTTACTTGAGGTGCCTTGGGAATCTGTACATCGAGGATACATGTTACTTGAGGTTATGTGGGCATCGGGGCATCGAGATTGTGGGTTACTGGAGGTGCTAGGCACCAAGACCTCATGGAGGCCAACACCGATGCGGTGCGGGATACATTGGGTTTCGAGAGCGACACATGAGCACCAATGAGGTGCAGGGGTGACGATGCATCACGGAAGGACTATGAGTCCAAAAAACAGGTTATTAAACCTTGATTTATTTATGTTTCGATGGGTTGAGATCAGGTTAGGGGATTCCTAAGGTGGGGGCCCCATTGAAGAATTTAGTTGGGACCTCTGAAACTGGGGACGTTCAGGTTACGTTGAATGTGGTGGTATATTTGGTGCCATCTTTAGGTTTCTTTTGCTAGCTCGGAGACGAGCTATGTTATGGTGGAGAGATTGTAAGAACCTAGGTTTTTTGAATGGGTCAAAATCCCAACCCTTTTTGAAATTATGACTGGTTTCTGAGGAAACTGGAGGAAATGGGCAATTTCTAGAAATTTCTAGACTACACGTCGTGTACTTTATGTACACACCGTGTATGTGTAGGATGTGACCGTCCATGTGCACGCCGAGTACCTTCCGTGTGATGACTGTGTAGAAAATTTCTTACTACATGGCATGTAGTTTTAAACACTTTGTGTACCCACGAATGTGTGGCGGCTATACATGGCGTGTAGGCTTATTGGCCGGGGAGAATCGATGAAACTAAGTACATTCTGTGTTCCACTTGGACATTTCTTGTGTTCTAGATGTGTATAAGGCATGGCCTCTAGGAGAGAAGGGAAACTATGTACACACTGTGTACCTAGAGATACATGCCGTGTACTCATGTCAGTAGGTACGGAAAGTAGTCGGCGGAATTCCACCCACCAAATGAACAGTTAAATGATATACATGGCATGTAGTCATGAATTAAACGTCGTTTACTTTTTGTGTTAAAACAGGAAGTAGCCTTGTTTTAAGGCGGAAATTGTTTTGTTTCACTGGTTTTGCGAACCAAGAAAGCCGGATCTTTTTTTACTCTCCCGGTTCTTTGTACGAAGTCCGATTTGATCACAGTTGGATGCATTGGAACCCATCGGTAAGGCCTATATTCCCCTTGGGGAATTTTTTTATTTCTTTTCTAGAACTAGATATAGGGGTTTGAGAGGGATTTATTCTTTTATAGATCTATCACATTTTAGACCAAATTAGAGGTTGTTACCGGAGGAGTAGCATCGTACGAGTCTTAGGTAGGTGGTGCATACCTATTTTCATGTTTTCGTGGTGATTTGGGTAACGCAGCCTTCAGCACGTTTTCAGGTATTTTGTGCGGGACCCATTTTATATGCTGTTTCATATTGAATTCATTTTTGGACCTGTGGGAAGCCATTGGGTATGCCCAGTAACCAGTTTTTCTGGAGCGGGGCTGGGCGTGGGGTCGTAGCTCATCGGGGCATTTTGGCTAGGGGATGCCAAAATGGTTAAATTTAAATTATATTGTTATATAATATTGAGTTTAATTTATTAATCCCTCTATAATTGTTAGAGGCATTCAAGACCTCGGTGCTCTTGACTGATAACCGTAGGGTTAGGGAAATTCTACTATTTGAATTTTTTGCCCCTTTATGTGTCCTATTTAAATTTTTTATATATTCAATTATTGAATTGCACATTTTGGACACTTTGGGTTGTGTTGGGCATGGGCCTAATATTCTTGGGTGATGCTGATCATAGGTTGGGCTTGGACCGGGTTACGTTGGGTGGTTTTGACCATAGGATTGGGCGTCATGGATGTCGGTTTGAGGCAGGATGACTGCTAGGTTGGGCATGGCCCGAGTTACTAGGATGGCAATGCCATTGGACATGAGTGACATTGTAGTAGGGACACGAGGTGTCAGAGATGTGGTGTCTTGGGTACTATTTTGGTGATTATCGCTCACCCTTACTTTGAGTAGTGTGCACATAGAGATACTCTAGGATGAGGTGGTTTTGACCACTCATGTGGGTAATGGCCCCCGTTAGTTGCGGATTATGAACTATTGGTTTGGTGGTGCTTACCGTAGGAAGCCACATGGGAGGTGAGGAGCCTTCAAGGGACAGCATTGAGGCTATCTGGTTGGGGGCTGAGGATCGCTGTTGTTTGGGGGAATATATCACTGTCCCTCCAGATACTTTGTTTGAGGGCATACATCGTTGTCCCTGCGGATATTTTATTTGTGGGAAGAAATTGTTTCCCTCTGGTTATTATTTTGGGTACATGCATCGTTGTTCCTTCGGGTTACTTCTTGGGCATGCCTTTGGGATGTGGGTACTTGAGACACGTGGTGTCAGGGGCACATGGTTCCGGGTTACATAACAGAGATTCCGGCATTGGCCGAAGCAGGTGACACTCCATGGTGGCTGCTGAGAACCAGGGGAGTTAGTGTTTATTTTTACATTGTTTTGTTTATTAGCTTTCCTTATAAACTCATGCCTGATTAAACACTTGAATTAGTTATGCACCTTTGGGTGGTATGCTACTATGATTTGTCTCACACATTGCACGGGCCCTCCGGGACGCATGCAGACTTTATGGATTTATGTGTTGGAAAGAGGCCAGCTTCAAGAGCTGGGCTGCATTAGTTGTTGCATGTATATGGTTTAGTCCTTGAGGTCTTACCTAGCTGGGGTTTTCATTGTTTTGTTTTGTTTTATGTATCAACATTCTTACTTGTTGTAGCTACAGTTCGTTAGCCATTGGCGCCCTTTTTATATTCAGTTATGTATGACCGACTTTGGATGCGTGTTTTATTTTTTAGAAGTAGTTACATGTAATCAGTATGTCTTTGTGTTTATTTCCACTACTGTTGTATATATTTACTATTTCGTCTATTTATCTATATTGATTATCCTTCCGCTCTATGGGTCTGGATTGAGTCTGTTGAGCCCTTTATTTCGATGCATGTTTATTATTATACTCGGACCAGTTCCCTTATTATTATCCTCTGAGAGGGTATAGCCTCCCAAATATACCTAAAGGCCCCTCGCTGCTAGTCTGCAGCCTTTGGCGTTCGGGGAGATGCGCCTAAGGTAGTAACCCCCGGCCCATGTAGCACTGTTCGGGTGGCTGTTCAGGTCTGGGTCGTTACATCTTAAACCACTGTTAGGTCCCTTACGTCGGGTTTATCCAAGGTATGGTATAGCCATGATTCGCATCGGGTGCTTGGAACACTCACAAATTTTATTTCCATCTTTATTTTTCAGTAATTAATTATTCCATTTTTTATATAATGATTAATTATTTTCTCTAAAACGGTGCACCGTATGAGAAAATCTGAGACTAATGATAGGTCTAGAACACTGAATTTACCTTATATAGGGTATTACCTTCATTTGCATTGAGTGTTAGGCACTCTAACAATTGATAATAACATAATTATTTTTAATTCATTAATTATTTTGATTTTTAAATAATAAATAATTATTTTCTCACAATTGATGTGTCGAATGAGAAATCGGACATCACTGATAGTTCGGTGAAGTGGGGTTTACCCTAGGAAGGGTATAACCTTTGTGATCATTGGAAGTTTGGTCATATCGTACCAGACATATTTTTTTTGTGTTTTAAATATTTTATTGGCAATTAGATATATTAATAATTTTATTATTAATATTATTATTTATTTTTAAAATAATAAAAGAAAATTCACATCCACAATTAATAAATCATGTTGTTGTGTAAATAATAACTGCGCAATTTTATAAATGTGATATAATTAATTATTTTAATTAAATACAAATGCCCAATCCATATTTATTTATTAACTGTTATGTTTTTTTATGGTTTTGTTTTTACGTTATTAAGGGTGTAATTGATGGGTTTAATTAAAAAATGATAATTATTAAAATTAATGTTATTAATATTATATTGGAACAAAAACATTGATGTATATATATATATATGAGATTAAATATATATATATAGTTATATATACAATTGTGGGTGTATATATATTAATATACAGATGTGTATATATATATATAAAACATATATACATGGGTGGATATTTATTGTTAGGTTAGATAAATTATTTTTAATTATCAACCTAAATGCATTTAACCTATCGACTTAAATCAAGTTGTTGAATTTTATGTTTTTATTTCAAATCGTTAAAGAGACCACGGGTGTGCGCCTGCGCACCCTGTTGTGGGTCCCAGACAGCTATTAAAATTAATTTAATGATTGTTTAGGCTCTATGTAAAATATTAAATCGCACCATAGCACAAAGTTCGAGTTAAAAATAATTAAAAAGCATTAAAGGAAAATAATGGAATTTAAAGAGGGATGAAAATAAATAATAAAATAGATACGGTTGGAGAGAAATTAAAAATAATTAGAATAAGGTAAACCTATTTTAATAATTTATTTCATTTCTTCCAACATTTTATTATTATTATTTTATTTATTTATCTCCTTTTTTTTTTTGCTTTTTCTTTTATTTCCTTTCCTTTTTATTTCTTTTTCCTCTCCTCCTCTCCGCCTCCCCTGTGTGTGGGGCACCTCTCCTCCCTTAGTGGTGCGTACCACCTTCTCCTACCTTCGGAAGATCATTGCACCTCCATTTGTCATCCATTTTCTTTTCCGTCAGGTGCACTTTGAAACTATTGGTAAGGCTTATCCCTCACACCAATAATCATGCAATCTCATTTCAAATCCATTGCGCAGTTCCGCACGGAAGTATTTTACCCTATTTTGGGGTTTTTCTAAAATATTTAGTGTTCTTTTGTTTTAGGTTAAATTAAATCATAATGTGGATCATAGGACCATTGATGACCATAATGTAGGGTGTATACTCTCTTTCCCTCTGTTTCATCGTGATTTATAAAAACACATCGTTGTGCCATTAGTCGGTGCCTTCCATCTTTGTGAAAATGCACCCAATTTCTATAATTAAATTGTTTCACCTTGTTGTTGAATCCCCATTATTCATTAATTAAATTTTTTAAATTGTTCCAATGTGGTCGGACACCCATTTGTGTGTGCCAATGTGGTCGATAGAAATTCTCTTAGCCTGTATATTTAATTCATTTAACTGCCTGTTTTACACAGCCTATTCTTGTTGTGTTTAATTTAAATAATTATTTTAGAATAATTATGAACCTTATATTGTTGGATATTTGAATGTTGTTTGTGTTGAATTATTTATTTATTGAAATGTGCATGCCCAAGCATTTAATTTAACTAACTCCATGTGTTGAGAAACCTATTTATGTGATGTTTCATTTAAATAATTAATTTAGGTTAGTTGTGGTCCTTATAATGGTTGGATCTTTGGTTTTTGGTAGTGATTATGTATTTATTTATTTAAAAGTTCATTTTTTTCTACTTATGTTGATGTGGTACATTGCCTCGTTAAGATTTCTATACTAAAATAGATAATTTTCACTATGTGATTCACAAGTGTGCCTGTTTAGTTTTAAGATGAAATCACATTTGATGATGTCATATTTTCTGCTGTGAAAACATTAATTAAATTCATGGAGGGGAAATGAGGTGGGTCCCATATTAAGGGACATGCTTAGACCCTTCATTCCTGATGGTTACCTCTATGTGCTGGAGGGCGGTGTTCTTGGCTATGTCGGACCGAGACTTCCCCATGCTTTCTAATACTTATGAATGATACTGGTTCCAAAATGGCCATTCATGACAGATACGTTGGAAATGTGGCTAATATAGGCTCAGATTGTGCTCAACCCCTTTTTGCGAGATCGGGATGCACCCAAGGTAAATTCATTCCACGAGCGATAGGAGGTCTTTTGAAAGATTTCCTTGGACGGGCTTGATGGTATTGGATAATTTAAGGATGTTCCGTAGCGATACCTTTGGGATGGGCTCAGAATCCAACTCTAAACATGAACCTTAACAATGATGCACTAAAGGATTATATTAATGTCACTATTAGTCTCTTGAGATTTGAGATATTTTCTGGTATATTGAAGCACACCAGGATGACAGATGACTTAAACCCCCATGTTAAAGAACATGATAGGGTGTATGTCTCTTCCTTGTTTTACATTACTCTTCTATGATTCACATATATGCATATGTGCATTCTACTTACAGGTACTCCTTGTAGACTTTCTTCATAGTCCAAAGAAGGGGACTTGGAACAGGTGTTTTTTGGAACCCAGGCTGACTTATTTATTCTATTGTACTTAATTAATTATCTGAAATTGTTATATAATGGTACACTGCATTTTATCATTGCACAAAATTGAATGGTTTACACACCTTGGGTAGTGGACTACTAGGATTTTATCTCACACCCTTCTTGGGAATTTTGACACCCAAGAAGATTATATGCTTGCATGTATTGACAATGGAAAGTGTTCTACTTCTGACGCTTGATTATTTCATGCTGCAAAGGATGAAGATTTGGGGTAGAGGACCGAGCCTTTCTCGTGATATAGTTTTCACACTTTGTGTCTTTTCATTTTATTTTATTTCATTCTTTTGTTCATGTTTTTAAAACATTTACATTCGTATAGACATCATAGCATAACATTATTTTGTACCAGGTTTTATTTATCATCTTCCACACTTGAGTATTATTCAGTTGGATTATTTATATTGATTGTGCCAATTTTTATTCATTTATATTCTTCAACTAATTATTATTTAATTTCTATCACTTCCACTATGTATTACCTATTACCTATGAGGGCATAGTATCCCCCACAAAAATGTTAAAAAAGGCCCTCGATGGTAGTCAGTAGCCTGTAGAATTCGGGGAGATTCGTTAGAGGTCATCCAACCTACCGGTCCGGCCACTGTCTTAGAGGTGAGCCGGGTCGTGACATTACACAATGTTTGAGGTGACATGTGATATACTATGTGTCATTGGGTCAAATATGATGGGATTTCTAATTGAATATAGGATTCCTGCATGATGAGATTTACCAGGTGTCTTTGTATAGGATTTTTATATACAACATATGGGTAAGACATGATGTATAACATTGGGGACTAAATATGGAAAATAATTTGGAATGTGCTGTAGGGTTATTTCTTATCGATGCACCTCTTATTATGGCCTTATACATTGAAGTATTTTTTGGTTATCATTCCATAATGTGGTCGGGACTAGTTAGTGGACTAGTTTTTGTGTTTTTTGATTTGTATTTCCTCACCTGTGACTTACTATTAACTTTTCACATGTTCAATGAGATCATGTGTATGATCCTATTGATTATAATTTTATTATCACCCCATTTATATACGTAAAATTTTATTTATTGTCTCAAAGATTAATTAATTGAAAAAGCTGGGCAAAAATACTTTAGATGATGGAGTTGTGGTTCAGTTTCATACAAAGGATTTTCCATGTTGTTTTACGTGGAAATTTTTTTTTAATTATAACAAAATTACAAGCATGGTAAGAAATTATGAATTTTACATTTTATTTTGTTATGTAGTTATTTAGTAGTTGACATCATGTCCCCTTATTCTGTATGTCATTATGTTTAGGAAAATTCCTCTAATATGCATGAAATTATGTATACAATCAAAAATATTATATAAAAATAAGACCTCATTGAGGTGGGACTTAGGTATCATTATCCATTATTTTTCATTATTGAACATAGAGGGATACCTCTATAGGGATATGGTCATGAATGATTGGTAACAAATGCCCTTGGAGAGGTATATGCAGTAAAATAAATTACACATGTGATTGAATGAGGTTGTTCTATGATTTTAATGAATATAATTTATTTATTTATGATATTTTATATATGATTCTTTGATTATACCTATGTTATGGTTTTTAATGATCTACTATTGTTTTCAAAATTAATATTATAATTTCAAAGGTATGAGTAAATTCACGATTAACTATCATGAGTATTTTTTAAGAACATATTGATAATTGAATACGTTTTTTCCATTCCTACAAGATTAGAATTATTGATGGATTTAATCTTTTTTCTATTGTTAAAATAAATATAATGATAACAAATTTCCAAAATCACTAAATTTTTAACTGAATAATTCAAAGGGTATTTTTTTATACATAAATGTTGATTATTCAAATCACTTATGAATCATGTTTCCCTTAGTATATTTCATAAATCCATAACAAAATAATTATTTTATAAAATATTATTTTTTGTATTCCATTTTCCACGAGAATTAACATCCATTTAATTTCATTTCATTAATAATATATCATAACAATTTGTCATATATTTATTATTAAACTATATATTTAACATTTATATTTTAAAATTTTTAATAAAATAGCTCTCATTATCGTTGATAAATTATATATTGATTTGGAATCATTGAAATCAGTATCTTTTAAGAAATTTGGATATGATTTCAATTCTATATTATTGATATTATAATACTTTTCAAAAATGTGTTAGTCTTGAAACACATCTATAAATTGTTTTCATTTACTAGAAAATGATATGTATATTTTGATGTAAACTACTAGGACTCAATAAGGTATAAATGATTGATCTTCTTATTTTCCTGACTATTAATCTACTTTTACCATTGAAACTACATTTCTCTTCTGGATGAATTTTGAGTATGTTTTATGGGATGTATGCCCAATGTTGGAAAAATTTTACAGAAACAATAGAATTTATAGTATGTGATACATGATTATGTAAAATATTTAATATATTATATTGATGTTATAAAAAACATTTCATGTAAAAATCATGAAATAACAAAATATGGAAGTAAATTCTAGTTACCCTTATTATATTGTATAATAATTTTTTGGGGTAAAAAAATGTTTTATGAAATTATATTCTGACAATGATAATCACGACACCTTATTATAAAATATGTAGACCATTAATTTTTTTTCTGATAGAATGGTTTATTTTGAGAATTTTAAAATCATGTTGTATATGTAATGTGGTATTTTATTTGATCATAAGAACCAAGAATGTAAAATATTTCAAATGATTTTCAAAGTGTGTTTCCAGGATTTAAAAATAATCCAGGATTATATTTTCTAATAATGATAACCATAAAACATGATATTACACATGGCCAATTAGTTTATTTATCATTGCATCAGGTTAGTTGAATCTAAATGCAATCCATGATGTTTCCCTATAATTGATATGATAATGTTGATGGTTGATAATAGTTTAATTAATTATTTCTAAATTTATGTGATGATATTAATTGGTGAAAATATGTATCCAAATTTTAATATGTTTGTTTAATGGTTGTTGATGACAGATATTATATATAATTAAGATAGATACATGAACCGTTTATATTTCATAGCTTCTAAAAATATCAAATCATTGAGATTATCTATACTCATGATGAGAAAAATTATAAAAATTTGGGTTTTTTTTATTTTTTTTATTAATGTAATTTAATATATTCAAAAAATAATTATCGCATATTTTTAGTAATAAATGAAATGGTGTTGTTCGGGAAATTTTGAAATTTGTAAAACTGGACAATATACCACAACCTTAATTATTTTTATTGAAGTGATCAAAGTGTATTATTTAATAATTTTGGTTGGTTCTTTGGGAATGATCTTTTTTTAATGTGTTATGTATATAACCATATAAATTGATGCAAACTCTTTCCAATATTTGGATGTGTTATTCTAGAAAATGTTTCTAAACCATTTTGGCGAGTCATTGAATCCCAAAGTGGATAATATCATGGTATGGTGGGTGGGTTCCTTGGATTTGTGTTATTGTATGTGATCTTTTATAATGATATATGATATTCCTTTAGTTGATAAAAGACATGTGATTCTCTTTTATGTAATGACATGAACCTGTGAAAAATAAAAAATATATTGTCAAATATTTTTTAAAATTTTCAGAGGTTTTATCCTATTAATTTTTGTTGTGTTAGAATAAATATATAACAATATATCATTAATATTTTTTGTTTTTCAACATCGTGGATTTTTTTGTTACATGTCAGATACATAATTGGGTTATCAATTTCTAATGGTATTTTGATTCATATATACCTATTAAATAAAATTGAATATTTGTGTATGTTGAGTACATTTTTTCAATGAAATCATATGATATGAGTATATATTTTTGGAAGAATTTTCCCTATTAAATTTTATATATCATGTTGGTAATATTTTATATTTCATATAAATATCATAGTTATTTGATATGA
Organism: Viscum album; assembly: GCA_963277665.1. NCBI lineage: Eukaryota > Viridiplantae > Streptophyta > Magnoliopsida > Santalales > Viscaceae > Viscum > Viscum album. The sequence goes on along the minus strand of OY728146.1, from coordinate 1,530,261,526 downwards.
AACTTTTTTGAGTTACAAATTGAAATATTGGGTGGATAAATTATATACTATGATACATGGTTAATTAAATTAGTTATTAATTTGGTTAGCGGTGTTGATTAAATATTAATTAAAATTTTATGAAGAGAAATTTAAACTACATATTTCACCCTTGGATGTTAACATCATTATTTGTAATAAATGTTTATGGAACCACATGAACAAAATTTATTTTAATGAATTTTTTTTGAATAATTTAACATAATTTTGTTATAAAATATTATTTTATTTAAAAATTAATTGTTTTAAAATGTGTTGAATGTTATTTTATAATGATTATTTTTATAAATTATTATTTATGGTATATATTAAGGAGGTTTTTCATTTATATTGTTCTTCCAAACTATATAATTTTGTTAACTAAAAGATATTTTGTTAATAATATTTCTGAACATGCTTTTGAACATAACATATTCCAATATGAAATGGTGTATGGCATGTATATAATGTGACTAATCATTTAAAAATCATGTTTATGTTTTAAAAATATCATCTAGTAAGACTTAAGGAAGTGTCCTAAATTAAACAACTTAGTAAATAAGCTGTAATGTACGCATCTTAATCCATTTTTTCATTAAATGTTAAGAATGATATGTTTTGAATATTATATGATTAATTTTTTGGAATGATAAATAATTCTAAAAATGTATATATTTTCATTTTATGTCATGTCTATGTAAAATATTTTACGTGCATGATATAAAAATGTTTTCTCTAAAATGGAATCTTATGCTTAAATCCAAGTGATGTAATTGTTTCAAACTTTTTCCCATTCATGATGGCTGTCTTATTAAAAAAATTTGGCTATTATGTATTTTTTTTAGAGTTTTTACGGTTATCTAGAAAGAATTATTCCTTTTTAATAATAACATTTGAAATATATCATCATTATAGTTTTTGATGGGATCCTAGTATATACGGATAATTGAGATTTATCTCGTGGAAAGGTTAAATTACCATGCATTTCTTTTCACACCCTCCCATATTAGATAAAAATTGTTGATGACAAGAATTTTTTGAGAGGAATCTATTTTAAGGTGTTGGAATTGGATAACACTTTCCATTACCTTTTTTGATATTTGGTTGAGTCTGGTCACTTCCTCGTTTGTTTTTTTATCATGTATTTTTTTATTCTCTTATTAACATTATTGGCCCTGAAAACTAATTTTTTATCATGCAGTTATATATTTGTTTGTGTGGTAGGTGGGTTAGTCAGTTGGCCGTTTGGAATAGTAACATGTTTCCTTCATTATTTATTTTTTGTCTATGAACTACGTTAGTTTGGCTATGGGGAAAATTGGAATGGTCAATTTCTTCCTTCTAGTGGTCAATTTTTCATTATATCATTGGTTGAATGGCCATGTTGTTAAATGGTAAGATGAATTTTTCCATTATTTGGAATTTTTTTTTGTACATGGTGTAATTTATTTTGGTCATGGGGCCTGTAAACATGGTCACTTGTATCCTTTTGATATATTTTTTTGTTTTTTGGGTAGGTTTTCTATTGTTGTGGCTAGTTTTCAAAGTCTCTTATTTCATTCATATGGTCACTAGTAGTTTATTATTTTGGTTGGTTAGCGTGGTTAGGTCAGGACATGCCAAATATCTGATATTTTTAGTTCTACCCTCAATACCCCAAAAAATCATGAATATGGATCCTTCACATAATTATGTTTTAAGGATATAATTTTTGTATTTAAAGTATGATTCATGGTGGATAATTATATACATGAATATTCATAATGAAAAAGACTATTAATGAATATTTAAATGTGGAATTTAACTAGAACTGCATTAATGGTTTTTTATTTTAATACAACAACAAAAAATATAAATTGGTTAATATCAGTAATTGTAAATTTATTATCTTCCTATAATTCATTCATACATGATTTCTCTGGGGAGAGGGGGTTCTAGAGCCTTACCCTTGGGGATATAGATCCCAACTGTGATTGGTTCAAATTCCATATGTGGGGATTCAATATTATGTATAGGGACCCTACATTGGATTATTAAATAATATGTTGCTTCATTCATCTATATAGGGGTTCCTTAATATTTTTTCTATATGAAATATAATAGGTATAGGCTTTACTATCCTTTAGGATGCTAGTATAAACCAGTAAAACCAATATAATTACATAATTTAATTGTAATTTAAGGTTAATGGATTAAATGTATTTTTTACAAATGTTTTTTTGACAGTCCTGATGATTCTATATATTATTTATGTCATTACTTTATATCATAAAAATTGGGATTCATTGTAGTAATTTCTTTATATAATTTTCAAACCCTTTTGTGTGATTTTTTTTATTCCACCATAAATCATAGTGGATAAAAATTTATATCTATCTAATGAATTGGGATCCCATGAAAAATCATTATTACGGTTAGAATACCATTTATGATAAATTGAAAAAAATTATAAACCTAAATTGTGAAATATATATAAATATGGATTCATTTCTTCGTGTGGTAAATCATTTTTATGTCTCCATGTGTGGCGTGGGTTATTGTATGGTACTAATAGTGACCAACTATTATGGGGTACATTTTGGGAAATGATGTGTAAATATATTGTTGACATATATTTGTGATGATATTTATTGGTTGTAATGAGGAATAGGGGTTTTTATGAAATGATGGAAGTTTGTGTTTGATAGTCATGAATAGTTGTGATTTTGTGCTATGTGTGCATTGTGGTAGTTGTACAGTAATAAGAAAAACAAATTTCAATGATGGAAATAGAATTTGTAATGTGTGGAATTAAAAATGGTATAGATTGTTTAATGATATTTTAAATCGAAATTGGTAGTTTTGATTAAGTGGTTGATGTTAAATATTTAATAAATTGGATGAAAACATAAATTTATAGAAATGAGTGGTGTGCATAAATGAATATTGATTTTATTGCAAAAATATAAATTTTATCGTAAATTCGAAATAAATATGTATTGTGGCTTGGTTTTTGTTTCTTTCATCTATTGTGTAATACATTTTTAGGTGGTTGGATAAGTTGAATGGGTTGTGAGGCCTCAGGGAAAATGATGTGAGTTTGGATGTAACACTTATTATAAACACACATGCTAGAATAGTGTGCATGGATACTATTATATATACATTTTATTTTCATTATTATTTCTAAACAATTTCCACCCGTGTAAATAACCATATTCTTAGATGAAAATGTTTTCTGGCTTATTTTTCTTGCAATCCTAATTGGGAGGATGGATGGCTATGTAAAACATCATCCCCACTCTCTCTTCTTGAAGAGTTTAATAATCAATGGCTATTATTTAATAAAAAATATTGATATCGTAGTTTAGTTTTATGAGGTGGATAAAGTGGTTCATTATGTGGTTTCTTCATTGTAATTAGAGGACAAGAGTTCGATGTCCTTCATGGAGACAATACCCTACTATTATGTTTATGTAAGTTGTAAAAAAGGGATGTGACGGCCCATGGGTCTTCAGGATGGTGTGATTTGATTGTTGAAGTGTCTTTCTGTGAGATATGATCTGGTGGACCAGTTGTTTTTGGTGTATATTTTGTGCGATTGACCTAGTTCATTCTTGTGATATGTGATTTAATGGGTCAGTAGAAATCATGAAAGATGGGATACGATGTGAAATTCCACATGGGATTCTTGGAATGACTTGTCCCCTGGAATCTTCAATTAGAATTATTATATGGAAGATATTACAGTTCCAATATATATAATGTTGGGGTATGATATTGGACAATCATTTGGTAAGTGGAGCCGAAAATATTTTTATTGCTATTCCCCTCATCACATTAATATAAATCGATATATTTTTTAGTATGCATGTCTAAGTGAAGATGGGATTTGCGTGTTCAACTATTTAGGTATAGTTGGTTATGAAATTTTCTCATTGTTCCATTAGTATATTGTTTTCACATGTGAACTTGTTTCCTTTAGATTGATCCTACTGAGTATTGATGTCATTATCAACCCATGTATATGCTACCTTTTTTTGATATCAACGAGGTCATAGGGTAATTAGCCTGATATTATTATCTAGGGAATCAGAGCTCTTAGTGAGTTTCTTCCATTAAAATTTTTGGTGATGTTGTACATGGATAAATTCAATATATTTTTATAAAATAACATATAGTATAATATATATTTTATTTTTACTTTTCATTAATTATGAATATGTTTTGTAATTTATATCATATATCCTAATAAATAATTTCATTCTATTTAGGGTAATGCATTAAATATGTGATGTGAAGTCCCGACCCCAGTTTATCAGAGCTGGTGCCTTATTTTTTTACATTGAAATATAGACAAGGGACTTGTATCATGAATGAACGAATTTTTTAACATCTTTGGAAAATATGATATATACCTAAGTTCAAAATTTCAACATGAATGAAAAATCAACATAAGAAGTTATTTTGAATCATACATAATCTCCTAGATTATCCTTCTAGTCATTCATAACATTAATCACCACCATTTGGAGGGAAATAAAATATAATAAGGTTATGATATAAGATTCTTAGTATGGGTAAAAAAAAGATATCAAAAACATAAACACTATTCATGGTGAATAACTGAAAACACATGCCATTAAAAATTAACATGAACATATTATGGAATGAATAATGGATGAATAAAACATTTCATAATAACAAAAAATCATCGTTATTATACTAGTCAAATAACCTCATGTACTATCAATTACATGTTTTATAATTACAGAAATTCATAATGTCAGAAATTTTGGAAAATACCATCAAGGTTTCAACAAAGGTCTCGGTGAAAACCATATTTGTAAATGGTCAAAGCCTCAGATAAATCCATATATATTTTGTCTCATGAGACCTAGGGATTAATTTAGGGGTTATAGTGTGCCCCATCTATAATATCACATGTCCAATGAATTCCTTATATGAAAGGGGCTGAACATTAACACCATGAACATAAAAAATAACTCTCCCCAATATGTACACATAAACCCCAACCATTCTGAGTAATATGGAGAATGGTTTGAAGATAGTTCTTCCATAGTCAAATTAACCATAAAACATTTAATTAAATATGTCATATGATATCATAAAATATTATTACCAATAATATTCAACAACAATGTTGAAATTGATAAAATTTCACTTATTAAATCACCAAAATTTCTTGAGATAAATACTCATTTACTATTAAAGAATAGTTATTTTGAAAAAAATCCTTATATTAAACCAAAATTGAAATAATATATTCATATAATAATAAAATGAGTTATTTTATAAAAATAATTTTGAATAAAAATATATTATAGAGTGTACATGAAATTGGGTAAGAACTTGAGAAGATCCCCTGTAACAGCATGTATTTTGTGAATAATTTTTGAAAGATCCATTTAGAAATTTTAACTCGCCATAAAATAAATAAGTATTATTGTTTGTACGTATTAATATATATATATATATATATATATATATATATATATATATAACATTAAAAAAGAATTTATGGGGAGTAAATTAGATTAAATAATAATTTTATTGTGTAAATTATAGGACAAGTGTTACCCGAATGAAAATACATGTTCAGGTAGAAAATCCGTACCTCTTTTCTGAATGAATTATGCAGTGGACCATAATGTCCCGGATTGTCACAAAAAATACCCTTCTGCCCATTTCATGACTACCTAAATCCCACCGACCAAGGTCTTGGGGCTAGCGACTAGCACTGAAGGCATTATCCTGCAAGTGGGATACATTTTCCGAGTACATGTAGACACACACACACACACACTCACCACCCCAGCCCACAATGCTAAAAAACACATTCATTCTACTAAGATAGCTAATAAGAGTAAACAGTAAGTAATGAAATTAAATGGGCTAGAATAGATGCCCAAAAATGAAAGATGTAATCAAGGGGGGTAAAAAAGTCTCTGGAAACATGTCTGCATAAAACCTTACATTAAGGGTATGAGAAGAGTAGACTCATAATGTTGTAGGAGTACGCCTCACCTATCTAATCACCATGGTCATTGTATGGTCCTAGAACACCAAGGACTCTTTCAAGACATTGGTAATCTGCACAATACATGAAACACATGTGTAAATCCTGTGCAGGGGTGAGTAACACAATAATTAGTAGGGGCCCAAAATCACAATGAAAAGATCCCAATGAAAAGTTCACATGTATTAGTGGAAAATTGCATAGGTATAATATAAAGTATAGAAAAAAAGACAATAATTAATAATTGTGAACATCTTGTACCACTGAGGAACACATCCACGATAAGTCACTGAGTTCTGATGGTCCACTGAGGTATGCTCGTCATTGATGTCCACTGGTCCAATGAGGTCCCCTCATCACTAAGCTATGTTGGGCCAGTGATGTTCTCATGTCACTGAGGTCTGTTGGGCCACTAATGATCGCTCATCATCATGGTCCTATGGGTGAATGTTGTCTGCATGAAAATGAGTTTGATTGTGCCACTAAGGTCCACACGTCATTGAGGTTAGCTGGCTCACTAAGGTCTACACATCACTATGGTATGGTGGGCCACTAGTTTCTACTTGCCACTGAGGTCTCCTGGGCCACTGAGGGCCACATGTCAATATGGTCTTTTGGGCCACAGTGGTCCACAATTTCCTGAGGTAAGTTGGGACCCTGAGTTCCTCAGGTCAATGCGGTCTGTTGGGCCACTGAGGTCCACATGTCACAAAGGTCTGTTGGGCCACTGTGGTATGCACATCACGTAGGTATGATAGGACAATAAGTTCCACTCATCTATGTGATACATTGGGGAACAAACTTCTTCACATCACTAAGATCTACTATGCCACTGATATCCACACATCACTTCTTTCTCGTCACATCAAAGAGTATGATTCCCTGTTAAAAGCGCACATAATTTTGGAAAATCTACTTTTCAATCCATCAGTCACATTTCGACATTCACCAATACACACAAGGATTATGTCAGAAGGACCATCTCATCAAAAGGGTCTCAACATCATAAATGACTCAATAATCAGACACACAGTTTGGATGTTCTTCATGTTTAACAAAAAAGGGGTCGGTTGGTTCTAGGCCTGGACTTACCAGGTCAGACCGACTCACCATGGTCAGACTGACCCCACCCGACCTCATTTAGTAATCCTAGCCCATTTTGTTTAAAATGACCAGGTTGTGTTCTGGAAAACCCAGTCTTACCTGGACCAAGGTCCTGGCCTATTGGGCCAAGGGTCTAGCCTGCTGACCTTACCAACTTCCTCCCCACACGCAGTTACTGACCATGTATTATCACCTCACCGCAGCACACTGCCACCACCCATGGCTCTACCTCATTCCTCATATATAGTCATAGCACACCGCGTTCCTCATCTACTGAAGAACCTATACTGCCATCTATGGTAGTTACTACGAGTTCCACCACCCCCAACCTACGAGATGACGGGCATTGTCGATGACACAACCCTCGTGGTCGTAACCTTTGGTCTCCGCTACAGCCCACATGAGTGTGGATCTCTTAGCACCACCCCTATCTTCCATGCCAGTGGTCATTCACCCTACGCCACCAACTCCCTCGGCTTCATGCCCAAGTTGGTCCACCACTGTGGACCTACTTGGACAACAGTTTCCATCAAGTCAAAAAGAATGGAAGAAAGGGGAGGAGTAGAAGAATTCACAAGGAACACACGAAGTACGGACCAAGAACATTGTACATGTTGGCATGATTCTTCATTATTATTAGTTTTGATAGAGAATGGAAAACATCACATTAGTCAAACTTCCTTAAATTCCAGTAAGTCAAATCCAAAGCTGCTAAACACGTGATTGATCCGCAGATCAACCATTTCATGGGCTGATCTGAATTCAATTCTCAAAATAAAGAATAAAAAATAATGGAATTCATGAATTATTAAACCCCTACAAAGAATAGAATCTCTCATTGAAGAAAAATGGATTCACTCCAACATAATTCGTCAATTGTTGATCTGCATCTCTCATCGATGATGAGATCCTTTCAAAGGATAGGAATGAACTTGTGGTGATTCTACATTCTTCACCATTCATCGCATTCCCACGACACTGCTCCAGATCCTTATAAGATATCTAAGATTGTTCCAATTATACTATATCTCTGTTAAATAATTAAATCGATGAATCATTTTTCTGCATTTTTTTAAGCTATGTTTCCTCATCATTACGCTATTTTATTTATGAAATGAAATAGAATTTCTATTACCCTTGAGTTGTAGTACCATTGCGTTGTTTTGTTTATGAAATGAGACATATAGTTTTATGTTTCAGTCTAGAGAAAAGTTTTGGCATAAAATAAAATTTCTTATGTTTATTTTATAATTCATTAAAAGGCTGAAAAATTAACTTTTACCCTCGACTCACACCGATCGAGGTTAGGCCCAGCCTAAGGAATCCACAACCTCCTGATCTCAACATTACTCTCACATTTCCAATCTTAGTTACCGTTTATGTTTTATAAGAATTTGAAAATCAAATAATATTTATTAATTTATTTTATTTAGGTCACGTCCCAAAAAACACTTTCCACAATTAGCTCGTGTTGGATAATGTTAGGCTCTACCTAATGAAAGAATTGTCTCAAGAGCTCAATGGTGGTCTCAGATTTTTAATTTGATTCACCATCGTGAGTTATATGGACTTGAAAAGGTAAAATAATATTATTTATTTATTTTAGTTATTGTTATTTCATTTTTAGGATTTCTCTTCAGTGTCCCGTGCCGACCACACTTATCCCCTGCCGATGGTAAACCCACCATTCTTAATTCAATGGGTAAATACGATTTATGAACTGAGAAACAATAAAAGACTTAGTAAATTTTTTAATAAAAATAATCATGGGTGCTATTTTGAAAAAATATCTTTTTTCGGCGGACCATTCCAGTCACACTGGGCCTCAAAATTGCACGCTATCTCATCTCTTAGCCATGTAATTTTCATTTAAATTTTCTAAAAATAAAACCAAAAAAATCCGATTCTTTATATATTCCCCACATTAATGATTTATTTCCCCCCAAATCCAATCTAAGGGATTTCAAATAGAAGAGGGTGCAAGCACAAACCCGAGCCTCCCACTCCCACGTGTTCTCCTAGAGATTACTATATTTCCATCGAATTCATGCTAGAGTAATCAATCACCCATGGAAGGTCCTCTCATATCAATCCTTGATCTCCTTAAAAACATTGCAAAATTCTCTTGGTCATCAATGTCCAGCCTTCCTTAGTCAATGACGTGTGATATATCGTGAACATATCTCCTCAACTAGGATACGTCGAAGGAGTTCTTCACCTGATATAACTATAGAAGTATATCCAATGGGTATTCCACCTTTCCCACTCTATGTAATAATAAAAAATGTCTGATGAACCTTAGAGATAACTTGCTGCCCTGGCCAAATCTTGATATCCCACCTCAAGGAGAGACCCAGAGAAACACATGGTCTTCCTCCTCGAACTCCAAGGGTTTCCAACGCCCATCAGTATATGACTTCAGACAGATTTTTGTTGTATTCTTTCTCTCCTAGATAGATTACACCTTCTCTATTTTAGGTCGCACCAACTTCGGGTCCATGAGAAAAAACTCTCTGGGGTCAGTCTACCAAAGGGGAAACCTACAGGGTCGCCCATACAGGGGCTCAAATGGTTATATACCGATGGTGGATTGGATGTTTTTCCAAAAAAAATCCACCATATGTTGATGGTTCTTCCATATATAGCCAAAATTGAGGATTTATGAAAGTAGCATGTCTACTTGGACTTGTACAGCTCTGTCATGCAGTATTAATGTAGGTGTAAAATTGTGCTAAATCGAGGTTGAGTTCCAAAAACCTCTTACAATCCCTTCCACTACCTGGATGCAAAGCTTTCTCATTGATATAAGCCTATCATTTAGGGGACTCTATGTTTTAAAATTATCTCCAAAACATAGAGGTATCTCATACTCTCTATGGAACTCAATTCTAGAAAAGAAAAAAAGAGACTGACATTGTGAGTTTTTCAAAGCTCACTCAAAAGGTACCATGTCCGTGACATGTACGTGATAAAACTATCACAAATTCTGGAGGTAGTAATTCTCACTACCTTCTTGTAACCCCAAGTACCGATAGAGAAATCCCTACCAAGAATAGGGGATCAACACTTTGTGTTTAAAAATAACTAAACAAATAAACAAGCTATAAACTTTTATATAAATAGTTAAGACCATCTTCAACATGTTATGTCATCCCCATTATTGATACCCACATGCATATCCAAATGCATATCATCACTATATGATTCATCTTATACTACTCTGAATCATCTGAAATGAATGAAGTCCTCCCCACCTTTTGAATATCCATCAGGGGTACTCCATGTGGACAACTGAGCAATTGAAGACCCATTGTTTGCATCATTTAATTGATCCTCCCTGAATCACTTTAAGAGTGGAGGGGTAACAACCACTGATTGGTGTAAGCTTCATTATCTCTATCCATGAAGGATAAATTTAATAAGGCCTACTCCTCTATTTTATATTTCGGGAAATATGAACTGGATACCTTTTTTAGATCGTCCATTGCCACGTTCCTATTAACATGAGTATAGACTACTTCGATGTAATTGTCATGGATGAACCCCATCCATCGTCTAGGTCCCATGTTAAAATACTTCTGAGATAATATATACTTGAGACTATTGTGGTTAGAATAGATGGTAATATGTTAACCCAAAAAGTATTGTTGCCCCATTATCAATATGAATACTACCACTTCCAAATCAAGAATGTGGGTTATGTAGTTATACTCATTTTGTCTCAACAAACGTGAACCATAGGCTATAACCACTTTTTTTCACCATGTCTAGTCCTTGATGCATTGTTGAACACTACGTACTCGACTCCGCCTCTAGAAAACTCAATATCAGGGCGCTCGTCAATCTCTATCTTAATTGTTGAAAAGCCTACATGAACCTTTCCATCGATCTGAATATTCTCCACTATCAAATAATCGATGATCTTATTGTCCCATTGGTAGTGGTTACTTGTTATCAATGGCCACTAGGTTATATAGGCAATAATACACACATAACCTCAAAAATGGGTCTTACTAAGCCCTTCCTTTGAAATTCCCCCACCTACACCCTTAGCTCGAGAAGCTCTGTGAAATCCATTCGATAGACTAATGATGATATTGTTGCAGTTTCAGGATGAATAATGATACATAACTCCATCTCCCTATGGGGAGGTAATCCATGAAGCATCTTCTAGAAAGGCATCCATGTACTCTACCACTACTGTTTGGAACTAAAAACTCAGAACATATACTACCACGATGGTAAATCTAGCTGACATAAGAGTGGTCAGTTGCAAACTTCAATGAATGAGTTAATCCCATTATTCTTGGTTTTCCATTTTACAGGCAATGGGAAACTCCAATCCAACACTACAGACATAATGCATCCTTTTGCCTAAATAATTCGATCTGATCTTGAATTATTGAGGGCCAATCCATATCCAATCTAATGTCATTAGGCCTCGATGCTACTTCCACGAGGTTCCACCAAAAAATGTCACATCAAGTTTCATATCACTCCATCGACATATGTGTGATTATTGAGTCACCTACCATAGGTATCTCAAAACATACGAGTCTTGTAAATGGTTTAACCAGATACTCTATGTCATGAACATGTTTCGTGATAATGAGAAATGATTATAACCTATTTCAATTAATAAAAAACTTCGAGTGGACACAAACCGTACCCCTAATAATTCATGGGGACATTGGATTAAATTCCTTGGTCGCATGCAGCTACTCCCTTCCCCTACCCTCCAGATCTATGAGCCTAGAAGGGACAACATTGGGGTTGTGGTGAAATCGTGTTGAAATGTATACCACCTCCTGCAATAGTCCTATCTTCTCTTCCACATATTCTACCATGAAAATTCATCTATACCGGTCCCTATCTTTTCCCTGGTGGCCCATCCACCATTTCACTTCTAGCATGATGGGTTGGATAATCTCTAGCAAGGTGTCCCTAGCCATATTTTGGAAAGAATTACTTTTTTCTAGGACAATTGAACTCTTCCTATGATCCATGAGATATATATCCCCTATATTGGGACTTCTTCTCTAAAAATCTCACACATCCAAGTCTTTGTGACCCATTTTGGCTTCCTGATTTTCCAATTATGGGATCCCATGGATATATCTACTCATCCAAATGACATTCAACCACAAAGGTTCTCTCTAGAACCCTAGAATAAGGAGTAATTCATAGAGGAATATTATTGGCATGGTTGTCTCTAAGCACCCCATACTTTATGTTCTTAGCCCTGAAGCACTGGTCATATCATACTCAACGAGTACCTAGAATAGTGGATAAGCGTCGATGAATACAAAGGTACTAACATGTCGTCTTTCTGAACCTATAGAATCTATTGGGCATGCATAGATACTAGAATTTATGGAGAGAGCCTCTATTCAAAGAAAGGTTCTCAAGATCTATCCATAAAATAGTCACCAAATCATATGATTGGGTAATCTAAACCATGTCATCACCCTACTGATCATTGTCGAAGGCTCGTGACCAAGACCACCATATGATCTAATGGTGTCCTAACTAGATCGAAAACTCAGTTACCATCTCAAACCATCCCTTAGTCCCCTATGAGTCAGACTCGCCTTAGAACCTGAGGGGTATCGTTCTCTAAAACCCGTGTTGTGCACTCAATCTGCAAAACTCATCTGATGGTACAACGAGTACCAGGTGATACTCCATAGGTGGTTGTATTGTTGGCACACCACCAGATGGTAGTGTCTCTAGAATGAACCCTAATACCCATCTCATCACCCCGTAGATCATCCTCATGATCATGCAGTGGAATCCTCGATGGCTATCTATGTGGAAGCATCTTGAATAAAAACAAGATATACCAAAATCAATATTGTATACCTAGTTACTTGACTCAAAAAGTACATGGAATACTAAACCCATTCTTATAAGATGCATGCACAATAATTTTTCCTAGAAACTACTATTTTTATATACCTAGTGGAAAAAAATTAAGGTCCTAGTGTATGGATACATCAGCCACCACAAAAACATGGGATTCCAAGACCAAAATGCAGATCTCAAAAACAGGTGACACTATTTCCACAAATCTAACTCATATATTCTAGGTTCATAAGGTAGAACCAACTTGTTATTATACCACTCAATCATGAAACGTCCCCTTGGGCCCATGTTGTGGCTACCCCAAGACCACATCCCAAAGACTAGTGCCTGGTGACTAGCATCCAAGGCATTATCCTGCAAGTGGGATGCATTTTTTTGAGTACCTGTACACATGCACACTCACCACCTCAGCCCACAATGCTTAAAATAAATACATGCATGCTTCAAAAATAACCTATAAGAATAAATACTACAAGATGAATGTAAATGCACTATAAAAAAATCTCAACATAGGAAAATCTATAACCAAGAGGGTACAAACTTCATTAGAAACCCATCAATAGAAAACCCTTCAGGTGAAGTGTAGTTGACTAAAGCCGTAGAAGTACACCTCACCTATACAATTTCACTAGGAACCACCTAATCATGAACCACCTAGGTCTCTGTCAAAATTTCATTCTTCTACACAAGAGAATACACATGTGGTTGAAAATCATGCAGGGGTGAGTAACACAGTACTCATTACGGACCCCACACCACAAGCGAGAGACCCCAAAAAATTACACATGATGTAGTGGACATATCACCAAGGTATAATATAAACTACGAAATGAAAGACTATCAGTTTTAATGCTAAAAATAAATTACTTCTTAGGGACTCATTCTCGATGATTAAATGAGTAATGTTATCCCACTGAGGTCCAATAGTCATTGAGTTCTACTAGGAAACATAAGTCTTCCCATTACTATGGTCTACAGTGAAATTGAGTTCTACTTGGCCACTATGATACACACGTTACTAAGGCATGCTGGGCCATTGAGGTCCTCTCGTCATGGAGTTCTGTTGGGCCACTGAGGTTTGCACATCAGTGAGGTTTTCAATGTTACTGAGTTCCTCACTTTACTATTTTCATCTGTGCCAATGAGGCCCACATTTCACAGTGTTCTATGGGCCACTACGGTTTGCTCGTCACTGAGGTCTTCTAGGCCATTGAGTTCATCATGCCACTAAGGTCTTCTGGGCCACTGAGGTCTACATGTCTCTAAGGTATGTTAGGAAACTAACATCAATACATCACTGAGGTCCACTGGGCCCCTGAGTTTCACTGATCACTAATTTCTTCGAATCCACTATGATATACACTTCACTAAGATCTATTGGGAAACTATGGTCTGCATGTCACTTCCTTCTCATCTGAGATATCCACAATGTTCCCTATCGTAACATGCTTGATGCCTGATAAATATACTCCTTGGTCCATCGGTCATATTTCATCTTCTACTAAACCTAAAATGGAGTATGTATAAAAGGAATTTCACGTCAAAAGGTTCCCAAGTATTCATATGGATCATCATTCGGATGAACAGTTTGGATGTTATGCCCATTTTACTTAAAATGGGCGGGTTGTGTCCAGGCCCAGGAAGGCCCGGTCGGGCCGAGCCAACCTGACCCAATCAAGACTTCGCTGAAATTGTATTTCCATGACATTGATCCTTCTAGATCCCACCCATTGGGAGAACGACCCAGCCTACCTGGCCGCCCAGTGGATTAATTCCCCATATGGGCTGCCCCGTGCTAGTGGTTCGGTTCATTCCACTCGGATGCGGCAAGCACCCAATCTACTCTGAGTTATGCAGCCGACTACCTCCTCGCACACTATCTACTATCCATGTGTTGTCTCCTCACCACAGCCTTCCCTGGCCATGTTCTTCTACTTTTGTGTTCCACTACTACCGGCCACTTGCCGACGGCCCTGGTCGGCCACCTGTGGCGGTTACAACGGGTTTCACTTCCACCCTTACCAGCACCGTTACCCTCTTGGATGTGGCCTCCAATCATTTTTGTAGCCTGCCTAACTAAATCTATCCCTCCGTCACCACTTGATCCCATGTTGATAGTCATTCACCCAGTGCCACCATCTCTCTATGCCTTATTCCCAGGTAGATCCACCGATGTGGTCATGCTTGGAGCACTTTTTCAATCACGTCGGAAAAAATAGAAGAAAAGGGAAGAGTGGAAGAACCGAAAAGGAAAAACTAGAGAACATAACACTACCTTTTTATGTGTCTGTGGGATTCATCCTTTTTTAGGAGTTTTGATGAAGAGAATACAACATCACGTGAATCCTACTCACTTAAATTTCTGCTAGTCAAATCCCATCCAGCAAAACATGTGATCAATCTGCAACCCAAGATGTTTGTGTATTGATCTACATTTTTTCATCAATAAATAGAAATAATAAGAATATAATTCACATGTAACTAAATCCCAAACGGGAATCGAATCACTCTTCCATGAAAACGGATTCTCTCCACTGCCATTCCTCAATTTTTGATCCACAACTCTCCTTGATGACCATATCCTTCAAAGGGGAAGGAAGGAACTTATGGAGACTTTTTATTCATCACCATTAAACACATGACAACACCACTCCTCTAGAGCCTCAGAGAAAATTCAGTATCATGCCAATGATCACGTGTCTTATTTAAACAATTAATTAGAGGAAATGCATTTCTGTATTTCTATAAGGTTGAGTCATTGCGTCGTTACATATTTTCAGTTATGAAATGAAAGAGAATTTTTCTTACACATGAGTTGCAGTTTTTTTATGCTGCTTCGTTTGTGAAATAAAATAGCTAGCTCGATGATTCATTGTAGAAAAATAGTTTTGAAAAAATAAACATTCTTATGTTTATTGTATTTTTCATTAAATTCCAAGAAATTAACTTTTACCCTCTCCCCGCGCTGACCGAGGTTATACCCCACCTAATGAATGAACAACCTCACAAGCTCCATGATGAATTTTTATTCCCAATACAAGTTAATGTTTAAGAGTTATAAGGATATAAAAATAAAAAAATATCTATTTAATTATTTTATTTACGGTCACATCCTAAAAACTACTTTCCATAGTTTCCCCCCACCGGCCAATCATAGGATTTTCCTAAAGAAAGTAAGCCCTCAGAAACTCAACAGTATTCTTCAACTTTCAATCTGAGTCACCATTTGTGAGTTATAAGGATTTTAGAAAAATAACTTTTTTATTTAATTATTTTGTTTATGGTTTTTTCATTTTTGGGTCTTATCACCAGAGGTTCACGTTGACTATACTTAAGCCATGCCTAGGGTAAACAAGTTATCTTGAATGCAATAGTGGACACTGATATTGATCCCAGAACATGTTTAAGAGTTATTCCACTATTTCATGATAACTACCCATGAGTGATATTTAAAATCTTATCATTTTTTGATGGACCATTCTGAGCACACTAGGCCTTAGAATCACATTCCATCTCAGCGCCTGATCTTGTAGGTCTCCCAGAGTGTTTATAAAAATAAAAAATGGAAAATATGAGTCATTACATGGATAATAAAATTAGATATAGTAATTTACTTATACATATCCCTATAAAAATAAATTTTATTCATTAGAGATTTATTAAGTTCATTTATATACTTATTGATAATTTATTGGATTGAATTCCATTGTCATAGAGTGTCTGTTTTCCTTGATTTTTTGTTTGGTCCACCTGATTATAAGTAATGGAGATTTCATGGAATGGATATAATTCCTCATAATTGATCATATATATTATTAAAGAACATCCATATGTTTAAAAGGTAATATATATCACATGGTTAAATGGTATGAGGAAGATTTATTAGATAGATCATCTGTAATAACCATTTAAATTATTTGGGTGATATCATGATTATAACAACCCAGACTGTCATATGAATTAATATTATGTATATATACTAGATAAAGAACATTTAATAGGTTATAAGACCATATTATAGTATATATCAACCATAAAAATGGTTTTATGACCATCCATGAGGACTGTAATAAAAAATGAAATCTTTTCACCTTTGAATGCAATAAATTAACACATCTCAGATGATGTTTTAAATTTTTTATTAATAGGAGGGTAAATAAGAGATGATGAAGAAATATTCAACCAGAATAACTACCTTCTCATATCTTTATGGTACTAGATTTAACATACCATTTTGAATATGGTATTTGATGATAGAAAAAGAAATTAATGTAACTTGAAATAAAAGTAGATGTTGAAAAATCACTTATGAAAATCCACCCACCAAACCGCATCAAATAAAATTTCATAAAATATGTTGATTTGAGAAAAATGGGTATGCCATCATTTTTACAAAATATAGATAGTTTGGGGATATGGATTGAAATTTACTGACTCAATCCAATTGAGATAAAAAATATTTACATAAATGGTGTTCTTAAAAAAGAGAAGGGTGGTAGATTCCAATACCTTGAATAGTAAATCCTAAAACACGATGGTTGGGAACATGGGGAATTAATGATGCCCTAGGAGGACTCATAGGGAGATAAAAAATCGTATTTATGAGGATGAATTATTTTTAAAGAATGAAAATGAAGGAATGTGTTGGTATTTAATGAAAAAGAGAAGTATTTTTTTATTAATTTCAAAGAACACCTCATTAGTGGAATTTGAAAAACCATTGGATTTCCCAGGGTATTTCCCGATTGTATTGGCCACATGGGACACATCATATCATATCTTAATGTAAAAAAAGTCAACCATCTTTTTATAATAGCTATTAAACCATTGTGATGTCATTATCCTTGCTGAAAACTCAAAATTGTATTTTTACTATTCACAAAAAACAAATGTATTTTATAAAATTATCATAAATTCAGTGAAAAATAATATCAAATAAATGAATTAATAAATGAACAACATTTTTTTAAAATAATTTTCCTAATATGATTAATTTAATTTTTATGTAGAATCATAATATATTATAAAAGTAACAATTTTAAAACTATAATTCCTTTTATATCACCATGAAAAATTTATTAAGATCTCATTATATTATAACATTATGGAAATAATACAATAGTAAGATTTAATATTTATTTGGATCATATTACTATTCATAAGGTTATGTTATAATACACTAAAAAAATAAGTTGATCCTATTAGACTCAAAATATCTTACTGATCGCAACCAGGTATGTTAGTTTTTTGAAATTCAAATCACAGAAGCATAATTTGTTTTCTAATGGATAGGTCATAATTGTCTACTTTTATTTTAAAAATATCTATTTCACATAGACATAGTGTTTAATTCATTCTAAAACAAATTTATTTGGAAAACATTGGGGTGTTACATTCTTCCATTCTTAAAAAAAGTTCATCCTCAAAATTACCAGAATGTTTCCTCACAAAAAGAATTTGGTAGGTCTTCGTGATATGTTCCTTTGGATCCAATGTTGCTATTTTAATTTTATGATTTTTTCAAAGTACATTTAATAGTTGAGTCATCTAATTCCTAAACACCTTTTTTTATTGTCTAGAATTTATATTGGATCATCACAGTATGATAAGTCAGGTTCCAACTCTATACCATCAGAAGTGGGGACATGCTTTGGGTTGGCCATGTAATTTCTCAATAATGAGACAAGAAACGCATTGGATGCCTTAGAATGGGTAGGAGGCATTTCCCAATGATAAGACACAGCTCCAATTCTCACTATAATTTCAAAAGTGATGATGTACCAGGAACATAGTTTCCATTTCATTCCAAATAATATAAAACTCTTCTATAGAGGTACATTCAATAAAGGTGATCTCCTTCTTGAAATTCCAAAACATTACTTAGATTATCATTATAGATCATTTGAATACATTGAGATTCTTTGTTATGGGTTTGAATAGTCTTTACATTTACTATGGTTTCCTGTACAAGCTCTGGGCCCACACGCTTCCTTTCACCAACATCACCCCAACATACTTGTTAGTTCCACTAGGCTAGATACCCTGAGAGGGGGGTGAATCAGGGTATGATAGATTAAAACAACTTCTCCCTTTTCATCTTGTTTTTCTATTATAAAAACCCTCTTCTCTATCCTTCCTGATGTAGAGTGTGAATAAATCTTAAAGCGTGCACAGGACACAAAATGTTTTACTTGCTTCACCCTCACTGGGATACATCCAAGGAGCATACACTAGCAGTGTGCTGAAGTACCAATTCCACTATAAGAGCACTGTTGTTTACAAGTTTGAAGTGAACTCATTGTCTCTCCTGGTTTAAAACCACTCACAATTTGAGAACACGCTGCTCTCTCAACAGAAGTAAGCTTACTACTTCTCCAGAAGATCCACTCACATCTTACAGACTGTTAGGTCTCTTCATTTGCAAGAATGCATGCATCCTAAACTATTGATAGATGCTCTGTTGAAGTCTAAATTTTATCCATAGATGAATCCCACTTTTCCTCTAAACACAAGGGAATTCCATTTGGGAACCCTTCGCAAATCACCCTACTTCGTGAGGCTGGCAATTTTGCAAAGCTCAAACAATCCTTTGCGAATTCATGCCTTTTCACGAAGTACTCTCGTGAAGCACTTTCATGAAGCTTAAGTAATTGCAGAGCGACTTCCCTCACCATGCTCACTGAGCCAACATGGAGCTCACATCTTTCACGGATCTGGATTTGTTGCCGTAAAGCTCTTATTTCACGAAGCACAATGCCTTCGCGAACTACCTTCGTGAACAGAGAGAAAAATATATTCTCTGAAAATACTATCTTCCGCTCTACTTCTCTTGAAGGGGTCGAGGCCTATTTATAAGCGATTCCATTGACCCACTAACATTCTTGTGATGTCAATGCCACTTCATCTCAAATCGCGAAGCTCCGATGTTCCTTCCGAAATTCTCTCAAAATTGAGAAGCACCATGACAATTTTCCGATCACAGAGCTTGATGTAACCGCGGAGCATCACTGTCAATCCCTTCACACCTTTGCCTTTAACCTCCATTCGCAACTCCCTTCTCTTCCACAATTCTCTTCACCATTAAAACTTGTTTTTTCAACAAACACAATCAACCCAAAAATGATGCAATATTACCTTGAGGGATTTTTTCCAACAATACTGGTGTACCCCATCTCTCCCCATACAATGCTTCATATGGTTCCATTAAAATACTGAAATGAAAACTATTATTTTAGGAAAACTACACCAAGGGTAAATAATTATCCCACATACCCTAATTATTCAGAGATAATGATCTCTACATTTCTTCTAATGTATGAGTCATCTTTTTTGACTACCAATCAGTTTGGGGGTGATAAGAATTATGCAAACGAAGCTCAATGTCCATATATTTCAAAATACATTTATAGAATTTCTATTCAAATAGTGGATCACGATCAAATACTATTGAATGTGTTTCTCCATTATGTCTTAAAAATTCATTGATACAGAGTCGTGCAAGGAACTATACAGTAAAATCATCCATTATAGTAAGGGAATGTTCATATTTTATAAGTTGATCAACATTTACACATGTTGCATCATTCTTTCTAGGTGTTTTGGGAAAACTGGTGAAAAAATCATTGGTGTTGTCATCCCATTTTCATGTAGGAAAACGTAGAGGTTGTATGAATCCTCTAGGATGTTGTCATTCATCCTAGAACTATTGAATGACTAAAAATATTGATAAATAATCACCATTCTCCCTCATCATGTTACCTCAACAGAAATGTTACATCAAATTTCTATACATCTTAGTGCTACTATGATGTATAGAAAAATTTGAACTATGGGAATCATCAATGAAATCCCTTTAGAGCTCAGTTATAGCTGCAACACAAATCATCTTCCAATATTTCATAATTCCATTTTCATATACTATGTTTTTAATCTTCCCATCATTCTCATCATTAATTTTATTTTAAAGATTCAAATCATTATATGGATAAGTATTAATTCTTTATAATAAAGATAGTTTGGAAACCAATAGAAAAAGTAAATATGTTTCACCTTCTTTGATAATTCCCATATCCATCCTTGTATGATCTATATACATAGGATCCTTCTCATTTCCCATTTTGTTTAGAACTACATGATCATACCTACTCAATTCATCATCTACCTTATTTTCCATTCATAGGTCGTACTGTATGGAATAATCATTATCCTTGACCACCTCGAGATATCTCCTTTGCCTCATGTTGAGTTCCTTTTGTGAGAATATTTATTTCAAGATCCTATGGTAAGTATATATCTCACATCATTCACTATAGATATAATGTCTCCATATCTTCATAGAAATGATTACAGCTACAAACTATAGATTTTGAGTTCTATAGTTTTATTCGTGATTTTTTAACAACCTTTATACAATGTCAATAATTGTATCCTTATACATTAGGACACAACAAATTCGTTTCTTCAATTCATCACAATAGATTACCAATCCACCATTTTTTGATGGTAGAGTTAGGATCAAAGAATTCACTAATTATTTATTAAATTATTGAAAGCATAATTCACATTCTTTTTTCCATATGAACATAAAACCATTATGACTATTCTTGGTCAAGGGGTTAGAAAAATGGATTATGTTCTGGATGTAACACTATTAATAACCCACTAAAACAATGAAACTATATACCTCAGTTATGTTTGTTGGAGTAAGCTAGTCATGGATATCCATTGTCGTCACATGATCAACTAATATTCTATCCCTTGAGACAATATGTCCAACAAAATTAACTGACTAAAACCAAAATTCACACATTCAAAACATCCCATATAATTCATTTCTTCTATGAGTATTGAAAATAATTCCCAATTGATTATCACGATCTTCAGAGATCTTGGTGTATATAATGATAACATCAATAAATACAACAGAAGACAAATGAATGTATTCCTTGAAAATCAATTCATAAGATCCATGAAAAAAGAGGTTTAATTTTTCATTCCAAATGGAATTACTGTAAACTGAAAATTCACATACATGGTTCAAAAATAATACTTTAGAATATATTATTTTCTCACACTCAAATGATCATAACCAGATCAAATATCAATATTCAGAAAATATTTGGCTCTATCAAGTTGAAAAAATAAATAATTTATACGAGGTAGGGGATACTTTTTCTTTATTTTAGTTTCATTGATCTTCCTATAGACAATGAACTACCTCATCGATCAAACCATCTTCGTGAATAAAATCACATGGGATCCCCTTCAATAAACATGGTGGTAGAAAATTCCATTATCATTCAATTCCTCTAGTTTTTTCTTCAAATATACTAACACCATAGGGTCGATTATATAAGGAGTATTTAATATAAGGCTTGGAATATGAATAAAATCAATAGAGAACTTAACTTCTTAATATAGATGGTGTACAGGTAAATCCTTTGGAAAACGTCAATATATTCTTTCACAATAGGTACATTCTCATTTTTTGGAATTTTTTTCCTCACCCACTTCTGTGGCATTATCATCCTCACCTATAATTTCATTATTTAGAGCTACTGGGGGTGGATTTAGATAAAAATCAGATGATGGCGTTTCATCCCAAAAGACAATTGATTCTACATCATTCTTATAAATTGTAAATTCTTTGTTCTTGAAATATATATTCACATCATAATTTAAAATCAAATAAATACCGAAGATTATATAAAAGTAGGTAATGGGTATGAATATATGGTTAGAAAATAAGTCTGTTTTTTGTTTCATAAGGTGGATCGATAGACACAACATTGTTCCAATGATACTTCCTATGTGAGTTTTGACTAACAACTCCATTATTATATCAAATTAGAAATATCAAATTATCATGAAAAAGTTTGATAATATAAAAGAATGTGATGATCCAAAATCAAATAAATATTTTTTTTTAAGATCAAGGAAATGATTAATCTAAATTCCACCACAAGATTTGGAATTTCAATCCCAACAGTTGGGATCACATAATCTTTTCCTTGCTAAATTGGCCTATTCCAAGTCTCATTTTGTAGATGCTTAGGACAATAATTGTCATAGTACCACATCACTATGCAATTATAGAATTGAACATTGAAATCTTCTTTCATTCCCTTTAAATCATTAGAATTATGGACTTTCTATCCAAACTTGTATCACAGAACTTCTCCTTTTTATCAAGCAACAAGGTGTTTCCTTCCACATGTAATGCATGTTAGAAAATGATTCTTTTTAGTCTTACCTTTATCAGTAACAACTTCTGTAACAACCCGGACCTGTCCAGCCACCCGAACAATGCCGAATGGGTTGGGTGTCACTACCTTAGGCGCACCTCCCCTGAACGCCAAAGGATGCCTACTAGCAGCGAGGGTCTGTTAGGTATAGTGGGGAGGCTATACCCTCACTGAGGAATTAAAAGTACTGGTCAAAGTAATAAACTAAAATTTGCAATGGAAATAAATGACTCAGCAGACTTGAACCTGACCCGCAGAGCGAAAACACATTAAATAACAATATAAAGCGGAAGCAATATAGAACATCCGCAGCGGAATGTAAATAGAACATCATGCTAGGAAATCATCTACAATAACTACTAAAACAACCAAGCATGCATCCCAGCAAGTCATACAAATCAATATATATACAATGGCACCAATGTCTAACCAACAGTAGCTACAATATAAGGTAAACATGCTGATGCAAGGAATAAAAACTAAAAAAATAACTCTATTACGGCACGACCTCAGGGTCCGTGCCATTCTCCATGTCAAGAGCACTAAAGTCCAGCTCCTGAGGCTGAACCTCTACCTACACGCAATTTAATAAAGTCTACACGCGCCCCGAGGGGGCCGTTTACGGCGTGAGACAAGTCTCAGTAGGATACCACCCAGATGTGCGTACCTAATATAAGTGTTTAGGAAGACATCCTTATACAAGATAAACAGTAAACACTACATTTCCCAAAAGTAAACAAAGACTTCACTGGTGCTCAGAAGCCACCAGGAAGTGTCACCTGCTTCGACCAATGCCGGAATGTCTGATCTGCAGCCCGTCACCTCATGCCATCTGACACCATGTGTCTGAAGTACCGATGTCCCTATGGCATGCCCAACTGTCGTAACCAAGCTCGAAAACTCAACCTGCCCTAGGCAAAACATCCGGAGGAACATCGATACCTTTCCTCAAAAGATAACTGGAGGGACATCAATGTCTGCCCTCAAATCATGGCGAGCCTCTGCCCCCAACCTGATTGCCTCAAAGCTATCTTCCAAAGGCTCCTCACCTTCCACGTGGCTTCCTATGGAAAGAACCCCCAAACCGAATATACCTAACCGCATCTACCGAGGGCCTCTACCCAGCGAGTGGACGTACCACCTCATCTCGGAGTCCATCTATGTGCACACTACCCAAAAGTACCTGGTGAGCGGTATTCACCTTAGTATGTCCCAAGCCATAATGCCTCTGACTCATCGTGTCCCGGAGAACCTGTCGCTCAAGTCAGATAGCCTCGCCTTCCAAGTAACCCAGGCCAAAGCCCAACCTGACAGTCCAACTGCCTCAACCGACGTCCATGATGCCCAATCCCGTGGTAGTATCCACCCAAAGTATCGCGAACCAAAGCCCCAACCTGTGATCCCCATCACTCAATAATATATATCTGGGTCACGCCCAACACAACAAGAAGTTCAACACAGGCAATATCACACATTGAATATTCATACTTGGATGCATCACTTTAAAATAGGAAATTATTAAACAGTCAAATTGCACTAAACTGTGTTATCCCATACCAGCACCTAACTCATTCACAATTTAACAACTCAACTAAACAGTTCAACTCAAGACATTCAATAAGCAGTATAACAGATCAGTTTAAACAATGGTCCAATTCACACGCATTCCGGCACCCCCGACCAAATTGCCCCAAACGAACAACGACCTCTAACCCTGTCTCTCTCGATCGCAATAGGGTTAGGGAATACCTAGAGGCATTCCATATTACCGATAATTAAATAAAAACAAATAAACAGGGTCTCTCTCAACACCGGACGTCGCGCCCGAAGGACGCAACCCCAAATTGTCTACAAAAACATGAAAGAAGGTATCCACCACCTACCTCGTACTCGTACGATGACACCCCTTTGATTTCATCCTCTGAATCGTACTGAATCACGGTAGATTTGTGTTTATTTCAAATCTGGAAATTCCGTTAGGATGGAATCTATGGAGGACTAGGTGAGGAACCAAGGACGAAGAAGGGTGCGCAGGGTTAGCCTCTCCGACGCGGTCTTCCTGCATCCGACGGATCGAATAACGGAGGTCATACGGCGGATCTAGACGGATTTGTGTTCGTGGAGGTCTTTCAGACGAACTGTTCGTCCAAAGGGGGAGAAGAATAAAATTCGGGGAATGAGGCGCGATGATGCCTCAGTTGATAAAATAAAAAAAAGTACATGGAGTGTATTTCCCAAGTACATGCCGTGTATGCGTTTTTCCGTACTCCGACTTAAGTGGAGTCCGGCACACGGTCTGGACCGTGTACACGGTGAGCACACAGCCAGGGTCTCGGCCGCTACACGGGGCATGGGTACACGACATGTCAAGGAAGGCTACACGCCGTGTAGATGAAAATTTACAATTGGGCACCACATGACATGTACCTGGCCTTGCACGGGTAAGGGATACAAGACATGTCTATAAATACACACCGTGTAATAGGAAAGTTCTACACAGTCTTCACACGGCATGTACTCCGTGATCACACAGCCGGTCACTCGGGTAACTCATACACGGCGGGTACTTAAAGTACACGGCGTGTAGTCTGGAAATTTTCAGAAACTGCCCAGATTTTTTCAGACTTTAAAAATAATAGTCAAAAGCTTAAACAGGGTCGTAATTTGACCCGTTTCCAAAAACTCGAGTTCTTACAAACTCCCCACCATAGCGTAGCTCATCCCCGAGCTACCAAACGAAACCGGTAGATGGAACCGAACACGCCCATCCCGGTTAAACAACCCAGACTATCCTGGTCTCAAAGTTCTGTCTAAAATTCTTAAAATGGGCTCCCCACCTTAGGAATCACCTACTCGGTCTCGAATCGAACAAAGTTCGAAGAAAACAATTAAAAAAACAAGGCCCAACAACCTATTTCCTGGACCCATGGTCCTTTTGTGACACATCGTCACCCCTGCACCTCCTCGGTACTCACGTGTCGCTTCCGACACCCAACGTAACTCTGACTGAATCGGCGTCCGCCTTCCTAAGGTCCTGCATCTAATAGAGGCTCAATTCAAACCTGGTGCCATGCACCTCAAGTAACCGGCATCCATGATGCCTTAATGCCCATGACGCCTCAAGTAACCTGCATCCTTGATGCTCCTGGTGCCACACATCTCAAATATATATAAATAAAACATAAAACACATCTTATATGATGCCAATCCCACTAACTAGCATCTAGTCAGTACACAATTATCTTGTGCATCCTGTGCAATCACCCAGACATGCCTCAAGAGGCCATGCCAAAATAAAGTAAAGAAACTCACGGCCACACCCACAGTGCACCTTCCACCATCGTGGGCTCTCCAGCATGCTCAAACCCTGGCAGCTCCACGGCTTGCACCTGACCTGACACACGGCTCCCTGAAGCATGTCCTCCCTTCGGTGCTACCCCAGTCTCCGACCACAGACCCCTCAGCTGGGCCCTATTATCCTTGTCACGTCCTCTGCGTGCAGCTTAACCTCGGACACACTCTCCTGGTACCGAACCTGAACCAACTCCTGAGGCCACAGTCTGTCCTGGTCCCTGTCTGCTGGCTGTCTGAGAAGGATTCCAGCAAAACCTCTCCAGATGTACGACCTTTCCACACGCCCGACACTCTTTCGGGGGCCTATCGCACTGAGCCCGAACATGTCCTGACTGTCCACACTGAAATCAAACCACCGCTGAACTTCCACGAGGTGGTCTAGCTGAGTCCTTGGCCTGCCCGCCCTGCTGGAACTCATCTCTCCCCCGCTTCCTGCTGTTCGAATCATCACCTGAAGCTGTCACCCCCCCAAAACGAGATTTTCCTCTCTCATTTCCCTCATCTATGAGCGCCTGTTTTACCGCCTCAGAGAAGGAACCGAGATTGAAGATGTTTACCTGAACCCAAATAGAGTGTCGTAAGCCGTCCTCAAAGCGCCTCACCCTAGCTGCATCATCACTCACCATACCAGGTGCAAAACGGGACAACTCCATGAATATAGCTGCGTAATCCATGATGGACATGTCTCCCTACTGATGACTCAAGAGCTTCCGAGCTCTCTCTGCCCTCAGCGTCTCCGGATAAAAGTGCTTGAAGAACCTGTCCTTGAAGTCCTTCCACGCCAGTCCCTTGTGCCTACGAGATTGTACCTACACATCCCACCAACGTTTTTCCGGTCCTCTCAGCATGTACGTCGCCACTTTGACCCTCCGCCCTGGAGGCATCTCGAGCTGCTCGAAGATCATGTGCATACTCTCTATCCAATTTTCTGCCGCCTGTGGACAACCCTCACCCTAGAAAAGAGGCGGGTGCAGCGACTGGAACTCCTGCATCAGATACGCCATAGAAGGATCTATACCCTGCACGCCTCTGTCAATCCCCTTCAAGACGCGAACTAGACTAGCTCGGAGCTGCTCGTCGAGCCACGATTCGAACGCTGCAAAACCCAGCTGCTGCCCTGCCTGCACCGGATCCTGAACCTGATCTTGTCCCTGAGCCTGTACCGGTGGCTCATGCCCTAGCTACACCGGATTCTAAACCTGATCCTGCAGTACCATATCCTCTCCTGCATGTTGCTCGATCATGTTGTGAAGAAGTAACCCTCTGAATACCATAAATGGTCTGAAATCCCAAATTAATCTATATAACGATATATTCTACGCAAATAAGGAAAGCAGCAAAAGGCAGTGCATAACAACTACCCTTAATCCCCCCTCACTGCAACCCATTCCCCACGGCATCCCGACCACATGGCCTCCTTATCTGCCCTCAATAGAGCCAATTATCATTAGTACCTTGGGTCATGCCCGTCCTGAAAACCAATGTTGCCTCAATATCGACGACCGAGTCACCCAATCCTGACAATTACACTGCCTCAACCATTGTACCTGCCTGCTCTCATAAGAGCTAGACCCATATGTCATGCACATGCAATTCTAAAAAAATTCAAAGCATGGAATATACATTACCATAAACAAGAAATTCTATTAGGAGTTTTACCTATTCTCATTTCAGAGCATACATAGCATGGAAATTGATTTTATTCACATGGTATTATCACTTCACAAAGCATACGTGCAGTTATGAAATTGAAATACCCTAAAATGTGCCTATCAAAATCCAAGCAAGAAACCCTTGCCATACCGGCCGAGGATTACATATCATAATCAATAACATCACACAACAAGTGAGCCACCCAAGTGGAAATCATATCAACTATAATCTGAGCAAAATCAAACAGAAATCCCCACACTCGGAAACTCAATCTATCCCTCATACATGGGGTTGCAGGCACCCAAGAACAAGTTCAAAAATCATGTTCCAACAACAACCTATCTCCAGTCTACCATATCCCAAATAGTATAACCAGTAGAAATAAAAAGAGAAGTCTCAATCTCATTAGTAGCTAGAAAAACACTACTACTAAATCCTTGTCAAGAACCCCTCGGATACCACTTTGTAACGACCCGGACTCGGCCAGCCACCCGAACAGTGTCGAACGGGTCGGGTGTCACTACCGTAGGCGCACCTCCCCTAAACGCCAAAGGCTAACGACTAGCAGCGAGGGTCTGTTAGGTATTGTGGGGAGGCTATACCCTCCCCGAGGAATTAAAAGTACTGGTCCATGTAATAAACTAAAATATTCAATGGAAATAAATGACTCAGAAGACTCGAACCTTCCTCACAGAGCGGAAACACATTCAATAATAATATACAGCGAAAGCAATACAGAACATTTGCAGTGGAAAGTAAACAGAACATCATGCCACGAAATCAACTTCAATAACTACTAAAACAACCAAGCATGCATCCATGCAAGTCATACAAATTAATATATATACAATGGATCCAATGGATAACCAATAGTTGCTACAATATATGGTAAACATGTTGATGCAAGGATATAAATCTAAACAAATAACTCCAGTATGACACGACCTCAGGGTCCGTGCCAGTCTCCATGTCAACAGCACTAAAGTCTAGCTCCTGCGGCTGACCATCTACCTCCACGCAATTTAATAAAGTCTACACATGTCCCTAGGGGCCCGTGTAGGATGTGAGACAAGTATCAGTAGGATACCACCCAGAGGTGCGTACCTAATATAAGTGTTTAGGCAGACATTCCTATAAAAGAAAAAAAGTAAACAGTGCAATGCCCAAAAGTAAACAATGACTTCACTGGTGCTCAGCAGCCACCAGGAAGTGTCACATGCTTCGACCAACGCCCGAAAGTCTGATCTGCAGCCCGACACCTCGTGCCACCTGATACCATGTGTCTCAAGTACCGACGTCCCGATGGAACGCCCAACCTTCGTAACCCAGCTCGGAAGCTCAACCTGCCCTAGGCACATCATCAGGAGGAACAGGGATACCTGTCCTCAAAAGATAACCGGAGGGACAACGATGTCCGCCCTCAAATCACGGCGAGCCTCTGCACCCAACCTGACCGCCTCAAAGCTATCTTTCGAAGGGTCCTCTCCATCCATGCGGCTTCCTATGGAAAGAACCCCCAAATCAAATATACCTAACCACATCTACCGAGGGCCTCTACCCAGCGAGTGTCTTTACCACCTCATCTCAGAGTCTATCTGTGTGCACACAACCCAAAAGTACCCAGTGAGCGGTAATCACCTCAGTATGTCCCAAGCCACAAAACCTCTGACACCTCGTGTCCCTCCGAACCTATCGCTCAAGTCAGATACCCTCTCCATCCAAGTATCCCCGGCCAAAGCCCAACCTGATAGTCCAACTGCCTCAACTGATGTCCATGACACCCAATCCTGTGGTAGTAACCACCCAAAGTTTCCCGAGCCAAAGCCCCAACCTGTGATCCCCATCACTCAACAAAATATCTTCGGGTCATGCCCAACACAACAATAAGTTCAACATAGGCAATATCACACATTGCATATTCATACTTGGAAGCATCACTTTAAAAAAGGAAATTACTAAACAGTCAAATTGCACTAACCTGTGTTATCCCATACCAGCACCTAACTCATTCACAATTTAACAACTCAACTAAACAGTTCAACTCGAGACATTCAATAAGCAGTATAACACAACAGTTTAAACAATGGTCCAATTCACATGAATTCTGGCACCCCTGACCGAATTGTCCCAAATGAGCAATGACCTCTAACCCGGTCTCGCTCGATCGCAATAGGGTTAGGGAATACCCATAGGCATCCCATATTGCAGATAATTAAATAAAAACAAATAAACAGGGTCTCGCTCAACACCCGACATCGAGCCCGAAGGTCGCAAACCCAAATTTTCTACAAAAACACGAATGAAGGTATGCACCACCTACCTCGTACTTGTACGATGACACTCCTTTGATTTCAGCCTCTGAATCGGACTGAACCGCGGTAGATTTTCATTTCGGTCAAATCCGGCAATTCCGTTCGGATGGAATTTGCTGAGGAACAGGTGAGGAATCATGGAAGAAGAAGGGTGTGCGGGGTTAACCTCTACGATGCAGTCTCACTACCTCTGACGGATCGAATAACGGAGGTCGTACGACGGATCTAGAAGGATTTGTGTTTGTGGAGGTCTTTTGGACGAACTGTTCGTCCAAAGGGGGAGAAGAATAAAATTCTGGGAATGAGGCGCGACGACGCCTCGATCGATCAAATAAAAAAAGTACACGGCGTGTATTTCCCAAGTAAACACCGTGTATACGTGTTTCCATACTCTGACTTAAGCGGAGTCCAGCACACGGTATGGACCGTGTACACGGTCATCACACGTCCAGGGTCTCATCCGCTACACAGGGCTTGGGTACACGGCATGTCAAGGAAGGCTACACGCCATGTAGATTGAAATTTACACATGGGAACCACACGACATGTACGTGGCCTCGCATGGGTAAGGGATACATGGTGTGTCTATAAATACACGCCGTGTAGTAGGAAAGTTATACACGTTCTTCACACGGCATGTACTCAGCGAGCACACGTCCGGTCACTCGGGTAACTCATACAGGGCGTGCACTTAAAGTACATGGCATGTAGTCTGAAAATTTCTAGAAACTACCCAGATTTTTCCAGACATCTAAAAAAATAGTCAAAAGTTTAAACAGGGTCAGAATTTGACCTGTTTCCAAAAACTCGGGTTCTTATAGCTTCTTCCACCCTATTCTTATATTATTTTCCAATAAATTCATAACACTTATATAACTCTTTCTATATCATGATTGAACATGAGACAATGTCTTTGAATTATGAGAATCATTAGCATAAAAGTGCCCCTCAGAGGAATGGTAATAATCCATCAAATAATTGATCAATCTTACTCATTGGATTACATATATATTCAACGCATTTCGTATATACCTTGTAATATTGTCTTCATATTTTGCAACATTTTCATCATCTTTCAGCCTGAGACTCAAGAATTTCCTCTCAATATCTTCTTGTTCATGAGGAGAATGTTTTTCTTGGAAAAAATCATTAAAATACAGCCATTCTAGTATTTCTATTTCTTCCTACTGCTTTATATTTTGAATTATTGGCCACCACTAATCTGAATCACCTAATAGATGAAAAAATACCATGAAAAACTTCTACATTTTCTATATCCCAAAGTGAAAAATATCTCTTCTAGGGAACATATCCATCGCTAATCTATAAATGGGATCGAATTACCATGGAATGATGAAGTATATTGTTTCATAAAGCAGTCTAACATTTCTCCTCCAAATTGTGCATTAGGATGCTCCATACAGGTAGGTTTATTTTTCATAACCTGAGTAAACATTCCCAGTATTGTTATATTTTTCTCAACTGAAGTCATAGAACAAGAGCCAACATAATTATCTTGAATCAGAGGAAACTACCTAAATGGGATATGTGTGATCATGCAGTTTCCATTCATTCCACTATGATCGATTTCTATATAATGGAATACAATCAATATTTTTAGTAATCATAATGAATAATTTCATCATAAAAAATACTTATCATAAATTGGAATCTAATTCATAACTAATCTCTTAATCAAAAAAATGTTTCATTGAGGAAAAGTTTACATTTAATTCCATAAAAATGGTTCTTAATGAAAATTTTAATTATCCTCAGCATATACCATGGGAGTTTCAAGCTAGGTTCATAGTAATTATCATTGTCATGTACTAGGATACTTTGGGTTATGACTAAAACTCATTTTCAGAGTTATTACTCCTAGGTACATTTAGGCCAGAACCACATCTACATGTAGTATCATTACGAGGATGTATTTTCTAGAAATATCTACATAATAAAATCCTTTAAAAAATTAATGTATTTTTATCCTCTAACACTATATGATGGTTTTATTCCTAATTCTATATTTCTCTAATATAGTTTCAAAATTTTCTACAAAACATGATTTTCTACCAACTGTAAAGACCACAACCCAGTTTCCCTGAGATAGTACCTTATTTTATTACATTGGAATATAAATAAATAATTTGTTTATTGAAGGAACAAATAGTTCAGTATCTTTGGAAAACATGATACAGACATAATTTCAATAGTACAACCTAAAATTAAATTCAACATATAACATTATTTTTAATCACACATAAACATATAGATTGTACTTTTATGTCAATTATAATATTCATATCTACTAACATTGGAAAAATAAAATATTAGAAAGGGTGAGCTTAAATTCTTAGTAATTGTATGTAATATTATAGAAGTTATCAAAAATAGAAACACTAGGCATAATGAACAACTAAAAACATGTTCCATTAAAATTTCCTAGAACATATTATGGCAGGAAGAAGGGTTGCATGAATAATTACAAAATAAAGAATAATAATGGTTATTATACTTTCTGAATAACCTCATGGACTATAAATTACTTATTTCATAATTAGGGAAATGCATATTTCCAGACATTATAGAATATATCTTCAAGGAATTATGGAAGACATGTAAAAATGATTAAGGCCGCGACCAAAACCATATCTCTAAATGGGAAAGGCCTTAGTAATGTCCATATCTTTTTTGTCCCATGATACCTTCGGAAGCATCGTGGGGATATATTAATCCCCACCCTTCACTTTCTATTTCCAATTCATTCCTTATATGAAATGGGATAAACAATAGGACAATATAAAATAACTTTCCTCTATTTGTACACATAAACACATATCATTTTGAATAATATGGATAATGTTTTCAAGATAGAATATGCATTGTCAAACAAATCAATAACCAATAAATAAAAATTAATATATGAATTATAAAATATTAGTCCCAATAAATTTCAATAATAGTATGGAAATAGATAAAATTAATCTTATAAAATTGAGTAATTCATGAGATAAATAACCTTTAACGTTGAAAAGAAGAGTTATATCAGAAAATTATTTGTATAAAACCTAAATTTAAATAATAATATTTCCTAAAACAAAAATGAGTTATATTATATAAATAACGGTGGATAAAAATATGTAATACATTTTACTTTAATAGAGGTTATAATTTGACAATCTCCCATGTAACGGCTTGTATTTCATGAATAATTTTTGAATGGTCCATTTAAAACATGTAACCCCATAAAATAATAAAGGATTCTGATTGGTACACATATATTTAACAATAAAATAGAATTTATGGGGAGTAAATAATTTTAATTTTTTATTCATTGAGGAAAACAAAGGATAAGATTAACCTAAATAAAATTGGGGATTTGGGCAGAATATACTTACCTTATGTCTGAATGATATCTTCACTTGAAATTAATGTCATGGATAATAAAATTAAATACATTAACTAACTAATTATGATCCTTATATAGATAAATTGTATTCATTAATGTTGTATTGAGATCATTTATGTCATTATTTATATGTAATAAGATTGAATTCCATCGTCCTGGAGTGTTTGTTTTCCTTGACTTCATGTTTGGTAGGCTTGATTATAAGTAATGTAGTTTATATCGGATGGATATAATTCCATAGAATTGAACTTATATATTCTTGATGAAAATCCTGAAGTCTAAAAATCTATACATATCACTTTTTTACATATTATGATTATTATTTATTAGATTGAACAGTAGTGATAACCATTTAGATTATTTGGGCAATATCTCGATTGTTACAAAATAGTTTTTTGTATGAATTAGTATTATATATATAATAGTTAAAGAAAATTGAATGGGTTATAATAAAAATATTATATTTAGTTTCAACCATAAAAATATTCTACTGATTATCCATGAAGGTAGTAATAGAACTTAAAAATACCTCATACAAGAATGCAATAAATTTACACATCTCATATGGTGTTTTCATTTTTTGAATAAAATTAGTGTAACAGAGATATGATGATAATATATTCAATTATAACTACATATTTATAGTATGTATATTGTACAAGAGTTATCATAAATTTTTTATGATGGGATTTGAGGATATAAAAATAAAATAAAGGAACAAAAAGTAAAAAGATGGGTTGGGAAATCCCTTACAAAAATTCGGCAGCCTAAGGGTATCACATAAAAATTAATAAAATATGTTGATGGGAAAAAGGGGGTATCTAAAAATTTTTACATAATATTTATATTATGTTGTATATGGAATTAAATATCCCATAGAATCCAATTGAAATTAAAAAATAATAACAGAAATAGAGTGCTCGATATAGAAGAGGGTGGTAGATTCCTTTACCCTATAGAGTAACTCCTAAAACGTAATGGTTGGGACCTTGGGTGATTAAAACACATTGGTAGAACTCCTAGGAAGGTAAATATTCCTGATCTTCTAGGATGATAAATTTGGAAATGATGAAAATGATGGAGTGGTTGGGTTTTTATTGTAAAATAGAAGGTATTTTTTATTAATTTCTAAGGACACCTCATTAGTGATATTTGAAAAATCATGAGATTTCCCGTGTTATTTTCCTGCTGTATTGACCACCTAGGACACCTAATATCATATTTTCATGTACACATGTCTAATATAATTTTATATTAATTATTAAATCATTATTATGTCATTAAACATAACGAAAACTCCAAAATAAATTATTAATATTCATGAAAAACTTAATTATTTGTGTAAATTCTCAAAAATTTAGTGTAACCTAATTTTAATTTTCTGAATTAAAAAATTAACACAATTTTATCAAAATAATTATCTATATATGATTAATTTAATTTCTAAACAAAAATATAATTTATTCAAAAAATAATAATTTTAAAACTATAATTCATTTTATATCACCCTGAAAAAATAATCAATATCTAATTATCTTATAACATTGGGACAATAAAACAACTATATGATTTATTATTCATAAGGTGTATATTACTATTTATATTAATATTCATTAGGGTATGTTACTAATCACCAAAACTGTATGTTGATCCTATCAAAATCTAAATATCTTACAATCACAACCGTGGATGTCAGGTTTTTTGATATTCAAATCACTAAAGTGGAAATGTTATATCTAATGACCAGGTTATAACTATCTCCTTTTTATAAGAAATTGTTTTTTTTTTCACATAGAATCAGTGTTGAATAAATTATATAATAAATTTATTTGTAAAATAGTTGGGTGTTACATGTGTGACCTTCGTTATAAAATCGGTTCTAGTCACCATATTGTGGCTCACTAGTGGTTGTACTAATCGGTAATTATCCTGCTTTCTCTTTTATCTTCTCTAGAGGGGATCCTTTGGTTATATGGTGTCATGAAACCAATATTATATGTGTTTTTAGTTATATTAAAGTCATTTTATGAAAATATGATAAGTTTTTCGAATTTTTTGACATATCAATAAGTTATTTAATTTATGAATCACATTTATGCTCTAGTGATTCATGCTAGTTCATATGAGGTGAATCATTACATTATGTATTGAAGATAATTAGTAAATATAGAACTAATAAATTTATTTTTTTAGAATAAATTTATAGGTAAATAAAAATAATTCACATTGTGATCTTTCTATGTGATATTAAATTCTATTCATAATAAAACTCATCATGAAACAGTTAAAAGGTAACCATAATAATGTAGTTATTGAATATGATAATTTTATTTAGTGATTCCATCATGGGATCAACAACACATCATCATAATATCATCATTATTATAATAGTTACAAAAAAATGTGGATGTAAAAATATTATAGTGTAACAGAGGATCATTAGACATTGTATGATAATCTATGTCATAGTGCATGTTTCCATGAGATTTTGGTGCCTCCCTAAAATTGAGGTGTGCACCTGTCACACTACAATGGTTATGGTTAGGCTACAGAATTCCTAGAAGCTATAATTTTGTAGGAGTATTACATCATTACCATATCTTTTTGCACCAGGATTGATTGATGATGAATGTGGTCATGTGCTAATATATATGGAATTTTTGTGATGAGAGGAAAATCAATAATTAAATTCTTTTTGACATGAATAAAATGATTAATCAATAATTATAGTAACACCAATTTACAAGTCACAGAAATAAATTATGTGTGACTATAAGTTCTAGTGTATTCAATAGATCTAATAAAATTTGGAGAAGTTGAGGATAAGTTGTGGAGAATGATATCAATGAATTTAATGTTGAAATTAAAATTCAAGTGATAAATGAGAAATATTTACTTATATGAAATAGGGATGATTTTTGATAAAATTGTACATAGGATATAAATGAATAAAAATAAAGTAAATATTGTTGAAAACGAGAAGAATTATAAATAAGGTCATGGATTCTAATAATATCCAAAAGTGTTTATTGGAATAATGGGAATTTCATTTTAGTTATTAAAATTCAATATAATCTTTTGACTATATTGGTTGAAAACAAGATAAATATTCATAATTCATATTATTAGTTAGAAAATATTTTTTTGATAATATTATTCATTCTAGGAAGTAAAATATATTATTATGACCTCTATGAAAAAACCTCCTCATTTTCATAGATATATTTAATCATTAATATCATTAAATAATGGGTTTTATAGTATCACTTTACTGATGTATCCATTCATTTGGAGGGTAAAATAATTTAATATGTATAGGATGTTCTTTAAAATAAATTAGTTTCTTAGATAATCTTGAATAGATTATACACACAAAATTTAATAGTTTATGAAATTTTCACCTATGTGGACTATAAATCATGGTTAGGAATTCAAATATTGACCCACACCCCAATGTGAATTTATATTTTTCACAGACCATTTAACACGATCAATCATAGTCTAATCCCAAATTATTTTAGATTTTAGGATAATCCATGGGTGAAACTCTAATCATTTAAAATAATATTTTAAAAAAAATTTACCATGAATAGAACATCCTGAATCCTAAATTTCAAATAGGTAAGAGTTTGAAATTTATCAACTGTATGACATTTAATAGTGGAAATAAAAATATACTAATGAATTTTAAATTCTATTCCTATGAAATCTTAGAATATCGTATAACTATATTTCTATATGACTCTTTTTCTAGTATTATAGAATTACCATATTTCAAATCACATCAGAGTTACATGACATCTTCTAATAAGTTTTCAAGGAATCTGTGGACTCTATTTCTACCATTAAGGTGTTATTTAAATCCTAATCTTTACTAAAACTCTCTATTCTCTCCAAAAAACAAATAAATATCCATGATAATCACCATTACATGAAATAATATTATCTCACTATTTTAAAATACTATTTTGATATTAATTAAAAATTCATAAATATTCTTCATTTTAACTACTTCAAATTTTAGTCCTTCCATGAAAAGTCACAAAATTGTTAACATAATATACATGATACACAATTCCCTTATTTTTACCCACATGATATAGGTACTTATTAATTAAATTCACAAGTCATTAATTATCATCATAGTCCAAAATATTTAATTTTCCCAAATAATTTAAAATCATGCTATTATGATTAAAATTATTTAGGTATATATTAAATAGTTTTTTATCTATACCAATTAAAAATAAAATTTAAAAGACACAGAAATCACAAATATTGATCTAATATAAATTTCCATATCCCAATATATTTTTATGTGATATCCATATACACATCCACAATAGGACAATGATATCCCATTGGTGGTGAAGAATCCAATTAAGTAATTATAGAAATTACTAATAACACGAATAGGACTTCTAATAATATATTAAATATTCCTACATAAAAAAATTAATCACAAAAAATGAAATTTAACTCCCAAATATAAAATTTTAATAAACCATCAAATCATTAAAATAGATCAAATACATCCATATGCATGTGATATATCATTAATCAACACACAAAAAAATTAGTCTAAATATCGATGTGTAGTGGTTATATAATTTGGTGATTCTTAAATTGTTGTCAATTAGGTAAGAAAATGAGATTCCATGAGTTTTTAAAAATGATGATTGTTGAACAGGTATGTAGTTTAGAGTAACATCTGTCATTATTAATTGAGTATGAAAAATTTTTCACACCATTAAGAAATATTATTCATGATGTGTTGAGTAGGTGGTCTTTGAGCTCAATGATTGTCAGAATTTTTTTAATCGAGTGTAATCAAAAAAAAATAAACCAACATTGCTAGCCATCCAAGGGGAGAAACACACACCTAAGATTGGCTGAGCTCAACCCACATCCATTTAGAATGAAGTGACCTATATCCTAGTAAGTTTCATAAGGAACACCTACATGAGGAAGGGAAATGGTGGAACACCACCATATGGGGATTTTTTATGGTGAGGGTGGGCATAGAAGCATTCCCAAATATATCAATTACGGGGAGGTATCAGGGAGGGTGAAAGGAATTTTGGAATGGGGATGTTGCAATACGTATTACAAAAGAGGCACTCAATAGCAAGCCATATTAATTTGGGATTCTTTTTTTACACTGAATGAATCATAGTATTGGATTTGTTTTGTCAAATTATCCTGACCATTAAATTGGTCAACTATGATTTCAACTATGAGCTCTGTTCACGTATTATATGAGTCATCCAATCAATGATTTTGGAATCCTAGTTGTTTGGTCATTTCTTATAAGCTTTTATCGAACTCCAATTCAATAGATGATCCATCTCTGATAATCGATGATTTTACCAAGTATTCCCTTAATCATTTTGTCAAACCAAAGGTGAAAAATTGATTGAAATTTTATGCGTCTTTATTTTAATATAAATATTGAATATTAGCATGATCCAATAAAGCATTGAAAAATTAACCAAAGGAAACGATGGTACGAGAAACATGAAGAGAACAACCCAGTAATTCTAGACGGGTTCTAAGCTGATATACCGTGCCTATAAATACCAGATGCCAACATCATTTACTATAGTAGTTTTATCTCACATATGAGCAATGTTTATGAGAGTCAAATATTTTAGTGAATCTATCACGTTCTCGAAGTGATCCATACACCATCAATTTGTGTGAAATTTTTTTGAAGGCCACATTTAGTGGACTTGTTCTTGACACACTCATTTTACTTCAAGAAGAATGATGTTCCCAAAATCCATTTTCGAACTAAATATTATTACGATATTTTCCGAGTTTGTACAATGAACTATGATGGTTTTCTTATACCTATATGAAGGTATTGTGAGAAGTAAGTAGTGCTTAAGAACCCATGTGTGTTAATATTTTATGTGAATGTTTTTGAGGTAAAACCATGTATATTGTATACTTAGACTTAATTATATGAATAATGTTTTGCACACACTCAAGAGGTAGTGTGACAATGCTTGAGTTTGCACATAGGAATACTACACACTATCCAGAATAATTTCATACATGTTTCACATATGAAGAATAGGCAAACGCATTGCATACCGATTGAATAAAGAAGATTTGTGAAATAGAGAACATCATTACATAGTTCACATACACATGTATTAAGTAAAAATTATGGATAGTGTGGTATGTTCTAGATGAACATTGTGTGTGTCCTATGATGTGTGCTATGTGGACAGAGTGTGGTTGATGATTCATGGACAAAATTCATACATTCATTTATGCATGTTGACTTTATCTCTGTAGATCACTGGAATATAGTTTTAATAGTTCATGCATAAAATGATTAGGCCATGCAATATTTTAAATACATGCATGATGTTTGAGGAAGTGCATATTCTATTTATA
Source organism: Viscum album (assembly GCA_963277665.1). Taxonomy (NCBI): domain Eukaryota; kingdom Viridiplantae; phylum Streptophyta; class Magnoliopsida; order Santalales; family Viscaceae; genus Viscum; species Viscum album. Next base: position 1,530,221,140 of record OY728146.1, on the reverse strand, counting down.
TTTAATATTCATTGTGTTGTGATTTGAGACTAAATCGATGGTAATATTTTTATTTGTGTTTTAGAAGTAGTGTTGTATTCAACATTTTAAGTCTTTGTGAGGTCTGGTCTTCATTAAAAGAAGGAATTTCCCACCAGTGTTGAACTAAGGTAGCTAGCCATCTACAGTTGATCAGAATCGATTGAGCAAGACCAGAACTAGTGAAAAGGTTCATAAATTGTACAAAAGCCAGTTTTGTCTAGAAATATCATGGACAATGATTATAATATCATCTTATAAGTGGATCAAATCTTGTGTGACTCATGATTGTGAAGTCTTTAGTGGGACTCTGATGTATTGGATGTCTCTAGTCAAATTTCGGGAGTAGGTTTGTGGGATAGTGGTAACATTGTTAGGTGTAGTATAACGATCCCTATTTGTGACTCATCAGTCACTAGTGTAAGTGGGAACTTGGAAACTCTATTAGGAATCTAGATTGGAAAAATATGAGACTCAATGTTGAACGGAATCAAACATTTCCTAGTTTTAACCATATATATAGTTAAATAACGGTAACTATGGGTAATTTCTAGTAAAAGTAAGGATGTAGGACTTAGTATTGATCCTTGTAAAAATATCTTGTGATATGTTTCATTTAAATTATGAATTATATAAAATATCCACTCATCCTAACATGTTAAAGAGGTTTGAAGGTATTTAGAAAAGAACATAATTTAGTAAAAACAAGTCACAGCTAATTCACCCCTCTCTCAGTATAACTACATGATCCCTGCACAATTTAAGATGACACTAACAAGAATTTAAGAATAAAACCATTACAATAAATGATGAATATATCCACCCTCTAATAATATTCTTCAAAGGAATTTTACAATATAAATGAAAAAAAATTTGAAATGTAGAAGTTTCGATTTATTAGTGAGAAATTAGACATAACATAGTGACCCCTAATTTTTTTTTGAATCATATAACCCCAAAATGTTTTCATTAATAAATATTTTTTAAGGTTTAATCATAAAATATAAGCCCTAAAAAAGGATTAAATGAAAACATTAAAATATATTATTCATTTTAAATATTGAATTATTTTATTAAAAAAATAATTATTTTCCACATTTTAAGACATCAACAAATCAATGGTCCCCTAGAATAACATCACGATAGAGGCCATCAGTAATGATAGTTCTTATACCCATGCCTCAATGTGGTATTTATAATTAAGAGGAGGGTTAATATTTATAACACTATCATTTTGAATATAATTTTCACACATCTTCTGTACCTGTTGAATAAACAAATTCACCTAAAATTTAAATTAAATAAAAATTTATATTATAACATATCTAAAAATGATAATCTATTAACATATCCAACTAGAAGTTCCACTTCTAATAAATTGCCCATGATGCATCACCATCTAGTGATAGAAAATAATCTCTACACCAATTCATAGGGCAGAGATATACATCAGTAATAATTCTAACATGTTCCCACAATTACGGCTAGGATAAGAGTATACTAGTAATACTTAACCTCCATACACATTTATAGATCCATGATATGGAAAGATTGTAAAAATAGAGGTAATTAAATTTTAATTTAAAATACAGACCAACATGTTGGAGAAGTAGAAACTAAAATTTATAATAAATAGTATAAAACCCATGGCTATGAGTGTGGTTGTGAATGGATACATACATAAAGACACACACACACACAAATATATATATATATATATATTAATTGATCATTAAGAATGTGTTGTAGGTATAAATAGAATAAATATTTTGATGTCATCATATTACATTACCTTAGATCATTGGGTATTATATAAGTATTAAATCTTATATAGTGTCTTCATTGATATCACCCAACCATAAGAATTCATCACAAATATAATGTATGTTTACTGTGGTAATAAAATCTTTAAAAAGTCTAAATTATTAATAAATTTATTTATCACTTATAATTTCACAATAAAAATATTTAATTATTTTATATATTTTCTAGAAATTCAATATCATTGGTATGTCAAAGACAAATAATAATATTGACACATGTAGTAATCTATTTATTTTAACTAAAACATTGTTAGGGAAATACCAATATCCAAATATTATATTAATATAAATTTAATTATTCATAGTACTGATAATAAAGAAACATTTTCCAAATTGATATCATATTTTTTCTACATTTATATCTTTTTAAATCATTTATCACTTTTGATTTAGCCCAGTTTATAATTTCTCTTAATCTAAACATGATTAACTTGTTTTTTACTAATTATTCATAACAACCCCATATATATACACTAAAATCCCAAAAATATTTCATTATCATTAACTATAAAAATTATATTTATTTTATATGTGACATATGTGATCATTATTCATTATAATCCAAATAATTTATTTATATTATACAACTAATAGAATTATTCTATCAAAAGAATATATTACACATTAAATTATGATGATATTATTATTATTTTTCATTTTAAAACTATAGTAAAAATAATTTATTAGGTGTCTAATAAATATTTATTTTTTGATAACAAATTCATATTATTAAAATAGTTTTTTAAAATATGTTTTTTATCTCCTCCATTATGTGAAAAAATTAATATCATAACTCACAAAAACAATTATTCTTTCATAACGACTAGAATTTAGTAATTAATTCATTTCCCCCAAAGTAATAAACAATATTTTTATAGAACATGGGCCTATAGAATATCTTCAACTAATAAGATAATAAAATTAATTATTTTCATTAATTATATCCATATATTATTCAATATATATTTATGAAAAATAGTTTACATTATCCCAAAAAATTAACATCCATTTTTTCTAGGTTCTCAAATGAATATAATGTATTAAAAAAATTTAAAAATTAAACCTTGCACTTTGAACATATATTGTTCTAAATGAACAATTAATAAAAAATTCATTTATGGACTCAACCTTAAAAAATATGTAAATATTATTCATTATACCAGAAATCATTTTCATATAGTCCTGTAGATCTATTCTTGTAGACTTTTAGTGAATTTGGTTACCACCGTTAAATAAATAAATATTAAATAAAAGTGGACACTTCCACTGAGTATCCATTTCATACACAATCTTAATCATATATGAAATTATATATTTTCTATTAATGACATATATTCAAAATTTTCATCTCGACCACATCATTGTCCATACTCACCCGTAGAGCCTATGTTTTCTAAGTAGTTGCATCTATATTAGGGTAAAAAAAGTAGACGTAATTATTTAATAGATATACATAGGGGTAATAACTCCAAAATATGTGTTTTTGGATTAACATTATAATTACCTGGTACATGAAAAAATTTCTAACATATCACTTGGATTGAAACTGCATGGGGATATTATTTAATTATTCACTAACTCGTTACAAACCATGATTAAGGATATGAATATATAATGGCCCTGCATTGCATGTTTAATCAAAATGTGTCTTTGAATGTAATTAAGGTTTCATGATTTATACACATCATAAATAATATTTCAGGATTATGTGTAATACGACTATGAACAAATTTTGGTCTTAGTAAGTTGTTGAATATATAATGAGTCAAGTTATCAAATAATGTTAAGGAAATGTTAGTGATTAGGAGATACTAAAAAAGATGATGAATGGGGAATCAGATAATGTAATTATTTTTAATCATTTATCATGATATATGATTAAATAAATAAACATACATAAGATTTAAACCAAGTAAAATAAGAGTAAGATGGAATTTAATGAAATTTCACTAGGTAAAAACATAGAGTATATATGTTTAGCATCCTATAAGTCCACAACGCTGCATGAATAACCATGAAGAATATATCAAATTGAGTTAATAATCTAAACTAATGGTAATCCTCTTGACCATGGAAAGAGAAACTGTTATACCAAATAAGAGAAGTAACATGATTGATGTATTAATGTATAAATATTCAGGATTTATGATTTTGAATTATTTTTTACCTATGGTTTCTTGATTATAGGAACCATAAATCATATTTGGATTGTGTTATTTTTAGATTCATATATGTCATCATGTACGATTAACTTATGATTTATAGATAAAATCATGGACTTATAAATTTAAGGTTAATAATGAGTTAAAAATCATAGACACCCATATCAAGGCATTAATGAAATGTATTTCAGGGTGACTAATGATATTATAGAAGACATTTTAGTGGGTGAATGTACATGTAACATTTTTTTTTAATGAAATTTAGTATTTTTGAATAATAATATTATTTTATATATTTTAAAGGGTATGATATAAATTTTAAGGATAAAACCGTCTTTTATGTTTACGTTACTGAGGAAAATTTTGATATAGGGTTATTGTTTTTTGAATGATATATATTACGTTTTTGGGTTCATTATTGAATTTTGTTTTCTTTAATAAATTCATATTCATTTTGGATATTATCTTACTTTGTGATAACCTTTTCGGTATTCATATGCAAAATTACTGAAATCATTTTACTGTTTTAGGGATCTTAGGATCTGTTAAATGTTAATATTAGTTGTCCAGGAAAAAAATTCATTTATTTGGATATTCATTTTAAAGAGAAAGAGATGACGTGCAAATTGATTGAACCATAACCAAAGTATAAAATTATTATTATGAAATATAATTCTATAAAGTAAAAATAATTCTATATATTATAGGATTTAAAAATGAACCCCTATTTATGAAAAAGATTAGGAAAACATTTTTTTGAAATTACCTTCATATCTAATAAATCAAATGGCCTTTTAAATCGTCATGATTTATGGTTTCCAGTTACATTAAATTCCATTTTTTAATAGTTAAGGGGGATGGGGGATGCCATATAATATTAAAAAAATATCCTCCCATTTTTCTTGGTTGACAGACCCCATTACATGGTTTGTTGACTTGGGGGAAATTAAATCCCATTACAATAACCCAATGGGCCTAAACATGAAGGTCCCCATATGACTTACATCATCCTCTATTGTCGTACATGTTCCTGATCCAGTGAATGTGGTTTTTTCCACCATATCCACCACTATCAAATATGATAATGTTGTAATTCATCACCTATAGTGACCATCATCATCTATAGGACTGAAGCCCTCAACACCAATACCTTATATTCATTTTATCATTCACTTCATTGTGATCGATGGTCTTTATCATTCTGTATAATTATTTATGATTTTAATTCATGAATGTATCATCAATTTTACCCCTGGTTCTCCTACATATAAACCTAATTTTGTTCTGAATTTAATATTTCCCATTCCATTTATTAATAAAAATTTTAATTAATAGTTATTATGATGCAGGTTTTCGACAAATAAATTTTCCAACACATTATTGATGAGATCAACAATAAATTTTGAGAACACAATTTATTTAATGGGAAGAATGTGAATCCCATATATTATAGAAAGTTATAATCATGATTAATAGTGTATATGACACAAAACATGGTGATATAAGGGAATGTAACATCCAGAGACATTATGATATATAAGTTTTTTAATAATATCTATTTTTCTATAACATGTGAAACAAGCAACACGTAATTAAATAAGAAGTAATAAACTTGCTATTAAATTAGAAGTATTGTATAGGACACACAGAAATATTAAAATTATGTGGTTCACAAATGTATTAAATAAATTAAATTATTACCTATTTTTTCTTAATAAAATAAAATTCAAGTAAATGAGAATGAAAAGATTTATGAAAAAATACATTTTTCTAAAAGGATTTTTTTTCTTTCCTCACACAAAAAATTTAAAAGTAAATTTTTCCACATGATTTTTTTTTCAAAAATCACTTCCTTTTTGAAATAATAATATCATAATTTTATTATCACATGTTTTTCCAAAAAATATTCATTTTTTATGAATAGTGGTAAATAATTTTTTTCATTAAAAATTTATTTTTCGTTTAAAGAATTTACATGAACCATTTTATTTTAAATGGAATTAAAAGTAAATTTAGTTTAATGATATATTAATTACTCTAAATTAGGACATTTTAATCAATTATTATTTAATTTTCATATACAAACATTTCAATCTAATAATTTTTTTATTTTCAAAAACAGGTTTTTCCACACATCTACATGTTTAATTTTAAAATAATCTTTTCAAAAAAATTCTGATGAATTATTAAAATGTGATTCCACATTTGGAAAAAAAATAACTTATACTATATAATAAATTTATCAAAAATATTTACCATATTGAATAGTGAACACCTAAAAAATTATTTACCATGGTTTTGGAAAAAATTATTTACGGTGGTTAAAAAGGATATTAAATGTTAAAAATGACTCCAAAATTATGTATATACTATTTTATAATCATATATCCACATTATCTCGTAATAAGATATAATAATATCTATTTTGGATCCTTATGGAATGTGAAATGTTTAGGTGTAATTATTTCTTTTCAAAAATTCCAATTTTGTCCTCAACCACATATATAAAGATTGACCCACTCTCCTATCCATTACAAATATGAAAAAAATCATAAAATATAGACAAAAATCACGTCCTTAATTAAATCCCATCTTCATATAATTTTTTTTGGTTTGTATGAAATCTATCAAATTTTATCCTTTTTTACAAACTAAAAGAACAGGTAACATACTAAACAGTGTCTTTAATTTTATTTATTCATCCACATACTTCAAATATTATTAAAGAATAATTATAAAATAAAACTAATATATTCCATAAAAAATATTCTATTATTTTTTGGTTAAAAAATAATATTGTCTCATCCTCTCTTGCAAGGGAATCAAAACTATTGATCGTGTGTACGGTGGACTACCACCTGACAGAATGACATAATTTTTTTCCACAACCTCTTCTAAAATATTAAAATAATTATTTATTTGATTTATATATTTGGTATTACTAATATAATTATACTCAAGTAATTATAATATCTCATATACCTCTTAGTTCCCATTTTTTTCAAATACAATAATTTCGCTTGTTTGTATGGAAAACTATCACCATATAAAACAATGGGATTCATTATTCAAATACACTTTATGTGAAAGGTAATAAAAGATAAATTTATTTAATATATATGATATATATATATATATGAAATTATATTTGGTCAATAAAATTAATAAACCATTCACTTCCTGGCCCATTAACCAATTAAGGAAACCATAACATTTATTGTCCATAGGTATATCCTAACGTATATATAGAGGGATGTGATTGTTTATCCATGCTCAAAATTCAATAATTATTCACTAAAAGAATATAATGTAAAATAATTATATTTATAACAAAAAATATGATTCTAGAGTTAATGGACCTATATCCAATGTTTATTATCCATTGCCTTCAAGATAATATATTCTTTATAAAATAATGTAAATATCAACTGAAATAATATTCATATTGAATTATTATCAAAGAATGTGTGTTATGATGTTATAAAAGGATCGTATATGATATTATAAATATTAAATAGAATATTTCTTATGTTAATAACATGTTTAAAACCAATATATTATATTTTACATAATGCATAACTAAAGGGAAGCGTGCCATAATTGGTTTGTTAATTATGTCTTCATTCATTGGGTTATATTTCCACTTCATTGATAATATTGATACAATATTATCTGTGAGATTTCATTTTATTTCCCTATATTATATTTCCAATATAGGTTTTGTGGATATAAATTTGTTAAAAAATCCACATCATTGACTATCTATCACCTAAATGACATGATCTTTGTAAGGGTTTTTGTCTACAAATAAACTTCTTTGAGATGTATGTGATTTTATACACATTATTTATTTTTAATGGTCTATATGTTTCCCTTGTACATACTATATTATGAATCATTAACACTTTATAATATTTAATGTTTTAATTAATAAATATCATTAATTAATAATTATGATAAAAATGTTACCAATATAGTATGTATTTATGTTTCTATCTCATATTGATTGGGATTATATATTCTATAATTTTTGTTATAGTAAATTATATTATCGTTTTCTAATAGTAACTTTCAAATTTTATATTATATATTTATTGATGAAACTTTCAGGTAATAGTAAAATATTCCACCCATTTGTGAAAAAAATTATTTAGGTATTATTGTTAAAGAAAACAGACTTCATTTCGATCTTGATTCAAAAATATTTTTTCTTTTATATCATCAATTTCTAAAATTGTTTTTTAAAAATATTTTTTGATACTTTCTAAGTAATGTTTTATAAATAATAATGACTTTTCAAAAAAAATTAAATTAATAAGAATTTTTTTTCTAAATATGTCAATTATTCTATTATCAACGTAATAGTGAAAGGAATAATTGGTTTTTAATGTTTTTTAGAATGAATGAAACTCTTATATAGTCTTAACCAATCAAAGATTTAAATAATTTTTTTGGATTCATTGTTCATTTTCAAAATGAATCTAATTTTTAATGTTAGTGAATGTTTTAATTTAAAATAAATATTTTTGAAATGAAATGGATATTTTCCATAATAAATTGCCAATGTGATCATTCAAAATCATTTCCCATATATGTTGAAATAATTTTACGTTGATCATTGTAAGAAGGATAAATTCCCAATTTTTTTAATATTAATGAATAACATGAACACTTTTTGTTCGATATTTCTTCTGAATTATGTTTATAATACTCTTTCAAAAATACCCTATTTATTATATCTTCTATTGAAGGGGTAATATATGCCTTGATATCGTTTCTCAAATTTATTCATTATAAAATTTACTTTGATTATCATACAATGCATAATTATATATCCCATTTCATTTCAATTAATAATTATTATGTAAATCCTTATGTTTTATATCCTTATTGTGGTATACTTAGGTCCTATAATGGTTATGACGGGTTCAACATTATTTATCGTTAATTAACTAAGTAAATATTTACAATGATGAGGCATCATGTTTGGGATTATAGAGTAAACCAAATAAATTATTACATTTTCCCCCATGTGATAATTTCTTTTAATTAATCATTAACTCATGTTTATTCAATATTTTATGCTGAATAAACATTTCATATTATTCCATGATCTTATGATACAATGTACACTATGGTATGCTTCCATATGAGTACTTATGTGACCTTTTTTATAATAAGATATTACAGCTTTCACTAACATGTTATCTCCCTTAATAGGTCTATTCCATTATTGAAATTTATAGATAACATGTTTTATCAATTTATTCCCAAGGTTCTCCCAAGAAGTTTAGGATTGTTAATGGATTTAAGGTATCATTTTTAATAATAATAAAAAATTATTTATAGCCTCACATTGATCTTTTATATTCCCATTACTCCGATGACAATTGGAATTTAAAATTCCTTAGTGATATTAGTGTATATTTATGGTAAAAAATGTGTATTGATTTGTTTAAAGGGAATTGATATTTATTATATGAAACTGACCAAAAAGATTCTCAGATTTCATAGACTCCATTGAAAAAAAGAAATATCTTTCCCATTATATCAGATCACATAACACTATTCCATAAAATAACTTTAATAAAAACATGACCACCTACCGTGAAAAATATATTTTCTCTTGATATATATACCATAACTTCCTTCATAGAGATATCATCATGAAATGATAAAAAATATTCTCCTTATCAACACTTTAGTACTCTAAATCTATTATGAAGAACCATATTTCTCCAACTTCGTCCCAACATGTTAGTGTTGGACACTACATTCTATATAATTCATCTAATGATTCCCCCGCTATACATTAATAGAAAGAATTATTATATTAAAAATAATATATAATTATATATTTATTCCAATATCATAGAAAATACATTGATTAAGAAAAATTAATTTCTTCTATGGTCGAAATTTTCCATTTAGATATCCCATTAGAATAAGGATTAATGGGTTTTAAAAAATTTATTTCAGTACACCATGTGTTGTAATGTTCCCTAAAAAAATTAATGTTTAATCGAGGATGAAAATCAGAAAAAAACAGAATGAGGGACATCTTATATTAATATACTATACTTATTATATAGTTTATATATTTGATTAGAACTCATATTATATTTAATGGGGTGAAAATGAACATATTTAGTTAATTGATATAAAAATATGTAAATAGTCTTAATAACACCTAATGTATATTCTTATCCATCTACAATATCAATATATATATTTCCAATTTAAACTTTGGAGTTAAAAAGTTCAAATAATCCCAATCATATATTTATGTTCTATATAAACTTGATGATATGTATAAAATTTCATTGTAAATTGAAAAATATATTTAATTTTTTCTACCAAATATATTCATAAAGGACTCTATAATGATTTGTGATGGATAGATGAAAATTTGGGAACATCAAGTTGTTTTCAATTTTTATTTCAACAACTGTGGGTCACATTAAATATAAAAACATATTCTTAATCTCAATACACCACCTTTTTAATATAAATTTCATGAAACATAACATTCATAACCCCTTATACCATTTACCATCACTCATATTATAACTTCTGATCATTCAAAATCCTCTCTTATAACATGAATATATGGGAACCTAAAAACCAAAGGGATTCCTCCATAAAACAATCTCTAATAGAAAAGTAATTTAATCATTTTCTATATGATAATATTCTATTAATATCAGGGATGACGTATCATTATCATTTTTAATGAAAGAATAAGTTACTCTATTGGCCTTTCAAGGTAGGTATAATATTATGTAGTAATAGTATATTCTAAATTTCTTCCATATCCTATTTTTCATGCGTAAAATATTCTATGTGAATAAAAGCTTATAAAATATATTATAATTATTTATTTCACACATTACTCTATATAAAATATGTCTCAATGTTTTATCGTTTCCACTATAACAGCTAGTTAATTGTTGGTGTAGAATAATTATTCTGAGTGGGTTATAATTAACATGACGTATAATAAATTTTATGATCATAATATATTAAAACAAAACCCAATCCTTTCCATTAATCCTATATGTATATAAAACAGTCACTATTTCAAGAATATGTGGCTAAAACTGCCATATTCGTAAGTCTTTATTCTATTACTCGAAATACTCATTGTACGCCACTATGTAAATTGACATAATTCATTTTATTGTTAAATTATGAATTGGGTTACATAAACATGTAATGTTTTAAATAAACCCTAGGAAATCTCTTGGTAATCCACAGAAACATCAAATCTATGTAAATTTTTTGATATTTGATAATCATCAAGAACAATATTCTTCTCTGATAAACAACTATGAATTCCATAATTAAAAAATTTAAGATGCATGAAAATAACTAGAACCAAAAATAACTTTTACATAAATTTCCATTAAAACTCTTTACATATATTGTTTAAAAAACATTCCTAACAATTGTTTTGATGATCATCATAATTATTACAATAATAAATATATCATAAGTAAATATAACTACAATCATATAAAAATAGTCTTGTAAAAATCTATCAAAATACCTCTGAATACTATTTGAAAATTAATGAACACAATGTCTATAATCACAAACAAGTAATTTCCATAATAAGTATTAAATTTTTTCTTAGTGATGTCACCATCCTTGATAAGTATCTAATGGTACCTAGACCTGACATCAACTATTTATAAGTTATGAGTTCTTAGAGCTGATCAAACAAGTAATCGATATTATTAAATATATACATATTATAAAAATTTATGTTATTAATTGAAAAATAATAATTGATATAAATCATGGAAACATATTTATTTTCAATAAAAAAAAGTATATCTCCCCATGGTGATGTGACAAGATGAATAAAACATGTATCAAGAAATTCATGAAACAAATTTTTCAATTCGAAATAACACATGAACCATTCAATAATGTAGGTTATAAATCAACATAGTATCAAGAACTAATTAAATAGTAAAATCATTGTTCCAATAAATAAAAATACTATGTTTTTAATTTAAAAAAAATAAAAATTTTATTTTACTATCATGAAATCTTTGATAAGAATAGGTATCGTATTATCAACATTACGAGAAAGATAAAATTAATTTCAAACCTTAATAGATTCTTTGGATATTGATATGTTATTAAATGTTTTCATTCATTATTATATATAAAAAATACCTAATTTCAATAAATAATCATTTTTTAAACTATATTATATATTATCAATATAAAATGAAATCCAATCCATACCTAAAATAAAATAAAATATTATAATGGAAATGACTATCTGGTCTGTAGGGAAAAATAAACCAAACAATATTACATGAAGTTATTTATAATTTGTTCCTTATTACCATCAATGTTTCGTTTAAAAAATTTACTGACATTAGTATATGATGGAACATTTTAATTTTCAGAAAAGTTCTTATAAATTAAAAAATTTGTAGACCAATAATCAAAATATACAATATCATAATCACCAGAAAGAAGAAATATACCTTTAAACACTTAATTCAATTGGCCAACATCTACTAAAGTATCATTAATGGTTTTCACCACACTATTATGCATATAGTATTTTTGTTTCATTTCGTTTGTGCTCCTTTTAGACCCACATCTATATAATGACATGTCTTATTAAATTTAAAAAACATAATTTCCAATTTTTCAATAACATTATTATCATTTTCTTGATAATTTATTTCCCATTCACGATACATAATCCAAAAAATATAAAATCATATGAACATAATATATTTAATTATACATTTCCCCGTGTTTTTATTTTACTCATATCATAAACATGAAAATTTATTTTCATATATTTATATTTTTTCGATGTAATTTTTCAATTTTCATACAACTAAGATCCCTTTTACCATTTTCTTCCTTGAATACATGGTAATTAGAAAATTCAATTTGATACATCTGATTAAAATAAATTATATCATTTCCATAAAAATTATAATGACCTTTGGAAGATTAATTTCAATTAAAAGATTCATAATTGATTCTCATTCCATTGCGACATTATCTTCATCTTATCTATAATTCTTAACCGTTGACCTCTAATGACTAGAATGTCATCTAAATTGTTAAATATTAATAGTTATAATTATATGATTTGAAGAATCCATGAATTCAGATAACTTTTCAATAGGTTTATTACAACCATCATTTATCAATAAGTTAGGATATCCACTAAATGATGTTAATTGTTTCCTCATAAAATTATTCAATATTTACAATTTCCTCTATGTTATCTTTGATTTAACTCTATGATGAAACCCAAAAAATATATACAATACATCAAATAACTCATCATAGATAGAATCTAATCGATACAATTCCAACCCTTCCTTGTTTTCAATATCGAAGGATGTGTTCACTAGTGAACATTCCTACTATTGCTTATCTTTTTACTCAATTACAAATTATCCAAAATTGATATATTTTAGATGAATAAAAATGTTAATATTTTAATTATATATCCTGATTTCCACAAGTTATAATACCTTATAGGTATTCATATATATTATCTTGACCTCAAAAGTAATCTAAACCATTCCTATGGATTCAACTGTATGGTCTTAATAGTTAAATATATGTAAAATATATTACTTTGAAAAATAATTCAATTCCATTCATTCTTAGAAATATTTTAATTTATAATTTTTATAATAATAGGTCATAAAACTTATCACATACAATAAACTTCATGTATGAATAAAGATTCCCCATAATAAAGTAATTTAATGGTGTAACATGTTTTTCTTTTCATGTCATATATTTACAGTTTTTATCATTACATAATCATTGTTATCTCCCTCTTTTAAAAAATTTAAAACATGTTATGAGAGAAGAAATCAAAATAAGGAACATAAAAAATAAATGGAGAAACATATTTGTCCAAGATTACACATATGAATTTTACCTCATCAATAAAATCATTTATCTCAAAATAATAATTTTCAAACCTGATAAATAAACTTCTCCAAAAAATTGTTTTCCATTTTTTTTTATAATATATCTTAATGAAAATTAGAAATTACATAAATTTTTATATGAAATCACAATAAACTCAGGAAAAAAATTCAAAAAGTTATACATATCACACATATAAAGTTTCAAAAAAAATTATTTTAAACAAACACACAATATATTACCTTTTAAAATCATATTATTTATATCAATTCACTATTAATGAATATATAAATCATATAGATAAAATGAGACATCATTTTTTTATCACTCTATAATCACTCATAAAAATTAAATTACCTATTTTTAAATTCTAAAAATCTCTTAGGACTTCAAAATAACATGTACAATCCATCCCTTTACCTAATTCATTGAATAACTATATTAGGATCCTATGTTCTTGTTTTATTATAGATCCACCCATCCTTAGTCTATAATGAATCCACCCATCCCTATTTTATAACGAAATAACCTATAATAATAAAAAAATTCATATGAACCATAATATAATTATAAAACATGAAAACATTTAATTTTAATAATCATAGTCATAAAAATATTATTTTCCCCATAAAAATGTTTTCATATTATGAAATTTCTATTCTGTTTAAAACCCTTAAAGATATTATAAAGAATATAGGTAAGGATTAGTTTTTTAAGAAAATATTAAATGTTGTTTTGGATTTCTAGATTCCAATAATACATATGGCTGAGGAAAAAAACTCAAAAAGTATATATTAAAATAGGGAATTTATTTATCATTTTTTTTTAAATTTTATCTATAAAACACAAAAACAAATATTCATATAAAAAATAGTTGAATGTGGCATAATTTTCATTATGAATAAGTTTTTTATATAAAATATATCCATAATATAATAACATGAATATTCTCATATTATAAAAATATTTGGTAAAAAAATATTTAAAACATTAAAAATGATTTTTAAATCTAAAGTGTGTCTATCCATGTAATATTCCATAATTCCATGGAATTGTTTTTCAAATATAAATTGGATTTTTAAGAGACTAGTCTATGAGACGTCATGTAATTTTTAGGCCTCGAGTGGCTAGAATAGAATTTTGAACTTTTTTTAATGTTTATTAATTAAAATTGGGGGATGAATTTTCTATCATTTGAACTGGTTCTCAGATCAAAAATATATGGGCACCGTTGAACTCCGAATGACAGGATTCTCTTTGGAAGGTCCTAACATTGGTAGGCATGAGGAAATAGTGGAAGTTAGTTACTGGTAGTAAATAAAATAATTAGGTAACAATTATTTTATTTTCAAATCTTTATAACTCTTAAACGGTATCATATATTAGAAATCGAGTTGTATAGTTGATCTTGTCACGATGTTTTTCCCTTAGGCAGAGCTTAACCTCGAACAACAAAAGTCGAGGGTGAAATATATTTTAGAGTTTTTTAATCAAATTAAAATGGAATGTCTTCTTGGTTTTGGATTCATCAAATGTGGTACCTAGATTGAAAATATAAAGGCACCGTTGCATTTTTTCCTGCGTTATTACCTAAGAATGGACTTAACATAAATTGCCATGGGTTGACCTGAAAAAATAGTTTTCAAACATTTTAAGAAATTTTTAAAATTAAATAATGTTGATGTTTTATTCTATTTTTGATCTTTTGATACTGTTGAAGTTAAATGGTGTGTAATATAATGAAACTGAATACATGGTTTCATTAAATTAAATCGCGTAATGAGTTCATAACAGAAACGTAACTAAAACGCTAATTTATGTTTTGTCCGTTAATGTCCAAGAAGACAACACATTACTATTGGAACAATCCTAGTTTTTCTCCAATGATCTTGTGAGTGAAGAAGAACCCCCCCCCCCCCTCGAACATATCATCACCAAAGACGATTGGCCAATGTCCACAAATATAGAATCTGGAAACATTGAACGCAATGGCATCGTTCGTCCCTAAAAAACTATTTAACCTGGGTAGGGTTTGTTATTTACATTCCATTGTTTTCCCGATTATGGGGTTTAAATGAAAAAAAATATAAAACTATGTACAGGTTGACCTGTGATTTGATCATTCAAGTTGGAGATATTTTTCTATCAGGATTATCTTGGGGGAGAAAATCATTTAATAAATTGGGTAGGGTTTGTTATTTACATTCCATTGGAAAACCATTGTCTTGTTTACCTCTCCCAATTTATGTGTGTCCTTTTTATTCTTCAAGGGTATATTAATGGTTAGTCATTGCGTAGCTATTCTTGGCACAAAGAAGATGAAGGTGCGAAGACAATAGTGACGATTGGATCAAGGAGACACAGAAAATATCGCTTGATGAACACTTCCCAGTGGAAGAAATTACAAAGGGATTTTGAACCCCATGTGATGAATAACATGGCTCAAGGGCACCGGAACACCATCCAGATTGAATAATGGACCTCCAATGTGTGTCTGGTAGTCAGCGGAAGAGGTTTTCAGCGCACCGTGGAGGAGGCGATGACCGCAGTCGTTCTGCTGCCGCATGAAGAAAACCATGGAGTCAGATGTGGTGTGACCAAGACCCGCAGTAATGAAATAGGTCATGCAAGATGTCTGGTCACAATGAGCCGACCGGTTGACCTGAGGAATGGGTCCAGCTGGCTCTGCATTAAGGGTGAGAGATGCATCCTACTCCAATGCAGGTAGGGGTGGTTCTGGGGGTTGTGCTGGTAGCGAGCAAGACCCTCAACCCAATAGGCCGATCCTAGTGAGATATACCCACAGCCCAGTGGGTTGGGACCATGTAGTCTGGGATGGGTCAGAACCAGTTCAGGTCAGCCAGACCGGGTCGACTATGTAGGTTTAGATCGTACATGAACCCAATCAGCCACAATTTAACAAAAACAACCATAACATCTTAACAAATAGTCTATTTGACGATCCATTTATGGAATTGGTACCCTTAAAATGAGATATTACATTTTAAATACTCTATGTGAGTTTTTATAATACTGGATAATGGCCTATTTGAAATGAAGTGTAGGCTCTCCCTGTACGATCAGTCTTTAGGAAGAATCTCGGTGTTTATTATGATGAGATGTTAGGATAGTTAATCTTGTGATGACTCAATGAATTATTACTTTTTATACCTCTTATTTTCTAGAGAAGGGACTCCCCATGTTTTTTATTTTGGCATATTTTTCCACTGATTGGTTTCCTCCAACAGTGATTCTTCCTTGTTAAATTAGGTATTGGGTTCTCAGAGAAGTTCATTAAGGAAGAGTTGGTACTCCCCTAAAATTCCAAGTAAAGGGTACTCTATCCTTGGAGTAGGTAATCCCCTATTAGACTTAGGTTTGGGTACTCCATTCGTAATGCATATATGGTTATTACTCCCCTACCGAGTAGAGAGGGGGTCCTCTACTGTAGACGTTAGTTCTACACTCCCATTCCAGGGTGCAGGTCCCCCTTACGAAGTGCGACAGAAGAGTCGATACTCCCCTACCATTCCAGGGAGTGGGTATTCTAGCCTATGGTATATACTCCCATAACATACTAGGGTGAGTTCTCCAAGTAGAAAACAAACTAATAGAGTTTTTAGTCCCTTATAGTGCTAGGGAGTGGGTCCTCTAGAATGGGGTCGGTACTCACCTAACATATTAGGGTGGAGGTCCCCCATAGAAAAAAATGATAAAGCTAGTACTCCCCTATATTAATATTGTTTTGGCCTGCTGGTTATTGAGTCATACACCCCTACCGGGTAGGGTGCGGGTCCTTAATATACGAACTTGTACTCACATGTTGATTCTGGGTGCATGTCCATCATTAGTAGTACTCTCCTATAAGAACCAGGGAGTGAGTCCCAATTTGTGGAGTCATACTCCCCTGTCTTCAAGTATCGATAGGGATAGGGCCCTCCATAATATTTGGATCTCCCTTGACTAAAGGACATAGTAGGGAGTATTGGTCCCCTCTACTTGATGTGATTAATACCTAGATAAAGCATGTTCTCCCTCAAAGGACATAGGTACATGACACTACATAAAGGAGAGACCGAGGTATCACAATGTAGTCTGGAGAAGTTCTCCCTCATCTAAGAGCAGTGAAGAGGAGTGGCCCTCTTCACATGGGTTTCCTTATTCTTTCATTGGGTGCAAGGTTGTGAGAACTATACCTCTAGTGTCGGGAACTAGAATTGGACCAAGTAGAATGTTCTTGATGGATCGTGTTATCATAGATGTACAATTCACAATGGAAGGGATTTACCTGAGGGAGTGCATCTCTCGTACATGTGTCATCAGGGATGGATGAGCTCAAGTAGTGTGATCCCCTAGATAACTTTTTATTTATTGAGCCATTTTGTGAATCCTATAATTGGAAAAAAGATTGGACCTTATGATTCTCTGTTACTAAAATGAGTATATCTGTATATTCATATAATATGAATTGGAATATACCATAGTAGAGATGACAATACATTCCATCATAATTTTTCTCTTTTGATTTACCTTTTTGGTCTTGGGGTACCCTACGATGTATCATTTTACTAAACTATGTATGAGGTTTTCCCTCACTTTTTCTTGTGTAGATGACCAATGCTTTATCAGAGTCCAGGGAGGACAAAGAAATGGTGGTCTTCAGTGAGAGCAGA
Organism: Viscum album; assembly: GCA_963277665.1. Taxonomy (NCBI): domain Eukaryota; kingdom Viridiplantae; phylum Streptophyta; class Magnoliopsida; order Santalales; family Viscaceae; genus Viscum; species Viscum album. The sequence continues at coordinate 1,530,202,531 of OY728146.1, read as the reverse complement.
TAGATGGGTACTAATTCTATAGCTTCAAGTTGTTATCGTTCACTATCCCTTTTGGTAGGCTTCCTGGAGTTTTACTTTGATTTTGTTTTTCTTTTGGTGGGATTGTATACTGGCCTGGGGTGCCACCCTATATATTAATTTCTGTTGTAATGTGGTTGTGTTTTACTTAATCGATTTCAGGCATGGTTTTCGTGGATTTTAATTTCTAGTACCTTAAGATGGGAGTTGTGTGTTTTGGTATAAAAGTACTTGGGAAATGCATCCCATTTGTAGTATAATGCCTTCAGCACTAGTTTTCCACCCCTGGGCTTTGGGAGGTAGGCATTGGGTAGTCCTAGAATAGGCCCCATGGGATGGGTCAAGATAGATTGGTTTCTAAGTATATTTATTCTACCTCATAGAGCAAGGGTCTGTGGTTTTTTTGGTTTTGGGCAATGGTGTAAAGTGTTTTGAGTTTGGATTTTAGGACATGGACTCCAGTATTGGTGAAGTGGCTAACGTATCCATACACCCAGACACGTGACACCGGTTTTCCAAATCGGTGCATGAAAAAATGGTTAGAGGGAAATAAAGGTTACGTGCATCATGTAGGAATGGTTGTTACTTCAATTTCATTCTTGATTCATCTCTCTAGATATACTCTTTAATAATTGTTCATCATGGTATATTTCAAGATTTCATCAAGATGATAGGTAGATAAGAGTCTAAAACATGATCATGATGATGATCCACCCTGAGTGGAGGCTTTTGTGTATGGAACTAAATCATTATCGTGTCCTTCGGGTGGAGCACTAGTGATGCAACCACCAGAAGATTAGAAGTTTCTACCAGCTCTACTAGTAGAGGATGTGTGCTAGCTTATTCACTACAAGAGTTCCAAAGGTATAGAACTCCATAGTTCCGAGGTGAGATAGATCCATAAGGATTTGAGGATTGGATGGAGGTTGTTACGTGAGTATTTCGCCTATTGAGGATGCCTTTTGAACAGATGGAAGTACTATCTATGAGACATCTACAGAGACCAGTGAGACAATGGTGGAGATTGGTGTTCAAGATGTACAGCAAGGTGACCCTCACCTGGATTGACATCGAGCGGCTCTTCAGGGAAGAGTTCATTCCTGTGACATTATGCTCTATGCGCGTATAAGAGTTGCTGAACCTACAGGAGGGCATCATGAAAGTATTTGATTAATCAGCAAGAATCATGGATAATTCACTCTACTATAATGATATGGTGTGAGACCCTTACTTTAGGGTTGGGGCATAGTGTAGGGACTAAGCTGGGAGATCAAGGAGTGGGTGATACCCCTTAGCATCTGGACATATGCTGGGGTGCTACAGCAATCCCTGGTGGTTGAGAGATGCCAGGAGGAGGAGTAGATGAATGTGACATATATCATAGTTCTAGAGGTACCTTTATTTGATGGAGCTAGTAGACGACTGATGATCGGATCATGGCATAGAAGGAATACCCATGCCCGAACGTAGACACTTGGATATGTAGTGAAGGAGCAGTTCTAGGGAGCAAATTAGCTACAGGAGAGGTGGTGTTACTCTTGAAATGGATGGGGGCCTCGCCCTAGAGAATGTTCGAACAACCATTCCACTTAGAGGGAGTCGTCATAAGAGCCTATATGGTATATAAATTTCATGTTGCAAGGAGTTACATAATATTGACGGTAAGGAATAGGAGTTGGATGAGCAGTAGGAGGTGGCATGAATTTTTCAACTTTTACACCACCACCGCTAGGTGGTCCACTCCAGGCTAATTGAGCTGGAGGACATGGGTGGGGACATCTGCATGCGATCTGGGCTTATGACCAAGAATCTCTAGAAGAAATTCAAGGCACAATATATGGTTTATCATTTAGATTCATTTTTTTTAAATAGGAAAAGGATCTAGTCATCCACCTTTTTTGGTGAGTTCTATTTCAGACATCGAGGATATTTTTGGAACATGGACTAGACCCTCACACATAGAGACTCCTACTAGAGGTGACCAGTTGATCACACACCAGTTCGGATCATTTGACCGGACTCTGGAAAGAAAAAGTTGCAGTTGGGATCTATTCATCATGGATTCGAGCCATTAATATTTCATTCTGGGTATAGACTATAACCGTTCATTCCTAGATTTACTATATTATGCAAAGGATGTATTGTGTCTGTGATGGTAAAGAAGGGTTTCCCCTTGCAGTGATACTGAAACCCATCAATCACATGGTGGACACTTGCAAGTGTCCTATTTTGGATGGTTCTATGGTGGAGGAGTTAGACCCAATAATGTTTTCGCAGTACGATATGGTTAATTACCATCCATACTAAGTTGGAATGCCACTAGTGACTGTGGGAGTTTTCCAATTTTGGCATGTTGTGTGGCTACTGAATGTTATAGCTAGAGGGCCCAGTAAGACCCAACATTTTCTTTTAGAAAGTCCTATTTCATTCATAAATACCCCTATGTGTTTATAATAATCCTTGAATGCATAACGTTGGGGATGCTTTACATAGTTTTTACAGGGGTGAATGTGAACTGTGGGTTTTTTATATCTATGTCAGGTTATCTTGGTTGTGAGCTGCTAGAACCCATGAATACTATTGGATCTTTCTGCATAGTTGTTTTTTGACTTGTCGCATCAAAATAGATACATGCGTGTTGTTTCATGATGTTGACCTAGTAGAAGCTGGACATGAAAGTGGTCCATATCAGTGGTCCCACTAGGCTCATACTTTTATGTAGCATGGAGACCCATGATGAACTCATATTTCTTACATTGAGTTTAGGATTTTTTCTTTTTGGGGACAAAATTCCTTTTGAAGGAGAGAATTTAATGTCCTATAATTCCATGGAAATTTATTTTCAAATTTAAATGGTATTTTTAATGAATCAATCCTCTAAGATGACACGTAATTCCAAGTCTTGGAGTAGCCAGAATAGAATTTTTAACTTTTTTAGAAGTTTATTAACTAAATGTGAAAAAGATATTTTCTATCTTCTGAACAGGTTCTAGGATCAAATATATTAGGGAATCATTGAACTCTAAATTTTTGGATTCACCGTGAAAGGGCCTAATGTTGGCCGGTGTGGTTCAGTAGTGGAATTCAGCTTTTGGCCATAAATACCATAAATAAGTGACAGTTATTTTATTTTCAAATCTTTATAACTCATAAACGGTAACATGGATTGTAAATATGAGAGTACAGTTTATCTTTTGAGGGCATGTTTTCCTTTAGTGTAGAATAACCTCGACCGTCACGGGTTGAGGTTGAAAGTTAGTTTTTTTTGTTTTTTATGAAAATTAAAATGGTGTGGGAGTGTGGTTTTGTAAACATCTTAATTGGTGCCTTGATTAAAAATCGGAGTGCACCGTTGATTCTAGAATGATGACAATAACTATTAATTGACATAACATCGACCAGCGTTGGTCGACTTAAAAAGATTTTTTTCATCCTTTTTGTGAATAATATAAAACAAAATGAATTGGGTGTTTTATTTTTTTTAACTATTGAAGCTGTTATATTGAAACGGCATGCAATGCAATGAAACTTATTATTATTTATCATTATATGTAACTACATAAAAACATTGTCATAGAAACATAGGTGAAATGATGATTTATGATTCACCATTTAATGGAAAAGAAGACAATTTAGGATTGATGGCACAATCCTAGTTCTACTCTAATGTTTTGGTGTGTGACGACGACGAATGCAAAACCCCGTTTGAATGTATAATCACCAACAATGATCGAACACCGACCATAAAAAGAGTATCAGGGAATGAAAAATGCAGTGAAATCATTCATCGTAAATGAACGATCCGACCCAGGTAGGGGTTGTTATTTAAATTTCCTTCTTTTCCTCATTAAAGGATTTAAACGATGAACCCAAGTCTACCCACAAAGAACATTACCCTTGGTTTGATCATTCTTGAGGGATGACGATTTCTATTAGGATTATATTTGGGGAGTAAATTATTTCATAAATTAATTATATTTTATTTTCCTCATTGATTATTCTAATTGGAGAAAATCAACATCATGACGAGCGACTGTGAAGTTCAATTCCTCACATTGTTGTTTGGTTTTCCACTCCCCATTATTCATGTTCTTAGTGGGTCAACAAATGGTTGGTTTTTGCGCAATTTTTCTTGCTGAAATGATGATAGAGGTTTAACAATGATATTGACGATCAGATTGAGGAGGTGTAGGAAATACCATCAGACGAGTGCTTCCCCGATGAAGAAATGAAAAAGGGATTTTATACCCCTGGAGATGAAGAACGTGGCCCGAGGGCTCTGAATCACCCATCAGATTGAAGAACGGACCACCAAAGCACATCCAGTGGTCCGCAGAAGTGGTTGTCAGTGCATCGACGCCAATAGTAGTACGATGCAAAGTGGTAGTTGTTTAGCTGATGTGTTAATAAAACTGCAGCTCCAGACACAGTGTGACTAGGAACTGTGTAAAGTCATGGGTTGTGTAATAGGTCCGGTCCACATGAGCAGATTGGTTGACTCAGGGAGTAGTGACATCTTCTGCAGGGGCTGATGGAAAGACGCGGCAGAGCCACATCCGGAATGAGAGAGACGACCTTCTCCAATGCATGTTGGGCTGGTTCTTGTCGGCCAGGCCGGTAGAAGGATGATCTCAATGGGATGAACCCATGATTTTTGCTGGTAGTGGAGTGAGCCTAGCAGTCTAGACCCACGTCTTAGCAGGATGAGCTGGTTCAGACCCGTGTCAGGACGGCCCAACTGGGTCATAATGGACCCGGACCCAACCATCCCCTATACCTATAAAACAATAATAACATCTAAACCGAGCATCCATTCGATAATCTGTATACATCATTAAGACTCATGGGACAAGACGGTCCATTAGAGATATTCAAAATTCATTTTTGAGAATTATAGAAATATCCTACTTGTTTTAAATATTAGGATCTCCTAGTAAGAGTATACTTTGGGCGGAATTGGGGTGATTCTAATGATGATATGTTAGGATAGTTACTCCCTTGATGAATCAATGATCATGTGCTCATTTTCCCTATAATTTGGTAGATACGAGACTCCCAATAATTTTGAGTTCTGGTTCATTTCCCTTTGAGTGGTTTCCTTCAACAGTGTTACTCCTATATAGGGTTAGGGAATGAGTTCTCAGAGAAGTTCATAATGGAAGAGTCGGTACTCCCATGTCATGCCGGGGAGCATGTCATCTATCATTGGAGTCGGTACTCTCTTATTATACTAGGGAGTGTGTCCTCCATAGCTAATACAGATAGAGTTGGTACCCCCTTCCAGATAGGGAGCGGTTCCACTATTGTAGGATTCATTCCTCCCCTATCATTCTAGGGTGCAGATCCTCCTTACATAGTGCTATGGTTTATTCAGTACTCCACTACCGTGCAAGGGAGTCAGTCCTCTAGCCTAGGGTTGGTACTCCCCAAACATACTAAGGTGGAGGTCCCCGTAATGAACAAACAAACAGAGTCATTACTCCACTACTATGATAGGGAGCATTTCCACTAGCATGGGGTTGGTACTCCTTTAATGTACTAGGGTGAAGGCCTCCCATATCGAACAAATTGATAGAGTAGGTACTCCCCTATATTTCTATGGTGTGGGACCTCTGGTCACTAAGAGGTACTCCCCAACTAGGTGGGGTGCGGGTCCACAATATAAAAGGTTGTACTCCACTGCCAATTCAGGATATAGGTCCTTAAAGAGTATTACTCCCCTGGTAGAAAAACGGTGTGGGTCCTCACTTATGTAGTCGTACTCCCCCGTCTTCAAGTAGCGACATGGAGCATGCCCTTCATAGGAGTTGGATCTCACCAGCTACAATACCCAGTTATGAAGATAGGCCCCCTCCACATGATGTGATTGATACCTAGATATTATCTTGTGATCTCTCAATAGAATGAGGTGTGGGAAACACCTTATAAGAGTGAATTAGGTATCGTAGGTTGGTCTGGGGTAGTACTCCCTCAACTATGCACAGTGACTAGTAGTAGGCCTCTTCACTTGGGATTCCATAGTCTTGAATTTGATGTATGTATGTGATGAATAAACCTCATATGTCATGCACTAGAGTTGAACCTAGTTGAATGTTCCTGATGGAGCTAGTTTTATCAGAAGTACCATTCGAAATGGTAAGCTTATACATGATGGAGTGCATCTCCCTGGTGGGTGCCAACTAGGGTGTCTTATCTCAAGGAGTGTGATCTTCGGGATTATGTGTTACTCTATTAGCCTTTGTTAGAATCCTAGTACAAGCTATAACATTTTAATTTATTCTTTTTACTGACTAAATAGAGTATATAGGTATGTTCATGGAATATTAATAGGAATATACCCTAGTAGAGATGACGGTAAATTCTATTGTGTTATTATCTTCTGAATTACCTTTTTGGTTTTGGGGTCCCCTACGGAGCATTGTTTTACTCACCCTTGCATGGGATTTTCCCATTCGTGTTGTGTCTTGTGCAGATGACATATGCTTTGATGGAGTCCAGGGAGGACCAGGACCTGGTGGTGTTCAGTGAGATCAGATAGACATGGTGTACTTCTACAACTACAGGTAGCTACCCTTAACCTTCCTTTCAGGTAGGATTACCATCAGATGATCTTCAAAGAGTTGTAGTTTTACTTTTGTTTTATTTAGCTTTTGGTGGGCTTGTATTTTGGACAGGGGTTCCACCATATAGTTCACATTCTGTTGTAGTCTGGTTTTGTTTTACATAGTGGATTTCATGCATGGTTTTCTTGAATTTTAATTTCTATTACATTTGAATGGGAGTTGTGTGCATTTGTACATGTACATGTAAAATGCCACCCATTTACAGGATAATTAATTTGGTGCTAGTCACCAGCCCCTGGCCTTTGGGAGGCAGGCTTGGGATAGTTGCAACACAGGCCCCGGGGGACGGGTTGTGACACACCTAGATTCTAAATTATCATTTATATTTCATATTATCTAAAATAATAAATGTGTATTAAATATTTAATATCTTAATAATATTTTTAAACATTATTACTTATCTTATTTATTTATTTTAATTATTTAATTAATTAAGTTCACATTATACATTTTTTATGAAATTCACCTCATATGTCAAAAATGACTTTTACAGGTTGAATATGGAAAAAGTGGTCCATAATCCATCATATTAAACTTAAAAATAAAGAAATATTTTTTATTTTTATATATAATTTATAATATTAATATAAAAAAATAAATAGATTTATAAAAAATGATTTATGTCATAATATTTAAGATTGGTATTTGTACATACGGATGGGTGCCATTCTCAATTTTTAGAAAACATGAGATAAAGAAATTAAGTATCAATTAATCATTATATAATATTTATTATATATAAAAATAATATACCTTAAATAAAATAATATATAACTTACATGTAATTGGGTTAGTAAAAATTATTCACTTCTCTTCTAGGAGGCGGAAATCTGCTTATACGCACAAATGATATTTTCATTTTTCAATGTATTAAAAATTATGTAAATATATGTTATATAATCTATTTAAAATGACAAATAAATGATATATTTTTAAAATATACATTATATATATAATTATAACTAGCTTCTAGAGGGTGTAATGGGAAAACTATTACATGGGTTTGCAGGGTTGTACTCATCCTCCCATAGGAATGACGATTTCATTTCCCCTTTAAAGGAAGACATATATTGAAAAACATAATACAATAACATAGTTAAATATTAATTTATGTAATATAGATATTTTATTATATCATAATGGTTTTTAGAATATATGAATTAGGAAGAAAAATAAATAAAATGAAAACCCCAGATAAATAAATATATTGTTTCATCAAACAACCTCTTTAGGTTTATACCTAACACCATATTTTGATGAGTGTTGAATGAGACATAGAATACAAGACATGGGAAGATTTTTAGAATATATTTTGGTAATTATTTTCTATTATATATTGCAAAAATTGTGTGAGGAATATATAGGAGGAGGATCCCTTTTATAAGTGAGTTGAAGGGAACTCATGGAATTTCATAAAGTAATAAATTTAAAAATTTAATATTCATGGTAAAATGATTCCAAAATCATATATTATCACTATATGATTAGATTGGGTCAGAATAATTTTTTTTCATATTTTGTTTTCAAAATTATCATTTTATTTGACAACTCGTTTTCTAATTTGACCATTTCTGCAATATTAGTTTTTTACTCATTAGGAATCAAGAAACATACTGTAAAATTAAAGGTGAATCCTAGATTGATTATGGATAATGTTTTATACATATCCCATTCACATGGAAGAATATGTTATTTTTAGGAATCGTAAACAATTTTATCAAATATATTCTATTATATAAAATATAATTAATTTCATTTTGGGAAGTATTGATTTAATTTGAAAATAAAAACAATATAAAAAATTTTCAATTACAATATAATTCATTAAAACATCCATAATATTTAATTTTCTTCTATAAAAATATTATTAAACTATAAATAACAAATAAATTATAATATTTAATTTTTAAAAATAATTAACAAGATTTTTTACTACTTACACTTATAGTCAGTCAATATTATATATGCGCATAGGGTAATTATTTCGTTACAAGAAATTTAAAATAAATTTACATAATAAAAGGAAATAATTACATTCTAATATAAACATTTAGAATCCAAAATCTTATATTTTAATACCAATCAAAAAAATTAATATATATTAAAAGTAAGAGAGCGATTTGTTTACATTATCTTTAAATATATATTAGAACCGTCAAAATCAATAATAATTGAAAAAAAATTATTTTTCCTATTATTAGATGATTTAATATGAAATTTACTTATACAAAGAAATAAATTAAAGAGTAATAAAGAAAATTAATCCTTATCCCATTAGTTTCAAACCTCATTGACCGAGTTTACCTTTATTATGGTAACGTAAATTTAAAATGGTTACTATTCATAATGACCAAGAATGTATGAGAACAATTTAAAAAAATCATTTTGATTCTTAAAAATAAAAATCCATTATTGATGATTGAATTTTTATAAGTGGTTGAAATTAACTTTTAATAAACCTACAAGACATGATGAAAGGTGATCTTCAAGAAAAAATCCATTTAATGTATAAAAATGGTTTATACAAAAAAAAGAATTGAATTCATTATATAGAACATAATTGTTTTTTATTGTGAAAATGAACTGAATAAAATTTGAAAATAATTCTGAATAGATGATTTCATTGTAAATAGTTGAAAATAAATGACAGTTTTCAAATAAAAATTATTATTCTTCACTATTTGTTGAATAATTAATCTTTTATAAAACAATAAAAAATGAAACTAATCTATTTTTTAAATACATAATAAAAAATGGTGATAATTATATTAAAATATAAAATATATAATTTTTAAATATATATATTTAAATATATACATAGAGTGCATGAAATTCCAATTATTTAATAATAATGATATTTTATTTTAACCTAGAAATTACCTAAAATTCTTATAGTAAATATACCAATATAAAATCTATTTAATAAATTTTAATGACATGATGAGGACTTATCTTTACATTAACTTGGATTTTATAGTTCATCCATTACATTCATTGATAATTCAATATACCATAAAATTAGACTAAATGATAAATATTATATGATTATTTTAACACTACATTTAGAAGATATGTTCAATGTATTTTTTTTGTTTTACATGTAGTAAAACCATCATAACATCCCTAGATAATTTATATGATAATTAGAATGGTTATTGTATAAAGTATTTCAAAAATTACTCTAGTTGAGGATCTACTATGTCCTTGTTGAAGAATAATGTCTAAAATAATCTATCATGATGAAAACATCACATCCTTGACACCTCACATGACCCATAACCCATTTTAGTCATGGGTGTTATATGGAATCCACATGTGCCCAGAATATATCGGTGAAACATTCTTAATTGTATTTACCATTCAATCAACATATTAGAAAGATGATACCATGACATTACACACACATCCACACTATTTTTAAAATAAATATGAAATAATAATATCATAATTATAAAACTAGAAGATACCCATATCATGATTGATAATGGAATCCCCATACTCCACTATATAAAAATTTCATGAATCATTTTCAATAAGAACAATTTTTATATAATTGTCTTCCTAACTAGAGAATCTGGGAATATCCATTAGTCAATCTGAATCATTTTCTAGATGTTGTTAAGTGGAATATTATAGAATGTTGGTACAATAATGAATTGAATACGAATAAATGTTTCCTGTATATTTTCACTAGAATATAATGAAGTATTCAAAAATTAAGTCATGTTCGGTGCACATTTTATGTTAACTTGTATTTAGGCCAACAAGTATTAGTAATTATGATTATAAACAACTCTTAAAATAATAAAATTTACGTATTATATTAGAATATTTAATATTATAGAGATATTATTTGTTACATATATGATAATATATATAATAATTATATATATATATACTTTTCCAAATTCAAGTTTATATTACATTTTAAAAATATTTGAATGAAAAATTAAAAAAAAATTGGGCTTACGGGATAATGTGGATATGTAAAAATAAATATTTATAAGACTATTATCTTCTGTTATTTATATAATTTAACATATTTAAAATGAGGGATATTTTTATCCCATCCCACCAGATAAATATGGGATAGTGGGAATGATGTAATAGGTGATAACATATAAATCCCCACAATATGCCACCACCTACAATGTATACCTTCAGAGATAAGGTGGAATTATTCCAATGGTTTTATGTAGATGGTTCATCTTTTCAGGAAAACCGTAAAAAATTATTTCTTCATTAGTGACTCTAACATTAAAGAAATATAATATTTGGTAAAACATTTAATTGATTAATATGTCCCCATTATTTAATTCCAACACATATTTTTTGATATTCCAGTCATTGGCCTCGTTAGAAGAATATTACCATAATCTAGGTTATATTATGGAAATTATAAGAATATTGTTTACTATTCGAATATATAATCTCATTTATAAATAATAATACTATAAGATATTAATAAAATTTATAAGGATCCCTAATTCTAAAATTATTAAAACATTATATCATTAATAATATTTGAAGAAAATTAATTGACTTTAGTATTTTGATAATAAAAAATATTTTTTTTAAATATATTATTATATAAATGTTTCGGATTATCAAAATTGTTACAGATAATGAAAAAATAACCATAAATCGTATTTATATAATTTTAATTTTATTCTCATCAATAATGATTGTTCATTGTTATATACCAATTTATTTTGTGAATTTTATCAATAGAAGAAACATGATAAGATCTAATTTTTGGAAATATTATTATGATAAGTTGAAGTTGGAATAAAATATTTACGCCTATTTTTTGTCCAATACTTGGTCAATAGGGAATTTTTACAACCAGGAGGCTCCCTAGATCTAGAAAATAATAAATTTTAGGGTTTGAAACTCCATTATTCATTTTATGTATATATAGATTTCTTTTACATCAAAATAATTTTTATTCAATAAAATAAATTTTTATTTATAAAATAGCTTACATAAAAAAATTGATATTCATATATGGACACCTCTTCTAACTCTAGAAATATATTCCAAACACTTTAATCAGGGTGACTAATTGTTTATCAGTAAATATATTTATTTATGTGGAATGTACAACATTTCTATTTATTATCGATATCCAATAATAGTTTTCATTATTATTATTCCTCTTTTTAAAAAAAATAAATGTAAGATCAAATAAATATTGAAATCAACTAACCAATTGAAATTTCTACTTTGGTAAAATTCAAAACCCATATTATTTCAATCCGATAAAGAAACCAAAGATGATTTATATTAAATATGAAAAATTTATTAGGATATTTTTGATATACCAGTAATTTTTATACCTAATTAGGTATACTACGACTCAAAACCTATTAGTTATTCATGTCAATAACAAAAATCTATATATCATGAAATGAACTCACATTATCATATTATGTAAAAACACTATTGAAATGTTAGTGACCCCTATAGTGTCTCCTTGTCGACATAAGTGGATTTTCCCATAATAATATTAATGGAATGATAAATACTAATAAAAATATCTCCCCCACCAAATGTGGCATACTTACCCCCGAGTCATTAACACTTAAACCCCACTAAATAATCCTCATTTAATTTGAATCATCATATAAAACCGACTGGTTTTTATGTTAAGGATTAATAAACATGGCCCCTTTTGAAATCACATGCATGACTCTAATGTATTTATCAATAATTGACTCATTTTTTATTGATTATCTCTCCCAATAGGGATCCACTAACATGGTTTTACTGACAAGTAAACACGTGTATTTTCAACACAAACATCCTATTGTTAATAAAAAACAATTCCATTGGTCATTAGTTCTTATTTATATTAATCAACATCAGTTCATATGATGACCAAATAAAAATGTACGTAAATTTTATGTCATGTTAGATTAATATTAGATAAATATCATAATAAAAAAATGCATAATAACTATTATAGTTTAGTGTCTATATTAACTATACATATAATCATCTTATATCATGATGGTTCTCCATAATCTAAAAATTATTATCATAAGAGTACCCCTACAGGAATATAAATCATAAAACCATTCACAAAACCATTGGTATATAAAACATAAAAATCTGTGATCTGAGATGCTCAGTAAGAGAAAATATAGAATATAACCACTATAAGTGTATAACATTATCGTAGGACTATGATAAGAAACTTATGTGCGTGTTCTAAATATAAAATATTCATACCAACAAAATCATAGATCACAAACTCTCTAATAAATCCATATCCAAAATAATGTTCGATATGGGTATGAAATTTTTAATTATCATTTAAGAGATATATCATAGTCAAGTGGAATCAATATAATAATAATTCATAATCATATTAAAAAAAACCTATTAATAATATTGTACATGCATAATCTTGTGATTGTAATTAGAAAGAGACCATACTCAATCATCAAAATTTGAAAAATTATATGCACAATAATGTCCAAAAATAATCTTATGATAATATGTAGAATTAATCATACTCACACATTAAAATTTCATCAATTAATTTCAAAAAATTTCCACAATTATCATAATCATCTCATGAGATTTTGATATAGCTTTATCGATCGAATTTGAGTTCTGTAATAGACCAAACTATCACATCATATTTATCATATCATATGAATAGAACAACATTACAATTTAATAATCATATCATCATTACATAACCAATGAAAAATAAATGGTTTCCTTTAAAATAACTTCATCCTTGAAAAAAAAAATAGAAAGAATGGTGAAATTTTCATTAGATAATATCCCCCATATATCTAAATTAACATTAATTGATGTTATCCTATATAAAAATATCATTAAAAATCCACTTGAATATAAATTGAGAAAAATATAATTTTTATTTTGAAATACTAATTTAAAATTGAAATATTTCTAATCTATTAGTGGGAATAATATATTTATGATGAACCTATATAATTTACAAATGATATTTTTAAAAAATTACTCGACTGGATGATGAAAAAATCAAATCATTTTGTAATCATTAAAATAATGGTTCTATTCACATCTCTGATAAAAGGTACCTTGATTTAAAATGAAGATAGTTTATTTTTATAACATACTAAAAAAATGGATATATATGACATTAAATTTCCCTTCTAAAATACACAGAAAGATGAATTTTTATATACAATATAAACATGGATGGAAGTGTTTTTTACCTAAAAGAGGAGAAATGTATATGAATATTCATTAAATCATTTTATAAACTATTTTTATTATAAAATAATGGAAATTAGTAATAATGAAATTCTAGAATTAACTAGGGTAAGATAAATATAGATATTGTATATCAAATAACAATATTATAATTTTAAAAATGAAATTTTTTGGATAAAAATTCGAGATAAAATTTTTATTGAACTATAAATCTAACGCATCAAGTTTCACCTTGCATCATAAGTGTTAAAACAACAATTATAATAATTATATTCATGAATAGTAATAAATATATCACATATAATATAAGATTTAATTGTATAATTTTATCACTAATTTATTAATAAATATTTATTAAAAAAACGCCTTCAGGAGCAAGTTATTATGTTATTTCATGCATGTTTCGGTTTGAGAGTTCTCATGCCTATACACTGAACATGTTTAAATTATCTAAAAAATTTCAATAATATAATGAGTATTACATGAAATTAAATAATGAATTTTTGTAAATATTCCTAAAATGTGCTGATGAAAAATTAATTACATCACTTCATAGAGATGATAATTTGTATAAAGGAATGAGTGTTATTTTCACATGTAGAAGGATTGAATGAAATAAAATTAAGTAGTAATCTCCCTCCTCAGTACAATTTTGACATCATAAATACCATAAATTTTTCTTCAATACACCTTTATGACACAAAATTTGAAATTATAATGAAAAATTATTGGAATCTCTTCATTGAGGGGGTAGTACACATTTACCCAGAAGAAATGCATTCTCTTCCCATAATATGGAATTCATGTGGGTAATGGTTTGTTTATAAAAATAATTACAATTCAGTATATTGATGATACTGATGGTTTTATTCTATAATAGATACAATATATTTAGGGGAGGTAGAATTTGAATTAATTAAATTAATGTACTCTATTAAGAGTTATACCTCTTAATTAAGAAGAATCATTTGGTTTATAGCATAGACATAAAAATTATGTTATATTATATATTATATAAGATCTAGTACCTGGGGAATGAATATTGGAATGAATTATGGTACGGTTTTTTATGATCTATATCGTTCAAAAATGGGGAAAAGGGATGTGAGGATGTTCTATTTTATATGTGAGTGAAAGGACACATATGAAATTAATTATGGAGTTAAATAATATATATATATATATATTATGTAAATTGGCTACATTAAACCCAAAAAATAGAAAATAAAATTACATATGGTTGTAATATACAAATCCAATAACATTTGTACATTTTTTATTTTAAAATATGTGGATTAAATCCCAAAGATATAGCCATATATTATAGTTAAACAAAAAAATGTGGTTGTTAATCCATATATTATAGATAAAAAAAATAAAACCCATTATAGCCTTAACCAGTATATCTTAATGTTTTTCAAAGATTTCATATTTATAAAAAATATGTATTAAATCCAAAATTTGAAATGATCATTACTAATTTCAAATATATTTTAAAATAAATTTATATATTTATAAAAAGTAAATGAAATAATAGAACATATAATTCAATGGAAAATAGATTTTATGAAACTCATTATTTAAGAGTAAAATTAATTTCACATTAAAATATATTAAAAAGTTTGTTTCAATTAATATATCTTAAGGTTATAATACATAAATATACACAAGAGGGTGTTGAATTGGGTCTTTTGAAAATCAGCCACATTTTTGGGTTTTGATATCCACTATATATTTTGTGAATAATAAGTATTTATGTATGTATACAAAATCATGCATCAGATACAACAGAAATACAGAACAAAACATTTTATAGTGGATCAAGGCCTAAAGATCCCCTAGTCAACTCGACCTGTAACTCTATCTACGAGCTAGGTGAATTTCAGTAGTTAGGTCCTCATATCAAAAGACCAATTTTCAACTGAGTGCTGACAGTTGACACCATTACAAAAAAGGATAAAGGATGGAGCCTTATGGTTCTTTAATAGAGAAAATAATATCCAAAAATTAGATCAAGAAGATGATACTCTACTATAACTGAGTTCGAGTAGTTGAAACTCTCAATAAAAAGATAAATATTTTAAATATTCCAATTGAACATCACAGTTCTAACAGCAATGGACAGTATATGGATGTTCTTCATCAGAGAATAATTTCTTCAAGAAATAGTAGTTCCAATGCAATTCAGTTTCAGTGTAACTTCTAAATAAAAGCATTAATTAATAGTAGTAGTAGGCTTATAAAAAATAAATGATTCAGAACTAATATATCTAGGAAGTATAGTAACTTCTTTAGATAACCAATTCCGATCAATTATTGCAGTAGATCTATAAAATATCATCATAAGAAATATAGATAAATATAAATGTGTATAATTTTTTTATATATGAACCACATACACATATATATTTAACAAATACACTAATACAATAAATGATGAAGAGATATTACTTCAAATTTATAGATCCATGAAAATTTCCTGATAGATCACGTGAATTCAAATTCATAAAATAGCCCAGATAAGTCATAAAATCCCATAAGAATAGGAGATAATTTCTCCATTGAATATGATTCATTGAATCAATCATAATGAGATTTCAATTAGTTAAAAATGGGCATTAAATTGTCCTAATATTCTACAATGATGTTTCATGAATCTTTGATTAAATCGTAAATGCAAATCATGGATGATAAAATTTAAATGTAGGGTTCCTTCATAAAATATAAAAATACCAAATGTAGGGATCATCAACATAGTTCTCATTCTTGGAATGATGAGTTGACAATATAAGGTTGATCACAAAAGTATGGTTAAGGATCCATATGTTTAGTTCTCAATAATTGTGTTCCATACATACAAAGGGTTCTTTAACCATACAATTATTCTTTTTCAAACGTAATGTTCCATCCAAACAAATGGTTCCTTATCCACACATTTCAGTCAATGTAGGGTTGATTAAATATACATGATTATCTTTCCACATAATTTTTAATGCAAACATAGGGTTTGTTCATTACATTTCCAGAATATGAATAAGAGAATATTGAACTCATTGACGAATACTCCATGTGAATAAAAAACTTGAATATTATTCCAATGTAAAGATTATAATGAATACTAATTTTTGTAAATACACTAAATGTAATGTAATTAGTAAAAAAGGGTATTTGTGACCATCAAAATCTATAAAAATATTTAAAATAAAATATATCATTTTTTGAACACATTGAATTTAAGAATAACTTAATCAAAGTAATATGAGTATTAATATAAATATTATTATTTTTATTTCACAGTGAAAATAAAATATAAAATGAAGTGTTGTGTTTACCAAATTTTCTACTCCATTTTGTGACATAAAAAATAATTTATAAAAAAAGATGAAACACTTGTAATATGGAAATGTATAGTAAGTGAATGTTTGATTATACTATATGTAAAAACATCTCTGTGGCTCTAATGGTTATAGACACACATAAAAAACAATGTAATTTTATTGATGAAAAAATTAAAGGTATAATTGATAGTTTTCATATAATGGATTGATGACTAAAAATATGGTAAAGAAATTGCTTATTGGTTTGGTCAGGGTTGTCTTAAGGCACTATTTCAGTTGGAACCTAAGATTTTTTAAAAAGTTCTCTAAGTTCTACTACATGATCATATAATTTGGTTGTACGATAACACCCCAATATCCGGATCAACATCCATGAATATTGAGTAATATGTGGAAATTAAACTAAATTGATTTTTTAAAATTCATGAAAATGTTCTTCTAACTACATAAATTCAGATAACTTATCCCTGAAATTGTTCAGATGAAATCTGATACCAGGTTCACTCGGAGTAAATAGGTCAATTAGTAATTTATAACTATACAACAGAACTAAAAAAGGATAAATATTACAGTAAAGGTTTTACAGAATATCATTCTTTTCATCTATTATAGTAGTGATTTCCTCAAATTTTCGAATCAGATCTGAAGAGGTACAAAGTGCAGAGGTAGATGTAGTGGTCAGACAAAAAGAACTTTTTATTGACTCAAATTGTCTATCAAAATACAAATTAAGATATATGAAGTATAATTTAAAAACAAATTTATATTTGATAATTACAATATCATCAATCATTTTCTTCTTGAAAGCCTCAAAATACTTTTTGGAAATAAAATTATCTTTTATATCCTAAAATTTTTCCTTGCAACATCTATCTATTGTCAAAGATTCACATTTTCTTCCTGATAATTATTATACTTAATCACAAGATCTTCAACATGATTTGAAAAAGAATATGACTTCCACTCATCTGGATTCTATGTATGATCAAAAACCATAATTGATAAAGGATTATAAACTGACATCTCCATAGATATTTCACTATAGCATGATTGATTATTAAGCACTTCTATTTTTTATCCAGAGAGAGGTCTTGATCTAACCACTTCCTAATTCTCCACAATATCTATAACTTTGGTTACTGATATCTACAATTGTTTTTCTTCTTGAGAATATTCTTGTTGATCATTTTTTTCTTGAATATTATTTTCTTGAATATTCTCTTCTAATTTATCAACTATCAGAGGTAAATCCTGAGGCTCTCCAACTTTGCTGTCTTCATGATGATATTCTTCATGAACGTATTCTTCTAAATGAACTGAGAAAGTAACTTCTTTAAAACCCAACATTGGTTATTCAATTTGATGAAAATATATATTTCCTGACATGAGGATATGTCCCTCTTGACATTATTCTTCTTCTTCTTCTTCTTTATAATTATATCAAAGCCTCATCTTAGTTTGCTTGGTAATACAATCTGTTCATGATTCTCCAACTCCTTATTTTCTAACAGTACTTTGATCCCCTTGAGAAGAAGCACCAGAACCTTGTTTCTCATCATCTATAATATGTAAAAAATTTCCTTTCACATTACACCCAAAAACAAACCTAAATTCATTATAGTTCCTTTATTGATTACATTACAGTGATGAAATTTGATTTGAGAATCAATTAAACAAATCCTATTTTCTTAAATGGAATCCATGAAAGTATCCATCCATAAGGAAAAAAAGTCATCCTTGTATCTGGTTGACAGTAGTAATGGAGATATTTGAACATATACCCTACAAAATTAAGTTATATTTCACATAAAAACATATACATGATGTATATATATGGATATATAATTTTCTCCAATTCATCCATCCTTGGAGAAATTCTTGTTTGAATAAATTTAATCAATATTTTCATTCCTACATAAAAATCTTTGAAAAAAATCACCCTTATGTATGCATAACCAAAAATAAAAGAAATACCTTTTTCAAACATATAATCAGTATCTCTAATATATCATAGATTTATGTGAATGAAACCTTCATGAGTACAGTTCAATATTTGGGAATTTTAAATTGACAAAATTGAAAAATTATTATCTTCTCTTCTCCAAAAATAGTATCTTAAAAATGAAAAAAACTGAAATATATGATTTTGTAGTAATATTTCATATAAACCTCAAATAGAAACTCTATGATCAAATCATTTAACACATACTCCATACCATGAAATGTTAACACCTATTTCTAGAGTAAATTTTTCTTGTAGAGCCATTCCAAATCTATGACTTTTCTATGAAGAATCATTCCTTCATAAACTCATTGTGGCTTTTGATCATTGGATTAGTTTTATTCTATTTAATTGGTTTTTATTATTTACAATGATCTTAAAATATAAGGTATTTACGCTTCTAGGGTTTGGAAGGTAGACGAAATTTTTGGTTAGGTGAAACAGTTTGAAGAAAAAATGGTAAGGTACTCAAACATATTGCAACTGGTGATGTCCTATCATTTTCTCATGTGTTGTTTACATGGTAATTATAAGAATTTTTTTAAAAAATTCCCAGATAAATTTATTATATAAAAAATTAATTAATTGGATTGAAAAATAAAAAAAATTACAATAATTTAGGTTGAAAGTAATCAGAAATTAAATTTAACATTATCAAATTGGAAAAAAAATTAAAAAAGATAAAAATGATTATAATTTATTTGAAAGTTAAATAAACCTAACTCCCCATTAAAAAATTCAAAACATATAGTGGGATGCGGTTTAGTGAAAATATCATCTAATAGGTATTTAGTGTTGATAATTTTTATAGATATATCTTTTTTAAGAACATTATCTCTTTGAAAATGATGCCTAATATCAATATGTTTAGTTCTTGAATGAAATATATGATTTTTTGAAAAATTTATAGCACTAGTATTATAATATAAAATAATTGTATTATTTACATTTAGTCCAAAGTCCATTAGTGTGTTTTTCATCCACAATACTTTTTCACAATGACTACCTATAGATATATTTTCTACATCGGCTGATGACATGGAAACTGAGTGTTGTTTCTTACATGACCATTATACAAATTATTTTATAGAAAAGTGATAGTTTCTTAATGTACTATTTATATATAACTACAACCTCCATATTTTTCATCTGAATTTGAGATTAAATGAAAAGAAATAATTTTTTAATAAATAAGAGATTGAAAAAAAGATCCTTTTTAATATCTGAAAATCTTTTTAACAGAAATAAGATCAGATTACTTAAGATTTGTTTGAAATATATCACATAAACATATAGAAAACATAATTTCAGGCCTTCTAGATATAAGATATAATAAAAACCCATTTATACATCTATATAACTTATTGTCCACTAGTTTTCTAGCTTCAACTAAATTAAGTTTTATATTAGTACCAATGGGAGTTGTATACTTCTTTTTATTGTCAATAAAATACTTTTTGAATAAAGAAATAATATATTTACATTGGTTGAAAACATTTCCATAATATTTTTGATAAAATTGAAGGCTTAAAATAATGTTCAATTCTCACATTATACTCATTCAAAATTCTTTTTTCATGAGTTTTGAAAAATCATTATAATGTTTTTCATTAGATGGTCCAAAAATTACCTCATCAACATATATTTGAACTAATAATGTATTATAACTAACTATTTTCATAAAAAGTGTTGGATCAACCAAACCCATCATAAAACCATTTTTTAAAATAATGGAACAAAATCTTTCATTCCATGATCTAGATTATTCTTTAAGGACATAAATAACTTTAGTAAGTTTAAAAATAGAATCTGGGTTTTTAGATTTTTCAAAACCAGGAGGTTTTTTAACATAATCTTCTTCCATTAAATTCACATTTGAAAATGTTGATTAAACATCTATCTGATATAATTTACAGTTAATATGAGATGTGTATCCTAAAAGGATTCTAATTTATTCTTAACCAAACCATAGGGGAAAATGTTTCATCATAATCTTCATCCTTTTATAGATTATATTTGTTAGCTACTAATCTAGATTTGTTTCTAATTTTAATACCTTGATAATCTAGTTTATTTATAATGACCCATTTAGTTACTATAACTTGATTATTTGATGGACTATCAAATAATTACAAATCATCATTCCATTTAATTGGTTTGGATCTTCTTGAGTTGATATCATTCTACTCTCATCATCCGTGGCTTATTCAAAAGATTCAGGTTCTAGTTGAAATAAAAAGGAAGAAATTTCATCATGGTTTCTTACATTTCATCTAGTTAATATTCCTATGCCTAGGTCACCCATACTAGTTTATAAAGGATGATTCATTAGGATTCTAGACTGTCTAGAAAAAAAATCATTTAGTTTCATCAGTATCATGTTCTTTAGAACTAGACTGAATTTTATATATATTATTTTCAAAGTAATTTTTTAGGTTTTCAGCTCTTATGTTTTCAAAAGATTCGGTAATTTCATCAGTTTGATTTTCTGTTTAAAAAATGGTCAGTTTTTTCAAAAATAATATGAACTGATTCTTCAACAATCTTGGAATTTTTTTAAACACTCTATAGGCTTTATAGGTAGAATAATATCCTAAATATATTCTTTCATCAACTTTTGGATCAAACATACCAATATTATCCTTAGTGTTCTGGATACTCACCTTTCATTCAAAAACTTTAAAGCACTATACTTTAGGATTTTTGTTATTGAAAATTTATAATGTGTCCTTTTCAAAATATGTTGAATTAAAACACAATTTATGATATAGATGGATGTTCTCAAAGCATCTTCCCATAAATAGGTAGGAAGATTGTATTCTTTCAGAATAATTCTCTCCATTTCTTGAATAGTTTTATTTTTTGTCCAATAATTCCATTTGTTTGAGGTGTTATTGGTGAAGAGAAGGCATGTTTAATACACAAATTTTAACAGAAGTAATTGAATTATAGATTTATAAATTCTCCACCTTGATCACTTTTTAATGAAATTATCTTAAAACCTTTTACATTTTGAACAATTTTACAAAAACATTCAAAAACAATAAAAGAATATCTCTTGAGTCTTAGAAAATAGACCCAAGTAAATCTAGAATAATCATCAATGAAAACATATACATATAATTTACCAACCAAACATGATATTGTTGATGGTCCAAACTGATACATGTGGATAAGTTCTAGAGGTTTTTTTGTAGCAGTTTTGTAAATAGGTTTGATGGAATATTGGTGTTGCTTGCCAATTTTTCAAGCATCAAAGAGTCTGCCACCATCAAATTTAAGACTAGGTAAATCAGAAACTAACTATTTATTTAAAATTTATGTAAATTATAAATATTACAAAGACTAAGTCTCTTATGTCATAACCATGACTCATTTACGATAGTATTTAAACAATTCATTATATTTTTAACAAGGAATATAACTTCAATATATAAACATTATCAGTTCTGGATTCCCTAAACATAATACATTTATCTTTAAATTCATTGCATGAATTTTTATAAAAATAAACATAATATCCATCGTCATAGAGTTGATAGATACTTCTCAGGTTGTTCTTCAGCCCTTGTACATATAGTATTTTGTTTATTGAGACCTTTTTGGGTCTTCTGTAGTTCTAAGTCTAATTATATTTCAAATGTAAATATAAACAAGGTAACTAGACCTCCATGTAGTTTTGTCAGTTTTTTTGATGTTTTATGAGTTCCCACTGATGTTCATGGAGCAACCACTTTCCATATATCTTATAGATTTTATTTTCCAGTGACATGTTTTCTAAAAAGGTAATTAGACAATAGTTTTTTGTACTCATATCCTTTGGGTCCGGTAGTGTTATATAGTAGAGATTTGGAAATCTAGATCATCAATGATTTTATATAAATCATATCATTTTCTTTAAATAAACATTTTGTATTAAAATATCTTTTATTTCCACTTTTTGAGGATTTTTCAAATAAGATTTTTTTTAAAATTACCTTTTGTTCCACAAAAATGACAAGTAATGCTTTTGGATTTTGGAACAAAATAATTCTTAAATAGTCTTGAATTTTTACCCATACTTCATACACAGAATATTTCCATTTTAATGACGTTCTGACCAATAATTTAATTCATAATATTTTATATTTCTGTATATAAGAGAGAAGAACTTTGATAAGTTTCTAATTCATCTTGTAAGGCTTTAATCTTATTTTCATGATCTACATTGTTTGTGGTAGAGGAGTTAAACTTTTAAATTAACTCATGGTCTTATATATATTTGGTATATCTTTCTCCTAAAACAACATTGTGATTATTATTTAGTGATTTATTCTTATTTAATAAATAGTCATATATTTCATCTATCATTTTGTAGTATGAAGCCGATTTGTCATTTGAAATACTAGAATTATATTCAAAATTAGAGGAATGATAGGTTTATACCTTAACTTATTTAGCTATAATACACATATTTTATTTCATATATGATTCTTTATTTTATGAATCATATTTTGATGAGCTGTTGGAGTATTAAATCACACTCAATAATGATTAATTGATCTTCTTACTTTATGTTCATGATCATAATTTTTCTGGTATTTCTTTTTTGTCTTTCTATTTTTACCTTTTATTTGAGGACATATAGGTATTATATTACCCAATTTCTTAAATTGATAGAATATAACTTATCTTTAGTCTTTCTCATCCTTTTTAAGTGGTTTATGAATTTTTTAATTTTCTAATAAAATTGGCTAATTATTTTAGATAAATGGTTTACATCAATTTTAGAATCAAATTAATTTGAATTATTTTCATTTTAGAATTCTAAATTTATTGTTCTACTTTTCATATTAAATGTTACCTTATAGAAGTATTATCTCTTTTACTAAGAATATATGATCTTCAGCATAATATTGTAGTTAAGCATAATACATCATATGTTTCCCAATTAATTATCTCATTATCATATTATGGACAGGTGATGTTTGAAGAATGGTAGCTGATATACCATTACATATAATATGTAGTATTCATAGTAATTTCAAGAGTGATCTAATTGTTTGATGGGATCACCTATGACAATAATTTTATTTATAATTTCTATAATCATTTCATATATTTGAGTGATCCAATTTCCATCAAAAAAATTAAATGTGTCGAATTTTTTCATTGCATTTTCATACCTAATTTCATGTACATTAACTATTCTTTCAAAATAATCTATAATGGTTTTCCAAATTTCATAAGCAGTAGGACATTGCGAGACACAATTTCATTCATCTGGTCTAAGACCGTAGGCAATTTCATTCATAACTTTATATTTCTTATCATATTCGGGTTCGGTTGCATCATCCCAAGATTCTGGTTTCTCAAGAATCCATTAAGGACTGATTATCTTCAAATAAACTCTAAATCCATGATTTTATAAATAAATTATCATCCTTGTTTTCCATCACACGTAATGTTCAGTATTTAAATGTGGAGTATGAACTATAGAAATACATTCTCTTGGATCATCCATTTACTTTACAATATGAACCATTAAAATTTCAAATTACAATAGATTTTTCTATAATCAAACCTCTTATACAACTTATTCGGCTGGAATATAAAAACATTGAGAAGAAGGGATGAATTGTGTCTTTTCAAAATCATCCGTAATTATGGATTTTGATATCAACTGTATATTATGCGGAAAAGAAATGTTTACATCAGTATAAAAATATTCAAAGGATAAAATATAAATACATAACAAGGATTTTTATAGTGGTTCGGGGCATAAAGATCTCATATTCCACTC
Source organism: Viscum album (assembly GCA_963277665.1). NCBI lineage: Eukaryota > Viridiplantae > Streptophyta > Magnoliopsida > Santalales > Viscaceae > Viscum > Viscum album. Next base: position 1,530,177,553 of record OY728146.1, on the reverse strand, counting down.
CACCAACTAAACTCTCTGTGAGATTGGGGAATATCACTATTTAGGACCTCATCTGTAAGACAAATTCCCAACAGAGTACAGGAAGTTGAAATCTTTACAAGAAAGCCTATAAAAAGAGCCATTGGGTTCTCAAATAGGGAACTGAATATCCAAAATTATGTCAAGAATCTAATAATCCACCACAATTGAGTACGAGAAGTTGAAACTATCAATAAAAAGGTATTGATTTAAAATCATCTGATTGAACATCATAGTTGAAACAGAAACTAAAAGTAGGTGGGTCATCTTCTTCCAAAAAAGTATCATAATGAATGAGTGTTTTAGATTTTATAATGTCACAATAGATATTTTAAATGAAATCATCAACAATCAAAAACTGAAGACTAACATAAAATACAAGATTCAAAACATATATATCTCTGTAGTGTTGTCACATTTTTAGATAATAGAGTCTAATCAATTGTTGCAGTAGATCTTTAAAATATATTCACAAGAAATTCAGTTGAATATCAATATGTATTTTTTTTATATATAAATTACATACTCATATATATATTAAAAAAATTCACTGATAGAATAAATGAAGTAGAAGGCAAGGTTCATAATTCTAGATCCAAGAAAATCCTCAAATAGGTCATAAGAGTTCAAATTCATAAAATAAATCGGGGTACTTGTAACATCCCATAAGAATTAGAAACAAAATTCTCCACTAAATATGATTCATTGAATCAATTATAATGAGCTTTGAATTAGACTAAAATTATCTTAAAATTGGCATGATATTCCACAAAAACTGTAGCATGAAACTAAGATAAAATCATAAATTCAAATCTCTGAGGTTGAGTCGTCAAAGATAGGGTTCCTTCATAAATTAACAGAACACCAAATGTAGGGTTCTACTATGTGGAATTAATTCTCTTAAAATAGGATAAACAATGTATAGATGATCACAAAAGTAAGGTTGATAATCCAAACGTTTTCTTCTATAAATGTAGGGTTCCATACATACATAGGGTTTTTTAACAATAATTTTTATCTTTTTCAAACATAATGTTTCATTGAAACATAAAGTTATTTTTCCATACATCTCTATCAACCAAGGGTTTATCAACAATTTGTTTTGATCATTCAATATAATTTTTATACAAACATAGGATTTGTTCCTTATTTTACATTCTATATATTAGGGTTTGAATAGTGTCTCCAGAATATGAGGAATAATGTTTCCATAATATGCATAAGAGAAATTCAAAGACATTGAAAAATATTCTACGTGAATAAAAAACATGAATATAATTCCAAAATAAGGATTATAATGAATATTAATGTCTTCAAATGCATTAAAAGTAATTTCATTCGTAAAACATACAAGGGTATTTGTGAACATTATTGTCCATAAGATTTATAGATTATTTCCTAAACAATACAAGCCCAATATATGTTTGGTTAAATAATAAAAATGTTTTTTTAGGATTTTAGGGAATTTCAAAACTGAATGGGCTCTTCCAACCAATCCATTAAAGTCAAAGGAAAATAGTTTTAATATTAATAAAATATTACTAATTTTCACAAAATATGATCATGGGATACACATTACAAAATAATGTTCCATATTACAGTACTAAACCCATTAAAAATTATTTTTTTCAAACACCACTCATTCAATTGGATTGAGAAAACATTTAGAAAAAAATTAAATATTTACTACTTAGTTTTAATATAGTTTTGGAACATATATCGAGGTGAAATATCATTACCATAATTACTATTCATATTGACCATAAATGTTCTTGGTCGTATTAAATTATATTAACTATATTGATAATAAATATATACTTCATATTATAAGACTAAATATCAATATGTTTCATTAATTCAATATAATATAGATGTGTAAAATTAAACAGAAAATGTTCTGAGAAAAAGTGTGTTTAATCCCAAAAATGCACTTCTGCCTGCAAATAATTTTTTCCCATTATCAGAAGCCGGTTTATGGGTTCTGGTACCCCAAACTGGTTTAAGGAAACTAGAAACCGTTCAAACCATTCGAACCTCATACAGATTTCAGCGACATTCAAAATTCAGAAATAAAACCAAAAGTTCAATCAATACCACGTTCCCATCATCACGCGAGCCCGTCACATCCATCCTCGAGCCGTGCAACCCCGATCAATGATGCCAACATGCCACCGGCGAAACTACGTGCCCCACCTCGAGCCACGAGTCCATCTCGAGGAGCGTGTCAAATCGCCGGAGAGACACCAGATCACCACGTGCCACCGCACAGTGGTAAGACGCTAGAGCCATCGCCGGAACCGCACACCAATCACAGGGGGACCAACCCAAACGCTTCAGGACACTGGAGAGATTTCCGGCTCCGCCACCATCTTCACAACCATCGCAAACTTCACACCACAGGCAGCATCGTCTCATCACCTCCGAGGAAGAAATAAAAACATGGCCAGAGAACAGCCACATACGCACCCATAAAACCATCCCTAATCATCCGTGAAATCACAAAACACTCGCAAAGAAGATAGCGAGATAAAGAACATCACCAAAATCCTAGAAATCACCCAATAGAGAAGATAAAAAGATCAGGCAGCAAAGGACATCACCAGATTCACGAAAAAACAAGCCTCAAACAATCACACGCTATCCGAGAGTTCAAGGCACCTCAACCGCAAAAGGAAAACCAGATCCCGACGCCACCATCCAAGAGTTCAAGGAACTTCTAAATATCATGTATAATGATTATTCATATTTAATTAATTATATTATTAATAACTGATGGAGGAATATATTAATTTTGGATAAAATTCAACGAATTATATTATTTCATTGAAAATATATGAGATTATTTCAAAAAAAAAATTATATTCAATAAAAATTATACATTTTCAAAAAAACACCAATTTTTCACCCTAAGATAATTTTGATTTTCAAATTTATGAAATTATATTATTTTACAGAGAAATTTTTTAAAAGGTGTAAAAAATTAAGTAAAAACTTCTCCCACAAACATTAAAACCCCATTTTTTAAGAAAAATGTATTTTCGATGAATATAATAACTTTTCAAGAAACTGAACAATGATATTGTACATTCAAAAATGAATTTTAATTATGTAAAACCATTATTACTAATATTTATAAAGTATTTATTCCTATTAATTACTCTAATTTTTACTTATTTGTTATAACGTTCACATTTAAATAAGAATTTTTATATATTTTTTCTTTTATAGATGATGATATGAGAAAATCAAGATATCTTTGAAATAAACCTTTTTGAAGATAAATATATCATAAAATACATCGTTTCTATAGTATACCCTCCAATAATAATTATTCAATTTAAATTATATCATTCTGTGACAAACATATAAGAATACTTCAACCCCATCATATATTTGGGTTCTGAAATAGCTTCCCCAAATTTCTGATTTTTCATGAGAAATTTATCCACGTGGGTATTCCTCATCCATAACACATTAACTATATAATCCATTATTTAATACTATTTTTATTAATTGGAAATATCATTCTCCAATGGTACAACATCTTAGTTAATACATGTCAAATATCACTTTCATAATACTATAGAAGGGGTAGATACAAACAATTTTAAACATAAGAGTGATTTGGTGGATGTTTCAAGTGACATAAAACATTCCTAATGATGTAAAAAATTCAAGGGGACTAGTGTACCTAGTGCAAAAATTTGTATTATTTATAAATCTCAGAAAATTCTTTTGATTCAATAATTTTTGGAATACAGTTTTTCCATCCTCAAACTCTGGATCTCACCAATGATTATTAGAATAAATATTCTACCCTCTATGAGATTCCCTCAGCTGCAACTGATTAGATCTAAATTGGTAAAATATTTTTTATGTTGCATAGAAACTAATTATTTTCATTCTATGACATTATCCCAAAATGTTGGAGTTCTACACATACTTCCATATTGTGTCTCATGAAGATAAATTTAATTCCCCAATAATGACACACAAAGATATTACATCTCTTTTTTAGGTATAATTAAAACATTGTAAAAATAGACACCCAAAGACCATACATGTTTTATGCCCTTGTAATTGTGGAACAAAAAAAATTAGAAATCAGGGAAATATCTTCAATATTTCCCACAATGATATTCACATTTAGTACTTCTTCCTAAAAACATTCCATCAGTACCTAGGTGAGGGAAGATTACTTATGGGGTTATCTCTCTTGCTACGAAATGGTAAATTAAGTAAATGGGTAATTATATCATGAACATAAGGGTATGATAACATGGTCTTGATCAATATATGATCTTACCCTAAAAATCATAGATCATAAACATGAATTAATGCATAATGATTTGAATTTCATTAGACATGAATCATAAAGAAATCACGAGAATTCTCCATGAAAGAGTAACATAAGAATAAGACATGAAATTGTGGAATACACATAATAATTTAAAAACTCTATTCAAGGATTCCTTCCCAGACCATCATAACATGTTAGGATTGGTCTTACGATCATTGTAACTTCATTGGGCTTGGGATTCACTCTCATGTACCCTCGTGTTTCTCACATGGTATTCCCTCCATTATACCCTATTTTCAGGATTGGGATTCCCCCCATATAACCTTTGATCACATAAAACAATAATCATTACACAATTAATTAGATGGAGATATAGTTCCCAACAATCACATAATGAAAACCATACATATGTGTAACAAAAGAACAAAAATAATTCATTATTTCCAAACAGATGGAATGAAAACAGATTTCACAAACATAATTCAATCAAAACACAACCCATTGAAAATAAATGGGGTTAATAAATATCATTCCACAATAAACATAAACCATTATTCCAAACAGTAATAATAGTATCATTTAATCATAACTCTTATAAAACATATCTAACATCAAACAACATTCTCTTAGATTTATAATAATTTTGAGATATATCTTGATAATAATTAATGATGATAAAATATTTTCATCTTTGAAAAGGGTTTATCATGTAATAAAATAATTATCAAAACCCTTCTATTTGAATAAACATTAATATCTATAAATTAATATTTCAAAAACCATTTTAATCATCTTTTATATCATTTTCTCTGAAAATTATCAAAATATACTGTAAAAAATTATACACATTTTTAAAAAACATTATTTTGATAGAACATAGATTTATACAAAAAAACATGTTATATAATTACATAAAAAATATAATATCCTTATAATAAGTGAATTAATGATACAAACATTCAATGGGAAATATATACACCTCATAAAAAATATAGGTTCATAATACAACATGTCTCTCAATAATGGAAAATTGAGTCAAAGTTATGTTAATTATTTTGTAACTTTTTATACATAAACAACTTTAATGGGATATCAGAAAATAGATTTGTAAATGATAATAAAATATTAGAATAATACTCATAATATAAAATCAATGTAAGTACATACACTACACCAAATAAGCAAGAAGTGTATAAGGCTTGTGTCCCACCGGAATAAATATTAGACAAAAATACCTTACTACGTGAGTAACATTAGATTTGTGAACCCCATAAAATAATAAATAAAATTAGAGATTTAAATATTATTATATAATGGAAATTAGTTATATAAAATTTCATTGGTCAGTATATACACTTCAAAATATAAGTGAGTTGTGATTATGGCATTTCCCTCATAGAAATAAAATGTGAGTTGAAATTCACATACCTTAAGTCGAGATTTACATCAAACATGTAAAAACCTACTAAAAAACTAATATATTTATATTATAAATCTACAATAGAACCATATTCATATAATTAATAACATATATGATTTACTTATGTCTTTATATTAATTTTTTACTAACAATTCCATGTTAATTATATGTCTTAGGTAATAACCACATTGTTTTTTATTCATGTTTTTACATGTGATCCTTTGTCCCGTTATATATATAATGATTTAATAATGTCAAAACCAACAATAGTTATATAAATATAATATTAATATTCCATATATATGAATTCTTGGTGATTCATAATAGTTTTATATTTAAAATAAAATACATTAATCATTGATATGGTAGGTCGTACATACACATTAACGTTGTTTTCATTTCCTTGTCGAGTTAATTGAAAGGAAATTATATGATTTATTATTATTCAAGAATACTATTTATTTCATATAATATATATATATATATATTAAAAAATTCATCATTATTACCATACATGTGAAATTTATATGAATTAAGAATCACATCGAATTGTGGATATGGTAAGCCATACGTACACATGAACGACATTACTATTTTTCCAAAATAATAAATGATAAAATGAAATACCTGATATAATAATTTTAAATGTATAATTTTATCATAAATTTAATTTAAATATATTACACCCATCATAAATATCCCCTATAATATATTTTCATCGAAAATGAATTGTATCACTACATGGAGATGGAAAGCTATATGTACACACAAGCGATACTTTTTTTGTTTAATGAAAAAAAGGATGTATAATGGTGTGTTCATAAACATAATAACTTTTCAACGTATTTATGATTCTGATGTTATTATTCTATGATATATAACATTAATATAGTTAATGTATAAAGTATTAGAAAAAGAGGATGATCGGTTAAAGTGATTGCCTCTTCTTTGGAATGGCTCCTTTAGTTCTCCATTAATGGAATTAAGAGTTTGAAATTTCGGAAGACTGAAACATATATAGTATGACTATGAAATTTTATAATTTAATTGATCTTGTTATGGATGATAATGAATGCTCAATCTAATGTTACGTTGTGTGGGAGGAGGATCCCTTTCATTATTTAAGTATGGGTCACTTTAGGAAAATGATAAAATATTAAATTAAATTTCAATTCAAAAATGATCAAATGTTATTTATTTTGAATATAATATTAGAATGGGATGAAAGGATATAAAAAATTAAAATTATACATGTTTTGAGTATTCTTTTATCATTATATTTTTGTTTTAATTCTTATTTTACCTGTTCAACTCTTACCATGGAATCATGTCATCTTCAATTTGTGGGTTGATATAATTAATATAACATGACCAGAGATGATAAAATGATTACTTAATGAAATTTTTGGAATTATCCAAATCATTTTGATGAATATTATATTTTTAGAAATTTTTTATCAGTAAATAAACATTGCTTAATATCAATAATGTTAATTTTGAAACTATTAATCACTTTAATTTTTAAATATATCATAACAAAATGATATCTTCAAAAAAACTCATTAAAGATATCAATAACATTTCAAATACATCAAAAATATTATTTTATGGCATTAGTTATATAAATTTTTATTTAATTTAATATGTTTAATATCATTTATTTGTTATTTCTATTAAAAAACTAAATACTGCGACATTATTATATAATCCTATATGGTATTTTTTCCATAAAAAAATTAAAAATAAAGTACCATGATAAAAAAATTATAATTCAAATAAATATTTATTATGGAATATATATTCCATATAACCCTATATTAAAAATGATATAATTATTGAAAAATATTAATATGGCATCTTAATATTTTCCTTAAATAAAATTTAATAAATATCTTAATCTCATTCATGTGGTGTAAAGTGGTAACCATTTCTGACTAAGCATGATTTTGGACTTTACCCACTAATCCAACAAACATTTGTCAGTTTTTAGGGTTACGTTATAATATGTATAATTTTTTTTACCATTAATTTATCTATTTATCCCTAACCATGAAAAATAATAAAAAATTATTAACGTTACATTTCATAATGTCCAAAAATTAATTTGATACTTTTAGACTATAAATAAAATAATCATTATGATATTGAATTTCTATTTTCCTAAATTTAATTAAGATATGTAGGTCCATAAATATTAATGTTATTCCCATAGATGTGGGTGAGAAGCGATCTTTTAAAGTAAAATCATTCAAAATTCCACAATGTGATTATATCCAATTTCAATGTTAAATCTATTCAAAAGACCTAAATTTGATTTATTGATAAAAACATAATCTAGTTATAAATTAAATATAATAAAATACAAAATTTATCACTATAAATTATTTCAATGAAAAGGACGAGTTGAATTAAAAATCAAATTATTTTTCTTATTATTCATCAAAATATGATTCTTATCTGAAAAATACCAAAAATTCAAATGTAGAAAATATTGATACACCAAATTCAAGTCATGATATTATTTTTTAATATATAAATTCTAAAAGTATAAAAAATTAGAATTAAAATTTTTTCTCTATTTAAAGGTTCTGAAATGACCCTTTTGAAAAAATATTGGTTTTTCTGAGTAAACTTTTGTTTGTTCTTATATTATGAAAATAAATTATATTGGAATAATGTAAAAAAAAGTTGTTGAACATATAACAAATATTTTTAATTAATATAATTCACTTATTCTAATTATTTTAATTTATTATGGAAAAATGAATTTGTGAGCCTAAAAATAAAAATAAGTTATTTATAAGCAATTGGTATAAATTTTCATTTATAATTAATTGGTAACTAGTAAATTCATATTATAAAAAGACAGAAGTTATTTACTACTATTTATAATGGATAATTTAATATATGGTTCATATCTTACAATATTAAATAATATTATTTAAATAATATATTATTTTTCGATCAAACTCTATTATTCATGTAATGAAAAATATCAAAAGAATATGGATTTGTTTGTAAAAAATCCAATAATAGGGTTGTTTATACCACATCATAATCTATGTGTTTTTATAGTGAAATATTGACTTTGGGATTCATATAATTCAATCCTAACATATATCTTTTCGTATAAAAAAATCCTTTAATTCCAAAACATTTACACTTCAATCATCCAAATTTATTCACAAACCATTAAGTAGGCTTCATCATCTTATTTATTAATAACTATTACGTTAAATATGAAATATGAATCATTTTATATGCTTCCTAACCCTCAATATTATAATTTATCTTACCTTTAAGGTAGCAATACTTGAAGATAACCCCATAACATAAACATGTCATTTGTAGTCTCTATATATTCATCAGTATAACCAATACTAATCGACCATCCTGATCTTATTCATCAGATTTCTATCTAGAAAATATATTTCAACATTCCCAAACTTTCCACATATAATAAATTCAATTTTAACTCTGTCCCATCTAGTTCTCAGAATTGATTAAAACCGTAAATATTATGGTCAGAATCACATAACATAACAAAAACCTCATAATCTTGAGAATATTTTATAGGTTTTCTAGATCATGAAACCTAATATTTAATATATGAAGCATTATTTTTATATAAGGTTATTAATAATATTATACTATTAAAATAATTTATAATGTCTCAGAAATACTTCAAGAATTTCCAAATCATATTCCCTAGGAGCATCAAATTTGGTGTACAGTATAGCATGTTGTCATTTACCATGTTATGCTCGAGTCAAGCCTGACAAAAAATATTGGATTTGTTACCCCTAGGTACATATCTGATAGATAAAAATCTACTTATAATATCTAGAATGGTATTTAATTCTATTAACTAACCAAATTATACTTTACCAAATTTTCGACCATGTATCCTAAATAAAAACTCATCTTTATACTTATCTCGAGAGACACCCCTAGACATATCCTTCAAAAATATCACAACAGATATCACTAAATTTCCATAGTCATATATACCAATTGTTGGATAAACCATTTCCCATACACCAACATTAACAACCCAAACTTTCCATACATTGAAATTACATCAGTTTTATAGAATTCTTAATAAATTACAAAAAACAGATCCTCAAAGATAGTAACGGTTTAGTGCCATTGGATACTTGAAAATAAAATATTATAAGTCAATGAAATATCTTTAATTTTACCAAAAAGGATCACCCCAATTATAATTCTATATAAAATCCTTCCTTCATAACCTGGGTAAAGGAAACATAAGAATGGGGGGAGCTCAAATCATTTGTAAGGATAAATAAAGGAAATTTGTATGAATATCATGAACATAAGAGTATGATAAGGTGATCATGATCATTATGTGACTAGACCATGTATATCAGATATCATAAACCTTAATCATGGAAAAATGATTTTTAGTTCATAAAACATGAATCATAAAAAATCAATATAATAAGCAATGAAATATTAACATTGAAATAAGACATTGAATTATGGCATACACATGAGTTTATATAAACCCTATTTCATGGTTTCATTGAAAAAATATCATAACATTTTTGTATTTGGATAACCACCCATGTACCTAATTAGTAATTGGGAGGTCCTCTCGCATAGCCTCTTGTTTAGAGCTTGGGATGCCCTTCTATGTACCCTATATTTTCAGTCCTGGGATACCCTCTCAGATACCCTTTGAGCCCATAAAACATTTATCATTACCCAATGTGTTGGAGAGAGATATAGGTCACACCCATCAGATAATTAAAACCATAAATTTTTGTTCCAAATGAATATTAATCATTAATCATACCAGAACCCATTCAATAAAAATGGATTTCATAAACATCATCCATCATAACATTACCCATAGAAAAAAATACTTCATAAATATCATTCCATCATAACCATATACCACTATTTGAAATATTAACAATGGTATCTTTGAATCATACCACTAATAAATCATACGTAACATCAAATAATGTTATCTTTGATCGAATTTTTTTAAGATATCACTTTGAAAATCAATAATTATGAAAATATCAATTTATTCATGAAAATCTTATTTCTAATTAATAAAACATTTATCAAACCCATTTCATCGAAAATAGCTTTTAAATCATATAATGGAATCCTTAAAACCCATTTTAAACATTATTGAAATCAATGTTTTTTAAAAAAATCATAAAATATCATTTAAAAGCGTTGTTTTGATATAAAATATATTTCTGATAAAAGAGAGAATAAAATTACCAAAAAAATATAATATCATGAAAAGATTGATATTAATTATAAAACATTACAAGGGGTATTATACACATAGTATAAAATAATATAGGTTTAAAATATAACATGTGTACCCAAAATGGTAAATTGAGTCAAAATCTCACTCCGATCTGGTGAATTTATAACTCTAATACCCATTTAAGAGTTACCATAAAATGGATATATAAGTAAAACTATATTCTTAGAAAACATATCATTAAATACATTCACATATAGTATAAAACCCATAAAAATAAATTACTTGTGTTTAGGCATGTGTCCACAAAAATAAATGTGAGACAATAATACTAAACTACTTGAGTTACATTAGAATCCTAAACACCATAAAATAAATACATAAATTAGTCATTTTAATATCTTTAATTAAATTAAATAAACGTTATAATATATCATATGTTAGTATGTACACAAAAAAAATAAATTAGCAATGAATATGGAATGTATCTCAAGGAAATAAAAAATATGTTCAAATTTGATTACCTTAAGTCCTAATTTCCTTCACAAACATAGAAAAATCATATATAATAAATATAATATTTTTTTAAATAAACAAGAGATCCATATTTTTATATTTTAAACCATATAGTAATTAATTGTGACTTTATATTACTTTCTTATTACAAATTATATGTTAATGATATGTCTCGGGTAATAACCTCTTAGCTTGTATTCATGTTTTGACATGTTCTTGTTGGTCCTCTGTTAATGCTCATTTCCATCACAGAGCCCAATGAATGGAAAAGGGGAATACTTTAAGCACAATGAGGTTAACCCTTTGAAGAACATCAAAAATTGACAAAGGAATGGACCAGGAACCCATTTGGAGGGTGTCGCACAAGTCACATGCGCGCCCTATTCTTTTTTTACCCAAGGTGCCCAGTGGCCTATAAATAGCCCCGAAGGGCCCCCCCATTTTAAGGATAAATTTTAAAAAACTCAGATTCAAGCTCTTGTCACCCAAGTCTTTTTCTGACGTCTTCCAAACACTTCTAAGGTAATTATTTACCTAGAATGGAAGCTCTAAATATGAAAAATAAGGCCAAAGTGTAAGAACTTATCAATACATGCGTGCCTAAGTGTCCATCCCTTAAGAGACATTAATAAATTTGTGCACCGCCTTTCCCTTTCAATGGAACTTGTGAGACACCCTTCTGGAAGCCTCTAGGGACAATACTAAGGGCTTTAGTTCAATGTCTCCCAAATATTACCTGATAGATTCTTCGTTTCCCAAGGTGGCTCATGTCGCGCATGTCTACTTCCATGACCATGACTTTTGTGCCAGAATGATACTTGCACGCCACCTTCCTAGTCACCAATTTTCCTCAAATCCATCTCTCTTCTTCAAGACATAGCCTTCAAAACCCTCTTCAAATCCATTTATGGCATGGTTCCTTTGTTGGCTTCCTTATCTGAAAGGAATTTTGTGGGAACCTTTCCCAAAACCTCGTGACTTAAAAGCTTTGTGTCACCACAGTATGGGGATTCCTATATAACCTCATCCTTTGAGATGAGAAGATATTTTGATTTGGTCCTCCTCCTCAAGATTAATTCCCAAGTTACAAGTCCCTTTAACTAGGGCCTCTTTCTCAGGAGTAAGCCACAGTCATAGTTTCCTTAAACATTGGGCATCCTCCTTAGGAGTAAGCCCCAATCTTAATTTATTTTGATTTGGGATTCATTATCAAGAATAAAACCCAATCATCAGTGCCTATTAATTAGGGATCTCCTTTTTAGGATTAAGTCCTAAGTTAAAATTCCAAATCTCTCTAAATTACAAATATCTTTATGGACCATGCACATGGGTTTCTTTCCAAAAGCAAGTCCTGGTCTTCATCTACTTGGGCAGTCATACATATGTAAGCCCAACATCATTTCTCATGACTGCATCATTCATGGAACCATAGTCAAATTTACTGATACCTCTTTTTTCTCACACTGAGCCTGACTCACATGAGCATAGGTTGTAGAAGTAATCACGGCATCTCTTCTTGGGCCATTAACCATGCACAAACCCCATATTTCATTACCCGAACTACATAGACTTTGATCTCTACCTTAAAAGTAGAGTAGTTAGGAATACATTATTAGGTTCAAGAACATCTTTCATTAATTCTTTTCCATCCCATTTTAAGTTAAAATATATCCTTTTAATCGAACTATGTGGGTTATAATTCCTTTTTAATGACGATACCTAGGTATCCCATCTGCGGTTACGATCCGAACACTGGAATAATCCCTATCTTTATGAATGATAATAAACTTCAAGTCCCCCCCCCTGAGTGGCTTTAAAACCGGCATGGTCATCATAATGACCAAGAGATTTCTATATAATATATTTAAGGATACCATTGACTAAGAATCTCCAATACAGATGGAGTATTTTCTATCGATGAAGAACCTCAAATACATATAAAATATTCTATAAATCCCATACATATTAATCATTGATTTACATGTCTAAGAATCATTTTCATGCATGGTGAATTATTAAGGATTCGTGAACATAACTTAAATCTATAAAAGAGTCCTAGAGTAGGAAATAATTCCCCCAAAAAAGGTTTGATGAGCCTGACCTACCATCCTCTCGACCAATGAAAATTCTTAAGCCTCATCGGTCCACACCTAATGAGCACCTACATTTGGAAAGTAAGTCCAAATGGACATAAAATCATTGGGGGTTTCCAATTTTATGAATAAACCCATTAGAAACTGATTGGAATGTTTTAACCTTAAACAAACAAGGTCATCCACATTTCCAGAAGAAACAAAAAAAAGGTAAACCCGACGTGAATCCTTAACCAAGTTAAATGATGTTTTAATTTTTGGTTAGGCCCCTATTTAAATCAATATGATGGACAATAATGCAATCAATGATATATGAGCTCAACCAAAAGATGTAGTCTAGCCAAACCTATCTTGATTATGTCTTCTATATCAAACATACACTCTTTTCCATGATCTCTCTGCAACACAGAATAACTTATTTAAAATTCACACCTATGAATGCCTCGGAAGCTACTCCTATAAGATCCTCATCTTCTATAATAATGAAATCACCTATTCAACATCTTCAACATTGGGTCTCAAATGCATTGGTGAGGGAATACCATCAACACAGTACCATCCTGACTCGGGAAGCCTCTAAACAAGCCCTCCATGTTAACAACTCATCCTAATTTTCCGGAAAGTGATGACCAGTGGTCAAGAAGCAGGTGGTTCCAACTACCGTCTCCAATCGTTTTGGTTCATTATCCCCAGAACGCAACAACCAGTACCTCCCATATTACAGGGGTGTGAATGAAGAGATCACTCAAGGCCTCAGTTCAAGATGACTGGAGCCCTTCCTGAGGACTCCCACTAATAATTGTCTCCAGACTCGTGTGGTAGTGAACCCTCAACATGATGAGGGTATTGCCTCTAGGATTTTTGTTCAAGTTCCTTAGACCCGAGTACTCAAGACGAACCGTCAGAGTTGAAATTTGGTCAATAGGGAGCAGGTTCTTACCTCTACCCCCTCCGGAGAAGTCCATTAATCTTACTTGATGGAAAACAACAACTGGGCATATACCCTCGTCCATCCTGATTTCACTACCCAATAGACTCATCTTGCAGTAACACACCAATCCTGCCAAGAAATTCCAGCGGAGTACTATAGGCAGGAACATACACCTGTTTATTATTCATCACCCATTCAGCATGCTCTTCTGACTCCATCCAAAGATTCTCTCTAATAAAATGTGGTGACCACCTTTAAACAGACACATACACCTGCTTACACTCATCAATTATTCCAGTAGTCTCATTTTCCAGTCTTGAAGAATATTCATCAATCATATTTGGTGGAGAACAATCAGCAGGTACATACACCTGTGATTCATCAAGCTAACCAACAGTCTCATTTGGTAGCACCCGGAGATGTCCATTGGAAAGATCCAATGCCAAACATGAGGCAGACACAACTCTATACCCCCACACATGAGTACTGTCAGAATTCACTGATAGGAAAAGGTGGACCATAGAAGCAACACAAACCTACTCCAAACACGGAATGGACATATATTCCCATTCCGGCAGCTGAAGTCACCAAGCACATTCTGATAATGGTGAAAGAGTAGAAGAAAATCCCTGCCCATATTCTGGATACCTGTCAGAATATTATAACAACTTCAGTAGCATCATGGGGAAAGAATAATAAATCTATCCCTATTAGTGAAGTGGTTCATCAACATGTCACTACGGATTAGATACAAACCTCTGTACTAGTCCAGGAGGGTTGTGGGGCATACTCCCCCATGTCATTCGGATAATCAAGTCAGGCACATACACCTAAGTTAAATTGATATAATCAGCCTAACCTGACCATTTCTCTTATGCAGGCACATACACCAGCCCATAATAACCACTTTCATCAACAAGTGGTGTCTAAAGTGAGTAAGAAGTTATCCAAGAAAAAGACCCATCTAGCACAGTTGAAAAATCAAGATCCATTCTGCAATAATTCCTTGATCAATGATGAAGTTCTTTAAGCCTTGAGACAATTTTCTATTGCAACTCAAGATTCTATTCTCTCATTTCTAGATTCCGGAAGTAACAAAAATAATTATGAAGGTCTTCATCAAACACTTCCTCATGAATTCTTGCTTCATGAAAATTCAGTCAATCTCGAATAATTATCTTCAGATGAGAGATACGATAATCCTCTACGAGGCCAGAAGACCAAGGAGAAAGATGTTTTATCTTTGGCTATAACCCACCATGGTGGTCCTCCCCATGAAGATGAATTTAGCTGCAAAAGTCTTCTCCGCAGTAGTAATTCGCATTGCCTGGAAAATTTTCAACGGAAAATGCAGTAATGAGAAATCCCTCTTATCTATAGTCACTTGCAAATGTGAAGCCAGTCATTTATGATGACCTATCTCTTGTAGGTGAAATACTTTCTCAATCAAAAGATATCCCGAGGTGTATGTCATTCTCTGAAACCAACCATGGGTCATTCATCTTCAAATTTGACAAATGAATTCTCTTCCAATATTGTTCAATAAGATGAAGAAAAAAAGAAGCACCAGCTTTGGTCCAATCATGTAGAAGAATCATCATAAAATTACAAAGAGGAAGTGCTGAATAATAGAAGAAAACTGGCAAAAGTTGAAATACTAGTCATGTTTTGGTCTTTGGCAGACTCCCAGTAGGATATTCCAGAAACGTTGACAGATGATTGTATTCACGATATTCGTCTCAACATGTGGAAGAATATTTTTCAGTTAAAATAGAAAATATTATCTTATGATGAATATCAAAATCATGTCAAGATAATAGAAGGGTTGAAATTCCATATTGACTTGGAATCTCTCTTAGTTTTCTGACATCCAAAGGTTGAAAATCAGCAAAGATCCCTTCAACGTTCATGCCTTGGCACATTAAAAAGGTTATGCTAGTTAATTACCAATGTCCCATATGGTATTCATATCAGGGTATGGGTTGTTCATGGAGCACTGCATTTAACTATTCTCTCTATTCAGGTAATCCCGTCAAAAGTGGCCTCATGAAATGTTATTGCCCATGGCTGGCCACATATAACTGGTATTGTGCTTAATCAAAGGCTTTCCCAAGAACTGGCCTCAACTAGTTCTTGGAAAATTCAGGAATATAAAGAAAATGTTGTCAAATTACTCTTGAATCAAGAAAATAAGAATATCGAACATGATTCCCATTTAGAGAATGCACATCATCAGGTGACAGAAGTGTCAGAAATAATCCAACTGTCATCTGAGCCAGGTGATTTGAGTGGATTTCAAATGATGTATCCGGATAATTTCTCGACTAAAGTCCACAAAATAATGATTTATTTTAATAATGTTTTAGATATAACTACTCAAGAGCCACCTCAGTTTCCCATACTGGGGACTCTTTTAATCCAAATCTTGGGATCAATAGAAAGGATTCGAGGAGTTGAGCATAAAAAATAGGAACAGCCCCAGTCCACCGGACTGGGGACTTTTTCAAATTCTCAATCACTTCCTAAGTGAAATGAATACTTATCTTGATTAGGGATGAAGCCACAAGAGGAAAAAAGGGACTAATTATCAAGATATTCCCCCCAAATTATGGTTCATCAAGATGTTCCAGAGGGGTCAACCAAACAAAAGGCAATGTCTCATAAAGGACATGGAAGAAGACAGTATCATAGAAGCACTGAAAGAAGGGATGAAATGCGTTATGCATCAATAAATGTCATCAATGTCTCTGTCAATAATACCCCAGAACATGAGGCTCACTCAGAGGGATTAGATGAAGATATTCCTATTCAATAGGCTATACACACGGAAATAAATGAAGGAGGTGTGCGTACTAGAAGACAGAGGGTTTCTTAGGGGCAAGACATTCCTTTGGGTAATTCCCTTCCATACTCCAGAAAGGCACATGCCAAGGAAAATGGTAAAATTCAGGTTACATTCCACCCTACCTCTAGAGAAGGCCAATCACTCCCATTAGAGGAAAGGTTCACACAGCAAGAAGATGAAATGAAGGAATTAAATAGGTTAAATGAAGAACTAAATCAAGGTAGTTTTACTCCTAAGCATACTAGAGTTAATCAGTCAAGGTAATTTGTTTCAGCTATTGGGATGGATAAAGAATATCCCCCTTTACAAGTACACCCTCACAGGTCCAATCATATGGGTCATGCAAGACAGAAACTGGCAGTACTACCATTAGTGGCAGTACCGATCACCACACCCGTCCAAACTCTAGTTATCGCACTTTCTTAGGCCCAAGCTCATCTAGAAATTCTAAAAAATTAATGACTACCATTCAGTCATTAACAGCTCTGTTGGAAGACATGGAAGGAAAACGTGCACAATTTCAACCAGAAAAGAGAGCATACCCTGAATGAGTGGATTCAATTCCTCCCCAGTCAAATTTTACGAATACTACATTCTAATTTTTAATGGTTTAGGAGACCCAGAAAAACACTTAATGCATTTTGTTTCTCATTGTGATCCTATGATGGGAACTCCTCAACAAAAAGAAGTTGTTAAGCTCAGTTGTTTTGTATATTCATTAAAAGGACCTTCTTTTGTCTGGTATACAAATTTGCAATCTCGGACAATTACTAGGTGGCAAGATCTCCGTCAAAAATTTCTTCTTCAAATTAGCTCCACATTTCCAAAGATGAAAGTTGTTGATCTTACCAATTGTATGAAATGGTAAAATGAAAGAGTTTCAGATTTCATTGCTCTCTGGAAGGGATTAACATATTACTTAAGTTTCTCACTCCCTCCAGAAGAATTGTGGCCAATATATGTGGAAAAGTTGTGTGATGAATTACGCACACTGTTGATCCCTGTGAAATACCCAGGAGGGTTTTGAGACCTTACTTCAATCGCTCAGCAGATAGAAGACTCTTTTATAAAGACTAAGGCTAAAACTCGTGTAATTATATCAGTTCTAGGAAGGATAATAGGGAAAGGAGATACTACTACAGTTACACTTAAACAAGCACTTGTACTTGATTCCACTTCAAAACCTTCATCATATCGAAGGGATCCACCTCTTGACCATAAAAAACAACGGTCGCCACATAAATATGATCAAAAATATCAAAGGTGAAAACAACATAATGATTTGAAGAACAAATTTAATTCTTTCTTTAATGAACATGTTCCTGGATACTTCATCTCAGCTTTGGAAAACAATCTGGTTCAGTTTCCAAGGACCAAAAGGCCGATCAAGGAAAGAGATAAAGGCCTCCCCAACTATTTCCCATTTCATCAGATGTTAGGGAATCCCATTCAAGAGTGTTTTGTCTTCAAAGACCTCCTTCAAAATATGGTGGACTCTATAAAGGTAAAACTGAAAGGTTATTCATCCCAGGTAGCATGTGTTACAACTACTGATCTAGAAAAAGAAGGTGGGTGGCACAAAGTCAAAAGTAAAAATGAACAAAACTATTATGATTGGATGGTCTGGAAAATGACCAACCAAACTCATGCCATTTTATGAACACAATTGAATCAACCAATTGTGTCTTCTGGTATGTCTGCCCTAGAAAAACCCCCATCATCAGAAGTAAAATACTCAAAGAAACATTGTAATTTGAAGAATGAACAGCAGTTAGAAGAAGGCGAGCTCTTGTCAAAGCCTAAGTTTTCTTTGACTCAGGAATATTTTATTCCATTTGCTTCAAAAGAACATGAACCGCCCGGCCAAAAAGAACATCTTGAATTGGTTCATCTGGTAGAATCTTTGTCAGTTGAAGAATTGATCTTTGGTTATGTTAACATGATTAATTTAACGGATCCTTATGCCAATGATAGTTTTGATTATGATGGGCCTAATTTCCTTGTATCTAACAGAGGAATTAGAGGAAGAAACAGAGGTCTAGGATATAGGGGAAGACATGGATATTCTAGAAGCAACTATTTCAATCCTACCCCTGGTAGAACTATATATTTCGGTAGCAACTCGCGGAAAAGCACATCAGATGGCTCAATAGGAACAAGAAAGTTCTTCCAGATGTGGTCGATTCAATCATGACATAGTTATTTTGGAAGGCCAGTTAGAGGTAACACCTTCTTCCTCTCAACAAATAGATAGACCTAGTTGGCCTATTCTATCGAAGCCAGGAGTATTTCCAACTCCTACCTCGATAAGGGATGCATCTACTGCTAAAGCCTAAACTTCCAAGCCACCTGCAAAACCACATTTTCATGATGGGAAACGCAGGCCTTTAGACCAAAAGTATGATGTCTTGAAACATTTGGCCCATGTACCGGCAAAGTTATTAATTTCGGATTCCTTGAATATATCAAAAGATCTTTGGGAGGCACTTATTGAGGCTTTGTTAAGTCCTCAAGAATTCGAAACTGAAAGTGTTGTGGATGAGGTCTTCCATAAAGAGAATTATGCTACAGAATGCCATGCAGTTATATCTTTTACAGATCAAGATGAAGCTGATGTTGTACATGGACATAATAGACCTTTGTATCTATCTAGAAAGGTCAATGATACAGACATCCGATGAGCTTTCATTGATAATGGATCAGGTGTCAATATCATTATATTCGTACACTTCATCGATTAGGCCTCAATGAATCTAATTTATCTCCTTCTACTCTGATGTTTCAGGGATACGATAAGAATGAATAAGAACCTCTAGGATAAATTATACTCAGAATTCAGTTTGGAGACCTTGTATCAAATTCAAGTTTCATGGGTTTTTATTAGGACATAGCTTTCATCATTTTTCTTGGAAGACCTTAGTTACAGCAGTATATGGTCTTACCTACATCATACCTTCAATGTCTCTAATATTATTTCAATTGTCAAATTGGGACATTGTATAGTGAAAAATCCCCATTCAAAAAGTGTTAATCTTAATACATTGAGGCATAATTTTATCACATGGAGGGAATGGAAAAATCCATGGCAAAGAAGGTTACCAAAATTAATGCTCCGAGTGGTTTGGAAAAGATTCCAATAAAACCATTAATACATGTGAGTATAGATTAAGTGTTTCCTATCATTAAAATTAACAGGATATGCCTAATTCCAAAAACTCTTATAGAATCTTTTGTAATGTCAGTTACGGAAATCGAACCAGACAGCTTGGGAGAATTGTATATTTTCCAAGCAGTGATGAAAACAAAAATGGAGATGTCTTCATTTCATCCACTGAAATCCCGAAATTCCATACTTCTACAACCAGGATAGAAGAAGGTATAGAAATACCAGAGGAAAACAATTATATTAATTCTCAATCCATCATCTCCTCTCTTTCACCCAAGAAAGACCCTTCGTCATCAATAGGGTCAGAAATGACAAACTCTTTTCCAATATGTTCAAATTTTAACTTCTCCCTGACCATGGAAATTATGCTTCGTCATCTACTATGCAAGTATAAACAGAAGAAGTAACACATATTGAAGAACAAGATGAAGATCTCAGGGATGCTCATCCAGTATTTAAAGAGGGTATCTCTACCACTGTGGATGAACATAGAGAAATAAATCTGCGTACAAAAGAAGATCCACACCCCACATTAATTAGAGGAGCCATGACTCTTGAAGAGAAAGAAATGTATACTTCATTTCTAAAGAGAAATCGAGATGTATTTTCTTGGAATTAAAGAGAAATTCCAGTTCTTGATCCCAATGTTGTCACTCATTATATGGGTTTTCCATAAGAACATTGAGGATTCAACCAAGCAGTAAGAAAAACACACCCAACATATGCCTCCAAAATTGAAGTTGAAGTTGATTAGCTTATCAAGGCTATCTTTGTCAGAGAAGTTCAATATTCCAAATGGCTGGACAATATTGTTCTTGTGAAAATGAAGAATAATCAAATTAGAGTTCTCATTGACTTTAGAGATCTTAATCGGCACTATCCCAAGGTAGAATTTCTAGTTCCGATCACAGAACTCTTAATTGATGCAACAGCTGGCTACGAAGCTCTTTCCTTCATGGATGGTTACTCTAGTACAATAAAATAGGAATGGCCCTAGAAGATGAAGATTCTATAGCCTTCAAATATTATCAAGGTGTGTTTTTCTATCAGGTAATTACATTTGGACTAAATAATAGAGCTGCAACGTATCAATGTGCCATGCACCATATCATCAAACCATTTTTAGGGAAAATTTTTCAATGTTATGTGGATGATTTGCTGGTTAAATCCAGACAACGTTCTAATCAATTTTCCAATCTGGAAATCATATCCAACAAACTTCAACAACACAATTTGAATATTAACCCCTTGTAATTTGCTTTCAGGGTAACCTCAGGAAACATTCTTGACTTTGTTGTATGCCATTGTTGTATCGAAGATGATCATGTGAAGACAAAATCAATCCTTGACATGTCACCTCCTAGAAATTTGATGGAATTAAGAGGACTTCAAGGACACTTGGCCTATATTGGGTGTTTCATTGCCAATTTGGTAGGTAATTATTTACCCTTAACTAGATTAATGAAGAATGGAGTCACCTACCAGTAGACTAAAGAATGTCAAGAATCATTCAATATCCTCAAGAAAAATCTATTGAGTCCAATGGTATTAATGCCACCTGTTGAAGGAAGACCACTTATTCTCTATGTGATTTATTTAGAGATATCATTAGGTGCCTTCATTGACCAAAATAATGATGCTGGGAAGGAAAACAACCATTACAATCACAGTCGGACTATGCTTGAGGTAGAAACCTGATATTCAAGTATTGAAAAAGTGCAGCCCAGCATTAATCATTGGAGTTCAAAAATTGAGACACTACCTACAACATCATGAGGTCCAATTGGTATCTCACAATAACCCGCTCAAATTTATCCTTATTCTTCCAATGATTACAGGACTTCTGGCTAGGTGGGGAGTTATTTTTCAGTAGTTTGATATCCAATATATATCTCAAAAGGAAATAAAGGGCCATGCTCTGCCCGATTTTTTTGTTGAACACCCTTCTGTGGAAGATACATCTTTAAATGTTTAACTTCCTAATGAGGAAGAATTCTCTATTAAAGATAATCCTAACACATGGGAAATTTACTTTGATGCTGCCTCAAGAAGCCCAACATGGAAGAAAATGGAAGATCCTAAATTCAACAAAGTTGGGTTAGAAATCGTGCTTGTTTCCCCAGAAAAGGCAGTGCTACCCTATTCCTTATTATTGTTGGAAGGTGGTACAAACAATGAAGAAGAATATCAAGCCCTCATCACAGTCTTGGAATTGGCGCTTCAGGCACAAGTGAATTACTTGAAGGTACAAAGTGTTTCATAGTTGGTAACCAAACAAATAAATGGCCATTATTCCATCATAAAGGAAGAGTTAATTCCTTTTTGTGATTACGTTAGAGAGTTAATGGCAGAATTTCCTTCATAACTGACATTTTCTTATCTCCCGCGATCACAAAATGCCCAAGTTGATGCATTGGATACTGTATCCCTAGCCCTGGAAGATCCAAACTGGGACAAAAAATTCATCAGTATTGCCAACTGTCGTGTAGTTTCACCTGTTCATCAAATCAGAATAGAGGAAATCAATGAAATCCATCCCATTTCAGAACCATATGGTCATACTATAGGATAGATGACACCTATCAGGGAATACCTTCAAAATGGAACACTCCCACCTGATAGAGCCGAGAAAGAACATGTCCAGCAACGTGTGTTCAATTTTACTCTTTATGATAGCCCTGATCACTAAACAATTCTCTACAAGTGAGGTTTTGATGGAATTCTCTTCATATGTATTAATGGTGAAGATAAAATGGCTGTCATGAGTGAAGTTCATGCAGGATTTTTTGGTGCCCACTAGTCTGGACATAGACTTTCTGGTCAAATTCAAAAGCTTAGATACTTCTGGCCTTCAATGATGCAATATTGTGTTGATTTCACTAAGAAGTGTCATTCATTCCATGTATGTGCAAATTCATTCATCAATCCCCAGAGTTTCTTCATACATCTAAATACTCATGGTCATTTTCCACATGGGGAATTGGTGTAGTAGGACCTTATCCTCCAGCTATATCCAAAAAAATTAAGTATATCCTTACTACTTCTGACTTCTTTTCCAAATGGGAAGAGGCAATACTTCTCAAAGAAGTTAGTTCTAAAGGCATTGTTGTCTTCGTTAAGTCTACCATCATTACCAGTTTTGGTGTCTCTCATACCATATTGATGGAAAATGGCACCAACTTCTATTCACCAGAGGTGACAAAGTTGTATCGAGAATTCAACATCAAATCCATCCATTCATCTCGGTATCATGCAGCAGCCAATGGCCAAATAAATGCCTTCAATAAGACTCTTAGAAACATACTGCAAAAGATGGTGGATAAAGATAAAAAATCAAGGCCTAATAACCTTTTTCCTTCTTTATGGGCTTATCAGACCACCACCCACACTGCTACATGATCAACTCCATATTCATTGGTATATGGAACAAAATCAGTCTTGCCTATTGAAGTCCAGTTAACTTCACTCAGAGTTTCCATTTGTGATCAGTCATCCATAGACAAACAATCTCAGAAGTGATTTAATGAATTGGAATGTTTATATGAAAATAGATTGTGCACCCTGCACAACTTGGAAGTCTATCAGAATCGAATAGCACGGGATTTCAATAAAATGTTCGTCTTCGTTCATTCATTCAAGGAGAATTTAAATTGGTCCTCAGAACTCTAATGATACCAGGAAAGAAACTTCCAAATCATGATCCAAAATGGGAAGGACCTTATTCAATACATAAGGTGTAATCCAATGGAGCTTATTCATTAATCTCAATGAATGGAGAACTCATCACGACTCCAACCAATGTCAGATTCCTAAAAAAGTAGTTTTGTATCAAAAAATGCTATCATCCTGCATGATGCTAAACTGAAAATAGTCCCTTATACATCCTACATGACGTTAAAGTGTACCTGTTCATACTACATGATGTTTAAACTATGAGAAAATCCTCTTAATACGTCCTACATGGCTTTAAAATGTTCAAATGTCTTACAAGACATTAAACTGCACAACAATGCATCCTAGCTACATGACGCTAAACTGTATAGAACCCTTTGTCCCACATGATGTTAAACTATGCATCGTTAAGGTTGTTGATACCTCTTGTTTCTCACACCAAGCATGACTCACGTGAACATAGAGTAAGATTCAACCATAACACCCTCTATGGGCCGCTAACCACATGTAAGTCCCAACACCATCTTCGGGTTGTTGTCCTCATGTACAACTCGATCAGCAATTCAATCTCAATCGAACTACATGAACTTTGAACCTTGCTTTCTAGGCTGGGAATGTAGGAAACCTCCTGAGGTTCAAGCCCAAAATCGATATCTTCACGTCGGTTCACCACCATCTCATACTATGTTGATCCGTGAACCCCCCCCCCCCCCTCGAAACCAATATCATCACATTGGTTCACCTTCGTCCTACATGACGTTATACTATGTGCGTCCCTTTTTCCCTGTTACATGACACTAAAATGTGCAGCACCATCGTCCTTTCTATATGAAGTTAAACTGTACATTCCCCCATTTTCCTCGTTGTGAGACATTAACCTGCATAAAAATATGTCCTACGTACATGACGCTAAATTGTTCAATAGCGGTCCATGCATATGACCTTAAACTATTCTCACTTTTTTCCTATATGACAATAAACTACAACAGTCTCTGACAACCTCGCCTGAGAGGTAATGAAGAACTATGTATAGCTTGTTTCACATCCCTATGGGATATTTAGGAACGTTATAGCATCCCTCAGATCCAACCCAAATCCTTTGGGCCTAACCCCAAACTCCACTTTCAGTCCCTTGGCAGAAAATTCCCCTACGATCACATGAATGTGGTATGAAAACCCTAGTATTTATTCACATTAGGTTTATAAGAAACACACAATGTGTCTCCCTCATCATCGTCAGAGGTCTACGACACTAAACTATGATCTCCTACGCTCTCGTCCCACATGACGTTAAACTGTATTTCAAGAAATCTGTATGGCTTGATTCTCAGCCAAATGAGATATGTAGTGAATTCCACCATATCAATTCAGGACCCAACCATAAAATGATAATGTCCTGCATTGGTCTATGTATCTCCTTCATGCATTGGACAACGCCCATTTTCTTGTGTCATACTCCTAACCTTAAATTCTTCGAGATCTCCATAACCCTATTCTTGACTTCAGGTCACATAATCTCTAATACCCAGGAATTCTTGTTCCTGACAATTCAGCACGTGCCCTTAGGCGGCCTTGCATAAATAGTCTACATAACAGACCTTTCATCTAGAATATGTTATTATTTCACTATGAATCCAATGCCCTTAGGTGGCCCTGTATAATTCAACCCCCATAACGGGTTTGTCAAATAGTGTTAACTTAATTCTTGGGGGGAAAACCTATTTTTTCCTTATTGGTCTTAACGACTATATGCAGGGATCCTCAAAAACAGAAATCCTTAACATATTTTCCCCATACTCTTTTTCATGATCGAAATGTATTCTAGTATATGGTTCATATTTCCATTCCCTATGTTTGGGTCAGACCATTGCATAAGTGACATATAACCAATTATTTGACAATCTTGATTGGTAATATCATCTCTATATTCAAGTACCTTTCTCCATACAGCAGACTCTATGCTTTGGGAAAATTGAATCTCTATAAACTTTCACTGGCTTTTAGCAATAGAAAAGTAAAATTTCTAAGAGTTATTTTTCCTGACTATGTAGCATGTGCCCATAGGTGGCCTTGCATAATTAGTCTACATAAAAGACCTATTATCCAAAAGATACTATTATTTGACTATGCATCCAATGCCCTTAAGCGACCATGCATAATTCAACCCCTTAATGGGTTTGTCAAATAGTGGTAATTTTACTCTTAGGAAATACTTCCTCTAATTCCTTTTAGCACTTTTCTCATATCATCCCTCATATTCAACATTTCTTAAGTACTAGTTTACATATTTTCCCCCATACATGAATGTGGTCATATTTTTTCAAACAAATTATCAAGGAATTGAGTAAATTTTAATCCATTCGGTCTAAGCTATTAGACCTTAAACATTAGCCTTTTTTTGTCCGACATGCTTGACTCTAAACTTCCAACAACAGATAGGGTACTCATTAAATTAGGATCTTGTAAAAGGAACTCTGAAGAAAAGTTGAGTCCCAGGTCGCTAAACTTACATTTTTTATGATTTAGGAAATATTGAGCAATAAAAAGAGGCAAAGTTTGTGGGGTTGTTTGTAAAATCCTAGAAAAAATCAAACAATGCTTACTAGGCCCATTGTCTTAGGTAAAAAAAATTAGAAAGAGAATGAAGGTACAAATTATTGAAGATGAAATGTCTTTTTATTTAATGCACAATATTAGAAGAACATCAACAGATTTAAGTATCTTCTCTTTTTTAAGAATTACAAGAGGCTTTCAACATAACTTGTCATTTTATTTATGGAATCCTGAGCATTAACAATAGCCACTTGAAGTTTATTCACTCGAATAGCATCACTCTTTTTAGCATGATCGAGTGCTTTCTTGGAATCTGCGATGGATTTCATACCATCCGTTTGTAATCCTTCCAATGAATTGTTAAGGTGGTCATGTTCCCCAATAAAGACATCTAGCTATTGCCGAAGGTGCATCTGCTAGACAACTTTCTCATGATCTTCTGCTTCAGCTCCTTCAGCTTTGTAGCATGATCAGCCTTAGCTCGGGACACCATAGCCTGGAATTCTCCAATATTTTTCAGCAGCCTTTCCCTGATCAGATCTGGACGGATCTTTTGCTCCTTCTCTCTCCTTAAGATGACTTGTTTTACCATGGTATATATCTCTTGATATCCAAAATCTCCATGTCCCAACATAACGAACAAGGATGATAGTCACGGGATCTACGAAGATAGATCTTCATGAGGCACGTCAGATATGATCCTCCATATATTCTTCCATGCCTTGCGACGTGAAAATTGGAGCACCTTTTTCACCTCTGGGTCAGATTCAGCATCACTATCCCAGGGAGTAATATTGTCTGGGATTAATGCACTTAAGGAAGTTCCCTATTCTACTCCTTCCCCCCTGACCCTTAGTACTTCACTTTCTACCCCCGTTGGGCCTGTGGCTGAGTCTTCACCTCCGGATCCAGCCACTGATGTTGACAGCCATGCATGGTCAATTGAAAGCTTTGGTTGGTTTCAAAGGATAACAAATGTTGATTAGCTATCATGAAAATTAAGTACAGCCACCAATATTATCATCTTTTACCCAATGGTATATCTGTAGCATGAGAAGTCTCCTCCCCATATTTCATATCTTCAAACGAATTTTCAGGATGAGTTTCAGGAAGCTCTGTCGGGTTAAGATCCACTTGAGCTGGCATCTCTACAATGATAGGGTTGTCTCTACCCCCTTCAGGCATTTGAATATCAGTAGCTTTCTTAGAAGAAACTGCACATTTCAACCAATCATGGTCAGAGATGTAATAAAAAAAATTAACACAACGAAGGATAACACTCATGTCCAAAATCATCTAAATCACATGGTAATTTAACATGATCTAAAATTTATTCAACAGACGCGCCAAGTTTCATCATTTCATCCAATGATGTCCCAGATCCCAAGTTAGTCTCATCTATGGGAGCACTCGGCATGTCTTCTTCATGACTTTCATCTAGCAATCTCTGACCCCGGATAACTTCTTTAGAGACAGTTGTGGGGTCAGCTTCGGTAGTTTCCAAATGTTTTGATACATGT
The DNA here is from genome assembly GCA_963277665.1 of Viscum album. NCBI lineage: Eukaryota > Viridiplantae > Streptophyta > Magnoliopsida > Santalales > Viscaceae > Viscum > Viscum album. The sequence continues at coordinate 1,530,149,268 of OY728146.1, read as the reverse complement.
GTTGAACATAAAACATCACAGAATGGAAGTAATTTGTTGTATAATTTGAGTTTCTATAATGTTTTGTGAATTTACCAGAAGCCTTTTCCCTCCTGGAATCAGAAATCGGAGCAGTGTTGGGAATAGATGTCAGCTCATATTCTCTTAATATTTCTTCAGGAACAACCATTTCAGTTGGAACCTACGGCCGTTCTATAGCACACTATGTTGGACTTTGAGGATGGTCAGTCCTTTCCCTTAAAGGAGAAACTGAAGAAGCCCCTACAATCTCGATAATTTTGTGAAATTTTTCATAAGTTAAGATTCATGTCTACCGGAAAGACTTACCAATACTGATAAAGCATTTGACTGTGGTCTTCTTTCATTGATGATTTTTCTTCTTGTCCTTTTTTGGTATCCTAGAGTCATCATCTCGGAAAATAGGTATCGGAGACAATAACGCCCGTTCCATCTCTTAATCCATGTCTTGCTGGCCTGAAGATACTTTGCCTGGCTCATAAGGAGATTATGTGGATCCAAGAGCGGTGCCACCAGGACTATACCGCGGCGAAGGAATTTCAGTGTTTCTTTCCTTTACAAGATGCAGGATAAAGAATATTATTTCCTTGAATAACAATGCTTTGACTGAAATAAAGTTTCAAAGAAAATAAGGAATGAAATTTACATTTTCAGGAGCCACGTAATCATTCCACTCCTCGTCTACTAAAGCACCAATCCCCTCAGTGGTGCAATGATTCATTATTTCCTTCACCCTCTTGGTGATAGGAATGGAATAATCAGTGGAATATATGTGCATTTCCTGCTCTCTGATGCAAGCCCGCACTTTATTAGGGCTATCCTCGAAGTGGATATGAGCAGAAGCCTGAAGATCCCCCACTCTGGGGATATGTATCACTTCGCATAAGTCCATCCAGGTGGTTTCAGCATCACAATATAATCTCTTCCATTTCTGGACAGCCTCTAGTCGTAAATATCCAGAATGTGCACGAGAAGTCCGTGAGGTGGGTCCTACAATCTGGGACCTCAACCTCTTCCCTAGCCCTTCAATCATATATAAAGGATAAGAAAATGAACTTTTTTCTCTATAAAATAATAGAGACTAAATTTCCGTAATGATATAACTCACCATGAGTCGATGGAGTTGGTATCTTGACTCTTGCAGGAAGATTATATAGGGCACGAGGCTGTTTTGATGCATGTCGTGCCTCATCATCCCCATCCTTGGAATCCGGTGAATCAGCCCAGGGTGAAGAACCCGGTGAATTAGCTCCGGGTGAGGAAGTGTCACCTTCCAGATGAAAGGATTCTTTCCTGACACATCTCTTTTTACTCCCTGCCAGAGAGACAGGAAGATTCAATACCCATGTCGGGTAAGATGCTACCCAGTTCTCGGAATACCATGTAGTCAATTGAATCGTCGCTCCAGCAATTGGTAGATCAAACACTAACATGGTCTTCTCCATAATATTCAACAGCCATAGTTGTCGAAAAACCATTGGATGGTTCTCTGAACTCACATGCACGAGAGGGGATACAAAAATCTACTGATGACACTTGAATTCGTGTGCAAATCTATATGGAACATAGGCCTCGCATATAATCTCTCTGTCAATTCTGGTGGCTAATACAATATCTCCACAAGCCAGCATATATGACCTCATTTCCAGGCTAGCTATTCCATCATAAATAAACTGCCCAGTTGGCAGGTTTCCATAAGGGATGAAATGAAATTCCTTGACCATGCTCATCCTCACCTTCAGATCATTGGAATTGAGGGACAATGCAGAAATTAAGGAAAATTCCTGCACCGATGTCCTAAAAGAACTTCGAGGAACTTGTACTCAGCTCTGTACAACGTATGTCTTGAATTGAGTGGCGATACATCCCCACAAAACATGGAATGGTCCCACTATTCTCCAATGATACTTACCCATATAGATATGGAGTAAGCTCCTGTGAATATTTTCCAAAACTGGGGTGGACAACCCAACCATTTTTCTCTCAACCAACATGGCTGCAATAAAGAAGGTCCCTGGCCTGACACCTCCCTTCGAATCCCTAATTGGAAAGAGATAAACGCTGAGCCACAAGAATAAGAAGCCCACCAGACGGTTCTTCTCTGGGATTCATTGATCTACTTCATACCCCAACGTTTCAAACCCTCCCGCTTCCAGAGTTTTCCAGAATGTGCTATGAGCACCCCTCTTCTATGCTCTTGGGCTGCTAGTAGGATGAGTACAATAGGGCCCCTTCTCCTTCTTCTTGATGAAAAACATTTCCATCCACTCCTCTAGATGAATATCATTTCTAGAATGAGTTTTGGAGGACATCGAATCCTTGAGATTGAAAAAGATCTTCATCCACTCCTGATCTAGAGTCGGTCTCTTCTCAGAATCATTCAACATTTCCTTTGGATGGATGAACTTGTCATACATGTCTCCCAGAATTGGAGCCCTCGAGAACTTGTAGACATCCCATAATCTGATGCCTACTTCTCCATGAGTCAGATGGAATGATTTGGTTTCTGGGCCCCAACAGCTGATTAGCTCTGGCACGAAATTTTCGTTCCTGTAAACATATGTCTTCCCAGCCGAGACAACTTCATATATTGCAGCTCCTTTTAGATCATTGAAAAACTCGTCACAGGTTTGTTGCACCCAATATGTCCACATCCATGTCGGCTTCACACCTCCTCTAGGGCAGAAATCCCAACTCTTTTTTCCACCCATTTGATTGGTCCATTTATGAATTTCAGAAAATAGAGGGATTGCAATGCGGCTACAGATCAGACTTGTGAGGATTCAGACCTAGAGAACATGGGAAATGATTCATTATGAATGCCTTATCTATTGTTCCAACATTGAAAATTGATCCTGTAACTGAGACATTTGCCAAATAGAAATTGGTGTAAGTCTGAAACCAGGAATGAGGAGTATAATTCTTTGCCTCTGGAGCGTTGACTCCTTACAGATGACTATGGCCATATAAAGGCAAGTATATGCTCTCTGGGAAATTGGTATGATATTAATTCTAGTACTTAGCCAAACTCGGGAGAGTTATATCGCAGATATCATAACAATCATGGCCAACAACATTCATCATTTCATCTATTCTCTTATTGGCCAACTCATCACCTAATCCAATTCATTTGGGAGCCATTGAATCTGCACAAAGATCAAACAGTTAACTATTAAGTAAGTCTGTTTTTATGAAACATTTGTGAATAAAACAAAAAAATGCCTATGGCATTAAGGCGTGAAAGTTATTCCGCACAAGTTTTTCCGTGCAAGTATTTTCGCGCAAGTAATGACACTCTAATGATGGCGCGCAAGTCAAACTTATTACTGGAGAAGTGCGACAGAAAGAAGAGCGATCGACCGTGAAAAGAAACACACATGCGTGAGGAGAGCTGAAAAGCTTTGGAGGCCGGATGGTTTGCCCGAAGTGAAGCCCATATATATAGTTGATCTCGCAACCCTACACACATAAGACCTCTTCACCACTGAACCCTATTTTCTCTTTTTTTCCTCAGAGTTAAATCCTCTTTTCTTTTTAGGATCCAACTCTGAGGGGGACTTTTGTTGACTCCCCTTTCCGTCACAGAGTCCAACGAATTGAAAAAGGAATTACTTAATCCCAATGAGGTTCACCCTTTGAAGAACATCAAAAATTGACAAAGGCATGGACCAGGAACCCATTTGGAGGGAGTCATGGAAGTCACATGCGTGCCCTATTCTTTTTTCATCCAAGGTGCCCAGTGGCCTATAAATAGCCCCTGTGGGCCCCCCATTTTGAGGATGAATTTTCCAAATCTCATATTCAAACTCGGGTTTCCCATATCTTCGTCTGACGTCTTCCAAACACATCTAAGGTAATTCTTTACCTAGAATGGAAGCTCTAAAGAGGAAGAATAAGGACTAAGTGTTAGAACTCATCAATACTTGTGCGCCTATGTGTCCATCCCTTAAGGGAAAGGAATATACTTGCGCGCCACCATGCCCTTTCAAGGGAACATGCACGTGACCCTTTTATAAGCCTCTATGGACGATACTATGGGCTTGAGTTCAAAGTTGCCCAAGTATTACCTATGGACTCTTCGTCACCCAAGGTGACTCATATAGGGCAAGTCTACATGAGCAACAAGGACTTGCGCACCAGAATGATACTTGTGCGTCTCTTTCCTAGTCACCTCCATTCCTCAAATCCACCTCTCCTCTTCAAGATGTAGCCTTCAGATCCCTCTTCAAATCCATTTATGGCATGTTTCCTTTGTTTTCATCATTAGCTAAAAGGAATTTTGTGAGAACCTCTCCCAAAACCTCGTGACTTACAATATTTATGTCACCACAGTTAGGGGTTTCCTATATAACCTCATCCTTTGAGATGAGAAGATCTTTTGATTTGGGCCTCCTTCTCATGAGTAATCCCCATGTTATAAGTCCCCTTAACATAGTCTTACTTCTCAGGAGTAATCCCCAATCATAGTTTCCTTAAACATTGGGTATCCTCCACATGAGTAATCCCCAATCATAATTTATTTTTATTTGGGCTTCCTTCTCAAGAATAAAACCCAATCATAAGTCCCTCTTAATTTGGGATTCCTTTTTAGGAGTATGTCCCTGGTTAAAATTCCAAATCTCCAAAAAGTCCAAATACATTTATGGACCCAGCTCCTGGGATTCATTCCTAATATAAGTCATGGTCTTCATTTACTTGGGCAGTCATACATACATAATCCCCACATCAATTCTCATGACTACATCTTTCATGGAACCATCATCAAATTTACTGATACCTCTTGTTTCTCACACCGACCATGACTCACGTGAGCTTAGGGTGTAAAATTAATAACAACATATCTTCTTGGGCCATTAACCATGCATAAACCGAATATTTGTTTACCCAAATTACGTGGACTATGATATCTACCTTATAAGTATATTATCTAAGAAGACTTTATAAGGTTCAATCCCATCTTTCATTAATAATTTTCCATCCCATATGATATTAAACTATATCCTTCTAATCGAAATATGTGGGATCTAATTCCTTTTTAATGAGGATACGTAGGTAGCCCATCTGTGGGTATGATCCCAACTATGAAATAATACCTATCATTTTGAATGACAACAAACTTCAAGTGCCCCACTGAGTGGCTTTAAAACCAGCATGGTCATTATAGTGGCGAAGAGATTTATATATAATATATTGAAGGATAACATTGACTAATAATCTCCAATACATATGGATGATCCTATATCGATGAAGAACCAAAAATACTTATAAAAGATTCTCTAAATCCCATACATATGAATCATTGATTGAAAAGTCTAAAACTCGTTTTCATTCTTAGTGAATTAATAAGGATTAGTGAACATAACTTAAATCTATAAGAGTGTCCCGGAGTGGACAATAATTCCCCCCAAAATGGTGTGATGAGCCTGACCTCTCATCCTCTCGACCAATAATAATTATTAAGCCTCATCGGTCAACAACTAATGAGAACCTACATTTGGAATGTTGGTCCAAATGGATATATAATAATTGGGTGTTTCTGGTTCTACAAATAAACCCGTTAGAGCCCAATTGGAAAGTCTAACTTTAAACAAACAAGGTCATCCCCATTTTCAGAAGAAACATCCTCATACATATATCATGATTTCACCCTCTAAGTAATGATAATCAGGACATAAATAACACATTAATATTCATTATATTTGTAATCTAGGTGATTTTTAATAGTTAGAGATAGAAAATAAAACACATCGTTCATGGAGACGTTATATCGTATGTACAAATGAATGTTGTTTTCATTTTGTTTTCATGTTAATAAAAAAGAATTTATATGGAATAATATTTTTAAATAATAATTTAAATTTAAAATATAACATATATATTCATAAAATTCATTTATATTCCCACCATTGGAAATATATATGAATAATGAATCACATCACATCCTAGAGATAGTATGTCATACATACGCATGAGCGATGTTATTATTTAAAAAAATCGACAGTAAAAGGGAAGAAATTGTATTATAGTTCCATAAGTACAATAAAATCATAAATATAAAATATAAATATTATAACCATCATAATTATAACTCATAAAATAATGTCACGGAAGATGAATTGTATCACTACCCGGAGACACGATGTCACATGAATTCACGAGTGATACATTCATTTTTCTATTTTGCAGAGATGTTATGTATAATGGTTTGTTAATAATCATTACAAAATTTTAGAATATTTAGGATTTTTAATTATTTATTTTAAATAATTTTTCATTAATATAGAGGTCCTATACAATAGATGAAATAGATAATGATCAGTTAGAGTTATTACCTCTTCTTCGAAACGACTCCTTTAGATCCCTTGTAATGTATTATAGAGTTGGTACACTGGAAAAAAAATATAACTTCTATAACATGGATTGGAATATTTATAAGGTAAATGGAAAGGGTTTTATTGACCTTAAGGATAAATGTGACATGAATAAGTTATGAAGGAGGCTCTCTTTTATTATTGTGTTGAAGGGCATATTAGGAAACTCTTTAAATATTAAATTAATAAAGATTAAATTTCAATTACAAAAAGATTTAAAGTTATTTTTTTAGAATCTAATATAAGGATGGGTCTAAATTATATTAAACAATACAAATTAGACATGTTTATATAATTGTTTTATACTTATATCATTGTTTTATGAATTATTTTACCCTTTCAACTCTTAGAGAGACATCATTTAATTTACAATTTAAGGGTTAATATAATTACAATAACCTTCCAAATGACAAATAAATGAGTAATTTATGAAATTTTATGAACTATAAAAATGAGTTGGATGAATATGAGTTATTTATAAATTTTATATCATTTCATAAATTTTATTTTATTAAAATATCAATAATTCCAATTTTTCTAGTATTTATTACTTGAATTTTTAAAAATATCTTAACAACATTTCATATTCGAAAAAACTAATTTAACCGATCAATAACATGTCAAATTCATACATAAAATTAGTTTATGGAATTAATTATGTAATATTGTATTTATATTAATACTTTTTAACATCATTTAATTTGTATTTCTATTAATTAAACAGTTAATCTATCATCACTATAAGAGCCTTTAAGGATTCCTTTCTATCTAAATTAAAAATAAATTAGCCCAATAAATAAAGAAATATTATATTTAAAATGACTATTTATGGTTTAATTTTTATTTTGTATGACATTATATTAAATATGATGTAGTAATTGAAATTATGAGTATTACATCTTTAGCGGTTCATTAAAAAAATATAAAAAATGTGTCACTCTCGTTCTAGTGGAGTAAAAGGTTACAATTTTATCCAAAATATTATTTGTGTCTAAAATAAATCATCCAATAATATTAGTACATGGTTTAGGGTAATTTTATAATAGTTATAATACTATTTTTACTATTAATTACTTGATTTATCATAGTCTATGGCCAATACATAAATTACTGATGCTGCTATTAATAATGTCAAAATATTAGGGTAATCCTATTAAAATATAAATACTATACAGATTAAGACATTTTATATATATTTTTCAAAATAAAATTCATATAATCAGCAACATTAATATTAAGGATAATCCTATAGATGTGGCGAGTAAGTAGTTTTTTAATGTAAAATCATTCCAAATTTCACAACATTTTTACATCCAATTTCAATATGAAAATGATTACAATAATTTATATTGAATTAAGTGATTAAATCGTTATCTAAATATACATTAAATACAATCTAATATATAATTTAATACTATAAATTATTATGATGAAAAAGATGTTTTCAATTAAAAATTACAATATTTTTTACTATTCATCAAAAAATTAATGTTGTTGTAAAAATATAAAGAATTGAACAATGAAAATTTTGATACTCTATATTCAAATAATAAGATTATTTTTTCTTATATAAATTATAATAATTTAAAAAAATTATATTTGTTGTTGGCTTTCCATTAAAAGGATGTAAAATTACTCTTTTGAAAAATGTTGGTATTTTGGCATAAAATTTCATTTATTTGTTTCATATGAATATATCATATATTTTATTAATATCAAAATTATTTTATTAAATATAAAATATATATATATTTCATTAATATCATTCAATAATTGTAATTAATTTAATATATCGAGACAAAATTTCTTTGGGAGAATAAAAATAAAACTATTTCTATTATGATCAGTTGGTAAATATTTTCATTTATAATTAATTGGGAACCAGTGAATTCATATTATAAAACTAATATTTTTATAATTTATTTAATACTACTCATAACTACTAACATAATACCTCGGATATATCCTACTATATTAATGAATATTATATTCATAATATAGTATTGTTTTGAAAAACTAGGTCTTCTATGTAATGAAAAATATCAAATAAAGATGGAATTGTGTGTAACACAAGACAATAATAGTGATTTAGTACCTAAATATAATCTATGTGTTTCATATAGTAAAATATCAACATGGTTCTTAATTTATTCAATCCAAACCAAACATAGTGTTTTTTATATAACAAAATCTATACTAAGTACTCTGTGAATTGAAAATTATAAAAAACTAAATTAATTTAAAAAAAAATCCACCAAATAATAGGGTTATACAATACATATGAATGGTGGAGGGTTATATTTAATTGTGTGAAATGCTCATCAACTAATGGTTTTCAAACTAACAACCTTTGAAATCGACAGAGAAAGAACTAAAAATATCATCAAGAGTTTGACCTGTCCAATTAATATGCTAATATATATGAGTATGGATTGAAGAAATATATCTCAATTAAGTATATAGAGCCTTTTTAATACATATATATAATTATAAGGTAAACCTTTATTCACAAAATGACTTAATTAAATGTGTTACACTATCCGACAATACATGTTTAGTTATGTATATCCTTGCAGAAGATCAAGTGAAAAACCATCTCTGACGGAAATTAAATGTATTGATTTATTATGTTTATTGGATAAACGAAAAATTTCATTATTCAATTTAGCATTTCATGTTTTTTTTATGAAGAAATCTATGGGGATTTTTTCTCTTGTCTATTTTGGTAAAAGTAATTATTGTAATATCATAATTAATATTTTCCTCTCATTATTTTATTTTTAAAATTCAAAAAATAAATATACATGAATTATTATACTCTTATTTATTTTTTTCTAGAATGAATACTAATTCAAATCTTGATATTGATGATCTTGGAGGGTCATCCAATACTATATCTTCATAAACATTAATTAAATAAAACATATTATATTCTTTAAAATTATCAATATATCAAAATCAAGGTTGAACATTGTAACATTTATAATGTACATTTGATGTTACACATCCATATTATGGTTAAAATTAATATTTAAACAAAAGGGTGGTTATAAACTCATAAATAAAAGATATGATTTTCCCCATTCCTCAATATTCCATGACCCATTTTCTAAAAATCCACAAATATATGATCTCTTTCAGTCCCCATCATGGACATACTATCAAGTTCCTTCCAAGTTAGTTCATCACACACCATGTTTACATTATCATGGTTGTAATATACTTAGAATAAATTAACATTTAGAAAATCCAATCCTCTTCTTAGTAACTGTAAGATCCTAGAATTGGTTTTAGTCGTATCAGGTGCATTTTCAGAAAAAAAAAATCATTTTTCAGTACCATTGTTTGGAGTACTATCTTAGGGTGTGTTTGGGTGAACTTTTAAGAAAAACTAACGGAAAATAGGGTGTGCATGAAATGAAAAAACAGTGTAGAAAAAATGTTCCAACAGAGATGTCTGCATGCTTTACGCACATTTTAAAAAACCATACGAACAAACTGTACCAACCATGAAAACATGGATTGAGGGGGTATGCACGGTTGGTGCATAGTTTTCTCCAACCGTGCATCTCAACCCATGAATCATGCATGCATAATTTAATATTCGAAAATAATTTTTAATAAAACATGACCTTCCACCCGATATTACCATATTTCATCCTTGGCTTGGTATTTTCATATTATATGTGATCTCAAATAATTATATATTGATTCCAAGTTGATTTGAACATCGTTCTTTGAGATCGGAAGCCTAGATTAAAGATTTTGTCTGTTCCTGGTAAGTGGATTTCATCCTGTGGCATCTCCCGTTCTTTCCTCTATATTTTGTTGAAATTTTCCTAAGAGACCTCCACCGTTTTCATGGATCTATACATATGAGTTGAGATCTAAAACAAGGATTGGGGATATATATCATGATTTTCATGATCTTGATTCCTTTGATCTTAATTTTTTTTAGGGATTTTGATCTGATGCTTGATCGATGGAATTGTGCCGCTCGGATTTTGGAGATTGTTTTCGGGATAATAGCCTTCAATAAACGGAGGTAGGTTGTCTAAATCGACTTTCATTTTTTGGTTTAGATATGTGAAAGTGTTCTTATAAAATTTCTAGTATCCATTTATAATTAATTTCCTAAATTGGAGTAATTAGGAAAGTGGAATTGAATAGAGTTTTCCATGAAGATTAATTGATAACAGAATCAAAAAATTGAAGTGGAGTTTCCCAAATATATATTAGTTTTGGATATTGGTTATGGTTTTAGATATTTTATTTGAGATATTAAATTGATTTTGTTATGATAATTAATTGGTGGAAATTAATAATTAAATGATTTTTGCTATGAAAGATGATTAATTGTGAGAATTAATTATGTGTCTTATTATTGATCAAAGATAAATAATTATGATAATTAATTATAAAAGGTTGATATTTAATATGGATAATTTTTTGTGTATAATTAGTTATGAAATAAGAATTGTGGTGCTTGATTAATTAATTGATGAATTAATTAATGGGTTATGTGCTTAGTTAATTTTTGAGTTAACTAATGGCCTTTGAATTTTTTAAATTATCATTGGATTTGTAATTGAATTATGTGAAAAATTCTTCTTAATTAATGAATGATTAAATGACTGAGATTTTTGTGGTGATGGACATGGCATTGTAGAATTATTAGATGTTGAAACATGGATGTGGCGTTCCTCCCTAAATGTTATCCAAACTTGAGATCATTGGAATCTAGTTATGAAAACCTACATAAAATGAGATTATGGGTTGCTAGCCTTGGTGACCTACAACTAATGATATCTAGATTGATAGGAAGTGTGGACTACTCATAATGAGATTTGGGGTGATAGGCATGACATTATATAGAAAATGATTAATAATAATGAATAATAATTCCAAGGGGAACCATGAATTGAAATTGGGAATAATGTGATGATTAAATATTAAATGACAATGTGATAACTATTTAATTTCAAATTGTGTTTCTTACTTCATAATCATGCTTGAACTATCTTTTAACTGTAATCATTTTAGACAAAATTTATGGTGGCCTACTGAGTTGTAATCACACCATATTCAGGATTCCTGATTGGCACAAGAGTAGATTTTGTTATTTCATTAGAGGATAAGGTAAAGTCCCTATGATAGGTTGTAGTTTGGGATTGGAGCATGGGAGAGGTAATATGATGTGTTTTAGGACCCTATTGATAGTATTTTCATCTTTACTCTTAGTTGCATTGTAGTCCCTTGACACATTCATTTTCATATAATGTTTTACCTTTCTTCAGTGAATTGTATTGTTCTTATCATGACTATCATATGTCATGGAATTGTTCTAGTTATTTATAGGCTTCCACACATGGTTATTGTTGTTTTCATCTGTTGGTGTTTTCTTCTAATAAAAGAGGGTATGGTCTCCCAAATACTGACCTACTGAACCCTCACATCTAGTCGGCACCCCCTACAATTGGGGGCGGTGCTCCTTAGGGCATGTGGCCAACAATATCAGGGTAGTAATAAATGGCTCCACGTTTTGGATTTCAAAAAGTTATATCAAATGTTTTTTATTTTATTTGTTCATATTTTGTCTTACTATTTTGAGAACAGTTGAAAGGTGACTAGGAAGAGTCAAGGCTTGGTAATTGGCTCATGCATGGGAGTTTCAAACTATTGTATGAGGGAAAATCTGAGTAGTTAGGGTGCTATTGTTGTGATTGATGTTTGTAGTTAGAGTTGGATATTATTTCACCTTCGGTGACACACTTGTTGTGTTATGTGATATTTGGTTTGAATATTTTTTAATTTTTATTTGTGTCTTAAAGAGGCACGACAGATGGGTCTGCATGTATCATTCTAGGAACTCAAGTCTGTTGCAACAATAATCATTCTAGGAAAACAAGAGAAAATAGGTTATGAGTAACTTATTGAACTTGGTCTATTTTTCCAAGAAGTGAGATTGAAATAATGATGCAATATGAGAATAAATGGGTGTATAATGAGAACCTTTATTGATGAAATGAGTTAGATTAATAAATTAATTATTGAATTAAGTAATTTGATATAATTTTATTAATTAATTGTTAGATTAATAAAAGAGAATGAATGAACCATTTTTAACTAAGGCCTAGGAGTTGGATGGTTAAGGGTACCGATGAGGCCTTGATATTGATCGTGTAGAGAGAATAAGTGGAAATGAAATGTTGAATCTTTTTGTGTTAGTTTATCCTTATACAAAAATGTTATAAGGTTTCATTATGAGACCTATGCCATGTGTTTGGATTTGTTGTGCTATAAACCATGCTGTTTGTTGAGGGATATACTGAGGGGTATGACCCAAAACAAACATCCAGAAATGGAGCTTGAGGAACCATTGGGAAAAAATTAAGAGGTAACGGAACAGTTATAAGAGAACATTCATTGTTTCATGCAGTTCAAGGGGAGATGATAAAGTTGGGTTCTAAAAATCTAGTCTAATTTGACAAGTGAATATCAGCTGCATCACCCTTATACTTTTATTGGAGAGGGTGGAACCAAGGGATCTGAATTCTAGATTGAATCCATAGAAATGATACATGAACATTTGGTGAATCTGGCTGAGGGGAGGGTCAATTTGGATACTAATATACTGCAGGGGTCATTGAAGAGTTGGTTCAACCTTTAGATATGATCTGGATAGGATGATGGTATGTTATGGAAGGTCAATCTGTAGAAGTTCTTGGAGAAATTATATACTGACACGCTGAGACAAGATAAGGCTTCAGAGTTTATACATCTGACCGTAGGAATCATGTCCATAATAAAGTGGATGTTTCATAGATTTAAAAAGTTTTTCCTCATCATTGGAAGCAGATGAGGCTTATTTAAAAAAAATGATTTCAGGACGGACATAGTAGTGAAGATAAGTCCCATGTGAATTCCTTTAGTATGATGAAATTCTCATAAGTGGTTAATCAGGATCTCATTTTCATAGGGAACCCTGAATGAGGATTCCAGTACTAGACTGGTAGCTATCACTGGACAATCAGGGAATGTGACTTTTGAGAGCTGGAAGCTCTGTTATGAGAATATTAGTCTGTATTACGGTAATAATGGTGGACCGTGAGGAGGAATAGTGGCACTAGATCTTACGCACATGATTTCCCACCGGTGTGGTAGGTTGGGAATCCATCTTACACATTGTCATTCACCACCAATGGAGTTATATTTTGGTCAAAAGAGGGGAAACCTACAAAAGTTTGGCATGAAGCATCGAAAGGTTGGTGATGAGGTAGTAACTGCTCTGAGTAAGAGTTGGGAAAGGGGGTCTTCTACAACATATAATTGAGGCATCTGGAGATCTTCTGGATGAGGGGGTAGATGTATTGGACAAGGTGCTTCATGGTATGAGTGCTCATATCCGCAGAGTGGTGCTACTCAGGGGAGTCAGATGACACCACAAGGAAGAGTGGCCTGGGTAGTTACATGCAGTACACCCTACACTTTTGGAGAGTCAGTTTGGTCTATCGACTATGAGATGTACTACTCTAATTGCTTCTCCATTTTCTAGTCCCTTGTTTAATACAAATTTATCTTATTCCATTATATCTATAGTTCTTGTTAATGGATTGAGCCTGGAGGTGGAGTCTGTAAAAGGGGAGATGAATATTGATACATAGTTGTGAACATGGTCTTGGAATATCTATTTTTGCTGGGGATTTTTTCTAGTGATCAAAGAGTATCATTTTCATTGTGATATCTATGTCCTTCTTATAATAGGATTTGACCTGATTATGGGTATGTACTGGATACTCACATACCAGCCCACATAGGTTGATAAAAAATGAGAGTTACCATTATATCTCATGAGGGTGATGATTATTTTCATAATGGATAATGGGATATCCATGTAGGTAAAGTTGGGACAATTACTCATCATTTGGGAGAGCTCACAGCCCATGCTTCTAGTTTTTGCTGGATGGTGGATGTCCTTATGCTATTAATAGAAATATTTCAGGATGTCTTTCCTAAGGAATTTCCATTGAAGCCACATGAGAGAGAGGTGGAATTCACTATAGACATCATGCTGGGGGCTAAGCCAATATCTATTCAACCGTACAGAATGGCACCAACTGAGCTTCAAGAGCTCAAAACACAGTTGGAGGAGTTCGAGGATAAAGTGTTTATCTGTCCATGTATTTCACCTTGGGGATCACCTATTTGGTTTGAAAGGAATAACACCATGAGTTTAATATTAGGTTTCAATTACTAGAATTTGAATAAAATGACTGTGAAGAACATATATCCCCTTCTCTGCATCGATGATCGGTTTGACTAGAAGAAGGTTTCTTGTGTGTTCACAAAGAATGTTTTGAGATCTGGGTATCCTTAGGTGAATGTTTTGACCTCTGATACACCAGGAACTATTTTCATGAGAAGGTATGGCCATTCTGAGTTTTTCGTAATTTTTTTTCGCTAGAAAAATTCTATAGAAGTATATATTCCCTTAATGAACACGATCTTTCAGCCGTACATAGATCAGTTTGTGGTTGTGTTTGTGGATGACATCTTGGTGTACTCCAAGACTCATTATGATCATGCATAACATCTTGACATCATCTTGGGTGAACTGAGAGATCATCGGCTATACACCAAGATATCTAAATGTCAGTTTTGGATTGACATTGTACACCTTTTTTTGAACATAAACTCAGAAGAAGGTGTGGCAGTGGACCCAAAAAAGGTGCAGGTAGTGATTTCATAGGAGCGTCCCAATTATTTTTTTTATATCCTAAGAATTTTTGGATTATCTAGTTTTTATAGGAGGTTCATCCCAAACTTTTTTCAATTGGTTGCACCGCTTTCAGTTTTGACAAAGAAAGGGACAAAATCTCAATAGAAAGAAGCATGTGAGAATTCATTCTAGGTGTTTACAAAGCACCTGAAATCAGAAAAATTTCAATATTATCTAAGTCGTGTTAGTATTAAATAGTTTATTAGGATACTTATTGGGTTGGACTCAGAGTTGTGTTGATTCAAGGGGATTGAGTTATTGATTATGGGTCTCTGAAGCTGAAGCCACGTGAATGGAATTTCCCTATTCATGAGCTCAAGTTGGAAGAAGTGTTTTAAACACTTATTTGTTGCAGACACTATTATTTGGGGGAAAATAATACAGTTGTTACCGATCAAAAATATTTAATTATAAATTTTCACAGCGTGACATGAATCGTTGGCAATGAAGAAAGGTAGAATACGTGCATTCCATTGATTTTAAACTATAATTTACACCAGGAAAGTGGGATATTGTGGATAATTTATTGAGAATAAAAACTCAGAATCAGTTGGAACATGATTCGAGTGTAGAGTGGAAGATGATGACTTTGCTGGAAGAAATACATGTGGTAGTTCACGAGATTCAATAGAGGATGACACTAGTTTCTATATCATTGGAGTTAACACTCTTGAGATGGATCTGGGATAGGAAGTATGAGTATCTTTAGTGTTTTGCCTTAATGTAAAGACATAAAGGTGGGGATACACTTTCAGACTGGCTAATAGATGAGGATGAGAGAATATATGTGAAAAATATGGTTTTGTTCTTATGAGTATGTGAGAGGTACTCATGAGAGAACTTTATGCTTCGTGGTAGGTGGTACATCTTGGGGGACAAAAATGTATCGTGAATTACGAAAATAGTATTGGGGTCCAGGAATGAAAAAGGAGGTAGTAGGGTTTAAAACAAGATGTGTCCCCTATCAGTAGGTCAAGGCAAAGCATCAATGACATGGATTCTTATTTCAACTATTTCTAATTATGGAATGGAAGTGGGATGATGTGACTATGGATCTCATGGTATGACATCGAATGAAACTTATAAAAATTGATTTTGTTTGGGTGGTTATGGATCGAATAATGATGGTATCACATTTCTATCCTATCCAAGAAACATTTTTAGTTGAGAATATGAGAGAACTATATGTGAGAGAGATAGTTTGTTGGCATGGGTTTCCAAAGACTATAATATTAGATCACGATTCTTGAACTACTTCAAGATTCTAGTAGGTCTTACCGAAGGTGCGTGGTATATAGGTTTTTTTATGTATGGCCTTCCACCCATAGAAATATGGGATGTCGAAGCATACCATACAGGTGTTAGAGGATATTCTACGAGCATGTGTGCTTGACTTTTGTTGTTCTTGGATAAAGAACATGGCTTTAGTAGAGTTTTCATATAACAACATTTATCAGGTACCATTTCATATGGAACTATATGAGGCACTTTATGGTAGACCTTGTAGATCACTGTTATGATGGTTTGAGGCTGGTGAGTTAGAGATGCTGGGACTAAATCTCATTCATGAGACTTTAGAGCATGTACAGTTGATTCGGAAACATATGGATACATATTAGTGTTGGAAAAAGTTTTATTTTGATAGATGGAGACAACCCCAAGAGTTTAATGAGGGTGGCCATGTATTCTTTCAGGAGTCAACTAGATTGAGACACCACATGATACGGAGGTAGGGCAATTTAGCACCAAGTTTTGTAAGACCGTTTTAGTTTCTGAAGAGAATTGGGCCAGTGGAGTACCGATTAGACCTTCCTCAAAAATTCATTGGTATGCATGATTTTTTCGATGAGTCACAATTACAATGTAATCACATAGACCCTTATCATGTGATTGATTTGGAATTGGTTGTTCTCAAGATAGATGTGTCCATTGAGGAGCATCTAATACATGTGTTGGGTCGCTGTGAGAAAGTGTTACAGGGAAAGAAATGGCTGCTAGTTCATGTAATATAGAAACATTGAAGTGTTCAAGAGGAAACCAAGGAATTACAAGCATTATTGATGAATCAATGGACCAAAATTATTGGATTGTAATCTTAGATAAGTTCTACAGTCTAGCTCAAAGACGAGATTTTATAAGGTGGTGAGATTTTATGATCTTGGTCATTTCTAGAGTCATCTAGGGTTCTCTTTCAGGTAATTGTTTGGAGGTTTTTAAGTACATTTGTTTTAGAGTTGAGGAATGGGGTGTGTTTGGGTGAATTTTTATGAAAAACTAAGGAACATTGGGGTTGGTACATTTTGTACACGGTTTGAAAAAATCATACATCTGATCCTTGCCAACAAAGTGGTCTGCATCGTTTTCTCATGGTTTGACAAATTTTGCGACCAAACTATCCCTAATCGTGTGCCTCTTAATTGAAAATCGTTCACATGGAATTTCATAAAATCATTTTTAATTCCACCTGGCCCTCCCCCAAAGACTCCCATATTTCGACCTTCACCTAGTATTCATAAATTATATATGATCCCAGAAACATCCTGATGGATTCCATGTTTATTCAAACACAGTTACTTGAGATCAAAATCATGGATTGAAGATCTTCTCTCTTCCCTGTAATTGGATTTTATCTCATTGCATCTCCTATTTTTCATCTATCTATCCTTCATCATTTCATGAGATATATCCACATTTTTCATGAATCTAGACCTATGAGTTAATATTTAGATCTAGGTTTTTAGATTTAGCTATATATTTTCATTATCTTGATGCCTCTGATCTTAATTTTGGTTTTGGGATTTATATATGATTCTTGATAGAAGACGTTGTCTAGCTCGTGTTTTGGAGATTTCTATTTGGCTAACATCCTTAAAAAAACCGAGGCTTGTGGTATAAATCAAACTCACATGGTCATGTATTAGATATTTTAATGTGTTTTTATGATATTTATAGCTTCTCATGATAATTGGTTCCCTATATTGGTGTAATTTGGATTGTGGAATTGAATTCAGTTTTCTTTGGTTATTAATTGATAATTGGATCATAGAGCAAATGAAGGGGGGATTCCCAAATAGTATTTTTTTGGAGATTTGTTATGAATTGAGATATTTTATTTGAGATATTGGATCGATTGTGTGTAACTTCCCGACCCGAGTCACCAATAAACCAATTGTTGGACCGGTCGCCACATGACCTCAAGCAAGTCTCCTCATACGCCCGGGGCTGCCGACCAGCAGTGAGGGTCGAAGGATAGTCAGTGGGGAGACTATACCCTCTTATCATAGTTGCATAGTGGTATATCAGTGTAGATAACAAACAATAGTGGAAGAAGTAACTCATAAAAGAAAAACAGTGGAAGACAAACAAAAATCATTTTATAAAAGTGGACAACGCCAAATAATAAAGCAGATGCACGCACGACATGAAAATGATACAAAAGTAGAAAACATTGAACAAAATATCATGCTTAACATTCGAAAATAGAAATAAATAAATAAAGACCCAAATCCCCAAGGGAGATCTCCTCGAGCATCCTGAGCATCCGCTTGGTCCTCTACTCCTATATCCCAAGTAAATGCAAACAATATAGTCTTGTAGCCAAATAGAATCTACTCGGGTACCTAGTGGAATTACAGCTTGAGTAGGGTGCGAGATATAAATCTCAATAGGTCGGGACCACCAGTGTCTACCCCAAATCCAGACATTTAATAAATAACTTATAACACATGAAGGCATGCATAAAATAAAGTAAGCAGTACAATGTAACAATAAACCCAAGTACCTGCTTCAGCCCTCAGCTGGTGTCTGAACCTGCACTATTCATTTTTCATGCATACTCAACAATCATTACATAATAAATTATCGTTTATAAATTATTCCAATCTTAATAAATTAGGAAAGTTTTGAGATTTGGCATACGCCCGACATTCCCCATATAAGTCACTCGCCAAAGATGTCTCTAAAGACCATCTAAGTAATCAAAGTAAAGACGGAATCTAATCTTGTGCTTTGGCTTGGATAACACGTCATAAGTTATTCATTTAAATCCTTCATATAGTATGTCTAAGACAGCCCACTAAAATAGTGATTTTCTCCTAGGTCCATCCACTAATAGTGGTTCACCCAATTCATTATTAATTCTAAAACCTTTCTCATAATCAATTCACAATACATCATGTCACAACAGCCTTCATTAACCATTAACTCGTTTCAAACAAGTACAATTGGACCCACAGTACAATGTTAATTAATATGTTTAGAACGTCATGTCTACCACACTCATGAGTATTTGTAGCATCATTCCATGTCTCACAACCCATGGGTATTTGGAGAATCTGTACCTGACCCATAAAATAATATTTACTTGCAAGATGGATGTAAAATGCCTTGTCTAGAACCCCGTGAGTATTTGGAGCATCAGTCCCTCTCTCACAACCCATTTATCAATCATACATATTCATTTATCTTTGGTGTAGAATGCCATTTCTAACACCTTGTGAGAATTTGGAGCATCAGTCCCTATCTCACAATCCATTCATCAATCATACATATACATTTATCATCGGTGTAGAATACTAGGTCTAACACCCTAATACTAACCTGTTAATTAATTCAACAACTAATTAACAACACAAAACACTCTTCTGATAAGTCAACCCTTAATTAACCAAATTCTTTAACAATTCTGAACCTGTCTATTCAAACAATGGTTCGTCCAGGACTTTAACTATTCACAAGCACACCATAATCATCTCACATGACATATCATATTTTCAAACAACTCAATCCAAGACAACTTAAGGCATGGAAAACTAATTTGCATTAAAACGTGCTTCTGGCCAACAATCATACCATCCAATAAAATCACAATCTTAACTTAATGTTTTCCAATTAATTAATTCAACAATTAATTAATTAAATCATATCTCTTTAACCAATCCTCAATTAGTTAACCAGTTATCATTTAACATTTAATAATTAACCCCTCCATTAATTATTACCAATTTCCAAATTCTCTTACAAACATGTAAAATATTCAATATTCCCAATAATCAATAAAGGACAAAAACTCATTCCAACACTGGACATGATAATTAATTCTAAAATTAATTATCTTTATACTCACTCTCCTTATTCCAATCATTTAACTATTTAAACATATCACTTTAACCATGTTATCCAAATATGCTTAAACTCCACACAAGTTCAAGTCCTCACTTATCTCATGTGGGTGGAACTAATCAATAACCTCAAAAGTTTCATTTATCGACATATCAAAATCATGGAAATTAACATTATCATTTTATTTAAAGAATCTATAATTCTTAAATAATGTGTTTAAGATTTGGGACCCTACCTCAGGTTTTGAGGGAAACCACAACTAATGAAGAACCCTCAAGAGAAACTGGTTGATTCATCAAGAACCCACCTTAGATAACTTATCCTAACAAGACCACGACCAAAACTTATCATACTGGGAATCCACACACATAGATCTACCAATAACGGGCATAGATCTAAGAAAACGTGAGAAGAGGAGATTTAGATCTAAGTAGATCTAAGAAACTGAACAAGAATGAAGAATAACATCTTCCTACCTCAAGAATCCGTCTTTGATTCGCCAAAAGAGTCCTTCGGATCACCTCCAAAATGCTTTGGAGAGGTTCTCTAACCATCCAAGAAGAATAATCCCGATTTATGGCCGCTTAGGAGGAAAAATGAGCCATATAATGGCAAAAACGAGAGAGATCCACAATTTAAGGATTTTGTTTAAGTACCTGAATGTTTAGATCACACTGTTTGACAAACCGTGCGCTAACCATACATTAGCTACTCCCTCTACCACCCTTCTCTCATGGTTTGGCCGCACAGGTAGACAAACTGTGCCCCGCCCGTGCAGAAGCTACTGCCTCTAAGACCAACTACACACGGTTTGGCCACACTGTTACACAAACCATACACCGCCCGTGCGACTTCCCCTTTACCTATAAACTTCTATCAATATTCGAAAAAATGACATATTTAGGTGATCCAAAACTCAAAATAAAATTTTGGATCTTAGTTTAAAAATAATGATCATTGATAAACCGAAAAATAAAATCAGAAACATTCGTAATTTTAACCCTGTTCAAAACATGGGATCTTACATTATACCCACCTAAAAAACATCTCATCCTCAATAAGCCATCAGGGACCACTACTAAAACAACCGACCTACCAAGGTCATTTAATCTCGTTAGAAGTGACGTGTTACATTCCCAACGGCCAACACACCTTTACCCCTTCTCAAACCTGATGCATAAGACTTTTTAACTAGATTAAAATATTACTCTAAAGCCCAAACATTGAAACAGATCTTATATCTTGTGTTTTTAGAAGTACCTCGACAACCTAAAAGGATGAACCTCGATCGAACAATATAACGGGTTTCTCATGCTTCCCTCAAAGACGTCGCGGACCCAAAATCCACTTTCACCCTTTATCTGACGATGTGCCTTTAAAACTAAACCAAAACCATCCACAAGTATAATGAAGTCCTTACCCAACTTTTGGTAAATTTTCTAAGTCAATCCATCGCACGACTATTTCAAAAACAACCGTGCCCACCCACGAATAAAGAAGTAACCCAAAGAAACCATGAATCCCACAAACTCCCCAAATAACAACTACTCCTCAAGCCCAACAACATTTAAACTGTAGTGCGACATAAGACCGACACTGTCTAATTGTCACCATGATGAGGTCAAGATAGAGGACATGCTCGTCGTGTCCAGAAGAGCGCACTAAGATAAAACTGAGGTCATGAAGATTATTAGTCAAACCATTACCGAACAACTTCGTTCTAAAATCTCGGCATCACCTGCCAACTCATTCATCATGAAAAAGTTGAAATACCCACCTTATGATTTCCTATGACGTCTCAAGAAAAGATCATCCACTCACCAGCGCGCTAGATTAACATCAAGATCGGCGTGTCAAAACACCCATGTCTTTTGAAAACAAATCCACGTATTGAAATGAAACTAATTCTTTAACGCTCAAGTCACACTACATAGAGTTGACACGAGACCGTACTCAACAGTACAAAAAGACTTAGTACGGATTTAAATTGTCTCATATGACCATTTTCATGGACAACGCCATAACCAGACTTCCATTACTAAGAATAAAGGGCCAAACGACCAACAAAGCATTCGACCATGCCCGAGGCATGTCTAACCAGCTGACAAAGATCATTACTCAATGCTCAATCCCACAAAAAGGTCATTAAACACATCACCACCCATTTGAAAAAGGGTGTCATTGGAAACTGGAAATCCTGCCTGGGACAACGGCACCCAAAAACTCCAAAAGTGTGAGAAAATCCATAGCACTAGCAAGGAATTTATGTTTTGATGGCGCTACCGACCACAGGTTAGCCCCTTCTAAAGAAAAAGTGTCACCTCTAGACTGAGTCACTTCAAACAAGTCACTAGGCTCAAAAGCCGAACATGAGACCATTCCTAAGGAGAAGAATGCCTACAGAAAGTACTCATGCTTCCGTTCTAAGGTAACTTAAGAGAAGTTTGAACTAACCTTTACATGAGGGTTTTTAAAAAGTGGACACAACCATAGGTTCCATTTACAAGCCTCTTATATTTAATCACTTTTAATCTTTAATCATTAAAATATTTAATCAAAACATCAAAGTACCATTTTCAAAATGTCCCAAGGAAAAACAGGAAAGTTTCATAAAACTCCCTTTTAAAAATATTTATGTTAGTTGACATCCCGTCATTTCCAAGAAACTTATCAAAATAAATTCATTTTAAGACGATAAGGCGACCTACGAGGATCTCATTTTAACTAACCTAGGTTGTCTAAAAAGCAACCCAATAGAAATTCATAGGTATTAAAATTTTAAACACCCAAATAGTTTATCCCATTAAAACACTCCCCAACTGACCTACTTGGGTCTAGGTGCATTTTAGAAGCTATCCAATTGATTTCAGATCAACATTAAACATCTTTCACATTTATAAGCATTTCACATGGCATCAAGAAATCACATTCAATATGAGACGTCATTTCCCAACTCATGAAGAGCACATACACTCTGTGGATTGAAAATTGGCTCTCATTAATCGATAATAATGTCAATTCAGAAATTAACATAATCAACCTAATGGTCCAAATTATATGGGTGGCCACCTACCAATAGATAAGGCGCCCATACACCTTATCATTGGATTTTGTCTCCCATTTAACACAATCGACATTCATTTAACATTTTAACTTTAGCAGCCCTTTCAAATATAAAAACATCTTTAACATGTTAGCATAAGCAGTAACACAAAAACATGATATAATAGAGAAACATGTCACAACACATGTTAATTACCAACGCAGTAAAAAATATAATCACTCAAGCATGCTAAATCTACCACGAAAACATGTTATCTAAAGAGGAATGATAAAACAAATCACACATGGAATTGCACCCAAGTAACACGATCCAAATTAGCAAGAAGCCTTCTAATACAACTAAATGGAATATTATATGCATGACATGTGAATCTCTAAGCGACTAAGATGATGAATGTATGAAACTTCCTCTCCATATCAGGTCAAGAAAATTATTCATTTCAAAATTCTCAAAATCAATGAACTGCTGAAAGTACATCAGTCACTCAAGGTGAAATCATATCAACTATAACATCTAATAGTACAAATATCAATTCCCTTCCCTGGCTACTTGGCCATTTCCTGTACATGAGGTGATCAGTCTCAAGCCTTGCTATTAACCCAAGCGCTGGCACATTCCTAGTATCCAGTCTACCAACACTAAAATAGTAAGACAAAGGAAAAGACTGAAACCAAAACCACTGATACCACTTTGTAACGTCCCAACCCGAATCACCACTAAACTAGTGGTCGGACCGGTCGCCACATGACCTCAAGCGTGTCTCCCCATACGCCAGAGGCTACCGACCTGAATCAAGGGTCTAAGGATAGTAAGTGTGGAGACTATACACTCTTATCAGAGTTGCACAACGGTATATCAGTGTAAATAACAAACAATAGCAGAATCAGTATCTCATAAATGATAAACAATGGAGGACAAAAAAAACTCATAAAAAAAAGTTTCCAATGCCAAATTATACTGCAGATGCATACATGACATGATAATGATACAAAAGTAGAAAATAGTGAAAAAAACAGAATTCTTTACATTCCAATGCAGAAATAAATAAAGAATGTCCCAAATTCCCAAGGGCGATCTCCTCGAGCATCCCAAGCATCCGCTCGGTCCTCTACTCCTATCTCCCATGTAAATGAAAACAATATAGACCTGAAACCAAATAGAATCTACTCGGATACCGAGTGCAATGACGGCCCGAGAAAGGTGTGAGATATAAATCTCAGTAGGCCGGGACCACCTGTGTCTACCCCAAATCCAGACATTTAATAAATAACATATAATATGTGAAGGCATGAATAAAATAAAGTAAGCAGTACAAAGTAACTATAAACCCAAGGACCTGCTTCAGCCCTCAGCTGGTGTCTGAACATTCACCATTCATTTGTTATGCATACTCAACAATCATTACATAATCCATTTTCGTTTATCAATTATTCCAATATTAATAAATTATGAAAGTCTTGAGATTTGGCCTATGCCTGACATTCCTTGTAAAAGTCATTCACCAAATATTTCTCTAAAGACCATCTATGTAATCAATGTAATGATCGAATCCAAGCTTGTGCTTTGGCTTGGAAAACGCGTTATATATTATTCATTTAAATCGTCATATACTATGTATAATCTCATCTACTAAAATAGTGATTCACTCCTGGGTCCTTCCATTAGAAGTAGTTCACCCAATTAATTAATATGTCTAAACCATTTCTCATAATCAATTCACAAAACATCATTTCAGAACAACCTTTATTAACCATTAACTTGTTTCACGCACGGACAATTGGACCCATAGTACAATGTTAATTAATAGGTGTATAATGTCAAGTTTACCACCCTCGTGAGTATTTGGAGCATCATTCTATGTCTCTCAACCCATGGGTATTTGAAGCATCAGTCTCTGACCCATAAAAGAATATTTTCTTGCACACTGGATGTAGAGCACCATGTCTAGCACCCCGTGAGTATTTGGAGCATCAGTTCCTGTCCCACAACCCATTTATCAATCATAAATTTACATCTATCATTGATATAGAATTCCATTTCTAACACCTTGTGAGTATTTGAATCATCAGTCCCTGTCTCCCAATCCATTCATCAATCATACATATACATTTATCATTGGTGTAGAATACCATTTCTAACACCATAAAACTAACCCGTTAATTAATTCAACAACTAATTAACAACACAAAACACTCTTCAGATAATTCAACACATAATTAAACAAATTATTTAACAACTTTGAACTCTTCCATTCAAAAAATGGTTCGTCCAATACTTTAAAAATTCACAAACACACCATAATCATCTCACACAACATATCATATTTTCAAACAACTCCATCCAAGACAACTTATGGCATGGAAAACTAGTAGGCTTAAAAAGGTATGCCTGGAAAAAAATCGTAACAGCCAATAAAATCGCAATCTTAACATAATGTTTGCAAATTAATTAATTGAACAATTAATTAATTAAATCATATCTCTTTTACCAATCATCAATTAGTTAACCGGTTTTCATTTAATATGTAAAAATTATTCCCTCCATTAATTATTACTCGTTTCCAAATTATCTTCCAAACATGTCAAATATTAAATATTCACAATAATCAGTAAAGGCCACAAACTCATTCCAACTCATGACATGATAATCAATTCTACAATTAATTATCCTTATACTCAATCTCCTCATTCAAATAATTTAACTGTTTAAATATATCACTTTATCCAAGTTATCCAAACATGCTTAAACTCAACAAAAGTTCAAGTCCTCACTTATCTCATGTGGGTGGAACTAATCAATAACATCAAAAGTGTCATTAATAGACATATCAAAATCAAGGAAATTAACATTATAAATTTATTTAAATAATCTATAATTATTAAATAAAGTGTTAAAGATTTGGGAACCTACCTCAGGATTTGACAGAAACCACAACGAACGAAGAACCCTCAAGAGAAATGGGTTGATTCTTAATGAACCCGCCTTAGATCACTTCTCTTAACAAGAACAAGGACAAAACTCATCATACATGGAATACACACACTTAGATCTACCCATAACGGGCGTATATCTAAGAAATCGTTAGAAGGGGATATGTAGATCTATGTAGAGCTAAGAAACCGAACAGAAACGAAGAATAAAATCTTCCTACCTCAAGAATCTAGCTTCGATTTGCCAAGAGAAGCCTTCGGATCACCTCCAAAACACTTGGGAGAGGTTCTCTTACCTACAAGGAAGAGTAATCCAGATTTATGGCTGCTTAGGAGAAAAAATGATCAATCTAAAGGAAAAAACGAGTGAGATCCACAATTTAAGGATCTCGTTTAAGTGACTGTATGGTTTGTTCGCACGGTTTGACAAACCATGTGGTAACCGTGTGTTAGCTACTACCTCGACCTCCTTTCCCGCACGGTTTGTCCGCACGGTTTGAAAACCGTGTGTCGCCCGTGCGGAAGCTACTGCCTCCAAGACCAACTACTTAGGGTTTGGACGCATGGTTAGACAAACCATGTGTCACCCATGTGACTTCCCCTTTACCTCAAAAATTATATCAATGTTAAAAAAATGACATCTTCAGGTGATCCAACACTCAGAATAAAATTCCAGAGCTGGGTTTAAAAAGAACGATTGTTAATAAACTGAAAAAAAATTCATAATCAATTTTAATTTTAACAGGATTCAAAACACGAGATCTTACATTATACCCCCCTTAAAAACTTATCGTCCCTCAGAAGCCATCGAGAACCACTACTAAAACAACCGACCTACCAAGGTCATTTAGTCTCGTTAGAAGTGACCTGTTGTGTTCCCAACACCAAACACACCTTTAATACTTCTCAAACCTGATGGATAGGCCTTTTTAACTAGATCCAATGATTACTCTAAAGATAGAACATCGAAAATAATCTTATGTCTCAGGTCATTAGAAGGACCTTGTCAACGTAAAAGTTTAAACCTCGATCAAACAACAAAACAGGTTTCTCATTCTACTCTCAAAGACGTCACAGACCCAAACTCCACATTTTCCCTTTATCTGACGACGTGCCTTTAAAACTAAACAAAAACCATCTGCAAGAATAATGAAGCCCTTACCCAACATCTGGTAAATTTTCCATGTCAAGACATCGCAAGGCTATTTCAAAAACAACTATGCCCAACCAAGTATAAGGAACTATCCCAAAGAAAACACGCATCCCAAATACTCCACAGATAAAAACTACTCCTTAATCCCAACAACATTTAAACTATAGTGCGGAACAAGACAGACACTATCTTAGTGTCTCAATGACGAGGTCAATATAGGGGACATGCTCATCGTGTCTAGAAGATCGCACTAAGAGAAAACCGAGGTCATGAAGAAGATCAGTCAAACGATTACCGGAAAACTCAGTTCTTAAAGATCAGCATCACCTGCCAACACATTCATCGTGAACAAAGTATTAATAACCACCTCTTCATTTCCCATGACGTATCATGAAAAGATCATCCTCTCACCAGCAGGCTAGATTAACAACAAGATCGGCGTGTCAAAACAATCAGGTATTTTGAAAACTAATTTATGTATCGAAATGAAACTGATTCTTTAACGCTCAAGTCGCTCTACAATGTGTTGACCCGAGATCATACTCAACAGTACAAAAAGACTTATTACGGAGTCATATTGCCTCATACGACCATTTTCCTAGATGACACCATAACCAGTCATCCATTACTAAGAAGAAAGGGTCAAACGACCAACAAAGCAGTCGATCATGCCCGAGGCACGTCTGACCAGCTGACAAAGAGCATTACTTGATGATCAATACCACAACAAGTTCAAGAAACACATCACCACCCATTTGAAAAAGGATTTCATTGGAAACTGGAATTCCTACTGGGGACAACGGCACCCAACAAATCCATAAGAGTGAGAATATCCATAGTGTTTGCAAGGCATTTTAGTTTTGATGGCGCTACCGACCACAGGTTATCCCCTTATGAATAAAAGTTGTCAAATATAAACTGGGTCACTTCAAACAAGTAACTTGGCTCAAAATCCGAACATAAGGCCATTTCTAAGGAGAAGAACGCCTACGCAAAGTACTCTTGCTTTCGTTCCAAGGCAAATCTAGATAATTCTAAACTACCCATTACAAAAGGGTTTTAAAAAATTAGACACCACCATAGGTTACATTTCCAAGCCTCTTATAATTAATCACTTTTAATATTTAATTTCCAAATGATTTAATCAAAACATCAAAGTACCATTTTCAAAACGCCCCAAGGAAAAACACGCATGTTTTATAAAACTCCCTCTTTAAATCATTTATGTTAGTTAACATCCCATCATTTCCAGAAAACCTATCAAAATAAATTCCTTTTAAGACGATAAGTCAACCTACGAGGATCTCATTTTAACCAACCAGGGTTCTCTAAAAATCATCCCAATAGCAACACACAAGTATTAAAATTGTAAACACCCAAACGCGTTATCCCATTAAAACACTCCCCAACTGACCTACTTGGGATCAGGTGGATTTTAGAAGCTAGCCAATTGATTTCAGATCAACATTAAACATATTTCACATTTATAATAATTTCACATGGCATCAAGTCATCACATTTAATATGAGTCGTCATTTCCAAACTCATGAAGCGCCCATATACTCCATGGATTCAAAATTGGGTGTCAATAATCGATAATAACGTCAATTCAAAAATTAACATAATCAACCTAATGGTAACAATTATATGGGTGGCCACCTACCAATCGATAAGGAACCCATACACCTTATCGTTGGATTTTAGCTCCCATTTAATACAATCAACATTCATTTAACATTTTAACATTTGTATCCCTTTCACATATAAAAACTTCTTTAACATGTTAGCTTAAGCAGTAACACATCAACATGCTATAACATGGAAACATCTCACAACACATGCTAATTACTAGGGTAGTATAAAATATAATCACTCAATCATGTTAAATCTATAACTGAAACATGCTATCTAATGATCCATGCTAAAATAGATCAAACATGGCATTGCACCCAAGGAACACAATCCAAATTAGCAGGCCTCCTAATAATGCAACTACATGGAATGTTATATGCATGACATGTGAATCTCTAAGTGACTAAGATGATACATGTATGAAACTTCCTTGCCATATTTGGCCAAGAAAATTATTCTTTTATAAATTCTCAAAATCAATGACCTACTGAAAATACACCAGTCACTGAAGGTGAAATCATATCAACTATAACCTCTAGTAGTACTAACATCAATTCCCATCCCTGGCAACTGGGTCATTTCTCCTACATGAGGTGATCAGTCCCAAGCACGGCTATTAACCCAAGTTCCAACACATTCCTAGTCTTCTGTATACTAACCTAAAAACAATAAAACAAAGGAAAAGAAATAAACCAAAACCTCTGATACCACTTTGTAATGTCCCGAGCTGACTCACCACTAAACTGGTGGCCAGACCGGTCGCCACATGACCTCAAGCATGTCTCCCCGTATGCCAGAGGCTACCGACCAGTAGGGAGGCTCTAAGGATAGTCAGTGGGTAGACTATACCATATTATCAGTGTTTCACCTAAGTATATCAGTGTAGATAACAAACAATAGCGGAACCAGTAACTCATTAATGAAAAACATCGGAAGACAAACAAACCTCATTTTATAAAAGTGGCCAATGCCGAATTATACAGGAGATGCATGCATGACATGATAATGATACAAAAGTAGAAAACAGTGAACAAAATATCATGCTTTACATTCCAATATAGAAATAAATAAATAATGACCCAAATCCCCAAGGGTGATCTCCTCGAGCTTCCCAAGCATCCGCTCGGTCCTCTACTCTTATCTCCCATGTAAATGCAAACAACATAGTCTTGTAACCAAATCGAATCTACTTGGTACCCAGTGCTATGGCGGCCCGATTAGGGTGTGAGATATAAATATCAGTAGGCTGGGAAAACTAGTGTGTACCCAAAATCCAGACATTTAATAAATAACTTATAACATGTGAAGGCATGCATAAAATAAATTAAGCACTACAAGGTAACTATAAACCCAAGTACCTACTTCAACCCTTAGCTGGTGTCTGAACCTGCACTATTCATTTTTCATGCAAACTCAACAATCATTATATAATCAATTATCGTTTATCAA
Organism: Viscum album; assembly: GCA_963277665.1. NCBI lineage: Eukaryota > Viridiplantae > Streptophyta > Magnoliopsida > Santalales > Viscaceae > Viscum > Viscum album. Next base: position 1,530,118,751 of record OY728146.1, on the reverse strand, counting down.
TTATTACAATCTTAATAAAGTATGAAAGTCTTGATATTCGGCCTATGCCCGACATTCCCCATATAAGTCTCTCACCAAAGATGTATCTAAATACCATACAAGTAATCAAAGTAAAGATTGAATCCAATCTTGTTCTTTGTCTTAGATAACACATCATGCGTTATTCATTTAAATCTTTCATATACTGTGTCTAAGCCCATCCACTAAAATAGTGATTCGCTCCTGGGTCCATCCAATAATAGTGGTTCACCCAATTCATTAATAAGTATAAACCCTTTCTCACAAAAAAAATTCATAAAACATTATGTCACAACATTATTCATTAACCATTAACTCGTTTCACGCATGAACAATTAGACCCACAGTCCAATGTTAATTAATTAGTGTAGAACGTCATGTCTACCACCCTCATGAGTAATCGAAGCATCAGTCCATGTCTCAAAACCCATGGGTATTTGGAGAATCAGTCCCTAACCCATAAAAGAATATTTTCCTGCAAGATGGATGTATAAATCCATATCTAGCACCCTGTAAGTATTTGGCGCATCAGTCCCTATCTCACAACCCATTTATCAATCATACTTATACAACTATCATTTGTGTAGAACGCTATTTCTAACACCTTGTGAGTATTTGGAGTATCAGTCCCTGTCTCACAATCCATTCATCAGTCATACATATACATTTATCATTGGTGTAGAAGAATAGGTCTACCACCATAAAACTAACTCGTTAATTAATTCAACAACTAATTAACAACACAAAACACTCTTTAGATAAGCCAACACTTAATTAACCAAATTATTTTACAAGTCAGAACCCGTCCATTCAAAAAATGGTTCATCCAAGACTTTAACAATTCACAAGCACACCATAATCATCTCACATGACATATCATATTTTCAAACAACTCCATCCAAGACAACATAAGGCATGGAAAACTAATACGCATAAAAAGGTACTCATGGCCAACAATCGTAACAGCCAATAAAATCACAATCTTAACTTAATGTTTGAAAATTAATTAATTCAACAATTAATTAATTAAATAATATCTCTTTAACCAATCATCAATTATTTAACAAGTTATCATTTAACATGTAATAAGTAATCCCTCCATTAATTATTACCAGTTTCTAAATTATCTTCCGAACATGTCAAATATTCAATATTCCCGATAATCAGAAAAGGCCACAAACTCATTCCAACTCATGACTTGATAATTAATTCTAAAATTTATTATCCTTATACTCAATCTCCTCATTATAATCATTTAATTGTTTAAACATATCACTTTAACCAAGTTAGCGAAACATTCTTAAAATCAACACAAATTCAGTCCTCACTTATCTAATGTTGGTAGAACTAATGAATAACATCAAAAGATTCATTCATCGACATATCAAAATCAAAGAAATTAAAATTATAAATATATTTAAAGAATCAATAATTACTAAATAATGTGTTAAGGATTTGGGACCCTACCTCTGGTTTTGATGAAAACCACAACGAATGAAGAACCCTCAAGAGAAACGGGTTGTTTCTTAAAGAACCCTCCTTAGATCACTTCTCCTAACAAGACCAAGACCAAAACACAACATACATGGCATCCAAACACTTTGATCTACCTATAATGGGCATAGACCTATGAAACGTGAGAAGAGGAGATGTAGATCTAAGTAGATCTAAGAAACAAAACAAGGAGGAAGAAGAACATCTACCTATCTCAAGAATCCAGCTTCGATTCACCAAGAGAAGCCTTCAAATATCCTCCAAAACGCTTGGAAGTGGTTATCCTTCCTTCAAGGTAGAGTAATCCTGAGTTATGGCTGCTTAGGCAAAAAAAACCATCTAAAGGCAAAAAACGAGGGAGATCCACAATTTAAGGATCTCATTTAAGTGATCACATGGTTAGTTTTCATGGTTTGACAAACCATGCGCCAATCATATGTTAGCTACTACTCGTCCACCCTTCTCGAATGGTTTGGCCTCACGGTTAGACAAACAGTGCACCGCCTGTGCGAAAGCTACTACCTCCAAGACCATCTACGCACTATTTTCCCACACGGTTAGAAAAATCATGCGCCGCCCAAGTGACTTCCCTTTACCTCAAAACTTCTACCAAAGTTCAAAAAAACAACATCTTTAGGTGATTCAACACTCGGAATACAATTTCAGAGCTAGTTTTAAAAATAACGATCATTGATAAACTGAAAAAAATTCCAAAAAAATCATAATTTTAACCCGGTTCAAAACGCGGGATCTTACATTGTGTAACGATAATTAGTTGAGTGAAATTAATTATGAATTTATTTGGAATATGAAATATGATTAATTTTGACAATTAATTATATAACATAATTTTGATCAATTATTATTCATTGTGAGATTTAATTATGACAAGTTGAGATTAAATATGGATAATTAATTGTGATGAATTAATTACGAAATTAAAATTTTTTTGATTGGTTAATTAATTGATGAGTTAGTTTATTGGTTATGTACCTAGTTAATTTTTGAGTTAACTAATGGCATTTAAAATTTCTATCTAATCATTGGATTAGTAATGGAATGATGTGGAAAATTCGTGCGAGTTAATGAATGATTAAATTACTGAGATTTTTGTGGGGTTATACACAGTGTTTTAGATAGATTAGATCTTGGTACGTGGACCTGGTGTTCCTCCACAATAGTTATTCAAGCTTGATATTATAGTGTGGTGGGAAATAATACCAACATGAAATGAGATTATGGTGTTCTTGGAATGACTACCTACACTGAATGAGATATAGAGTTATAGGCATGGCGCCCTACACTTAATGAAATTTTGGGTGCTAGGCATGGCGACCTGCACGAAATGAATAATAATAATTATTAATGATTCAAATGGGAAACATGAATTTAAACTAGGCATAATGTGATGATTTAATATTAAATTAAAATGTGATAATTGTTTAATTATGCATTGTATTTATAACTTTATAGAACTCTCTGTACGATGATTTGATTGAACTCGTTTTATACATCATTGATGGTGGACTACTGAGTTCTACTCACACCCTATTAGGTGAACCTGATCTGAACCAGAGTAGACTCTTTTGTTTTAGGACAGGAGAAGGGAAAGGCCCAGTGATAGGTTTCAGTTTTGGATTTGAGAATGGGAGAAGGAACCAGACGTGGTTCAGGACCCACATGGGATTCCTTGTGTCGTTACTCTTAGTTTTGTTGTAAACAGTTTACACTTGCATTATCATAGCATGTGTACATTTCATTTTGGGTTTTATTCTAATAAAATATGGTACAGTCTCCCAAAGACTAACTTACCAGACACTTGTTGCTAGTCGGAACCCTCTAGCATATGGGGAGGCGTGCCTGAGGTCATGTGGAGAAACAGCTTAGGGTACCGTTATGAGGATCCTGATTCTGGATGTCACAGTACATATTTATCACATTCTATGTGAATATATACATTGATATTTTAGTATTAGTATATATATCACATTGTTCATCATAAAGATTATACCCTCTAATTTTTTGGGGAAATGTACCACTTCTAATTCCAAATCCTTAGTGGGAAAATGTTTCTTTTTATTTGTCAATTAAAATGATGAATTATATATTTCTATTTAATATTTCATGAGGACGCATACCATGAACATCATTAATGCATCATTAATTATTACAGACCATTATATATTTTTGGTTTATATATGATAAGTTTCACAAACCATCCTTCATTTTAGATCCTCGAAATTTTTCACACATTCACCTATACAATGAAACATTTATGTATTATATGTCAAATTTTTTATTGGATTAGATAACGAGGTGAAATCATTAAAAAATATAGTTTTATGTAGCAAACTGAAGAGTACGATGGAACATGGTTCTCATGCCTGGTCTCTTACCATTTTCAAAAATGTAAATCCTTGAAGGATTTATGAATATACCATCACAATAAATTAAATGCACAAAAAAATGGAATTTCAATTGAAAAAAGAATACTTGTTAAATTTGGAATATAACTTATCCTTCACTAGGGCCTTTATCATATTTCAAAAATATTAGTCATCAACATAATTTTTCATTGTATATTTAATGGTTGGGGTCGAAGCCTCATTTTTATTAATAACGAAAATAAACAGACCTCTTTTAACTAGGTAGAGGGAGACCCATTACATATCCCAAAGGCCCAGTGGTCTTGTAGCCCATTACATAGCCCGTAAGACCAAATTTTTGGCCAAATACCTATTCTGTGAATAGTAACCCGGATGCTCCAGTACCCGCTACAGTACCGCTGCCGCTACAGTGCCCTGATGCTGCTACAGTACCCGCCGATCAAGGTAATCTGTTTAGACTATGTTAATTAAATACCTAGAGATAGTAGTTTCAATAGTAACTCCAAATGTAATTACTATAAAATCATAATGACCATATCTTAAATGGAAGTTTGTCTTGGGTATATCCAACTTGATCCTTAATAATTGATATCTAGAATGAAATAATCCATGGAAATGTTTTTTATTTTTTTGTTTTTGACATAAAAAATCATCAATAAAGGATACAGGAGGAACATTATGGATTGTGATATCATTATCTTATCTATAATCATTAAAAATATGTAATGAACCATTATTCTTCCAAAAAAATGGGAACCCCTTGTTGAATGACTCTGTCAAATGAATTTCTTATTTATATTTTCTATGAGTTTATTCTTTAATAATAACAACACAATTTGTTCCCTCATTTATGGATTATCTATGAAGGTTATAGCTCTTAGTATGATCAACATTAAAATTTATGCAATTAAATTTTGGGTAATCTATGTTTAGTGTTCATAAAACACATCAATATAATCCTAATAAATAAGAAATATTTCCATGTTGACTTTCTCCCTGACCTTTAAAGATAAAAATTAGATATTAAAATAAAACAAACACCATAAAATGGATTTAATTCACATTGGATGTTCAAATTCGTCCTCACAATGATAAAAAATTGTAGGATTTGCTATAAAATGAAATTTGACATCTTTTTAATTGAATTGATACAAGTTTTATATAATAAAATTAAAAACATTCTTAGAATAACATAAAACTGAACATGAGAGATTATCAAAATAATTTAATGGAGAACATTCCCATAAATATTAGTCTGAAATGAACTATAGAATTAGGATTTCAAAATCATCCCACTATGAGTATTTACTACTAACTCATCATATAATAATTGTCTTGGTGATATGACAACCTTTTATAATTGTACATAAATTAAATTATGGATAGATATAGATTCAAATAAGGAAATTTATATTCTAGATTTTATTGTATGTGTACATTTCATAACATCATTCTCGTGAAAACATCAGTATTGATAGAAAGTGACTTTCTTTCATCCTTTTTCTTATAGAGTTGTAGAGGACCACTATCTAAAATATCTCATGGATTAGAGAATTGATTCATGTAATTCCAATCATACATGTTTCTAAACCATTGGATATCATGGTTTTAATAATTCTTATACCCTATTTAATTTTCTAAAAATTTCATCCCATATCGACAATCACATGCTCGATGGATAACTTTTCTACAATTAATACATTTAGATGACTTATTCATATAATTTCTTGAGTGCTTTCACCCATATTCCCTCTATATAGGTGGTTTAATTTTCCTTCCTTCATGAGATTAACAATTCTAGTTTCCTTGTACATCTATTTTTAACTTTTTTCCCTAAAACTATAAGAATAATACTAATTAACTCTCCAAATATCAACCTTTAGAAAACAACTTATAGTCTATTCACAGAAAAAAAACTCTCTTATGACTCACACATTTTGAAGTCCTTATTTATGGTAGATAATGAATCTATATAATTTTATCATAGTTTCTATTATATAACCATAAGCAAACCTTCAATGTCTTGTAATTTTTTATTGATAGGTACAATTTGATTAATCATAATTCAATTTCAGCTTGATAAAGTCCCTTTCCATCATAGAATGAAGAGGTTATACTAAATATTTATTTATAAATACAATATTATACTCCTCCCATTACGATGAGTTTTTTATTTCTATTTATAAGTGTTATTGATAAAATTACAATATTAATAATCTTTTCAATCCAAGTGTTGGACTATAATGAAAATCATCTCATGTTTTTAGCACTGAATATTAGAATATAACATTTCCATAACTTTAATCCATTACATGGAAACTAGTATGCTAGATGACCCAAAATAAGTGATTGGATGTTGTCATATAAAAGACTCAATGTGATATTGGACATACTTTTATGAATTTAGTGGCTAAATATGGAATGTTTCAACACTCATCACTTTAGAGTCTATTGTTGTAATAGTCTTAAGATACTGCACCAAAACTCCTATTATATTTTTTTTTCTTGTGGCCTATTGTCTCATTGTACAACAAATTTTTCAATTCACATGATTTCTTTGTATTACATCCATGAAATAAAAAACATAGTGTACGCATATATCTATAATAATCAAAGTGAAAAATAATATATTTATTAAAATCATTCATGATTTTTATATGATTCTGAAACCTTCATATAAAATTAAAAAAAATTATGATTATCTTACCTTCTTTAAATCCATAATAAATTGAAATCCATATAAATTGTTTATATATATTATCTAATGTAATTCAATAATATCCAGTAATATTTTCAATTTATGTGTGAATCTATATTAAAAATCATCATGCACTGGTGATGATCAAGATACTTCCAAAACCATGAAATTCAGACCTATTTTCAGTTGGTGTATATGTTCTAGAGCAGAATACATATTACATAGACATATAGTGAAGTATTTTCGATGAAAACCATATAATATCTACTTTTCCAATTTTTCAGAATGTTACCCTTCACAAAGCCATATCTCCAATGTTTTATTCAAAGTTTTATAACCCTGGTCTCCAAAATAGCAACGAAAATGTACACTGAAACAAAAAATAATGACCCAATAATACCATAAATTATTATGAGATCACTTTTTTATGAATATTATATCCATTTAACAATAATAAATTTATGAGGAATATAAATCCTTAGATCTATTGTAGACAAGATGCATATTTATATTATCTCATAGAAGATCATTATTTTCTTCCAAAAATATCTATATATTAGTATCAATAAGGAAAAATCATAAAAAACCAATAAATCAAAACATAGGGAAGAAAAACATAAGAATGGGTGATATAAAATTCTCATTAATGGTATAAAAGTATGATATCAATTATAAGAGAATAATATATTCATATGGGTATGAGAACAAATTCTTGTGTGTATTCTCAACATAAAAAATTCATAAATTTTCATTTTACAACATATAATCTCTAATAAAACCATATCAAAAATAATTATAGATAATTGTGTTTAAAAATAATCATCATTAAAGAGTTCATACATAGACATGTATCATCAAAAGAATAATAAATAATAACATTTATAAAAATATTTAAAATCATGTTTATTCATAATCTTGAGAGTATATATTGAAAGAGATAATACGTATTCATCAATATGTAAATATTGATTTTAAAAAACATGTTCATGAATATTATTGTAACAATGGAATGATTAATTCATAATCATACATAACTATGTGAAAACATTTTTTCTCAAATCATATCATTGATTAACAACATTATCTCATGATATTTTAATATAATTTACCCTATTGTATTAGAGGGATATATAGACCCAACCACCACATAATCATAATCCATTCATAATAATACCAAAAAAATCATAAAATATTCATCATCGCATAATTTCACATTGCTGGGGAAAAATCACTTAAGGTTACATTATAGTGTTTTTTGGTTGAAATATTTTTTTGAAAAAGTGGGTGGCCATTGTTAGTTTTAAAGTTATAGAAAGATTGTTAAAAAATGTATGTTGAAAAATATACAAGACAAAAGAACAGATTCCCTGGTTGAGGCATAAAAATATGAATATACAATGGGATGTTGGTTGTAACATACTGCCCCATCTCATTGGCATGATAATGTGGGAGGATTATACTAGGTTGTTAGATACATCCTCATGGATCCAAAGTATTGATATTAATGCTGAAATTTTTTAATAGATGTGGGGGTTGATTTACCCATATTAACCAAATAACAAAACCAACACAACCAAGACAAAAAATCACTATAAGAGGCATGGTAAAAAGAACAACAACTCAAGAAATTTTTTTATATCAAATCCAATGAATGTATCCTAAAGCAGATGCCAATCTAAGATCAAATTAAATAGGGAAATATAACTCATAAAATTATTATACGGCAGCAAGACTCCATGTTCCAAAAACTCCATGATCCAACATCACCAAACATTCCAATTATCATGATGTAGTGCTAAACACAAGTGATATGTTTCCTTTTCCAATGTCCTTGTAGATGAAATCTGCAAAAGCACTATTGTTACAAATAATGGGTGAGTATTAAAACATAGTAGGTTTTCACTTGTGACATCCCTACTCATGGAACTAGGATAGAAATCATAGAAACATTTACATGAAAATATTTTCAAAATAATTTTATAATTATGTATAAATAAGTTCAATAACTATTTATAACTCTATATAAATAATGTCTCAATAAATAATTTCCCCACAAAGTTATTTTTCATGAAAACAAACATTCCATGCTTTAAAAACTTTTTGAAAACATCCAATTGTTATAACCAATCCACTTCACATATTCACACCACCAACCATTTAGGTATCATTATGAGAGTTCCACACTCATGTGTGGTATATCTTTGGTCTATTGAGTGGTCACAAGTTAATTATATCCCATGTTCCATTACACCTATATCCATGTGAAAAAGGTCATAAGTCAACCAAATAGTGTAATTTCAATATGAATACCCACCCCTAGTATGCCATAAACCATTTCCAAAACCAACATTCCAATATTGTTTAATATAAAAAATATTTTTTTTAAACCCATTTTTCGAAAAACCATTTCACAAATCCATCCATGCCATGATTTAAAATCCCCATTTTAAAATAATTAAAATAAAACACATTGAAAAATAATTCCCGACAATTTAAATATTACACAAAAAACTATCAGTCATCACTAAAGAGGATTTATACCATGATTTTCTTATCAAATTCCTAATAAATTTCATGAATCTCAATACATTTTAAAGTAATCCATTCAATTTTTTTTCTAGAGGGGTCAATGTAGATGGCTCCTACGTGGAGGGTTTTGGAAAAAACAATAAATTGGTGAACTCTAATGAAACTACGTAAAATCACCTAAATCCCACCTTGGATCTCTTCCCATATCATTATGAAAATAAAAAACAATAATATCTTGAATCGATAACACTAGATATAACCATATCGGTAGTATATCTTAGAAATTGAGAAGAGGGGTGTGGTAGATCTAGGAAAAACATTAATAACGAAGAAGAACAAACACTCACCATGGGGAATCAGCTTATAATCCCCAATTAAATCCATCATATCACCTCTAAATCGATGGGAGAATATTACATAACCATTTGGGAAGAAAACTACTGATTTAGGGATGTAATGGAGGAAAACGGGGAAATAGAAAAAAAATTGCTCTACCTTTTTTAGGATCTAACTTTGATTGTGCGAACTGTTTGGTCACATGGTTAGGAAAACCATATTCTAACTGTTCATTAGCCATTTCCATAAGGATGAACCTCACACATTCACCTCACAAATTCTTGTTTCCATGTACCAACTATTCAAAATCCACTGCTTCAAATGACCAAAAACAATTTCATAGCACACAGTTTCTCCGAGGTTGTTTCACGATTTGGAAAAATAGTGTGCCCCCATTGCACTTTCCCTTTATCACCCAAACACATTTAATGTTATCAAGAGTCTTCCAAGCATATCAAATATACATTATAAATTTAAAATCATTAATAAAGTGTTACCTAATTGAAACTGGGGGTCTTACATTCTTCCCAACATTGGTGATTGTGTCCCCAAAAAGTAGAATACCATCATTGTATTGAATGATTTATAGACATTTCTCTTTTAGTTATTTCATACGTTCCCAAGACTCTTCCTGAACATGACCATGTTTCCACAATACTTGTACTATACTGATTCTTTTTTCATGAAATTCATTATCAATATTATCCACATTCTGCACTATAATATGTACTAATGAAGTGTCTGACTCTAGGTAGACATGATCCCATATGATCACATTGTATAGATTAGGTTGATACTATTTCATGATTAATACATGGAATACATTATGTACTACCCTGAACTATGGTGGAAATGTCAACCAATATTCCACAACATTCCATTATCTCAAAAGGGCCTATGTATTGAAGAGATAACTTGACATGCTTCCCAAAATGACCATGTCCATGCCATGGAGAAATTTTCAAGAACATGTGATCACTCACCACAAAAAAAAAAGGTTGTTGACGATGATCCACATACGATATATTATGAATATTTTTTGTTTCAATCCTTTTCATGATAGACTAAATCTTCTTTATTCTACAAGGCTTGGACAAAATAGTGAAGTCTCACATTTTTCCACCCAACACAGTGGACAATGAATAGAACACCCGTAAAATGCTTTAAAAGGATACATATGTATCATGGAATGATAATTATTATTATAAATGAACCCCACCAATGGAAAATACTCTTCTTATGAGCCCCCAATATTTATTACACAAGCCACAATATGTATTCAAATGTTTTTATTTTCCATTTTGATTTTCCATTTATCTAGGGATGATACAATGTACTCATAGTCAACTATGTACCAATAGATTTATGTATGTATTTTAATAAATAAGACATGTAACTCAGATCTCTATCTAATACTATTGAAATCGGTATGCCATGTCTCTTTACCTCTTTAAAAATATATATTTTTGGATGGATCCTTAACCGTACTAGATTCAGGAATATAGATGAAATGAGATGACTTAGGAAGATGATTTACTATAACCCATATAGAATCCTCTTTCTGAAACATTCTTGGGAGGACTATAAAAAATTCCATATCTATATGCTCCCATTAAAATTGTGGGATGCGTAACGAATAAAAAATACCTACTTGTCATGGATTCCCTCCCTTAACTTGCTGACAAGTTCTGTACTTTGAATAAAACTCATCCTACAATTGTTTCATGTCGTTCCAACAGAACTATGATTTTGAAACCTTATACATCTTCAGTATTCATGGATGAAAATTCCATATCGAATGGAGATATGTATGAATGATTTTTTCTTGACATGGAATAGGTACAACCGTCATTTTTCTAACCCACATCATGGAATTCCCTTTGTGTTTCCATCCCATAATGGTATCCCTACCAGTGAGTTTTGAAACCATAACAAGTCATTCTACATGATATTTTTGTGCCTCCTTTACCCTCTTTACTGAATTAGGATCAAGGGAAACTGAAAATAAAACTGGAATGTCACATCAATTTAAAAATTCAACATACATGTAGACATGGATATACATGAACCACAATTCATCTGAGTCTTCTTTGTCCCACTGAGCATATGACTTTCTACTTATTTCATCAACCACCAAATTTATTTTTCCCTGTGTATACATAATTTAAAATTCAAACATCTGAAGTTACTCCATCCATATTATATTCCTTTTATTCAAATATTATTGTGTGAAAATATGATTCAAGCTCTTATGGATTAGGAATATAGTAAATTTCCACTAAAAATATAATGATGTCATGCCTTTAAGTAATTGATGATTGCATCTAACATCAAATAATTTTTCGGTAATTCTTATCATGTATTCTCAATTGCTTTGATCCATAAGAAATAACATGTCCGCCTTGCATGATAACACATCCCAGTCATGATTTCAATGAATCACAATACACCACAAAACCCTATCATGATTACAGAAATATCGAGATAAGTGCTAATGTATTATGAATATTGAACTCTTATAATGACTTATAGAATTAATCAGTCCATTGTAATGGAAAATTTTTCTTTTTAAAAAATTTCACAAGTGAATCTAGTCATGGGAATTAATGAAAAATTCATTGATAATAACAAGTGAGACAAAGAATTATTCCTATCAGAAAGATGTTCTTAAACAGTTTCTATGAGATAACAACATCTATCTTTTCTGGGTCCACTGAAATGCCAACATTTGAAATTACATGACCAAGAAAGAGTACCTCTTTTATCCAAATATCACACATAAATAGTTTAGCATACAAGTGATGATCTATCATGATTCTCAACATTGTCACCAAGTGTTCTCATACACATCCCCTTACCTTGAATACACCAAGATGTCATCCACAAACACCACAGAAAAAAGAATCCAAATGTATCTAAAATATTTGATATCAATGACATAAAGACTTATGGTGAATTTGTAAGACCAAAAGGCATTACAATCTATTCATAATGGACATATGTGCTTCTAAATGTTATTTTTGTAATATCCCCCATCTAAACTCACAATTGTTGAAATTTTGATCTCATTTCAATTAAAAAAAACCATTGTTCTCCCCATAATGGATCAAATAGGTCATCCATTCCTAGAATTGGATACCGATTAATGATTGTTACTTGGTTAATATTATGATAATACAAACATATATTAAGAGTTTCATATTCTTTTTTCACAAACAATACTGTTGTAGCCCACAATGATGAGATCGATTGAATGAAACCATTACATTACATATCTTATAACTAATCTTTCAAAAACCTTAATGTTATTGGTACCATATTCTAATAAAAAGGGAAATATGTAAAGACCCGGAAATTTCAAGGAAATTTTTTTCTTAATTTACTTTACAATTTTACAAGAACACAGTTTCTGACGGCGCCTGATTCAAAGGCCCGGTGTGCCCGGAATCATTTTCTGAAATTTAGCTCGAGTACGTTCAGTGAACCAACGAGCGGGTTTTTCTAACTTTTGAACTGGTGATCGGAATTGAAATATGAGGGCACCGATGAACTTGAAATGCCGGTAATTGCTTAAGGGGACCCTTACTGCAATTGCGTTTTCTCGGGAGGATAAGTTAAAATATTTGGGTTATATATGAAGTGAATAATATTGTGGAATAATTTTATTTTTTGTATCTAAGTGGATATATCCTACATGGGGGAGTTGGGGTGGGGCACCTAACTACCCATGTGAGGATAATAGTGAGGTGGGTCCCACACGAGCCCCAACCTTACAACTTCCCATAACTCTCATAACCTTCCCCCCCCCCCCCTCATTAATTTGTAACTCTCAAAGAAACCCCTCTTTAACTCTCCCATCATTTAAGAGGACCTTATCTCTCCCTCTCTTAACTCTTGCCAACATACACAAATTAATTAATTATGTGTTTTGAGTTTTGAAACTTGAAATGGCTTGTGTTAATAAAATATCTAGGGTAGCTTATTATTTTATTTTGGGAAGGCTTTCGTTGTGCTAAGGAAGATTGGGAGAGAATTATTGTGAAGAAGAAGAGGACTTCCTTCTCAACGAAGAACAACATCTTCTTCGATGAAGAACACCAGTTCCGCGAAGAACGATCGACGTGCCATCTTTTATCTTCTCCGCGACAAGTGAGGAGACTCCGCCTCAGACGCACTCTGATGTCGCCTACGAATTCTTTCTTCATGACGCTGTTTTCCGCGACGCCCGACATGCGACATCTTTTATCAAGGTAGGGGAATTTATTTTGGTGTTCTCTTGTCTTTACATAAAAGAACGACGAGCGCGGACCAACCAATTCCAGGTTGATCTGCGGATCGTTCGTTCATGCGGATTGAGGTTGAGGATTATTATTTAATTTGTTCATGATTATTACCTTGACGATCTTTGTGAAATATGACCATTTGATATCAATTAACGAGAGGGGGCCGGACCGCACAAAAACGGCCGAGCCTCCTCCTTATCCTTATGGGTTTCTTTCGTGGATTGAAACGGGAATGGTGCGGTGCCGTCGCACCACGCGTAAACGTGCAGCAAGGAATGCGCGGCGGCGTCGCGCCGCATCGTGAAAAAGAACAAGGACGCGACGCCGTCGCGCCGCGTCGGAGAAACCCGAAGACATCCGCGGACGGAGTCGGGCCACGACGAAGGGGCGCGGCGCCATCACGTCGCGCTGGAGAATCACAAAGACGGTGCGTTTTGTTAATTGACGTGCAGATTGAAGGGCGACAAAAAAAGAAGCTGCACGGGCATTGTGGGATCTTTGCACCGAAGTTCAGATCCCGGGGTGACCACTGGTGAAGACCGCAGGTGAATCGGACCACTGGAGCGCGTCCGGTGGTCCGCGGAAGCCCCTGTTGGCGCGCCACGCCAGTGCGGCGGCGCCGGAGGTCGTGGGCGGCGGCGCCCGGAGCGCCACCTGAAGAATCTGCCGCGGCGGTGGAGCGCGGTCCCGTGACCACGCAGGACCGGAGGGGACCGGCGAGACGTGGCCAGCTGCCACGTCCGCTGGCACTGGCGGCCCCAACCGCGGGGACGCGGCTCTTCACGCGGGGGCAGCGCCCCCCGCACGGTTCGGTTGTTCGGCCGAACCCCCAGCCGAGCCGGGCCGCCTTGGGCAGATCGGGCTGGGCCACACCCAGTGGGGCCAGACCCGCACCCGGGTCGGGTCGACCCGGTTCGGGCCGACCCAGGGGGTCTCAGGCCGGGTCGGTCCAGGCCCGAAACCCCCGTTTTCAGACCCATCACGGTCATTCGCCCATATCATGAGCTGTAGACCTCCGATCGATGTAACGTCAGCGTTGATGCGATCCTTGGATCGACACAGGCATTTCGGTTTATCGCACTCAACGTTTTGGAACACTTTGGGTTCGGCCAGGTTGGTTCGGATACGAAACCAACCGGGCCCTCGGAGCGGAAATGCTTATATCATGAGCTCCGGATGTCCTATTGACGTGCCGTCAACTTTGATGGATTCCTCTAAGTGAGACGGGTCTTTTGTCTTACTCAGCTCGAGGTTTGGATGCCGTTGGAGTGCGGCCGGGTTGGTTCGCTCACGAAACCAACCGGGCCCCTGGAACGTAAAAGCCAATAACTCACAGACTGAGCGTCTGATTGACGCACCGTCTATCTCGTTGAAATCCTCTTGATGAGACAAAACTTTTGGCATACTTCGCCCGAGTTTTGGTTGCTGTTGGATAGTGGCCGGGTTGGATTTTACCCGAAATCCAACAGGGCCCTTGGAACGGAAAAGCTGTTATCTTTCAGACCAGACGTCCGTTTGACGAACCGTCACCGTAGTTAGTGATCACGTTGAGAAATGGTACCTATTAGTATACCCTATGAGAGTTCGGGGTACAGTTGAGATACGGCCGGTTTGGTTCGCACACGAAACCAACCGGGCCCTGGGGACGAAAAGGCTAATAACTCACAGACCGGACGTCCGATTGACGCGCCGTCTGTTTCTTTGAGACCCCTATGACGAGGCCGTACTTTGAGATACTTATTCGTGGGACTTTGAGATACTTGGATTATCAACCTATAGCTCATGGAGTGGACCCTCCCGGAGACGAGCGTACAGAGTATGGAGACCGTGTCGCCGACTGAGATCTGACGACTGCTTGACCGACTCGACTTGGAGTGAGTCGAATAGCCCAGTGGACGAAGAACTTCTTTGTTTGGGTTCAGACCCATGGAGGATGGAGCACTAGATGTGTGACAGTGCAGACCCGCGGTACTCGTCAGGAGAGTTCCTCTGCAGGCTACTAGGGGGTGTGCACTACTATGTTTGGGTGGCATACCCCGGTGGAAAGCACTACTGTGTTTGGGTGGCTAGCCCGCAGTACTCGATAGGAGGAGTACCTCAGCAGTCTTAGGTTAGTGAGTAGTACCTCAGAGTCATGAGAGGACCACTGTACACTCCAGAGATGGGGCTCGTCAGCAGTTATGGTTTGGATAATGAAAATCCTGGTTTGAGCTGAGACTTTTGACCTTTGTGTTTACCTCATGATTGAGATGGGTCACTTGATAACTTAGGTATATTAATGGGCATATACCTGGGTAGTGGTTATCCGTTGATTTCATGATCTTGGTGTTTTCCTCATGATTGAGATGGGTTACATGATAACATAGGTATATGCATGGGCATATACCTAAGTAAAGGTTATCTGTTGATATTTTCTTTCTGGTTATCCATGTTGGTTTTAGTGA
This sequence comes from Viscum album, assembly GCA_963277665.1. Taxonomy (NCBI): domain Eukaryota; kingdom Viridiplantae; phylum Streptophyta; class Magnoliopsida; order Santalales; family Viscaceae; genus Viscum; species Viscum album. The sequence goes on along the minus strand of OY728146.1, from coordinate 1,530,102,562 downwards.
GACCTTGAGGGTCTTGGGGTTCCTACTGATTATCGTTATACTCACCCCTGCATGGGCTATTCCCGCACCTTGTTGTGTTGGTTGCAGACGACGGACAATGCTGACGGAGGCCGAGTGTTCGAGGACTGGACGGTACCCGGAGGTGGACCACACGACGAGTCAGTATCCGGAGGTGGAATTCGCGACGAGACGACACATGGCGGAGGTTGACGGGCGAGAGCGTTGTGGAGGCTATCTGTACCTACCCTTCAGGTAGGATCTGTGGTGGACGATCCAGGAGCTGCGCCATCTGTACCTACCCTTCAGGTAGGATCCGAGGAGGACGACCCAGGAGTCACTTCCGTTCTTCCAGCTGTTGTCTTTTTCTGTTGTACATTGTTCAGTTATAGTTTTACTTTCTTTTGGGTTTGTATTCTGGCCCATTTACCTTTCAGATCTTCTCTTTGTACTTAGTGTTTTACTTCCACTCGTACTCTGTGGTGTTTTTTTACTTTTATAAAGGCAATGCCTTCCCAGTTATCATGATTTATGCCTTTGGTGATAGTCGCCACCCCCTGGCCTATGGAAGAGGGCTTGGGGTAGTCACGGCAAGGGCCCCGAGGACAGGTCGTGACAAATTGGTATCAGAGGAGTCGTTTCTACTGCAAGACTTATAACTTTGATATTTTCTTTCTGTGAATCAATAGTGTTAAGGGTACCGAGTGTGTTATTCAGTTTAGGGAGTCCAGTGTTGTGTGCGGGCGGCCGACGTATCCATACACCAGGACCCTGACAACTGAATTCCGACTTTGTGCACGAAAACACTGATTGCATGTGTGTTTACAGACGTTTTATTTAAAAATCAGCTCAAACCAGGTCAGCTCACCTGGTATAATCATTTGACTGTGTCACGTTGTTTCTTTTAGGATGCCTTTTCTCAGACGACCAGCTAGAGCCCAGAGGGATGTGCGTACTGACAGCCTGTCGACCTACGAGGCTTCGGTTGAGGGCCCTCTTGCAGTTGAGGCACCAGCGGAGGCACCAGCGGTACTACCATACGTTGGGCCACCGATGCCACTAGCCCCAGCAGTAGGCGATGCATGCCACATGAATGCGCTGCACGAGTTCTAGCGCCAGAGGCCACCCAGGTTCCGTGGAGAGACGGACCCGCATGAGGCTGAGGTTTGGCTGGAGGCTATGGTGAGAGTCTTCAGGCTAGTGGGGCTGCCTGCAGACTTCATGGTGATCTTTGCTGCCAGCCTTCTTCAGACACCAGCAGGCAGGTGGTGGAGCCACTTGTTCCAGTTTTGCGACGGGATGACCTTCGCAAGGGAAGACTTACAGACCTTATTCAGTTTGGAGTTTGTGCCAGTAGCTCTACACCCCGAGTGTGTTCAGGAGCTGCTGCCATTGCCGCATGTTATTCGATCATTAGCCGAGTCCACTATGGGTAGTAGACAGATGATGCAGAGGTCCAGGAGGACAAGACCAACAGTTGGGCGATCTCAGGTTTTAGTATCGGTGGTGCGGGGCACCCGGGGTAGGGACAGAGCTAGGCGTGCCAAAAACAGACGGTGTTACTCATGTGGCGGAAGGGGTCAACAAGTATGTGATTGTCCGACTCCATGTACAGTGGATCCGCAGGCTTTGGAGGAGCCACCGAGGCAAAATCAGCGGCAGGTGCCTGAGCAACAGCCGAGCAGTGGACAAGGCAGTAGAGCTCCGGGAGCAGGTAGATAGGAGCGGAACCAGTGGATACGTCCCTTGTACTCTAGTTCCATGTTGATGTTGTATTCGTGTCTTGTACTAAGAGTGGTAATAATAAAAAGACACTTATCTTTGTTTGCTTTGTTGTCCTTTTGTTTGGTTGATACTGAGTGGTCCTAGTTAAAACTCTTGACTTGACCCTCACTTTCGAGATTTCTACTGCAGGAGACCCAGTGACCTCACACTGATGCCGACAGTGTGACTCGACCCTTGGAGGAGAGAGTGACAGTTGGATCTCTTAGTAGTTACGTCGAGGCCTTACGACGTCATCCATGGCATGAATGCATCATTCATGTCAGGATTGACTATATTAGGAAATGGGCGTGGTTTATCCAGGGGATGAGACCGAGTTTCTCTTTTCGGCAAAGGAGAAATTTTAGCATCTCCTTCAGATCATATGCAAAGAAGGTACAGATCATCCAGGAGCGGATGAAGACTGCACCGTGCAGTAAGAAATAGGAAACCGGCTCCAGTCTTAGATACTCGAGCTTGTTAAATGTTTAAAGAAGAGGAAGCTTTAAGGAGAGATGAGTCTGCGGAGCAGCAGACGTGGAGGCAGAGCTAGGAGAGCAGCATGAGGTGGTGTACATCATAACATGCTACAACCACCCGCCTTAGTTATCCCCGCTAGGCTCAGGGAGCTGGAGGGCGGAGGAAGAGTGCGGCTGCATGTGGTCATGGAGTGTGACCCAATGGCTCTAAAAATGATTCAAGGGACAGTATGTGTCCACTACTAGCTGCTGTAGTAACAGACGTCGATATGAACCATTCCTTGCTTTCGCAAATCTTATTCCAGACCTAGAGTTTCCGGAAGCCGTGGAATTGACCCTCACGTATGGAGATACCTTGGGAGGAGACTCGATAATCACACTTATGCTGACGGTGTGGTCAGACCCTCGAGGTGAGAGTTTCGGTTGGAATCTCTTGGTGGCAGCGTCGAGGCCTTACGACGTTAGTTTGAGTATGGAATGGGCAATAACTATTCATACTCAAATTGATGGTTTTAGGCAAACGTCGGGATGGGTTTTCCTTGGTCGGTGAAAAGGAAACCCCAGGAAGCATAGGATAAACTCTTTCACAGGAGGGTGCGACCGATCACTCTGGAGTCGGTCGACCATACCCTCGTGGCAGTAGTCGTTTGAGTTTCAGTTCTAACAGGAATTGAAGACCTCTAGAGTTCAAGGATGACAATCATGTCCTTATACGGGTCTCACCTCGACGAGGTTTACGGAGATGTGGCCATGGCGTCAAGTTATCTCCGAGGTTCAACGGACCTTTCTAGGTTCTCAACTGGGTAGGTGAGGTGGTTTACCGCTTGAACCATCCACCTCAGTTGCACCAGGTGCATGACGTTTTCTAGGTATCTCAACTGAGGAGATACACGCTCGACCATTCGCATATCATCGACCATGAGGAGAAGGACGATGGCGATGGGGTTACTTCCACAGAGTTTCCAGTAGGGATCGAGAATCAACATGAGTGGATCCTACGAGGAAGGTCGATTCCTCGGGTGCGCTTTCATTGGCAGTACGAAATCTCCAGGTAAGCACATGGGAGAGGAAGGCTCATGTGCATCCTCAATACCGCTTTTGTGACCCTAATTTGTGTTGAAGCTTTACGGGGACGTAATGCTCTGAGGTGGGAGTAATGTAAAGACACAGAAATTTCAAGGAAATTTTTTTCTTAATTTTCTTTGGAATTTTATAGGAACGCAGTTTCTGACGACGCCTGATTCTGAGGACCGGTGTGCCTAGAATCATTTTCCGAAATTTAGCTCGGGTACGTTCAGTGAACCAACGAGCGGGTTTTTCTAACTTTTGAACCGGTGCTCGGAATTAAAATCTGAGGGCACCAATGAACTCACAACGCCGGTAATTTCTTAAGGGGTCCCCTACCGTAGTTGCGTTTGCTCGGGAGGAGAAGTTAAAATTTGTGGGTTATATATGAAGTGAATAAAATTGTGGAACAATTTTATTTTTTGTATCTAAGTTGCTATATCCTACATGGGGGACTTGGGGTGGGGCACCTAACTACCCATGTGAGGATAATAGTTTGGTGGGGCCCACATGAGCCCCAACCTTACAACTTCCCATAATTCTCATAACCTTTCCCTCCTCATTAATTTGTAACTCTCAAAGAAACCCCTCTTTAACTCTCCCAACATTTAAGAGGACCTTCTCTCTCCCTCTCTTAACTCTTGCCAACATACACAAATTAATTAATTAAGTGTTTTGAGTTTTGAAATTTGAAATGGCCTATGTTAATAAAATATCGAGGGTAGCTTATTATTTTATTTTGGGAGGGATTTCGTTTTTCTAAAGATGATTGGGAGATAATTCTTGTGAAGAAGAAGAGGAATTCCTTCTCGACGAAGAACGATAACTTCTTCGACGAAGAACGCCAGTTCCGTGAAGAACGATTGACGTGCCATCTTTTCTCTTCTCTGAGACAAGTGAAGAGACGCCGCATCAGACGTACTCCAACGTCGCCTACGAATTCTTTCCTCGCGACGCCATTTTCCGCGACGCCCGATGTGCGACATCTTTTATCAAGGTAGGGGAATTTATTTTGGTGTTCTCTTATCTTTTGAGAAAAGAACGAAGAGCGTGGAACAACCAATTCCAGGTTGATCCCCGGATCGTTCGTTCATGTGGATTGATGTTGAGGATTATTATTTAATTTGTTCGTGATTATTACCTTGACGATTTTTTTGAAATATGATCATTTTCTATCAATTAACGAGAGGGGGCCGGACCACACAAACACGGTTTACCCTCCACTTTATCCTTGTAGGTTTCTTTTGTGGATTGAAATGGGAATGGCGCAGTGCCGTCACACCGCGCAGAAACGTGCGGCAAGGAATGTGCGGCGTAGTCGCGCCGCATCGTGAAAATGAACAAGGACGCAACGCTGTCGCGCCGCATCGGAGAATCCCGAAGAAATCCGCGGACGGAGTCGGGCCACGGCGAAGGGGTGCGGCGCCATCGCGTCGCGCTGGAGAACCACGATGACAGCGCGTTTTGTTAATTGACGTGCGGATTGACGGGAGACGACAAACGAAGCCGCACGGGCATTGTGGGATCTTTGCAGCGAAGGTCGGATCTCGGGGTGAACATTGGCGAAGACTACAGGCGAATCGGACCACCGGATCGCATCCGGTGTTCCGCAGAAGCCCCTGCCGGTGCGCCCCACCGGTGCGGCGGCGCAGGCGGTCGGGGGCGGCGGTGCCCGGAGCGCCGCCGGAAGAATCCTCCGCGGCTGAAGCTGCGGGGGCGGAGCGTGGTCCCGCGACCGCGCGGGACTAGAGGGGAGCAGCGGGACGCTGCCGGCTGTTGTTTCCGCTGGCACGGGCGGCCCCAACCATGGGGCCGTGGCACTTCACGCGGGGGCAGCGCCCCCCTCACGGTTTGGCCATTCGGCCGAACCCCTGGCCCACTCGGGCCGGCTTGGGCAGACCAGGCTGGGCCGCGCCCCGCCGGGCCGGACCGCACCAGCCGGGCCGGACCTGCACTCTGGTTGGGTCAACCCGGTTCGGGCCGACCCAGGGGGTCTCGGGCTGGGTCGGTCCGGGACCAAAACCCCCGTTTTCGGACCCCTCACGGTCTTTGTCCCATATCTTGAGTTGTAGACCTCCTATCGATGCACCGTCAGCGAAGATTCGATCCTTGGATCGAGATTGTCGTTTCAGTTTATCACACTCAATGTTTCGGAACATTTTGGGTTCGTCCGGGTTGGTTCGGATACGAAACCAACCGGGCCCTCGGAGCGGAAACACTTATATCTTCAGCTCCGGACGTCCGATTGACGTGCCGTTGACTTTGATGGATTCCTCTAAGTGATATGGATCTTTTGGCTTACTCCACTCAAGGTTTGGATGTCGTCGGAGTGCGGTCGGGTTGGATCGCTCACGAAACCATCCGGGCCCCTGGAACCAAAAAGCCAATAACTCACAGACTGGGCGTCCGATTGACGCACCGTCTGTCTCGTTGAATTACTCTTGATGAGACGGAACTTTTGGAATACTTCTCCCGAGTTTTGGTTGTTGTTGGATAGTGGTCGGGTTGGATTGTACCTGAAATCCAACTGGGCCCTTGGAACGGAAAAGATGTTATCTTTCAGACCGGACGTCCGTTTAACATACCGTCAGTGGCGTTAGTGATCACGCTGAGAAACGGTCCCTATGAGTATACCCTATGAGAGTTCGGGGTACAGTTGAGATACGGCCGGTTTGGTTCGCACACGAAACCAACCGGGCCCCGGGGACGAAAAAGCTAATAACTGACAGACCGGGCGTTCGATTGACGCGCCGTCTGTTGCGTTGAGACCCCTATGATGATGCGGTCCTTTGAGATACTTGTTCGTGGGACTTTGAGATACTTAGAGTATCGACATATAGATCAAGGAGTGGACCCTCCCAGAGTTGAGCGTACGGAGTACGGAGACCGTGTAGCTGATTGAGACCTGACGATTGCTTGACCGACTCGACTTGGAGTGAGTCGACTAGCCCAGTGGACGGAGCACTTCTTTGTTTGGGTGGAGAACCATGACAGACGGAGCACTGCCTGTGTGACAGTGTAGACCTGCGGTACTCGTCCGGAGAGTACCTCTGCAGGCTATTAGGGGTGTGCACTACTGTGTTTGGGTGGCATACCCCGGTGGGAATCACTACTGTGTTTGGGTGGCTAGCCCGCGGTACTCGACATGAGGAGTACCTCAGCAGTATTAGGTTAGTGAGCAGTACCTCGTAGTCGTGACCGGACCACTGTACACTCCAGAGACGGGGCTCTTCAGCAGTTACGGTTTCGATAATGAAAATCCTGGTTTGAGCTGAGACTTTTGACCTTTGTGTTTACCTCATGATTGAGATGGGTCAATTGATAACATAGGTATATGTATGGGCATATACCTGGGTAGTGGTTATCCGTTTATTTCATGATCTTGGTGTTTTCCTCATGATTGAGATGGGTTACTTGATAACTTAGGTATATGCATGGGCGTATACCTAAGTAAAGGTTATATGTTGAGATCTTCTTTGTGGTTATCCATGTTGGTTTTGGTGAGACCTTGAGGGTCTTGGGGTTCCTACTGAGAGTCGTTATACTCACCCCTGCACGGGCTATGCCCGCACCTTGTTGTGTTGTTTGCAGACGACGGACAGTGCTGACAAAGGCCGAGTGTTCGAGGACTGAATGGTACCCGGAGGTGGACCACACGATGAGTCAGTATCCGGAGGTGGACTTCGCGACGAGACGACACAAAAAGGAGGTTGATGGGCAAGGTCGTTGTGGAGGCTATATGTACCTACCCTTCAGGTAGGATCCGTGGTGGATGATCCAGGAGCTGCGTCATCTGTACCTACCCTTCAGGTAGAATCCGAGGAGGACGAACCAGGAGTCGCTTCCGTTCTTCCAAATGTTGTCTTTTTCTGTTTTACTTTGTTCAGTTATAGTTGTACTTTTATTGGGGTTTGTATTATGGACCATTTACCTTTCAGAACTTCTCTTTGTACTTAGTGTTTTACTTATACTTGTACTTTGTGGTGTTTTGTTTACTTTTATAAAGGCAATGCCTTCCCAGTTATCGGGATTTACGCCTTTGGTGCTAGTCACCAGCCCCTGGCCTATGGAAGGCGGGATTGGGGTAGTCACGGAACGCGCCCCGAGGACGGGTCGTGAAAAAATAGGATTGGTCCCCAGAATGTGATCAATTGTAAACTCTACTTTCATTATATGCGGTAATAATTAAAAGTTTTTCAATGAAACATATGGATATTGATCAACGATTTCTGGAAAATTATTACCCTAGATATCTTCCATCAATCCCAATGTTAATGCCACCTGATTTTAAGAAATTTTTCCAAGTACGGGTTCCAAGATGCTTGTCTTCACAAAACTCTCTCTTCTAATGAAATTCTGGAATCCATCCTTAGTTGTGAAACTAACTATTCAGCTATAACAATAAATGTGATCCATGAATGTTTTCAACCAATCCATACATAGGATTACATCATAGACATCCATCTCTAGTTCTGAGAATTCCCATTTTAGATTATCTCCATCAATAATCACATAACATTATCAACATAGATTGGATTAATATTCACATTGACTAAGAGGAGTATGAAGATTTATCACAAAAGGAATCATGTATAGGTTTGTAATTATGAAATAAACTGAATGAGATGAAATGAAGGAATTTGATGGACCAGTATCAGAAAACACATGTATAAGGTTATAATTCAAATTTATCATACCTATCACCCTAGTTGGTTATGCCCAATCATCTACAGTCATTTACTTAGCTCCATATAATTTCCTCGTTGCTACACTCTACTCCTTGTTACCATGTTATGATATCACTTGGTGGCAAGATGTGAAATTCCTTAAATAACTATGGATAGTTGTAATCTAATAATGATTCTAATTTTTCTATCCTTTCCTTATCAAATCATATGATTCTTGGGACACTTGAGAAGTGTCTCGAGCACCTTTCCTCAAAGAACATTGATAATAGCACTAATATGTCCCATCTTATTTCAATTATAGAATCCATCTGGTGGTGTTGTATCATCTTTCTTCATGTGGTTAAAGGAGCCACTATGGGATCATCCTGCCATTGATGTGGGTCTCATAGGAAGATTCATTGATCCAGCTATTTGATTTTGATTTCCGATCACACCTCAGAAGTAGTTGTCCCTCATTCACATTCTCACATAATTAGAGTTAGTATAATTTCCCATTTGTATCATGATAATTCCCCCTCCCTTAGTTTTTAGATTTCTCATTTGACCACATTCCCTCTATTTGAAATATCCAGATAGTCTATAAAGCAGGGCACAACTTATAAGGAACCGGCCTTAAACATTACATAATATTTAATTAAATGAATAATTCACATTGAGGATCTTTTCAGGATTAGAGTTTTAGGGAATTCGGACATAACTATTACATCTCAAAATATTACAAAGTAGTAACTTCTACCCAGAATCCATTTTTTCATAAAATAAAAACTCTTAAAACAAGTCATGTCTAATTCCATGTTAAAGAGAGCATGGCTTTTCCTTGATCCCATCCTTGACCTTATTCATCTTTAAGTCCTGTGAAAAACATTTCAAAACATGGGATGAGCATAAAAGGCTCAGTAAGGGTTATAAAACAGTTGATGAAAACATTTGTTCATAAATACATACAAAAGATGAACTATTTTACTTACCTCATGAAATCATAAGATTTATGAAAGACGCATAGAAGTCATAAATCATAAAGGTAATTTGCGGCATCCATACTATACTTACATTATAGCTATCACAGCTATATAGAGATTTACTTTGGAATACCCATCATAGTATATTCCCTAAATCTCTTAGGAGAAACATTCATGTTTACCTCCGTCACGTTACTCAATGCATTGGAGAGTTATATCGGGCTCACCCGCACTAGGTTTATCTCGGAACCACCCGTATACAAAAATAATTCCCATGAACTATAACATGATCATAATACATAACATAAGAATAAATGAAAGATAACATTTCCACATTGTAATAATAAAATATCATTTCAAGATATTGAAATAATAAATCCATTCTCAAAATCATTTTCAATAACAAAATAAATAAAAAAGAGTATTTGGTATTTATTTTTCCTTTTAAAAACATTACGGCCTATTAAAAAGGCCAAATATCAAATAATACTCGCGGTGGCAGAAAGGTCGTTGTCACCGCTAATGTTAAAAAAAATTAATTTTTTTCATTTAGTAAAACGATTCGTATAAAAAGATTCCCTTTGAATAAAATGAAAATTCAAATGGGTTTATTCACCGTATAAAATAATGTCATGTATAAGAAATGCCTCAATGAAAGGAGATTGAGACGATGTCCCTTACCTCGTGTCCGACATGACTTGATCGTTCTTTAATATCCTAAATAATAAACTAAAGTTAATTTCTACTTGGTTAAGAAGAATTTTCAAGCTTATTATTAATTTTATATAACATATTACCATGTTATAACATTATGTAATCATTTAAGTTAATAACGTTCATTTTGTCGATATATGGTACTTGAGTCAAAATGGACACCTTATATTTACAAGTTGTCCATGTGGTCAATAGTTCATTATATCCAGAATTATATTCATGATTTGGATATCATATATGTCATATATATCCAGTATATACATGTTTTTTAATAGTACATAACTTTTAGAGGTAAGAAATGAAATGCACCATTCATGGAGACGGTAAGCCGTACGTACGCATGAATGTTACTTTCATTTCTATTTCTTATTTTAATGGAAATAAAACATAATGATAGATAGTTATATTATAATTCCAGAATAATATCATATATCATATCATTAACTTTGTCCTTTATACATCCCACATAAGGCATTAACGAGTCACATCACATTGAGGGGGCGGTAGTCCGCACATCCTCAAATGAGATTATCGTATTTAACCACTATAGAAACCATAAAGGCTTGCTATAAAAATGGTAAGTAAATATGCATAAGGAAATTAATAACATAGTATGTATCATATATAAATATATTTCCATCATAATGGCCACCATGAGAGGCGGTAAGATGTAATTGAACAATCATCGCTTCGTGAGGCGTTAGTTTTCCATCCACAGAAACATTATGTTCTTAATCCATTAGATGGAGGTGTGTGTAAGTGCAGTTAGAATACATTTCATAACAACATACTAGTATATTTAGGATACTGTTTTTGTCACAAAATAAAGGAAATAAAAATAGTTTAGGGGTTGGAGAAGTAAAATAAAAGATAATAATTTAAGAGAAACGGTTACATTCAATTTGGGTAAATCTCTTTGGTTTGAACCAAAGGACTTATTGAAATGCCTTCTTCATAAGTTAGGGATTCTAGGAGGAGGATAGTGATGTTGGGAGATTAATTGGTCAGAGTTTGGACGAGCCAAATGGCTTGAGAGGTGTGAGGAATTGGATAGAAGTGGTCACCTTTTATAAGGGAGAGGAGGGGCTCTTTAGGGAAGTGTGAAAGTATTATTTTATAATATAATGATATTCGGGTTCTAATGGTCCAAAAATCATTAAGGTCGAAGATAAGATGACTCATATTTGAAATAAAATCATACAATCAGAATTGTACAAGTTTTGGATAATATTTTAATCATTATGATCTTATTTATTTTAATCATTTATTAATGAGGTAAATACTGCATCATTATTGCATCATGAATAATTTAATTTATTCGATGTCTAAAAATTATAAAAAAAATAATATCATGTAGGAAGTATTTTTATCCTTCCAATGAATATTTATAGTCAAAAATATCCTTTATATAACACCATATAAAAATTAATTACTAAAAGATTTTTTTTATGTCTATTTTTCCTTTACATAAATTAATTAGTCTAAATTGTCATTATCACTTCCATGTGAATCAATGGGGTCCCAAAATCGACCCAAAGATTCTCAGGGTCGTTAATAAATCAACCAATAAGGTTTGGACTAGTTTTAAAGTAATTTTGAATTATTATAATATTCTTTTGACCTTGAATTACCCAATTTACCTTTAACCGCGGTAAATAAAAGTCCAAAGTTACTATTCACCAAAAATTATTTTCATCATAATGAACCACATTTTACTTCTTGATAACAACCATGTATGTCGGATTTTTGTAATTCAGTTGACATAAGTTGTAAAATTCCATTTAAATGAAAAAGTTGGTTTCTTTAACTACCACTAAGTGGTGTTACTATTCATAAAAAATTGTAGTTTTTCAGAAAAATACCAAAAATTCAGCCTAAGCTATATTTGATATTATGAATTAAAAAATGATATCTATTTTTCAAAATTCAAAAAAGATAAGTTGCATTAATTAATTTAAAAATTAATTTCCACTGTTAAAACAAATAGCGTGTTTTTATGAAACAATAACTATCAAAAGATTGATACTTGTTAATGTCCAATTTCAATGTGAAATTAATTCCAATGACCAAAATTGGATTAAATGGTAAGAATATATTTTAATTTCACATTAAAAAAATTAATTAGATATTCTAACCATATAAATAAATTAGATTAAAAATCACTTTTGAATTAAAATACAATATTTTTCCATAATCATTAAAAAATGAACTTTATCAGAAAAATACCAAAGAATTACCCAAACTAAAATTTGATGTCCTAATTCTAAATAAAGATTTTATTTGGTCATATATAATGTATTAAAGTGACCAAAACTAGATTTAAAAAGGGTTCTCCATTAAAAGGCGATAAATCGTCCTTTTAATGTAAATTATGCTTAAAATTAGATTCATTCACATTTTAATCCTCTAACTTATATTGGATAAATGTAAATACATTTAAAAAACATATATAATCATATTGTAGTTAGTTTTTTTCATCTCACCAATACAAAGACTCGGAGTTAAATACCATTTAAACTAATAATATTATACTATTAGTGTGCAACAGAAGATTCCAAAGAAACTCGTTGTTGCGTATCGGGTATGCTATCGAACATAGCGACCCCTTTAAAGTAAAATTAATATTTAATTCAAAAATATTAATAAATATGAAATATGTCTTCTTCTTTATTTTCTTGTGATGATACATCCTTCTTCTTTTTGGGAATTGTGTCCTCGCAATTTTTATTTACTTATCAAAATAAGTGGGGGTATTTATCCCTCATTGCATTTTCAGATTCTCACGTTGCCTCTTCAACCATATGGTTTTTCCACAAAACTTTTACCTGGTGAATTACCTTATTCCAAAACACTTTCTCTCTACGGTCAAAAATCTGGACTGGTTGTTCTTCATAAGAGATATTCTCTTCCAACTGAACTACCTATGGGCTCAAAACATGAGATGGATCTGGAATATACTTTCTCAACATCGAAACATGTAAAACATTGTGTACCTGGGATAAAATTGGAGGTAAATCCACTCTATACACAACTTATCCAACTTTCTCTAGAATTTCATAAGGTCCAATAAACCTCAGACTCAACTTTCCCTTCTTACCAAAACGCATCACACTTTTCCATGGAGAAACTTTGAGAAATACATGATCACCTACCTCAAAAGAAAGACCCTTCCTCCGGTTATCTGCATAACTTTTCTTTCTACTCTGAGCTATTCTCATGTACTTCTGAATCAACTGAACTTTCTCTACCATCTCTTCTAACAATTCTATTCCCATTATCATCCTTTCACCTACTTCATCCCAAAAATCTCTAGTTCAACAACTCTTTCCATATAATGCTTCAAATGGATCCATCTGTATACAGGAATGAAAACTATTATTATAAGAAAATTCAACCAAAGAAAGATGTTGATCCCAAATTCCCTGATAATCCATCGAGAAAGCACGTAGCATATCCCCCAAGGTTTGAATTGTTCGTTCTGACTGCCCATCTGACTGAGGATGAAAAGATGTACTAAAGTTCAATTCAGTACCCAATGACTTCTGAAGGCCTTTCCAAAAGTTAGAAGTAAACATGGGATCACGATCAGATAAAATATAGAGAGGGACTCCATGCAACCTAACTATCTCTCTAACATACAACCGAGCAAGTTGATCTAGAGACAAAGTATCTTTAATAGGAAAGAAATCAGAAAATTTAGTCAATCGGTCAACTATAACCCAGATTGCATTATTACCTTGAGATGTCTTTGGTAATCCCACAACGAAGTCCATGGATATATTTTCCCATTTCCACTGTGGCACCATTAAAGGCTGAAGAATTCCTTTGGGTAACTGCCACTTTGCTTTAACCAGCTAGAAATTCAAACACTTCAAATTAAAATCAGCAATATTTCTTTTCATTTCATCCCACCAGTAATACTCCCGAAGATCTCTGTACATACTAGTACTACCAGGATGAACTGAAAAAGGAGAAATATGAGCTTCACATAACAACTCATTATTCAATTGTGAATCACAAGGAACACATAATGTGTTCCCAAATCTCAAAACACAATCATTATCAATGTTAAATTCAGGTAACTTGCCCTTCTGAACCAACTCTGCCTTTTTCTGCAACTCACTGTCTCCCTTCTATGCGTGGCTTATTTTGTCTGATAGAGATGATCTCACTGACACCTGAAACAAAACAAAAGAATTTCCTACACCAACAACTTCTATTCCATAATTCATCAAATCAAAAACAAAAGGATCTTTTTCCAAATGTATCATGGTTAAAGAAGAATTACTTTTTCAAATCAGGGCATCAACCACTTTATTATATTTTATCGGATGGTAAAGGATCATGAAATCATAATCCTTGATTAATTCCAACCATATTCTCTGTCTCATGTTCAATTCTTTCTAAGTGAATATATACTTCAAACTTTTGTGATCAGTATATATTTAACACTTCACTACATTCAAATGATGTCTCCAAATTTTTAAATAAAAAACAACAGCAACTAATTCCAAATCATGTGTAGGGTTATTTAACTCATGTGGTTTCAACTGATGTGATGTATAAGAAATTAACTGATCATTTTTCATTAGGACACAACCCAGTCCTTTCAAAGAATCATCACTGTAGATAACAAACTCACCATCTCTAGAAGGCAGTGCCAAAACTGGAGCATTCACCAATCTTCTTTTCTATTCCTAAAAACAATCATCACATTATTTTGTCCAAATGAACTTAACAGCATTTCGAGTTAACTTAGTCATTGGAAAAGATAACTGTTAAAATTTTTCAACAAACCTCCGGTAATAACCTGCCAAACCAAGAAAACTATGGTTCTTGATTATATTTGTGGGTCTTGGCCATTCTTCAACAACTTCCATTTTAGCAGGATCAACAATTATGCCATTTTTTTAAATAATGTGACCAAGGAAAGAAATTTTTTTTAACCAAAACTCACACATGATGAATTTCCCATAAAGTTTCTTTTCTTTTAAAGTTTTCAATACAACCCTTAATTGACTTCCATTTTCTTCCTTACATTTAGAATAAACCAAAATATCATCAATGAACACAAAGACAAACATAACCAAGAACTCACAAAAAGTTCTATTCATAAGATCCATGAATACCGCAAGTGCATTTGTTAACCCAAAAGGCATAACTAAAAATTCATAATGTCCATATCTAGTAAACAATGCGGTCTTCAGAATTTCGTCTTCCTTTACTTTCAACTGATGGTACCCCGACCTCAAGTCGGTCTTCGAAAACTACTGAGCTCCCTGGAGCTGATCAAACAAATCATCGATATAAGGAAAAGGATACTTATTCTTAACAGTGATGTTATTCAATGCTCTATAATCAATGAAAAGTCTCATTTAACCATCCTTCTTTTTAACAAACAAGACAATATCACCCCATGGTGACATGCTAGGTCGAATGAAACCTTTATCTAATAACTCTTGAAATTGCTTCTTTAACTCTAAAAGTTCAATGTGAGCCATTCGATAAGGGGGTTTTGAAATTGGCTTAGCATCAGGAACTAAGTCAACAGTAAATTCAACTTCTCAATCAGATATAATACTTGGAAACTCATCAAGAAAAAAACCAAGGTACTCATTTACCACTAGCACATCATTAATCTAAACAGTCCCTTTGTTTTCAACAAAATGTGCATGGTAACATTAATTTCTATCTTTTTCCTATTTTTCAGCATCCTGATATGTTATCAAAAGTAAGGGTTCATTCTTGTACACAAACTGAAAATAATTCTGAAAAGAAATCTCTTTAGCTCTACAGTCAATCTTAGCATGATAGGAAGAAAGCCAATCCATGCCCAATATAACATCAAACTCTACTAGAGGAAAAACAGTAAGGTTTTTAGGTAGATTCTTTCCGCACGCAAGGACAGGAATGTTCTTATATTTTATTTTGGTCTCAACATTTACTCCAGGTGTTTTTAACATATGTTCAGTATTCATATCAGGAGATGGAATTCCCAATTTACTAGAAAACTTCTCAGAAATGAAAGAATGTGTAGACCCTGAATCAAACAACATATTGGCATAATCTGAACAAACAAACAGTGTACCTGATACAACTTCAATTTATGGCCCAACATCTTCTGAAGTAGTTGAAAAGGATTTAGCCACCCATTTCTGCTTGTAGTTGGGATGGTTTCATTCAGAGGAGTTCTTTGTCGGACACTCATTTTCATAATGACCCATTTAATTGCACTTGAAACATTTTACTGACTGTAAATCAGATTTTTGTCTTACCATTACCCTGATCGTTTTTAGTGCAATTACGAGCCTTATGTCCCATTTTACCACATCGGTATCACTTACCAGAATTCAAAAGACATTCCCCAGAATACTTTTTACCACAATTTTCACAAACTGTAAATTTATGTTTCTTACCATCAGACTTTTTTGAAGAGTTATTCCCTTTCTCCTGCCACCTCGACCTCTTATTTTGTTGTTTGTCAATGAATACCTGATCATCGGAAAACTCCATTTCAACCTTCTACGCACAACGAACAATCTTTTCATAACTTTTGAACTCATGAGAAGTTAAATCCCTTAGATACATTGGCTTTAAACCTGAGTAAAATTGATTGATTTTACTATCAACATCTCGTATGAAATTTATAGCATACCTTACTAGTCGAGTGAATTTTTCTTCATAAGCATCCACTGAGTCATCCTCCTTCCTCAATTCTAGGAATTGTTTTTCCATCCTAAGATAAACCACATTAGGGAAATATTTCTCAATAAATATACCTTTGAATTCATCCCAATCGAGAGGATCAATTTCTTCATTATCCCTAATATTTTTCACCATCGACCACCACTAATCAGCTTCACCTTCAAAACGGTAAACTGAAAGACTACCATTTTGATGTTATGAACATCCCATGACATAAAAAATCTTCTCTAGTGCTTTAATCCACCCTTAAGCTAGCACTGGGTCAGATGATCCTCTGAATGATGGGGGATGTTGCCTCATGAAATGCTCCACTACTAAAATGTTCCTCTGTGGTTGATCTGGCTGACCTTGTACATGGATACCACCACCGTTTATCACCTGAGTCAACTGTTCCATCAGGGAAAAAACCTGTTCAGTTCCGATTCCGACCATCTCAGGTTGCTAATTTGGAAGGTTGTCTTCCTCTAGATGTCATCCCAACCTAGCTGCCATGTTTCCTCTGCAGAAAACCATTCTGAACAAAGAAATATCTTAGGCGAAGCAACATGGTAATCTGTAAATGCTATATGATTTCAATAACAACATAAATTACTTTATGAAAATTTATTTAACAACACCATAACTCCTAAAGTTATCTAAACCGACCTCTGATACCAACTATAAGGACCCAGCCTTAAACATTACATAATATTGAATTAAATGAATAATTCACATTGAGGATCTTTTCAGGTTTAGAGTTTTAGGGAATTAGGACATAACTATTACATCTCAAAATATTACAAAGTAGGTACTTCTACCCAGAATCCATTTTTTCATAAAATAAAAAATCTTAAAAAATTCATGTCTAATTCCATGTTAAAGAGAGCATGGATTTTCCTTGATCCCATCCTTGACCCTATTCATCTTTAAGTCCAGTGAAAAACATTTCAAAACTTGGGATGCGCATAAAAGGCTCAGTAAGGTTTATAAAACAGTGAATGAATACATTTGTTCATCAATACATACAAAACATGAACTCTTTTACTTACCTCATGAAATCATAAGATTTATGAAAGACACATAGAAATCATAAATCATTAAGATAACATGCGGCATCCATACCATATTTACATTGTAGCTATCACAGCTACATAGGGAGTTACTTTGGAATACCCATCACAATATATTACTTAAATCTCTTAGGAGAAACATTCATGTTTACCTCCATCACATTACCCAATGCATTGTAGAGCTATCTCCGGCTCACCCACCCTAGGATTATCAAGGAACCACCCGTATACAAAAATAATACCCAAGAACCATAACATGATCATAACACATAACATAAGCATAAAGGAAAGATAACACTTCCACATTGTAATAATAAAATATCATTTCACGATATTGAAATAATAAATCCATTCTCAAAATCATTTTCAATACCAAAATACGTTAAAAAGAGTATTTGGTATTTATTTTTACTTTTAAAAACATTCCGGCTTGTTAAGGAAGCCAAAGATCAAATAATACTCGCGGCGGTGGAAAGGTCATTGTGACCGCTTACGTTAAAAACATTCCTTTTTTTCATTTAGTAAAACGCTTAGTATAAAAATATTCCCTTTTAATAAAATAAAAATTCAAAGGGGTTTATTCACCATATAAAATAAAGTCGTGTATAGGAAATGCCTCAATGAAAGGATATTGAGACGAAGTCCCTTACCCCGTGTCTGACTTGACTTGATCATTCATTAATCTCCTGAATAATTAACTAAAGTTAATTTCGACATTATTAAGAACCTTTTTCAATTTTATTATTCATTTTATATAAATTATTACCATGTTATAACATTATGTAATCATTTAAGTTAATAACGTTCATTTTGTCGATATTTGGTAGGTGAGTCAAAATAGACACCTTATATTTAAAAGTTGTCCATGTGGTCAATAGTTCATTATATCCAGAATGATATTCATGATTTGGATATCATATATATCATATATATCCATTATATAAATGTTTTTTAATAGTACATAACTTTTAGAGGTAAGAAAAATAAATGCACCGTTCACGGAGACGGTAAGACGTACGTATGCATGAACGCTACTTTCATTTCTATTTCTTATTTTAATGGAAATAAAACATAATGATACATAGGTATATTATAATTCCAGTATAATATCATATATCATATCATTAACTTCATCCTTTATATATCCCACATTAGGCATTAATGAGTCACATCACTTTGAGGGGGCGGTAGTCCGCACTTCCTCAAATGAGATTATCCTATTTACCCACTATGGAAACCATAAATGAATGATATAAAAATGGGAATTACATAAGCATAAGGAAATAATAAACATAGTATATATCATATATAAATACAGTTTCATCATAATGGCCACCATGAGAGGCAGTAAGATGTAATTGAACAATCATCGCTTCGTGAGGCATTAGTTTTCCATCCACAGAAACAATATGTTCTTCATCCATTAGATGGAGGTGTGTGTAAGTGTAGTTCAAATACTTTTCATCAAAACATCCTAGTATATTGAGGATACTGTTTTTGTTAAAAAAATAAAGGAAATAAAAAGATTTTAGGGTTAGAGAAGTAAAATAAAAGATAACAATTTAAGAGAAACTGTTACCTTTAATTTGGGTAACTCTCTTTGGTTTGAACCAAAGGAATTCTTGAAATTCCTTCTGCCTAAGTTAAGGCTTCTAGTAGGAGGAGATCGATGTAAGGATATTAATTGGGCAGATTTTGGAATAGCCAAATGGCTTGAGAGGTGTGAGGAATTGGATAGAAATGGTCTCCTATTATAAGGGAGAGGAGGGGCTCTTTAGGGAAGTGTGAAAGTATTATTTTATAATATAATGATATTCAGTTTCTAATGGTCATAAAATCATTAAGGTCAAAGATAAGATGACTAATATTTGAAATAAAATCATCCAATCATAATTGGACATATTTTGGATAATATTTTAATCATTATAATCTTATTTATTTTAATAATTTATTAATAAGGTAAATACTGCATCGTTATTGTGTCATAAATAATTTAATTTATTAGATGTCTAAAAATTATAAAAAAAATACTATCTTGTAGGAAATATTTTTATATTTCCAATGATTATTTATAGTAAAAAATATTATTTATATAACACCATATAAAAATTAATTACTAAAATATTTTTGTTTATGTCTATTTTGCCTTTACATTAAATTAATTAGTCTAAATTGTCATTATCACTCCCAGGTGGATCAATGGTGTCCCAAAAATGACCCAAAGAATCCCATGGTCGTTAATGACTCAACCAATAAGGTTTAGACAAGTGTTAAGGTAATTTTGAATTATTATAATTTTCATTTAACATTGAATTACCCTATTTACCTTTAACAGAGGTAAAAAAAGTCAAAAGTTACTATTCACCAAAAATTATTTTAATCTTAATGAACAACATTTTACTTCTTGATAACAACCATTTAAGTCGGATTTTTTAAATTCAATTCACATAATTGGTAAATATCTATGTAAATGAAAATGTCGATATTTTTAACTACCATTAAGTGGTGTCACTATTCATCAAAAAATTGAAGTTTTTCAGAAAAATACCAAAAATTCAGCCTAAGCTATATTTGATATTCCAAATTTAAAAATGATGTATATTTTTCCAAATTCAAAACATTGAAGTGGAATTAATTAATTTAAAAATTAATTCCCACTGTTAAACCAAAAAGCGTGTTTTTAGGAAACAATAACTATCAAAAGATTGATACTTGTTTATGTCCAATTTCAAAGTGAAATTAATTCCAATGACCAACATTGGATTAAATGGAAAAAATATATGTTAATTTCAATTTAAAACAAATTAAAAAGATAATATAACCATAAAAATAAATTATATTAAAAAGAACTTTTGAATTAAAATACAATATTTTTCACTATTCATTAAAAATGAACTTTATTAGAAAAATACCAAAAAATTACCAAAAGTAAAATTTGATGTCCCCATTCTAATGAAAGATTTTATTTGGTCATATTGAATGTATTAAAGTGACCAAAACTAGATTTAAAAAGGGCTCTACATTAAAAGTCGATAAATTGGCCTTTTTAGGTAAATTATGCTTAAAATTAGATTCATTCACATTTTAAGCCACTATATTTTATTGGGTAAATGTATATACATTTAACAAACATGTATAATAATGTTGTAGTTAGTTTTTTTCATTCCCTCCAATACAACGGCTATGAGTTAACTACCATTTAAAATAATAATATTGTACTATTAGTGTGTAACGTATGATTCCAAAGAAACTCGTTGTTGCGTATCAGGTACGCTATCGAACATAAAAACCCCTTTAAAGTAAAATTAATATTTAATTCACATATATTAATAAATATGAAATATGTCTTATTCTGTATTTACTTTGGATGTTAGACAACTATAATTGAGAGGATCTCCCACCTTAATTCTGATTCTGATATGTGTTCCTTCAAGGATGCACTTGTAGAAATCGTGGCTTCAAAGTGCACAAAATTCATGAATTTAGCCATATAATCGGTGACATATATTTTCAGGCATCAGGATAAAGAAATATTTGATCCTTTGAATCTTTGATTTGGGATTATAGAATTATTAATTCAATAATATTTTAAAATCCCCCCAACTATGGACTTAATCCACTTAATCATATATTGCGAGATACTATCACTGGAAAGATGTATCCTCTAGTATATATGTTTATATCTTGAATTTAAGTTCTAAAGGTGTGATGATGAAATTGAAGATATGATTGAACTTATTTAGCCACACTTCTATATTTTCTAGTTCCATATCACCACAAAAGATGGGTGGGTTCTGTTTCTCAAACTGGACGGAATGATCCACATCACATGGCTCATCCCTCTTGTTCACTGTATCTATTGACTAAATAATTGGATGATAAACTGAACTGTCATTTGGTACACATATTTCTCTGGTAAAACCACATTCTCTATAGCATCTTCCAGTTGGTTTCTGTGACACCTACCAGGTCCCATTTTCAAAACAAACAACAAATTCCATACGTCTCACACTCTTGAAACTAAAGGATTACCATTTCAAATTCAACCACATTAGCTATCACACAATAGTTTTACAAAATAATCCTTTTCCATATTCAACTATCTTAGAAAAATTTTCATCCCACAATTGATAATCAAACCATTTTTAAAATACACTAACAAGGACATTTTCAAAGTCTTTCATTTGAAAATAAATTAATATTTTTTCAAAAATAATTATAGTTTACCAAATCATATATCATTAGTAAAAATGAAATATAAAATCATAGTGGGAATTCATTCATAGAATCAATGTCATGATTTTCTTATTTGATAAATCCATGATAATAAGATTCTAATGTCCTATAATTGTCTGCAATACACTTATATTTCCAATTCCTTGGTAAAATGAAGTTCAGTATAAAAAGGGTTGATATTTTTTTATGCTCTAAATTTCTTGTCCAAAAATTCTACTCCATTATATATTTTCATATCATGTAATATACAAGAATAAATTATACTCCAGGACCAAGAAAAATATTCAACACATGTTCCACAAGTAAGGAACTAGTTGATACCACTTTTCCCAAACTGACTTTGGACTGAAGAAAACTGATACCATTTATCTCAAATAAGATTTAGGACTGAACAAATCAGATATGATATGTAATATACTACCCCTTATCATTTACTTAATAATATGAGAGGATTCCACTAGGATTTAAGAGACATCCCTAAGATACCAAAGGCTAAAAAATAATTTCAAATGGTATCTATATATGTGGGGGACGATTTACCATTTAAGAAAAAAAAACTAATCCAACACAACCAAACTAAACAAAACACTATATGATGAATGATAAAAAGACAAAAAACTCAACAATTTATTTTATATACAAACCTTCCAAAATATATTACAACAGAATCCAAACTAACATCAATGTATATAATGGGAGATAACTCGTAAAATTGCAAGATGATCACAAGACTCCATCCTCCACAATCTCCATCCTCCAATATCACCGATCATCCTAATTATCATGATGTAGTGATAAAGAAATGTAACACATTAAATTTTACAATGTTCTAGTAGATGAAATATACAAAAGAACCAATGTACCAAAGTAGGGGAGAGTACTAAATCTCAACAGGTTTTCCCCAATGACATCCCTACTAACAACAGTGGGATATGAATGTTAGAAACATTTATATAAAACAATTTATATGAAATAATTTTACCAAATAAAATTATAACTAAATATAATCATGTTCTAAAATATTTTACAAAAAATATATTTACATGTTCTAAATCCTCAATATTTTTTAAAATAAATTTTCATGAAAAAAAACCATGCCATGATTTAGATTCAATTCCACCATTTCAACATGGCATAACCAATCCACATAAAATATTCACACCCCCCACATTACATGTATCATTATCACAGTTCCATACTCATGAGTGGTATCTCATTGATTTACAAATTCGTCACATGGTAATTATATACCATGTTCCATAACACTGTTGGCATCAAGCACAATGTCATATTTCATCCCAACCTCCTAAATGAAATATAAACACCCTCCCCAAGTATGATAAAAAGCATTTCCAAAACTAACATTTCAAACTAATTTCAAATAAAAAAATATTGTACTGAAAACCCACTTTCAAAAAACAATCACACAAATCCATCAAAGCCATATTTTAAAATCATGAAACTAAATCACATTGCACAACAATTCACCGCAACTTCAAAATTTCCGAAAAGACCATAAATCATCACTAAAGGGGATTTTTAAATTGTTATGAATAAAAATTTAATAATCAATTACAAGAATATCAATGTATTTGAATCAAATCAAATTCATTTTAGAAAGAGGATTCAATAGTGAATCCACCTAATTTGAGAGTATTGGGGGAAAAATAAATAGATGAAGAACACAAACAAAACTGGGTTAAATCTTCATGAACCTACCATAGATATCTTCCCCTATCATCATAACAAGGAAAACTAATCATATTTGGAATCTGTAACCATATATATACTCACAGTGGGAATAGAACTAAGAAACTATGAAGAGGGGAGATGTTGATCTACAAAAAATGTCTACAAGGATGAAGAAAGATAACATACCTTGAGTAATTGGCTTATAATCCCCATGTAAAGCCTTCACATCACATCTGCTTTTAATGGAAACCCTTAATTGAGATTTGGGGATGAGAAAACTAGATTTAGGGCTACATAGGATGGATAAAATAGGAACATTATGGAAAAAACTTTTTTGATGCACATTTCTAGGATCTATCTTTGACCGTATACATGGTTTAGTCACACATACAAGCAAACCATGCAATAATTTTGTAATAGCAACTTTCTTAAGGATGATCCACTCACAATAAAATTTCACAGCCTCTATAATAATGTAACAAACATATCAAACCCACTACCTCAAATTGTGCTAACCATTTTTAATGTTCTCAGTTTATCCTAGGTTGTCCCATGGTTTGGACAAACCATGTGTCTTCCCATTAGCGCCAAAACACAATTAAAATTATCCACACTCATTAAAACATCACCCATATAATTTATATACTTAAAATCATAAATAATTGATTTCAAACTAGAAACCATGGGTGCTATATTGTTTCCTAGTGTATTCAATATTTTGGTTCCAAAATTTGTAGATCGGAGATATTTTTTTGGGAAAGGATATTTCATGAAAAGGTGGCGGTGATTCAAAATGTTTTAATCATGTAACATTTTGGGATAATATCATAAATATATAAAAAAATGATTTAGTTCACATTATGTTATATTTTTTGAATGATGAACTTATGTTACACATGTCGAATTATATGAACCCGTGAAATAAAGTAGAAGTGATCGGTATAAAAGAGTGTTATGTGATAAAGGAGACATCAAAAATTGTTTCCATGCATGGAAAAATGTTTCATGCAAAGTGGCTGGAAGGTGATAGACTTGCACATAGGGTTAGACAAATCTATAAATTAACAGATACATTCCTCATGTGGGTAGATCAACCCATAGAGAAAATAAAAACTCAAAATCACATAAGAGGTGAGAAAAAATGGGGTTTCACATAAAGAGAGTTGCGATCAAGGAATGTTAGTTTCACACAAGTTGGTATTCTGAGACATTTATAAATTTTTCATTAAAGGTGTTAATGTTTCGTGATACAAATCCAATGATTATATGAATGAAAATGGGGATCAAAATTATATTTACCTAGTAAATATTTGGTAATGTGGTATTAATACTGTGGATCAAATTGGAACATGATAATTCAATAAAATGATTTGTAAAACATGTTGATTCACGAAATAAAAACAGGATCTTATGATGTTATTGGGAGCACACTTCATTTGAGAGAGAAGTGATCGTTTATATTGTAATTGGTTGTTAACCAAGAGGGATAATGAGTCTATTTGAAACTCTATAAAAAAGTGTGATTTTAGTGGATTTGGTATGTCGACATTTTGTTTTTGTATTCTGTTGTACATATCCTAGTGTGATTTAACCATGTAAAATTGTTGTGCCTATTTCATTCCTACACTTTTGTTCTTAAAATTCTACAGTAAAGGGAGATAATATTATTATTTTTAAATGAAATAAGATCTGAATGGTATTTTTTTATCTTTCATACCTTGTTTCACAACCCTTTGGTATATTCAACCTATTTGGGATAAAAATTTGTATCATAGAAAAAAATTAATAACATTGTATTTCTCTTGGAGGTTATTAATTAAAAGCGGTTTTTGGACATTGATTGAAACAATTTTCAATTATTGAAGATTTTGGTGCATCACTATTTCTGATCATTTGGAATGGATTACTTTATAGATGTGATGCATGATATTTCAGCCAGTGTGGATAGTGGTTCTTTATTAGAAGTAGACCATGGAGAATTATATGTTGACAATAATGCTATCAAGTAATTGTGGGGTTCACTATCCTATGTATTTTATATAAAGGTGACATCATAAAAGAAATCAGATTATATGTTGGTAATGTTTCTAAACATTTATTAGGGTGACACAAAGTTCGGAGATGAAATGATTTAGGTCATGGGGAACACATATGATGATATGATGATGCACTAAAATGAGTTTATTGATGCATTATTTGATCGATTGAATGTTGTTGTGGATGAAAAGAGCGTTCTTAGAGATATTATTAAAGATTTAAATATTGATAATGGAATCATAACAAGAACTCCAACTTAGATAAATCTGAAAGATTCTTTATAGGAAGACAATGATTCAAACGGGTTAACATTAGATAGCATGCACAATACTTTACTTTCATATGAGATTAGAAATGGTGAAAATGATTCTGTTAAATAAAGATAATTCAAATGATTTGGTAATAAAGGCCATGAAGAATCTCACAATTAAATATGGATTGGAGGAATAAGAGGTGGATGATGTGATTCCATTAATTTCCTCAAATATTTAAATATGAAAATTAGTTTTAAATGTGAAAATCCCACTTCCATGAATCCAATGTTTAGCGGTTGGATATATTATAGCACTGTTCCCTTAGAATATTCATTAATATTATGAGGATGTTGCTGAACATACAATGATGAATTTTTCATCCTTTGTGAAAGGTAAGAAATATTTCAATAGAATATTGATTAAAAAATATTCTTCTTTCAAAATAAAATTAATGTTAAGAAGAATCTGAGGATGAAGATATGAGGAACTAAAAATATCATATTGAAAATGTTGTGGTGGTAGTTATAGGTAGTTACTATAAAGATGAATAAAGTGATAATGAAAAATATTTAATTGAAGGAATATTTGATTTTTATAATGAATTATAATCTCTTCATGATGATACATATGATTAGACAGTATAAACGAAAAATGAAAAAAAGGTGGTGTATAATTCCAAACATTATTTGAAGAAGCAGGAATAAGTGATGTCTGGTCTATATGATGAAATTAAAAATAAAAAGTATTCAATGATAGAGATCTTATTAAAGGCTATTGAGTACAATAATAAACTCAAATAATGCTAAAGTTAAATAAATAGATTTAGTAATACTTGAAAATATCAAATAAAATATATTGAATAACATGACGAGGATTTCATTGGGATTTGGTGAAGTTTTAAGGATCACGAAAATATCTTGACTCCCGGTTCAACATCGAGATAGTAGATCATTTTGGGAACATAAAATTTGAATGTTGAGCATTGTTTTCTAACACAATATATGAAACAAGTATATAAAATTGATAATTCTAGTATGGGTATTGGTTGAAATAAAATTGAATGGTTAAAGTCACACTAAAATCACCTACTATAAGACTTAATATTTATTTGGATATGGAGAAGAATCTGAATATTTAGAGAACTAAATGGAAAACTGGTGGGGTTGAAGTGACATTATAGAATTCATCCCACATAGGTTGTTATTGTTGTGAAAATACTCGACACTCACAAAATGTGAATTCTATAGAAAAGACATACCAAAGGGAATAAGAACAAAAAAGGAATCCAAACACATCTCAATATTCTATAATATCCATCAAGGGAGATTGTTTTTTCAGTCGATGATTTTTATACATTGATAGATGTTGTACATCAACCATATAGAGGACTGCGATGAAGCCGAACCATATTGGTCACATGCAGCAACTCAATGAATCATTAAGTGAGGTGAATAATAATCCATTTCATGCTCTGTATGAGGATTTTTTTTCCATAATAGTCTGAGTAAGATCAAAATTATCAATATTTAATGAGTATGAAGTCAAAAACCTAGATGAAAAAAGGAAATAGATAAGAAGGTAGTAGTTTTAGAAATATCTCATAATGAATCAAATCATTCTGGTGTATGGATTCTATACAAGAATACCCATCCCATATATTAGGAAATAAGGATCTTGTTACCATAATAAAATATGAAAATGTAGGTGTTTAAAAATTTTAAAATGATAATGTAATGAAGATATTAGTCATAGTAAAACCGTGTTTGGGCGAAAATAAATGAGACGTGATGATATCTTAGACATTGAAGATCTGAGTAACAACATTTGTAGTTTTAGTTAACAATATGACTTGAAGTAGGCTATAAGATTTACCATGAAGATTTTTAACATAAATGGAAGAGATTTTAAAGTTTTTATACCTATAAAAGTAACAATTTGTAATATCTACATTGTAAAAGGTGAAGAATATATGTGATTTTATCAGAAAAAAATAAAACATGCCATGGAGTAAATGAATTGGTCATCAATTCCAACCATAATAAGAATATCTGAAAAAATGTGATGTAGATTGAGACATCATTAAGTTATCATGTGATCGTACTCATACATGTGATTCTTGACAATATGGGAATATCACAAGAAATGTATAAAAGAAACTAGGAAGAAAGTTCACCAGATTGCTTGTATTTGTGCATGAAGATGTTAGTTGACCTACCTCACCATGATCCATTTATGGGTAGAGTTGTGACATTCTTTTAATTAATGATATCTTAAGTATGGAAAGGTTATTTATCATTTCCTATAAGAATAATGTGTTTAGTTGGATAAATAATGTATAAGTGACATCAAAAAATATTTTTTTACAAAAAAAATTCATGTTTGATACTGATAATGGTATCGAATTTATGAACAACCTAGTGGATGATTATATCAAAAAACAAAGAATGTGTAATCATGTTTATGCTGTGAGAAATTATTATCAAAAAGGGGTGGTTCAGAGGTGAAATCAGATTTTCAACAACATAGTGAGAAAAAAATCTTATTTTAAAGGTCCTCCTAGATATATTCTTGAGGGAAGTAGTCTTAGCATTGGTTTATATATCAAATATGGAAATATTGTGTATAATTTAATAACATAGCTCATATAAAATGTTGTATAGAATAAAAACTATATTGAAATAATTTCTAATATTTTAATATGGATTTTATTCTCAATACAGAGAAACAAATGATATTTGAGCCTTCTGGACATGAGTTTATATTCATTGGATACTCAGGAAAATTAAAATCAAATAAATTCATTAATAAGACAATGGGAAAGTATTTGAATGAAATGATTTCACTATACTATAAAATAAATAGAATCTTCAAAAACATAGTAAATGATTCCCTAATGATAGTGTTTAGGAGGTAATAAACAAATAGGGTGAATTAAAGGGATATATAGATTTAGAAGAAGATAATGATGATGAATAGGAGGAAGTCCTATATATATGTACATAAGATAAGTAATTGAGTTGTAATTAAAAGGAAAAATATCATTGGTTATCATGTAGTGATCATTCACAGATGGAGAATGAGGTATTTAAAATAGAGAACTTTATTGTCTTATATAGAGCCTAAATGTTTTGAGGATGTAGCAATTGATGAATACAGGGATCAGGCTATGAATGAGGATCTAGATCAAATTATGGAGAATCAGACATTTGAAATGGTTTCAAGAAAAATGAATAATCATTTCATCAGGACTAAATGGGTATTTTAAAAAATGAATAATGATTATACCATCATTCAAAAAAATCATTACAACTTTTCAAATGGAAAATATGTAGCTACAGGGTATCGATGTTGATGGAACATTTTCACCTTTTAGAAGGTTATTTACAATCTGAATGTTCCTGGACATAGTAGTGCAAAGAATGTTCAATGTTTTCTTTATGGATGGGAAGTCATCATTTATGAACGGGGTTCTGGAAGAATTTTTTTATTAATCATCCAGATGGTTTTCTCATTCATGATGATTTAAACAGACTTTTTATGCTAAAAAAGATTTATATTGTTTGATGCAAGCACCAAGAACGTGGTACTCAAGGGTCATTTAGTTCTTAAATAATAATGTATTTAAATGTGGTGGAGTTGATTAAAATATTTATGTAAATATTTTATAAATCAAAGGATGTTGGTTTTTTTATATTCATATGACATAATATTTGTTGTAACAGATGATTCAAAGTGTATAATGTTCAAAAAATTCATGAAAAGTGAATTAAAAATGTCAATTATTAGTGAGCTGAATTTTTTTGTGGTTTAATTGTTCTACATAGAAAGAATAAAACATTTATTTATCAATAAAATTATTCAATGGATGATCTGATAATATTTTTAATGGATAATTTTAAGGAGATGATGATGCTGGTGGCTTCCCATATGAAACTATCATGAAATTATGATGGTGATGCAATTAATGTCATGAAATGTTGGTAAATCATTGGAACTCCATCGTACTTAATAATGAAAAGTATTGATATAGTTTTATCTATATATAGGTATAAAGATATCAAATAAATACCAAACAATTTCACTTACTTGATATTATGATAATTCTTTACAATATCAAGGGAATTGTGGATTTCAAATTTATTTATAATAATAAATACCTGCAATATTTATTAGGCAATAAAGAAGAAAATTGGATTAGTTAAAAAGATAATAGAAAATAAATATTAGGTGGTGAATTTTATCTCAGAAGATTATGTATTTCTTGTATAGGAAATAATAATTGTTTCATTTAATTGTGCACTAAATAAGCCAAATATATTGTGGACACTCAATATTTTACCCAATTTTTATTGATGAAGAAACATATTGTGATATAGGATTTTTAGTGAAGCCTCTGATCTAAATCAATTGTGATAATTCTATTGATATAAATATATTCAAAAAACCAGTTTATAACTCATGAAAAGATCACATTAAAATAAAATATCATTTTATCAAGGATAAGGTGGACCACATGCTTTTAAATTTGAAATAATTGCCAATAGAACTACCAGTTACAGACATTCGGGAGAAGGCCATACACAATAAATCATTTTAACATCATTGAATTGATCCAAGACTTTAATAGATTCCCCATATCTGAAATAGTATTGGGTTGGTACCCCCACTCCCATATGTATGGTTTGTTTTTTCATAATGTCTTGATATTCATTCTGAACACCATTTCAAACTCTAACGAAGTGACATTTTTATTGGATAAAAAAGGTATAGAAATTATACCTAATAAAGGGGAGAAATTTCATAAAAATAAAATGTGTTAAGATAATAGAGGGATAGTTTATGTTTTGGGATTTTAAAAACCCATGGAATGTTTATGTGAAATGATGATAATTAGTTGTTATGAAGACATAGTTGAAGTTTATCAGAACATTACTTAAGTGTTTTAATGAATTTCAATGATTTAGAATGAAATCATTTATGTATGGGTAGTTTTTAATATAATGATCATAAAACTGATCGATCAATAGATATACATCATGATAGATGGATTTAGTAATGAAATTATGTAATAAAGAGTTTTATTGATGATATTTTCATTGTGGATATTTTCAGGATAATCTTGTTTCTCACAATGACATGGGATCATGTGGGATTACAGTGTTTGTAGAGTAAATATTTGATATCTATCAAAATATCAAGATGTGATTATTGGTAGTTGATGGAATAATATTTAATGTGGTATCAAAATGTGAAGATTTATTAAGAAACCCACAGGGGTATTATTGGGAAAAAATCTCTCAGGATAACATTAAAAGTTTTTGGGTTAATTTTTTTGTTAATAATGTTGGTTTCCAAGGTCAATAGTGAATTTCATGATATAGTTCTGAAAAATATTTGTTGAAAAATATTCAAGGAAAACAAATGGATGCTTTGGTAGAAACATAGAATTATATATATATATATAGGGTGATGATCATTTCTAGTATTTTCTAAACTTTTTGTAACAAAATTTAGCGAATGGAGGGATTGTTTTTTGAAAAATAATGAATCTTCAAAGGGTTAAGATGACTCAAAAAAATTCACAATTCAAGATTCAAGATCATCACATCATGTTACTTTGAAGGTATGATCTTCATACTATATCATAAATTTCATGAAAAAAGAAATTACATGAAAGAAAAAGAGTTATGCACTCCAGTGAAATAATGAAGATGTGATCGGTGTGAAAAAGAGTTACATGGAAAATGCGGTGTAAAAAATGGTCATCCAATATCAGTGATATGTTGCATCAAATGTGGCTTCAGGGTGAGAGAAAATCACATAGGGTTAGTTGGATCTATAAATT
Organism: Viscum album; assembly: GCA_963277665.1. Taxonomy (NCBI): domain Eukaryota; kingdom Viridiplantae; phylum Streptophyta; class Magnoliopsida; order Santalales; family Viscaceae; genus Viscum; species Viscum album. The sequence goes on along the minus strand of OY728146.1, from coordinate 1,530,071,081 downwards.
GATGACTACACCACTCATTTTAGTAGATGGACCATTATTGGAAATTAGGTATCTGAATATTGGATGAGATATGCAGGGATGGAGTTGCTGATAATCAGAGTAGTTTGGACGGAATAATATTTTCCTGCAATTTAGACTTCCATGACTAAGATTTTTTTGCACGCAAGGTGTAAAATTTTCCTAAAACATGTCCAAAGGTTGTGAAAAAGAAAAAGTGTGAACCATAAGATATTTTCCAATAAATATGTTGTAATGTTTTATTCATATTGTTCATGAAAGTGGAAATTATTAATACACCAAATTAGGTGTAAATCATATTTATTGAGCTAATAAATGTAGGATATTATAAATAATTAGTAAGAACTTTTCAGTTGTGAGAGAAATGTGATTTTAAATTGTTTTTTTTATAAACTAATAGGGATTGTGAGTTTACTCAAAACTCTATACACAGTAGTGCACTTTTACTAGACTTCATACACCATCACCTTAATTTTTTACATTACTCTGATATTTCCTAGTGATGGGGAACCTTGAAAAAGTTGTGTGCCCTGTTCAAGATTTAATTTCTACTAATACACTACTATGTGATAGAGAGAAAATAATTTTGTTTAACAATGAAATAATATTCGAAGGGGGGTGGTTTTTATCATTCGTACCCTAATTCGCCCCCACCACTTTAGGTATTTAACCTAGTTGGGATAACACATAACCCATATAAAATAAAATCATTTGAAAAAATGTCACTATTATGATCATAAACAATATAGAGAATTAATAGTTATTGTATTATTACATCATATCCCCAATAAATCATAATTAACATCAAATATTGTAATCATAGAAGAAAAATTCTTTTAAATTATAATTGGATTATTTAATGAGGAATGAATCCTTATCATTAAGAAATCACTTATTTAAAATCCAAATATTCAAAAAAAAAAAAAATTATTATATTTTTAATGAAACAATAGGATATCTAGTTTCAGCCTCAATGAATTGTATATTGAAGATCGTGATAAATCCCATTAATATCATAATTGTCAAAACTATGATTATGTTCACACCATATATAGAATTACCATTTTAAATATTTTAAAATGACGATTTTTCTTAATTATCATTACAAAAATTAAATCATTAGTAAATATGAATTTAAAAAAAATCATTAATTAATTTTCAAGAAAAATTGACAAAATTATTTTAAAAACAACAGATATGAACAAAAATGTTTTGATTGAAAGAGGTGTAATAAGGATGTATCATAAAAAAATGATTTTTCTTAATTATATTGAGTACCAAGTAGTGGAAAATTTTAAAAAAATTAAAAATTAAAAAAATTGGTGAGGACCAATTATTTAGTTTTCTCATATCAGTATCATATAATTTATTAGTTGGAAAATTAATAAAAATATATTCTAATAAAAATGAGTTTGAATCATAAATCACTTACATAAAGTCTCATAACATTTCATATGTGTTTAATAATCATGTAAAACTAATATATATTTACTATAATTTTTTATACTACATTAATTATATTTATCAAACCATATATTATTTACATATACTATCTTATCATCTATTTTTTAATAATATATGTTATAATAAATGTTCATATTGATAATTTTTCTATTTTTTATGAAATTATTGGGTTTGGAGTCCTTTACCAATATTTTTTCCATGTTTTAATCATATATAAGATGTTAATAATGTGATTCATATCATTTGTAGTAATTTATATACAATTTTATTACTATTAAAATAATTATTTAATGATATTTTTTTACATTGCTCCATGGGGACGATCATCCGTATATACACATGAGTGATATTTCTGCATTTTGATTATTATAACGAAAAGAAATTATATAAAAAATGATATTTATATGAAAATAATATTTTCATAAATGAACATGTATTCATTAACACTATCATTATAACCACCAATGTGAAATGGTGATGAAAAATGATATACATCACCTCTTGGAGGTTGTAGTCCACACGTGCGCACATGCGGTGTTTTGTTTTCCTATGTGAGGGAAATGATATTGATAATGGTTTTACATCAAAATGATAAAAATTAGAATTGTGATATTATATTCATTTTTCAAAAATGGACAAAATTTATTTTGAAGTGGTAAGAGAAGATATAATGTTGAATGCACTAGGTTAAGAGTCATACCTCTTTATTGAAAAAATTGTTTAAGAATACACATTTATCCTTCAGAGGATGGTATTTTGGAAATAATATGAGATCAAGGATTATTGGAAGGATGATATGAAACTATTATGGATTATAATTTCTTATTTAGTGGGGCAAATTTTGAGAATAAGGGAGTTGGAGAGATATTGTTTAATAAATGTGGGATATGGAAAACATTGAATTACATATATATTAAATAATATATTAATCATAATCATTCCATGTTGATCCATGGAACCCAAATTTCAATTATAATATTTAATAAGGTGGAGTAAAATCATAGAATCAAATTTTTACATGCTTTTTATTGATTTTAAGCCTTATCTCATAGTTTAACCTCTTTAACCCATGTTTTATCCTTAACCACGATAACATATCGTTATACCATGATAAAAATATTTCATGTGCCTCCCAAAATAATTATACAAGAAAATTTTATTTTTTTGGTATACATTTTGATATATTCACTTTCTATTGTTGGAATAAATATGAATATAGAAAATCCATGAAATACCATTTTTAGTAAAAATATCTTATTTAAGAGTAACAATAATAGCTCTTTGAAGTATATAAATAACTTAGGGTCATTGAATTAATTTGTTTAACTTATAGAAAATAGAATGTAATAAAAAGTGTATATTGATCAAAAATTGAATGGAAGCTTCCAAACATGATGCAAAATTCAAAGACCAAAAATAGTTTTCTATTTGATTATAATATTTATTATCTTTAAAAAATTCAATCACGAGTTCCCAATTGAAATATTGTTTTTATAAACAATATTTAATTCTTAAACATATAGTTTTTTTTAGAACCACACATGTACATGGATAAAGACATTTTTAGAGTGATTCTAAATCATTACCTTATAGTTTTAATATAGTTTTACATCGTTTATCTAGGTGAATTTTATTTACCATGAATACTATTTATAATGAACATAAACAAAGATAAAACCATTATAATATATTAATTATGATAATTAACAATATATAATAAATTTTGATATATCAAATTTTTTGGTTGAAATTCATTTTAATATAATTTTATATAATATAATGAAAATAGTTTTTTTTTTGAAAAAAGTTTCTTTAGGGTCAAAAATTAACTTATTCTAAACTCAATTATTGTGCAGATTCATATTTTATTTATTATAATTTTTATTAATAATTTTGACTTGCTTTGATTTACAGTTAAATTCGTGGAATTATTATACTTTTTTTGACAAAAAAATGAACATTTTTGGGAAATAATTATTTTTCACTACTTATAAGAAAATCAATAAATTATGAAAAATATCAACATTTCTCTATCAACCATTATTGAAAAATTTGTTTTAAAATAATATCATATTTGTTACATAATATTAGTAAATGTCTACAATCCTTTAACATATTCAAAAACACTAAGAACTAGAATTATTTTTTTAAAATTATTTTTCATGTATAAAATAAATTTTTATTGAAATATTATTACTTTTGTATCATATGTTAAAAAATGAATTTGAATTTTATAAAAATTTATTTATATTATTTATAATGTGCTCATAATGTTTCATTCCACAAGTATTAATTATTAAGTCATAATAATTATAATTGAATAATATATTTATAAAATAGTTTATTTAAACATGATGTCGTGTTTAAATAATGTTATCAATGAAATAAAATTATTTAATGATAAATATATCATTATATATCGGCTTAGTGAAATTCCAAAAAATATATAATTTTATTTTATTTTTAATAATGTTACACTCATAGTTGACTTTCAATTACACTATCATCTTGATTTAATCACTAAACATCTCTAATATAAGGGTAATTTCCATTATCCAATGAATTATGTCTCTTAAATAGATATAATAATTAATTCCCATTTATTTCATAATTAGATTATTGATATTATAAGAAATTATATCACTGAACTACTCTAAAAATTTTATTACATTTCCAACATATTGTATCTTCTCTCAACAGACATCACAATTTCATTTTATATTAGAGTTTCTAACACATCATTAATCTCAACATGGCCAATATTTACAATCCCTAAACATTATTTTATTTGTCCCCTTATATGTTCCATTAATTACATAGTCAGAGAATTGACATACGCTTTATTAAACATTATCATTCGTCTCATGAATACTTATGAATATTTATTCATTATTTCTCATGTAACGGTAATGTATTACCACTATGTGAAATCCAAAGGTATACAAACAAGCATTTATGCTTTTATATCTATCATCGTATAATGAGAATCAATTAGTATACTATGAAAAAATTTATTTACACTCAATAGGCCAGTAAGATTATTAATAAGATACCAACCCTTTTATCTCATAATATATCTCTTACCTAGACATCCATATAGGGTTCAAAAGGATGGATTAACCATTACACATATGGAATTAAAGTAATTGAAAAAACCTGAAATCAAAATTTATTATGTGTTAAAAGTATTATAATCATAAAACGATATAGATATATCTATGTGTGTGTGTGTGTGTGCACGTGTGTGTGTTATTTTAAAAATTTACCAACCATCTATGATACCACAAGGGTCTCCATAATGTTTCTATATATTTTATTATATGACACAATATATGAATGAAGAGAAAATATTGGTATTATATTATGCAAAAATATCCTCAATCATTAAAAAATGATTACCATTTAACAATATGATAAAATATACTCTAATTAATAGAATAATGGAAATCATTGTAAAAGGTAATTAAAAAACATTTTGAATGATCATCAACCAATAATAGTTATAAACAAAGAAAATTGGGTGAGAGTGTCTTTGATTCATCAATACGACTATCTAGTAACAAAAACATTTCATTCAACTAACTAGTGGATGATATACCATTGATCAAATAAAGTTATACAATTATATAGATATTAAAAAGATCTAATATGTTTATTCATGGATGAAAATACCCTAAACAGATTATATAAAAGTTAATCTATTACATACCAAGAAATCCAACATCAAATAGGGTTTTGGTCACACCATAGGAACCTCAGAGGCCTTCAGCTGAGATTATGAAATACATTAAGTTCCTGTTACCCACCAACATTCTCGATATAGTTGTGACTGTCATAAATTCCAATCCACTCGGACTTAAGTGTCCTCACATTTCCATGTTAATAAGACTATATTACTTATCAATAAAATTATTCTTCACTATATATAATTATTTCTCACATTATCATCATTTTACAATATTTTCATTCCAATATATCAATATATATTCATCTAATTATCATAATTAATACACGTTTCATATATGTGAACCATGTTTTCAAAAAAAAATATTTATATCATCTACTAATTTAATATTGTTAATATAAGAACACAAGATTTGTTGGTTATCACTAGTTTTCATAATAGAAAAACCAATTATAAATCACACCATTTATATATCATAAAAATTTCGTCACTTACTAATTGGTGAGTCTTCATTGGAAAAATTTCATACCCAAATCGTAAATATATCATAAATATAATTTTTAATAATTTAAATTCCATGTAGTGTTGGATTAAAATTCTATTACAATATTCAAATATTTTCAAAGAATTTATAGAATTATAAATTTTTTACTAGTTCATGTTGCTATTATTATATTAATTATTAAAATTAATTCCTTATTAAACCCCATAAACTATAAAAACCATGAAATAATATTTTATTATTTAAATATTGATTTTAATTTTTTGGAATAATTTTAAACCTATGAATGACATTTACTTCACTAATTAAATAAATTTCGGTATTATGTATCATTTATTTAATGAATCCATGTTATTTTGAATTTTAATATGATGAATATAATTCTATATTGTTATATGTAAGCCATTATATAATCTTAAAAATAAAAATTGAGAATATATTTTTTTAATTAAATCCATTTTATTAAATCCTATTTTCATATAACATTATACCGTTATTTTATATTATTCCATATAATGGATTATTTATCTTGAGAAATTATCTCCTATAATGATTTATTTTAAAAGTATTTTATTTTTATATAATCATTTCATTATCCCAAAACCCAGTTAATACATAATATTTTAAATATATTTGGGAAATTTGAAAGTTCATTTTAAACTAAATGGAATTATATATACTAATATCTTCTAAAAATGAATTAATTGAAAATATTTAATGAATATCCAAAAATTAAATTTTTAAAAAACCCAAAAAAAATTAATGGTTTCTTTTTAAACTCAAAAAACGTAAATGATATTATTTAAAATATATAATTTTGTTTCTATAATATCAAAAATTAAATATATGGGTTGAATATATCATGTTTTATTTTTCTATACATAATATATATAATATATATAAAATAAGAAATGTATAATTAATAATTTAGCATTTATTAAAGAAAATGTTATGCATTTAATATTTTCTTCCAAATTCACAATCTAGTGAAAATTCATTCTATGAAATTTCCTTTTTATTTAATCCAACATTCAATTACGAATTATTGATTAATTATTCTTATTAATGTGATGTTATGGGATCGATATTTTGTAATGAACAATAAAGGATATTGAATATGTTGCACATTTTTTGGTGTGTTGAAAATTTGATAATAGAATAAAGAAAGGTAGTACATGAATATATCTAGGTTTCTGATTTCATGACACTGTAAATGTTTACATGTAATTTATTTTAATTTGCTACATAAGATTCCATATTATTCATCTTTTTTTGAATAATGGTTACTATTAAGGTTATTATTCATTTAAATTGAAATCACAATGTTGGTTAACATCAATGTTTCCTTCCATTTTTTTGAGAATATATTAATTGGTTAAATATATATAGTTTTATATTAACATTTTTCTAGAAGTCAACATTATTGTATCAAAATCATGAGTGATATATCATAATTTATCAAGATAATTGTAGATTTATCTCATTTAAGTGGTTAAGGTCTTAGTTTCCTTAGATTGTTCTGTTTGCATTAAATATGTTGGAGTAGGTTGTGAAAATATATAAATATTTTTTTTGGAGGACATTACATCATGAACATAATATTCAAATTGTGAATTTTCATTTATTAAGTAAATATTGGAATGATGAATAAAGGGAATCTATAAAGAAATTTTGTGGTTCATACACAATAGAATTGTTTATGTTAATTATATATTCAATTAGTGAATCTCATTTTCCTATATTTCTTAATATAAGGCATAAAATTTGGAATATATAGATTATGAGGATGACATAATGTGAATTAATATTTGAAATTATAAATGTAGATTTTTCTATATCAAATAAAAATTCATGAGAAACATAGAAATAAAATAATTCTATTATCCTCCACTCAAATATAGGAAACTTTAAGAGTGTTTTTATGGGACTGTGATACCCCTACAATTGCATTGAACCCCTTTTTTGAGATAAAGACTAGTCATATTCTATAGAGAGTCATCCCTTATCATTAGTCACTTATTTCTCTTAAATTATTTTTCACACTTTTATAGATGTGTATTTCCCATTTTTCATGTTTTATTAATATTATTATCCCAATATTTAGGGTTTTGTTTTATTTATATAGCTATATATTTATTTTTTAAATTCGATATCATTTCTATGTGATTTTTAATTCCCCAGATTGAATTATGGGATGTATTTACTATAATTATCTCTGAGCCTTCGGGCCATGTAAGGGTTCCACCTCTCCCCTTGAAAGGTGGATTATCAAAATAATAAAAAATAAAGGCCTTCGGGCCATTCCAGTAATGTGCGATCATTGTTTTGTTTTTTTTATACAAATAATAAGGGTAATTTTTCATGGAATATGATAAATAAAATAATTATAGAAACTCGGACAAGTGATTAATGAATGTGGTATGTTAATAAGATAATTATTCATGTATGATTTTTATGGGGAATAGTTTTTATAATAACATAAGACTATGTTGAATCATATTGGTATATTGCTCAAAGTTTTATTCGTTTATTATTACTAATACCTATTCAAAATAAATCATTTAATTCCAGATTTTAATTAAAATAGTTTTTTATGAAAAGATTAATGTTTTGGGTCTGGATGACCATTCATTTTGAAGAGGGAATGTATAAATTTCTTTTATAACCTTAGTAAATTTTACAATGTAATGAATTTACATTTATAGGGTATATGAAGTCTTGGATTTTTTTTTATTTTTTATGGATATTTTTTATATGGTTTATATCAAGTTAATGCTAACTACGGTTATTTTAAAATAGAATCTTTGAAGAGAATTGGTATAATAGGTAATTTTTAATATTTTTATTGATAATGTATTTAATGTGATTATAAAATAATCATGTAGAAGGATCCAATTTCAAGAAGATGAAAATGATAATCTATGGAACTGTATAATGGATTGATTTTAGTCAATATACAATATAATATATTAATAATGAAATTTTCTATTTTTTCATTGTTTGAAATAATATACATATAATTTATTTTCATGGATTAGTGTAATGAAATTAGTATACAATTATATGGATTTTCTCCACATGGTAGTTTATGAGAGTTATCATTAATATATTATAATTTCAAATGTCACCATATAGACATTATTAGGGAAAAATACTACCAATGGTATTATAGGTGTGTTTCCTTTAAAGTCAATATTTTCATGGAAATAAATTTATAAATTTTTTCCCCATACTACATCATTGGATGATTATTATATATGGAATATTTAGGGAAGTAATGTCTTACAATGTCATGAAAAAACCCGAGTGGACCCTAAACTGGTCACCCGAGACAATCCACAGCAAGCCACGGGAGGGGTTCCAAATCCTCTCAGGTTGCTGCAAGAGCCTAGGCATCAACAGAGTACGCATGGGGAAAAAATTATCCAAAAAAAATTTACTAATTTATATAAATAAAAAAGAAAAAACAAGAAAAAAAAGACAGGAAAGGAAAGAATGATAAAAAAACACAACTAACTTGTCCATGACTAAGACTCCACATAACCCTGTGGGTAACTCCTCGATACCGAAACCAAAAATCTCCAAAGGCAATATAAACATGATTTGGAACCTACATGAGAACTAAAAACAAGAAAATACTATAGGAATGTGTATTAAAACTCAGTCGGTAGGGCCGACTAATTCTATTCCTAGTGTACATTCAATAAATAAAGAAATTATTGATTTTAGGTATGAAATACAATCTATAAATGTATCATTTTCTACAATTTTCATTTTTATGTATATAAATCACAACCAAAATCAATTTCTATAAAGTTTAAAATAATTTTCAAGAGGAGGAGAAAGTAAAAGGATACCAAAAAGGAATCATTTATTTTAATAAAATTTCCAAAGGAAATGGTGATTGTTCATTCAAAACATTTTTCATGAAAATATTGTTAGTAAGAAAAACATTAAAAAATTTATAAAAAAAATCAAAACTATGTATAAGAGATACTACTTCATATAGTTAGAGAAACTGTAATAACTATACAATTTACAAAGGAACGCGAAAAATCCTTGGAACTCAACTGAAAACTAGAAGGTACTAATAAATGTGAATCCTCCCGAAGGAATTCCCTACATAATGACTTCATAACTCCCTATTTACCAACCATATTTTCAACCTAGACTACTCGACGGTCCTAATACCAGTACAATAAAAACAAAAATATCATCAATTATGGGCCCCCAGCCTTGTGTAATCAAACTAGTGCAACAATAGATCTCAGTAAACCACTTTGATATGCAAGTATCCCATGTATATTTCATAAGGGGGTGTTATATACCATTCAAAAAACATGTCACAAATACATCTATATAACTACATGCACCACACAATCCAGAACTACCCTGGACACCTCATGGTTAGTCCCATGTGTTAAAATAATTACCATACATGGGAGGTCCCATACTGAGGATCCTCCCAACTCACGATCAACCACTAGGTGGGAGACAAAAATCAAGAATGGGTTTTCCAAAATCCATTTACAAAAAAAACAAAAATATTGGTAGTACATTTTTAATATATAATCCATTTAAAAAATATCCTTACACAACCCCACTTTTATATCCTAACAACCTTTCAAAAAAAATACATTTACAGTGACATACTGACAAACTCTTAATGTGAAAAAACCCATTTAAAAACTCTCATCACCAATTTGGACATAATAATTACATTTATAAAATCAAAACCATGTCTATAGGAACCTTTAATCACTTAAAAGTTCCAAAAATACAATTTTACTAACACATTGTACACGCACCATAACAAAAAATTCATTAAATGTAAAAACACACATTTAATATCATGTGAACCTCAAACCATTTTCAAAACATAATTCCCCCCATTCATATTTTTAACAAACCACTTAAATATTTAAAAAACAATTTTATAAATGCATAATATGACTTCACACACACAAAAACCACTCGAAACTCTCTCTTAAATCCAACATACATCAAAACCAATGCGAAACACTTTTTACACCATTCAAACATTTTATAAAATCATGTAAACAATTTTTAAAAGACATTCAAGGATTATATAAAATGGTACCACTTAAAATTCATACCATTTCTTTTTAGAAAAACCAATATAATGATAAAATTCAATTTGGAACCCATATAAGGAAAACTAACCACCACATTAAAATATGAATACATTTTTAATATCCAATTGGGAATTTAAAGAAAACTTAATAAAAAAAATTCAAAATACATCATAATATTTTACTCCTTATAAAAACCCATTTATATTACATAAAGGTCTCATAAAAAAGAATTACGAATACATTAAAATAATTCAAGACTTGCCTCCTATAAATATCAAACAATATACAAGGGTCAACTTGGAATTTTATAAAATCACAAGGCATAAAAAAATTAATAGTACAATTAATTTCTTAATACATACTAAGGTATAAACATGTTCAAGATATTGAACCATGTCCTAAAAAACAAAAACAACATTAAAAAGAAAATGGTACAATCAATAAAGCATGCAAGGTAGACATTGTTAACAAATCACATCAAGTAATCACAATGAAGAACTTGATAAATCATTTTACACCATTATAACATAATAAAAGGATCAAATATATATAATTATCAACAAAAGGGGGTGAGAATGTTAAGAAAAATATGAATATTATAATAAAAGGGAATGTGAACTAGGGAAACATACTTCTGAAATGATTTTTTTTTTGAAATCTGTTGTGAAAAATTAATCGAACCACTTCCGCACCTAAGAGAGAATCAAACTGACCTAAAATATAAAAATGGACAAAAATATTGAGCAGTAAACCTTAAAAAACCCCTTGGAAATGGGGAAACCAAAGCTAAGGGATAATAAGAATACTAGAGGGGAGTAGAAGCCACACCAAAAGAAGTTTTGTGACCGAAGGAGGGGAGTTCGTGGATCACTGGAGGTCTCAATTGTCCATGAAGGGAGGTTGGAGATTGTGGACCAGCCAAAGAAGAGGTGGTTGGCCATGGATACGGTGGTGTGCCGGAAAACGAGGGCAGGGGGTGTCGCGGGTCAGCCAGAGGTGGCCGGAAGTAGGAGAGGGTGTCAGGTGGATGTGTGATGGAAAGGAGGAGCATAAGTCGGGGTCACAAAAGTGGGGTTTTCCAGATATTGAGTGTCTAGGCATGAGGTAAGTACGTTGTGGGTCAAGCAGGGGGAGCGAAAGGGGATAATTTACTGAAAACAATTATAAAAAATTTGAAACCCAAATTAAATTTTAAATATTCAAACAATATTTATAATTATAATAGTACTAATAAAAGTTATATCCATTTAATTTTAATTATAAAATTGATAATAATGTAAAAAATAATTATAATAATATATTTTTTCATAAAAATATTATTATTATTATCTCCGAATGTAAAAAAATTTCTTAATTTAATTCATTTTCCATAAAACCTCTTTTTATTTATTTAAAGTATTTTGAAACCACGTGGAAACCCTGTATGTTCCATAATAATATTAAGAATAAAGATAATAACAAACCAAATTTGATAAAAATAGAAATAAAAATATTATCCAAAACAATAATAATTTTAATTATTATACTTAAAAAGTATATATATATAATATATTTTGAAAATCGAGTAGGTCGTACAATCTTTAAATTTTTACCTACTCATGATCCCTGTTCCGTTAAGCCCAAAATATTTATCTCTAAATAAAAATTAAAATAATTAAATAAGTACTCCCCTAAACCATGACCTGATATAGATCCAAGGATGAAAGAAACCCGGTTGTGACAATTCTCCCCACCATAATGCTTTCATCCTTTGGAAATCCAAAACATGTCCTGACCCCAAAACAAAAAATGGATACCCCTCTACGGTCTAAGGAGATTCCCAAATAACGACAATGAAGAGTTTATAAAACACCACCAATGAGATAAGTACTAACAAGAATAAATAAAGTGATCAATACTAACTCCCCATTGGGTGATGACCTCCCCAAATAAAATTAGACTCAACCAGTTGATCCGTCCAAAAGACATAGAATTTCCACGAGACTAGTTCATTCCTCAAAACTTGAACAACATAAACATCACCAAGGGGAACACGTAAAATCCATCCAAATAAGGGAATGAGAAAAAAACACATCCCAATAATACATTTATAACCATATTTTTATTAAAACCACAATAAAAATTTCATCGTAACATTTACTTAAAGGGAGAACTTATAATTATGTGGCTTTATATAAGAATTCCCACCACCAAACTGACACCAAAAATAAAATTCAAACAATAACATGGGGAGACCTGAACAGACCCCCCCCCCCTATAAGGATTGAGATGACTCTAAATTAAATTAGGGGTAACTCTACGAGACTCACGGTGGGTCTCCACACTATAACAACAAACCATCATGAGTGATTAGCACAGACTGGCACAAATATTTGGGGCTTCTCATACAAAAAATTCCCCACTACAAGTGAACCAGTTAGAGAAACTCCAAACAAGTAGATGGAATATGTTAGACTAAAATCCATTACACCCTTGGGGGAGGGGGTTCTTGAATATGTGTTAGCTTTACTCAGGGACCTATGGATTCAGTTATTTTGTTTGAAGAATCTCCAGCCAGGCAGTTAGGAATTTGAAACCCCCGAACGCCACTTCTCCTTCTAGTTCTATAAGTAACAACACCAAAATTCCGGCCAAACCAATATACCCCAACACCTCCAAAGACTCACTTTTCCTGAACATGGAACATTACCATGGTGCAGACTTAGATGATGTAGATACATCTCCATTTAAATATCAAATAGTGTGTAACAGTGGAAGGGGTAGAGGGGGAAACATTTTCATCTAGATCTAAGTAGCTTGGAAATATGAAAGGAAAGAATCTATTTTTTCAAAACACGAGCCCCAAAAAGCCTCTAGAACATCAAGCATTACATTTGAAAGAGAATTCAACTTTGTCAGATCCCACCAATCATGACCTTTAGAACTGAGGGGAAACATTATTGGGAGTGGAATATCCACCCACGTACCAACCAACACACGAATATTTTGAATGACCATATCATCATATTAGGACCAAATCACCACAAAGCATCCACTGTGAGAGGATTTGGTCAACTAAAAAAGAAATGAGATAGATTTCAGTCCCAAATTACAAGATGGAAATCCTTTTATTTATCAACTGGTGGGTTTCGCCCCTAGGGAGGTCACTCATGACCACATTCTAAAAAAATATTGATTCTTCATTAGGATGAACTCAAGGGAAAGTAAATAAACCAAGGACCCAACTGAATCGGTCTATTGGCCCAAACAGAGTTTTTTAAAACATATTTCAGAATGAAGGAATTCTGAAATGATCTAAAAGGGGGAAACTAGTATCATCAGGTGAATCAGAAACACGATTTTCGGCCATATTCCAGTCACGCCGCCTTCATAGAGAGAAGACTAGGGAAATGTCTGCATATCCACATGTCTTCTTAAGCCATGTGATCTCATAGGGCTACTTTTCCAACTCTCTTTGAATTTATAAACATAAAATAATTCACAATAATCCAAGGACACCAACAAATATAGACATACCATGTTATCATGAGGATCAGAATGAGTGATGGTTCATGAATTCATTACTGTTCTAGCACCTCAATCTCGAAAATTCTACTCCCTATTCCTTGAAAACCCCAAATGACAAGGTCACTCAGAATTAAAGGTCCTCAAGAGATCTGAATTACCTCTAATACCATTTTTTCATGAACAAACATGGTTCAACAATGAACTGGTCACCCGAGCCAATCAGCGGTAAGGCCCAAGAGGGATTCTCAGTCCTCTCGGTCTATTGACATGCAGCAGGGCATAAACATAGTACACATGGGAATAATTTCACATAATAAAAATAAACTAAAAAGTAGAAATAAAATAAAAAAATACAAGATATAAATGATATGAAAGGTAATAATGACAAAAAACACAACCTACCTATCCAGGACTAGGACTCCACATATCACCATGGGTTACTCAATGATACTGAAACCAAACATCACCCTAGGTGATCTGAACTAGAGCTAGAACCTACAGAATAACTAAAAATAAAAAAATAGTATGGGCATGAGTATTATAATATAGTAGGTAGGCCCGAATAATTCTATTACTAGTACACTATTATTAAATAAAGAAAACATTGATTTCATGTTTTAAATAAAATCTATAAATATAGAATTTTATATAATTTCCAATTTAAGGTAAATACAACTATAACTATATTCCATTTCCCTTAGGATTAAAATAATGTTCAAGTGGATGAGAAATGAAAATGATTCCATAAAGAATCATTCATTTTTCACAAAATTTCTAAAGGAAAGTGTGATCGTTTGTTCAAAACATTTTTCTTGAAAAGATCTTTATATAACCACACATTTACAATTTAACAATATAACACCAAAACAGTTTACCAGGGATATCAACTCATATAGCGAGGGAAAAATACTCACTATAATAATATCAAAGGAACAAGAGAAATCTGAGGAACTTAGAAGAAAATCAGAATGTACTAATACATGTGACTCGTCCAGAAGGCATGCCCTACTCAATGATGTCATATCTCCCTAATGCCCGACCATTTCCCAACATATCCTAGTCGATGGGCCCAATCCCGTTGCAATAAAAAAATATCCCCCAACTATGGGCCACTAGCAGTGTGTAATATAACTAGTGCAACAATATTTCTTATTAAACCTATTTCTTATGCTAGGTTCCCATGTATATTTCACAATGAGGTGTTTCATACCATTCAAACAACAATTCACACACTTATATATAACTACACACACCACACAATCTGACACCACCCTGATCACCTCAAGGATAGCTCATTGCCTTTAAATAATTACCATACATGGGATGTCTCATACTGAGGACCCTCCCATCTCACGATCAACCACTAGGAATGAGACAGAACTTAATAAGGGTTTTTTAAAATACATTTAAAAATACAATATGGGACTTAGAAAATTTTTACAAAACAATCCATTTCATAAATATCACTAACCAACCCCACTTTGATATCTATTCCATCGTTCAAACCAAAACATATTTACAATGACATACTGACACTCACTTAATGTTAAATAAATTCATTTAAAAACTCTCATCGCCAATTTTCACATCATCAATACATTCAAAAAATCCCAACCTTGTGTTTGGGAACCTTTAGTCACATGAATGTTGCAAATGTGAAATTTTACTAACACATGGTATGAACACCCTATCAAAAATGCACGAAACATTAAAAACCACTTTGAAAATCACGCTCACCACAAAAAAAATTCAAAAAATAATTCTCCCCATTCGTATTATTTAACAGCCCATTTAGAAAATAGTTTTTTAAAGAAACACTGGAATTTTCACACAAAAACCCCACTCTAAACCCTCTCTTAAACCCAATGCACAACTAAACAAATTATATACACCCTTCTCACCATTCATATATTTTATAATATCACATGGAAAATTTATAAAATACATTCAAGGTGTATAATAAATGTGAACTCTTAAAATCCAACCAATTTCTTCATTGAAAAACCAACTTTTAGCCAAATTCCCATTTGGACCCCATTTAAGGAATACTAACCTCCACATTAAATTTAGAATACATTTATAATATCCAATCATGCATTCAATAAACACTTAAAAAAACATTTGAAAAATTTATCATAACATTTTACCCCTTAATGACACTCATTTATATTTCATCAATGTCAATTAAAAAACAAAATCATTATGAATACATTCACAGAATTCAATACATGCCTCCCAAAAATCTCAAACCACATGCAATGGTCAACCATGGATTTTATAAAAATAGAAGTCATGAAACAATTAGCAGAACAATTATATTGTTAATACTTAACAAGGTATAAAAATGTTCAATCTATTGAACCATGTCCTTAAAAAAATTGTATGAAAAACCTAACTGTACAATCTACAAAGCATACATGCTACATATTTTTAGAAATTCACTTCTATATATCAAAAAAACTTCAAAAATATTTTTCACACCATAATAACTTAATAGAAGGATAACATACATATCATTATCAACTAAAGGTGGTACACAAATCATGAAATAGATGATTTTTTTATTTAAAGTGAATTTGTAATGGGAAACCTACCTGCTGAAATGAGTAAGTTTCAATATCAAGTGTGAAACTTTAATCACACAACTTCCACACTTATGGGATACTCAAACCAACGTAAAATATCAAATTATAACGGAATATTTAGGTGTTGACCTCAATGAAACCCTACCCAAGGGGGAGAACCAAGATAAGGGAGAATAAGAATACCATTGGAGAGGGGAGCCTCACCAGAAAGAGTTTCCTGACCAGAGGAGGGGAGGTCGCAGGTCACTGGAGGTCATCAGTTGGCTGGAAGGGAGGTCGCAGGTCACGGACCGACTAGAGAACGGGTGGGCGGTCGTGTGTTTGGGTGGTTTGTGGACAGTAGGAGAAAGTTGGTGCCTCGGGTCATTCAAAGGTTACCAGAAGGAGGAGGAGGAGCCAAGTGGAGGAGTGGTAGAAATGTAGAGGGTGGGTTGGGGTCGCCAGAGCCGGGTCATCAGATCTTGAGGGTTTAGGCATAAGGTAGGTGCGCTACGAGTCGAGTAGGGGGAGATAAAGGGGATAAATATCACCAAAATAATAATAATAATAATAATAATTAAAACTTAATATAAATTATTTTAATAAAAAAATAACAACAATGATAATAATACTAATACTAATAATATATGTTTCCTTTTAATTATAATATCCATAATATTGTTAACTATAATTATAACAATAACAATTTTAATAAAATTATTATTAATATTATTATATGAAATTTTAAAACACATTCTTAATGTAATTCATTTTCTATAAAACCTTTTTTTATTTTTTTAAAGTCTTGGGAAACCATCTGGTTACCTTTCGTTGTCCAATTTTTTTAATAATGATGAAAAAACAAATTTGATAATAATCATAATAATACCATTATCTGCAATATTAATAATTTTTATTATTAACATTAAATCCATAAATATTTAATTTATTTTAAAAACAATGTAGGCTGCACAGTCTCTGAACCATGCCCTACCTTTGTGTTGGGATCCACTAATACCAAAACATTGATCATTAAATAGATATCCAAAATTTTAAACAAGGACTCCCTCAAACCCTTACTCGATCCATAACCAAGGAATTAATAAAGCCCCGGTGTGATATACATTTTCTGGAGTGTTCCTACTTAGGATATTATAGATCTAGAATTAACTATAAATTTATGTGTGGTATGTAATGGATTGTGTTATATAATATACGTGTACTCAGTCAGAGTGGATCTAGATTCCAAAGGGTGTACATATATGGGATTATATGGAGTTACATAGAAATCATTTACGTAGACTCCATTAGAATATGGACATATATATATAATTAGATTGGATGGACATGATGTTTAGATGTCTCTGTAGACTGATTCCAATAGGAAATGATGGGCCATACTAATGAATTATGTAGGTACGGTTGAGGAATAAATTACTTCAAGGTAGAATCACTTATATAATGGATTAAAATGGATTATTTAACATTGGAATGTGGGAGAAAAACTATTGATGATATAATGGTGGGGTACCATTATTATATATATACATATAATCTTATGATATAGAATTGTTTACCTATATATATTACTTGGGAAGGGTGAAATATTAAGTATTGGAAAATTAGTATTATATAATTAGGTTATTAGTTAGCTCATTTACTAATTAATTTGGAATTAGGATTCTTCTTGAAAAATTTCATTATAGGATTGATGGAGGTTCAAGCTCAATATACCTATTATGATCAACTTATGTACACACACACACATACACACACTCATATATATATATATATTAATTTTGTTAATATTGGGATTGGAATTAGATGGGTGGTATAATCTTAGAGGTGTCGTTGAGCAGCAATCAAGAGTAACTTCGGTTTGTGGTCACATCTTATTGTTATATTTGTTACAAACTTTTTTCATTTTGATTTCTAGTGTATGTATGACAATAAATATATATGTTGTTTTAATTCTATTAATATAAAGTGTTTTTTTGGTTTTTATTATTATTATCACTTCTGCCTAATATTATATAGTGGGTAATGCATTCCATGTGTGCGATTGATTTTCCCATGGCCCTTTTCACTAAACCAATTCCTATTGGAAAAAATATTTGTGGAAAATTATCTAAATTTTCACATTTTCAGTACATATGAAATACATGTAAAAAGAGTGGTTATAAAAATTGGTATCAAACATGATGGTTGAGAGATATGATGTGGTTTATCGATTGTCACATTACAGGATACATTGGATAGTACGGAAACAATATCATGTGAGAGTTATTTGTTTTTTAAGAATGAATGTCAAGTTATGAAAATACATTTTATAGAAAAAAATGTTCAGATACAATGAAATTCATGTTTTTTAAACCAAACAAGTTAAGGGATTAAACATTTGGTGTAGAGGCCTATGTAACTCTCATTCATAGTCATGTTCTATATATATTTATAATTTGTTAGACTATAGGAAAATATCTCAAAATGAATGATTTAATTAAAATTAAACTTTTTATGTCTTCTTGATATGATATAATGAATGATGTTCCATTATATATATGTCATGATTTCAATATCTCTATATTGTTATTGAAGAATATATTCATTAAGATGTTACAATATATCACCCTAGTATGGAGGAAAAAGATGAAAAACAAAAATAAGGACACTTTGAGAGTTATATCACCATATTATATAGTTTTATGAGGGATGTGTTTCATATCGGGAGGAGGAGGATTGGATGAATGTGGAATTGATAGCCTTTAGTAAAATATGTGTTCTACATGACCACTGGGTTCCATTATTTGTAAAGATATTGTGTAACATAGCTCACAAGTGTTGGATTTTTTCATTTAGGGTCATGGTTGATCAAATTATTTATGGGATATGTTAATTAATTAGTTTCATAATAATTTTCAATCGTTAAATAAAATTTAGTTTTGCATCCTGTGATCCTTACCCTTCGACATAGTTGTTCTGGTGTATGAGAGTCCAAAATCCACTAAAACAATATTCAACAGTATGCATCAGATGTTTCTCAAAATAAAGAGCCTAGGGTGAGGAATATTGAGTAAGAACATCATTTATTGATCCAGTTCAAGGCCTTTACATTTATATTGAATTATTATAATGAAGTACCAGTGATGGAAAAGTACTCAAGCATGAACATTTGGAACGAGTAAGTAAATATTGTATGGGTTGTGTCAATAAGTATAATATAATCTACTTGGGACTAGTAGATCCTAGTTTAATGGTCATATAAGGTTTTGGAGTACATGTATTAGGTTTTAACCATCTTTAATTTTCTTCAACATAGCTAGTCATTCTGGTTCCTCTAACAATGTGTTGGGTGTAGATTTATTTTTCTTAAGGGGTTTCTGGCCAAATGAAGAGACAGTTTCTAACAATCCTTAATAATCCATGTATGTCTCGTGGGCTATTTGAGGCACATCAATTTTAGTAGTTTTACGTATGGTAGTAAAAACATAGCATTTTGCGAATTGAGGAATAGATAGGGGATACAGTAGGTAGAAGAAAACAACATGATAGCTATTATCCTTAATGATATTGGTCAGATATTTTTCACAGAGTTATAGAAAATAGGTGTTTGATAGTTAATGGATTAGGTCATGGTCAGATTCATTTTATAGAGATCCTAGTACTGGGATTCCTCAATATTATATGATTACCAATATACATGTTTACTAAAACAAATTATGTCATTATTGATTATTTAACTATACAATATTTTGTTTCACTAACTCTACTACTTATTATGGGACTGGAGGTTGATATTATTAATGTTCCACTAAAAATGACTATATTAGTTAGTGGCATATTAAGACAAATTTATATGTACATGGATTATGAATTTGTATAATGAAAACACTGGTCTTCGAGAGACATCCATTTTTGTAGACACACCCTATGAAATCATACACATTATAGAACAATATTAGTCATTATTGGATATCATATATTTTTACATTTATTTCTTCATACTCTATGACTATATTGTAGAATAGGATTTGTTTCATTGTTAATATGGACCAATATATGAGTAAGTGTCATGATGAGGCCCAATAATCTTTAATTGATTAATTTTTTTGAGTTTTATCCGGTGGTTTTTCTCAACTTTGTTAGAGATTAGGATGTTTTATTACCTAGAGATATTGATTCAACACATCCTCAATGGTATAAATATCTTGGGATATATCACTAATATAGAGTTTCTCTGATATCAACATATCAATATCATATCGGCTCTTATATGTTGCATGAGATATAGATTTAGCATCATGATCTTTTAACGATATGATTCATTACACCTACTATGTGTCCTTATAGAGATTCATTTTTCAAAGTTTGTAGAAATATATTTATGATTTTGGGTAGACTATTTTAATCTTATTCCTGTCGGAGTTATTAACTTCTAATATCTTGTATATATTGATGATTAATTTGATCTGTAAATGGAGGATTTCTAGTTTCAAATGATTGCAATACCACCTTTATATAATCATAAGAATATAAAATATGATGATTTCCCATATAAAATTTTATATATCATTACATTAATTATGATTTTATTGTGATTAAATTCACAATAATTAATTATCGAGTGGTTTTCATGTGTTTTTTATTGTTGTCTTTAATGATATTAGGGATAGGTTCATGGTGGTCTCTATTAATGAAATCCTTATGTTTTTTAAAATCATAGGTTGATAACATAGACATTATACCCGAGTTATATGAATTTCATTAGTTTGATCAATAAATTATGAAGATTTAAAAGATTTTTACAATAATAGTGAGGTCTTTTATAGTGGATATTAAATATATAATATGGATTTTCTAAATATACTTCCATTATTGAGTTGTTGGTTTTATGGGTAGCCCCAAATAATGATGTAGTGGTGTTGAGTTTAAATGGTCTACATAGATATTATTGTCATTATATAACCCACTTCTATCATGTTTTGAATATAATTATTGTTTTGATATAAATTTATAAGGCCTTCATATAAACTGATCATTTCATGAATGGTTTGATATATTTTATGGATAATCTATTTAGTGCATCAATTCTTCATCTAATAATGGAGTTTGTTGCATCAGAGGAATATGCGGACTCATTGTGTCTTGTATTGGGATTTTTTAATGTAGAAGTGTCTAGTTATATCATATGGATCTTTTTAGTTATGGACTCATTACATTATTTATCCAACCCAAAATATTTATCTTAATGTGGTCGTCTTTTACCTAAGATTTGGAGACACTATCTTACTTGTGAACATTTTGGCACCTTCATAGATCACCAAAGGTGGAATTAAATCTTCTTCCAACATGAATAATTTTTTTTGTATCAATGGTTAAAGATATTATTATTTGCTTATAATATTATTATTTTAATTAAAAAATGTAAATATATTGTTTTGGTAGAATAATTTTGTAATAAGTAATGTGGTTTCACTATTTTTTATTATGGAGACACTTGTATGAAGACTGAAGAGTTTGCAACATTACACATAATTAAGGGATCTATTACTGGGTGGGATTGTATTTACAATATGATAGTGAAATAATCATTAGGAAAAAATGCAGAGGTGTCCCATAACAATGATTCAGTGGTAGTGGCTTGGTGTGATAAGTTTTCTAGGTGATATCCTTCCATAATATTTCATAATGATGGAAAAAAATATGTTTTTTTTATAGGAAACACTTTTTTCATTAAAAAAGTCAAGTTGTGGTACTTTTTGAATTCCATATTTCTCTCCATGAAATTAATATTGTTTCAATAAATATGAACCATTTTCTAAGATATAAATTATGAATGTCCTTTTACAATCATTTCATTATAGATCTTGGCTCTTGGTGTTTACTCTAACAAAAGGTGATAACAGAACATTTTGTTCTTAGTGGATAGGATAAACAATATAAAATTCCCCAATGGAAGTGGGATGAAATCATGATGAAATTATTTTCCAATTTACCTAAATTAAAAGGTGGTTATATTGCTATATGGTTGATCAAGGACCATCTAAAGACGTTATCTAAATATTAAATTTTAATGAGTGGATCTTGTTAGAGGTACAATCAAGGAAGTATCCAAAGAAAATATTGAATATTGATGGGATTCTGAAAAGTACCATCCCATGTAAAAAATAAACATTTTACCTGTTGGGATTTTATATAAATCTAATGATATTTTGGACCTTATTCATGCAATATTACTTCTTTCCATACATATGTATATAGTTATACTATGTCGACTATCTAGATATTAGAGGACATTTTGGGTTTGTTAATTTTTTATTTGAGAGTTTCATCATTGTAAAACAAATCCTTAATCAATATTTATTACAAGAAATGATTTCAATCTACCATTATCTCTGTCTGTTTGA
Organism: Viscum album; assembly: GCA_963277665.1. Lineage (NCBI taxonomy): Eukaryota > Viridiplantae > Streptophyta > Magnoliopsida > Santalales > Viscaceae > Viscum > Viscum album. The sequence continues at coordinate 1,530,047,841 of OY728146.1, read as the reverse complement.
TGAACTTTGTGGACAAACATGCTTATCTCTATTATAATAGACCAATGATGGAGAGTCAGTGGTTCTTGTACAAAAATTAGAGTATGGTTCAATAGAAAAGGTCTAGATGATCCTTATGTGAGTAAAGGTGGAATAAGATAATTATAAGTTCTTTGATGATCATATTTAGAGTACTATAGAGTTTTATGTCAAAGATCATTTGTTCTAGAAGGTGTCTCCTCATTGTTTGTAGTACAAGATAAGTCATGGATTAGGGTTTATCCCATGTTTGTTAGACCTTTTACAGTGTTGGATTGGGATTGTTCTATGAATTATGGTAATAAAAAACCCTTGAATATGATCTAGATCCATGAAATAATCTATTTATCACTTTTTCATTATTATATTCATAATGATTCCCACATCATCGATTGGGGTAGACTAAATCTTCAGGACTATTCACCCTTTGGGGAGAAACCTGTCATGATTCAGTACTATTCATATTACATGTTGTATCGTTATGCTACTCATTTTGTTTCTTCATTATTTTATAATTGTTTCATGTAGTAGATAACATACAAGAAGGATTCATAGAGTCACACTACATATCACATGTTATTTGCGAATTTATTTATCATGCTTTGATTATATTTTTCATTCATAATAGGATTACTACAAACCCTTGGATGTTTTATGAGATCATTTATTTCTATTGTATTTATTATTATTTTTTCATTTACCTTTAGATGTAACTACATCCATAGTGTTTGTTGATAATGGTTGGTGATTCTAGGTGTATCTGTTATTTTTACTTCAATGGGATGTCTGTGTTCGTCAAATAGTAAAACCCAAGATAGATATCTTATAAGGGGGATATGTTGTCCCCTTTTCTTTTCTGGTATTATTTAAAATTAATTAGGAAATGAATTTTTTGATATGAATCTAATGTTAGGACCCATATTTCAGGGGAGATTAAAAATTTTATCTTGAGGTTGGATTTGGTGGTTCGATGTTGGAAATTTGTTTGTAGGAGGAAAGAATGGGTTGAACTCGCCATTTACTGTATAATTTGATATTAATGAATTCTATTATAGTTTTAAAACAAAATTTTAACAAGTTTGGATTTAGTATTTCATCCATTATATAATTCACAATCTCAATCAATTATTCATGATGTTTTCTTTCTTTATTTCGAATTCATGAGTATAAATTTCAGAGAATGTGGAATATTATGAAGACACATTGTGAAATATAATTTAATGTATTCATTATTTATTATGATTACACTATAAGAAATTTAGGAGGCTCTCTAATATAAATTCTGACATCAACTATCCCTTATACCATATTTTAAAAAAATCTATGTCTTGTAGGTCATTGACAATAGTTCGATAATATTCAACCACTATATTTTAAAGATTGATCATTAGGGATCTATAATGATATTTTTCTTTTTCGATAAACCATTTGGTGCCTCATTTTCTCCATAATTTTCTTGGTATCATTGTTCCACTATTTCTTTTATGTTTCTAATATGTTAAACCTGATATAAATCCCAGTGTTTCCTTTCTATGGTGAGAGCCATAATAATTCTCTTCCATACCATTTTATCACAACAATACAGAATTACCCATATTGTGTTTTCAGATCTATTACCAATAATTCATTTAAGGAGAATATTTTGGATTATAATGATTCTATCCTTTAGTTAGAGTTTTAATTAACATAATAAATATATAAACATGGTATATTTTATTGAAAATTAATATTTTTGGGACGTATGATTTCTAATGGTTTTCTTCTTATTTATGGACTATCTTTTTCAAGGAAAATATATTACCTCTAAGATGTAGATATTGATATTATATTCTTGGTTAGAGAATCTAGTAATATGATATATAATGTTATGGATGAATCATTTTATTAAAATAAATAAAATAGGCAGGTGAATGTAATAATTTGTCTTCATTTTTTTCAGATAATAATAATGAAATTCCAAAATATTGTTTTTATGATTCTAATGAACCATATTTGTGTTTGAGCTATTATTTTTGTCAATTAATAATGAATCGTTATTGATAAAAACATGTGATTCATAAGAACAACATGTAATGAATGTTATAAACATAAGAATGTTTATAAGGATGTTGATGATCCCATTTCATCATGTTTCATTATGTTGAATTGAGAAAAACATATTGGAGATTCATAAATTTGTGGGAATGATAAGGATTCAATTATTGTTACAGAAATGTATTATTATTTTAATTCCAATGCTTATATATATAGAAATAGAGTTATATTATTGATGACTATACAATGGTTTCATGTTTACATTCTATTTGAGTAGTCATCACGAGATGAAGGTGTTTCTACAGTGAGTCTATTGCCAAAATGTTGTTCATGATGATTTGAAATGGTGGAGGTTATTGTGTTTCCATTGTTTTGTTATGATTCTAACCACTTGAAGGAAATATTTTTTGAAACTATTTTTATTTAATATTTGGATAAATATATTCAATTAATAAGCCTTTACATATAAAAATAGATGTAGTAATCATCATGAATACATGAAAATCATTTCAAAGAGTAATAATTGTCTAAACCAGTTTCTAAAAAAAACCTTAAATGAACCTCTTGTGTATAACTTCAAGATTTTTTGGTATTATTTATTAAATGTTTCAAAAATTAAATTTGTATAAGTCTATTCTATGAAGTATATATATGATGTGTTTTGATTATAACTGAAAATATAAAGAGTCTTTGTATAATGTTTTTTATTTGATTGATATTAGATGTATTCACATTGATAAAGACTGGAATTAATTATATGAGTATCTACGACTTCTATTGGAAACTTAAAAAATAGTAACATCCCAAAATGTATGTGTTATTAAACTGATCTTATGACATTGAACTGCATTGTTATGATTGAGCATGAAGCTATATTTGAGATTAATGATTTTGGATTGTATATAGAAATTGAAAATGATATTACTATAAATTTTAATCTAAAATTCATAATAACACATCCTAAAACTTTTAGAAGGATGTCTGTCAGTGATCATAAAGCTTCATCATATAAATTATACAACATAATCTATTATCTTCCATAACAAGACATTGTTTTGATTGTGTGAATTTGAACTTGTTCAAGAAATTTTATAAAAAAATGTTTAGGTATTTGGATATGAGAATAAGACATTAGAGTGTAATCCTCTAGGATTAATGGACTAATTTTGGAAGAATGTGACTATTCAATGATTAGTTAATATTTTTTGGATCATAATATGTAAAAAGTTGTGATTTCAACAATTATACTAAAAATAAAAAAAATAAAAAAATAACACATATTATTCTTGTGTGATGTTATTAATAGATCAAAATTATTATCATGAATCATGAAAATATCATAAGAGATAAAACATTAAATTGTGAAACTAGAAATTTGGAGTTGGTATCTCGTTTTTATAGAATATAGAGAAGAAACATAGAATATGTTATCATGCTGAAGTAGAATTCCATGATTTATGATACAGGAGGAATGAATACATGATTATATAGAAAAATCATGTCAAATAAATGAATAATTATTGTATTTGATTTTCTTTTAGTAAGTGACATATAAAATTCAAAAATTGTAGCTGAAAAAGAATCGAGTCATTTTGAGAGAATAAAATAATATTTTTTGAGGCCTAAATGTAAGGATTCCAAAAATTATATACAAATATATGAGGTAGTGTCATCATTAAAAAGGTTTATCAAATCTAAAATATCATATATTAATATATTTTTATATTGATAAATAATGTAAGATACTCTATAATGAGAAACTGGATAAAAAATTCTTTAAGTAGAAAGAATATGGGAAAGATTATAAGTAACATTATGTGTGCTGGAATTTCATTGAGAAAAAGTATGATGAAGGTGTTATAGTGGTGTTTCAATTTGTGAATAATAAAAATAAGGAGGAGAATAATATTTAAAGAGTGGTCCAACACTTGTAATTCTCTATAAAATCTTAAGGAAGATATTGTTTATATATATAACTACTAATCACATTATAAGATAATGTTTTGAGATATATAACCAACAAACATTATTTTCTATTGAATCCTGAATAATGAAAAGTTCGTATGTGTTATTGATGATCATATTCACAAACACTGTTCTATGAGAGTCTTTCTATGTAATCCTATATTGTGATTTTGGAAAACATTGATTCATACCATATAAAATATATATGATAGGAATTCTTTCAAGACATAAAATCCTTTAGGGACTAGATTCATTATAGATGCTTTAAATCAAAGAATGTATAAGATCGTTATCTTGTATTAATGGAAAATAATCCCTCTCTTTATTTATACAGGGATAGTACAATGAATGCATATTCCAAGGGATAAAATATCATGGAATTATTTTTATAATTAGAATTAATTTGTGGACATGGGATTATATCTATGAATAACCAAGGATGTTCTCATCCCAATGGATTCGAACCTGGTGAATAAAACCTTGTTTTCACATTTTATTATTAATATATGATTGTATATCAATAATAGGAGAGGAAACAAGAGAGATATAATCATTTAAAAATTGAAAAGTTAATTATGGTCAGAACATTTATTTGGATTTGAAGTTGCACCACACTGATCCACCCTATCTCAATATAGGAATATACCAGTATGACATAACCATTGGAATGAGGTCAAGTTTTCAACACTATTTTGTTATCATGTTATTGGGTGTAAAAAAATCTTTGAAATGCTATATATTTATAATAATTGATGATTCTAATGAACAAAATATAAAATCAGTAATTAAAGATAATTCTACCAAGACAATGATGAAAATGAACAAAATAGATGTAGATATATAGTAAGTAGAGTCATCAATAAATATGGACTCTCCAATGTTTAGTGATTATAATTATTTTTCATATAATATTGTGTCCCACATTAGTTAGGATGAGAATATATCCAACTACAATATTTATGATGAATATTTATTATACCCATTAAACATGTTAGGAATGGATGATGAATATTAAGGGGATAAAACCACCACTAAATATATATAATAGAGTCTAGTTTGATGTAGTTTATTATCTACACATGAATAAGGGGTTAACAGAACACTCTCTTCCAAATGAACACATTGACATACCATCTATCTATAGAGACTATCATAATTATAATGTTTCTCAATATAAATCAGTTGATTTTATGACAATGATCCTTGGTAATTTACCATGAGAAATTTTCTTTTATATTTGAGGCGTTTAAATAATTATATATATGGAAATAACCCACCATGATGATGAGGATGAATTAACGGAGAATTATTTGAAATAAAACATTGTTTTTTGTTATGAACCTCAAACAAGTGATATTCCAAAGTGAAATAAATTTGGATCTCTGAAAAATATTCATAATATTATTTGTTGAGTAGTTTATTGAAATTATGGAACGGGAAAAGTTAATGAAATTGAATGAATTTAGGACCATGAATTAAATGAAATAACAATTTGAAAATATTCTATGTAATATGGTACATCAAATATGATTTATTAGATTTATTATCCACTAATTTAAATGAACAACATGCATGAGGAGTATGAGGAATATATGGGAAAGGAAATTGAATAAGAACCCAAATCGTTGGATGTTAAAAAATTCATCATTACTAAGAAATTTTTATAAAATCAAATTAAATTATTGATCCTTGAATCAAAACAAGATGTATATTTATAATATGTTTAACGAATATTTTCTACCACACAAAACACAGCAGATGAATCTTATGATGAAAATTTTCTATATAGAGGAACAAATATTCCTACCCCATCTAATGGTTAGTAAAATTAATCCATAAATTGAATGGCGACATCAAACATAAAAAATTGAATATCTCAATTTAAGTTATTTACACAAAGCATACAAAAAATAAATTTATGTACAAATATGGATGATAAAAATTGACGGGAATCCAATCCTCATATCAATGATAGATAAAAAGTATTTTATGAGAGATTTTTCCTTGAATGAAAAATGAATAACTACTCCTAATGTGAAGAAATATTATGTTACCAATTTTGGGATATGTATAAAATATATGAGTTTGAAAAATAAAAAATGGTTTTTTGCTTAATTTTTTGGAATGGATTTATGCATATCGCTATAAAATATAAGTATAATATTCCATCCTTTGAATGAATAGGAGATCATTAAATGTGGTGGGGGTACATGGTAAGCTCTAATATATTCATGTTAGGAGAATTATATATTTATGAAATGGATTAAGAAAAATTAGATACCTATTTTATTTTCAATGGAAATATTTATAGAGATTTGGAATTTATGTATTAAAAATTTCTACTTGATTCCATCAAAAATATATAGAAAATATTCTAGATTAAATGTAAGGGAGAAAATCCTACCATGGAAAATAATCCTGAAAATGATGTTGTGAAAATCATTCATACGATGTTTTGAAATAATTATTAAAAATTCATCCGTAGGTAATAAGAAAAATAAAAATAGTAAAGATCCCAAAATACAAAGAAGTAAATGATTTCAACTAAAATTATTGGTAGATATATTTCATTAATGTAATAAATAGGAAAATCATAGATTGATGAAAACATTCAATGAATTATTTAGTACAACTGTAGAATAATGAATATAATGATATAATATTCCATAAGAGTAATTAATGGAATTATTTATTGAAGATAACATCTAAAAAATATAGGTGGAATATCCAAAATGATTTTTCATATTACTAATGTAGTAATGAAAGTATGGAATATGAAACAAGGAAAACCAAGGAATTTAGAATCTTAAGAATCTAAAAAATATAAAGAGACTAAATGTTTACAAAAATTAAATAAATAAACTCTCGAGATATGTTAATAAAACTATATAACCTAATATATCAATAATATTTTCATAGAAAGCTAAATTATGATAGAAAAAATTCATACAATTTTTAATATATATTACATAACAACAAAAAATAATGATGAACATGAAATCTCAACAATAAGATGTATATTATATAATGGCCCTATGAAAAATAAAAATTCATAGAATTAGAAATTATAAAAACCATGATTCCCCATATAAAATTCTATTTAATAACAATTTGAAAAATCTTAAAGAATACATTTTGATATAATGTTAAATTAGGAAATAAAAATTTCCTAAGAATATGTTCTCAATAAAAGTACTAAAAATGATGAAAAATGGGGTTCCCCTTTATTTCATTATTATTTAGGTTGTATTTCAAAGAGAAATGTTGTTTACTTGAGGAATTTAGGATCATTATTTATATTTGACTTATCCCCTTATAGATAATTTAACTGAATCATTAATGGGATGATCACATTTGGAAATTATTGATCAGGAATTGGGTAGTTCTATATAGGGGTATATAATTATTTGGAGGCATATGATATCATTTTGTTATCATAAATTATTATTCAATGCATCCCTTTTTAAATTCATTATCAAATATCATTTATCATTTTCCAGCGGTGGGTAATGTGATAGTATGTGTCGAGTGTAGAATATCCATTAACTATGTAAAGAACTATTCCCACCCAAGACAAACATAACTCCCTTTAGAGTTATATTATTTAGAACAATTCATATTCATGATGATATGTTCCTGAAATATTGATGATTTTACCTTTCTTGTACATAGAAATTATGGATCCCCATCGCAATTATTTTATGGGACATCCTAAAAGTTCAAATATAATTTATGGATCTACATCATTATAATTCTTGGTGATAATATTTTTAAATTATGTGACTCTAATATCATCTATAAATATGATAAATATAATTTTCATGATGATAATATCCTCACATTCCTCTTTAATTTTGTATTTTATATTAATATCATCTATAAAGATCCTAATAATTTTATATAGAATGCTTGATATTCATGATGAAAAGTTCCTCACATTCCACATTAATTTTGTATTATATAGTAATATCATCTTTAAAGGTACAAATAATTTTATTTACCTAACCACTAAATACAATTTTCATTAATTAAAGTGTGATTTTTTCTATATTAGTTACTTTTAATTTCCTAATTATCAACTCGTATTGCCTATACCTTTTAAGAGAAATAGAATTTGTGAATTCTAAATTATTCACCATTACATGATAACATACTAACCAATTATCCACCTTAGATATGTCTTAGGATCCTCACAACTCATCAAACAATTCTAAAATATGTGAAATATGATACTTATTCTTTATCATGATCTCATAGAGCTCATGATGGTCAATGTAGAGGTGAATTTTAATATCTATATTCTTAATAAAATTGATTGGTGAACCCCATAGTGAATCACATGGGCATATAAACCATTTATCGGGTTCCTCCTATAATTGTTTCCTTAAATATTAAAATCAAATATTTTTTATTATATTTAGAGATTGATATATTTTAAATTATTAATGGGAATATTTGAAAAATAACTCAATATCACAACTAGTAACAAGACCATCCAATTCATCAAGAAACACATTAACATAATCTCATATAATGGGAATATTATCTATGATGATCTATTACTTAGTATAATTAATTTTATCTAGAAATATTTTCTAAAAAAGAAACAATATCCATTCATAAGATGTTGATAACGAGGGAGATCCACCATCCTCTCTATGAATTAAAAAGGGATTCATGATAAATATTATTATTTTCTTCTATTGATAATTTGTTTCACCTATATTCATTGAAATGAAATTAATACATTGATTTTCATATATTTAAAATGGAGGGTCTATAAAATTGTTTTTAGAATTTTAATAGAATAATAATGTTAGGGGATAATTTGTTATCATATATTATAGTTGTTGATGTATTTATTATTTTCAGAAATAAATTGAATTACATTATTGAAGTTGTGTTTAAATATTTCCACTAAAAATTTATGATATGTACGAACATGTAGAAGATGAATATTTTTAAATTTTCCCCATATATGAATGAATAAATAATATATATTTCTCTATTTCGTTATTACAATCCACATGAGTTTTTTTGTTATCATAAGCTCTCCCCTTCTCTATAGTCAATAGATGTGGGATTCATCGAATACCATCAATAACCAATGCTTTATGGAATTGGTTTTTATAGTTTTTTTTATAGTTTAATCAATAATCAATATGATAATAAATAACATGAAAATTCATTCATTCACAAAATTGGTAGGTTTATCCCATGAAAATATTCTATTTATGTTCCCTTACATACCACATATATTGAATTTCATTTTTCTGTTCATGAAATTTATAGGTTGTTTATTCCCATAGTTTTGAGATGTGGGATGTTGGATTTTCTTACCTTAGTATATTTCTCCATTTTTTCACATGAATTAATTTATTTTTTCTACATGTTATATCTAAACCCATGACCCCTTAATATTAGAAGTTCCCTATTTTAAATTTCAATTCATAAAAGATTATTATCTAATAGGATCCATGTAATTTAATTATTTAATGGTTTTGAGTTAATATTTGTTCCCACTGATGAATTGGTCATCTTTTCTCTCAGGATCCATGGAAAATATGGAGGATTATCATGCATATATTGTGATTTTTTTACCATATTTCCAAAATAAATTTTCATCATTTTACAATATGCCAATGAAACTCCTCTAAATTTTGAGTTGGATAGTGCATTTATAATATTAATCAAAAATCATTTTTATAACATAATTTCACTCGATGAAATTGATTTAATTTTTTTCATATTTTTATAAATCAATGTTCACCATTATCAGCTTCTCCATCCACGTGATAAATAACAGGAAGAATATTCTCATTCATAGTGTATTATAGGACATAAAATATCATTTCAATGGGGTCAATTTTGTCTTACATGATTACGGGATCAACATATCCACTAAATTTTATGGCCATTTATTGAATAATAGCCTCAATTAAAAATTACACATTCTTAGTATAGTATGGGTTTTATCACTTGTTTAGGTTTCTATTCAAATCATCTATAAATTGAAAATTTATTTTCATATAGTTATCTAATAAATAATCTTATTAGATTGTGCATATCCTATGTGACGTCATTACATTTCCCATCATCTATTTTGATGACTCGGTTCTTTCCCTTTCAAAACATTGAAAAATATTAACGGGAAATTATGGATAATATTTTTTGAACTATTAAAAGCATAAAAGGGTAACCAGGATCATTGAAGGGATAAATAATTAATTACATGTATTCCCTAACATATGTATTTCAAGGTTTCCGTTAATGATATGTATGTTATCATTCCTATAAAAATCATATTTATTTTTTTTCCATCATAATGGTGTAGAATTAAATTTTGATTTTACTGAAGCATGTCCTATAAAAATGTAAAAATAGGTGTTCAGAAAGGCCTCATTTTAAAATATCTTAGGACAATTGATTTAATACACAATTCACCATTTTTATGTTATTATCTTTATGTACAAGTGTGAGGGATATCCATTTACTTTTTGAATCTAGGAATGTATTTTTTTAATTAAACGTCACACACTCAATACTTTAAAGAATTTATGGAGAGTACCTTTTGATTAGTCTTATCTGTAATGTCTTAACTGAGAATTTCTATTAAAAATCCCCCAAGACATTACCTGATAATTCCCTCATAATAACAATAAAAACTGAAATCTCTTATAAAATATTAATCATTATATATTACATTAAGATATGTATAACATTAATACAAATTATTGAGGGGCCCAATTTCATTGGGTTATTAGATATATATCAAAAAATTGGAATTGTGGTAAATCATAATTAATTAAAAACTCCAAATCAATCACTTAATATTTTTTAAATCATCTAGAACTGCATGAGAAATCAAGGGACTTATATAAGAGATAAGTTAGAAATAAATCCTAGTAATTGAATAAACAATGAATGAAATGAATAAAGTAAAACATGTTAGTCAAGAGGAATATATATGGGAAATATATGTGTGAGAATCATAAAAGTGGACATTAAATAATGATATCAGATAATCATAATAATCTAATTTAAAAGTTTAATAAAAATATATAATTTAACATTGAATTCCTAATTAAAGGGTAATGGTCAAGTCATCATAACATAGTGTGATTAAGATAACTGAATGTGCACCATATATCAAATCCAATGAGATAAAAATGTTATGTGATGAATTGGAAGGTAATATAATTCTAATTACAGTTTCATATCTATATTATGTATATGCATTTATATTATAAATAGGTCATACAACTTATGAACAAAATTACTCAAATTTATTCCTTTTATTATGATGTGTGGGGTAAATTTAAGGAATCCACCAATAAATAAATTATAGTAACATCATGGTGAATAACCTTGACTCAAAATGGGTTTGTGTATTCACAATAAAGCGATTTAGATTTGATAATCTAGGGGAACATTCAGTAGGTTATTGTGTGTACATAAAGGTGTATAGAGGGGTTTAATGAGTGTGAATGGTAGTGTCTCATTACTTGGGAATCATATGTATAATAAATATATGTGTAAAAACATATTGTGTAATGTAAAATTTTAAATCAAAAGGATTAGTACAATAACAGTACTTGAGTACATATGATGAGTAATAGAATCCCATAACTATAGTGTATTTTCCTAATAGCTTAATATGATATTATGAAGAGCACAAGGGATATGTTAAATAAATTTTTAAATGTAAATGTATTTAAAATTATGGATTAATGTGTTTTAAGTGAAGAATACTAGGTAGTTTGGTTGAAGTTTATAGTACAGGAGAGTGTAATGATTTATTGATTTATAAAAATACCTTTAGGAATTTCTTTAACTGAAAAAACAAAATAGAAAACCATAGTAAGGGTAATGCTCAGGGTTTCAACATAGAAGAATTTATTTTAAATATTTTACTAATATAAGAACCTATCAAATTTATATAATACCATTGATGAATTATATGTGAGAGATCTTTAAAAATTTATTATAGCTTTATAATATACTATAGGTTTATAGAATTCAATATTTTTCTATAAAATTATTCTAATAACTTATTGAAATCTTTTTTATATGGTAAATTCAATTTTAGGTCTTGGATACCCCTTAGAGTGTTTATTATATCACTTTTGTGTCTATTATGATGTCATAATACATACCTTTTATATATATAATTAAATTTTCACCCAATATTAATTTTGTATTGAAAATTTATTAAAATTTTCAATTGGATAATTTCAAAAGGTTCCATTATGAAATAATATATATATTAAAAATTAATTTCCTAAAAATAAGAATTTACAAATTTAAAAAAAAAACTGCGAAATAAAATATTTTAAGACTGAAATAAATTTTTTAACATAAAAAATAATATTGGAATTCATTAAATTATATTATAATAAATATAGTTATATTTACTAGTGAATTATAATTTTTTCTTAAAAATAACATTTATTTCAAAAATTGACGATTCTATTAGAATGAGTGTTTAAACAGAATATTTACATTTCAAAAATCAAATTCAATTTCAGTTTCATCATATCAAAATAAAAATTTTATCATTATCATTATATCATCATATCTAAAATTTCATAGTAAATGTGGGATTAATAAAATCATAATTCTATTGGAATTAAAATAGAACAATTAAATCTATTAATGTATTGATGTATAACCCCTTATTAAACCAGTGTATACTCTTAGGGTAGGGTGTGATGTAGAGTTACATTAATGGACTGGTTCAGTTAACATTATTTTTACAATGATCTTGATAACCACTAACATATCCTATAAAAATTTTACGTCAAATTTTATTTATTAAATCTCTTCATGAACTTTTCCAATTGTAAATCCCAGGGATGCAAACAACCTTAGATTCTCTGATAAATGGGATTTATTAGGAAGGATCCTATTGGTCGATCTCATAACATTTTCCATAAATATCTATTAATATTTTTCATGATCCTAAATATATATTAAGCTTACAAATGATTCTATATTAATAATACAAAAAGTTATTATAATCTTTACGTATCTTTTGATCCTAATGAAATAATTATTACCATATTTTATATTTTTCAAAAATAGTAAAATATAGTGTATATTTTTTCAATAAAATAATTTCCAAATAGATGAATTTATTCATTAATATGGTAATTTAATTTATAAAATATTGTTTCATTACCTGATAATATCGCTTGTGTATACATGTGGACTACAAACTCTAAAAAGTCATGTGATTAATTATTCATATACTCTTTTCATGGATGGTAATAAAGATATATTAATTGATTATATATAATATAAATCCTTAACTAATAATTATATAATGATGAATTATCATTTAACTTTATTTTGTTCCATCCAAAATTATGTGGAAACATCACTCTTGAATACATACATATTACCATCTCCATAGAATGATATAAACAATTTTTCGTCACTATTTTATATGAATTATTCAAAAAAAAATATATGATTAAATATTTCATTAAATTCCTAAATAATAATATTTTTTTTGGACCTAGATAAATTAATACGAATTAGGATTGTTGGACTGAAACAAACTAAAAAACAAAGTAGTTTTCCCATTAAACTATTATTTTAATAATTATTTACAAATAATAAGGTGATATTATTTTATAAGTAAATAATATAATGTATTATTAATAAGGTTACTGATAAATAATATATGTGTAATAAATAAATATTTCTTACATGGTATTTTTGAACAAGAATTATGTTAGATGAGACAGTAGGTAAGTGTTTTTCATCTCAATTTTTCATTATCTCGACATATACAACATTCCCCACTTATTTATTTCACGTGGGGAATTTTATTCCCAATTTAAATGATATATATTTAATACATACATATATTATTTATTTAATATTTCTTTAGATGTTATTTATTTCATAGGGTTATGATTCAAATGTTACCAAAGTGGTCACCGATATATTTTTCAAACACATTTTATTAAGGATTATTTTTGCTTGATTTTACATTGAGGGAAATTATATAAATATTATCTGATAAACCTCATTTAATTTTCTCTTCTATTGTAATTTATTAAATTTCAATTTAATAGTACTTTTTTTCTATTTTTTAATCAAAATGATTGAGAAATTTTTTTATGAAAATCTTATTTTTATTCCTCTTTATCTAGGAATCATTTTATTAAATTACAATAATCTTCTAAAAAAGTTTTCATGAATTTTCTAGTTTTACCTTCATATTTAATTGGGTAAATTTTTATAATTATTCACTTTCAATAAAAAGTATTAAAATGAATCTATTTTTTATTTTATAAATGTGGTTCTTTTTAAAATTGATGTAAACGAAATCATGGTTATACGGTATACTTCATGATCAACTTTTCAATTCTTCATAACTAATTTTTCAATTTATTTGTACTTGGAATATTGAAAATTTTCAATTCAATGTAAAAACTAGTATGAATAATGTAAATATTTTTGGATATTAAACATTTTTTTTCAATATTAATGTGGTATTTTCTTTATGAAATTATATTTTGGTCTTTTAATTATATTTTCATCTATGAAAACTTCATTTGATGTTACTTATGAATTAACTAAAATTGGGACCATAGATACAATACCAATTATACCTCTAGATGGTTCTTGATTGTGATGATGAAATATTGATGAAAGATATTTTCTTATCCCTACTTTATGATATACTAAATTAATATATGTCATCTTAAACATATGAAATTAATATGAATGAATTATAATTATGTAATAGTTGGGTCCACTTTATCCCTCCAATGAATTTGTAATGTTATATTCATATATCGTGAGATGATTATGAAAATAATTCACAAGATTGTGAATATCTATGTTCAAATGATGATGTGTGAGTATTATTCCCCTAATTGAGTTAATGTAGGGAATAATTATAATTGATGTATTCACATTTTGATTCAGGATTATTATCACTTAAATATATTCTCACATGATAATGTGTGCAAATGATTTTATATATCTATGCCCCTAAGATTATTATTTCTATTGCTTAAATCTCCACATTCAGATTTATAAATTTTTAACGATGATTACCTCAATCACTCTATT
Organism: Viscum album; assembly: GCA_963277665.1. Lineage (NCBI taxonomy): Eukaryota > Viridiplantae > Streptophyta > Magnoliopsida > Santalales > Viscaceae > Viscum > Viscum album. The sequence continues at coordinate 1,530,032,733 of OY728146.1, read as the reverse complement.
ATAAATCATACTTATGAATATGACCTGATATTAATGTCAATTGTCTACAATTACTAAGAAAATGATATCACCATTTCTAATGTTTTGATTTTATGGGTTTTAATATATTTGATTAGGTATTATATATCTATAAAACTACAAATTTGAATATCTTTATGGTATATATTCAAAATAAATTACAAAATATAGTTGTAACATATATAGTCTCAAAACATTATTTACTTGTACATACCTTGGGCATGTTTTTTAAAATCGAAATTCCATATATATCTAAGTTTATGTAATATGTAGTTATTTTATATTGGTGTTTCTATAAAAATTTCTTATAAAAAATAAAATCCTAATTTATAACATTTCATGATATAAAAAATGACAAAATGAAGAATATGAAAAAAAAAATCATACAAGCGTGACATTTTCTTTATAAAAAAGTGATGTTCAAAATGATGTATTCTTTTGGAAGATAAAAATAATATTTTGATTAACAACATAATTGAATGAATTATCTGGAAAGGATTTATATTCAGAGAACACAAACCATATATACTTATTGATTAGGAATTAAAACCAATTGTAATGAAATATACCAAAGGAGTAATTTTGTTCCACGAGAAGAATCATTCTACAACCAATTAAAAAAGGAGTGTATTGATGTGACAATTCACCACTACATACTGTCAAATAGATTTTAAAACACATATATTTTTTAATATATAATCTCTCTTACGATTTTAATATTATAATTACTCAAATATTAGTTCAAAAAAATATATTTCAAATTCATATTAAACGGAATGAGGTATATTTTATGAATAAATAATTTTGAATATTTACTATGCTATATACCCAAAGATAAATCCCAATATCTGTTGGATCTGGTATTATTATATAAATTTTTAAAATCTATTACATTATATTTTATTACCTTATTGGATATATTTTTTATCTATGGGTATTCATTATTGTATTCAAAGATAGAATTCAAATTATTAATAATTTACCTAAGTTTATAGGTTTTAAGTCAAATAATTTATAAAACCATCTATAAAATTATAAGATCAAATTATTCTGTAATGGATAATAAACTCAAAAAATTTCCAGAGAATTATTTTTTTCTCATTAGATTTTTAGAAAGTGTTATTTATAGTGAGTATTTTTTTTGTGATATATATTTACATATATATATATTTCAATCATGATTTTAAATATTTATCTATTTACCTATATTACATTTTCATATGAAATTAAAATTTTAGTTTATTTATTTTTGTTTCATTTTTTTATTGAAATAAATAATATTTTTTAACTAATTTCTTGAAAATCAATTTCAATTATTTGAGAATCATAAATTTCAAATTTTTAATTAATTGTTAAAATTATATCTGAAATAATTTTTTTAATGATATTTTACATTAATAATTGGATTATGTAAATCTATTTGAACTTTTTTAATCTAAAAGTTCCTTTTTTAAGAGGTGGAGTAATATTTTTTCGGTGAATTAAGAGCTTTCAAAAGGTATGATTTGGAAATTTTTCATATTTCACGATACATTATTAGTTTCAAAAATTCAATTATATAGGGAATTCGTGAAAATATAAAATATTTGAGAATAGTAAATCGATATTGATCTAATATTTAATTAAAATATCATATGTATGAAAATTGATACGATTCTTTAATTTTCAATTTTGGTTTCAATAGAAGAATATTATGAAATTTATTATTCAAATTTTGATCATAATGTTTTATAAAGAGGAAGTTATTTTGGAGGATCTTATTATTTTATTTAATTTAAAATTGAGATATGGATGTGATCATAATGTTGTATATAATTTAATTTATTTTAAAATAAAGATCAGAAAGATGAATTTTCTAATGCTTTTCTGGTCCAATATTGAAAAAATTAAGAATTAATTAGTTATTATGGAAATAATAAAAAATATATTTTTTTTACTATGTTCATGTGGTATTATAATTAGAAAAAATATTTTTAAAATTAACAAAATATAGAAATACATAAAACGAATACAATTACTATAGAAAAAATGTCCAGATATTTATTGAGTTATAATTTCAGTCAAAAATATACATTAATAATATTCATCTTTTTTTTAATGTCCAAAAATTAAATAATACTGAAGATAAATTTTCTGTATGTTTTGTTTCCAGCATATATTGAATCATATGAGGTTCTAACCACAGAAAAATCCATATTGAAAATATTAAAAAACCTAAAATATCTAAATATTTAGAGAATGATAAATAATTAGATGAACTATATTTTTTTCTAATGGGTGATTCTATGAAAAATAATATAATTTATTTAGTGGATATAAAAATGAACAATATAGTTACCCATTATAGTATCCAATAATATAATGAGGAAGGAGAAATGAAAAATAAGGATTAAATATAATCTAGAAAAATTTATTTTAGTATGCATAAATATGAGGGTATGGAAAAGAAAGAAGTTCTAAAAAATAAGTAAGTAGAAGAGAATAATAAGAAAAAATATTCCATAAAGCAGAAGCACTCAATAATTTATAATTAATTTATTATAGTTGTTATAATTAAATATAAATATTTAAACAACATTGTAGAGAAAATTATAACTCTAAATAAATGGAAAATAATTATTCCCATATATTTTAGGTTAGTCATCTACTGAATATTCATTGAATAAAATTACTAGAAGTAAAGTAGATATGAAATCTAAAGATAAATCATAATTTTTTTTTCAGTGTTGATGTTTAGACAATTATAGTTCCTCCATCTATAGAATTTGTAGTATCTCTTAATGAAGTATTATTAGAAGAATATTTTTTTTGAAATCCCAATTCAGAGGAATTTGGTTCTATAACAATGAAGATTATAGTAGAAGATTTATCTCCAATCAAATCTTCAGTGAAAAAAACTCCTTCATTTCCAACTCCACCATCTAAGAATAATATTTAAAAATTTCGTTTAATTTGAGGAAATATGAAGGACAATATCTACTCTATAATGTTATATTGAGAAAATTGATATGATTTAAATGATATAAATGATGATTCAATTGATAATGATAATTTATCTCTTGAAAATATTAGATAATCTAAATATTAGATGATTGTGTCCTAATATTAGAAGAAGAAAACGTTGAAGGAATATTAATTTAAATCTATTGATTCAGTAAAATCTTAATCCTATTATTGAAATGTAGATGTTGTTTGATTATTACAAGAAGGATAAATCATAACATCAACATGATACATAATAAAATTAAAAGAATAATAGTTTTTCAAAACAAATATTACGTATATATAATTCAAAAGATCAAATTTATTTCATTGATTCAATGTATAAGGATTGGTTTGATATTAAAGAAGTCAATATAGAAGGATATATTTATGAATGGATGTGAAATATTTTTATAAATTCATTTAAATCTCATGTTCTTGATATGAATACTACATCCTAGAATAAAAGTTCATTCAATCATAATAATGAAATTGTTTATAATATGTTTTATTTCTGAGAATATTACATAAAAAATATTTAAGGACCTACTCAAGAAATTTCTAACATAGTTAAAGATATAAATAACCATTCATTAATAAAATAAAAAAAATTATTAACAGAATATGATGATCATTAAACAAAAGGAATAATCCAAAGAGAAATATTTTTAATATAATTACCTATAAGAACAATTTACAATGCATTATCATAAGAAAAAAGATCTAGAAATTATAATTTTAAAAGAAATTTTATTTTTGCGCATAAATTCAATGTTCAAGATGAAAGTATTGTTTTGAAATAGAAATATATCAAAAAATTAAGTTTTTTTAAAAATTCATTTAAATAATAGATTTATAGACGATTTGATTTCTTATAACACAAAAACATTGATCTATAATAATTTAACTAATTTAATTTTAATGATTATGTTTTTATAGTTTAACGAGATTACATAAAAAATGATATTAATGTTTATGGAATAATTTCCTTCAATAAATATTATCCCTCTAACATGTTTTTTTAATTTGATGTATTTGTGGAAACATATTTTTCTAAATGTTTTTCTATAAAATTTCATTTTAAATCCTTGTTCATAAAAACCATTAAGGGTGAGAATATATATTAAAATGAATAAAAAATTTGGAGAAATTTGGAAGATTTTATAGAATATATAAGAGTGGAAATATATAATTCATAATGATATATTTGTTTATAAAAGGGGTATGGATTTAAAAAATCATTCCAAAAGGTTGAGAAAATTCATTTTCATTATGAAGTGGTAGAAATTTTGGAATAAATTTATAACATATATTTATAAAAACTCTTATAAATTAAAATCCATAAATTATATATATCATCATCTTAGGATACAAAATGATTCGGTAAAATCAAGAAGTGTTCCAAAATAATTTTTGTTTTTCATTCCTTGTTAATGTTTTTAAAAAATAGGGTTATTGTTGTATCATTGACTAACATCACCTCTCCTATTTTTAACATCACAACACACTTTATAGTGTATTTGAACTAATTAATTTTCATTTACTTATCATTAATTTTGTTGTATATATAATATATTCAATATTGAATCATGGATATCAAAAATGTGTCTCTATAGGGATATTGGGAATTTCATAAGTATTTTAAATATATTGATAATGAGATGTTGTTATAAATATTTATTCTCATGTGGATATAAAATTATTGTAATTTATAATAAATAATAGTATGCAACTAATTTTAATGGTAAATAAATGTGATATTCCTAGTCAATAGTATAAAATCTACAGAATAAATTATGGTCATGAATATCTTCGATAATAAAGTATAATTTCATATCATTGGTAGTAAAGATAAAATTAATTTTTCAATCCAATAATTATATTTTTAAATAATTTTTTGTTCATAGAAAATACAATTTGAAAAACTAATTAACAATACAAAACATTCTAGATATAAACAAAGTCCCTTATATAAAATAAAATAAATGGAAACTTTATTTCAATTACTAGTATAGTAATTATGATTTTTTATTTTCCCATATTTAAAAACAAAAACATTTTCAGGAAAAAATAATAAAATTGCAAAGGAAGAAAAAAGATAATAAATTAAATATAGCAAATTATAAGGAAATAATTTTACAATGAGAATAAAAAATTGAATGATAGAGAGGGATATAGATTTGAGATAGGGGTGAGATGTGTTTCCCTATTATAGTATAATTATATATATTAAAACATCATATTTTGTAATTTCCCAGATTCAGGTGCCACTCAACGAGTGCCCTGAACTCGGTTGGTCACATGACCTCAAGCTCATTTCCCCAAACGCCAGAGACTGCCTACTATTAGTGAGGGCCCAGGTCTGATAGTGGGGAAACCATGCCCCCATTTCTTAAAGTGTAGCACAACGGAATAAAATAAAAAACATACAACAATAGATGAAGCAATAAACCATACACATTTAAAATAAACAACTGCAGTAAAAAATAACCAACAGTTATATAGATAATGATGAAACATGTCTCAAGTTCTAAGAAAATAGCGAAAACATGTTACACAACAATAAAGTACAGTACTATATAGAGTACATTAAAACAAAACAAAACAGCTGGTAGCATCATGAGCCTTTGCCCGGTCCAATACTCCCCTACTCCTCAGCAGCAATCATGTACCAGTATAAGGACCCTTGCCCTTATCCACACCTACAGAAATGTAATATGTTTGGGCTGAAGACATGACCCAAACAGGGTGTGCGAAATAAATCCCAGTAGGCACCCACCAAAGGCTCGTGCTCAACTGTGGGCAAAATGCAACAATAATGTTCAAAAGTAAATTCAATAAACTAAGAAATAATCAAAAGTAACTAACATTTCCAGTTATATTTCCATTCATAATATTAATTTAATCATTCATTATAAGGAAACAACCACAGTGAATTTATATGTAAACATTCAGTGTCCTCAGACACACAAACCCTTACCCTGAGGTAATCAGAATCGTAACCCGCAGGTAATTTCCCAAAGGCATAACAGAAATTGCCCTTAGACGTACAAAGTGTCGCCCTCGGGAACAGAGTCTATTTCCCACAGGCACAAAAGAAGCTTCCCTCAGGCCGAAATAACCACTGCCTTCAGGCTAAAGGAAGCACTGCCCTCAGGCTAAACAAGTAATCGGGCCTTGCCAAAATATAAACATGAAGTTCACATACAATTCGTCTCAATGAAAAATTAATGCACAAAATAAACATGGCATCCCCTCTGGTATCCTGGCCAAATGGGTAAACAGAGGAACACACCCCCGGGGTGGTCCTGGATCTAAGAAGCAATCCCAAACACCAGTTTATTATCACCTTTAATTACCTATAAAATTCTAGGTATTTAAAACATCCAAGTCCTAAGCCCCAAGACACCCCCAACATGGGTTCGTAGCTCAATGATACACAAAAAAGCAAAGCAGCTGGAATTTAAACACCAAGCCACCTACCTTAAATGCCCTTGAATGGTATACACGAACGATGATCCTTGAATTTTCCAAGAGCGGCGTAGATCTGAAGTGAAAGAAAACCCCGTTCAAACACAAATGACATTCCCTTGTGAAAGAATTGGAAAGAACTACGCAAGGAAGAGGGAGAACTCACCCGTGTGGTTCAAGGGAGATTGACTATGCAGAAAACGGATTCCCTGTACTCGATCTGGAGCTTCTAGAAGGTCCGGCCCTCTCTCTTGACTCCTTCCTCCAGTTCTAAGACAATCCTATCAACAAGGATGGCTACTTCCCATTTTATATGAAATAAACAAACTAAACGGCGTGTAATTTTCATTTTTTAACTGTTCCATCGGCAGCTTCTCGCTAGCATGGCACTCTTCATCTATCGACATGAGTACACAACGTGTATTCCTGATCACATGGCATGTACGGTCATCTACCTGGCAGCTTCTTCCACCACATTACTATTTTCCTGTCGACTAACTACATGGCATGTAAATATCCACTACACGGCGTGTATTCAGTTTTTACACCCTTCGTCACCGACATGGCTACACACCTTGTATACTCATCCCACACGGCCAAAGTACATGGTGTGTGGAAAAGTACACAGCATGTAGTCCCAAAATTTAGGATTTGTCCCCATTTTCCTTATTTTCCCAAAAACACTTAAGGAAAAATAGAAAAGAAGAAACTCATACCTCAATAATAAGAATTGGGTTCTTATAAACATCCCCCCTTAAACCAATTCGTCCCTGAATTTCCCTTCTAAGGGTGGCGAAGATAATGCCCAGAATAATTATGGCCACTGAGTACGTATGTTGGTCTCCTGCTCCCAGGTTTCGTCCTGCACTCAGCCATGCTTCCATAGCAGCCGTACGAGAGGAACTTTCCGGCCTTGTAGAACCTCTGTGCTCTTATCCACGATGCGAATTAGATTCTCCTCAAAGGAAACATCGACGTGAAGCTCAACCTCTTCAGGATTAATGATATAAGATGGGTCTGAATGATAGTGTCACAACTTAGACACATGGAAGACGTCATGCAAGGCTCGGTACCTCTGTGGTAATTATAATCGATAGGCAACCGGTTCGAATATCTCTAGAATCTCAAATGGCCTCACATACCTCGGTGAAATTTTACCCTGTCTCCTGGTCCGTTTGTGTCCCAACCTCGGAGAAACACACAAGAAAACCCAATCCTTGACCATGAAATCCAAGGGTCATCTACGACGATCAACATAAGATTCTTGTCGAGACTGTGCGGTAGCCATCCGCTTCTAAATCAACTGGACCTACTCAAAAGTCTCCTGCATGAGACGTGGTCCCACTAAAGTAGCCTCACCTACCTCTAACTAGCACATGGGTGATCTTCATGGCCTACTATATAATTCCTCGTAAGGTTCCATCTCAATAGTCTCCTGAAAACTGCTATTATAGGAAAACTCGACTAGGGGTATGTGCCTCTCCAAAGAGCCCCCAAAGTCTACGATGCATTCATGCAACATGTCCTCAAGCATCTGTATTGTACAATCTGACTGGCCATTTGCCTGAGGGTGGTAAGCTGTGCTCAGCAGCACATGTGTACCTAGTGCAATCTGAAAACTCTTCCAGAAACGAGACATAAAGTGGGTGTCCCTATCCGAAATGATAGAACGTGGAACCTCATGAAGACGTACGATCTCTCGTATATACAACATCCCGAACTCATCAACTCTGAAGGTCTCCTTGATCTGAAAAATGTGAGCTACCTTCGTGAGTTTGTCCACAACAACCCACACAAAATTATTGCCTCGAGGTGACCTCGGCAACCCAGCCCCAAAGTCCATCGCAACATCATCTCATTTCCACTCCGGGATGGGTAACTGTTGTAATAGTCTGGCTGGCCGCTGATGCTCCGCCTTCACTTACTGACCGGTGGAACATCTTGAAACAAAACCAGTTATCTCCCTCTTCATACCTGGCCACCAGTAATGAAGTCTCAAGTCTCTGTACATCTTGGTAACCTCAGGATGAACTGCCCAAGTTGAAGCATGAAACTCCCACATCAACTCCCCACGTATATCCCCTGGAACCCACACTCATCCATGGAAACGTATAATTTCATCATCACCAATCATCCAACCTGGAGGAGGGTCCTCAGTTTCCATCGACTCCTATAGAACTTGGCCTCCTAAATCAGATAGCTATATCATCCTCACTCTATCTAGGAGGGTAGAAATCACAGCTAAAGAAGAAAGATATGTATACCCCTGACTATCGTGCACCTCCAGTTGCATCTCAGAGAACAAAGCCAAAAGCTGCCACTCACCACTAGCCTCCTGCACAGCCTGTATCTGAGTTCTCATGCTCAGTGTATCAGATACTGCATTACCTTTACTAGGTGTATAGGCAATATCAAAATCGAAGTACTGAAGGTATTCAACCCACCTTCTCTATCTCAGATTCAAGTCATGATGAGTAAAGATATACTTGAGACTTTTGTGGTCTGTGAAAACCACAAAATGATCTCCCAAGAGATAATGTCTCTAACAGCGCAATGCATGAACAACTGCAGCCAACTCGAGATCATGCGTCGGGTAATTCCTCTCAAGAGGCCCCAAATGTCGAGAACCATACATAACAACTCAACCGCCCTGCATTAACACTGTTTCCATCCCAATACCTGATGCATCATAGTAAACTGTATAGCTCTTTCCCTAATCTGGGAGTACCGGACTGGTGCTGATGTCAACTTGCCTTTCAGGTCCCGAAAGGTTGTCTCGCAATCTTCTGACCAAACAAAATTCACAACCTTCTTAGTCAAACCTGTCAACGGCACTGCTAAGCGGGAGAAGGCCGGGATGAAGCGTCAGTAGTAACCATCCATCCCAAAGAAACTCTGTATCTCAAACACGTTCTTAGGCTCCTCCCAGGAAACTACTGCCTCACCTTCTCTGGTTTCATTGAAACTCCTACCTCTGAGATGATATGACCCAGGAAGTGAATCGGGTCCATCCAAAAGTGGAACTTTGAGAGATTAAAATATAGCTGACGCACTCTCAGTGTACTCAATACGATCTCAAGATGGGTGACATGGTCATGTCGAGTGTGAGAGTACACTAAGATGTCATCCAATAATACTACCACAAAATAATCCAGATAAGTATGGAACACACGATTCATCAGAGCCATAAAAATTGCGGGTGCATTCGTGAGTCCAAACGGCATAACGAAGTACTTGTACATGCCATATCTTCTCCGAAAAGCTGTAAGCGGTATATCTGATGGTGTCACACGCAGCTGATGATATTTGGATCTCAATCCAATCTTCAAGAAAACTCGTGATCCATGAAGTTGATCAAAAAGATCATCAATCCTCGGCAAGGGATATCAGTTAATAACCATCAACTTTTTCAGCTTCTGATAATCCACACAGAGTATGAGGGTATCGTCCGCCTTTTTCTCAAAAAGGACTGGAGAACCCCAAGGAGAAGTACTGGGTCGGATGAAACTCTTTGCATGTAACTCATCTAACTGCTTCTTGAGCCCCTAAAACTCAGGCGTGGCCATCCAATAAGGAGGAATGGACACCGGTGCTACTCCTGGCACAAGCTCAATAGAGAAATCAACCTCAATCTCCAGAGGTAGACCTGAAAAGTCATCTGGGAAGACATCATAGAAACGATAAACCACTGGAGGAAAATCCATCTAACAAGTCCCCTGATCATCCAGATATAAACTTGAATTCTGGGCTGTGACTCCACCTCACCCATGACGGTCTGGTCCAGGTCGACTCTCCGGAACATCCCATTCACCCTTGTATAGAAACTCTCTGCCCTCTGGTGATGTGAAACTCACCCTATGACAATATCAATATACAAAGGCTCAGAAGGGAACCAACCATTACATCCCGAGAATGACGTCATAAGCTGTCATCTCTAAGACATAGAGGTCCCAAAGGAAGTGACACCCACAAACCTAAAGGGGGTACTTCGTGAACTGATGCACAAAAGTTGTTCTCATTCCCAACGGCGTCTCTAGCTTCATAACATCAGAAGAATAAGAAGAAAAACAGATCCAGAGGCTCTCCACAATGGGTATAGATATCAAACTATGCGTAGCACCCATTTTGAAAAGTACTGAAGATAAGACAGAAGCTACTAGAATTGTACCTATGACTGTAGAAGGTTCAGAATCCTGCTCCTGTAGGTTCTATTGCACTTCATATGCCTGCCTAGTGTTGCGGCCCTGTGACACAGCCTGGCGGCCATGAGTTGTCCCGCCCTACTACCTCTGAGATCCTGGGGTCTGGAAACCACGGCCACGACTAACATCCCTGCATGCACGCCCTGACGTATTCCAGTTTCCCAACTGGTAAGAAGCCGCCGGTCCTACTCCCACACACGGAGTCTACACAGAACCCCTCTCACTAGCCACTGGTGGAAACTACCTGCAAAAGCACTGCAGATGACCCATCTTTCCACTAGCTCGGCACTGCACTGGGTCTCGTGGACACTAAGGTCTCTTGTGGACCTCCTTACCACACTTGTAGACCTTGACCTGGCCACCTGAAACATTATTTTGGCAGGTACTGCCACCCTAAGAGAAGTTTATCTATCTCTTCCTCTTTCTAGTAGAAATAGTACCAGAAACTCGTGTGAAACCTCCCTGGCCCACACCACTAGCTTCCCGCAGTTTCCTCTCTGTAATTAGCACCTGGTTCACAATAGTATGTAGTGAAGGCAACCTGTAAACATTTAACTATGCTCTGATGTCTTATCGAAGACAATCCTTAAACCATCTAGCTCTCAATGTCTCATCACCCACCAGAATGGGTGCAAAATGCTGAAGCTCGGTGAAGCGAGCAGAATAATCCATAACTGACATAGCGCCGTTCTACAGGTTCATGAACTCTTGAGCTATATCTTCCCTCATCATCTCTGGAAGGAAGAATTCATAGAAAACTTCCTCAAAATCTTCCTATGCCATGTCTCTATGATGCTCTGTCTGAGTGGTAACACCCCACCACCTCTTGGTGGAATCACGCAGTATATACGTCGCGAGCTTGACCCTCCGCCCTAGAGGCGTCTCCAGATTTTGGAAAATAGTCTGCATAGACCCCATATAAGACTCCGCAGCATGTGGTCCTCCATCCTATGAAAACATAGGAAGATGCTGTTGTGGGAAAATACGAGTCAGCTCATCCATAGATGTGGCGGTCGGCGGTGCTCCCTGAAAGGTCTGTATGAACCGCATGAATCCTTCACAGAACTGCGCATCTGCGCCTATGTCCAATATAATGGTAGGTGCCGCATCTGGCTCTGCTGTATGATCCACTAGTATCCCAAGGCCCACCATATATGGAGTATAATCGTTTATTCTCTCCTGGAAAACAACGTGTGGTCGTCTCGGTGGCATGATACAACAAGGTCAAACACACACCTTATATCAAAATTATCAAAGATAGAAAACGAAGGGATCAAAAAGGAAACAGGAGGAAGAAGGCATTTAATGATTTGAAAAACAAGACTACATAGCATGTATACTGACTACACGTCATGTACATGACTTCTCTTCCCCTTCCCGGGTCCTTCTACACGACTAAGCCACGCAGTTCTCATTGAAAAAAACTACACGGAGTGTATATAATCTACATTGCGTGTATGGTATAATTTTCCAACTGCCCGTGTTGTTTGTGACACGGCCGACTACTCGGATTGATAATACACTGCGTGTTACACCTGCACAAGGAGTGTGCACCACCCCATTTTCCCAGCCACACTGTCAGGTCCACATGGTCTGTCCACGGACAAGACTACACGGCATGTCCCATAGGTACGCAACGTGTACTATATGTGCTCTGTCGACCCGTGTTGTTGGTTACACGGCCAGAAACACAAGTCACACTACACATCATGTTTCATATACACACATCATGTACACGAAAGGATTACACCAACCCAGGTTGTTAGTTACACGGTTGGGTCCCCAGATCAGACTACACGGCGTATTCCATACTGCAAACGGCGTGTATGTATTAAGGTCCCCTCCATCTGTGTTTTTAGTTACACGGGTGGACTCTGGGTCAACACTACATGGTGTGTACATCTGGTGTACGACGTGTTTTCCCCAAGCTTTTCCCTTCCTCGTGTCCCTGCCCACACGGTCTATGACACTGGAAGAGACTACACGCCATGTACTGAGAGTACACGGCGTGTACTGAAAAAGTTTTCTTTTCTTCCCGAACAGAAGAACACACGACGTGTCTCCGAGGAACTACACGGAGTGTATCCTGGTATTTCTGGTCAGTAAGGCTCAGATACTATTCCAGAACCCAGAAAATACTAAAAAACAACACCTATGTACCATATTCTAACCCGTGAGGCCCCATACTCCCCGCGAATCAAAGTTTGGAATCTTATCTGTGTTATACTAAGATAAACAATCAATGATCCACCAAATTACAGTCAATGAGGGCCCATACTCCACAAAAACCAAATTTTGGCGTCCATTCTATAAATCGGATCACACAAAAATACCCTATCACATAGCAGGTATTTATCAAAGCAGCTATCACAATAGCATGCTTTTCTAGCACAACAACTATCACAACAACATGAAATTTCTAATGCACCTATGTGGCATGGAACTATGCATGGAATGTGATTTCTAGCATGTGCCTAAATGATGCATGAGATGGAATACCCTCATCTCATCGGGTTGAGACTAAATAGAACCCATGGATAAAATATAAAAAGAAAAATCAGAAGTGTGTCACCCAACGGTTAAAATCAAATCAACTGTAAAATTTGAAAAATCAGAGAAATTGCAAAAATACGAGGTAGACTGGCTTTTCCCTGTACACGGGTTAGCTACGCCCGGGCACAACTTATTACCAACTACCGTTTTCATCCTATCCTTGACTAAGGCTCCAAATAGTTAGTAAAAGAAAATAACCCTTTGATACCACTTTGTAACGTCCCGGATACAGGTGCCACTCAACAGGTGCCCCGAACTCTGTTGGTCACATGACCTCAAGCGGATTCACCCAAATGCCAGAGGCTGCTGACTAGAAGTGAGAGCCGAGGTCTGATAGTGGGGAAAATATCCCTCATTTTTTAAAGTGTACCGTAATTGAATAAAATAAAAGCCATACTACAATAGCGGAAGCAATAAACCATAAACAATTAAAATAAACTTCTATTGTAAAAGATAAAAAAACGTTATTTATATTATGATGAAACATGTCTCAAGTTCTAAGAAAATATCCAGAACATGCTACTCAACAATATAGTACAGTACAATACAGAGTATAGCAAAACAAAACAAAACAACTGGTAGCATCGCGAGCCTATGCATGGTCCCATTCTCCCCTACTCCTCAGTAGAAATCAAGTACTTGTATAAGGACCCTTTCCCTTATCCACACCTGTAGTAATGTAATTTGTTTAGGCCGAACACATGACCCAAATAGGGTCTGAGAAATAAATCCCAGTAGGCACCCACCAAATGACCATGCTCAACTGTGTGTAAACATGCAACAACAATGTGCAAAAGTAAATACAATAAACTAAGCAGTAATCAAAATTAACTAACTTTACCAGTTATATTTCCATTATTAATATTCATTTAATCATTCATTTTATGGAAACCACCACAATGAATTTCTATGTAAACAGTCAATATCCTCAGACATGCAAACCCTTACCCTCAGGTAATCAGAATCCTAACCTGCAGGTAATTCCCCACAGGCATAACAGATATTACCCTCCGGCGTACAAAGTGTTGCCCTCGGGCACCGAGTCTATTTCCCACAAGCACGAAAGAAGTTTCCCTCGGGACGAAATAACCACTACCCTCAGGCTAAAGGAAGAACTGCCCTCAGGCTAAAAAAGTAATTGGGCCTTTCCCAACATATAAACAAGAAATTCACAAACAATTACTCTCAAGGAAAAATTAATATGAAAAATAAACATGGCATACCCTCGGGTATCCTAGCCAAACGGCTAAACAGAGGAACGCACCCCCAGGGTTATCCTGGATCCAAGAAGCGATCCCAAATTGTAGTTTAGTATCACATTTAATTACCTATACAATTCTAGGTATTTAAAACAGCCAAGGCCTCAGCCACACGACACCCCCAACATGAGTTCATAGCTCAACGATACACAAAAACGCACAACAGTTGGAATTTAAACACCATGCCACCTACTTTAAATTCCCCTGAACGGTATACGTGAAAGACGATCCTCGATTAGTCCAAGAATGACGTAGATACGAGTTGAAAGAAAACCCCGTTCAAACTCAAATAACATTCCCTCAGAAAATAATTGGCAATAACTATGCAAGGAGGATGGAGAACTCACCCGTCCAGTTCCAGGGTGATCGATAGTGCAGAAATCGGATTCCTGGTACTTGATCTGGAGCTCCTCAAAGGTTCGGCCCCCTCTCTAGACTCCTTCCTCCAGTTCTAAGACAATCATGTGAATAGGGTTGGATAATGACCATTTTTAGTGAAAAAAACAAACTACATGGTTTGTACTTCTCAAGTACACGATGTGTAATTTTCATTTTTTAACTGTTCCTTCGGTGGCTTCTCACCAGTGTGGCATTGTTCATATGTTGATATGAGTACACGCCGTATATTCCTGATCACACGGCGTGTACTGTCGTCTGGCTAGCGGCTGCTTCCACCGCCTTACTATCTGCCTACTGACTGACTACACGGCGTTTAAATATTCACTGCATGGCGTGTAGTCAGTTTTTAGACCCTTCATCGTCGACATGGATACACACCATGTGTACTCATAACACACAGCCAAATTACATGGCGTGTGGAAAAGTACACGGCGTGTAGTCCAAAAATTTAGGATTTTTTCCCATTTTCTTTATTTTTTCAAAAACATTTAAGGAAAAGAGAAAAGAAGAAACACGTACCTCAATAATAAGAACTGAGTTCTTACATATTGGGTAGGGTCCTTTATATTATATTTAAATTTTGTGAAATTAACGTTTTATCCTAATATGCATGGACTCTATGTGTATATCTTTATTAAATTAGCATTATGAAGTGTAATGACATATGATTTTTCATGTTACTGAATTGTAAGGAATTTCCTCTTCTTTTTGATTTGGTGGATTATTGTTGTTTAGTTTCATAGATCTTATTGAAGTGAATATATTTTAAATCTATGATGAAAAAATAAATCATAGTTGTAGCCTTTTTATAGATTGAGGAAAAGTCTCTAAAATATTTCTTATCGCGAGAAAAAGAACCTATGTAATAATTTTTAAGGAAATTATCAACAATAATCCTCATTTCATTCTAACCAAATCATGGTGGAAAAGGAGATTTAGTTATTCCACATGACATTACAATGAAACATAGTGTCATCACATTGTAATTCCCTTGATATCCATTTCACTTTTAGTGGAGAATATTCTTATTTTATGTATGGGGGAAATGATAATATTAATCAATCTCCTTATGAATTCCACTCAAATGATTTTCTTATTCAGTTATCATAGTGAGGGGTGGTTTACTTCCCTCCCTCATTTCTTCAAAATTCACCCTCTACCATCCATGAATATTACAGTCTTTTAATCTTGTAATTATTTCGCTACTATTAATCTTACACCCCCACATTTTTATTATCCATAATTTATTTTTTATTAAGCTTACTAGTTGTTGATTAGACAAGAAACTCAATTATTCCATAGTCAATACCCTTTTAGTGATGGGAATTCTATGTTTAGTTCATTAAAGATGTCCATAATCAGGGAAACTCTCATGATTACAAATTTTTACATAAGTTATTACCCTCAAGAATATTTCTAGGTGTTTTGGTTAATTTAGATTTAGTTGTAAATTTATTCATGTATTAAAATTTGTGATTGGGGAGTATATTTTTTGAGTGGGTTAAAGGAATAAATATAAACCAATCAAGTATATTTTCAATTAAATACATCACATAGTTATTTTTTGTGGATTATTCATTAGTCGATATTTTTCAAAAATATATCCTAGATGATGTCGTAGTTTTTGTGTTATAGTTAGATGTGTGATTGGTATTTTTTTTTTGATAATATAATCATTGATTATTAAATAGAGGTATAACCAAGGTAGGTTAACATTTTATATTGATTATCATTTTCTTTTGGTTATTTTATGAATCTATGTTTCAATTAAGAATTATTAGCATGAAATTATTATATTACAGGGTATTAATTCATTTATATAGTAAATTGATTTTCTATATTTCTAAATGTCTTTAATTTTTCGGCAAACTAGATTCAAATGATGTAATTGAGTATAATTAAATAAATATTAAAAGACTATTTTTTGTGAAATTATTTTCAATATTAAATGTGATTTGAAATGTTAATTTTAATAAAATAAACCATCATGTTGAAATTTTCATTTACATTAAAGTGAGATATCAATAGAATTAAATAGAAATTTATGTTAAAAATTTAATTTCTGTGGTATTTTTTAATCCATTATCTAAAACTATAGGTCGTAAATTTAGTCAACTCTTCAGTAGAACATTCCCCAAATTCATTGTATTAATAAATATTATTTATGTTTCCGAATTTATAGTTTTTAAAAAAAAATTATTTTTATGAAAATATTGTACATTGTACCATAGTGACTTTGTGTAAAGAATTTATTTTTTCTCCATCAATAAAGATTGTGTTATATGGTTTTCTATACACACAACACTGAAATCACAACTAATATGGAAAATCATATTTATCCATTTAATTATAAAGAATACAATTTTGTAATGGAATTTATGAAATATATATAAGTGAATATATATATATTTTTATTTATAAAAAATAAAAAGAAAAATTTAACTTCAACACCGATCTCATTTATTACAACTAAGAGGCTTATGTAATATCATTTCTTTGGTTATAAATAATTTTATAAAATCAATATTTTTTTACATTTATATATATATTATTAGAAATAATATTATATGAATAAATACTATATGAAAAAATGATTCAGTATATAAAATGTATATTCATTATATCTAATCATTATATTGTAATGTTAAATATATAAATTATCAAATAAAAATTAGAAAAAATTAACCTCATTTGTGGATTTATTAGGGTCAAATTATTTTGAGTAGATTTTTAAAAAAAATTGAAAAATTATTGATTATTAGGTAAATAATCTAACATACAATAAATTAAAATAGCATTTATTTTAAAATAATAAATTTTGAAAATATTTTATGCCCAAAAATATTTCATTTATGTAATAATAATTATTATAATATATCTTTTTTGAATTATAAATAATATTTGATATTTTATAATTTATGATATATTTTCTTAGAAATTTATTATAAATTTTTGTTTATAAATATATTTTTAATGAATTTAATATAATGAATTTTATATTATATTATTAGTTTTTGGTCATAAAATCTCATACAATTTCCACATTATTTGTAGAAATGAAGATAAAGTTACCTTCGGTCAATTGTTATTACCCCTGTAAAATGATTATTTTTTAAGTATAATAATTTTTCTAAATATTATTAATTTTATAAAAAATAAATGAATAACATTGAAATATAAAATATAATTGTTTTTTATAAATAAAATTTAATTAATACTAATTTCATGTATATTCAATGTTAAAAAAACCTAATAACCCTTAATGATTAAAATTACAGTTTTCCTAGAAAATATTTTTTTTCAAGATTATATTTTTTTATTTAAAAGATACTTTTAACCTATTAACATATTTTATTATGATAAATAGATTAGAAATTTGGATTTATAATTTCAATATTTTTCAAATTTCATAGTAAAATAATAATCAGGATTAATGTTTAATTAAGCGGAATACAAGTTTAATTAACGCTTATATGGTGGCTTTATTTTTCTAAAATTAACATGACCACTATAAAATAAAGAAAAAATTAGTTTTAATGCATTATATAAATTTATTACATACCATCTACCACTTA
This sequence comes from Viscum album, assembly GCA_963277665.1. Taxonomy (NCBI): domain Eukaryota; kingdom Viridiplantae; phylum Streptophyta; class Magnoliopsida; order Santalales; family Viscaceae; genus Viscum; species Viscum album. The sequence continues at coordinate 1,530,014,274 of OY728146.1, read as the reverse complement.
ATTCACTTCAATTTCATTTATTTACATTCTGGCATATTACATACCATTAACGTCCATGGAAAATTCCACCTTCCCCACATATAAAATTAGGATCACTTCTACCCTTTCTATACAATAATAATCTTTTGAAATATCACATAAAACATAAAAAACATAAAATTATTAATTTAATCTACACTCCCAAGTTATCTTCGTCACTATAAAGTATCTTATTCCTGTCAAATATGATCCCTTCAATAAAGGAATGTTTAAGGTCACAACCTAGGTTACACAAATGTTGTAACATTTATTTTATTTTTCATTCCATTGAGAACCAACCATATAAATCATGTAATAATTTCATCAAAATAATAATTTTTTTATGTCATTATAATAATTTAAAAATCATTTTTTATTCTCTTCCATTCAATAAGATTAACAAGAAGTGTAGTTAATGAATGTGTACAAATTAATACCTCAAGAAAGTGACACATTCATTTTTTCATCTCCATACATAATAGATGGTAATATTAATGGTATTTATTTAGCAATAATAATTATATAACTTACTTATAGTTCTCAAATGATCAATTTCAATCTCATTTAAAACCTCTTGTTTTCTGAGCAATATAAATTTAAATTGAGGGTTATACAGACTACATCGATGAAGCTGAATCGTTTATTTTTCTCTTTATTATTTTACGTACTTTTTAGAAACATTATAAAATATATTTTTTATCATAAAAACAATAAAAAATATCATTATTATTATGTAATATTTTTATTATATCAAAATATAAAACAGAATCACCATATTCTCTATATGAGTTTAAGCATGTTCATGACTAGGTCTCTTTGAAACTTAACATGAAAGATGAAATGAAATTATATGATAGATTTTTATTAACACAAAATATCTTATATAATATGAAATTAAAATTAAAGTAATCATTCTTATATATATTATACATCAATTATAACACATCATGTATAAAAGAAACCATCATATGATAAAAATAATAGAATCATGTTTTTTATCATTTTTATCTTCCAGAAGATAGACAAAATAACACATTAATATAAATTTTCAATATAATAATTATTATATGTAATTCATTATGCTAACATTATTTAATCATTTTTGGAGATATTTGAAAAAATAATGGACAAATACCCTACTCTTTCAAAACTACTAAAAATATAAAATGCTATAAACAACCAATGTAGTGAAATTACCAGAAAATAACTAATACACATGTAGAAAAATATAATAAATGAAAATTAAATATTTGGTTCTATATTAATATCATTATAAAATATTATACTTTAAAATATATCTTTTATATTAGCGTTTGTTATATATTCGAATAAGTGTGGTAAATACATATGTGGTTTGATTCAAAACATCCATATTTGAGATTCATGTTCCTATATGAACTATTTTTTCAAAGTGTATATACTAAAAATTATATATTTCATTTTATAAATTATACTTATTCATATTATTTGATATTAATACTCCTTAACACTTTCATTCATGGGGTTTTTATTATAATGTTTCTTAAATCCAAAGGTTTTTTCATAATTCATTTTCTATTTTATGAATTATATTGTTTATTCACAATTCTCATTCTTCAAATATGAATAATTTTTTCCAACAATTGAGTAAAATTATATTTAGACCATTTTTATATATTTATAATAAATTTCCATAAATTCATTTTCAATTTATCATTATTTCTAACATTATTACATTTGTATTGGTTTCTCTATGTAAAATTAGAATCCCTTGAGAAATCATTAAACACTACACCGGGTATAAATTTTGATGTTATAAATTCAATCCAATTATAAGTTTTTATCATGATTTTATTTTATTTTATTCTTTCATGTTTATTATTTATTACTTTTTTAATCAAAAAACTATGATGTCTATAATTGTTTTCCTTTAACTTTACATTCATTGAGAATCGAATATGATATTCCTTAGGATTATATTTATATAGAGTACGTATAACCAGATTATATTTTTTTATAATATGATTATATTGTATTTAATGATATATGGCGTTTAAATTCTTGTTATTTTCCGGAAGACATTTTCATTCAGACATTATAAACTAATACGTGGGTTTTTTGGCTCAATCCATTTTTTGGGTCATTATAACTCTTCTTTGAAAATAATCCAACATTATTGGTAAATAATAACCTATTATGATGTTATATTTTATGTCAAAATTATTTTTCTGGGATATCAAATTTCTGAACAATGTCTCCCTCCTCAATTATTCTAATGTTTAGTTAAAATTAATTTTTTTAATAAATAATTATTATTAATTTTATTAGATTATTCATCTATATCTATATTTATACATCCAAAAAATATTCTACTTTACCTAATGGAAACACATATAGTTCTTATCTAGAGGGATAATTATATTCTCCATATATCATGTAAATAAAAAAAACATTTATCCTTTTTAATGATGTATATTCTCAACAAAGTAATTTCAAATTGATCTAAAAAAATTCAATCCTTTCAAAATTAAATATTTCTTAGCGACCTACGTAATTTTTTTATAAAATTTATGAATTTTTAATATTATGTAATAGGAAACTAATTTAAAATGTAAATATATTAAAATTATTTCCATTTCCCCTTTTTCAAACCTTTCTTCTTTTCAGATATCATATTTTGGACCGATTTATAATCAGTTTCTCAAAAATTAGAATCTTTTTCCTCTGAAAAATGTTTTCTATATTAATTGAATAACTATATTTCATAATACATTTAAAGATTATTTTTAAAAACTATTATATTTTAATTTCAATTTTTACTTCTCGATTTATCTCTCATTAATTTATTCTTTCATTACTCCCCTTCTGTTTTGGGGATATGTATCCTTTTGGGAAATGTGATTTTTATTTCCCATGATTTTATAATTTAATATTAATTTAATTTGTATGGAACGATTTATTTATTTCATGGGATATTTATGTTATTGTAATGGTTGTTTCAAGTTCCATATATATATATATGATAATGGGTGTGGTAATATATCACATTACAATTCATTTTTTAATGGTTGTACATCATGAGATAGTCTGGTGTGGAAATAATGGGTTTTTTCACATGGGCTTGGTCGTGATATATTTTCCCCCAATTTTTTTTTCTAGGACATGTTTTCTGATTCTTAAAGATGTGAAACAATTTCAATATTATAATTTTATTACATATTTGTTCTTTGGTTATGAAGTTATTTCACATTTCCGAGTTGTTTATAAAAATTATAAATTGTATTATATGTATTTCATTTCAATTAATTCCATGTTTTAATGTACACATGTTATTTTTAATGTTTTCTTCCCATTCAAATTATCTTTTAATGCTTTATAATTATTAATATATATTTTATGCCATGTCATGACCTTTTGTATTCATTTAATATCCTTTAGAATGTTATGTTTCCCAATTATACTTTGTGGTCATGATTCACGGTCTAATGATTTTCTACTAAGATATATGTATCTTCCATATAATATTCATCATGTTTATAATTTTGTGAATTATTATCTGTATTTTACCCTTCTATTCATCTTACCTATGGGATTTACAATGATTCAAATACCCTTGTCAAAAAGATTATTATGTTATCTAAGGAATCTTACGAATTTTACTATGGATCCTAATTCTAGATAAATGTTCATGAGTGTTTAAAAAATATTTTTATGTATATAGTCTCAAAGATATTAAACATTTTAGTATGTTATTTTTTTGATTGTTTGTGAGATGAATTTTATATATTGTGGTATTAATTTATTATTTATATTAATTTTAGCATGCATAATTATAGTTGGTATTAGAGGAGGGTATATTATTATTTAGAGATTAGTTTAGTTATTTTGTGAATATTTAATGAAAAATAGTGAATAAACTAGGTATGTGTCTATTTATAGTAATATATTGTGAAGTACTGTTAATGTAATGATTAAATGACATGCCTATAAATAAATGCTTTTCAGATAATAAAAATGGGTGTTATTATGAAAGAGATACACCAATGTGTAATAACCAAAAAAGTGGTTTGTTGAGAATTGACTCGATCATCAACCAATGGCATGTTAAGTGGGGATATAAATAAAAATTTGTCTTCACACTCATGTGGTATAATCATTAGATGTTCATGTTCTCATTAAAACCCACAATGAAGGATTTAATTCCTAGTTTGTCTTAGGGATTACATTGAATTACATAAGAAAACCTAACATAATTTATCATAGGTCAATGAAAGAACGAAAAATGTCAAATTAAATGAAATATATTCCAACAGGTAAATGAAAAATACTTTAAAATTTTAAATTCCATTTATTATTATGATTATTATCTCATATTATTAATTGTTTTCACTCATATCAGTCCAATTTTGTTATAATGATTGATGGAACTAGAAGGATCCTAGTTAACATTTGGTGTGAGGGAGAATATGTGAATTAAATCAATAATTAAAACATTTTAATTGAAGATAGATTGAATGATTTTATTATTATTCCAAACAAACTATTTTGAAACATGACTAACAATGTTACCATAGTAAAATTATTGAGTGAACCAAATAATAAAAGGATCCAGTATCTCGAAAATTCATGAAATTATTTCGATGAATGAAAATATATTAAACCACCTACATATTAATTATGTGGGTGGAATCATCAATGGAAATTAGTAAATGGGCATGTTATATGCTTTAATTTTGGTAATGAAATCCATATATTATAAAACTCTTGATGGAAAAAAGAAGAGTTGAGTTAACAATATGAATGAATATATAAATCATCCTATTGAAGCATGACTAATGAATTTTTTTTTATAATTTATGAGTTATCCATAATAATTCCCTAATCCATGTATTATTGAGGCTAGTTAGAATCACTAACTAATTTTCTCTTCTTATAATGGAATAACCAATGAAATTTTTATTATTAATGAAGACAAAATTAATTAGGTGTTCACGTACCCTCCACCTATTAGTAGTGTATGTGTTCTGGTTTAATCATCCCTATTGAATCTCAAATTATTTCTAGGAATATCAATTCTCCAACCTTAATGATTTTAATTTTAGGGAAAAAATTTGTCATATGTTTATTATTTTTCTAGAAATAGTCATTGTAAAAATTTGAATATCCACATCTAAAAAATTTGATTAATTTTCCAAATTCAATAAAAAATTTCTCATTAACCCCACATTAAATCCTTATATAAGGAAAAACACTTTTTAAATAAGCTAGGATGATTTTTTCGACAAGGAAACTGTGAATTAACTAAGAAAAATCTCAATCCATCATATATGCCTTAATAACTATTCTTGTGAAGCATTTTCTTGAAATAGTTGAAATATATATTTCTAGTAATCTTACTAATTATAAAGGGGATAATATTAATTGACATGTTAATCTTTTAAAAAAAATTATTTAAATATTATAATAAATGATAAATAAATTAAGAGACTTCAATTTTTTTAAATAGGGTAAAATATAATGTCCTTAGTTTCTCTTCATAAACAACTAATGTGTTTTATGGTTATCAACACAAGAAAAAACAAAAAACCCAACCGAAATGGATCATTATAAGGTAGGAAAATAATTAACTACTATAAATTGTGTTAAAATAATTTTTAATTACATTAAAAATGAATATATATATTTATATGCATATATATAAGTAAAAAATTTAAATTCACATAAAAAACATATCGAACTTAATAAAGGTAATAAAATAATAAAATAACTTCTTGTTCCGAAAATTTATTTTATAAAATGTGAGAAAATATTATATTATTCTCATTAGAAATAATTTTAGAATAATAATTAATATACCAAAAAGATATTACAAGTATAAAACTATTTTTCATGATATTTAATGATTATTTTTAAATTACAATTTTTAAATATTTGAAAGCGATTTTAGTAAAACTAACATAATTTTTGTGTTTATCATGTCATATTCTATGAAAATGAATATTTATATGTTTTAAAAAATAATTTACATGTTAATATTGTAAAATACTGTTTTTTAAAAACAATGTGGATTATATGTCCTTGAACATAGGAAACCATTACATAGAAAATATGTGTCTTTTAAGAAAAATTATATAATATTTAATATAATTTATGAATTAAAAGCCTAACTTTTATATTTTATAATATAAGTTAAATTGTTTCAAAATGTTTTTGTACATTATTTTTTTTCAAAAATATTTTTTATCAATCGAATAAAATGAAAATGATTATAAATATTAAATATGTGGGTGGAAATAATTTAATATTGGAAAATTTATGTTTTGTAATAAATATTATGTCCCCTTCGGTATTTATTAGTTATTTAGAAAATATGATTATTTTTTGAAGAATTATACATTTATAAATATTGTATATTTTTTAAAAAAATAATGAAAAAATTTATATTTAATCCTTACTAAATTTTTAAAAATATATAAAAAATCATTAAGACTTATTTAAATTGTAATAAATGATAAATAAGACTATGAACTATTATTTATTAAATGTACATTTTTTATAAAAATAGTTTTTCCCATACAATATTTTTATTTATTTAACGGTTAATTTTATACTAAATTTTAAATGATCTAGGATAAATAGATCCAAAATTAACATTCTTCAGGTCAATATTTTGAAAAAGATGTCAACTTATATTTTTAAATTTAACATTATACACATGAATACTATTTAAAAAAGAATAGTAAGTTGTTTATTGACGAATCTATAATGGCTCGATTTTTCTTAAATTATCATAATGTTGGGAACTTATTAAAAAAACTATTATTTCAATACATACATTTATTTCATACCAATATTCCCCCACTAAACACACTTACCTTTAACAATTTTCCATTATTTACACTTATATACCATTATTTTACAAGGAAAATTCCTTCTTCTTCACTTATAAAATGAGTATAACATTAACTGACACAATAATACACACATTTTGAGAAATTTCCTAGATTATTTATCAATGTAACCTATCGATAAATTTATTTACACCAAATAGTTATCCTTGTCACCAATAATTAGCCTATTTTACTTAATTCGAATTCCATCATCAATGTGATTTTCACAGTTTCACGATAGTTATCACATCTTTTTTAAAGTTTCATTATTTTAAATTCCATTATAAAAAATTTGTAAACATAATATAATAACTAACTCTTAATCATTCTAATTATGAGATGTTCTTATATTAATGGAACATCTATTTTCTACATTGTTCCATCTTCTATGAAAAAAATAATTTTCTTCAGTGTGTGGGTACATATTACCTCCCCCCAAAATATATTCTCTTTATTTTTTATAACCATCTCTCATGGATGTACTTAATGATGGTATTGATTATTTAGTACTATTATATATTATATTAATGGTTGTTAAATCATAATATACTATCAACTTTATCCCTTATCTATTATAGATTAATAGAAATGGTGATTGTGAAATTTTTAGGCTACAACTCCCATATAGAATTCTTGTTTCCTTCTTGGGGTACATTTTATATAAATATTTCAATGTATATGATACAAAATTATCTAAAATTAAAAAATAATATAATTATTATATGGATATTAAGATATCATGTAAAAATTAAATCCTCTATATCTATACTCACTAATCAAGATCCAGCGTGTTAATATTTGGTTTGGTTTGAACATTTATATATATAATGATAGAAAATTATATCAACGATTATTTTGAAAATATAATTTATGGAATAATATGGAAAATATGATTCTATAACATACGTTATATTTATATTAAATATGTATAACTGATAAAATTTAGAATTATGATGAACACTGATACCACTGTGACGAATCTATTACTAATGGCCTAAACTATAAACAACTGAAGCGGTAATATATGTGAAAACTAACTAATAAAAATGTAAATAATGGTTAAAAATTAAAATTAAATAAAAAATTAGTATTAATATGGTTGAAAAATAGTTTCTTCATAAAGTTTTTTTTATATATATGATATTAGAGCATATTTGACTATGAGGGGAACAAAAGAAAGAGTTTCATCCCAAATCTTCCTTCTTTATTACATTTATTATTTAAAACAAAAAATTACCATTAAATGTTTTATACAGTTCCCAATAGATATTTAATTACTTTTATTGTTATTACTCATGGTATTTACACATCACTATTAAATAATCTATCAATCTTTGTGTTTTTCTTATAATCTTTCTTAATATGTAATGGTTTTTCATAACTCATTTACCTTTCATTATGTTATAGAAACTATTCATGTACCCCATTTTTTAAAGACGATTTATTTTATTAAATAATTATATAAAATTTTATTTACACTTTATTTTCTCTAGATTTATAATATATTCCCCGGAATTCCATTCTAAATGATCCTTACATCAATTATTATGGATTTCATAAGTGTTATATTAACATGAATTAAAATCCCATGTGACCATAATTTTATATAAAACATGATTCACTTTTAATGATGTTAATATGACACCATTTTCATTTTCTATTAGGAATTAATTATATTTCAATATTTTCAAGGATTAATTCCTTGTTCATTATATCATGTGTTTTTTATCAACAAACTCAATAGATATAAGTTATTTTCATTTAAATTTCATTTTTTTTGAAAATGTAATTGTTATTACCTTGTTTGTATTTTTAGAGTTATGCCCCCCATTTTAATTTTTATATCATTATTATCATAAATTATAGGATATAAAATTATCATACTTATGTTATCTTCCTCATTAAATTTTGATTAAATAGATACAATGGTTATAATTAGTTTTGGATACTCATATACTTTCATTAGTTCATAATCACTCATCTTTGACTATAATCTATCAATATAGGTATGTTGTAACCTATTATGATGGTATATTTTATTTACACTGCATTTTCTAGAGCAATAATATCACATAAAATTAATATTATTAAATGATTCTATAATTTCATTAAAAATAATTGTTATTAAGAATAAATCCCAATAATATAGTTGGGGCTTGGCTTAATGGTAAGCACCATGTAATCATGCATGAAAAATCTGGGTTTAAACCCCATTGCGCATAGGTACTATAGTAGTATTGTAATGGTGGTACGGCACTATAGCAACAACGGGCATTGTGTGGTAATATAGCAGGTGGGTACTGTAGCGGTACTATTCACAAAATGGGCCTTGGGCTAAAAATCTGGGCCTATGGGCCATGTAACGGGCTAAATTCCCATTGGGCCTTCGGGCTATATAATGGGTCCCCTCTACTATGTTAAAGATTTATTTTCTTTTCTTTAATAATATATGAGGCTTCGGCTCAAACCTTTAAAAAAAGAATAAATCCCAATACATTTAAATCTTTTCCTTCCATGCCCATATTTATATATTGCACCAATGTTATCCATTCCCTAATAGAAACTAAAACAATTTTTATATAAAATTATTTATTATTCATCTTTATGAATTTTTATGTAAATTTATCTTTATCATTTTTAATGGTGTGGGTTTTTTTACTTGGTTTTTTAAAAATGTTAAATTCTATATTCTATCCATTCCATATAATAGGTTTTTTCACCTACAACATAATTTTTTTTAAATATTGGTTTTCTTGTTTCGATTATTAATGATTCCTTTCAAATGAAATATCTATCCAACTATTTTCACTTCTCTTTGTCAAGCATTATTTCTATTCCGGGATAGTTTATTGTAGCCTCATTATAATTTGGATTTTAAAATAAAATACCTTTCCGGAATACAAAATGTTGGTTAAAAATAATTCAAACTTCATATTACATAAAAAATATTAAAAAATATTTTGAAAATATTTTTATTTTCACTTCAGTGTTTCTTTAATGATTTTCTCACATAAACAATTGTTTTTGATGACCCTATATATGTAATGGTGTTATGAAACCTTTTGAAAAATTATATATTTAAATTATATGATTTCCTAACATCATGAAATTTGAATGCTTTAGAAACCCATTATTTTTATTGTTTTTTATATTATGGGGACAATTATTTTAACGGGAAACACATATGTGTTTATCAAGATGGGTGGTGTCGTATTTCATGATCCAATTCATTGATATAACATTATATCTCATGATATATTTATCCATTGAACTAATTTTGTTTCCCATGGGAATGGGAATTATAGATTTTCTAACATTTTTTGTTTTTGACATCATATTTTTTTTATATTTTTATTGGACTAATTTTTTTTCTAACAATTGTTTTCTACTATCGGTTTTTGTACCATATCTTTAAATTCCACAAATTGTGAATTTTTTTCATAATTTTCATTATGTTATGAAAAAAACATATGTTATATCATGTTATTTAAAGTTTATAAGATAATTTTTATTTCCCTGAAATGCCAAAATCTCATGATCCAGCATTATGTTAAATTTTTAATACACTTTGGTATCATGATATCCAATTTTATGATCATTGATATGTATTTTCATCTATGAATTTTCTTTTATAATTACCTCATTATCTTTCAGGGTGTTATATTTCTGAATAATGTTTTAAGATGATCAAATATGGTTTTTGATATTCTTTTAAAATACATGTCCCTTCATCTTATTATCTTTAATGTTTATAATCAAATAACTTGTGATATTTATTTTCCATTATTGATAATATGATCTCACCCACTTATCAAATTCCAATACACTTATTATGATATGATTATATAATACGAGTAAGGTAGAGAATTATCAAGAGTATCAAAATTATTGAAATATGTTTAGATATTTCATAAAATGAGATGTTTATGTTGTTATTCTATAAAACAGTAAACATTTCATTCCTTGGGTTATGTGACTATTTTATATCATTATTATTAAAAACATTAGATTAATGTATTGTTTATTTTTTTTTATCATAGTTGACTAAATTTTTTCATTAAATATTTATATTGATTTTACAATGTGTTTTATATTATTTTATGTTGTTATGTCCTTAGTTTTTTAGATATTTTCAAAATTTATATTTTAAATTTTATTTTGATAAATTATTTCATAGTTATATTTGATAATTGATTTGGTATGATTGAACTCATCGGGAATCATCCTCTTTCTAAATGTGTGTATTCTGGTTTGGGTTATTGATTTATGTTTTCTATAAATTTTATCTCATTCGCATTATTATACATGATATTAAAATATCCATATATGAAACAATTCATTTGGATACATTTTTTTATATTTTATTTGAGGTTCTTTTTGCGTCATTTTGGTATATCATTATAGGGACCTTAAATTAGTCTAAGTGTTTTGTGATACACCACAAATTAATAAGAGATGTGGTGAGGGGATTTAATATTCGTTTTTTGTTCTTATGTATATATGTTATGGTAATTAGATAATTTAGATATTGAAGGATAACCCTACTGATTTGAAATCCTTAATTGATATGGGAGATAGTCCCCTTTATTTTTCGATTGATTATTATAGCCATGTTCATGGAATGTAAATTCCAATGTTTTTGGTTAAATTATTTTGATCGAGAGATTTTATAAGAAAATAATGTTTCATATATAGTTTTTCTATATAATTTGAGTGTTTTATTCATATTATTTTCAATATAAGAATGTTTTTCATGATTTTATTTATTTCGTAATTGAGTGGATTTATCCTTTGTGAATTGGGTATTTTTTATTTTGAGATTAATTATTTAGGCATAATGTTTTTGAATTAGTATGAATCATAAAAAATTATTCTATATGGAGATATATCATATGGGTGGTGATATATTTAATGTCTTGGATATATTATTGTTTTTTCAAGGTTCTTGTTCACTTATTCATATTAGTTCATTTAATCTACTTAATTTTCATATCTGGGATTGGAATATCACTAGAACTGCCCCTCCCCATGGGTGACTCAAATAATTTGTATTGATGATGAGATATTATATAAGATATTAGAGAGAACATTTTAGGATAAAATAGACTATATAGGTGATCACTGATCTACATATATTCATGTATTTAACTAAGGTAAGACCATCTCCAAGAAACATACTTATTTATGACATTTGTAGGAATTATGTCCTAAGGGGTTTACATGATTCCTTTGTGGGATTCCATCATGTTTTAAGAGCTAAAAACTATGATGAGATTTAGTTTTTGGGTATAATAAAGAAGATTTATTTTGGTAGTCTAGAAGACTGAAATATTATATCCATAGATAATAAATCGGATTGAGAATGAGATATATAACATTATTTTCTATATATATATTGAAATAATACATTATTATAATCGGTTTTTATCATGGGGATGAGGTTATATTTATATTTTTGTTTTGGATAATCATTCCATAGAATTTTTTTTTGTTATTTGTTCTTTTCATTAATGCTTTGTACCTCATTGACTACCCATTATTAATTTTATAAACCACAATTTCATTTCATATGATATTTTAATTTTTGGTTATATATTCGTAATTAGATAATGGATTGGTTAGGTGATGTTATATTTACATATTCATGATGAATATAGTGAAAAAAATTATTAGAAAATATTATATTAAATTATTTACACTATAAAAATCATTGATTCATGATTCTATACATGTTACCGATAACAAGATGAAAGAAAATAGAATTTGTTGTAGATTTTGTATTATTATTTTAAGTGTGTTTGTCTTTTGGTCATGATGTAATATAGTTGTGGATTTAAATGATATTTCATGAGTTATTTTTATATTTCATTTAGTAACACATATATCCTATTTTCAATCTCTTGCATTTTCATGCCCACGAAGATGAACATTGGACTGATTGTGTTTAGAATAGTGAGGGAATTATAATGAATCATTAGAGAAACCATATATCTATTTTTGGTTTAACTTTTTTCTTGTATATTGGTAGACCATCATTTTTTATTTTATAATAAGTATCATAATAATGATTTAGACCCAACTCAATATGATAATTGTACTAGATACCAATTATTCAACAAGTGTCTTCTAGTGATTTTTGTTATATACCCTTAAATTTACATTACAATTGTTATAAAATATTACCCATGTATCAAAAACAATTCCACATATTTTTGTCATATTATAATTATTCATTTCATTCAACATTTCTATATATACTACTATATTATTTTTTTATTCATAATGTATGACTTTTTATATTTTATTTATGAATATGGACTCATTGTAGGATCCATATTTTAATTTTAAAAATTTGGTATGTTTAATAAATTGATAGTTCATGAAATTTTTTTAATTATTTGGGAATTACCTAGGGTCATAGACTTTCCATTATAGTAATTTTACATCCCTATTAGTTTGTATCCTTTCGTGTATGGGTTAGATAAAAAGTCTACATAGTGAAACCAAACTCTTGTATTGTTCTTGTGATATTTGATATATAGTTACAAATAGGTATCAGATAATGTGTTGAAAAAAGTTAGTGTTTGTTAGAATTAGATATATAATAAAAAACATTGTAGTTAAACTGAGATCATGCATGGATTTTTTTTTATTTTTTTGAAACACATCAACTTATTGGAAACCCATTTTTAGAATTTGTAATATCATATTTGAGAGTGGTATTACACCAACATTTCTAATGTAGGATGCAAGAGAGTTGAGATGATTTATAGGTATTTATTTGGGTCTAATGACATTTTTTACTTATGATATATTCATCATTATGGGATAATAAATACACATATGATTGTATTTTTTTGATATAATACCACCTTTTGATTCATTATTAATTTAATAAACATACAAATTATTCAACACTTTTTTATATCATTATATTAACTTGTTATATTAATATAGACAAATCTTGGTTTGTATCATTATTTTGGAATTTTTTTTGTTTTCCTATACATAAAATAATAAAATATATTTGTAAATACATATGTTCAGGAAAATATTGATTTTGAATGACATAAATGTGGTAGGATATTGTATGTGTAACATAGTTTTGTAAATAATCTAAATTTGGAATGACTTATAGAACCACTAAAATTGAGAATATGTATGGGATTTCTGGGATTTATAAAAATTTTGTAAAATTAATTTGAAATTTAATTTCAAATATATTTTTTAACATAGATTTTTATTTTGAAGAAAAACATAAAGGCCAAATACTATAAAAGATATAGTTATTTAAAATGTTCATTGTTTCCATGTATTTTCTAAGGAAAACACCGATTAATTTTTGTTTTAAAAACATTATTTTGAGATAATTATCAAATAATTAAAATATGGTTTATATGTAGGTTTAAATTGATTTAATGTTCTGAAATGGATTTTTACTATTTATTCCTATTAAATGTATGTTTGGATAAATCATTGGTAAATTGAGGTTGAAATTGACTTCATTTCTTATTGACCTACTAGGGATGCATTTTTTGTTAGTGTACATACTTTTGGATGAATGGATAAAAAATAGTACCTTTCAGTGGTTAGTTATCTGAGGTAGGAGTTACATAAATATTGATATGGTTTGATTTAAATAATTAATGGATAGAAGATATTTTTTTTAACCATCTAATAATTTAGGTAATATATACTCATATTATTCCATATGAATTGGATTTTATATATCAGATTATTTATTTATAGAATGTTGTAGAATGAGTATGGTGGGGTTATGAATGTAGTTAAGTATATAGTAAAAAAAAATTTATTGATTATATCGTGTGGATTTACAAAAAACATTTCATGGTATGTAGAGTCTCATTGTTAATATAGGATGGAAATATTTTGATTTATTTATTGGTTTTATTTATTATTTAGTAAATAATATTTAATTAAATTTTTATATAGATAATCAGTGGAGCTTCTTGATAATGGGAATTATTTATGTTGTGTGCTTTTAGTGAACATACTTTTAGATGACGGTGACAAGTGATGTGGGATACAATTTATATTCATTTTTAAGGGAAAAAATTATTTATTTAAGACAAAATTAAATATATTATATTCAATATAAATTTTTTAGTTTTTAAAATATATTTATGATATTATATCACTCCTTGAAAATATTATCATAAAATTGTCATCATTTAAAGGATAACATTAGTATGTATAGTACAAGTAGTGCATACCTAGAATACTAGTTTCATTCTATATGATGATATGTGGGATCAAAATTTGGCATGTCCTACTAACCAATTCACAAGAAACTTAGTGGTATTCTACTAAAAACATGGTGGACTCAATAGAAGTTTTGTTACAGGCACCAAAATTTGAGGGACACCATGATGTTCAAAAAAATAATCTGTTAAATTGAATCCCACATAGTTTGGAACCCCACTCTCATGTTACTAATTTTAAAGAGAAAATTATTAGGGGTGGGATAATCCCCATCACACATTTCCTAGCATTTATTATAGGCTTATACATGTTTTTTATGGAACATTTATCACCCATATGAAGGTAATTATTCATTCCCCTTACTCCCGTAGCCTTTATATGTATTTTTATTGATTTGAATTTGTATAGTTGTAGATTATATATTAAATATAAATATAGAATATTATAATTATTTTATAGTGATGTGGAATCTAATTTTAGGGATTTTAGGATGATCCGTAATGATAAAATTTCTATAATTCATTAATAAGTACTTAAGATATTTCACCCATTGAGTATTTTTATGATTACAAGACAATGTTTAACTAATTAAAAATACATTTCTTTCTATAATTTGAGGATATATTGTCTCTTTTGATCAAGTAATTATTATGTGTATATTATACCCCTTCTATTAGTGTTTTTTATTCAATACACTACTATCCTAGAATTATGATCATTATGAAAAAAAAACAGAAATTAGTATTATGTAATTTTAGGGTTGTTGTTCGATAATTTATTATTGTGGTTGGTTCTCTTTGACGTAGATTATGTAGGAATATGTTTTTAATAAATAATATAAGTGGAGACAATTAATGTGTAATTTGTATATAAATAATGATAATAAATTGGTTATGATATTCAAATGTTTTTATATTATTCATTATTATTATAGGATTATATAATGACGTAGAAAAATATTATTTATTAATTATTTCATTGCTTAATATATGGATAAAATATTAAAAATAATTTTATCACCAATTGGATATTTATATAATATAGTTTTAAATTAAATATTTATTTAATGGGAAATAGTTTTGAATTTGTTTTCCTTTTCAATTTTTTTCTAAAAAAAGCTGTTATTCCGAAATTAATATTGAAGTGTAATTGATCATTTCCTCTAAAATTGGATTTTTAAAAAGTGTTATTTTTAATTTTATATCAAATAAAAGATGTTTTTAATGTGGTGGTTTTGATTTTGGATTATAAAACATGAGTGAGTGCATATAAATGTGTTATCATTATAATATTTTGTTATGTTATAACATGGTTAATGAAATAATTTGATATATATTAATTTGTTATAAATGTGTTTCATTTTTTCAATGTAATGTGAATGGTTATTAGTATAATTTTATGGATTGTAGTTTAATTTGTTTTGGGGTAAGTACAATGTTATTGTAAGAAAATATTTAGTGACCTTATTAATGGTTTTCATTAAGGTTTTTGGTTTTTTATATATTAAATATTAAAGTGTTTATTTGATAAATTATTTAGTCATTTTTTCCTACTGAGAAATATATATATTATTCTAAATCTAGTATTATTGTTTGGAACACTTGATATAATGTTTCATTAAATGTAATATACATTTCATTTTTTGTGCATTATGATCCATATGAAAAAATATATCTTTTATTATGGTTTTATTATAATTGGTTTTTGATATAGTTTAGGATTTTTTAGAGTGTAATAAATCCATTTAATAACTATTTAATTTAATTAGACAACTTATATGGTTTTGTGATATTATGATAAGATATACTATTATACATTTGGTACACATTGATATTGTTAATAACTATTCACCTCCTAAGTTATTATAAGAATTAACTATTTATTATAGTTTTAAATAATTGGGCCATAATTATTACATATCAACTTGAAAATTACATGTATACACTACTACTTAGTATCCATTTTTTTCATAAAATAAAAAGTCTTAAAAAGAAACATGTCTAGATCCATATTTTAGACAACATGTATTTTCTATAATCCCATCCTTAATTCTATTAGTATTAATGTGTTTTGGAAAACATTTCAAAAACATGGTACGAAAATAATAATCTCAGCAAGGGTTATAATATAAAGGAAGGAAAAATTATCCCATAAATAAATTCAAATCAATGAAACCATACTTTTCGATCATAACATACCTCATGAAATAATTTGATTTATGAATAACACATAGAAATCATAAAATTTAAAGGTACATTGTGGTTTCCATATCAAACATACATTGTATCTTTCATAGCTAAATAGGGAGTTACATTTTAAATACCCATCATAGTATATTCTCTAAATCTCTTAGGAGAAAAATTAACGTTTACCTCTTCCACGTTACCCAATTCATTGAAGAATTATTTAGGGCTCACCCTCCCTAGGTTTATCATGGAACCACCTGTATACGTAATCAATTCCCCATAACCATAATATAATCATAACACAAAACACATGAATAATGTAAAGATGAAATTTCCACATTCCAATCATTATATATCATATCAAGATATTGAAATAAACAATGCTTTATCAAACCATTTTCAAAACCATTTAAAAAAATTAATAAATATATTTTTGAATCAAAGTTTCCAATACCACATTGAATATTTTAAAGGAATTAACATTTTAAAACATTAATGCCCATATAAATAAATCATTTAAACCATTTTTAAAACATTGACATAAATGAGAAATATTAAAAGGATAAATCATTAAAACATTTAAAATGATATTTTAGATAGTTTTCCTAACCAAATGAGACATTATTGAATACTAATAATTGAGGTAATAAAAACATTATAATATCATGAGAATAAATTAATTCATGATATACTATATCAAAGTTCAATATATACACCATAAAAAATTGAATCGGCACAAACCAACAAAGGAGCCTTAATGGAATGTAAATTGAGATGATATCCCTTATAAAGACTGTATCCTTATATTAAGGATAAATAAATGACATAATTATGTGTGAAAAATATAAATACACTCAATATTATCTGATATTTAGTGTAAATAAATCATAGTTTATTCACACATATTCTTGTAAAAAAGAAACCAATGACTTGGATGTTTAACTCAATGAATGCAAATTTATTTAAGATTGCCCTTATCAATTTCATATCAATGACTTGAGAATTTATCAATTGAGTGATTATGTGTATCAAAAGTATATCCACAAAATGGGGAGTGTAAATTACTACCTAAATAAATAAATAGGGATTTCAAACATAATCTTGGAGAAAAACTATCAACGAAATTTACGTAAAACCCAATGAGTAGAAATTGGTATTTGAAATTCCCTAACTAATTGGGTAAATTATGAAACATAAACCGCATGAAAGAAGGATAATATAGTGAATATGTAAATACCCATTAATTAAAGTATATTACACAAATAATACAATCATGGAAAGTACGTAAACCACACAAAATGAAATAGTGGAAAATATAGCCTGAATCTCACGGGAATAAAAAAGTGAGATGAAAACCACTTACCAGATTGTAATCAATCATGTTATATGAACAGAAGTTAATAAAAACCAAATTAATCACATAATACCATAAATATAAAGAGAATAATGATAATATATATAAAATGATAGGGCACAATGCACCACATTTAATAAATAAGCGTTAAAGAATAGAAATCTCATAGAATTAAAAGTGAGATAAAAAACCCCTTACCTAGTGTCTGTCTTGACCCATTCATTCTTTAATCTTTTGAATAAGAAGATAAAGATAATTTCTACATGCTCAAATACATTTTTCAGGATTATTATTACTTTCAAATCACATATTACCATGTTATAATCATTATGAAATCATTTAAGTTAATAATGGTCGTTTTGTTGATATTGGGTACATGGGTCAAAAATGAACTTATTATAATTACATGTTATTCATGTGGTCAAAAGTCCATTATTTACATAATAATATTCATGATTTATATATCTTATATATCATATATATCCAGTATTTGCATGTATTTATAATATTACATAACATTTGGATATAATAAATGAAATTCATTGTTCAAGGAGACGGTAAGCCGTACATACGCATGAACGCTACTTTCATTTCTATTTCATATTTAATGGAATGAAAACATAATGAAACATAGGTATATTATAATTAATGTATAATATAATATGATATATATATATATATATATGTTACATAATTTTATTAACATGATCCTTTATATGTTCCATGTATGTCATGAACGAATCATATCACCTTGAGGGGGCGGTAGTCCGCACTTACTCAAATAAAATTATCATATTTACACATATTAGAAATCATAAAGGTGTGTTTCTAAATATAAATTATAGAATATTAGAAGAAAAAACATAATTTATATCATATATAAATACATTGTCATCATAATGACCATCATGAGAGGTGGTAGGATAGATTGAACAATCATCGTTTCGTGAGACAGTAGTTCGCCTTCCACATAAACAGTATGTTCTTTACCTAATAAATGGAGGAGTGTGTAAGTGTAGTTCGAATCATTCTCATAAAAAAACCTAGTATATTTTTTTACTGTTGTTTTTATAAAATAAAAGTTAAAAATTGATTATTGGAGAAGTAAAATAAAACAAAGGACCTTAAGAGAGAACATTACCTTAAAAAAGGGCATCTCCCTTTGGTTTAAACCAAATGGTTTACTTGGATTGCCTTCTTCCTAAAAGAAGGCATCTAGAAAAGGGAGATTGATGTAGGGAGATTAATTGGGTAGAGTTTGGATGATCTAAGGGGCTTTATAATTGTGTGAAATGGGTTATAAGTGGTGTCCTTTTATAAGGGGGAGGAGGGGCTCTTTAGGAATGTTTGAAAATATTATTTTATTATATAATGATTTTCGGTTTCTAAAGGTAAAAAACTCATTAAAGTAAAATTAAAGATGAATCATGTCCAAAATAAAATCATCCAATAAAAATTGGAAAGGTTTTGAATATTGTTTTAATCTTTATAATCTTATTTATTTAAATCATTCATTAATGGGGTAGACACTGCATCATTATTAAGTCATAAATATTTTTCTTTATTTTATGTTTAAAAATAATAATAATTACATGATATAGGAAATATTTTTATATTTCAGATGATTATTTATTGTCAAAGAGATAACTTATATTACCTTATGTTATAATTTATTTACCAAAAGATATATGTTTGTGTCATTTTTGTCATTACTTTAAATTAATTAATATAATGTGTCATTATCACACCCAAGTGGCTCCAAGGGGTCCCAAAATCAACCCAATGATGCCCATGGTCGTAAATATATCATCCAATAAGATTAGAACACATGTTAGGGTAATTTAGTATTATAATAATAATATTTTCTACACTTATTTACCAGATTTACCCTTTAACCATGGTAAATAAAATTTTTAGTGATGTAAAAATTCATAATGTCTAAAAATAAAAGTTACCTATTGACACAATTTGGACCTCCTGATTCCCAATATGGAATACATTTTTTCAAATTTAAAATACAGAAATGGAGGAAATTAATTTAAAATTAATTCATACAGTCAGCACAAAATGTCTATTTTTAAGAAATAATAACTTTCAAAAGATTGACGCTTATTTATGTCAAATTTCAAAGTGAAATTAATTCCAATGACCAACATTGGATTAAATTGTAATGAAATAAGATAATTATACAATAAATTCAATTAAAAATATATTCTTAACTTATTAATATATTATATTAAATGGTGGTTTTTTATTAAAATACATTATTTTTCAGTATTCATAAAAAAATAATTTTATCAGAAAAATACCAAAAATGTACCCAAAGTTAATTTTGATGTCCCCATTCAAAGGAATAATTTATTGTTGTCAAATAGAACATATAAATGTGACCAATACAATATTTTATAAGGGTTCTTCATCAAAAGCTGTTAAATCGAACTTTTAATTAATATTAGAGTATTTATGCTTAAAATTAGATTTATTCACATTTTAAACCTATAACATTTATTGGATAAATGTAAAAATATTTAAAAAAACATGTATCTTCATATTATAGTTTGTTATATACATTCACTCCAATAAAATGGATTGGAATTTTCTACGATTAAAAATAGTATTATATTATTATTTTTCAGTATGACTCAGCATTGTGTGCAACATAAGATTTCAAAGAAACTCGTTGTCACGTATTGGGTATGCCATCGAACAAAGAATCCCCTTTAAAGTCAAATTAAAATTTAATTCGCAAATTTTAATAAATATGAAAATTTTAAATTCTTTATTTACCTAGGATGTTACATCCTTCGCCTTTTGGGAATTGTGTCATCTCAATTTTAAAATTATACATGAAAACTTCATTGAAAGTCCCACATAGGAAAAAGAATCAATAAAAATATCACTTTAAAAGAAATATAGATAAATACAAAGGTCACCCATGATAGCCCATACTTGAATTCCATGTAGGAAAACATTCAGATGGAAAAGAAACAAACCATCAAGGTTTGATTGATAGTGGATGGAAACATGATTAGGAGAAAGTTAACCATATGAAATCACCAAATTTTGATAGGTTAAAAGGTCTTTAATTCACTAGTCGGAAAAGTTAACGGAAAATGTTTTTGTTTTAAGTTACAATTCATAAAATTGAAGAATTTATTTTTGAGCATAACTAAAAACATAAGGAAACTTACTTACTTGTCATGTAGACTTTCATGCTTTACTAAATTTCTATTACAAACTCATCTTTTCTCTAAATGATGACAATTCAAACTGACTTAGTCATATTAAAAGTACTAGAATAAACATCTATATTATTAGATTATTGAAAAAAGATGAACTATATATTTCCCCAGTCATTAGACATCAACCCAAACCAAAAATTTTAGTACCAGACCAAAAAAATCCCTAAAACAGATAATAATTTATAAAAATAAATAGTACTCTTAATCCCCAAAATTTGAAAAACAATACCCAATGTTTTGCAAAGACCATTCAATAGAAAATGTCCTTAAAATTCTTCAAAGTAACCTAAACTATGATTGTAACCCAAAAATTATAAGGATTTAATTACATAACCTTCCATATTAAATCGTAAAATTTATCTTAAAATAAAATAAACTACTCTTAAAGTCTCATCCTAAAGTGTAATTAACCAAATCTTATATTCTCTATGATTGGTTGATCATTTCCATAAATAACCCAAATATCAATATGCCCATAATAAAAACATATATTCTTCAAAAATAAAATTCCACCAATACTCATCAAAAGAAAATATAATTATCCCTTGAATAGCATTTTCATATATCAAATTTAGGGTTACACATACTATAAAAATTCCTCCAATGTAATCCCATCCTCAAAAGATCATTAATACTTTTAAGCATTTCATCATCTCAAAATCTACCATAACTCTTAAATCCCTTATATTTTGACTTCTAACTCATTCAACATTCTTCATGATCCATTAACATTTCCTTACCAACTTATTCTAAAATACTTCTTTCCTACCATCAGAATAATGGGTCATATCCTAAGAATAAATAATATCAAAACATATGTTAAGAAACAATCCATACCTTCCATTGGTCATTTTTAGTTTCTTCATCCTCAATCCTCTACTATAAATCTAGGATTCTACACCTCCAAGAATTAGTGACTACTTTTGCGATCTCTAAAGGGTGTATTAGCGACCACGAATTACGGACGCTAATTCCGTCCAAAAATCTTTTGGGATTTTTCCCTCTTCTACTCATCTTCATCGTGGGTTTCCTATTACAGCATTCTTTCACCACCCCCTACCACCTCCATCATCACCCACATCACCACATGTGACCTCCAAACAACCATCAAAATTAGTCATTATACCAAATGGGTCCTTTCATTATTGTCGCAACATTACCTGACCACCCTGCTTCATCTATCACTGTACCTTCTTCATTTAGACCACCATGGATCTGCTATAGATGGAGACCGAAGGCTTTGGGGTCCCTCCTCATCACCAATTTTTATCCTAGTTTAATCTACATCAATCCACAAAAAAATCAGCTAATTTTTGGGGGGAGTTTTAGCAGCCGCCATTGGCGGTCGTTGTTGATCTTCCCTGAAAAAGAAACTATGACTACCAAAAGTAGTTTCGGAGAGGCCACTAAAGGCCTTTAGTGGCCGCTTTTGGTAGTCACTGAAGGGTGTTATTCTAGTAGTGATCTTAATGGAATTAGATATTGGTAAAAATATATTTTTTCCATCTTGGTGATCTCATTCTGGAAACATCATCGTAGGATATCAATTGGAATAATGACCATACACACTATATTTAAAATTTTTAATTAATCCCTCAGAAATAACGTCTTTCCCTTTCTTAGATTCAACTATATCCTTCCTTTTTTCATGGAAGTTTCTTTCTTTATGAACATCATTCTCACATCTTTAGCATCTTACTGTCCCATTAAAGCATTTTCCTTGGTGTTTCTTTCCACATCCTTGACACATTGGTTTTTGAACATACTTACCTTTATGATTATTACCTGAACTTCTGTAGGGATTTGTTTCTCACATCTACGATTCCTTATAAAAATAACCATGGTTTAGGAGGTAAATAATGACTCCATAAATTTGGTTGAGAATAACCACAAGTGTTCTCATTGCAGCTCCCATTTCATTCAATTGCTCAATTAGAAAATCATCACAGTTTTCTTCAAATCTACTTTTACTTTGGTGCTTTCTAGATCCATCAATTTACTAAAATAAAACATGATAGTGTGAGTATATTAGTAAAATCATCACATAATATCTTATGATGTGGGTAAATACTGAGAGATACTTATTCTGGTTATCTTAAACTCATTCACTTTATCTAAAATAACTATGGATCTTTATAATATGATAACCATTATGGTTATGTCCCTTATGCTTAAATAACATGCTAACCGTTAATGTTATCAAAACCGACCTCTGATACCAACTATAGGGACCCGAACATAAAACATTACATAATCTTGAATTAAACGAATAATTCACATTAAGGATCTTTTTAGGTTTAGAGTGTTAGAGAATTAGGCCACTACTATTACATATCAACTTGAAAATTACATGTAGACAATACTACTCAGTATCCATTTTTCATAAAATAAAAACTCTTAAAAGAAACATGTATAGGTCCATGTTTTAGACAGCATGAATTTTCATCAATCGCATCATTGACCCTATCCATATTTAAGACCTGTGGAAAATATTTCAAAAACATGAGATGAGTATAAAAATCTTAGTAAGGGTTATAAAATAGAGAAAGGAAACATTTACCCATCAATAAATTCAAATCAATGAAACCATACTTTTTTATCATAACATACCTCATGAAATCATAAGATTTATGAATAACACATAGAAAACATAATTCGTAATGGTATATTGGGGAATCCATATTAAACACACATTTTTTCTTCAAAAGATATGTAGGGAGTTACATTTAGAATACCCCTCGTAGTATATTCCCTAAATCTCTTAGGAGAAACATTCTCGTTTACCTCCATTAGGTTTCAAAATGAATTGAAGAGTTCTCTCAGGCTCACCCGCCCTAGGTTTATCATAGAACCACCCATATACATAATCAATGCCCAATAACCATAAAATAATCATAAAACATAACAGAAGCATAAAATAAAAGATAACATTTCCACATTCCAATTACAATATATCATATCAATATATTAAAATAATCATTGCATCTTCAAACCATTTTCCAAACCATTTAAAAATTTTAATAAATATATTTCGGAATCAATGTGTCCCATACCAATATTAATATTTTAAAGGAATTATAATTTTAAAACATTAATTTCTATATAAATAAATCCATAAAACCATTTTTAATTCATGGACATTAATGATAAAGATTTAGAAGAATAAATCATTAAAACATTTAAAATGGTATTTTAGTTAAAATTATTAACCAAATGTTAGATGCTTGAATAACAGTAATTATGGTAATAAAAACATTATAATATCATGAGAATAAATTAATTCATGATATACTATGTCAAAGTACAGTATATACACCATACAAAATGGAATTGGAACATAACAACAATGAAGTCTCAATGGAATGTAAATTGAGATGAAATCCTTTATAAGGAACATACCATTAGATAAAGAATAAATCAATGAAATAATTATGTGTGAAAAATATAAATACACTCGATATGATAGGATATTCAGTGTAAATAAATCATAGTACATTAACACATATTCCTGTAAAAACAAAACCAATGACTTTGATGTTTAACTCAATGATTGGAAATTGAGTTATGAATACCCTTATCAATTTCAAATCAATGACTTGAGAATTTATAAATTGAGTGATTATGTGTATCAAAAGTATATCCACACAATGGGGAGTGGAAATTACTACCTAAGTAAATAAATAGTGATTTCACACATAGTCTGGGAGTAAAATAATCATTGAAGTTTGCGAAAATTGCAATGAATAGAAATTGATATTTGAAATTCCCTTACAAACTCAGTAACTTATGAAACATACACCCAGTGAAGGAAGAATCATAAAATGAAGATTTAAATACCCATAAATTAAATTATAATACACATATAATATAATCATGGAAAGTACATACACCACACAAAAATAAATAGTGGTAAATATTGCATGAATCTCATGGGAATAAAAAGTGAGATGAAAACCTCTTACCAAATTGTAATCAGTCGATTCATATGAACAAAAATTAATAACCACCAAATGAATAACATTATACCATTAATATAAAGATAATAATGATAATATATTTATAATTGAATACACAATAATCAACATGCAATAAATAAGTGGTGAACAATGGAAATATCCCGGAATTAAAAGTGAGATAAATAACCTCTAACCTCGTGTCCGACTTGACTTGTTCATTATTTAATCTCTTGAATAATAAAATAAAGTTAATTTATAATTTATTAATATCCTTTTAATGTTTATTATTACTTTTATATAAATTTTTACCATGTTATAAACATTATACAAATATTTAATATAATAATGGTTGTTTTGTCGATATTTGGTACTTGAGTCAAAAATGAACGTCTTATAATTAAAAGTTGTTCATGTGGTCAAAAGTACATAATTTACATAATAAAATTCATTATTTATATATCATATATATCATATATATCCATTATATGTATGTCATTATAATATTACATAACATTTGGAGATAAGAAATGAAATGCACCGTTCAAGGAGACGGTTTGCTGTAAGTACGCATGAATGCTACTTTCATTTCTATTTCATATTTAATGGAATTAAAACATAATGTTATTTATGTATATTATAATTCTATTATAATATAATATAATATATATATATATATATATGTTAAATAAGTTTATTAGTGACATCCTTTATAAGTTCCACGTATGTAATGAATGAATCATGTCACCTTGAGGGGGTGGTAGTCCGCACATCCTCAAATAAAATTATCGTATTCACGCTTATTTGATAGCATAAATATTTGTTTTTTATTAAAAATTGCATATAATGAATGAAAAATAAACATAATATATATCATATATAAATACAGTGCCATTATAATGGCCACCATGAGAGGTGGCAAGAGAGATTGAACAATCCTCGTTTCGTGAGGCAGTATTTCTCCATCCACAGAAACAGTATATTCAGTAACCATTAGATGGAGGTGTTTGTTAGTTTAAATCTGATAATTATCAGAAAAATAAAATAGTATATTTAATATACTGGTGTTTTTATAAAATAAATTAATAAAAAGTGTTTATGGGGTTGGAGACGTCAAATAAATCGAAATAACATAAGAGAAGACGTTACCTTTAAATCGTGTACCTCCATTTGGTTTAAAACAAAAGATTACTTTAATAGCATTCTTACTAGAGTAAGGATTCTATGAGGAGGATAGGGATGTGGAGATATTAATTGTTCCTAGGTTGGACGAGCCATGGGGTGTGAGAATTTTTAGTAATGGGTTAGAAATGTTGTCCACTTATAAGGGGGAGGAGGGACTCTTTAGGAAAGTCTGAAAATATTATTTTATTATATATTTATTTTAGGTTTCTAAATGTCCAAAACCCATTAAAGTTGAATAAAATATGACTCATGTTCGAAATATAATCATCCAATAATAATTGGACAGGTTTTGGATATTTTTTAATCATTATAATCTTATTTATTTAAATCATTCATTAATGAGGTAAACACTTCATCATTATTGTGTCATAAATATTTTTATTTATTTGATGACTAAAAATTATAAAAAAAATATAATGGTATAAGAAATATTTTAATCTTTAAAATTAATATGTATTGTCGAATAGATAACATATATAACACTATGTAATAATTGATTTACTAAAAGATATATGTTTGTGTCATACTTGCCATTACTTTAAAATAATTAATATAATGTGTCATTATCAATCTCATGTGGCACCATGGGGTCCAAAAATCGACCCAAGTATTCCCATGGTTGGAAATATATCAACCAATAGGATTAGGACACATGTTAGAATATTTTATATTATTATAATAATATTTTGTTACCCTTATTTACGAGATTTACTCTTTAACCGTGGTAAATAAAATTTTCACTGATGTAAATATTCATAATGTCTAAAAATAAAAGTTTCCTATTTACAAAATTTGGACCTCTTGTTTCAAAATATGGAATCCATTTTTCAAAATTCAAAACACCAAAGTGGCATGAATTAATTTTAAATTAATTCACGCTGTCAAAACAAAAAGCGTGTTTTTATGAAATAATAACTATCAAAAGATTGACCCTTATTTATGTCCAATTTCAAAGTGGAATTACATAAAATGACAAAAATTGGATTAAATGGTAAAAAACTAATATAATTACACTTTAAAAAAAATAAAAAATATAACATAACCGTATAAATATATTAGATTAAAAGGTAGTTTTGAATTAAAATACAATATTTTTCACTATTAATAAAAAATAATTTTATCAGAAGAATACCAAAAATTTACCCAAAGAATATTTTTATATCCTAATTCTAAATAAGAATTTTATTTTGTCAAATAAAACATATAAAACTATCCAAAACTATATTTAAATTCCGTTCTACATCAGAAGGTGGTAAATCGACCTTTTAATGAATTTTAAAGTATTTATGCTTAAAATTAGATTCATTCACATTTTAAGCCTCTAAATTTTATTGGATGGTTGTAATAATATTTTTCAAACATGTATATTCATATCGTAGTTAGGTATGTACATTCTCCCCATTACAATAGATATGCATTAACTACTATTTAAAATAATATTATATTATTATTATTTAGTATGAATTAGCATTAAGTGGAACATATGATTTCAGAGAAACTCGTTGTTGGGTATTGATTATTCCATCGAACATAGCATCCCCTTTATAGTAAAATTATTATTTAATTCACAAATTTTAATAAATATGAAAATGTTATATTCTTTATTTACCTGGGATGTTACAAGATTAGTGTTTAATAATTTGTGTTATTAATATAAATTGATTCTTACATGATTATTATTATTGAAAGGTGATGAGTGTTTTCTAATTGACTTTTTTTTGAGATAATTTTTTATATTGAATAATCCATAGGGATATTAGAAAAATAAAACTATATTTTTGGTCAAAATGATATGTGAAAAAAAATTAATGTCCTGTTTAGTTATTTTGGAACTCCTCTAAATGATTAATACATGTGTTTCTTGGGTTAGAGTATCAAAATTTATTACAAAATTTGACAGTTTAATTTAATTGTATTATGTTGATTCAAAATGATTATCCTCAACTAAATGGTACATGAGATATTGAAAAATATTTAAATTGTTCATGTAGAGTATTGGAACTTAAAAAATAAATTCAATAATTAGAAAATTGGGTAAGTGAAGATTGTTTCTCGGAATTTTTATTTTAATTTCTCAAATGAAATATTTCGCAACTTTTTTATAAGTTTTAGTAATAAATTTGTTTACCATTTGAGTTATTTTTCAATCTAAATCTATCACATGTATGAAAAACCATTACCAAATGAGAGAGCTTACACATTCAGCATTTAGGGGGTAAAATGATTACATGGGTAAGATGGTGTATAGATGGGGACACACAAGAGTAGAAGTTTTTCCAATATATAGGGTTACATATTAACAATGGATTCCTGAACAAGTCGGTTTTAGTGAGAATAAAAAGTCGATCTCGGTAGTTTTATCTGGTTAGTTAAGGGAATGTGGTTTGTAATTAGGTGTTTCTTGATCGAATGAATAAATTTTGTGGGACTACACTTTTGTGACCATTATAGATTAGTTTATAAATATACAAAAATTATTTCTAGACTTATAATCATATCATACCAGGCATTTTTTTATGTCGAGGTTTCATCTTCTAATAAGATACATTCAGGGGATACACTATGATGAGATTCCATTGTACCAAGTAATGTATTGATTAAGCAGAGTATTTAATTTCTATAAAATGAAATTGGATATATAAACATAATATATATATTTATCTAACTATATATATATATATGTGAACCCACTAATATGATGGAATCATGGATTACATCCATGAGTATATACAATATCATGAAGAATGATTAATTTTTAAAATGTAGTTTTTTCCAATGTTATGTATTCAGTTGATTTAGTGAATTATTAAATGTGGTGGTATATTCCTAAAAGGATTATGTTATTAGATTGATTCATTGATGATTACTATAAATACATTTTATCCTCAAAATTTTTATTGTGTATTTTATGTGCATAGAGACAGAGAGAGAGATCTAAGAAATCAAAATAGAGTCTCGATAATTATTTTATCTTACATGTGTGTCTCGTGTATCCATGTTTTTTAAACATAATGACCACATGATGATTCTCCATGTACAAATACTTACAAGAGTATTTTGTGATGTTCCAAAACATTCAGAGTTTCTTGATGATTTTTTTTACATCTGTTCATATTTGATGAATACTCATATAATACCACGATCTTGAGGTATAAAAATATTGATGAAAAAAAGTAAATATTGATATCCCCAGACTTTTTTTTGCATGAAGGAAATGAATATGGGTAACATAATAGAGTAAATGTTAAGAATAATGTTTATGAGAACATGTACTATAGCAAAAATTATGGAGATTACCATGAAATATATACAGCTTTAATATAGGTATTATATTTTTGACTTGTTTTCAAAAGGAATAACTATTAAATTGTTCAATTTTTATTAATTTTTGTACTATATAATGAAGTTAAATATATAATATAATAAATAAAATATGGTTAAAAACATTCAAATATAAAGAATAGATGAATATGAGATATTAATGAGAAACATGTCAACAAGGCTAGTGATCCATATATAATATTATGTTATATGTACTTCGAACTAAATTTAATAAAATATGATTATAATTATACTATAAATTTTTTTGTCCTTACATGAAGAATAATTGGGAAAAAAGAACACTATATCAATAGTTAGGGGAAAGAGATGACTCATTCATGATGTCTTAGATGAAAATTGAAGGACTGGTAGGATTATAGTATAATCAAGCAATATTTTAAAGAAATAATACTACTAGAGGGATGAAAATATAAATTTCCAATTATTAGTTGACAAACTATAGTCATTATTGGTCAGGAATTACTAGAGTTTTCCTCTCATGAATATTGGGTGACTTTATGCATTTGTAATAACTTCTGATTACATGTAATGAAAATAATTCTCATATCATATAAGACAAACAATGAATTTATTCACCCACATTAGGGGTAGAATATTGTTAAATTCAATAGTAATTTTCTATGCTTTCATATGTTTTAATAGGAGAAAAGTGGGTCATTTATTAACCAGGAATTAATACATTAATAGATCATAGATGTTGAATTGAATAAAATAATTTTTAAAAACATAATTAGTGATTCATGACCATTCCCATGCAATGTTTTACCAAAAATTAGGTACATGAAGTTGTGTTAAGAAATAGATTTACCTATTAAAATATTTTACATTTACTAATGACTTTTGATTGATATTTGGATTTAATTCAATATTATGGGACCTCAATTACAAGATATTTAAACATTTTACTGATGGGTGAGTTGAATTATTTCTTATTAGGTGTCCCAAAGGATTAAGGTGAGTGATATTTTTGTAATGTATTTTATATTACCTGGAATAGATACTCAAATGACATAGGATTATAAGGGAAATAAGGATATGGGTAGAAAAATTAGAAATTATATTTTATTATCCGTGTATGATAATGTGATCACTATCGAACATGGACTAAATACATCAAAGGATATGTAGGATACACATGAGAATATGTATTGATGTAATTTGAAGTTTAGTCATGTGCTGACCCCCTACGCCCAAAGTGTACCCCTCCTAGGCCAACAATGGGATAAGAGAGATAGTGTCTCCTGAGTCCTATATCCAGTAGGCCCCATGTTTAAGACTAACAAAGAGGGAATAATAAACATGATGATCGGTGGAATAACCCACTAAGGTAAACACATGAGAAAGGGAGAGATAAGACATTCAAAAAATAACTCCTTCTTAGAAAACAATATATATGAAAACCAAAGTAAAAAAATGTAATGTTATGAAAGAAAAACTACAACTGAAAGAGAAAACTGCATGTACGAAAAGTAAATAATGATATAAGCGAACATGAATCCCAAATAGCTCCTACATCCCACAAGCAAGTAGTAACCATCTTGATCTCTATCCTAGTCGAACAGTCTTAAAAAAAGGTCATATTTTAGTACAGTGAGTATTATAGTATACCCAGTAGGATTGTCATGACCCATCCCAATGGGGCCCGAGCCACAACCCCCCAAGCCCGCCTCTAATAATCCAGGGGCGGGTGACTAGCACCGAGTAGGCATAATACTAACATGGGAGGCATTGCCTATAAACCTATACACATGCACACACATCTCCAAGCCCACAAATCTGAAAAGTAAAAACTAATAAAAGGAAAAGATGCATTCATACACTAAAACCAAACCACAAAGTACAAGAGGAATGTAAAGTACAAGAAAGTAAAACCCTGGGCCAAAAGTACAAGCCCACCAAAAATAGAGTCCGTAACAAAGTCCAACTTATAAAGAAAGGTGTTGGGACTGTAGTCTGTAGACATAAGAACACACCTCGGCCTGTCTGATCTCACTGAGTACCGTCCAGTCCTGGTCCACCTAGAATCCTGTCAAAGGCTCGCTCGTCTTCACAAGACACGACACGTGCGGGCAAAGCCCGTGCATGGGTGAGTATAAGAATACCCAGTAGGACACCCCGAAACCACAAAGGAATACAAAAAAGGAAATACCACAATAGAAAGGTACAGTCGGCTCTACAAATTATATGTCTACCAACCATATAACAAGAATATCCACATATACTCATACACGATCGACTATCGCAAATACCACCACTAGGATCCAGTTCGAGGATTCCACTAAGCATGCAACCAGGAGAACACACTCATAGGTCTAAAGATAGAGATACGAAGTACTCGTTCCAGGAGAACTCACTCCAAAAGTACCTTGAGAACATGATGCTCAGATGAGGATCACAACCAAGTCATGGGGTGATTATGACAACTCAGTTTGAGCTAATCCACTAAGCAGAGGATCAACGCCTAAGTAAAGTTGGTCACGTCAATACCAAGAACTCTACCTGGGGTTCTAGGAATGAGTAGAGGATCCAGCTCTAAGTCTCACAAAGGGGATTCCAACAACTCTATTCAAGAAGTTCTGTTGAAGGGGTCATACTCCTGTGTAAAGGAAATGATACCAGAACCTTCAGGGAAAAGACCAATGGTATGAACCCTAGGAAAACTAGTCCAAGTCACAGACGACAAGTGGCTCAAGACATTTAAGATAGGTTACACGGCGTGTATTATGGTTACACACCATGTTCCTTTAATCCGGGTACTTACCATGTAAATGGCCAGTGTCATTCGTTCAAGCCATGTAAAACCAAACAACACTACATGTAGAAAAAGTACACGCCGTGTTCCTTGACCCCGGGTACTGCCTGTGTAACTAGCCCATGTCATTCGTATTTTAATATAGAACGCAACTACACATAGTATAGAAGAAACACAAGTCATGTCCGAGCACCTGGGGCTCGTTCCATGTACGCTGGCCATGTGCCTGTACATGGCCTCTGTCTGTGTCTGTGCCGCCTTCCCGTGTACCAGTCCACAGGGTATCCCATGTATCTGGCTGGGTCTGGATGGGGAGGGGTATACATGGTGTGTCCTTGTTCGTGTACCCTTCCCGTGTCCGGGTACTCTCGTATTACACGTCATTTAATCCCGCTGACGAGCACGCGTTGTGTATCCCATACTACAGGGCCTGTAGGTGGGAAATTTCCAAAATGCCATATTCTTCCTCGTGCATTGTCCGATCATCCGGATCACGTTTCTCAGGTTCATTTTCCACGAAACTCATGTGAAAGGGTCGCCTCGACGTCATGATTCTGAAACCGTGGGTTTTGGGCCTTCGATCGGCTCCAAAATCTGATCCCTGTCATCCGAGCGGAAATCGTTTGAAGAACGATATCTTCCGATCTACTTCGATCCGTCCGTCGCCACCATAGCCGCACCTCCGTGGAGTTTTACCGACGCCAGATCTTCAATTTGGGATCATTGCATGGCACAAAGGGTGTTAAACTTTCCATCATTCATATCCCCATGAAGAACACGTAGAACGCGATGTAGAATGTGAGAATTTGGGGAAGAAGAACACAACAAATCGAGAGGGACGAACCTCGATTGATGGTTGTGTCGATCTTGGTCTGTCACCATTAAAAGGATGAACAAAACCAAAAACAATTTCAAGAATCAAATCCCCACGATTCCCGTAAAATCCCATTCTGTAAGAACGATCGATCCGTGGTCTAATATATTCATGGATTAGTCCGCGTTCATCATGGAAATCAAAAATGGGGAAGAAATCACAATTTAATCATCCTACCTGGATCGGCGGCATTCGTTGGTGATGATTCGGTCATTGCGTCGTCGTCCCCAGAAAAAATCATCAAGAACGTCTTCGTCGCGTCAGGAGGTCTTCTCCAGAGCTCTCCAGAAATAATCAATGTTATGTGAATTGTAACCCTGACCCTCCCTGTGAAAACTCTATTTAAAAGAATAAAACATTTCGTAGAAACAAGGATTTAAATTAAATATTTTAATTAAATATTTTATTATGGTTACGTCCAAAAACCAGATTTCACCACCGACCTACGTCGGGCGAAGATGGGCCTTACCTAAGGTAAAATCGTTGTTCCGAATGCAACGGTGCCCTCATATTTCTGATCCAAGCACCCATTCGGGATTTATTCCACTTTTTCAGGAAAACTGCACACGCGCGTTATTTAATTATTAAACTAAATTCATACACTTGTTCCCGGCTCACCGGGCCTTAGAACTGCACGCAGTCTTAGAGCCTGGTCTCGAAACAATTCTCATATAATATTAAAATAATACATGGAACAATTTTGGACATTACATCACACCCACCTTAGGTATTTTACATCCCTGAAAAGCCAACACAAGGGCTACTCAAAAAGATGTGGGTACTGCACGCGAATCTGAGCCTCTCGCTCCCATGTTCTCTCCTAGAGATTCTTGTGCTACCCCCGAACACACACCAAGGGAATAGCGCATCCATGAAGGATCTTCTCTTGCCGATCCTCGATATCCACTGGGTACTCTACAAAGGTCGCCCCATCATCGATGTCCAGTTCACCCTAGTTGATAACGTGCGATGGATCGTGCACATATCTCCGTAGCTGTGACACATGGAAGACATTGTGTACCCGGTCCATCTGAGGAGGTAGAGCCAATCGATATGCCACATCGCCAACTCTACTCAGAATTTGAAAAGGGCCAATGAACCTTGGATATTGCTTGTCGCCTCTGCCAAATCTACGCAATCCTCATCGAGGTGAGACCCGAAGGAACACATGGTCTCCCTCCTCGAACTCCAAGGGCCTCTGCCTCCTATCGGCATATGACTTCTGCCGACTCTGTGCAATCTTCATCCACTCCTAGATGAACTGCACCTTCTCTGTAGTAGCTCTCACCATCTCTGGGCCCATGAGTGTCGACTCTCCCGGGTCAGTCCAGCAAATTGGTGATCAGCAAGGTCGCCCATACAGAGCCTCGAATGGTGCCATACAAATAGTGGAATGATAACTATTGTTATAAGAAAATTCCACCAGTGGTAGGTGGTCTTCCCTACTATGACCGAAGTCATGTATGCATGCTCAAAGCATATCCTCAAGGACCTGGATGGTTCGCTCTTTCTGACCATTAGTATTGGATGAAGTGCTATGCTCAAGCGTAACTGAGTACCAAAAGCTTCCTCCAATCCCTTCCACAATCGGGATGTGAAATGAGCATTAAGATCTGATACAATCGTGGATATAACTTCATGATGTTGAACTATCTCCTACACATAGAGGTTCCACATGCTCTCTACTGAACTCTGATCCTGTATGGCTAGGAAGTGGGCCGACTTGGTGAGTCGATCAACGATCACCCAGATGGCATCGTGTCCCCTGGACGTATGTGGTTAACCCATCAAGAAGTCCATGGATATCCTGTCCCACTTCCACTCTGGCACCTGAAGGGGCTGAGTCAAACCTGCTGGCACCTGGTGCTCAGCCTTTACTTGCTGACAAGTAAGGCACCGAGAGACAAACTCTGCCACACCCTTCTTTATTCATGGAAACCAGAGCTGACGTTGGAGGT
This sequence comes from Viscum album, assembly GCA_963277665.1. NCBI lineage: Eukaryota > Viridiplantae > Streptophyta > Magnoliopsida > Santalales > Viscaceae > Viscum > Viscum album. Next base: position 1,529,978,318 of record OY728146.1, on the reverse strand, counting down.
CCTGATACATATTTTCCATGCCTGGATGCACAGCCGAAGGGGATTTATGTAACTCCCTCATAACCTCCTCCTGCAACGTCACTGGTACTACCGTGTTCCCTCTAAAAAGAACAACATGCTCCCCACATTCTGAATATCCATCAGCAGCATCACCTATGGATATTTGAGCATGTAGAGTCTCACAGCTAGCATCCTCACGCTATACTTCCCTGACTCGCTATAGGAGTGGAGGGGTAACAACCATCGACTAAAGGTAAGCTCTCTCATCTCCATCCACGAAGGATAACTGTAAGGAGGCTAACTGCCTCGTCACCTCATCTAGCAACTGCGAACTGGATTTCCTGCTGAGAGCATCTGCCACAACGTTCCCCTTCCCAGGAGTATAAACGATCTCAAAGTCGTAATCCTAGAGGAACTCAAGACATCATCTCTGTCTCAAATTCATATCCTTCTAAGAGAAGATATATCTGAGACTCTTGTGATCGGAGTAGATGGTAAACTGCTTGCCCATCAGGTAGTGATTCCACATCTTCAATGCGAATAGTACTACTACCAACTCAAGATCATGGGTCACATAGTTCTTCTCGTGTGGCCTCAACTGTCCCGAGCCATAGGAAATCACCACTGGCCTGTGCATCAGGACACAACCAATCCTGGTTCATAATGCATTGCAGAACACTACATACTCAACACCCTCCTTCGGTATTCTCAAGATCAGGGCGCTCATCATACTCTGTCTCAACTGCTGGAAAGCCTGCTGGCATATCTCGGTCTACAAGAAAGGTTGTCCCTTTCGGGTCAAAGCTGTCATTGGTGCTGCAATCCCGGAGAAATCAAAGATGAATCTCCGATAGTAGACTACCAGCCCAAGGAAACTCTGCACCTCCATCACGTTCCGGGGTGGCTCCCATGCCAGTACTACCTCCAACTTGGCTGGGTCCACTGCTACACTATCTGCTGAGATAAACTTCCCAGAAAGTGGATCTTCTATAACCAGAACTGACACTTTGAGAGTTTCTCATATAACTGGTGCTCTCGGAGTGTTTCTACAACCATCCTTAGGTGTCTCGCGTGCTCCTCCTAGAACGCAGAGTACACAAGGGTATCATCGATGAAGAAAACTAAAAACCGGTCTAGATAGGGCTGAAAGATCCAGTTCATGAGTCCCATGAACACTACGGGGGCATTCGTCTTGCCGAAGGGAATCACCAAGTTCTCCTAGTGACCGTAGCGACATCTAAAAGTCGTCTTCTCTATATCCTCATCCTGTACTCACAACTAGTGATAGCTTGATTGTAGATCAACATTCGAAAACCATTGTGCCCCTATCAACCGGTTGAAGAGGTCATAGATCCTCGGTAGTGGATACCGGTTCTTCATGGTCACCTGATTTAAGCACCGTTAATCCACACATAGACTCAAGCTCCTATCCGCCTTCTTTGAAAACAGCACTGGGGACGCCCAAGGTGAAACGCTGGGTTTCACAAATCCCACCTTATGAAACTCGTCCAGCTGCACCCTCAGCTCATGAAGCTCTGTAGGAGCCATCCGATATGCTAATGTTGATATCAGAGTCATCCTGGGATGCAACTCAATGCATAAATCTATCTCTTGATAGGGAGGTAGCTGGGAGACATCCTCTGGAAAGACGTCCTCCTACTCAGCCACCACTGCTAGAAACTGGAAACTCGTAAAATCAATTGCACCAAGGTATAGGCTAGCCAACTGATGTAAAATCAGTTGTTCCCTCCTATGCACGATTCCATCCAACACTGCCTGGGTCTCTATTTCACCGATAAAAGAGAACTTCATTCCATCACTGGGGACACACCGCACCCTTCACATAAAACACTCAATCTGGGCATGAAATATGCATAATCAATCCATACAAAGAATGACATTGTGAGGCCTCAATGCTACCACCAAAAGGTTCCAACCAAAACTCTCACCTCCAAGGGTTAGGTCACACTGCCTACAGAGGTGTGTGATCTCTGAATCATCTCTAGTCGGTGTTTATAAGCGTAAGGGTTGAGTCAACAGCACAACTGAAATCTCAAGGTCTCAAACAAGATAAGCAGCCAGAAAGTAATGACTAGAACCTGTGTCTATCACTATGGAATCCAAAGTAGAAAAGACATAGATAGTACATCTAATCATTCTGGGAGTACCTGGGTCATAATCCTCTGCCGCCTCTAGCTATCCCTGCCTCTGTCCACTAGCCCCCTGAGCCTGGGGTGGACCTCCTGGGGGTGGTGGTGGTAAAAGGTCAAAATGTCGACCACCTCCTGCTGCTCTCCCATCTCCCCTAACACATCCTCCACCCCCGCGGATCTATCTTCTCCACACGTTGACTCTGCCTCAGTGGTCCATCCACCGCTCCCGTGTTAGTAGTACAGAGGGTCGGACAATCTCGAGCGAGATGTCCCCTCCCATCACATGAGTAGCATCGCCTCTCTCGAGGCTGGCTGGATGCACCATGTGAACCCTGTACGGCAGAACCCCAATCCTGGGATCTCCTCTGAAAACGTCCCCTACGATTGGGTCCCTGATGTCGGCTCCCTACTGCCGAGGTCTCTTCTCCAGCTCACCCACTACTGACATTTTCTGGTTGTTTCTGCTCTTCCAAGAATCTCTCGACCACCAGAGCCTACTCGAACAACCCAACATAAGTAGGAATTCTCATAGGGATGATGCTAACTCGGATATCTCTACTCAATCCCCACTCAAAAGTCCGAGTTCTGAAGTACTGATCTCTAACCATATTCATCGAGTACCGCGAGAGGTCGGTAAACCTTGACGAATAGTCATCCACTGTCACGGTTCCCTACTGGATTTGAAGAATCTCTTGTATGAGTAATGCTCTGAGGGTAACCGGTGAAAACTCCTCTTTTAAGAGATACTCAAACTTCGACCATGAAAGTGTTTCCTCGTCGTGGGTCTGGATAACCTGACTCCACCATCGTCCTACCGAGCCCTACAGAAGGCTTGCTGCTAGGATCACCATCTGGTCTGCTGGTGTACTGACCAAACGGAAGACTCTCGCCACTGCCTCAAGCCAGTCCTCTACTGCCTGAGGGTCAGGGTCGCCTAGAAACATGACGGGTCTCTGTCTCTGAAATTCATGGAGTGCGCTCAGCCTGAGCTCCTCCTCCACTAATACAGCAGGCACAAAACACTGCTCCCCGGGTGGCGGAATAACTGGAACACCACCTGATGGTAAAACTGAGGGATCTGGTCCCTGTATCGAGGCTTCATCACTGAGGGGGTCATCCTTGTGATCGAGCTGCTGGATCCTAGCGGGTGTGCGTCGCGGAGGCATCCTGAAAAGAAACAAGATGTATCTCAGTCAGTGAGTATATCTGCAGAACTGACTCAAGAAGGACATGGAAACCACAACCCATTCCTATATGATGCATGTTCCATTTTTATCCCCTTCAACTAGTGTTTTCATGTTCCGAGTCAAAAATAATGCTAGCAGACTCCTGATGTATGGATACGTCGGTCGTCGCACCAACACTGGGGTCCCTGCCCTGAAGGCCGAACTCGAAACACTTAACACTGCTACCCCAAACCAACTGACAGACTCTCAGTCCTAAGGTAGAACTGACCACCTCTGATACCACTCTGTCATGACCCGTCCTAGTGGGGACCGACCTGAAACTCCCCAGGCCCTCCTCCAATAGGCCAGGGGTTGGTGAGTAGCACCGAGTAGTCATACATCTAACATGAGAAGAACTTCCTATAATTCTGTACACAAGCACTCACATATCCATGCCCACAAAGCATAAAAGTAAAAGCTACTAAAAGGAAAATATGCATGCATACACTAAAACCCAACCACAGAGTACTACAGGAATGTAAAGTACATGAAAGTAAATCCATGGGCCAAAAGTACAAGCCCACCAAAAAGAGAGTCTGTAACAAAGTCTGACCTGTAACTATAGCTGTAGGAACACACCTCAGCCTGTCTGATCTCACTGAGTACCGTTCGGTCCTGGTCCGCCTACAATCTTGTCAAAGGCTCGCTCGTCTACACAAGGCACGACAAGTGTGGGCAAAGCCTGTACAGGGGTGAATATAACAATACCCAGTAGGACACCCCAAAACTGCAAAGGAATACATAAAAGTAAATACCACAACAGAAAGGTACAGTCAGCTCTACACAGTATATATCTACCCAACATATTACAAGAAGATCCAGATATACTCATGCATGATCGACTTTCGTGAATACCACCACTAGGATCCAGTTCTAAGATTCCACTAAGCATACAACCAGGAGAACACACTCCTAGGTCTGAAGAGAGAGATATGAAGTACTTGTTCTGGGAGAACACACTCTACAAGTACCTTAAGAACATGATGCATATATTAGGATCACAACCAAGTCATGGGGTGATTCCAACAACTCAGTATGAGCTAATCAACTGAGAAGAGGATCGGTGCTCAGGTAAAGTTGGTCACGTCGATACCAAGAACTCTACCTAGGTTTCCAGGAATAAATAGAGGACTCAGATCTAAGTATCACAAAGGGGATTCCAACAACTCTATTCAAGAAGTTCTTTGGAAGGGATCATATTCTTGTGTAAAGGAAATGATATTTGAACCTTTAGGGAAAAGACCAAGGGTATGAACACTAAGAATACTGGTCCAAGTCCCAGAAGACAAGTGGATCAAGTCATTCAAGACTGGTTACACGGTGTGTAGTATGGATATACACCGTGTTCCTTGACTCCGGGTACTTCCCGTGTAAAAGGCTGGTGTCATTCATTCATGCCATGTAAAACCAAACTACACGGCATATAGAAAAAGTACACGCTGTGTTCCTTGACCCCAGGTACTGCCCGTGTAACCGGCCCGTGTCATTCAACTTGTTGGATAGAAAGTAACTACACGACGTGTAGAAAAATCACACGCCATGTCCGAGCACCTAGGGCTTGCTCCAAGTATGCTGGCCATGTGTCCGTACACGGCCTCTGTCCATGTCAGTGTCGCCTGCCTGTGTACCAGTACACGGGGTATCCCATGTATCTGGCCGGGTCAGGCCGGGGAGGGGTATACACGGCATGTACTTGGCTGTGTACCCTACCCATGTCCTTGTACTCCCAGAGTACATGCCATGTAATCCCGCTGACGAACACACGCCATGTATCCCATACTACATAGCATGTAGTTGGGAAATTTCCAGAACGCCGTATTCTTCCTCGCGCTTCGGCCGATCTTCTAGATCACATTTCTCTTGTCCATTTTCCGAGAAACTCAAGAGCATGGGTCGCCTCGATTTCGTGATGCCGAAACTGTGGGTTTCAGGCCTTCGATCAGCTCCAAAATCTGATCCTGGTCATCCTAGCAGAAATCGTCTGAAGAACGATGTCTTCTGATCTGCTTCGATCCGTCTGTTGCCACCGTAGCCGCACCTCTGTGGGGTTGTACCAACGCCAGATCATCAATTTGGGATCGTTGCATCGCACAATGGGTGAGCAATGATCCATCGTTCATATCCCCGTGAAGAACGCGTAGAACGAAATGAAGAACGAGAGAATTTGGGGAAGAAGAACACAAAAAATTGAGAGGGACAAACCTTGATCGATGTTTGTGCCGATCTTGGTCCGTCACCGTTCGAAGGTTGAATGAATCCAAAAATAATTTCAAGAATCAAATCCCCACGATTCCCGCAAAATCCCAACCCCCAAGAACGACTGATCTGCGGGCTAATCTGTTTGTGGATTAGTCCGCGTTCATCGTGGAAATCAAAAATGGGGAAGAAATCACAATTTAAACATCCTGCCTGGATCCTCTACGTTCGTTGGCGATGATCTGGTCACCACGTCGTCGTCACCGGTGAAAATCATCAAGAACGTCGTCGCTGCGTCGGGAGGTCTTCTCCAGAGCTCTCTAGAGAAAATCAGAGTTATGGGAATTGTAACCCTGACCCTCCCTACGAAAAATCTATTTAAAATAATAAAATATTTCGTTACAACAAGGATTTAAATAAAATATTTTAATTAAATATTTTATTACAGTTACGTCCAAAAACCAGATTTCACCACCGACCTGCGCCGGCCGAAGTTAGGCCTTGCCTAAGGTAAAATCGTTGATCCGAACGCAACGGTGCCCTCAGATTTCTGATCTGAGCACCCGTTCAGGAGTTATTCAACTTTTTCTGGAAAACCGCATGCGCGCATGATTTAATTATTAAATTAAATTTATACACTTGTTTCGGGCTCATCGGGCCTCGGAACTACATGCCGTCTCAGAGCCTGGTCTCAAAATAATTCCCATATAATATTAAAATAATACATGGAAAAATCTGGGACATTACAAGGATCATCCCTAGAAAAAGAAATGAAATAATGTAAAAGAACAATGAAGAACAAGTGAAACTACCTTGTCCCCTAAATAGGTATATTGTGTTCCCATCCTCACCAAGGATACTCTAACCATGTATCACATGCAATATAAAATTATATAATAAAGAATATCAGGGATACCCCACTACCACTTCCCTAGTGGTTTAATTATCTTCCCCAATATAACCTATCATGACCATCTTTCTCTTAAAAGGCTTTCCCACAAACACAAAGGTGAAGCCCTACAACTTGCACCTCATGCATCAAACACCACATTTTCTCTATAAACAAATGTTACTAGGTGTTTCTAGGAGCCAACACAGCTTTCATACTGTGTATCATACATTGGGTATTATACCTCATGCCACCACATCTCATACATTGAGTAAGGATCTATAATCCATCGTAACCTATACATGTTATACCTATCGTAGTCCATATAAATTTGTATCCAATATATATGATTATGAAATAAACACAGTCCATTTCTTCCCTCGATACACATATATGGGGAAAACTAACTATGATACATACCAGCACAAATATCTACCCAAAGAAGAGAGTGTGTCCAATGTAAGTAGTTAGCCACCCATGCTCCAACTAGGATGATGGGGAAAACATCCCCCAGGGCTCTTAATCCCTAGGCTGTTAGTTCCCTAAACGATAGGGTGGAGTAGTGTACATAAAACAAATATATGATAAAAAATATATCACAACCACATTAAAGAAATATCCTAGTCTAAAACACAACAACAGCTAACATCTCTTGGACTCCTAGAAACCTCTAATAAACCAGATATCCTATAAGCACACAACCATTTCAAGGGTTAAATTATGTTATTTTTTCTTTTTCATCAGTTAAACATTACATTAACTAATTATTTACCATTAATTAACCATTATCATTTACACAGTACATCACATTACCATTTCAACAAAGATCCATCCCTCCAAGAATAACAAAACCATGTCTATGACATCTTAGAAATTCAACATCAACATTTCACCCCAACAATATCTAACCCCATGGGATAAAAATTTATTCATTGATTTATCAACATTAATTTCCATATCACTATGTGACCTAGTAAAACATTATAAACACACTGAACATATGACGATCAATATAGTGGGTAGATGAACTACCCATCAAGCCTTTTCTACATATAGCAGGAGAGTAAAGTCATGAAACCATGAGGAGATAAACATGAAAATCATGTGGAATAACATGTGTGTCCTCTCCTCGACTATAAAGAGAGAAACCAAAAAAATTCATCTCCCTAAAGTAGAAGGGAAAGGAAAGTAGATAAACCAAAAACACGGCTGCTAGACCAACAAAAGATTCAGGAAACTTCCAACTTTCATAAAATTGGGTAATCCCAAATTCTAATTTTTTGATCATCTCTAATTTCCTCCCCGAAATCAACACACATATACTGATGCATCTTACCACTCCAAGTTTCAAGTGCTTCCACAACAACTAGGCCTCTTTACACCACATACAAAAATATTCCTCCATGCTCAGCCATCCTAGGCTCACATCACATCTGGCCTTAACTCCCCTCATACCATAGCATACCACCATTCTAAGACATCATAAGATCACATTACATCAAATATAGTAGGAGATAAACATAGAAATGAGCTCTTGGACCTAAAGAAATGCATCAATCTGTCCCACACAATAAACTCTCACATCCCCAAAACAAAAGGCACTTAATACTTACAAGAAAAAAAATCAAGACCTACAATGGAATTTATTTTATCAACTCACCAAGTTATTATTCAATATTGAATTAGTCAATTCAATGTCATAGGTTCCAACAATGTGGAATCTAAGCAATATTCTATCACAACTGTCACCAATTAATTAAATTTTTTATTTAGATATACATTAATTATTTTATAAAAAAGAATTATAATGCTTCATGTTCATTAACCAATTCAATTAAATATTAATTCTTTCTTCAATGTGATTGAAAAAAATTAAAACGACAACAAGATTTATTAAATATGACTATTTATCTTTTATCCAATAAATGGACAATTAAATATGGTTTTTGTTCTTTACCAGTTTCCATCAAGTATGTCTTGTTAAACCATGAGAGGCATAGATATACAAATATCATGAAATTAAAGATGATAACATGAATCATTGTATAAAGATGAACATCGCGATATAATCAATACCAATTTTTAATTTGGTTCAAATAATTATTTGGTTGAACTACACTTCAATACAATGGGATAAATCAAGAAAGCTATATGATAAATGGAAAATAGATAGACAATCAATGAGTCTCATACCTCAAAACGACTTTAACATTCTTCACCTGATAATGGACCCATAAATATATCTATGATCACTTATTCTATAACATCTACATCAATCTGAGGATACCATAACATCACCACACCAACAAAAACTGAGGGAATCTTCATTAGAATCATGGGTAAGATACTGCTATAGCACAGTGACATGAATGAGAGGAAAATGAAATCAATATTAAAGAACGTTTAATAAAATAAAGAAAAAATAGACCTTAGATCAAGAAGGGTCAGCATGAATCAATAATGGAAACCCAAGCATCGTTTCAAATCGCAAGGATATCCAAAACATAAAAGGGGAGACAGTCGGGTATTTTGGGAATTGAGGTATGTATAAAGAATCTGTGGGGTTTGAAAAATCGAGTGGATGGAATGTATTAAAAAAATTATCATCTGAGGGTTACATGATGTTTTATCCCCATTAATATCATTTAACACCTTGAGGTTAGTTTCTATTAAAAAACAATCACCTTTTCCATTTATTTTATTTTTTGAACCTAGATATATTACACAAACTGAGTCCCACTTTCACACTATGAAATATTATTACATGATGTGAAACCCACTTTCACGTTGTGAATGTTCCCTACTCCCAGTTATTAGCACATTAACTCCAAAAGACATCATTTGAGACTCCTCTGAGCTCTTTAGGCCTTAGAAACATGAAAAGGGTGGATCCACATGGATCTAGGACCTTATATAAAATGCTTATCAAATCAGTCTTGTCTTAGATAGTCCATTACCTTCCCGGAGAGGAAATTGAAAGGGGGTCCTCCAAATAACCACACCACAAGATACCTCTCAAGGTTCACATCACCCCATGATCTCACCACATCACTAGAGGAACTAGTGTGAAACCATGAAACAACCACAAAAAGATCCTAAACTCAATCTTGGGGGGGAGATGCCCCTAAAAAGATAGAAAGACAACAAAATAATAAAATAAACCCATCTCATTACGATGAATGGTCTACACCCATAAAACGAGCACCATTACAAGAGAAGAGGTAACCATCAAACCACTCATATTATTGAGCATGTATCTATGATTCTTCTTCTTAGGTACTCTCATACACCCCATTGATCCCCCCATAAGGCACAAACCAAGAGTATAACATTCCCACATAACACATTCTCCTACTGGTCCTAGATCTCTACAGGCTTCGATATGAAGGTCACATCAACATAAACATCTATATATCCTTAATCGATGATAAGAGATTCGTCATTGTGATAAATATGGAAATGCGACACATGAAAAACTCATGTATCCATATTATCTGTGGGGATTATCTCATAGATAATCTATGACATATATAGAATAAAAAACCATCAAAGGCCAAAAAATATAGGGAGAAATCTTACTCGTATAACCAAACCTTCAGTTCACATGACGTGGAGTCACCTTTTGGAATATATGACTCCCAAAGTCGATTTCAGATGTCTCCTCCTATAATCAGCATAGTATTTTATATCTATTATGCACTACCTTCGTCCAATCACCAAACACCTTGACTATCTCTATTGTAATTTCTACCAGTACCATACCAATAATTTCAGGCCATCCAACCCAAGTCTAGAACAATAGAGAAAGTAATGGCCGAACATACAAGGAATAAAATGGCACTAACCAATAGTGAAGTCAAAACTAGTTTTTTGTAATCTATCTATACCATGGGAAAGTCTATGATCCACGAATATCCAAAATCTAGGTCACAAGATCCCAACATGTCTTCAATTGTCTGGATGGTCTACTATATCTAACCACCCATATACAGATAAAAAGAAGTGATAAGGCATATATGATAACCAAAATCATGTTGGATACCTCTCCTCACCCTGTAGATAAAATGATATCTCAATTGGAAAATTGCATCTTCAAGACTATGTGGATTCCACCTCCTCCTCCAAATAATACCTCAATAAAACTTGTAGTGATCTTGACTCCATGATCAATATAATGTGGGAAGATTTTATCAAATGATACACTACCACACATATATCATCATAGCCTCCCTAATCCTGAGGTAAAAAGGTAAAAAAGTCTATCCGATTTCCCTCCCACATCCACTTAGGAAAATATAATGGTTAGAGAAAACCATGGGGAATATGGTGATCGACCTTTATCATCTCACAAGCCAAACATTAAGACACAAACTATGAAATTTCATGCTTCAACCTTGGCCACCAAAAATGACCGCTCCATGAATGGAACAAAATTTTCCCAGTGGGAAGTAAATTGAAATGTGAATTATGGAAATTTTGTAGAACCTTATCATGAATAACACTCAAAATTGTTCATCGTATGATGCTCAATCAGGTGCCTCACCATAGGCGACCTTGTCTCTCTAGACCTCCACCTCATGGCCCCCCAACTTGGACTCTTCAAACTTATAAACCATAGATTATTGCACCATCATTTGAAAAAGTCCACCCATGCCACTCGAAATCTCCCATATCTCTGTGAAAGGATGAAATTTATTCCATAACTTTCTATGAATCACTTGATTCATGAACATAATCATCATATGACTTCCAACTCAACACATCAGCCAAAAGACTCACAATTCCATGTGTATAATAAATCCCGAATTCATAACCCTATAAGAATTCTATTCATTGACACTGAAAAAAATTTATGTTATATAGGTTGGAAACAAACCTCGGGCTCCTACAATCGGTGAAGACCACGTAGCACTCAATCAGGAGGTAATGTCTCCACAACATGAAATAAAACCCAACATTACCAACTTATGATCATGGGTGGCATAGTTACACTTACTGGGATGTTACTATTGTAACTCATTGGAAACAACTTATCTATGCTACATTAGAACACAACAAAACCCAAGACATGAAGCATCCCAGAAAAAACTAAAAATGATCTTATTCTTCTGGAAGATAATGAACTCGGGCACCAAATAACATCTCCATTAGATACTAAAAATTATACATAAAACTGATTATTTTAAAAGAACATAGTATCCATTCAGGTCATCGTTGTCATATGAGTTGTAACCCAAGAGAAATTGGCTACGATCCTCTGGTAAAATCCTGTGAGACCAAGTAATTTGTGTACCTTTGTCACTATCTTAGGGTATTCCCATGAATAAACTACCTCTATTCGAATGGATCGAAAACTAATCCTTACTATGATCCAATATTCTTTAATGAATGGACATATTGAGCCCAAAACGCACACTTTGAAAATATCCCAAACATATGCTGATGACAAAGAACTCCCAAATCGACAAACAGATACTTCTCATGCTCCTCAGATATGGAGTTCCTAAAGATTTCATTGATGAAAACCACCATGAACATGTCATGGACCTCACAGAACACAACGCTCATTAACCTCATGAACATATCTATATACTTAATCACACCAAAAACAATCACAATGAACTCGTAATTCGAATGATGAAATTGGAAATAAGACTTCTGAATGTCATCATCCTTCACTCACATCTGGTAATACCCTGACTAAAAATTGATTATTAAGAACAAAATTGAACCCTTTAGTTGATCGAATAAAACATAAATCTATAGAAGAGGTAGTAGTTTTCCACATTCACTGGTTTTAAACTATGATTGTTGGTACACAACAGCAACCTACTGTTGTCCTCCATTACAAACAAAATGGTGCACCCCATGGTGACACACTCTACAGAAAAAAAACACCATACAACAGACCATTGAGAAATATACTCACTTATCATTACATAGAAATCTTCATCCTATATAGAAACATTGAGATAGGAGACATGCATTGGTGTAGATCAATCCCAAACCAGATCTCTCATCGAGGGGGTAACTCTACTAACTCCACTTGAAGTACATTAGTGTACTCTTATATGAACCAAATAAACACCCACTTATATATGTTCAATGAAATCAACATCAGACCATCTATTAAGAATGATAAGTATAAACATCTCCCTAACTCATCTGAGGGTCTCTCTCAACAATAAACACTACTGGATCTCTATCAGCATCAGAGAACACAACCTTCCTCCTGAAGAAATAAATTATAGTCTGCTTCAAATACAACCAATCCATGTCCAAGATGATTTCATATAGTTTTATATGTAAACATAGAAAATATACCCAATCACGGTGTAGCCCCAACACTAGATCAAAGTTTATACATAATTTAGACATGTCAGTATGACCTCCAACAGGCGTAGTCTACCCCAAGGAAACATTAAGCCTCTCTATATCAAATCAAAAATCAAGGAAAAGTGCAGGTTCTATGAAGTATTATGTCACTTGTGGATCAAAAAAAAAGCATGAAACATAGTAGAAAATTATAAAATAGTACCTCGATTGACATGTATCTTGCTTGCTGCTGGAAACTCTAAAGAACGAACCTGACCATGAACTCTTCCATGACCCATATGAACATGATGAAGACCACCTCTATTTCCAAAATCTGTTTTCTATGGGAAAAATAGTATTCTGGGGTTGTCCTTTTCTTTCACCATATGCTCTCTATTGTTCCCAAACTAGAAAAACCTACTACTGTTTCCATGATTAGAACTACCTAAAAGGAGGAACCTGTAGTGGAATAGTACACGCACAAATACTGCTCTAAATGGTTGATCACTCTCGCTGCTGATGACCTAGACCTCCACAATAAAAACATGTGTCTGATCACATAGTATATTTTTGATATCTTCCATCTCTTGAGAAATGCTACCTTGATGGTTGGGAATTACCCTAGATGATCAGAAGTTCTTATTTCCTAGGAACATGGAATGCCTGAACACAACTCTACTTTGTAAGGAATCTTGATGACTCCCCTCTCATGATGATCTAGTTTTTTAAAATGTACTCTCAATGACCTCAACACTTTTCATCACCTCAGGATTATAGTTCAACATAAATTGGGGAACCGATAACTTGATCTATAGATATAGAGCATCCTCAAAATGCCTAGTTCTCACATACTTATCTGAACACTAGCCTATATCATATCATATAAGGTTTAGGAAATTGATTAAAAACACACCCACACTAGATCTCCCTAGTTGAAGGGTAAGAACTTCCTGGAGACTGACTGCCTTTGCGGTCTAATTAAAAACTCGTCTCTGAACAACTCATAGAACTCCTCCCATTATACTTCTGACTCATCATGTCCTTAAGGAAAAAGAACCACCGCTTATTCTCTTCCCCATAAAGAGTCATCAATGTCGACAACACCCAGTTCTCATTCTATGCATGCATCAAAATAAATATTATCTCAACCTCCTTCAAATAGTCATATGTGATTGAATCTAAAACGAAGTCCTCAAACCTCTAGAGACTTTGGATATGAAACTCTTAAAGAACCCTCCCCCATGTTTCTTCATTTTAAACCTCTACCATGTAGTAATCTTTTGATGCAACTTATTGAACATATTATGCTTGAACCTGATGAGGATGTTGACCTGGAGCCATACATGAAAAAGAAAAGACAATGCGATCTCGTAAACCTAGAATACAGAATACTTTTTGATTCATTAAGTGTCTAATTTTATTCATTTTATGGTAACCTATCCCAAGGTCTACCCATTAGAACATAGGTGCAAAGAATAATGAAGCATGATGCTTTCCTAGGTCTCTACCCTATAACCAGTATCTCTCCATTTATTAGCATTTGTATGTCTATAAGTCCATGTATCATACCACAAGGGGCCTTAAATACCCATGTCTGTAATAGTCTCATTCTCTTAAAGCATTTTATAACATTTTCAACACTATTTAACTACCATCCCATGCTACCCCACATGTTCCCAACTACAAAATCTATCATATCCCGCTACCATGTCTTCTGATACCACTCTTCCATGACCCCCAGCCCAAAAAGTGAACCCCTCCTTGGCTGGAAATGAGAGAAGAGGGATAGTGATCCCCATGTCCCACCTCTAGTAGAAAATGAGTTAGAGACTAGCACCAAGGGTATAATAAACATACAGATAAAATGCATTACCCTTCAAGAGGAACAAATAAAGAAGAGAGAGATAAGACATAAACTAACTAACTCCTTCTCAAAATATAATATAAAAGAATATCTATGTACCGAATTTTAATTTAAGGATATATCTACCACAACTGAATTGGAAAAAGCCATGTAAAAAATAATGTAAAGAAGAATGCCACCATGAAACCCAAATAGCCCATGCAACCCAAAAACTATTAGTAACCAGCCTGATCTCTTGCATGCTCTAATAATCCTAAAAAATAGTGTGTATATATGTGTGTGTATTGTGAGTATAGAAGTATACTCATTAGGATCCAACCCAAATACTTTCATGAAAAAATAATGAAATCTTACTAAAGCATAGTGTCCATCAAGTGAAACTTACTAATCCCCTAAAAATGTATACTTTTATCATATCCTCACCATGGATACTCACTACAAACATCACATACAAGTGCATATTATATAATAATGAATATCATGTAAACCCCACTACTGCTTCCCTGTTGGATTGTCATTCTACCCCAATGTCACTCATCTTTGGCATTATCTATAAAAGCATAGCCCATAGAAACCTATGTGTAGAACCGTGACATGAACCTATTGCAGCACTCACCACGAAGCCCACATAACCAAATTTTACAAGGTATTTATTAGAGCCACTATAGTTCACATAATGTCTATCATACATCTGGTAATATACCTCAAGCCATCACAACCTATACACTGAGTGAAGATCCTCAATCCACCACATACAATACACGTTATATAGATAATAGGCCGTAGGAAACTATATCTAGAGTATATATTTGTGAAATAACCACAATCCATTATATCCCTCTGCACACGTATATAAGGAAAACTAACCACCATTCATTGTAGAATGAATGTATACCAAGAGAAGAGAGTGGGGCCAAATGATGTAGTCATCCCTCTATCCTTCCACTGGGATGTTGGGGAAACTCCCCTAGGGCTCAAAATACCTGGGGTATCAGTTTCTTTACCCGACAGTGTAGAGTGCCATATAGAAACATAAAAACTAAATGATATACTATAGCTCACAACCACACTAAAGGAATAGGATATTATTAGAAAAAACTACAGATAACACCTATCAAACTTCCTACTACCACTACAAGGACCAAATATCCTATAAGAACACAACCATTAAAAGAGATAAATTAAATTATCTTATTAAATTTCCATAGTTACACATTACATTATTTAATTATTAACCATTAATTATAAATTATCATTTTAATATTCCATCACATTACCATTTTGAAAAATATCATTCCCTCCAGGAATAACCAAACAGAGTGAACGACTCATTATAATTACATCCTCAACATTGCATCACAACAAGCTTCATCCTCATGGGTTAAACATTTATTCACATATTTAAAGAAAAATACATTCCATATCACCTGGTGCTCTATGAAAACATTCTAAACTCCCCAAACATAGGGGTCTAGATATGGTGAGAAGATGAACTACCCTTTGAGTCTATTCCACCTATATGAGGAGATTAAACTTGAAAATCATTTGGATATAAGCATAAAAAGAATGAGGTATACCTTTTACATCATCATCTCCCATGGAAAGAATGTATCAAAACATATCCAGCTGGCTCAAGTAGTGGGGAAAGGAATGAGAATAAACAAACAACTAGGACTCTATCCAAACAATAGATTCAACAAGATTAAATATTTCATAAAAACGTTAATGCCCAGTTTCAAACTGTTCTATCACCTCTGATGTCATCCCCAACATCCACATGCATATACTGATGTAAATTACCACTCCATGCATAATCTTCTACCACAAAAACTGGGCCTCCATACCCCCACATACCATAGTATCCCACTAGGCTAAAACATCCAAGGCTCATGTCACATACGGGCCACCCAGACCCACATAACTCAATAGCTCTTTAAGCTCAGCCATCCTAGGAACACGTCACATCTGAAGAAGTTGGAAACAATCATAGCAATGGCCGCTCGACCAAAAAAAAGGCATCCAACCTTCACACACAATGAGTTCAAATGCATACACAACACAAGGTACATGCCATTTATAAAGAAGAATTCAACTCAGGTCCTAAAAATTCATTCTTTTTTATCAATACACCCTTTTCATATTCAATTTATAATTAACTGATTAATTTATCATCATTTCCAACAACAGGAAACCTTAGTAAAATGGTTTTAAAACTATCAGAAATTAATTAAAAAATTAACATATCCCGCCTTTAAATCATTATCAACAAGAATTATCATTCTTTAGGTTCATTAACCAATTCATTTAAACATTCATACATGCCTCAATTTTATTAACATAAAATTAAAACAATAAACAGATTTATTAATATTTCCTCTTTATCATTTAGTTAATTAATTGTAAATTAATTCTATATTTATGTTCTTTACCTACTTTTATGATGTTCACTAAGTTAATCCAATAAAAGAACATATATGACACTATCTAATAAATCAATTTGAAGCGTGTTATCACAATAAAAAATAGAAACATTTCTATGTGATCGATACTAATTCATTAATCTAGATGAAATAATTAGTATGTTAAATTCCATTCTAATACAAAGGTATAAATAATTTTATCTCTATGATTTGACTAAATAAATAGAGAGTTAATGAATCCCCTACTATAAAATTTTGTTTATATTCTTCGTAGGAGAACATACGACACAACTGATCCCTGATCACCTCTTCCATAAGATCATCATCCATATTGGGACACCTTAGAATCATCGCACCAAGAACAACTGAGGGAACCCCATAATAGAATGGGTATGTAACCACCATAGTATAGAGAAAATAATGGGATGAAAATGAGACCAATATGGGAGGAACTGTAAGAAAACAAATAGAATACACACCTTGGATCATGCCGGGTCACCATGGGCCGAAGATGGAAACACAAGGATCGATCCCCATCAAAGGGATCACAAAAAGGCAAAGAAGAGATTGCTGGGTCTCAAAGGAAAAGAGCGAGGGATGTAGCAGCAATAGGGGTTGACAACTTGAGTTGTTTAAATGTTTTAAAACAGTACAGCATCATTTAATTACATGACATATAATCCCCATTCTCATCATGTAATTCCTTGTGGTGTGTTTCTACAAATAATCCCCATCACCATTCAAATTTATTTTGTTTTTCGAACCCTGAAATATTAAACGAAGTGAATCCTAAATTCACTTCCTAAAATTAATCTATATGGTGTTAAACCAACTTTCACATCGTGAATGTTCCCAGATCCCAGTTCTCAACACCCAAACTCCACCCAACATCATCTGAGACTCCTTTGAGCTCTACAGGCCTCCAGACCACACAAAGGGTCGATTCGAGTAGATCTAGACCCTTTAAAATCTATCCATTAATGATATATAGAGAGATATTATTGATGATATGTTAATAGATGATGATTGACTTATAGTTGTTTACTTTATCATGGAAAACAATTAGTAACTCATATCATGGGTTACTGATATACATTGAGTCATTCAACTATTGAAAAAGAATTAACGAGGCAATTTTTCTTATATATTTATTAAATTTATTTCAGTTTTTGTAGAAATTAGAGAAATCTATATTGATGCATCACATAATATACACTTCCATTGTGATATGATAAAATATCATGTGTTCAATATGAATGCCATGAATGAAAAGGATTTCAATGAAATTAACGGTCACAATATAAATGATAAGGGTTATGAACCATTCTTATATTTTTTTGAGGATGGGCTAAGTAATTCATAATATAAAATATTCATGTAATTTATATCCAAAAAAAATTATTAGGTTGAAGGGAAAATTTAAAGCATTAATTCCATTAATTTGGTTTAATTATTTTCATTTTGGACTTTTAAAATTGATATTAATATAAATTAATAAATTAATTATAAGTGTAATGAAAATA
This sequence comes from Viscum album, assembly GCA_963277665.1. NCBI lineage: Eukaryota > Viridiplantae > Streptophyta > Magnoliopsida > Santalales > Viscaceae > Viscum > Viscum album. Next base: position 1,529,959,732 of record OY728146.1, on the reverse strand, counting down.
AATTACACTAAAATAAAATAAGATTAAAAATTGTAGAATGAATAAGAATTTTTCATGGAATTAGAAAAACATATGAGTATGATAGTAGATAGAGAATCATTCATAAGAAGTGAATTAGAAGATGTCAGTACCACTCAAATTCATAAAACTAACATTAATCAAGTTAATTGGAAATAATGTATTTTATTTGTTATGAAAAATTATAGGATAGATAAAATTATTATATGTTATGATCTGAAATTATATCATGTATTGATCAAAACACATATCTGAATAAATTAACTAGGATTATAAAAAAAGATAAATGAAATGAAAATAAAAATGAGAAAAATGTTATTTAGGTGGTAAAAAACATCCATGTTGAGAATTATGTAACATTGTCAGATATTGAATACCATTAATGAAAAATGTTTACAAAATAAGATGAAAAAAATAAGATACATTATCTATTCCATAAATCACAAAACACTATGAAACTGATTGTTGATTTTGTTAAAGTGGTTGATTTTCAAGGTGGATCAACACATTATTTGAAATAGAATTTTATATTCAATGTATATCTCAAATATATAATGTAAATTTTTATAAAATTTGAATTAATATTTATAGACCATTTTATGAATAAATTTATTAGCTAGTAACATTAATTTTATCTATTCTATTATGATATGAACTTTACCATATTAAACAAATAGCATCTATTACATTAAGGCATAAAGAACCACCAATAGTTGTTTCTCTATGGATATGTAGTGATATTGAGATTCCTTAAATTTTTTGGATGCATAATAGATGACACATAAAATAATATACTTTATTTTACCAAGTATAGTTCTCGTGACCCCATAAAAGTAATTATAAATTAATTCAATGATAAATGACCAGTTCGAATATTGGGTGATGGGGGTAGATCTTTGTGGAATCATTTTCATTGAAGTCTTAACAAAAAGATCCATACTAATTTAAGGACACATAAAATGAAATTAACAGGCTGGATAAGATTGAAATACTATTAAAATTATATATGAACCACTAAAATAATGTATATTGTCTATGAAAATATCCATTATCCTAAAAAAAGGACACTCATAATGTGATTAGATTTAACTAATATTAATATGATCAACTTGAATAAACTCATAATTGATTATATGTCCTAGGAAATCTCAACACCAAACTTGATGGGAATATTTTTTAAATTTAATATTATTTTACTATAATTTAATTTTTAGGTCACAAGATAGTGAATACATGTAGGATTCAAATTACCCAAAATAAAAGGTAAAATAATCAATAAAAACATTCAATTAATCATTTATAATTTAGGAAATAATCAATTCATACGTATTTTGAATATCAGAATTCATTACAAAGTCCACAATGAGGTTTCAAATATGTGAATCTTCCAAAGGTGAATGTGGAAATTTCCCCTTCTTAGTTAGAATGTCAAATTGGAATTCAAATGTATCTATGATATCCCTTAATAAATCAATATTGTTACTATTCAATTAAAATCTCCGGAATTTATTAAATGTATCATAATTTATTATGAATCATTTATATTTATATCTTTCAATTTCATTTAATTAATTCACATGTAAAACCTTTTTTAATGAAATTAACACAATTTATCAATGTTCATTTTTAAAAATGGTTATACCAACCATCTTGGAATCTACCAAAATCAATCTAACTCTCACACTCTCAGAAATTGGGTAAGTATCACTGTAATTTATTCCATTATAACATCAATGATGAGTGGATATATTCTTTTTTGGGTTTACCAAATAGGTTTAGATAATTACTCAATATATTAATGATCCATAGAGAGGGGTGGGTTATACATAGTATGTAATCTTGGATATATCCAAAAAAAATCCTCTAACATTCTATTGAGTTTTAATTAATCTATTTTATTTAGCACGTTGTTTTTTCTTACAAGGTAATATAGAATAAACACAGTATAGCTTTAAGTAAAATTATATAGGAAGATGTTTAAGTCTATTTGGGTGTATTTATTCGTGTGTTAGATTTTTTATGATTAAAAATTTTCACCTAATTACCTCTATATATTTAGTAATTTTATTATGTTGAGTTTTAAATATTATCAGATCTATAGTAAATGAATTTTTTTTAACATTATCTTGTTCAATTAATATTTTCTAGGGTTCTTCATTATTAGTATAAATATTGTTACTTTTTTAAAGATGATAAATATAATATCATATACACACTCATTGGTATGAGATATATATGAAGGTTTAACCGTTAACTCCCTTTAATGGGGGGGGGGGTAAATGATTTAGATTATTAAAGTTGAGAGATTCTATAAAGGACATCAAATAGATTGGAAAATAAAAAAAAATTATTAGTTGGTCACTAGTTTATATGGAACGTTTCTAACATGGACATTGATCATGGTTCAACCCATCATATTTAATGAACTTCCTTGAATCAATGGGAATCGATATAAAATAAAATCACATTCAATGGTAGTATATAGAAATAGTTAAGTTAGAAAAGCTCAATAACTCGAACTGAATCGTGCATGAATTTTATATTGGATCAAAATTTCTAATTTTTCTGAAATAAAATTTATATACAAATAGATTTCAAGGTGACCTAGACAAATGATGGATTGTAATAAAATAATAATTATCTTTATTGATAATATTAGGTTAATTTTTTAACCATCAATGTTTAGTATTATCATTTCTCATATAACTATAAATTTTTAGGGGTACTTATATTTATGATAAAAATATTGTTAGAGAATTTGGTTTTAATAATCCTATATTGTATATTATGTCTGAATAATTCCATAGGTAACTTTCTTACCTATTATTTTTTTTCTGAAATACAATAAAAAAATAATAAATTCATCATTGTTAAGAATTTCATAATTTTTATAATAAGATTTTCTAGGTTTCTAGTCATGGATATAGAATCGGTAAAATTAATTTAATTAGTAGGGAAAATTGTATAATGGAATGGTTTTTCCCCAAGTTCTTATTTTAGTTTTTTTCCTTCTCTATTTCTATTAAATATGTTTTTTGAGAGGGTTCATCACGAAGAATTGAAATATTCATTCTCAATATTAGAGTTATTTTATGTAAATTACAATTTTGGTTGGGGAGTATTTGATATAAATTTTGGGATGAAATATTTATTTTGTAGTTAACAAAAATGTGAGGTAAGACACCTGATTTAATTATTAATTATTTTTCTGAAAGGAATATTTAATAAGGAAACATCTCCAAATACAATGTCCAATGGTTTTTTAGAAGAAAAGTTATTTTTTGAGTTAAGATTTTCCTCATTAATAATCAAATGAAATTTTTTAATCCTATAACCAATAGGAAAGGCCCATCAAGATGATGAAATACATGATAAGGTGGATCGTTTATTTTTTGATTTAATGGTCAAAATAATATTTATATGTTATTTTTACCCTCAATTAATTGATTTATAATTTTATTATCAAGTTTATGTAATAAGTAAATTTATTTAGACCATAAATACTTTCATTATAGCTGGTTTAGAAGGAATAATAGTTTTTCTTATTTTAATTTTATCAAAATTGACATGAAGATTATGTGTAAGAATTTTGATGTAGAATTATTTTATGGATTAGTATCCCAAGACTAATTCATCTCCCTCGTGACCAAATAAGATTAATTTCTTATAGATTACTCATTTTTTTCATTATATTATTGATTTTTAGTGAGGTTTTGATACCATTAGATGGAGAGAATGTATATCCCCAAATAAGTGACCCTAAATAATAGTAGAAATTATTATATTAAATATTCACCCCCATGTAAAAGTAGATAAATGAACATTAAAAATAAGGTAGAACTAAAAAGTGGACACATTAAATATTCTCTACCAATAAAATATATTATAATGGTACACACTTTTTGTGAGATTAATAAAAATTTATTTTGATATATTCTTATATAAAAGGGTAGAAAAAATAAAAAAGGATACGTTCAAAAAACAAGTATTGAGTGTTTTCCAAGTCCCATTTCCCAACTTGGACAGTGATACTCTAGAACACCCATCCACCAGTGATATTTTATTTCTCCTAACTATTTCATCAAAAATCAAATCTACTTTGGTATTGGGGATCGCATAAATGGAGTGAAGTACTACATATTAGGCTACAAATAATGGTTTCCTTAATCATATGTACAAGATATATAAGCCCTTGTATATTTGAAATTGAATGAGGGATAGTAACATATAAATTAAATTCTATCATATCCTTGGGGTTCATAATAAAATGGGACTTCAACCATAACTACATCTTCTCATTACACTATTGAGTATGAACATATCCAATACACATACATAACAATGATAAAACAGTTATGCATAATAGCATCCCATAATGATTAGGAGCACTAGTTTTTAGTTCACCCAACTATAAAACCGTGTTTACAATTGTTGGAAATATACCAAATCATCCAAAAGATGCATTTGTAGTTAATATTATGCCAAACCTATACAAAAATAATATAAATTTTCAGAACTATACTGGGTTCAACTCCCATATATGTCCGTAGTTGGGCTAAAACCCAGTGTACATGCCAAATTTTTCAATAGTTGGAATTTGTCCCAAAATTACACCATAAATGTTATGATTTTGTGTTATAAACAATAATTACATAAAATATCTCATTTTATATAATTAATCAAAACTATAGATCATCCATCTTTCTTGTAGGAATTGAATTCAACCTCTAATTAAGAACACATGCATGTTTTCATTAAATCCTTCCACATTGAATATCATGAAAAATTATAAAACAAAACATTACAATTATAGTATTTTACAATTATTACAATATAATAGAATTGTAGATAATGATACAATGAACACACAAAATTAATAGTGTACAATGTTGGTTAGAAACCTACAAAATAGTTAAATTTGCTCAATATTTAGTATGTTATTCAGACACACAACCGTTGGACCATTTAATACCTTCATTTGAGGCTACCATCATAATAAACTCACATAATTTCACATTATAATTTCATAAAACATGTTTTAAAAATTATAAGTGGTCCAAGAAGACACTAAAAAAATAGGTACATCACTATTAGTTCATACTTTAATTTACAAACACACTTAGTTTATGAACAAAACTCATTTTAGACATTATATATTAATCTGAAACAAAAAATGAAAACTCATATCCCAGAAATTTATTTCACACACACAATGAAACTAGGGAAACCATATTAATAGATTAAAGGTAAAAAAATATGTGGTATCCATGATAATATAACGAATTTGTGTAAAAATAGGCATAAACCACCAAAAACATTTAGTGGAATGGTACCTTGTGACCATGATATACATCACATATCGATTTTTGGGTTGAATCATCTCGAATTGAGATAAATGAAAAAAACATGTGAATAAATCCTATGTTTGGGAATAATACATAGTAAATATCATAGTCCTAAGAAAAAATGAATTTGTGAGAATATGAGTAATATAATTATTTATGGAAGTCATTTGGGAAAAATGGATCTTGAATCTATTAAAGAACTATAGGTATACACATTGAAAGGGGGTGAAATATTGTGGGCCTAAGCAGTGAAGAAGTCCACAAAAAAACAGAGATCATTTTTTAATGTTATTTTAATCTAATTTTTTAATATAGTAAAAAAAATTATATATATATATATATAAAGAGCCCATGTAACCATCTGGGACCCTTCAAACATCCAATGGGTACCCAGTGCCCCACTTGGTACTAGTCATATTGGTATCATCCACCTAATGTCCCTCATAGTATTACACATCCCTTAGCCCATAGAGTACATGGTACTTGACCATAGGGTTCTTAGTTCAATATTTCAGTAAATGAAAAACTCTAACTCCTAGATAGGCATAACGAAGAAAAACTCACATCCTATTCCAAGACATATTATGGTTTAAAACCATCAATATACATAGGTTTAGGAAAACAAATTAATTAATTTTGGACAATTTACTACTACAAAAAATGTCTTTTAACATTGATATAAATGGCCTTTATGATCACTATAAATGTGCGGAAAATTTGAGTGGCATTAAAAGACAACGAATTTTATCATAACTTGTAAATATATTGATAAAGATCTTTTATTAGTGCTGTTAATAGTTGTTATAAAATTTTTTTTATCAATTCTATTAAAATCGCTGAAAAAGTATTTATTTATTGGTGATTTTAAAAGTATTGGTAAAGAGACATACTACAATATGTTGTTATAGCACACTGCAGCACCAAAATCACAGCAGAAACACATCATAAATCGAAAAAACAACTCCCAATAAATAATTTAAATGAAATTAAATTTAAAACACAATTACTAGAAAAAACACTACATTATAGACATTTAAAACATTAGTTTATAAAATTTATGATATAAAAATAATTACACACCTTAAAAAATCTCAAATGTCAATGTTAACAAGAATTATGTTCAATATTTTTCGATCTAACAACATTTCATGGATGGTTTCAAACAAACCACCTCAACTGGAAAAAAATAATCCACTTGTATAAGAAAAAAAATTATTATGAGTAATACTAAAGAGAAATAAATTAAACAGAAATATGAAATAATACATTAATTCTATGGAAAATGATTTTACTGTGCAAATTTCATGATTACCATAGTGATTGAGTAGTGTAAGGAACATGAAATAAAGTGATAAATGTCAACATTACATGAGTGAAAGATTTTGTGAGAGAAGTGGTCTGTGGATTTTTTGGTTCAAAAAACGATGAAAGATGGACAGATAACCCAAACTCGATCAAAATAAACCACCTTTAAAAAAGAAATCATTAATATATTTGTAATAATAAAAATAAAAAATAATTAAACATACATGTGAAATAGTACATTAATTTTATGGAAAATTATATTACTATACAAAATCAATATTAGCTTTGTAATTGAGTAGAGGCAGTGTCGTTTCTCTTTCTGTAAAAGAAGCGGGGGTAACATGAAAGAGGGTGATAAATAAACTACTATAGGGGTGAAATGGTTTTAATGGAGAAGGAGAATGAAAGTTGGATAGATAAACCCCAACTAGAACCAAATAATCCACCTATATAAGAAAAAAATTGGTGATTAATACTAAAAATAAATAAATTAAACTTGCTTTTGAAATAATACATTAATTCCATGGAAAATGATTTCACTATGAGAACATAACGAATATCTCTATAATGTAGAAGAGTGAGAATTGTTTCTCTTCTTGCAATGGTAGTGAAGGTAACATAAAATAAAGAGATAAATACACCACTGTAGGGGTTAAACAGTTTAACGGTAAAAGGAGCATGAATGTTTGACTGATCACACCCACCATTAACAAAATAATCCACCCCTATATGAAAAAAAATTATTATGTGAGTAATATAAAAATTAGTTAAACACACATATAAAATTATAAATTAAATCCAAGGAAAATGACTTTACACTGAAAACTATAAGATTGCCTCTATAATTGATTAGTGGTAGTCTCATTTCCCTTATTGCAAAGGAAACAAAGGTAACATGAAATGAAGTGATAAATTCTCCACTTCATGGGTGAAAACATTTTAATAGAGTTTTTGATTTAATGGTGTATAGATTACCCACAACATGATTAAGAGAATCAACTATATTATAAAACCATTTTTTTTGTGAAATACAAAAAATAAATTAATAAAACCAAAAATATTAAATAATACATTGTTTCTATGGACTATTATTTTACTATAGAAACATTAAGATTACCTCTATGATTAAGAAGGTATAGTGTTGTTGATATTTATGAAATGTCATAAATCATGGATTTAAATAATCTATAAAAAATGAACTGTGCAATGAATAATTAAAATTAAATCAACATTTCAATATATATCTTTTCTGTAAAATAGAGAAAGTATATCGTAACATTACCTTTAAATCTATACAACATGATTTTTTCAATATAGTGTGTTCTTTTGAGGGATTTGTAACATCATCATTTGAAGAATACATTGCTTGTATGAGTAGTCAAACATTAAATTTTGATTGTGTTAATTATGTAGGAAATATATAATATTATGGAAAATAAATAATAAACTAAAAACACTTTTACACAAACAATGCCCAGTCAGATCATTTTATGACTTCAACCACACCTCTAAGTAACTAAAAGATGGTTTAAATATTGTGTGTAAAAACAATTAAATGGTAGTTGGTCCCCCCCCCAATATAAATAATCAGTACAAGAGTTAAAATAAAAGTCTAGAATAACCGCTGGGGTCAATGAGCATACATACCCAGAATCAACATTACTCGATATATGCATACTTGTTAGAAAAAAAACTATGGAAATAAATGATGAAATAGATATATAAACACACATATATGTGATTCTATTATTAATACTGACTCACTTATAGTCTATTAGAAATATAAAATAGATAAAAACCTGATATTCAATCATTACATGAATTGAAGGCATAATAATGATTCAAAAAGTGATTTATTGATGTGATAAAACATCATGTGATTAACTGGGGATAGCCCCTTTAAATATTTTGGATAAGAAAATTAAGGACTGTAGTGAAATATAATATGAATTATATCACATGATACATATAACCAATAGAGGAATAAACATCAATCCACAAAGTGGATTCTTTAAAAATTACATCTGAAGCTTTATGTCCACTAAGGATTCCATGAAAGGTGTCACTATATATATATATTCCAAATAAAACCACCAATGTGTCTCAAATCAGTAGTTAATAGACAATAATATACATTAAAATTTCTACACATTTATATACATATATGAAAATATTATTTTTTAAGAATATATAAAACATAACAGTACAAAGATAATGAATAAATCCAAGGTTGTGTGTTATATATATACAACCGATCATCCATTGGTGGTGAATACAAATAATGAACCACAAAACATTCCCTAAACAATGGATCCCACACAAATCATAAACAATGGATCATAAACCGTGGATCCTAAACCAATCCAAGATGAATAAATAAAAAATGAAACAACAAATACACAATGAAAATTGGAAGACCAACCTCACTGGTATGAATAAAATCCAAGACCCACTTGAGATGTCGGGTGAGTGATTCATTGGTAGTCGAGTGGTGTGATTTGACCTCATAATCACTAAGGAGGATCACCGACAATTGGTGGCTTTCATGGAAACCTTCTATATCATGACGGGTTCACAAATGGTAATGGTTTTGCAAATATATGGGGTCACTTTTATCAGAACTTTTTTCTCTAATAAATCCTCAACTTTATCCGAGCAAAAAAATAGCAGATAGAGATTCATTTATCAGCACATATTATTGAATCACTATTAAGGGATTTATAATTATAATTATAAATAAAAATTTTATAAATGTTGATAAATATTTAATAAAAATATATAAATATAAATATAGTAAATATATTCCATTTTAAATATATTTATAATAATTTCATACTTATTTATTTTTAATTATAGAAATATTTTACAAAAATATTCTATATATCATTTTATATATTTATATAATTATACATATATATTTAATAAATATATATAATTTTAATTTTTTTTATTTTTTTATTATTTATATAAATTAATTATAAATTTAATAATTATTAAAATATAAAAAACTATTTATTTTTAATTAATTAAATACTTTAAAAAGTATATCTTAATTTATCATTATAAATATATGATTTTATAATTATAGTGAATGTAAATTTATTAATATATTTATTAATAAATACATTTATTTATACATTTTTTTTACAAATAAATTTTTGTAATTATTAATGAATTTTTAATTTTTAGTTCATGAATATATGTACAAATGAGTGAAATTGAATAAATTATGAATATAGGTACACATTATCAATATTAAAAAATGGGTTTGTTCTGCATGTCTGTATTGTATATAAAAATGCATTAATTATACTTATATTTGAAGTCATTATAACTCACATTGGATCTCTATTAAATCGAAAAATCAACTGACATTCAACTATATGTCGAGCACTATGCAACTAGTCAATATTTTTAATTCATATTAATTTTTAATTATTTACAATTCTTCAATAAATATATGACTATTTAATGTAGTTAACATAAATTTTTTCAATATATAATCATATTTATATACATTAATATATATCTCTATATTTAATATATACAATTTCATAACATTAATTATCATAATTATTTTATTAATATAATTATTGATATTTAATATTTATAATCAATCAATTCATTTGTATAAATACTTATTTAATTAATAAAATATGTTATATTTTTTATAAACAAATTTTTTAAAATTTATTTAATTATTTACATTTATTAGTGCTGAAAATGAATTGTTAAAATAAATTTTTATCAGCACTAAACATATAGTTCTGATAAATCATACCCTCTATCGGTGTTAAAAATAAAGCACTGATAAAAGATACTCATTATTAGTGATCAAATTAAAGTGTTGATAAAGGTTTCGGTTTATTAGCGGGTTTTTAATGGTCATAAATATTCAATTTATCAACATTTTCTTCTATCATTGAAAAATAATAGTGATATTAAAGGACTGTTTTATAGTAATGATGGATGGTTTTGAATGTTATAATTCCTCACTATATGTCATCCCATCCCTAATATAATTCATTGGTTATTACTAAAATCAATTTTCTAATTCAATCATGTATTAGAATCATACTCGTAGGCATCCTCCTATATGTAAACTACATCCAATGAAAATTTACCAGGTGAACCATAATCCTTTGATTCATATTTTAAATTTATTCTACTCCATGAACAAATAATACCTAAAATAATGAATTAGAGACTAGCTCAATGTCATTGATGGTGACTATAAAAGAATGCTCAATATGATTTCTCCTATGATGATAAATATTGAATGATTAATTCATGAAAATATATCTCTATCAATTTGGGAATTAGAAACCCATGAAATCATATTTCATTCTAATATCAAACGACCCCATATATTGTGGTTCCAAAATTACAAACCACATAATATGACGAAGTCCTAATTATAGTTATGCTCTAAAGAGAACATGTTCACACATATCAAGCTCTAGATGATGGAATCTCAAGTTGTAATGAATTTTTTCCATCATTTATTTGTCACAATATAGTTTTTTATCATTTGAATATGATTTGATTTCTCTTTTAAGAGACATCGATTTCTCTAAACGGCATGACTATGATCAACACAACCTAGTGTATAATATTTTTAAATTTTCATGTAAACCAAAACCAAATAACTTTTTGTAGGATAATATATTATAAAAAATATTACTAATCCATGTCCCACTAAAATATATTATATATTTTTAAATCCATTCCTCCAATGCACATGTGGTATGATCTAATATTCCAATAGTTTGAGGATAGTAATATGTATTCACATTCCCCTATATATCAATAGAACTATATAGATCCATCAAAATTTGATTTTTAAAACATCCACAATCATCATCATAGAAAATTCTCTTAGCCACACCATTATGACATGATATCTCCTAATCATATAATGTTCGCATCTTACTAACTGAATATGTAACGACCCAAAGTTTCATTAATGGAAAATCTCTATTGATCTAGTTAATTGTATCTTTATAAAAAAAATGTTTTTATAAGATGTCAAATTCTTTGGTTTTATGATAAGATTTGTGACTGTTACTTTTATAGTCGTTGAACAGTGATCACATGATTAGTATAAATATACTGCTTTAATGAACCCAATTTTTACTCAGACAAAGGAAGTGATGGCCTCATCCAGTAGAATTGCCCCATACGAAGCCCATTTGTCGGAGGTCGAAAAAGAGGTGGCATACTTGGGCTTCGCCCTTGACCAAGCCCAAGCTGAGCTTCATTATGTCAAGCTCGAATGTGACCGTCTACGGGAAAAGTGGAAGTTGATTGAAATTACCTCTCGAGCGATGTTATCCGAGCCACCTCAAGAGTCTGTCACCATCGCACACCTTACCCTTAGGTATTATGCGGTTGTTTCAAGGGGTTATGTAACAAATAAGTAGTACTATGTTCATGTACATTATTTTTTTATATAATAAGGAATATAATTTCTAGTCATTTTTGATACATTGTAAATAGTTTTTAAAGTACAAATGGTGTTTTAGTAATTATTTAATTAAGAAATCTATTTTATTAAATTGAGGGATTTTTGAATTAAATAATATTTTAATAAAATAATAATATTTTTATTAAATTAATTAAATATAAATGATCTTATTAATTTATGAATGCAATTGAAATTTTATATTAAGGTTTGAAAGCCATTTCTGTCAAAACCCGTGAATTTTCGATAAATATTGGTTTTATTTTAAAAGTGGAAATTAACATATTTAGAAATTTTTTTAGATAAAATAAATGTCATTTATGGAATCAGGACTTTGAAATTATCCAACGGTGAATTTTTCATAATTTTCTGAGACAGTCAAATTTTTGGGTAAAAATTAAATACCATTTAAATATATAATGTTTTTTATGACATCATAATGACCCAATGGTGATGTAATAAAATACTATAATCATTATTTTCGGCCAATATATGTTTTACCATTAAAATAAAGTGATTTTGGGTCTATTTTACTTACTTTTCTAAGCATTAATGAACCCCTCAAGACTTATTCATCACTTTGCCTTTCAAAATTAATTTCCATGGGAGTGTGACTCACCTCCACATAAGAAACCTTATTATTTTAATAAGTTCGGACCTTGGCCTTCTAAAATATTTTTTTCCTCTTTCCTTTTCAATAAACCATGGGCAAAACCATGGGATGGTTTGTGGTTTGGATTAGTTTAATATAAGGGGTCCCAAACCTAAATAATAAAGAATTCTCTCACCTTTCTTATATAAACCCACCCAAGCTCCCACTTCCTCCTCACTAAAATCCTTTGGAGTTCGTCCAAAATCTGAAATAATCTCTCTAAAATCCTTCCAAGGTGCCCCATGCTCCCAAGAATCCTCTCACAAGCCTCTCTCTAGCATTTGGAAGCACACTTCCAAGTAAGGGTTTTTTATTCCTTTCTCATTTTTGTCAATTTTCTTTAAGTTGTATTGCCCTTTTAATTTCAATTATGAATTTTGGGGTATGTTTTCTCACCTCCCCCATACTTACCTCTTATTTTTTGAATGATGGGAGACCCCTTTCTCTCTCATTAAATTCCTCCCATGTACACCCGTTACTATGCCGAAATTCTGAAAAGAACTTCTCTCTCTTCTTTTACATTCAAGCAATACTTTTGTATCATGAATATAAATTGCTTTTAAATTGTTGGGACATGTATCTATATGACCTCCTTACATTCCATTACATGTAAATATGATGAGGAACCCCTTTCTCTCTCATCAACCATTTTTATGAATTCTTATGTTAGGTCGTTACGCTGCCGAAATCGCACAGATTTTCTAAGCCAATGTCATTGTGTAGTGAATACCATTCCCATTTCTCCATCAAGGGTATTCACCTTTATGCACATTTACTTATTGATTATAAAGTTTCATGTATGAATTCCACATTCCTTTATTTTGGAATAAATTATCATGTTTTATGAATCCATGTTTTATGATCTATGTGGCACACTTATGCATGAAATGAAATGTTTAAGAAGGGTGCGCCCTTATAGCGCTCCTATGCATTGTGTAAAGTATAGTATCATGATAAATCATGTGAAAGGACTTTTGAATAATGAAAATTCAAGTGGAATGAGGGTTTACTCGTGCTTCATGTGCAATGAGGGTTTACTCATGCTCCATGTGCAATGAGCCTCGGATCATGCTAATTCAATGTTAAGTGTTGTTGCCACATTTCCATGTTATGCTTATCATGCTTTATCATGACTTTATTTTCATGTTTCTTTTATACTCTATTAATATTCCTATTTTATCACATTTATTTTACTCCTCATGTTATTCCATGTGTACTCCCTTACTGGGCTTTATAGATCACCCTTTTCTCATGCATGTCCTCAGGTTATCTCATGCAATGCTAAGTACGAGGGAATGTAGTGGTCATGTAAAGGATGTTTTCAATAAAGATGTTGTATTTCATGTTTTAAGTTTTTATTTAATGATACTAAGCCGCAAAGACACTAAACTTCTCGATCTTCTTTGTTGTATAAAGTGAATTTTTATGTAATGAATCATGTTTAAGTTGTAATAAAAAGCAGGGTTGTCATAGTTGGTATCAGAGGATAGGTTTAGTTATTTTTGGGATTAGGAAAACCATAGTAAAGCCTTATATACAAGACTAAGTATAATAAAAACATCCCTAAGATTTGGTAAATACTAAGTAAGTGGTTTATCAAACAAATACATCCCTGTCTGGATACGAGCAGGTAGAGGCGGCTCTGGCACAGATGTATCCTAGGGGTAAAACCCGAAAACACTGCTTTGAGCTAGACTCCAACAGGAACTGGTGCATGAAAATGGGTCTTGCTGCACTCTTGGTTATGACACTCCGTGGGGTTACATTTTGATAAATTCACAATCTTGGTATGAACCCTTATTAAGGGAAAAGTGCCCCTAAGAATATATGGTAGAAAGTAGATCATGAAAATCCTAGATTGAATCCTATAGACTCATGAGTTAACGAAATTAAAGTTTATTTATAAGTCATCAACTTTTGTTATTGTATTACTCTTTATGTGTTACCCCTAACTTTCCTTTTATTCCAGTAAATGGTCGGTAATAGCAGGACTCGGGCTGAAAACCGTGGTGAAGATCAGTGTGATGATTGTACTAATGAGATGCCCAATCCAATGGGAGCAGGAATCGCGAACATTGTCATGATTCTCTCTCAGCTAACTCAAGTTTTGAATGGAAACACGGGTCAAGAGGAATGTTCAACCCTCCCTAAGAATGAACAAGTCGCTATCGAGAGCTTCATGAGACAAAGGCCTCCTACTTTTAGTGGATCATCTGATCCCACAATCTCATAACAATGGATCAACTCCATTGAAAAGATATTCTCCATCTTCTAATGTTCTGAACAAGAGAAGGTTATCCTAGAGGCTAATCATATGGAGGGTGAAACTGATCAATGGTGGACATTGATCAAAAATATGAAGCCTGGGGAGGAGATCGAGGCTTTGGAATGGAAGGAATTTCGGAAGATTTTTTTCGATAAATATTTTCCGCGCACCCTCCGTCTTAAGATGGAAAGAAACATCCTTTCCCTCAAGCAAAAAGATGAAGAATTTGTCGGAGCATATGAGGAAAACTTCACAAGACTTGCACGATACACTTTCGGATTTGTCGTTACCCCCGAATGCAAGGTTGACCGCTTCTTTGGTGGGCTAAAGCCTAGCTTGCAGAAAGAATTAGAGATCCGTGACTTCGACAGCTATGAGGAAATTTTCTGATCTTCCCTCAAGGTCAAAATGGAGATCGGAGAATCACATGGGTATCATGGGGACAAGAAGCGTAAGGTGGACTTCAATACTGGTGGTCCGATGAATAAATCCAACGGCGCTAAGAAGTTCCAGCACCCCACTTGCCAAAAGTGCGGAAAGAAGCACCATGGAAATTGCCTTAAGGGGACAAGAAAATGCTTCAGGTGTGGAAGAGAAGGTCACCTAGCTATTAACTATCGGCAAGAAGGACCCGTGGCTACGACAGAGGAGAGGAATTATCCGTTCGAACCTCAACGCGTTGTTCAATGCTACAAATGCAAAGAACTGGGTCATTTTGCAAATCTGTGCTCTAATCCAAGGGTTATCAGAGGCAACCAACAACCTCCAAGACAGCAAGGAAGATATTTTGCCATCACTTCTTCCATAGTGAACCCTGACAATGAAGTGGTGACAGGTACGCTAGTTATTCATTGAAGAATAGTGAACATACTTTTTGATTCAGGTCCTACGCATTATTTTATATCTTGAAAGTTTAGTAGAACAATCCCAGCACCACCACAAATCATGGAAGTAAAGATGTCGGTGAGTACAACATATGGGAAAATCATTGAATCCCATGAATATAAGTCCTCCCCTGTTATAATATGTGGATTGAATTTCCTGACGAACCACGTCATACTCACTTTGGTGGAATTTGATGCAATTCTTGGCATGGATTGGATTTCCTTATATAGAAACAACATAAATTGTCAGGAGAGGGAAATCACACTCCATATGGAGAATCGACCCCCGGTTCTTTACAAGTGTCCGGAGAAAGATGAATATCCTTTAGCTCCATCATCTCAAGCATGGATATTACTGCCCTATGAGCATGCATATGTGGCTTAGATGATTGAGTCTAAGGAAGAAACCATCCTTTAAGAAATTCCTATTGTGAGGGAATTCGCTGAAGTGTTTCCGGAGGAACTGGCTAGTCTTCCTCCAAGAAGAGATGTTGAGTTCTCAATTGAACTTATACCTGGGGTGCTACCAATATCCAAGACTCCATATAGAATGGCTGTTGTTGAGCTTGAAGAGCTGAAGAAACAACTACAGCAGAATCTAGATAAAGAGTTTATACACCAAAGTGCTTCACCATGGGGTGCACCAGTCCTCTTCGTCAAGAAAATTGATGGTTCAATGCGGCTCTGCATCGATTATCGTAAACTTAACAAAATCACGATAAAGAACAAGTATACTCTCCCACGAATTGATTACTTGTTTGATCAGCTTCATGGAGCACAATACTTCTCCAACATGGACTTGCGGTCGGGATATTATCAAGTAAGGGTGAAGAAGGAAGATGTCCCCAAGACTGCTTTTTCTACAAGATACGGGCACTATGAATTCATAGTAATACCTTTCGGACTCACCAATGCTCCAGAAATATTCATGGACTTGATAAATAGAGTCTTTATATATTACCTTGAAAAAAATTTGGTAGTCTTTATAGATGATATTCTAATATACTCTGAAACCAAGGAGGACCATGAGGAGAATTTAAGAACTGTACTGGAGACTTTGCGTAAGGAGAAGCTCTATGAAAAGTATAGAAAGTGTGAGTTCTTGTTGAAGGAGGTCTCATTCTTGAGCTATATCCTCACAAGCAATGGGATATCTGTGGATCCCTCCAAAACAGATGCAATTGAGAGATGGCCAAGGCTAACATCGGTAACCGATATCCGTAGCTTCTTGGGGTTAGCTGGATATTATCGATGATTTGTGAGAAATTTATCACGATTCTCCAAACCTCTTACCAATCTAACCCGAAAGGGAGTAAAGTTTTCTTGGAGTGATAAATGCGAAGAAAGATTCAAGGAGTTGAAAAAAAGGCTTATCACTGCACCCGTTCTCACTTTACCCACAAGTGGGGAGATTTTTTGTGGTATTTAGTGATGCTTTGAAGAAGGGATTAGGTTGTGTGCTGATGCAGAATGATAAAGTGATATCCTATTCCTCAAGGCAATTGAAAATCCATGAGAGAAACTATCCAACGCATGATCTGGAGTTGGCGGCGGTGATCTTTCCCTTGAAAATATGGCAGCATTATCTCTATGGAGAGAAATGTGAGATATATACTGACCACAAGAGTCTTAAATATATATTCACATAGAAAGAGATTATTATGCGCTAGATAATATGGATAGAGCTCATCAAGGATTATGACTATTCAATACATTACCACCCTGGGAAAGCGAACAAGGTGGCGGATGCCCTAAGTAGTAAGGATCCAGCGATTCTATCAATGATGAGAATTGAGAAGGATCCAATCTTCTTAGACTTGATGAAGATGGACTTGGGAATAATAAACAATGGAACATCATCAATCCTTTCACAAATTATTGCTCAACCATATCTTTTGGAAAGGTTAAAGGATGCTCAAAAGGATGATGTGGGAATTCAAGAAAAAGTGGAAACTATCAAAAATGGAAAATCCTTGGAGTTTAATGTTAATGAAGAAGGAATTGTGCGGTTTGGGAAAACACTATGTGTTCCATCAAGTCCAGAGTGAAAGAAGGAACTTTTGGATGATTCACATAGTTCAAATTTCTCTATTCACCCGGGGATCACAAATATGTATCGAGATCTCCGAGAAAACTTTTGGTGGGATAATATGAAGAAGGAGATTGCCAAATATACATCAAAGTGCCTGGTGTGTCAGAAAGTGAAGGCAGAGAGGCAGAAGTATAAGGGGATGATGCAACCATTTCCCATACCAGAATGGAAATGGGAGAACATCACCATGGACTTTGTCACCGGACTTCCAAGGACATCCAAAGGCAACAATGCAATCTGGGTTATTGTGTATCATCTTACAAAGAATGCACACTTCATTTCTATTCGAGAGTATTTCTCTTTGGATTAACCGGAATGGATATATATCAAGGAAGTGGTAAGGTTGCATGGAGTACCACTATCTATTGTGTCTGACCAAGACCCAAGATTCACCTCTATGTCTTGGAAGAGTCTTCAACATGCTCTGAATACTGAACTGAACTTCAGTATGGCCTATCATCCTGAAACTGATGGCCAATCCGAGCGGACTATCCAAACACATGAGGATACGTTGAGAGCATGCTCAGTGGACTTTAAAGGAGGGTGGGATCAACATCTTCCTCTGGTTGAGTTCTATTATAATAACAGTTTCCACTCGAGCATCCAAATGGAACCATATGAAGCCTTGTATGGGAAAAGGTACAGAACACAGACATGTTGAGATGAGGTCGGTGAACGTAAGCTGCTTGGACCAGAAATGGTCGAAGAAATGGTGGATAAGGTGAAAACCATTCAACAGCATATCAAGGACGCCCAGAGTCGATAGGAGAGTTATGCAGATAATCGTCGACGATACCTTGAGTTTAAAGTTGGAGACATGGTGTTTTTATGCATATCTTCGTGGAAGAAGGTCATGAGGTTTGGAAAGAAAGGGAAGTTAAGTCCAAGGTACATCGGCCCCTTCAAGATTCTTGATCGTGTTGGGGCTGTGGCCTATCGACTAGCACTTCCACCTACTATGGCCAAGGTGCATGATGTCTTTCATGTATCCCTCTTAAGGAAGTACATACCGAACCCTTCACATGTACTCTCTTCCGAGGTGGTACAACTGGAAGATGATCTTTCTTATGGGGAGAAATTAGTGAAGATCTTAGATCGTAGAGAGAATGTTCTACAAAATAAGACAATTCCCCTCGTCAAGGTGTTGTGGAGAAACCACAAGTTTGAAGAAGCGACTTGCGAGTCGGAGGATATGATGAAGCTGAGTTACCCACATTTGTTTTTGTGTGGGAAAAGGAAAATTTCGAGGGCGAAATTTCTTAAGGGGGGAATATTATAAGGACCCAAAGTTTAATTAATGGAAAATCCCACTTGATCCAGTTAATTGTCTCTTTATAAAAAATGTTTTTATAATATGTCAAAATCTTTGGTTTTATGATAAGATTTGTGACTGTTACTTTTATAGCCATTGAACAGTGATCACATGATTAGTATAAATATAAGGCTTTAACGAACCCAATTTTTACTCAGACAAAAGAAGCGATGGCCTCATCCTGTAGAATTTCCTCATACGAGGCCCATTTGTCGGAGCGCGGAAAAGAGGTGGCATCCTTGTGCTTTGCCCTTGACCAAGCCCAAGCTGATCTTCATTATGTCAAGCTCGAATGTGACCGTCTACGGGAAAAGTGGAAGTTGATTGAAATTACCACTCGAGCGATGTTATTCGAGCCTCCCCAAGAGTCTGTCGCCATCTCACACCTTACACTTAGGTCTTATGCGGCTATTTTACGGGGTTATGTAACAAATAAGTAGTACTATGTTCATGTATATTATTTTTGTATATAATAATGAATATAATTTCTAGTCATTTTTTGATACATTGTAAATAGTTTTTAAAGTACAAATGGTGTTTTTAGTTATTATTTAATTAAGAAATATATTTTATTAAAATAAGGTATTTTTGAATTAAATAATATTTTAATAAAATAATAATATTTTTATTAAATTAATTAAATATAAATGATCTTATAATTTTATGAATGCATTTAAAATGTTATATTAAGGTTTGAAAGCCATTTCTGTCAAAATCCTTGAATTTTCGATAAATTATGGTTTTTATTTTAAAAGTGAAAATTAACATATTTAGAAATTTTTTTAGATAAAATAAATGTCATTTCTAGAATCAGGATGTCAAAATTATCCAACGGTGAATTTTTCATAATTTTCTGAGACATTCAAATTTTTAGGTATAAATTAAATACCGTTTAAATATATAATGTGTTTTATGACATCATAATGGCCAAATGGTGATGTAATAAAATACTATAATCCTTATGTTCGGACAATATATATTTTACCATTAAAATAAAGTGATTTTGGGTTTGTTTTACTTGCTTTTCAAAGCATTAATGACCCCCTCAATACTTATTCAACACTTTGCCTTTTTAAATTAATTTCCATGGGAGTGTGACTCACCTCCACATAATCAAACTTATTATTTTAATAAGTTAGAACCTTGGCCTTGTAAAATATTTATTTCATCTTTCCTTTTCGAGAAACCATGGGCAAAAACCATGGGATGGTTTGTGGTTTGGATTATTTTAATATAAGGGGTCCCAAACCTAAATAATAATGAATTCTCTCACCTTTCCTATATAAACCCACCCAAGCTCCCACTTCCTCCTCACTAAAATCCTTTGTAGTTCATCCAACCTCTCCGCTACACTCTCTATAATCTTTCCAAGGTGCCCCAAGCTCCCAATAATCCTCTCACAAGCCCCTCTCTAGCCTTTGGAAGCATACTTCCAAGTAAGGGTTTTTTCTTCCTTTCTCATTTTTGTAAATTTTCATTAAGTTGTATTGCCCTTTTAATTTCAATTATGAATGTTGGGGTATGGTTATGCACCTCCCCCATACATACCTTTTATTGTTTGAATTATGGGAGACCCCTTTCTCTCTCATTAAATTCCTCCCATGTACACCCGTTACTATGCCGAAATTCAGAAAGGAACTTCTCTCTCTTCTTTTACATTCAAGCAATACTTTTGTATCATGAATTTAAATTCATTCTCAATTGACGGGACATGTATCTATATGACCTCCTTACTGTCAATTACATGTAAATATGATGAGGAACCCCTTTCTCTCACATCAACCATTTTGATGAATTCTTATGTCACGCCGTTACGCTGCCGAATTTGCACCGATTTTCTAAGCCAATGTCATTGTGTAGTGAATACCATGCACATTTCTCCATCAAGGGTATTCACCTTTATGCACATTTACTTATTGATTATAAAGTTTCATATATGATTTCCACATTCCTTTATCATGGAATAAATTATTATGTTTTATGAACCTATGTTTTATGATCCATGTGGCACACTTATGCATGAAATGAAATGTTTAAGAAGGGTGCGCCCTTATAGCGCTCCAATGCATTGGGTAAAGTATAGTATCATGATACGTCATGTTCAATGAGTGTTGACTCATTCTAATTCAAGTGCAACAAGGGTTTACTCGTTCTTCATGTGCAATGAGGGTTTACTCATGCTCCATGTGCAATGAGCTTTGGCTCATGCTAATTCAATGTTAAGTGTTGTCGCCACATTTCAATGTTATGATTATCATGCTTTATCATGCCTTTATGTCCATGTTTCTTTTATGCTCTATTTATATTCCTATTGTCTAACATGTATTGTACTCCTCATGTTATTCCATGTGTACTCCCTTACTGGGCATTATAGCTCACCCTTTTCTTATGCATGTCCTCAGGTTATCCCATGCAATGCTAAGTACGAGGGAATGTAGTGGTCATGTAAAAGAAGTTTTCAATAAAGATGTTGTATTTCATGTTTTAAGTTTTTATGTAATGATCCTAATCCCCAAAGACACTAAACCTCTCGATATCTTTTATTGTATAAAGTGATGTTTTATGTAATGAATCATGTTTAAGTTGTAATAAAAAGCAGGGTTGTTATAGAATAAATGTCCCTTTTTAGTAAAGAATATGTGACCCTTGTAACGTCTCGGATCCGGGAGCCACTCAACGGGTTCCCCAAACCCGATTGGTCACATGAACTCAATCGGATTTCCCCAAACGCCAAAGGCAGCCGACTAGCAGCGATGGCCCATGTCTGATAGTGGAGAAACTATGCCCTCATTTTTCAAAGTGTAACATAGCGGAATGAAAAACAAGCATACAAAAGCAGTATCAGTAAACAATACCAATGCTAAAAAGGACTCAGTACTGATGTAAATAAATTACCAACAATCATATATAATGATGCAATATGTCCCTATGTCTATGAAAGCAGCAAAAACGGGATACACTGCAATCTGAACAATACAATACAAGGGACTAATACAGCACTGAAAAATAAAATAGTGCATCAGGAACTCAGCAGCATCGCAAGCTTAGGCTTGGTACATGCTCTCATACTCCTCTGCAACAATCAAGTACCTATATAGGGAACCTTTCCCTTATCCACACCTGCAGCAATATAATCTGTTTGGGCCCAAGTCATGGCCCAAACAGGGTGTGAGAAATAAATCCATGTAGGAAACCACCAAAGGATCATGCCCAACTGTCAGTGAATTTGTGCAATAGCAGTATGCAGTAATGGAAAAGAAGTAAAATAGGAAGTACTCAAAAGTATCTACTCCTACCAGTTCCATTTCCAATTAATTATTATTTAACAATTCTAGATAATTGAATTATAAGTTCCGGAGACTCAGCCTTAGCCGACAATCTCCTAAACAGTGCCGCAACAAAACTACAACAAGTTATCTAACAAGTACAAGGTAAAACAATACAAAGAATGTGCTTTATCTTGGTAGTTATAACATGTAAATTCACCTCAATGAATATATGAAGTAAATAGTGTCCTCAGACATGCAAAAACTTTCACTCAGGTAATCAGAACCTTGCCCTCAGGCTAAATAGAATCTTGCCCTCGGGATAAATAGAATCATGCCCTCATGCGATTTCCCTCAGGCATAATGAATACTTCCCTCTGGCATACGATATAATTCCCTCAGTCACCGAAGAAATATCCCTCAAGCATATGAAACATTTCCCACATGCGAGATGAAACACTTTCCCTCAGGCTAAACAAACACTTTCCCTCAGGCTTAATAGTACCTTTCCCTCAGGTTATTCAAGTAACTGGGCCGAGCCCAACAAAGAAGCAAGCAGTTCATATACATTTCCTCTCAAGAAAACTCATATCATGCTAAAAACACAGTATACCCCCGGGTATCCTAGCCAAATGGCTAAATAAGGGAACCTCGCCCCTGGGGTGGCCCTGGATCTAAGAAATGATCTCGAACAACAGTTATACATATCACCAGATTATCTATGAAATTATAGATATCTTAATTAATCAAGGCCTCTTCCATACGACACCCCAATCATGGGCGAGTAGCACAACAGTATACAGAAACCACATAACCGTTATAATTAAACATCATACCACCTACCTTGATCTTCTATGATCAATATATGTGCACAGTGCCTCCTGAAACACCCAAGAACGGCGTAGATCAGGGATTAAAGATTTCCTATTAAAACACAAATAACTTCTCCTTTGGAAAGAATTGGTAATAATTGTCACGACCCGCCCTCGGAGTCCGTGCCGTGACTACCCCAAGCCCGCCTTCCATAGGCCAGGGGCTGCCGACTAGCACCAAGGCGTAAATCCTAGTAAAAAGGGAAGGCATTGCCTTTGAAAAGTAATACAAACACCACAGAGTACAACTGAAAGTGCGGAAAAGTAAATGGGCCAGAATACAAACCCAAACTAAAAGTAAAGTACAACTCGAAAGGGAAAACAGCAACTGAAAAGTAAAAGCCGCTACACCGAGCTGTCCACTGGAAATCCCACCTGAAGGGTGGGTACAGATAGCTCCTCTGCTCCACGGGTCCCGCCGTCCGCTCCGTGCATGTCCCGCCCAGTGATCCACCTCCGGGTACCGTCCCGCTCTGCAAGCCTCAGCTAAGGTCAATGCTGTCCGTCGTCTGCAACCAACACAACGTAGTGCGGGAAAAGCCCGTGCAGGGGTGAGTATAAGCTACTCAGTAGGGACCCCGAGACCTCTGAAGGTCTCTCAAATCCACAAAGGATAAACCACGAAGAAAAGTAACAATCACGAAGTAATAACCGATACTGCTTAGGTATATGCCCATACATATACCTAAGTCATCAATTCAAATACGCTCTAACCTCTGAGCCCAAGTACAACTCAGTCCACACAGAAAAGTAAACGTATTACACACAGGAAAGCAAAACGTAATCCACGCAGGATTGTACAACACAATCCACACAGGAAAGAAAAACATAATCCACACAGGATTGCACAACACAATCCACACAGGAAAGCAACAGGATTCAGCTCACACAGGTATACTTCTTCAAGGACGATAAAGATGATCACTGATCCATCTAAGTCGTCGGACCCACGAAGGATCGATAGGTAACTAACCCCCGCAAAGACCCACACAGGATCGGGCCCACACAGGACCTGTAGGCGCTGGTTCACACAGGACCGCTGAGCGCAGAGACCCACACAGGATCGGACCCACACAGGATCGGTAGCACTGATCCACGTAGGATCGCTGAGTGCTGAAGTCGTCGTCGTCGAATCCACACAGGATCTCTGTACTGTCGTCGTCGCAGTCACAGTAGCAGTCGTAGCAGTAGTAGTCACAGTAATAGTCGCAGCAGAACTAGGGTTCCCGCACAAAGCAAGCTCGTTCGGAGGGTCCGCTCCATGAGCCGAGAGGCTGATACATCAACTGTCACGAAGACCAGGGTTGATGTATCCAAAAGTTCCGTATCGTCAACAGGAACTCAACGTAACAGACGGCGCGTCGATCGGACGCCCGGTCTGAGAGTTATTGGCATTTTCGTCTCCGGGGCCCGGTTGGTTTTGAAGGCAAAACCAACCCGACCGTACTCCACCTGTGTCCAAACCTCGGGCGGAGTATGCCAAAAAATTCGTCTCACTAAGATGGACACAACACAGCTGATGGCACGTCAATCGGACGTCCGTAGCTCAAGATATGAGCGTTTCCGCTCCGAAGGCCCGGTTGGTTTCGTGAACGAACCAACCCGGCCGAACTCAAAGTAAACCGAAACCTTGAGTGAGATATACCGAAACGACCGTCTCGATCCAAGGATCGCGTTGCCGCAGACGGTTCATCATTCGGAGGTCCGAGGCTCAAGATATGGCCCAAAAACCGATTCTGGTTCGAAACGGGGGGTCCGGGTCCGGGGCGACCCGGCCCGACCCCCCCCCCCCCCCTGGGGCGGCGGCGGCGCGGCGAGCCGCGGCGGCTTGGCGGCCGGCGCCGCACGTGGTCGGCACGCGGGGGGCAAGCCCCCGCTAATTTGGGAAGCGGCGCGGCCTTTGTGCCGCGCCTTTGCAACAAAACGGCCCCCGCACGTGGGGGCCGGCTGGAAACAAACCGGGGGGCCGGCTGCCCCCCTCTCTTCAAAGAACTGCCCCCCTCATAATGAGGGGGGTTTTGTGTGTTAGCCGGGGGAATTAATTCCCCCGGTTTAATGCCTTCCGGCCGGCCAGCTGGCCGGCCGGTTTTCTCCAACGGGACCGGAAATTCCGGTCCCCCCTTCGGCTTCCGACGCCGGCGGCCCAGCCGCCGGTCTTCTCTTCCCTCCGCGGCCCGGAACCGGCCGCGGTCTCCTCATCCCGCCGCGGCCCGGAACCGGCCGCGGTGTTCGTCATCCGGCGCGGTGCGACGGCACCGCGCCCCTTCCCGTGCCTTGATTCCTTTCAACGCGGCGCGACGGCGTCACGTTCTTGAAGATTCTTCCTCGGCGTGGCGCGACGGCGCCGCGTAAAAATATTTGCACGATCATCCGCGTGGTGCGACGGCACCACGCCACTTGCTTCCACCCGCAAGAATAATCAAGAACGATGGAGGGGGTTCGGCCGTGTTCGTGCGGTCCGGCCCCCTCACGTTAAAATAATAACGCGACTTTAAATAAATCAAAGCCACACGTTAGACTTGATAAAATTCACGATCAAGAATAAAATAGTTAAACCAAAAAGAAAAACAACAACCCCTACTTGGTATAAGGTTCGAAGATTCGTCTACGTTCCGCGGAAGACGGCGTCGCGGAGGTCGGGCGTCGCGGTAGCCGTTCGTCAAATCCGATGACGAAGGGATGCGTTCGAAGAGACACGTCGTTGGAGAAACTTGTACGCCGACGAAGGTTGTCCGAGGAAGAAGTGGCGTCCCCTTTCGTTGACACGGTAAACGAAGAAAGGAGGTGCGGCGTTCTTCGTCGGAGCTTGAGCGTTCTTCGTCAAGATGAACGTTCTTCGAGTTCTTCGTCAGAGTTGAAGAAGAAGAAGAGCTCTCCACCTCTCAAGTAGACAAACAAATAACCCAAAATAAAATAAGACAACATCTTATTTTATTATTACAAATCACATTAGAATTTCAAAAGTTTGAAATTCAAAAAGTTTAACGCCCATAATTAAAAGTAACTCAAGTCATTTAATTAGGGGTTAAGCAAGTTGAGAGAATTTGAAAGGATTAGGGGTTCGTGTGGGCCCCACCACACTTAATCCTCCCAAGGGAGGTTAAGTGGGTGTGGGTCCCACTTCCAACCTCCTTTGATAGGTTTTATCAAGTTATAATAAAATTTGTTATACACAAATTTTATTTAACTCAAACTAAAAACCCCAAAATTAACTTTCAACCCGCAACAAACGCAACTCCCGAAAAGGTCTCTTTAAGCGAATATCGGCGCTACGAGTTCATCGGTGCCCTCGGATTTCAATTCCGAGCACCGGATAAAAAGTTAGGAATTCCCGCTCGTTCGTTCACTGAACGTACCCGAGCCAAACTTCGGAAATTAATTCCGGGCACTCTGGGCCTCGGAATCAGGTGCCGTCTGAAACCGCGCTCTTGTAAAATTCTAAAGAAAATTAAGAAAAAAATTTCCTTGAATTTTACGGGTCTTTACATTACTCCCACCTCAGGGCTTTACGTCCCCGTAAAGATACATCAAAAACTAGGGAAACAAATGAGGGTACTGAGAACGCATCTGAGCCTCCCGCTCCCATGTGCTCTCCTGGAGATTCCCGTGCTGCAATCTGATGCGCACAAGAGGAATCGATCGCCCACGCAGGACCCGCTCCTGTCGATCCTCTATCTCCACCGGGACCTCCGTAAAATTCGCCCCATCGTCAACGTCAAGCTCCCCATGATCAATGATGTGTGTCGGGTCGTGCACGTATCTCCTCAACTGGGATACGTGGAAAACGTCGTGCACCCGGTGCAACTGAGGTGGTAGAGCCAGGAGATAAGCCACCTCACCAATCCTGCGGAGAATCTGGAAGAGTCCGATGAAGCGCGGAGATAACTTGCCGCCTCGGCCAAATCTCCGAATACCACGTCGAGGTGAGACCCGCAAGAAGACGTGGTCGCCATCCTCGAACTCCAGTGGCCTCCGCCTCCTGTCAGCATATGACTTCTGCCGGGTCTAAGCTGTCCTCATCCGCTCCTGGATGACCTGGACCTTCTCTGTCGTGGCCTGGACCATCTCCGGTCCCACCAGTGCTGACTCCCCAGGGTCTGTCCAGCACAAAGGAGATATACATGGTCGGTCGTACAACGCCTCGTACGGTGCCATCCCGATGGTGGAGTGGTAGCTGTTGTTGTACGCGAACTCCACTAAGGGTAGGTGGTCCTCCCAGCTACGACCAAAGTCGAGGACACATGCGCGGAGCATGTCCTCGAGAGTCTGAATGGTCCTCTCCATCTGACCATCCGTCTGAGGGTGAAAGGCTGTGCTCAGACGTAGCTGTGTCCTGAACGCTTCCTGTAACCCCTTCCAAAGTCGGGAAGTAAAGCGGGCATCTCGATCGGAGACGATAGATGATGGTACTCCGTGGAGCCGCACAATCTCATGAATGTAGAGACGTCCCAAGCTCTCTATTGAGCCCTGCTCTCTGATGGGTAAGAAGTGTGCCGACTTGGTGAGTCGGTCAACAATCACCCAGATGGAGTCGTGACCTCTGGAAGTGCGTGGAAGTCCAGTCACGAAGTCCATAGATATGCCGTCCCACTTCCACTCCGGAACCTCCAAGGGCTGTACCAAGCCTGCTGGTACCTGATGCTCTGCCTTCACCTGCTGGCAGGTAAGGCATCGAGAAACGAACTCTGCTACTGCCTTCTTCATGCCCGGCCACCAGTGCTGTCGTCTGAGGTCCTGGTACATCTTCGCCACTCCAGGATGTACCGCTAAAGGAGAAGTGTGAAACTCTCTCAGTACTTCCTCTCGCAATGTGACTGGCACCATGGTACGTCCTCTGAAAAGGATGTCGTGCTCTGCTCCAAGGGAGAAACCATCAGGTGCCTGTCCCGAGGATATCTGTGCTCGCCGTGTCTCACAGTCAGCGTCCCCACGCTGTGCCTCCCAGACTCGCTGCAGTAGTGGAGGGGTGACTGTGAGAGACTGGAGGAAGGCTGCTCCATCTCTATCCACGAAGGTTATCTGCAAAAAGGCTAGCTGCTCCGTCGCCTCCTCAAGTAGCTGTATGCCCGTCCTCCTGCTGAGGGCATCGGCTACTACGTTCCCCTTCCCAGGAGTATAGACTATCTCAAAGTCATAGTCCTGGAGGAACTCGAGCCATCACCGCTGTCTCAGGTTCAGGTCCTTCTGCGAGAAGATATACCTGAGACTCTGATGATCGGAAAAGACTGTAAAGCGCTCGCCCATCAGATAATGTCGCCATGTCTTCAGAGCGAAGACCACTGCTGCTAACTCCAGGTCATGGGTAGCGTAGTTCTGCTCATGCGGCCTCAACTGTCGTGATCCATAGGCGATCACTGCCCGCTCCTGCATCAGAACACATCTGAGTCTGGTCCCTGATGCATCGCAGTAGACTACGTACCCTACTCCCTCCTCAGGCAACCTCAAGATAGGTGCGCTAGTCAATCTCTGTCTCAGCTCCTGGAAGCTCTGCTGACATCTGTCTGTCCATACGAAGGGTTTCCCCTTCTTCGTCAAAGCTGTGAGTGATGCCGCAACTCTAGAGAAGTCTGGTACGAATCTCCGATAGTATCCAGCTAGTCCCAAGAAACTCCGAACCTCGGTCACGCTCCTGGGTGGCTCCCAAGCTAACACAGCCTCAATCTTCGCGGGATCCACTGCAACTCCCGCCTCAGAGATAACGTGTCCCAAAAAGTGGACCTCACGTATCCAGAACTGGCACTTCGAGAGCTTACCATAAAGCTGGTGCTCTCGGAGTGAGTCAAGAACAACTCGCATGTGATAGGCGTGCTCCTCCTCTGTCGTAGAGTAAATCAGAATGTCATCGATGAAGACCACGACAAACCGATCGAGGTATGGCTGAAAGATCTTGTTCATGAGATCCATGAACACTGCTGGAGCATTGGTTACACCGAAACGCATAACCAAGAACTCATAGTGGCCATACCGACATCTGAAGGCTGTCTTCTGCACATCCTCGTTTCTGACTCTGAGCTGATGATAGCCTGACCTGAGGTCTATCTTCGAGAACCACCGTGCTCCCTTGAGCTGATCAAAGAGGTCATCAATCCTCGGTAGCGGATACTTGTTCCTCACTGTCACCTGGTTTAGGCAACGATAGTCAACACAAAGTCGCAAGCTCCCGTCCGCCTTCTTGGCGAACAATATCGGAGAAGCCCAGGGTGAAACACTGGGTCGGATGAACCCCTTGCCCTGCAATTCCTCCAACTGTACCCGTAGCTCTCGAAGCTCGGCGGGGGCCATCCGATATGCTGGAGTAGATATCGGGGCTGTCCCGGGGTACAAGTCAATATAAAAGTCTACCTCTCTGCGAGGAGGTAGCCCTGGAACGTCGTCGGGAAAAACGTCTGCAAACTGATCCACCACTGCAGGAAAACCAGGACTCCGCACGTCAACTGCTCCAAGGATATGGCTAGCCAACTGATGAGTGATGGGCTGTCCTCTCCTCCGCGGAAGTCCATCCTGTGCTGCAAAGGCTCCCTTCTCGCCGGTGAAGGTGAACCTGCTCCCGTCGGTGCGTACACATCGCACCTTGCGCCTAAAACAGTCAATCTGTGCATGGACCGTAGATAGCCAATCCATGCCCAAGATGACGTCGTAAGGCCTCGACGCTGCTACAAGAAGATCCCAGCCGAAGCTCTCGCCTCCTAGAGTAAGCTCACACTGCCGGCACCAGTGCGTAATCGTCGAGTCTGCTCCCGTAGGAGTCTCTAGCCGTAAGGATCGAGCCAACGGCTCTGTCGGAATCTCCGAGCTCCGAACAAGGGCAGCGGCTATGAAAGAGTGACTCGCTCCTGTGTCTATAAGAACTGCAGCAAGGGTGGAATAGACACAGATAGTACCTCGAATCATCTCGGGTGCGCCGTGGTCGTAGGCCTCTGCTGCCTGGAGCTGTGCCTGTCGCTTCCCGCCAGCTCCCTGTGGTCAGGGTGGACCTCCTGGTGGTGGTGGTGGCAGAGCCTCAAAGCGTCGCCCACCACCGGCTGCTCGTCCAGCTCCTCTGCCTCGTCCGCCTCCTCCCTGCGGACCGCCACGGTCGACCCTCTGCCTCTGCCTCGGTGGTCCATCAACTGACTGCTGCTCCTCAGCACGGCGGGTCGGGCAGTCGCGAGCCATGTGGCCCTGCCCGCCGCATGAGTAGCACTGTCTGCCTCTCGAAAGACTGGCTCCGCGCTGTGTGCCCCGCACTACTGAGCCAGTGCCCTGAGAACGTCTGCCCGAAGGCCTGGTCTGTCTGGACCCCTGAGTCATCCGTCGACTGCCTGCTGCAGATGACTCTACCACGTGCTTCCCTGCGGTGGGTCGCTGTGCTGGTGTAGACTCAGTAAGGAAGCTCTCGATCAGAAGGGCCCGCTCCAGTACTCCTGTCTGAGTCGGTATGCTGAGGGAGATCAGCGATGCCCTGATCTCGTGTCTCAAACCCTGCTCGAAGGTCCGGGCCCGGAAGAATGGGTCCCGTACCATGTCGGTCGAGTAGCGCGAGAGATCGGTAAATCTCGCCGAGTACTGAGCGACCGTCATGCTGCCCTGCCGCAGCTGTAGAAGCTCCTGGATACGCACCGCACGAAGGGTGGCTGGGACGAACTCTGAGCGGAAGAGGCTCTCAAAGTCCGTCCAAAGTAGGGATGCCTCATCGTGCACCTGGAGCATCAGGCTCCACCATCGTCCTGCTGCTGCGTGTAGTAGGCTTGCAGCGAGGATTACCATGAGGTCTGCTGGTGTCCTCACTAGCCTAAACACTCGAACCACTGCCTCCAGCCAGTCCTCTGCTGCCTGGGGATCCGTCTCCCCGCGAAACCTGGGTGGTCGCTGGCGCTGAAACTCATGCAGTGCACTGAGGCGACCTGCATCGTCAGCGGCTGCTGCTGGAAGCATCGGGGGCTCGGCGGGTAAAGCTACCGTCGGTGCCACTACTGGAAAAGGGCCCTGTACCGAGGCCTCGTCGCTCGGTGGGATGTCGTCTCGCTCGACTCTCGGAACCCTAGCTGGCTGCCGTCGTGGGGCCATCCTGAAAAGGAAACAGGTGCGCCACAGTTAGAACAGTATACCTGGTGAGCTGATATAAGTAATCACAAAGAAAACTTTGAAACACACACGCAATCAATGTTTTCGTGCATTAAGTCGGAAATCAGAAGTCAGGGTCCTGGTGTACGGATACGTCGGCCGCCGCACCAACACTGGACTCCCTGGACTGATAACCACACTCAATACGCTAAACATTTTTGCTTCACAAAGAAAAGATCAGAGTTCGCGGTAGAACCGAACTCCTCTGATACCAATTTGTCACGACCCACCCTCAGAGTCCGTGCCGTGACTACCCCAAGCCCGCCTTCCATAGGCCAGGGGCTGGCGACTAGCACCAAGGCGTAAATCCCAGTAAAAAGGGAAGGCATTGCCTTTGAAAAGTAATACAAACACCACAGAGTACAACTGAAAGTGCGGAAAAGTAAATGGGCCAGAATACAAACCCAAACTAAAAGTAAAGTACAACTCGAAAGGGAAAACAGCAACTGAAAAGTAAAAGCCGCTACACCGAGCTGTCCACTGGAAATCCCACCTGAAGGGTGGGTACAGATAGCTCCTCTCCTCCACGGGTCCCGCCGTCCGCTCCGTGCACGTCCCGCCCAGTGATCCACCTCCGGGTACCGTCTCGCTCTGCAAGCCTCAGCTAAGGTCAACGCTGTCCGTCGTCTGCAACCAACACAACGTAGTGCGGGCAAAGCCCGTGCAGGGGTGAGTATAAGCTACTCAGTAGGGACCCCGAGACCCCTGAAGGTCTCTCAAATCCACAAAGGATAAACCACGAAGAAAAGTAACAATTACGAAGTAATAACCGACACTGCTTAGGTATATGCCCATACATATACCTAAGTCATCAATTCAAATACGCTCTAACCTCCGAGCCCAAGTACAACTCAGTCCACACAGGAAAGTAAATGTATTCCACACAGGAAAGCAAAACGTAATCCACACAGGATTGTACAACACAATCCACACAGGAAAGCAAAACATAATCCACACAGGATTGCACAACACAATCCACACAGGAAAGCAACAGGATTCAGCTCACACAGGTATACTACTTCAAGGACGATAAAGATGATCACTGATCCATCTAAGTCGTCGGACCCACGAAGGATCGATAGGTAACTAACCCCCGCAAAGACCCACACAGGATCGGGCCCACACAGGACCTGTAGGCGCTGGTTCACACAGGACCGCTGAGCGCAGAGACCCACACAGGATCGGACCCACACAGGATCGGTAGCACTGATCCACGTAGGATCGCTGAGTGCTGAATTCGTCGTCGTCGAATCCACACAGGATCTCTATACTATCGTCGTCGCAGTCACAGTAGCAGTCGTAGCAGTAGTAGTCACAGTAACAGTCGCAGCAGCACTAGGGTTCCCACACAAAGCAAGCTCGTTCGGAGGGTCCGCTCCACGAGCCGAGAGGCTGATACATCAACTGTCACGAAGACCAGGGTTGATGTATCCAAAAGTTCCGTATCGTCAACAGGAACTCAACGTAACAGACGGCGCGTCGATCGGACGCCCGGTCTGAGAGTTATTGGCATTTTCGTCTCCGGGGCCCGGTTGGTTTTTAAGGAAAAACCAACCCGACCATACTCCACCTGCGTCCAAACCTCGGGCGGAGTATGCCAAATGATTCGTCTCACTAAGAGGGACACAACACAGCTGACGGCACGTCAATCGGACGTCCGTAGCTCAAGATATGAGCGTTTCCGCTCCGAAGGCCCGGTTGGTTTCGTGAACGAACCAACCCGGCCGAACTCAAAGTAAACCGAAACCTTGAGTGCGATATACCGAAACGACCGTCTCGATCCAAGGATCGCGTTGCCATAGACGGTTCTTCATTCGGAGGTCCGAGGCTCAAGATATGGCCCAAAAACCGATTCTGGTTCGAAACGGGGGGTCCGGGTCCGGGCCGACCCTGCCCGACCCCCCCCCCCCCTGGGGCGGCGGCGGCCGGCGGCGGTGCGGCGGGCGCGACGGCGCGGCGGCGCGGCGAGCCGCGGCGACTTGGCGGCTGGCGCCGCACGTGGTCGGCACGCGGGGGGCAAGCCCCCGCTGATTTGGGAAGCGGCGCGGCCTTTGTGCCGCGCCTTTGCAACAAAACGGCCCCCGCACGTGGGGGCCGGCTGGAAACAAACCGGGGGGCCGGCTGCCCCCCTCTCTTCAAAGAACCGCCCCCCTCATAATGAGGGGGGTTTTGTGTGTTGGCCGGGGGAATTAATTCCCCCGGTTTAATGCCTTCCGGCCGGCCAGCTGGCTGGCCGGTTTTCTCCAACGGGACCGGAAATTCCGGTCCCCCCTTCGGCTTCCGACGCCGGCGGCCCGGCCGCCGGTCTTCTCTTCCCGCCGCGGCCCGGAACTGGCCGCGGTCTCCTCATCCCGCCGCGGCCCGGAACCGGCCGCGGTGTTCGTCATCCGGCGTGGTGCGACGGCACCGCGCCCCTTCCCGTGCCTTGATTCCTTTCAACGCGGCGCGACGGCGTCGCGTTCTTGAAGATTCTTCCTCGGCGTGGCGCGACGGCGCCGCGTAAAAATATTTTCACGGTCATCCGCGTGGTGCGACGGCACCACGCCACTTGCTTCCACCCGCAAGAATAATCAAGAACGATGGAGGGGGTTCGGCCGTGTTCATGCGGTCCGGCCCCCTCACGTTAAAATAATAACGCGACTTTAAATAAATCAAAGCCACATGTTAGACTTGCTAAAATTCACGATCAAGAATAAAATAGTTAAACCAAAAAGAAAAACAACAACCCCTACTTGGTATAAGGTTCGAAGATTCGTCTACGTTCCGCGGAAGACGGCGTCGCGGAGGTCGGGCGTCGCGGTAGCCGTTCGTCAAATCCGATGACGAAGGGATGCGTTCGAAGAGACACGTAGTTGGCGAAACTTGTACGCCGACGAAGGTTGTCCGAGGAAGAAGTGGCGTCCCCTTTCGTTGACACAGTAAACGAAGAAAGGAGGTGCGGCGTTCTTCGTCGGAGCTTGAGCGTTCTTCGTCAAGATGAACGTTCTTCGAGTTCTTCGTCAGAGTTGAAGAAGAAGATGAGCTCTCCACCTCTCAAGTAGACAAACAAATAACCCAAAAAAAAATAAGACAACATCTTATTTTATTATTACAAAACACATTAGAATTTCAAAAGTTTGAAATTCAAAAGGTTTAACTCCCATAATTAAAAGTAACTCAAGTCATTTAATTAGGGGTTAAGCAAGTTGAGAGAATTTGAAAGGATTAGGGGTTCGTGTGGGCCCCACCACACTTAATCCTCCCAAGGGAGGTTAAGTGGGTGTGGGTCCCACTTCCAACCTCCTTTGATAGGTTTTATCAAGTTATAATAAAAATTTTTCTACACAAATTTTATTTAACTCAAACTAAAAACCCCAAAATTAACTTTCAACCCGCAACAAACGCAACTCCCGAAAAGGTCTCTTTAAGCGAATATCGGCGCTGCGAGTTCATCGGTGCCCTCGGATTTCAATTCCGAGCACCGGATCAAAAGTTAGGAATTCCCGCTCGTTCGTTCATTGAACGTACCCGAGCCAAACTTCGGAAATTAATTTCGGGCACTCTGGGCCTCGGAATCAGGTGCCGTCTGAAACCGCGCTCTTGTAAAATTCTAAAGAAAATTAAGAAAAAAATATCCTTGAATTTTACGGGTCTTTACAATAATGGCTCATGGAGAATGAATTTCTTACTCGCATGGTTGAAACAAGATCGATGGTGGCATAAACGGATTCTCGACGTGCGATCGGGAACTCATCCAAGCTTCGACCTCTCCTCCGGATCTCCAAATGTGTCCACTGCCTCCTCTGTGGAATGAGGAGGCTACAACCCATTTTAAGCGAAAAAACAAACTACACGGTGTGTAATCTCAAGTACACAGTGTATACTTTTCATTTTTTTAATTGTTCCTCTAGCGGCTAATTTACACCACCACACTGTTAATTTGTCGACATGAGTACACGTCGTGTATTTCTAAATACATAGAGTGTATTGTCGCTCAGCTGGCGGCTACTCCCACCACCTTACTATTCCCCTGCTGACTGATTACACGACGTTTAAATACTAAGTACAGGACATGTAGTCATTTTTTACACCCTTCATCGCCGACAGGCCTACACGCCTTGTGTAATCTTCCCACACAGCCAAAGTACATGGCGTGTGGAAAAGTACACGGTGTTTACCCACAAAAAATTTGATTTTTCCTAATTTTATTTATTTTCTAAAAAACACTTAAGGAAAGAAAAAAAGAAGAAACTTGTACCTCATGAATAAGAACTGGTTTCTTACAAACCTCCCCCCTTAAATCAATTCGTCCCCAAATTTCCCTTCTATGGGTGGTGAAGATAAAGCTTAGGATAGCTCTGGACATTGAGCACGTACGTCGGTCTCCCGTACCCAGGTTTCCTCCTGCACTCTACCATGCTACCATAGCACCCAAACGAGAGGAAATGACCAGCCTCAAATAACCTTCATGCTTTTATCAACAATTCGAATCGGATGCTCTTCAAAGGACGTATCGGCCTAAAGCTCATCCTCCTTGAGCTGAAAGACGTGAGATGGGTCCGAGCGATAAAGGCACAGCTGAGATACATGGAAGATGTCGTGCATGGCCCGGTACCTCTGTGGTAACTGCAACTGATAGGCAACCAGACAGACTCACTCTATAATCTCAAATGGCCCGGTACCTCTGTGGTAACTGCAACTGATAGGCAACTAGATAGACTCACTCTAGAATCTCAAATGGCCCCACATACCTCGGTGAAATCATTCCATGTCTCTTGATCCGCCTGTATCCCAACCTCGGTGAAACACGTAAGAAAACCTGATCCCCGACGACAAACTCCAAGGGTCGTCTGCGGCGATCAACATAAGATTTTTGACGAGACTGTGCCGTAGCCATCTACTTTTGAATCAAATGGACCTTCTCTGAAGTAACCTTCATGAGAAATGGTCCCAGTAAAGTGGCCTCACCTGCTTCCAACCAGCACATGGGTGATCAACTTGGACTACCATATAAAGCCTCATAAGCTGCCATATCAATAGTTTCCTGAAACTGTTATTGTAGGAAAACTAGTATAGGGGTATGTGCTTCTCCCAAGTGCCCCCAAAGCTCAAGGTGCATGCATGTAGCATTTCCTCTAGCACTTGTATCATATGCTCTGATAGGCCATCAGTCTAAGAGTGGTAAGTTGTGCTCAAAAGCACCTATTTACTCAGTGCCCTTTGAAAACTATGACAAAAACGAGGTGTAAATCAGGCGTCCCTTTCTGAGACAATAGAAAGAGGGACCCCATGAAGAAGTACTACCTCTCGGATATACAACATTCCGAGATCGGCAACATCGATGGTCTCAGTGATTGGAAAAAAGTGAGAAACCATTGTAAGTATTTCCACAACAACCCACACGGCATCACTGCGTCGAGGTGACCTTGGAAACCCAGTCACAAAATCCATTGTGACGTCATCCCATTTCCACTATATAATGGGTATGTGATGTAACAGTTCAGCTGGCCTCTAATGCTCTGCCTTCAACTTCTGACAGGTGGAACATATTGCAACAAAACCAGCTACTTCCCACTCCTTTCCCAGCCACCAGTACTGACGTTTCAAGTCACAGTACATCGTGTTGACTCCAGGATGCACTTCCCAAGAATAATAATGAAACTCCCACATCATCTCCTCATGTATATCCCCTAGAACCCACACTCGTCCATCGATACAAAGTACCTCATAATCACCTATCGTCCAACTGGGAGGCGGGTCCTCACTTGACACCGACTCTTGTAGAACAAGGCCTTCTGAATCTGATGGTTGTCTCATCCTCACTCTATCCAGGAGGGTAGAAGTCACATCTAAGGAAGAAATATAGGATCTCTCTTGACTATAGAGCACCTCTAAATGAATCTCAGAAAACAAATCCATAATTTTCCTCTCACCACTGGCCTCCTGCACTGCCTGTAACTGAGTCCTCCTACTCAGTGCATCACCAACTGCGTTACCCTTACCAGGAGTATAGGAAAGCTCATAGTTTAAAGAATGTTGGTATTAAACCCACCTCTTCTTTCTCAAATTCAGGTCATGCTGGGTAAAGATATATTTGGGACTTTTGTGGTCCAAAAACGCCACAAAATGTTCTCCCAAGAGATAATGTCTTCAACGGCATAACACGTGAACAACTACAGCTAACTAGAGATCATGTGTCAGGTAATTCCTCCCATGTGGCCTCAACTGGAGAGACCCGTATGAAACTACTCTATCTCCCTGCGTCAACACTACTCCCAGCCAAATACCTGATTCATCAAAGTAAATTGTATAGCTCTTCCCTTTCTCTGGAAGTATCAAGACTATTTCTGATGTCAACCTTCACTTCAACTCCTGAAAGGTTGTCTTGCAAGCTTCTGACCAAATGAACTTCACACCCTTCTTATTCAAACTCGTCAATTGTGCTGTTAAGTGGGAGAAGTCTTATATAAATCACCTTCTGTAACCAGCCAGCCCCGGGAAACTCCATATCTCAAACATGTTGTTTGGATGCTCCTAGGAAACTACTTCTCTCACTTTCTATGGGTCTAACGCAACTCCTACGTCTGAGATGATATGACCCAGGAAGGGAATATGGTCCATCCAAAAGTGGAACTTTGAGAGCTTATCAAATATTTTATTTTCTTTCAGTGTAATCTTAATGATCTCAAGATGGGTAGCATGTTCATGTCGAGTGTGAGAGTACACCAAGATATCGTCCATGAAGACTACCACAAAAGCATACAGATATGGGTGGAACACACGATTCATCAAATCCATGAAAACTTCTGGTGAGTTTGTGAGTCCGAACGGCATAACCATGTACACTTATAGACCATATCTACTCTGAAAAGATATAAGAGGTATGTATGATGGTCTAATGTGTAACTGATTATATCAGGATCTCAAGTCAATCATTGAGAACACTCATGATCCTCTATGTTGATTAAAAAGATCATCAATCCTTGGCAAGGGATATCAGTTCTTTACAGTTAACTGGTTTACCTTACGATAATACACAAAAAAGTGTGAGGGTATCGTCCGACTTCTTATAAAATAGGATAGTTGAACCCTAAGGAGAAGTAGTGGATCGGATGAAACCCTTTGCCTATAACTCCTCCAACTGCCTCTTGAGCTCCTGCAGCTCTGGTGTCGCCATCCTATAA
The DNA here is from genome assembly GCA_963277665.1 of Viscum album. Lineage (NCBI taxonomy): Eukaryota > Viridiplantae > Streptophyta > Magnoliopsida > Santalales > Viscaceae > Viscum > Viscum album. The sequence continues at coordinate 1,529,920,990 of OY728146.1, read as the reverse complement.
GCAGAAATGGACACTAGTGCTGCTCTGGGAACAAGCTCAATAGATAAATCCACCTCTTTCTCTAGAGGAAGACCTAAAAAGTCATCCAGGAAGAAATCCCTGAAACGATCAAACACTAGAGGTAAATCCTTTTGACAAGTTCCCTAGTCATCCAGATACAAACTCATAATCTGGGCTATCACTCCACCACACCCACGATGCTCGGGTCCATCTCGGATTTCCTTGATGTCCCATTCACCCTTGTATAGAAACTCTCTGCCCTCTGGTGACGTGAAAGTCACCCTGCAATGATAGAAATATAAAAAGTCTCGAAAGGGTAACAACTAGCCCATCCCGAGAATTGCGGCATTGCTCATCATCTCTAAGACATATAGGTCCCATAGAAAGTGACACCCACCAACATCAAGGGGGAACTCCCTACACTAGCGCACACTAGCCATTATAGTCCCCAATTGGGTGTCTAGTATCATAATATATGAAGAAGAAGAAACACAGATCCAAAGGCTCTCCACAACGGGCACAAATATAAAACTATGTGTAGAAACCGTATTGAAAAGTACAAATGATAAAATAAAATCCACTAGAATAGTACCTCTGATAGTGGAAGGTCCACGATCCTGCTCTTGTTGGGTCTGTTTCACTGAATATGCATGCCCGGTGTTGCGGCCCTACTACACAGCCTGGCTACCCGGAGCTGTCCCGACCAGCTGTCTCTGAGATCTTGGGGTCTGGATACCACGGCCAAGACCACCACCTCGTCTTGTACATCCCAATGTATCCCAATTCCGTTACTGGTAAGAAGCTACTGGCCCTGCTCCTGCACACTGAGTCTGCACAAAACCCCTCTCACAAGCCACTAGTGGAAACTCCCTACAAAAGCACTGTAGATAACCCATCTTTCCACAAGATCGGCACTCCACTAGGTCACATGGACATTGAGGTATCTTGTGCCCCTCTTTACCGCACTGGTAGCACCTCACTGGGCCACCTGAAGAATTATTTTGGCTAGTACTTCTACAATGAGATAAATCCATCAGCCTCTTCCTCTTAACTATAGAAATATTACCAGAAACTGGTGTCGAACTTACCTGGCCTACACCACTAGCTTCCCACAGGTTCCGCTTAGTATTCAGTGCCTGGTTCACAATAGCATTCACTGTAGGCAACCTGAAAATGTTAACCATCGCTCGGATTTCATATTGAAGACCATCCTCAAAACGGAGATCCCTCAACGTCTCATCATCCACCGGAACTGGTGCAAAGCAATGTATCTTGGTGAAGCGGGCAGATTATTCCATCACTGACATGGCACCCAGCTGCAGATTCATAAACTCTCGAGCTTGATCTTCCCTCAGCATCTCCAGGAAGATGAATTCATAGAAGACTGCCTGAAAATCATCCCACTCCATTTCTCTGTGATGCTCAGTCTGGGTAGTTATATCTCACCATCTCTTGGTGGAATCACACAGCATGTATGTAGCGAGCTTCACCCTCTGCCCAGGAGGCATCTTCAGATGCTCAAAAATAGTTTGCATAGAACCCATCCAAGACTCCGCAGCATGTGGTCCGACATACCCTGAAAACATAGGCGGATGCTACTGGTGGAATATACGGGTCAGCTCTTCCATAGATGTGGCAGCCAGCGGTGCTCCGTGGAAAGTCTGTATGAACCGCACGAAGCCTTCACAGAACTGCACCTCCGCGCCTATGTCCGGTATAACTGTTCGCACCACATCTGGCTCTGCTAGAGGATCCATCAGTTGCCCATGTCCTATCATCTCTAGATTATACTAATTGCCACTCTATTGGTAAAAAACTCGATGTCGTTCGACAATAAGAATCTACAAGGTCAAACACTTTCCTTAGATTAAGATCATCAAGGACTGAAAACAAGGAGTGTAATAAGGGAACAGGAGAAAGAAAACGTTCATGTTTTACTAATCAAGAATACACAACATGTATAATAACTACATGGTGGGTTCCCTTAATTATTTCACATTGGTGTGTACTCTGCTAGCACTGGTCGTGTAACACCCCAAACACACGATGTGTTGTCCACACACACAGCGTGAACGTGAATTTTCTTGCCCTACCCGAGTCCTTCTACACAGCTTAGCCACATGGACCTCCTTTAAACGAGACTACACTGTGATTATAAAATCTACACGATGTGTATTGGATGAGCTTCACCAACCCGTGTTGTCCTTTACATGGACGGGTACACATCTCAGACAACACGGCATGTTCCAGATAGACACGGCGTGTACTACTAAAATTCCAACAGCCCGTGTTGTTAGTGACACAATCAACTACTTGGCTGACACTACAATGTGTGTTACACCCGCACACAGTGTGTGCACCACCCCATTTTCCCAGCTAGACGACTAAGTCCACATGGTCTTTCACTGGTCAGAACTACACGGTGTGTCCCTCAGGTACACGGTGAGTACTAGACGACCTTTGTCGACCTGTGTTGTTAGTTACATGGCTAGATAGATAGGTTACACTACACGACGTGTTCGACATTGACACAGTGCGTATAAAAGAATATTTCTCCACCTGTTTTGTTAGTCACACGATGAACATAGGTTCAACATGACACGACGCGTACAACTGGTACACAGTGTGTACCCTTAGTTTTCCCAATCCCGTGTTTCTGCCTACATAGCCTGTGACACGGTTACGAACTACATGACTTGTATATCTGGAACACGGTGTGTACTTAATTTTTTCCCCTTTCTTCCCAAACAGATGATTTAAACGGCATGTAATAAAATCTTTATGGCATGTATTCTGGGTTTTTCCTGACAGTAAGCCTCATAAACTACTCTGGAGCCCATAAAAACACTGAAACAAACACCAAAATTCCAAATTCTGATTAGTGAGGGCACATACTCCCCGCAAATCAAAGCATGGCATTTTATACCTATTATAACAAGGTAAATAAGTCAATGATCCACCAAATTCCGGTTGATGAGGGCCCATACTCCTCCAAAATCAATGTTTAGCATTCATTTAAATAACCTTACATAACAATATCCTATCAAATAGCAGGTATTTATCAAGGCATCTATTGAAACAACATACATTTACTAGCACAACATCTATCACAACAACATGAAATTTCTAATTCACCTACATGGCATGGAAACTATGCATGGAAAGGGATTCTAACATTGTCCTAAATGATGGATGAGATGGCATACCCTCATCTAACCGGGATGCAGCTAAATAGAACCTAGGTATAAAAATATAAATAGCACACAACAAGTGTGTCACCCAATAGTGAAAATCAAATTAATTGTAAAATTGCGAAATCAGAAAAATTACTACATGAATTAAATTGGATTTTCCCTATACACGGGTTACCTACTCCCAGGCACATCTTATTACCAAGTACCTATTCCGTCCTATCCTTGACTATAGGATCCAAATAGTAATTCAAGAAGAAAAGAATCCCTTTTATACCACTTTGTAATGTCCCGGATCTGGGTGCCACTCAACGGGTGCCCTGAACCCGGTTGGTAACATGAACTCAAGTGCATTTCCCCAAACGCCAGAGGATTCCGACTAGCAGCAAGGGCCCAAGTCTGATAGTGGGGAAACCATACCCTTATTTGTCAAAGTGTAATGCATCAGAACAAAAAACAAGCATACCAAAGGGGAAGTAGTAAACAATACCAATGCTGAAAAGGGCACATTACTGAAGTAAGTGAATGTCCAATAGTAAAATATAATGATGAAATTTGTCCCTAAGTCTATGAAAGTATCCAAAATAGGATACACTACAATCTTAAAAATACATTTCAAGGGACAAATTCAGCAATGGAAAATAACATAGCACCGTAGGAACTCAACAGTATTGCAAGTCTAAGCTCGGTCCCATGCTCTCCTCCTCAGTAACAATTAAATAACTTTATAGGGACCCTTTCCCTTATCCACACATGTAGAAATATAATCAGTTTGGGCCCAAGACATGACCCAAATAGGGTGTGAGAAATAAATCCCGGTAGGCAACCACCAAAGGCTCGTGCCCAACTGTCAATGAATTTCTGCAACAGTAGTATGCAGTGATGGAAAAGCAGTAAACTGGGACGTAGTAAAAAGTAACTACTACTACCAGTTCCATTTCCATTTAATTATTATTTAAGAATTCAAGATAATTGAATTATAAGTTCCTGAGACTCAGAATCACCCGACAATCTCCTAAATAGTGTCACAACAAAACTACAACAAGCTATCTAACAAGTTCAAGGTAAAGCAATACCAATCATGTGATTTTTCTTGTTAGGTATAAAATGTAAAGTAACCACAGTGAATATACGATCTAAACAGTGTCCTCAGACTTGAAAAACCTTACCATCATGTAATCAGAACCTTCCCCTTATGCTAAACAGAATCTTTCCCTCGGGCTAAACAGAATCACGCCCTCTGGGGATTGCCCTCAGAAATAAAGAATATTGTTCTCAGGCATATGAGATAATTCCCTCAAGCACGGAAGAAACTTCCCTTAGGCATATGAAACATTTCCCTCAAGGTAAATGAAACACTTACCCTCAGGATAAACAAACACTTTCCCTCATACTGAATAGTACCTTTCCCTTCCGGATATTCAAGTAACCGGGCCGAGCCCAACACAGAAGTAAGAAGTTCATATACATTTTCTCTCTAGAAAACATAGGGAATGCTAAAAAAACCGTATACCCTCAAGTACCCAAGCCAAACAGCTAAACAAGGGAACCGCACCCCTGGGGTGACCCTAGATCGAAGCAATGATCCCAAACAAGAGTTATATATATCATTAGATTGTCTATGCAATTCAAGATATCTTAATTAATCAAGGCCTCATCCATACTACACCCCAAACATGGGAACATAGCACAATAGTACACAAAAACCACATGACATTTGGAATTAAACACCAGGCCACCTACCTTGATCTCCTCTGATCAATATACATGAACAGAGCCTCCCGAAACACCCGAGAATAGAGATGATCTATAATTACATATTTCTCATTCAAACTCAAATAACTTCCCCTTGGGAAAGAATTGGTAAGAATGGCTCAAGGAGAAGGAAGTTCTTAACCGTACGGTTCAAACATGATCAACAGCGGAAGAAATGAATTCTCGTCATGTGATCAGGGACTCCTCCAAGCTCCGGCCTCACCTCCCAAGCTCCAAACGCGTCCACTACCTCCTCTACTGAATGAGGAGGCTAATTCCCATTTTAATCTAAACAAAAAACTACACGGTGTGTAATCTCAAGTACACGGTGTTTACTTTTCAGTTTGTTAACTGTTCCTCTGGCGGTTACTTTACACCGCCACACTGTTCATCTGTTGACATGAGTACACGACATTTATTTCTATATATACGGAATGTATTTTCACTCAGCTAGCGGCTACTCCCACTTCCCTACAATTCACATGCCGACTAATTACACGGCGTGTAAATACTAAGTACACAGTTTGTAGTCAGTTTTTACACTCTTCATCACCGACAGGCCTACACGCCCTGTGTACTCTTCCCACACGGCCTAAGTACATAGTGTGTGGAAAATTACATTGCATGTACCCACAAAACATGGGATTTTCCCCCATTTTCCTTATTTTCCCAAAAAAACTTAAGGAAAGAGGAAAAGAAGAAACCCATACCTCAAGAATAAGAACCATCTTCTTACAACCCTCATCATCATGTAATTAATTTAAATCTATACACCATAATTAGTTGTTAAAAATATAACATTTACCTTTTTTCTTAAATAATTATATATTTTACCCAATTTAATCCATCCAAAACAAATTAATCAAAAGGATAATATTGGATGACTTACATTCTAATTTTATTTTTGTATTAGTGTTTTATTAGATTTAAAAAATCTTTTAGAAACCAATACCACTTGCTTTATGTGATTATTTTTACCACTATAACCATCTTTTTTTATTCAACATTAACCCTAAAAAATATCCCATAATTTTTCCATTAATAAATCCTTTATATAAAAAATTCACCCAAATTTATTCTTCATAAGAGGGATAAATGAAAACTAAATGTAGGAAGAAGCCAAATACTCATTAAGATTAAACATAATCATTTATAATTATCAAATTTTAGTTATCATAATATGATAATATATTTATACTGATTTGATAAAGTTCATTAATATATAAAAAGAGAATCAACACTTATAAAATCATGGATCTTGAATATTGATGCAAATAATAAATCATAAACATATCACATGTGTCATATAAGGAAAAAATCATGGGCTATGTGATATTGATATTGATTTATAGAACAATTAAAAACTCCTTGAAATCATAGAGAATTTTTTTTTGGAATCATGGAATGTTATCATCATCCCATGTGTTCTGTTGTGTTAGAAATAATTATATTTTTTTTATATAAATTTTAGAAATTCCATGTTTTATTGCCACCATGTTTCCATTAAAAGGCATTGATCGTTACCAAATTCATGTGTAATCTATATCAGAATCACCGAAATTCTACGTTATATCCATAAAACCCATCACCATTAATAATTTCCATGTTTTATACATGATTATAACATTTTAATGGTTTAATTTTCATTATAATCCATTTTGATAATATCTTTCATTTCCTTTTAACATCATTTTTTCATGAAATAAAAAGGATTTCATGAAAAAATCATTATAAAAATTATTACAATCACACTATATAATGATTATGTATGATTGATAAGATCACATTATCATATAAATAAGATAATCCTAAAAATATGTTAAAGTTGATGGCAATACAAATTAATAAATTATTAAAACATTTATTTTATAAAAATAAAATAACCATTTCATTTGGTAATATTTTATATAAATTTCAAGATTTTTAAGAGAAACATTTCCCTTGAATATAAATATATTACAATATAATGTAAAATTAAAATCCATTAAAGTTCAACATAGTGGTGACTATTTTTTGATGTAAATGATAAAAATAGACTTCAGTTTGAAACTTCTATAAAGATAGTAAAAAGTGAAACATGGTGAAAAGGATATGAAATTCTATTTTAAAACTGTATAAAAAAGTTAAAAGGTCATGGAAAATATATTTTGGTAACAATTTATGATTAGAATTTAATATAATTGGAATAATATTAGGAACACAGGGTGGTATTTTGTAAAAGTCTACAAATACATTAAAATATAATTTTCAATGAAAATATAATTTAAACCACTAAAATCCCAAATTATTATGAATGAAAGATCAATAGAAATAACATAAAATTCCATGAGTATAATAAATACATGATATTATATATAAATATTAATTTTATACAAAATATTAATTAATATTTTTGTATGAATTAAAACATGACTAAATGAACGATGTTTGAGATGAGAAACCCTTATAACATGTGTAATGATTGAATAAAAAATCCATTGAATGGGGGAACATAAAATAATTCTTCAAAACCCATAATTTCTATAGAAGAATATGAGAGAAAATAATTTTTATGTTATTACACAATAAAAGTAAAATATGAAAGCTAAAATGAATAATGTCTCAAAGAATGGAAAGTGAGACCATGAAAACACTTTCAACATTTAAACAATATAAACCAATATCTCATAAAAGGGATAAATTTAAAGGAATATTAAATATCAGTATAAAATTTTAATTCATGATATAATATCAATATTGGAATAACCTCACTATTATAAAATAATGTACAAGAATATTATAGTAAATCTCTCAAATAAATAATATTGAGATGAATAATCAAAACAAAGACCGTAACATCGATGTTTGAAATAATAAATAATGTTATGATATTTATCAATTTAAAAAAACTCAATGAAATTGTAGTTAAAAAAATATAATGAGTGGAAAATTCAAACATAATCTTGTCATAACTTTGGTAATGAGGTAGAATTATAACCCAATGAATGAATATTTTGTTATGAAACACCTTACCCCATTTTTTATAAGATGGGAATGAACACTAAATCCTATATAAAAAAATTATATTATTTTCAACTAGTTTAATAACATACTTCATATTATTAATTGATCATTAAAAACATATTAAGTTTACCCATTGAGATATTTAATTTTTTTTATTTTTCAACTATATAAGAGGTGTTTTTTGGATTTTCAGTTCATAATTGAAAATCTAAATCAATATATTGACTATTTTAAAAAATGTTATTATTTTTACGTCTCCATAATAATGATAGTGAAATAATTTTTATTTTTACATATTAGTTATAATTTAGGAGCTAACTATATAATGTAGTTATAAAAAATTAATTACACTAGAATCATATATAAGCTAGGCCATGTGTATGCATTTCTAACATTTCCATTTCTCAATGAAATGAGGAAAAGAATGTAAGAATCATTTTATCATACCCCAACCTGGAATCAACTAATTGGCACACCAAGCTTGTTATCCTCATGAAATCAAGAGTGACTCTCCATATTGAAAAGGATTTTAAATATCAGTGTAGGTATGTAGTGTTATGTTGGGGAGAATATAACCACATGATCAGAGTAAGCCGAAAAAGTAAATGAAATTGGTAAGAATTTGAAATAATAATTATAATAAATCAAGGATAAAAAAATAATAAATCATTAAATATAACCAATAAGCAGACTATGAGTCAATAACATTTAAAAAATACATTATCATTCCATGATTATATATAAAAGGGAGGTACATGAGATACAATGTTACAATACAATACAACATGAAAACTATAGAGGCAAAATCTTCCACCACTAGTAACATGATCATTTGTTCGGTCCTCCGATATAATACTCCATCCTAGTATAGAAAATAAAAGCTAAAAATCATGATGATTACCTTTTTTGACACCTACAATCAGGAAGTACATTTAGTTAACATAGGTGGATAAAATGTGGTGTACAATATATTTAATAGGCACCCGAATATGACATATAGAAAAATCATGTCATTTCATATAAATTAATTATTGTTCATGTACATAATAAATTTAAGGAAGTGAATAAATAAAACACATTGTATTGAGTTCCTCATGGGATAATCTACTTACATTGTATGTTTCGGTCAATTTTGGATAACAATAAGCTAAATTAATCCTATACATATATGAGATGAGTGTAATACTGGGTCATTATAAATCAAGTCTTAAGAACAGATCAAACTCAATAAAGTTATTTTTATTAAAAGAAACATCCCTTGAATAATAATAAGGAATGAATTGTTTTTTATAAATATAAATAAAATACATATAATTAAATGCTTGGAATCTTGATCCAATAAAAGCTGATGTGTAAAAAGGAACCTGAGGAATGATTCAACAGAAATATTTGTACTTGTTACCTTAATATTTAGTCCAAGGTGATCTATCAAAATGAATCCCATGTATCACTCATGGTATGGTGTAAATCATGACCCTTTGATCTCATCCCAAGTATACAATATTGGGGAATATGTATCGTGCATGGATGGTGTGAACATATCTCTCACCACGCCAATAAATGGTAAGTCTAATAGGGAACCAATATCACTCATGGGAATGCATTTTATCCACCTAGTGGTCCTATCCATGGAATCCTATAAATAATCCATGTATAACTCCCGGTGAATTAAGATTCATTGCAAAAATATTTATAAATCATGAAGTGTAAAGACCCGAAGCTTAACGTACATGGACATTACATTACTTTTTCTGAATACTTAGTACATTACAAAAACACACACACAAGGACCGTAGTAGTTTAGTGTCTTTGGAAACTTGGAATATAATCTTATAATCATGGTGAAAGATCTTCAACATCTCCCATAAAGATCTTCCCTTTTTTTCGTACCTAAAACCTTTTGTTATATCCTGGGGAAAAGAAAAAATAAAAGGGTGAGCTCAAATTCTCAGTAAGGGTAAACAAAATAAATATCAATCACATCATATTCATAAGAACATAACATTTTGGAAGTATTAACCTGCAAAAGAGAGCATAATTTCATAACATGGGATAAATCATAGTAGTGAAATGTAATCCCAATAATCATGACTTAAAACATTAAACTTTGTGGCATACACACATAATCATATAGAATCATTTCTTGTTATTCAAGACGCATTGCCAAGACTATCTTAGTGGACAGAGTCCCTTTCTGAACCGAGTCTCCCTCGTTTCAGTCCTGTTTCACTGAACCTGTATAACCTACCATTCCAGCCATGTCTATCTAATGAGATATAAAATATTTACCTAATGAATTGGAGGGAGATATAGGTCCCACCCATCTCATAATTATACCATTCTTATGTGTGCCACAAAATCATAAACCATACATCGTAGCATAACTCATGTAATAAAAATGGGATTCTTAAACAACATGACATCATAAAACAATTCATATAAGATAAAGGAATTCATAAAAATAATTCCATCACAACATAATAAAATCAATGTAATAATAGGGATAAAAACAGAACCCTATATTATCTTAGATGGAAAATAATTTTGATAAAACACTTGAACTCCGTTCTTGAGGAAAATATCCTTTCTACTTCAAAAACACTTTTCCTTTCTTAACATTTCATACAATTATAAAATAAAATAAGTTGACTTAAAATAAACTTCATAAATTGAAAAGTAAGCTTCTTGTAAATAATGTTTTAAAAATCCATTCATGCTGTATAAGTTAAATAAACCATTCTTTGTTCTTTTGTCAGAAAAGTCAAAAAGTACCTCGTACGAAAAACGACAAAAGATTCCTTTCATATCCTTTATAAAAAACTCACCGAAGGGTAAAATTGGATTTAAAAAATTTTATGTGGATGGAAATTATATAACATATTGAGGAAACATGGATGTGGATGATAAAATACGCCCCGGTAAATACCAAAGTATAAACAATCTCGGATAAAAATGAGATTGTGATATTTCCCTTACCTTATGTCCGATATGCTTTGTACGTATCCGAACCTCCTTATAATGATTTAAATAATGTCATTAACTTATTACAGAATCATATTCATTGTTATGATATCATATATGGTTCACTTATGACTTTATATTACCCATTTTTTTGTAAATTCCATGTTAAAGAAGCGTTTTGGGTAAAATTGTTTCATTTATCGTAGGTGTTTGGACTTGTTGTTCTGGACATTATTATTACTTATATCATGATTTACTTACTTCCAGAATATAAAACATGATTTATATATCATATATATTCAGTATATATATATTTATATAATATATAGATAAATGAAATGAAACACACCGTTCATGTAGACGGTAGTCTGTACGTACGCATGAACGCTATTTTCCTTTCCTTATTGTCTTGAATGGAAGTAAGTAGATGACATACATATATATATATACATAAATCCAGTAGATTTATAATGTCATATATTTCATTATTATTCATTATATATACTTTATAATAATTCATGAATGGTTAATGTGGAGAATGAATCTCATCGCGTCGTGGAGACGGTAGTCCGTACGTACGCACGAGCGATGATATCGTTCTCATGATTGTGGACTTGTGTTCAAGTGTATGTATACTATTTCAGTATCAATATCACTTTATAATAATCATATATAGTTACTCATTACACCATCATACCCATTCAATTAAGGTGGTGGCGGAAAATAGATTACACCACGGCGTGGAGACGGTATTCCGTACGTACGCACGCACGGTGATTTCCTTTTTCCGTAGGATGGATAGAAGGTTAATTAGAGTTGTTTAATATTTATAATAACATATAAGTATATAAAAAATACTGATGTTATTACTTTATCATGAAACAACGAAAGAAGAAGATGTTGAAGAAGAAAAAATTGAAAAAGATTGGTAATGGATATTACCTCTTTTTGACGCGCCTTCACTTAACCTCCACTTAAAGAACTAAGGATGGTCTTTGAAGAAGACCAGGACCTATATGATGATACTAGGGAAGTGGAGAAGAGATTTTTTCAGGGGTTGGCCGAGATTGAATTCTCAAATTGGTGTGAGGAGGAGAGGGAGGAGGTTCCTTTTTATAAGGGAGGAGAGGGGCACCTTAGGAAAATCTCAAAATCTTATTTTATATTAAGGTCAAATTCGGTTTATAATGGTTCTAAAGGGTCTTATTTCGAAGCTAAAGTGGGTATGGGTCGAAAACTTCTCATCCAATTTGATTTAGACAAGTTTAGGTTTTTATTTTAACCTTATCAATTATATTTAACTCTAAGTTAAATAATTTAACTTTTACCGTGTCTTTTTGTTTTCTTACACTATATGGTTAATAAACTTACTATATCAAGCCAAAAGAACCCCAAGTTGTTTATTATTAATATATATAATCTTATCTAAGTCATTGGGCCGAACCTTATATTTTTTGGAATAAAATAACAATTAATAATATAATATTTTTTAAAAAAACTAATTTATGTCAATTTTGACACTATTTGGTACATGATTTTTATGAAATTAATAACAGAATGATAAGTTCGAACCAAGTTACTTAAATCAACAATACCAAGTCATATTAACCTAAAAAATAGTTTAAGTCATAAAAAGTCTCAAATTAAATTTATTTGGTCATTTATAACATCAATTATGTCAATATTTCTTTAATAAGACAATTACTGCATCATCTTTGTGTCATAATAAATTATAATTATTTAATCCCTAAAAATTATAAATAAATTCCTATAATGTAGATAATTGTATTATCGTTCTGGAGACTATTCATGTTCTAATTTTAATGAAGTTTATCACTAGATTAAAATTATTATACTTATATGATTTAAGAAAGTGACATGTTGTCATATTCTTTGGTTTTAATAATAATTAAATTATTTTCATTGAAAAAATTTAATTAAATGAATCTAATCTGACCCTTAGGTGATATGGGTCGACTTTTAGTCATCCAATAGGATTTTTACATTTCTTAGGGTAATTTTAAAATATTATATTTACCCTTAATTACCTGATTTACCTTTAACTATGGTAAATAAAATTTACCGTAGTTACTATTCATAATTCCCAAAAATAAAAAGTAGCTTATTAACATAATTTGGATCCACTGATTCCAAATATGGAATCCATTTTTCAAAATTCAATATACAAAAGTTGCATAAATTAAATTAAAATTAATCCCGTTGTTGAATGAAAACAGGTTTTTCTTTAAAACATTGCAAAAGATTGAATTGATTTAACCTACGAATTCAAGGTAAAATCAATGCTAATGACATAAATTATATTAAATGGTAAAAATATATTCTATTTATACTTTAAAACCATTCAATATTATAATTTAACCACATAAGATATTACGATGAAAAAAGTTGTTTTTAATTAAAATATAGCGTGTTTTTACTATTCATTAAAATATGAAAGTTATCGGAAAAATATCAAAACTTTATCTAATGTAAATTTTTATTTCCTGATTTTAAAGAAAATTTTATATTGTCAAATTAAACTTATAAACATGTCAAAAACTATATTTAAAGTGGGTGCGCCATCAAAAGGTGGCAAAACTGCATTTTTTGAAAAATACTTATTTTACCCAAAAAATTTATTTTGTTCCTATACCATGTTCTAGAAAATGTGTAAGATGAATAATAATGTTATAAAATTCACAATTTAGTTAACACTATTCATAATGGCTAGTTCATAACAATATTATAATAATATATCGTTGTTTAGTAAAACCTGGTATTGCTTACAACACACGCTATCGAGAAAGGTCGCGATTGCGTGTAATGCAAGACAATTCAGGGTTGCGTGTAGTGCACAACTACTTTGTTGTTGCGTATAACAGAATCCAACCATATTTTATTTATACATTGAATATATATATATATATATATACACTCAATGTTGCGTAGAATAAATTCTATCAAACGAATTTGAAATTGTGTGTAACAAGAGCCAAGAAAAGTGTTGCATATACTGCAAGCTAATACGGTGTTGCGTATAGTGCAAGCTAATCTTGGTGTGTCATAAAATAGAAGATATGAATGAAATTAAAAAGAATGTATCTTATAAAATCTCGGGTAGTTACATTCTACCTACCTTCAAATGAATTTCTCCCTCGAAATTCGTCGGGGTTATAAATGGTTTACTATTCGAATGTTTATTAAATAGAAACCCACATCGTAAAAAGGAATACCAAAACCAATCTTTAAAAACAAAAGTATGAAACGTAACGGTTACCCAAATAAACTAATCACTGGGTTTCCACATAGGTGAAAATATGGATATGGAAGAGAAATCTAACCATCATGTTTTGATGGAGAGTGGTAGAGAACATGGCTATGAAAAAGACAACAATCACAAAGCCATAGATTTGTGATTATCTAAGGTACCATCTGATTCATCGGATATAAGGGCAGTAGGACAACATTTTTGTTTTTTCAAGATCATTTCCCTAAAGTTGATGAAATTGGAATTAGAAGAAATACTTTCGTGATTTTGGTATAGTCTCACTGTTGATCGTTCTTTGGACAATTTCCACTTCATCTTTTAAAAAAATGAAGTTGAATTTGTCATTCGTGAAGTGTTAGCAGATCATGTGATAGAATGATGGGTCATTCCATCTGTCAAAAAAAGGTTATAAAAACATCAAAAATACATAAGTCCATATATAGTGAGATTAATCATATATGGTTCCTAAAATGGACTTATACTTCATATATCATACTTCTTAATATAATAAAACTTATTTCTACTAACCAGGGACTTCCTGTAGGACGGTGGTATGCGATAAAGGCCAGTCGCACTTCGGTTGTGGGTTTGATTCCAACAGCCTTGTCCGATGCGATGGGTTGTCGCTCGTCCTGCAGGTTGTCCTTTTTATAAAACTACATTACTATAAAATCCCATCAGTAATATCGAAAAAAGTTCTATCCTTAAACAATACTTAGCATATGTCCGACATAATACATTCCAATATTTAGGCTTATCTAAAATACTTCGGTCCAAGCTCATAGTATAAAGAAAACTATTACTTGAAATGTCATCAACCAAGCATGTGAATACCATCATTTATCCCCCATATATATATATATATATTTGGTCACATTCCAATCATGTGAATACCTTAATTATGTATTCTCTTGAAAAATGAATACCCATTAACCCTTAGTGAAAACATGAATCCAGTCAAAAGTTAACTCTTTCCACATACCAAAATCCATAAATTCTATATACTCAAAACATTATATAACCTTCTCCTTATATCAGTCATGAGATCATGAATACTATCAAACATTTAATTTTCTCCTTATCCCTTCATTATGCACATATCATCTATATTCCAAAAATATCTGAATAACCTTTATGGATACTGGTAGCATTAATCAAAACATTCAAAACTCAAGGAAAGAAAAAAATGTAACGATCCTTAGATGTCTCTTTATTCCATTGTACCGTGAGACTACTTATACAAAATTACACTTGATAAACATTTAATCAATCCACTACCTTTTTAAACCATTGACCGAGCTTCAACAATTCTTTCATCTCACATATCATTTGTAGTCTCTTCATCATCATCAACAAAAATACTACCCATACGACCATACTGATTCTCTTCATGAGACATTACCTTAGGGCATTGGTTTTCATAATGCTAGTACATTCCACATTTAAAACATTTAACCATTGTTGATGTCGTAGCAATACCATTATCCTCATCCCTGGTGTTAACTAAACCTTTTCATTTGCACTTACTGGCTTTGTGTCCTTATTTTCCACACCCAAAGCATCTTCCAGTTCCTTTGAAACATTCTCCTTGATGCCTCTTCCCACATGATTTACATATGGGAAATTGAACTTTCTTTCCTCTATGATCATTATGAAACTCCATATTTCTCTTATTATCCGAGTCAGGAAACATACCAAATTTTACTTTATTGATCATATTATGAGATTACTGATTCGGCATAATAATTGTGTTTGGACTTCCAAATCCCATTTCATTTGGTTGCTCATGAATAATATCATTCCAATATCCATAATATCCTCCATTATCGTGAATCATCTTGTTTCCATCCATTTTCTAAAACCCAAAAAGATTAGTGTTAGAGTCAAAAATCATAATAAAGGGGGAGTAACTTCAATATCTAACATCTTAGGTTAAATTCTAAGATCGTTACCATAGTTTTAGGATTATATCCAATTCGTATATGTATCCTTAGGGACATCCCTAGACATACCTTAGAAAAATCTCTAGGGATCTCACTAATGTTCTCACATCCTAGTTTCCAAAGGTTGACTAAACCTTTCCTCTGATACCAACTGTAAAGACCCGAAGCTTAACGTACATGGACATTACATTACTTTTGCGGAATACTTAGTACATTTCAAAAACACACACACAAGGACCGTAATAGTTTAGTGTCTTTGGAAACTCGGAATATAATCTTCTAATCGTGGTGAAAGATCTTCAACATCTCCCATAAAGATCTTCCCTTTTTTTGATTACCTAAAAACTTTATTTATATCCTGGGGAAAACAAAACGTAAAAGGGTGAGCTCAAATTCTCAGTAAGGGTAAACAAAAAAAATAACAATCACATCATATTCATAAGAACATAACATTTTGGAAGTCTTAGCCTGCAAAAGAGAGCATAATTTTATAACATGGGATAAATCATAGTAGTGAAATGTAATCCCAATAATCATTAATTAAAACATGAAACTTTGTGTCATACACACATAATCATAGAGAATCATTTCTTGTTAGTCAAGACTCATTTCCAAGACTATCTTAGTGGACAAAGTCCCTTTCTAAACCGAGTCACCCTCGTTTCAGTCCTGTTTCACTGAACCGGTATAACCAACCATTCCAGCCATGTCTATCTCATGAGATATAAAATCTCTACCCAATGCATTGGAGGGAGATATAGGTCCCACCCATCTCATAATGATACCATTCTTATGTGTGCCACAAAATCATAAACCTTACATCGTAGCATAACCCATGTAATAAAAATGGGATTCTTAAACAACATGACATCATAAAACAATTCATATAAGATAAAGGAATTCATAAAAATAATTCCATCACAACATAATCAAATCAATGTAATAATAGGGATAAAAACAGAACCCTATATTATCTTAGATGGAAAATAATTTTGATAAAACAATTGAACTCCGTTCTTGAGGAAAATATTCTTTCTACTTCAAAAACACTTTTCCTTTCTTAACATGTCATACAATTATAAACTAAAAGAAGTTGACTTAAAATAAACATGATAACTTGAAAAGTAATTTTCTTGTAAATAATGTTTTAAAAATCCATTCATGTCGTATAAGTTTAAAAAACATTCTTTGTTCTTTTTTTGGAAAAGTCAAAAAGTACCTCGTATGAAAAACGACAAAAGATTCCTTTCATATCCTTTACTAAAAACTCACCGAAGGGTAAAATTGGATTTAAAAAATTGTAGGTGGATGGAAATAATATTACATATTGAGGAAACATGGATGTGGATGATAAAATACTCCCCAGTAAATACCAAAGTATAAACAATCTCGGAAAAAATGAGATTGTGATATTTCCCTTACCTTATGTCCGATATGCTTTGTATGTATCCGAACCTCCTGTATAATGATTTAAATAATGTCATTAACTTATTACAGAATCATATTCATTTTTATGATATCATATATGGTTCACTTATGACTTTATATTACCCGTTCTTTTGTAAATTCCATGTTAAAGAAGTGTTTTGGGTAAAATCGTTTCATTTATCGTAGGTGTTTGGACTTGTTGTTCTTGACATTATTATTACTTATATCATGATTTACTTACTTCCAAAATATAAAAAATGATTTATATATCATATATATTCAGTATATATATATATATAGTAGATAGATAAATGAAATGAAACACATCGTTCATGGAGACGGTAGTCCGTACGTATGCATGAACGATGTTTTCCTTTCCTTATTGTCTTGAATGGAAGTAAGTAGATGACATACATATATATATATATACATAAATCCAGTAGATTTAACATGTCATATATTTAATTATTATTCATTATATATACTTTATAATCATTCATGAATGGTTAATGTGGAGAATGAATCTCATCGCGTCGTGGAGACGGTAGTCCGTACGTACGCATGAGCGATGGTATCGTTCTCATGATCGTGAACTTGTGTTGAAGTGTGTGTATACTATTTAAGTATCAATATCACTTTATAATAATCATATATAGTTACTCATTACACCATTATACCCATCCAATTAAGGTGGTGGCGGAAAATAGATTACACCACGTCGTGGAGATGGTATTTCGTACGTACGCACGTGCGGTGATTTCCTTTTTCCGTAGGATGGATAGAAGGTTAATTAGAGTTTTTTCATATTTATAATAACATATCATTATATAATAAATACTGATGTTATTACTTTATCATGAAACAACTAAAGAAGAAGAAGTTTAAGAAAAAGAAATTGAAAAAGATTGGTAATGGATATTACATCTTTTTGACGCGCCTTCACATAACCTCCACTTAAAGAACTAAGGATGGTCATTGAAGAAGACCAAGACCTCTAGGATGATACTAGAGAAGTGGGGAAGATATTTTGGCAGGGGTTGGCCGATCTTGAATGCTCAAATTGGTGTGAGGAGGAGAGGGAGGATGTGCCCTTTTATAAGGGAGGAGAGGGGCACCTTAGGAAAATCTCAAAATATTATTTTATATTAAGGTCAAATTCGGTTTATAATTGTTCCAAATGGTCTTATTTAGAAGCTAAAGTGGGGATGGGTCGAAATCTTATCATCCAATAGGATTTAGACAAGTTTAAGTTATTATTTTAACCTTATCAATTAGATTTAACTCTAAGTTAAATAATTTAACTTTTATAGTGTCTTTTTGTTTTCTTAAACTATATGGTTAATAAACATACTATATCAAGCCAAAATAACTCCAAGTTTTTTATTATTAATATATATAATCTTATCTAAGTCATATGGCCGAACCTTAGATTTTTAGGAATAAAATAACAATTAATAATATAATTGTTTTTTAAAAACTAATTTATGTCAATTTTGACACTATTTGGTACATGATTTTTATGAAATTCATAACAGAATGATAAGTTCGAACCAATTTACTTAACTCAACAATAACATGTCATATTAACCTATAAAATTATTTTATGTAATAAAATGTCTCAAATTACATTTATTTGGGCATTTATAACATCAATTATGTCAATATTTCATTAATAAGACAATTACTGCATCATCTTTGTCTCATAA
The DNA here is from genome assembly GCA_963277665.1 of Viscum album. Classification (NCBI taxonomy): domain Eukaryota; kingdom Viridiplantae; phylum Streptophyta; class Magnoliopsida; order Santalales; family Viscaceae; genus Viscum; species Viscum album. The sequence continues at coordinate 1,529,901,735 of OY728146.1, read as the reverse complement.
TAAATGATAATTATATAATCCTTAAAAATTCTAAATAAATTCCTATGATGTAGATAATTGTATTATAGTTTTGGAGACTATTCATGTTCTAAGTTTCATGAAGTTTATCACTACAGTAAAATTATTATACTTATAAGATTTAAGAAAGTGACATGTTGTCACATTCTTTGGTTTTAATAATAATTAAATTATTTTCATTGAAATAATTTAATTAAATCAATCTAATCTGACCCTTAGGTGATATGGGTCGACTTTTATTCATCCAATAGGATTTTGACATTTTTAGGGTAATTTTAAAATATTATATTTACCATTAATTACCCGATTTACCTTTAACTATGGTAAATAAAATTTACCGTAGTTACTATTCATAATTTCCAAAAAAAAAAGTAGCTTATTAAAATAATTTGGATCCAGTGATTCCAAATATGGAATCCATTTTTCCTAATTCAATACAGAAAAGTTGCAGAAATTAAATTAAAATTAATCCCGTGGTCGAAAGAAAACAGGTTTTTCTTTAAAACATTGCAAAAGATTGAATTGATTTAACCTACGAATTCAAGGTAAAATCAATACTAATGACATACATTATATTAAATGGTAAAAATATATTCTACTTATACTTTAAAACCATTCAATATTATAATTTAACCACATAAGATATTATGATGAAAAAAGTTGTTTTTAATTAAAATATAGCGTGTTTTTACTATTCATTAAAATATGAAAGTTATCGGAAAAATATCAAAACTTTATCTAATGTAAATTTTTATATCCTGATTCAAAAGAAGAATTTTATTATGTCAAATTAAACTTATAAACATGTCAAAAACTATATTTAAAGTGGGTGCGCCATCAAAAGGCGGAAAAACTGCATTTTTTGAAAAATACTTATTTTACCCGAAAAATTTATTTTGTTCCTATACCATGTTCTAGAAAATGTGTAAGATGAATAATAATGTTATAAAATTCAAAATTTAGTTAACACTATTCATAACGGCTAGTTCATAACAATATTATAAAAATATATCATTGTTTAGTAAAACCTGGTATTGCGTACAACACACGCTATCGAGGAAGGTCGTGATTGCGTATAATGCAAGCCAAGTCAGGGTTGCGTGTAGTGCACAACTCCTTTGTTGTTGTTTATAACAGAATCCAACCATATTTTATTTATACATTGAATATATATATATATATATATATACACTCAATGTTGCGTAGAATAACTTCTATCAAACGAACTTGAAATTGTGTGTAACAAGAGCCAAGAAAAGTGTTCTGTATACTGCAAGCTAATACGGTGTTGCGTATAGCGCAAGGTAATCTTGGTGTGTCGTACAATAGAAGATATGAATGAAATTAAAAATAATGTATCTTATAAAATCTCGGGTTGTTACATGAAGAGACCGTCGAAGTTGTCCTAATGTTGTGACTTGTGTATCACCCTATTGCTGAAGTGATGTTACTATTTAACTCACAGTAACTCATACCATTTAAATAGTAATTTAAATAACATGTTAATAAAGTTCCACAATTTACTCAAATTAAGTAAATCATGTTATGCGATAAATCACAAGGGACAAAACAGAAGGCAAATCCTCTATCTTAGAAAAGTTCATTCAACAAAGATAAAAGAAATTTAATTTGACTCTTTGGAATAAGGATCTACACCATTAATAATTTCATTCACATAGGGTTTCAAAAGTCAAGTCAATCCCACCAAAACATTTATATTTGGGTAGTTAATGTTATGTTACAAAAGATAATAACATTTAATTTAATTTATTATACATTTTGGAGATATCTCCCAAGAGGTACATCATATGTCACAATAGAGAATAATAAAATACCACCAGACGTTAGGTTAAAAGACTATATAACCTACCTTTGGTTGGTAAATGACCACTAATCCTTTACCGGCCATCGAATCAATCTATAAATGATGAAAATGGAAATACAGATAAAATACATAAAAATGGGTAATATGAGATCAAACCCAAATTTCATAAAATATCGAAATATAAAACAGGAATGGAATGAAATGGAATTATGAGATTATCATTACAGATCCTACAGGACATATGGTAAAGAAAACAAAGATCAGACGAGAAAGATCCAAATAAATATTGGTTTGGAGGGCATGAGAACATTTGAATGGCTCCTGCTGGAGAAAGGGTAACATGATTTTTTTAAAAATAGTTCTTGAATATATTTCTAAAATAGACCTAAAATGTTTACATATTATAAAGTTTACACATCATGTGAATATCGAGGTTTTACCTCCTTGTAAAACCATGAAACATCGTGGAAATTGTCTTTCCAGACAAATTCCCATCATGTATTTAATACATGTCGTGTATGTAAATACATGTCATGTATATGTACTATATCCTATATCGACCCCTCTAACCATTACATCAATATTGGAAATGACAAGCCTAAAGTCACATATAACCAATCTTATTCCAAAAGAGAAATGCAATAATAGTTTGACAAAAAATTAAATGAATATATATATTTTAAAAATACGAGACATTAGAAATTTTTTATTTAGATAATGATGATTATTAAATAAATAAAATATTATCTCATTAAATTAACGTATATCTTCTTCTCCTGTGATGCATTCCAAAAATAAGAATCACGTCAACTCGTGGAAGTTGTAATCCACACATACACATTTACAATGTTATAAACATACAATGGATGGAATGAAATAAAATAAATGAAATATTATATTTAAAAAATTATAATTATTTATTGAATAATATATATATCATAATGATAACCATCCATGAGATTTGGTGAGGGAAAATGATTTTTTTGGTTCGTGAGGTGATTTTCTATGGTACACAAGAATTATGGATTCAGTGATCATTTTTTGGGAGAGAAGACATATAATAGTTATCAAATTTGTATAATAACATCTCTTTAAACGGTTGATACTAATTATAAAACATTTTAATGGATAATATAGGTTTTTTGGAAACAAAAGATGACATACAAAATAACACATAGTTTTGTGTTTTATATCCTCTTTGGACAACCACTATTGTTTTACAACTTTGGAATATTATGTTGGGTATTATAATACATCCAGGACAACTGATACATAGGGATGGTTTTTAGGAATTGTTTTTGGAATTTATTTTTTGGTGTGTGAGCTTCTAAAAATTTTGGGAATTTATTAGAAGGGATTTCATTATATTATTGAGGTAGCTAATAAAAATATAATTTTACAATATATATAGATATTACTAATCTAATTTTATTGAATATTTTTTCATGAAAAAATAAATTTATATCCTATAATGATAATGGTAAAAATAAAATAACACAATAAAAATTTAGATGAACTCTTTTTTTCTGTTTTCTTAGTATAATCGAAGTTGGCATGATTTACCCTTTTAACATGATGTCACATTTTTTACGGAAGTTTCTATTCGTAATGAAAAATTGAAATTTACATTATCACTATATTTCGAAATGATGTTTTATATTATGGAATAGTTTTTTACTAAATTAAATTTTCATAAGTTGTATATATTCATTTATAATAATCAATAAAAATGAAATGAAATCTTATTCTTAGTAAAAAAAATATGCCACTTCATCGTATACCTGTATATAAATTCACTCAGTTGCTAGTAAAAACTATTAAATGAATTTTATAATATTTTTTAAAATATATAATTTATAATGTTAAATAATATTTTCCATAAATATATATTTATATAATTTATTGAAATAGAATCACAATGCACGTATCAATGTATTTTGTTAGCAAAATTGTATTTTTAAACAATAAAATTAACTTATAAAATTTAATATATAATGTCAATTAAAAAGTACATAATTTCATTATATATATTGAAATTTACTTTATTTATTTAAAGGTAAAACTATATTTAAATTAATTTATTTTATGATTGGAAATCCATGTTTTACAAACATTTTTAATTTTCCCTAATTAATGAAAAAAATATTTTTAAAAATACCCAAACACTAAACCCTAGGATTAAATTGAAATAAATATTTAAAAACTCTATTAATATCTAGAAATAATGTTTCTAGAAAATTTATGAATTTATTTATAATTTATATGCACAAAATTCATTAATATATTTTTTAAAGAAATTTGAATTTTGAACCATAAGATAACTTAAATAAGAATTGATAACCTATTCCCAATGAATTAATCAGGTAATTTGTGTTTAGAATGACCATTATATATATATATATATATATTAATTTGGTTACTCTTATTCATACCATCCAATTCATCATTTTGGACATAGCAGTTAAATTTTAATATTATTATTTTTATTCTATATCATAATTCACTTAAATATATGTTTCTCTTTTTATGAAAGTTATATTACATCTTGTTATTTTAAACTTCTTTTTAGTATATTACATAGCTGATCCATGAAAACCCATACAATATCACATCCATGAGTAACCAAAAAATATATATAACAAATTCCTTTATCAGATACCACACACTCACTATTGTATTGGTGGGGGGGAAACATTACTTATGGGTATTTAGTGATCATCCATCATCCATTAATATTTGGATCATCATGTGATGAACCCCACTATTATCCTCATTATCTAACACCACCAGTAATTCTGTTGGATGTCATGACACATTTTAATAATTTTTTGGTGAACATACACTTTTTTAACATGTGAATCTGATAAAAGCTCCTGATGAATTCTCTTCTATAACTCCACTCATCCTTGGACATACTGGATATCATTATCATATTATTACTAATATGGTGGTGTATCACCACCATATATACTATCAATTATAAATTATTAATAAAATTTAGAAACCTGAATGCACATTATTTATTTTAGGAATGAGATGGTAATAAAAAATAGATAAGGATCACCCATCCTGGAAACTACTTGATGTTGAGGCAAATATCATTAAAAATGGTGATTAGTGATAAATTTTTTCATTCCATAAACACAATAGGAGAATTCGACTTTCAAACAAAAAAATATACAATAATATACCACATCCTGGTGGTATAATAAATATCAATGTGGATGGATTATAGATCATCAACCCACCATTGTGGATGATGTTTCTTGTAAGACTGTGAAATATTTTACATTAGGTTTTTGTGGAAAATTTAACACACGAACATCTCACTCAAAAAAATAAACTTTTATTATGGAATAAAATTAGTATCTATGAGCCCAAATAAGTACTTAAATAGTTTCTCTCATGTGACCTCAACTCATATATCAATATTTTATTACACACCTACCCCATATCAACATGGTTCAGAGGCCCACCCATAATGGAACTCATTTTAATATTTTCTCTATAATAATATTAGTAATGTTCAAGAATATTGATGATGTAATTTATCAATTTACATCATAAAAATCACTCTTTCAAGGGTTCAACCACTCTAAATCCACCCTTATTTGGTTAGGTTCTTCATTTGTAACATCCCACCCCATGGGCCACTAAATTGACGTCACAAGCTAGTGCACCACATTACCTGAATTGAACCTTCGTATATTTTAGAGGATTAAATATATCATTGATGGTATAATGGAACAATTTAGGGACAATTTACCCTTTTACTAGTGTAAAAAAATAGTGTAAATCTACATAATCATCAACATGAAATAATAAATAAATAAATAAAATCCCTATACAACATTACTTAAATGAGAAATTTTGAACATATTGATGTGGTAAAAATTTCTCATCATGATAGTCCAATGTACCCAAATAAAACCCAAATAAAGACATAAATTCAATACCTAAAATGGATCTTGAAATCATTTATGTTCCCCAAATCTATGTTTTATATCAATTCATATATCATCCATCTAACATCAGGCCTATTCCTTTATCCAGACTTATAACCATAAATTTAGTAGAGGTACCCAATAATATCACATGTAGGTAGTTTGAATAATTTAGTATCCAACCACAAATGGTTTACAACATAATATCTTTTCTAAAATAGTGTATGTCAAAGAATGAAAAACAATAAGCAATCTTGAATGATAAATAGGATTTATTGTATACCGTTATTCAAATTTTAAAAAAAAATTAATTATTTTTTCATGGGATATCCATACAAATTAATCCTAGTTCAACAACATTCAATTGTATGAACTATATACAAGGTATTCCATCAAATTAGATCATAGGGGTATTCATTTACCAAATAAATTTAACAATTTACCATCTTAAACTAGTGTTGGTATCCATATCATATACATAAATTAGGAACTTGGAGCATCATTATAACATTCTAAACAATGTGATACATTTGTGGTGACTAGAGAGTTATTTTATCCTGACATATGGGAGAAGATTTTAACTCCAATATCCCAACCATATAAATTAAAATTTATTCCTAAATAAAACATTTCTATAATTTTTAACCAATAATAATAACAGGGGATAACCATTTAATTTATTAAATTGATAAGTTTTATTATATTAAACACATTACTCAAATTAATATCTGGCCCATTTCATCATTTAAGAACAATTACCACCATTGTACCCAAATTCAATCAATTTACTCGTGCAAACATGACTCTTTAACAATTTATCATATTTACCCACAAACATTCCATAAATAATTTTACATCTAAAAGTTAATAGAAATAACCTGATATTCTATACTAACAATTCAAATAAAATTTATAAGGTTTAATATCAAAATCCATTTAAACCAAATTTTCAAAACACATTTTACCCTATAAAATGTTGTGTTACACCACCATGGGTGGCCATTTTCCACACTCTATTAATTTTTTAACTATATCCTTGATTAAAAATGGATGATTCATCAAATGAGACAATAATGACATAGGATCACCCTTTGGGTAAGAGGGGACCTTGGTTAATCACTCATGCTGCATGAGTTGGATTAGAGATGAAAATTGTGTAAGGTATCTTAATGACCAATGGGGAAAAGGTTATGTAACTTCTATTTAATGACGCAAATATTTTTTATTCGTAATTTCCCAACCCTATACCAATAGTTTGGATCCTTATATTCAAGAGGAGGCATAGGTCATTCATCTTACTAAGAATCCCCCATATTTTAGAAAACATTGTTGAGGCTATGTGCCTTGATATTTCCAAGTATGAGTGTGTTTTTTTGTTCCCCTTGAATTTTTTTAATACTAATCCTTCCCCTTATAAGATTAATTATTATGGATAATGGATAGTACTAATCAAGCACCAACTATGTTCCTTACATAGTAAGACCTCATTTCATCTTATTTTGTGTCCCAAACCCCAGATACATCCCTGAAACCAATTATACTCTAGGGAAGAAATTCATTAACAAATACAAAGGTAATGAAATAAATATTTAAACAAAAATGTACATACTCTAAGGGTCATGATCATTCATCATAAAAACATTCAATTGAATGAAATCATAAATAAATATTCTATTTTATTCAAGTAATCCCATGAAACTATACTTCTCATAAGAATTATTGGGTCATACTAAAGAACATGGCCTTTACCTTCTTTTGGACCACATGGTTTCTATTGTAATATAGTGCGTTACCATAAAAACAATCCTCCAATTTCCAGAACCAACACTTTGAAAATATTTCATAAATTTGATTCTATCTCATAGTTTCTAGTATAATCTCTATATATTGATCATTTTTATCATGTTTTAGGGAACACATGAAATTGTCAATGAGAATGATGAACATGATAGAATAAAAAATTGGATGGGAAAATCATTAGTTTATTGTAAACTATTACAATTTTGGTACATATAAATTGAATCAAAATGTACTAAATTTCATCATAAATTCTTCTACAAAATGTATATGGAGAATCAATTTATCTCACTTATTACTTATGATTACCCGATATCATGTCAATATCGTAGAAAACTTGTATTCCCTAAAATTCTTAATAGGTCGTGTATTTATGGAATATGATATTGGTTATCAACCATCACTTGATACCGAATTCGATATTCTATGATTAAATTTAAGGATGCATCCTCCTTCTTGGATAATAAAATGGGAGTACCCCCAATGGGACATATGTGGGAAAATAAGCCCGATAAACCAAAATTCCTCTAAATAAAAATTTTGGAATATAATATTTGAGGGAGGTATCATTTTTAAAGGAATAGGTATTGGTTGTATTCCTTGAATCACCATAATAATAAAATATACCTACCATATAGGTTGAAACGTTAATAATTAGTTATTAAGGATAACTATGAATTAGAGTGACATATAAAAAATTAATTTCAAACATATATCCATGACAGACTAAAAAAGAATATAATGCTATGATTTGATTTTTATTAGCTATCTATGTTCATATCATAAATTAATTTCTAAAAATCCCACACCCTTGTCATCAAATAATAATCACCATTGATAGAAATGATGGATACATGTCAATGTAGAATTAAATATGTGCTCGATACAAACTCAACCAATCCTATTACAACCTTATGATAACAATACCTCAAGTATATGATTTAAAGATGTTAATGTCTTATTAACTTAATGAAAAACTAATAGGTATAGAGTTCTAGATATTTAGGAATGTCATTAGATAAAAACACATTAACTATTCACTTGATGTACATATATTTCACAAGAATGTGTAATTTATCATTTTTATTCCTCCTTGTATATCATTGAGTTATTCAATGTAACCTCCTCAGTTATTTGGAGTAAAGTGAATAAAATAAAAGTGGTTATCCTATAATCCTAATAAGGTGTTCCATATATGGGAAATGTTCTCAAATTATTTCAATAATAAATAATATGGAACGAATATATAAAAATTTCAAAAATTTATTTGAATAATATGATGAAAATCAAATTAATCAATGTATAATATTAAAAATGAATAGATATATGAAAAATAATAAATTATTTTAAACTTATTTAATTGATAATTCGAATCATATAATTATAACCTGGAAGTCCAAAACCATTATACTATAAATAAATGAGAAGTTATTCACCAAATACCAAAACTAAGTTTCCTCAATAGTCTATTTAAAGTATCGATGGGTTATATAATTTTCGGAACCACACATCAGTAAATCATCACACACAAACTATCAAATCTACATACCAATACATATAATATAATTGGGTAATGTATACACTGAAAAAATTGTTTTATGAGACCCCTCGATACATCAAGGGGATGTATACTTTAGGGCCCACTTAACACCTAATTAGTGAAACTAATTCATCATATGAATTTAATGGGTGAAAATATAATTCATATTCAATATTATTTAGTAATTATTAGTTTTCCATATTAATATAACAATCATATGGATTTTTAATATTACCCTTGCCAATATTATAAATAAAATTTCAGGATCATTAATCATTATATATAATTTTCATGATCATTACATATATATTTTACATGCTTGTGAAAAAATTAAAAATCCCACCATTTATTAATACACTCTCTCAAAATAAATGTGATTCATGGTGATTTTTACATAAACTGATCTCAATATATAAAATAAATATTTGGTGGGTTGTATCAATGTATCATTTCTACAATTACGAATAATAAATTTTAAATATGTTTACAAAGAACAAAAACAATTTATAATTGAATTATAAAATTACTTTAAAGAATAAACTAAATAATATTTTTTGATAAATTTTATTTCCAAGGGATATTTAATTAAATAATGGGAGTGAAAATTACATTAGAAAAACATGAATACATGGTATTTATTCATTATCAATGAATCTAAATGATTCCTTGTTAAGGTTTATTAATGTGAATATCAATAAAAAAATTTATTTCACACCTTGAAATGAAACTCAATATAAAATGCCTCATGTTGAAAATGTTAAAAATAGATTCCTTTCACACTTTTCTAAAAAATGATAAAATAAATAGAAAATTAACTTAATGAATCATATTAGTATATGGAAGGAAATACATGTAAAAATATGATCACTATAGACCTAGGGGGAAATATTCCAGACTGAGAAGAATATATTTTTCATTTTATAATTAATAAACACTTTTTAGTCAAATTGTAAACCAAATGAAGGTGACCTGGTAATAAGAAATTTATAACCAATATAAATAGAAAATAATTAAATATTTAATATTTAATTAATAAATAAAATAAAATTTCCATTAATAAAATCATATACATATATTTTTTTATAGCTGATATTTGATAAGATACCCTAGTAATAATTGAGTAATTGTAAGTAATAATTTATCAAGGAAAATATTATCTAAAAATTTGTATATATATACATATTAAATGTGTATGTAAAATGAAAAATGGAATTTTGTGTAATGAAGATCATTTTTTAATAACATAGTTATGGAAGAATGGATATCTCCCATGGAAAGGAATTTTAGACGAGAATCTCATTACCTAAAGTCTTGAATAACCTCATATGTCTTCAAACTTCTAAAATAATATATTTATATTAATTATGTTCTCGTGTAAGATAAATTTTCATTTTAATTTCCTTATTATGATTAATTAAAAAAATTTATTAACTTCTTTCATTCATTTAATAAATTTTTAATTTTATCATTAGTAGTTTTTAGGTAATTCAGTTTACTATCTCGAAAACTAGTACTATATATTTTGGATAGTAAAAATCAAATTTAAAATATTTCAATAATCTAAATATTTTTTAATATTATATATATATATATTATTATATAACATAAAAATCAATAGTGAATCAAATACTAACCATTTAGATAATCTTACTTAACATGCCCACTTTATACATATAAATCACAATAAATTTTTTTAATTTAATATATTTTTTATGATGGCTAATTGTACATTAAAAATCATAATATTTGATAAATTTAAATAGTTATATTTTATTGTATAATAAAATAATTTCCTATTAATAAAAGTGATAGTGTAATGTTTTTTATAACATCATTATTCACTTCATTAGAAAAAACTCAACTATGAGCTATGTATTTCAAAAATCAATAAAATATGGAACTATTGATAAAAAAATTCATGTATATATTGAATTATTACAAAAAACTACCATTTGGTGCAAATTTTAATTCATTAATTATTTTATTGAATGATTAAAATAATTATTGAAATTAGAAACATTTTTTCCATTCCTATTTTTTGATGTACAAATGTCTTGTGAAACGAGTTTGGTGAAATTTAATGGATTCTGTAAAAATATTAAAAAATAAAAAATTCGTTATATTTAATAAAATTTAAATCGTGGAAAATTTTCTTAATGGTTTAAATTGTTTTATTTTTATGTTTCAAATTTAATAAGAGAGAATAAATATTATAATCCTTTACCTTCAACTCTGAATCTGGTCCTTAAGATTGATTTTAAATTCATCAAAAAATGTAATTTTGGCTTAAAAATGGACATACAAAGGTGAAAATAGATGCCTTTAGAATAAATCTGGTTGAATATATTGGATATAATAATCTTTAGATTGTTTTGTAACATTTAGAATGGTCCAATTTTATATTATAATTTCATTATAGTTTTGACAAATATTCAATCATTAATGACGAAGAATGAAATTTTAAAAAGTTATGTTTCTCATGAATGGATGTTTTATAATATTATTCGAAATTAGTCATTCAAAAGTGACTTGACATAATGATTAATGTAATTTTATTACTTTAAAAAATAGTTTTGTCATTAATTGACATTTAATTTCATATTAAGGGTTATTTTTATAATTTAACTATGAGAATATATTATCTTTATTGAAGTTAAAAATTAAATACATAAATTAATAAAAACAAACTTTGATACCCTTCAATTTATCTAAAGTCATTAATTTATCTAAATCATATCTCTATCAATAATTTAATGAACAATTATTTTTCTTTAGATTTTCCATGTCAATGTTTTTATGGATTTTGTATAAAAATTTAATATAATTATCCTATTATTTTCTAATAAGTAATTACTCCAAAAAATATAATTAATTATTCAAAATTAAAGTATTATTATGTGAGGAATATTTTATTTTTATTTCAATGGTTAACATCAAAACCTATTTTAATTTATATCTATAGATAAAAAATCAATTTCTAGTAATTTAATATATCACTTAAGGTGTATACAATATTTATCATTCCAAAATCATATCATTAACTAATTAGTTTTTACATTTCTTATATTTTCCATGCACAAAGTCAGTGATAATAAATATTATCATATTTATCATGGAATTAAATTAAATTTATATAAACTATATAATAATGTTATGACATTTTTATTCTATAATCATAAATTAAATTTTCAATATGATTGTGACATTTTTTTCATTTATATAATGTTTCTTTAATAAAATATATTTTATTAAAATCAACTATATTATTTGTATCAATTCATCCAAAACCCAACTCAATCATCAAAATTCCATCAAATCACAATGTGAGTCTTTTGGTATTCTAAAATATGAATTTTTTAATGAAATTCACATTATAATATTTAAAATTTTTACATATATATAAATCCATAAATCCCATGTAAAAAATTAATTTCAATAATAAATATTTTGTATATATATGAAAAACGTATTATTATTTCATTACAAGATAAATATATATATATGGTTATAATAAAATATAGATTTATTAATTCATATAATTAATAGGATTATCTATTTATAATCTATAAAATAATAATATAATTCAAAATATTGACCAAAATATGATATTATATTAGGAAATAAATTTATCCATTAGATGAAATACCCCATAAAAGATATAAATTTAAAATGTAATATATTTATCTAATTAATCCTTTTATAACAATTAATATATTTTATATAAAAATTTATTTGAATATTCCACGTAAAAATATTCTTGATAGAGTCTTACTTCAAGTATTTTGATATTTGTCTGAGTTTCATCTGCATTATAAATTTTTTAGTTTATCTCTATCTATTTATTAATTCAGAAAAATTATATTAGATTTTTGTATTATAAAAGAAATATACTATTCTCCTCTAGTTATATCTTGAAATTACATGTCTTATAACCAATTCACATTCATTTGGTAAACAATTTACATAAATTATTTTTTGTACGAGGAGCCAAAATTTTATATAATTACAAGTTAAAAATCATTCTTATCTATGTCCCTATTTTTTATACTGTTTTATGGATATATTTATAAATATTTATTTTATTCATTTGGTTCATTGTTTTTATCTTTTACATTCTTTAATGATATGTGAAATAGTATCTTTTACACGATTTATGTATGATACATTTTTTATTTACATTTAATTAATGGCGTGGAGGAAATATTTTTTTAATTCTTTCAACATGGGTGTATTTCCCCACCATCAACTTTTTATAACATTATGATGTTTTGTTTCCATTTCATAATAGATTTTTTAAATAATTTCCATTAAATTTATTTAATAAAATATTTAATTTTAAATAATTTAAAATTAAAATATAAATGGTACCTATTAATTTTTAAAAGTAATTTTTTAAATATCATAATATTTTTTAATCTAAATCAACATCCTAGAATTTTTCTATTCTTCATGATTGAAATTCTATAATTATACAATCCAACTTATTTATCTAGATGGATGATGACCATTATTTTTGTTAAACCTTAATTAAACCTATTTATTTCTCATGGGTAAATTATGTTATGGCGGGATTAGGAAAGACTTCACATAATTGGGCCACACAAATTTTTGGTTCATAATCATTATGTATGATTAGAGGTGATAATGGGATTTTGTTTAATTTATTTATTGGGAAAACATTAAAAATTTATAGAAAATTTATTTCAGTATCGGTAATTATTGATTACTATATAACATTGATTATGTATTTTATTTTCACATGATTATTTCTTATAATGAATGCATAAAGCTTATTTTAAAATTTTTGGGGACTATAATTATATAACACTTAATGTTTTATAGAGTCTCTAGATATTATCTTTTTTGGATATTTACTGCAAAATTTAGCACTTTATATATGATGTGTTGGGATGAGGATGTGACATTATGTTTATGATAATTTAATGATGGAAGATGAATTAAATTATATATCTCCTTGCTATACTAATAGGTCTCATTTGAAAAACTCATTTGGGTATTTAGTGTTTTTCATTAAATTTATTTATAATGTGTTGGCCGAGTCCTTAGAAGTTTAAATTAAATATGTGATATTCTACATTTCATCAAAGTAAAATCATTTATTATTTTCAATTAGATTATTTATAATTTTATATTATCCATCAAACTATTTCATTCTCAAGTTATTATTTGTAATAATTTATCTGATAATTAGTTTCTCATATAATTTTTAGCATGCCTTGTCCATTCTATTATAGCATCTCATATATGCTACCCCATATCCCAAACCTAATATCACATCTTTTATTTTTTTCCTTTCACCTATAGTGATAATAACGGTTTAATTATTGGTTTATGGATTTTATAGAAATATTATAAATGTTAATGAACGTGATCTCATTTTAAAAATGTTCACTATTGAAAACATTTTGTGTTTTTAATGTAAAATATTTCATAGTTCTTGAAAAAAATATATCAATATTGTGGTGGAAATGATAATTTGGAAATAATTTTTATGGAACATATACGTATATGATCGTTATGTTGGAAGTTTAAAAATTATTATCTACTATATGTTTAGATAAAATCAAACGATTTGATGTTATTAGTTGAGAGAATTTAAGAGATAAAGATACCATCATGTGTTAATATTTATAAGGGGGCTCATACATTCAAAGGAAAATATATCATTTTTAGGTCCCATGTGATTTATTTGGTAATTGAGTAGTTATATTTTTAGTTATTTGTCATTGGATTTAGGAAAAATAATTGATTATGTTATAAAAATCAATTAGGTTTTCTATGAAAATGTATATTTCAATAATTAAAGTCAATTTTGACAAATGATTAATTTATTTAAGGGAAAAATATGATTAGTATATAAAATTTTGGGGATTAACATATTTTTATTGGCATTAAGGATAACCAAGTAACATTTAGAATAATATTAATGTATATATTCAAAGAATATGAATGATTAATTAATATATTGAAAATAATTATCTATTTTGTGATTTTATGTCATGATGGTAGTCATTATTTCAGGAATAATAACTGAGTTATTTCTTGGATGAATATATAATTATATTATGTTTTTATGTCAATTTATTCTAGTTATTCGGACAAAATATTAATATATTTCTATTTTATAATATATTATGGATTATTTTTTATGGTATATTTGGTTTAGTATGTTTTTGGATAAAGGTTATATCAATTTTTAGGGAATGTTTGATGTAGTATTTTATATTTTTCTGTTTACTTACATTTTGTTCTAAGAAATATTGAAGTTGTAGACAAATGTAAAATTATCTTAGATGAACTAAAATATTTATGAGTAAAAATAGTTATAAAGCCTAATTTATAAAAAAAACTTACTTGGGTATTATCATTAATCACACCGAGCATTTTTGGATTTTAGTACATGACTGCAAATACAAGGAATTACTTTTCCTTAAATAGTTCATAAAATAAAACTATAAATTATTGGTTCTCATTATCTATTTAAAGATTATCATTTTTTATTCATTCATGAAATAATCATCTCTAACATTCTCAATTTGAAATATAATGTTATTTTGTGGATTATTATGGTCATGAAATAAAAATATAAGTAAAATATTATACATAAGGATTAGATATAAATCATTTTTTCCATGTTCTATCTTAAATTATTTCCCTATCATAAACTTGTTTCTCATAATCATGAATAATAAAGATAAATTATCTTTTGAATATTTTTAAAGTGTCACAAGACTATCAAGCCATGCCATTAAAAACAAATTCACAAGAATATGACTTAATAGATTACTATGAATTCTTAATAAATAATTATATTATAAAAGAGTTTTTTTTAAATTATCATATCTATTTATTGATATTAATAACATAAATATGTGGTATTATTCCTACAATAACAAAAAATCAATTAGGTACAAAAAATTAAAAAATATACGGATATAATTTCTTCATCGGGTGGGGGGGGGGTGACCACCAATGTATTTCTATATATTTTGGAACCATTAACATGTTTATTTACTTATTTTTGTATCATTTTATTATTATTTTCATAATTATTCATTAATTTAGTAAAATGGTTTTTACATGAGTCATTAAGTGGTTATTTGATTCATAATCACAAAAATTGTTATAGTATAATAATAGTTGAGAAAAGTTTTGTTTAATTTTTCTATAATCTTAAGATATATATAGTTATGGATTAAAAATCATTATGTGATCTATATGTTCAAAAGTATATCAATAAATTTCCATTTTGATAATCATACTTTGTAATTCCTTTTTTATGATTAAAAATGGCAATGATTACTTAAATTTAATTTCATAATAATTATGTCTCATACACCATACGAGAGTCATAATAATGAAATTATGTGAATATTAGTGTTATATTTAATCATGAAAATTCTTTCTTATAATGTCCATAATTAATCAATGATCAAAAAATAATCATCAATAATGTATAGACTGTAAAACTGTAACGTCCCGGATCCAGGTGTCACTCCATGGTTTCCCCGAACTCGGTTGGTCACATGACCTCAATCGCATTTCCCCAAATTCCAGAGGCTGCTTGACTAGAAGCGAGGGCCTAGGACTGATTTTGGGGAAACTATGACCTCATTTGTCAAAGTGTAGCATAGAGAGAATAAATATAAACATAAAAAAGAGGAATAAGTAAACAATATTGACCTGAAATAGACAACGGAACTGAAGTAAAAGATAACAAACATTCATATATATAAATTTTTGAAATATGTCTCTAATTCTAAGAAAGTAGCCAAAATAGGATACACGGAAATATGATACAATGTAGCACAAGGTACAAAGTACCGAAAAACAAAACCAATGAAGTGAAACAGGAACACAGTAGCATCGGAAGCCTAAGCTCGGTCCCATGCTCTCCTACTCCTCCACAACAATCATATACTTCTATAGGGACCCTTTACCTTATCGACATGTGTAGCAATATAATCTATTTGGGCCCAAGACATGACCCAAATAGGGTATGAGAAATAAATCACTGTAGGAAACTACCAAAGGCCCATTCCCAACTGTCATTGAAAAAGTGCAACAGTAGTGTAAAATAATGAAATAAAGTAAACTAGGAAGTACTAAAAAGAAACCATTCCTACCAGTTACATTACTATTTTAATAATTATTTGACAATTCAATATAATTGAATTATGAGTTTCCCAAGACTGAGCCTCGACCAAAAATCTCATATACTGTGCCACAGAAGAAACCACAACATGCTATGTAACAAGTAAAAGATAATAATAATACCAAGCTAGTTCTTTAGCTTTGCAGGTACAACATAAGAAATCCCCACAGTGAATATTCAATGTAAACATTCTCCTCAGATATGCAAATCATCACCCTCAGGAAAACAGAAATGAAAACCTCATGTGATTGCCCTCAGGCATAACAAATATTTCCCTCAGGAATATGAGATATCTCCCTCCGGAACAGAAGCTACTGCCCTTAGTCATAAGAAACGTTGCCCTCAGGCTAAACAAAACCTCACACTCAGGCTAAACAGATCCTTTCCCTCAGGCTAAACAAAACCTTCACATCAGTCTAACAGAACCTTTCCCTTAGGAATTCCATCGGGAAAGAAGTAATTGGTCCTATCCCAATGCATAATCAATCACTTATATATGTTTCCTCTCAAGAAAAAATCAAAACATGCTATAATCACAGCATACCCATGAGAATCCTGGCCAAACGACTAAACAAATGAAACTCACCTGCGGGGTGGCCCAAGATTCAAGAAATGATCCCAAAAAGAAGTTTATTATTATTCATTAGATTACCTATGAAATTCTAGGTATCTCAATATTCAAAGTATTAGCCATGTGACACCCTGAATATGGGCGTGTGGCACAACGGTACACTAAATCAACTCGACGGTTGAAATTAAAAAAAAAGACCACCTACCATGATCTCTTGTGATCAATATGCGTGAAAGGCACCTCCCAAAATGACCAAGAAAAATGTAGATATGAGATGAATGATTACCCATTCAAACCTAAATAACTTCCCATAGGAAAAGAATTGGAAGGAGAGACTCAATGTGAAGGATGACCTTACCCGCATGGTTAAAATGAGATGGACGACGAAAGAATCAGAGTCTTAGTGAGCGATCGAGAGCTCCTCCAAGTATCGACCTCCTCTCCTAAAGCTCCTAGTGATTCCTCTTCCTCCTCTACCGAATTAGGAGGCTACAACATGTTTTTAACGAACAAACATAACTACACGGCGTGTACTCTCAAGTACACGATGTGTACATTCCTTTTAAACTTTTCCTCTGACGGCTACTTTTCACCACCTCATTGTTCATCTGCCAACTTGATTACACGATGTGCATTACTAATTACATGGCGGGTACTATTATTCCTCTGGAGGCTACTTCCACTGCCTTACTGTTCACCTGCCGACGAATCACACTGTGTGTATTACTATGTATATGGTGTGTAGTTAGTTTTTACACCCTTAAATGCTGACAAGCCTACACACCCTGTATTCTCATAAAACATAGAAAAATTACACATTAAGTGTACAAAAGTAAATGGCGTGTACCCATAAATTTGAGATTTTTCCAACATTTCCCTTGTTTTCTCAAAAACAATTAAGGAAAATTGAAAAGAAGAAAGTTGTACCTCAAGAAAAAAAACCAGGTTCATACAAACATCACCCCTAAAAAAATTCGTCCCCGAATTTCCCTTCTGAAGGTGGTGAAGATAAAGCCAAGAACAATTCTAGACATTGAGCATGTATGTTGGTCTCCCACACCCAGGTTTCCTCCTGCACTCATCCATGCTTCCATTTCACTGGTACAATAGGAACTTACCGGCCTCAGAGAACCTTCATGCTTTAATCCACAATACAAATCTGATTCTCCTCAGAGGAGGCATAAAACTAAAGTTCAACCTCCTTGTGCTGAAAAATGTGAGATGGGTCTGAGTGATAATGGAACAGTTGAAATATATGGAAGACGTTGTGCATGGCCCGGTACCTCAGTGGTAATTGCAACCGATATGCATCTGGCATGACTCTCTCTAGAATCTCAAACTTCCCTACATACCTCGGTGAAAGTTTACCCTATCTCCTGATCCACCTGCGTCCAAGCCTTGGTGAAACACACAAGAAAACCTAATCCCCAACCACGAACTCCAAGGATCATCTGTGGCGATCAACATAAGATTTCTGATGATACTGTGCATTAGTCAACTGCTTCTGAATCAAATGAACCTACTCTGAAGTCTCTTACATGAGACGTTGTCCCAGAAAAGCTGCCTCACCTACCTCCAACCAGCACAAAGGTGATTGGCATGGCCTGCCATATAACTCCTCATAAGGTTCCATCTCAATAGTTGTATGCAAACTATTATTGTATGAAAACTTAACCAGGGGTATGTGCCTCTCCCAGGATCCCCCAAAGTCCAGGAAGCATGCACGTAACATGTCCTCTAGCACCTGTATTGTACGCTCTGACTGGCCATCGGTTTGAGGGTGGTAAGCTGTGCTTAGAAGCACCTATGTACCCAGTGACCTATGAAAAATCCTCCAGAAAAGAGATGTAAATTAGGCATCCCTATCTGAAATGATAGAACTAGGGACCCCATGAAGACGCACTACCTCTCAGATAAAAAAATTCTTGATCTCATCAAAAGCGAAGGTCTCCTTGATCAGAAAAAAGTGAGCTACCATCGTATGTTTGTCCACAACAACCCTTACAGCATCATTACCTTGAGGTGACCTCGGCAACCTGGTCACAAATTCCATAGTGAGATCATCCCATTTCCACTCCGGAATGGTTAAATGTTGTAATAGTCAGGCTGGCCTCTAATGCTCCGCCTTCACCTGCTGACAGGTGGAACATCTAGTAACAAAACCTACTACCTATATTTTCCTAAATGTCCACCAAAACTGACGCCTTAAATCACAGTACATTTTGGTAACTCCTGGATGCAATGCCCAAGCTGAAGCATGAAATTACCGCATCTACTAATCGTGTATATCCCATTGAACCCACACTCTTCCATGGATATGTAGTACCTCATCATCGCATATCGTCCAACCAGGACGAGGGTTCTCACTTGCCACTGAATCCCGTAGAACTAGGCCTTCTGAATATGATAGCTATCTTATCCACACTCAATACATGAGGGTATAAGTCACAGTTAAGGATGAAAGATTGGTTCACCCCTGACTATCGTACACCTCCAAATGCATCTCAGAGAATAGATTCATAAGCTTCCACTCACTAATGGCCTCCTGCACTACCTATATCTGAGTCCTACTCAGTGCATCAGCTACTGCGTTACCCTTACCTGGTGTATAAGTAAGCTCATAGTCGAAGGACTGAAGGTATTCAATCCTCCTTCGCTGTCTCAAATTCAATTCAAGCTGGGTAAATATGTATTTAAGACTTTTTTTTTGTCTATAAACAACACAAAATGCTCTCCCAATATATAATGTATCCAACAGCGTAATGCATGAACAACTGCATCTGACTCTAGATCACACATCGGGTAATTCCTCTCATGTGGCCTCAACTTCCGAGACCCGTACTCAACATCTCAAATGCCCTGCATCTACACTGCTCCCAACCCAATACCCGATGAATCACAGTAAACTGTACAGCTCTTCCCTTGTTCTGGAAGTATCAGGACTGGTGCTGATTTCAACCTTCTCTTCAACTCCTGAAAGGATGTATCGAAGCTCCTGACTAAACAAACATCATACCCTTCTTAGTCAAGCCCTTAAAAGGTTCTGAAAAGCGAGAGAAGTACCATATAAAGGGCATGTATTAACTAGCCAGCCCCAAGAAGCTCTATATTTCAAACATGTTCTTAGGATTCTCCCAGAAAACTACTGCTCTCACTTTTTATGGGTCTACCGCAAAACCTGCCTCTGATACCACATGGTAACGTCCCGGATCTGGGTTCCACACAACGGTTACCTTGAACCTGGTTGGCCACTAGACCTCAAGTGTATTTCCCCAAACGCCAGAGGTTTCCGACTAGAATCAAGGGCCTAAGATTTATAGTGGGGAAACTATGCCCCCATTTGTCAAAGTGTAGCGCAGTGCAAATAAATATAAACATACAAAAGTGGAAGCAGTAAACAATATAGACTTGAAATGGAAAATGGAACTGAAGTAAAAGATAACCAACATTCATATACATGATGATGAAATATGTCTCTAATTCTATGAAATCATCCAAAATAGGACACACTACTATCTGATACAATACAGCACAAGGTACAAAGTAAAGAAAAACAAAAACAAAGCAGTGCAATGGGAACGTAGTAGCATCGCAAGCTTAAGTATAGTCTAATGATATCCTACTCCTCTGTAACAATCATGTACCTGTGCAGGGGCCCTTTCCCTCATCAACACCTATAGCAATATAATCTGTTTGGTCCCAAGACATGACCTAAATGGGGTGTGAGAAATAAATCCCAGTAGGCATCCACCAAAGGCACGTTCCCAACTGTCAGTGAAAATGTGCAACAATAGTGTGCAATAATAAAATTAATTAAACTAGGAATAACTCAAAAGTAACCATTACTACCAGTTACATTACCATTTTACTGATTATTTAAAAATTCAATATAATTGAATAATGAGTATCTCTTAACTTGGACTTGACCAAGAATCTCTTATACAGTGCCACAATAGAAACCACAATAGAATATCTAACAAGTAAAAGATAATAATAATACCAATAATGTTCTTTAGCTTGGCAGGTACAATGTAAGAAATCACCATAGTGAATATTCAAAGTAAACATTGTCCCCAGACATGCAAATCCTCACCCTCAGGAAAACAGAAATGAAACCCTCACGTGACTGCCCTCAGGCATCACAAATATTTCCCTCAGGCATATGAGATATCTCCATCAGGGACTGAAGTTACTACCCTCAGGCATAAGAAATGTTGCACTTAGGTGAAACAAAACCTTTCCCTTAGGCTAAATAGAACCTTACCTCAGGCTAAACAGAACCTTTCCCTCAGGCTAAACAGAACCTTTCCCTCAAACATTCCATCCGAAAAGCGAGTAATCAGGCTGAGCCCAATGCATAATGAAGCAATTTATATATGTTTCCTCTCAAGAAAACATAAAACAAGCTATAATCAGGGCATACCCATAGTTATCCTGGCCAAACGGCTAAACAAGGGAAACGCACCCGCGGGGTGGCCCTATATCAAAGCAACGATCTCAAACATCAGTTTATAATTATTCATTAGATTACCTATGCAATTATATGTATCTCAGAAGTCAAATTCTTAGCCATGTGACACCCCAACCTTGGGCGCATGGCACAATGGTACAAAAATCAACTTAACAGTTGGAATTAAACACAAGAACACCTACCTCGATCTCCTCTGCTCGATATGCATGAAAGACGCCTCCCGAAATGACCAAGAACAACATAGATCTAAGATGAATGATTACCCATTAAAACCTAAATAACTTCCTTAAGGGAAATAATTGTAAGGAGAGACTCAAGGAGATGGAAGACTATACGAGCTCGGTTCAAACGAGATCGACGGTGGAAAAATCAGAGTCTTGGTGAGTGATTAGGAGCACCTCTAAGTCTCAGCCTCCTCTCTCGCAACTCCTGGTGAGTCCTATACCTCCTTTGCCGAATGAGGAGGCTACTACATGATTTTAATGAAAAAACATAACTACACGATGTGTACTCTCAAGTAAACGACATGTACTTTCCTTTTAAATTGTTCCTCTAGAAGCTACTTTCCACCACCTCGTTATTCATCTGCTGACTTGACTACACGGTGTGTATTACTATGTACACAGAGTGTACTATCATTCCTCTGGCAGCTACTTACACCACATTACTATTCACCCACTGACTGATCACACGGCGTGTATTACTAAGTACACAGTGTGTAGTTTGTTTTTATACCCTTAATCCCCGACCAGACTATGTGCCATGTATTCTCATCTCACACTACCAAAGTGCAGGGCGTGTGTACAAAAGTACATGGCGTGTACCCATAAATTTGAGATTTTTCCCACATTTCACTTTTTTCTCAAAAACACTTATGGAAAACGGAAATAGTACTAGAAAAAGGTGTCAAACTGCACTAGTCTGCACCACTAGCTTCCCAAAGGTTATGCTTAGTAATCAATGTCTGGTTCACAATAGCCAACATTTTAAGCATCATGAAAACATTCACTAGTTCTCATATGTCATATCAAATACCATCCTCAAAGCGTCTAGCCCTCAACGTCTCGTCACCCACTAGAACAGGAGAAAAACGTTGTATCTCGGTGAAGCGAGCAGAATAGTCCATCACTGACATGGTTCCCTACAACAGATTCATGAAATCTAGAACTCAATATTCCCTTAGCGTCTCTAGAAAGAAGAAGTCATAGAATACTGCCTAAAAATCTTCCCACACCATGTATCGGTGATTCTCATTCTGGATGGTAACATGCCACCATCTCTTGGAAGAATCATGCTGCATGTATGTTGCGAGCTTGACCACCCTCCCAGGAGGCGTCTCTAAATGCTCGAAGATCCTATTCATAGAAGCTAGCCATGACTCCGTAGCCTGTGGTCCACCATCCCCTAAAAACATAGGCGGATGTTGCTGCTGGAATATACATGTTAGCTCTGCCACAGATGTGGAAACCAGCGGTGGTCCCTGGAAGGTCTACATGAACCCCATGAAGCCTTCACTGAATTGTGCATCCACACCTGCATCCGGTATAATGGCAGGCACTGCATCTGGCACTGTTGGAGGATCCATCGGTAGCCCCTGGCCTACCATCTTTAGAGTATAATCGTCACCACTCTCTTGGCGAGAAACTCGATGTCATCTCAACGACATGACTCTACATGGCCAAACACACACCTTTTATTAAGATCATCGAGGACTAAGATCTAGAAACATAATAAGGAAACATGAGAAAGAAAACATTCATGTTATACAAAACATAACTACATGGCGTGTATAATAATTACACGGCGTGCTCCCTTAAGTCTTTCACATGGGCGTGTACTCCTACCAGAACTGGTCATGTAACACCCCAAAAACATGGCTTATTGTCCTTACAAATGGTGTGTAATTAAATTTTATTCCCCTTCTTGAGTCCTTCTACACGGCTAAGCCACACGTCTCCCCTTAGAATAAGGTTACATGGCGTTTTACACCCACACACAGTGTGTACACCACCCTATTTCCCCAGCCACACAGACGTGTCCACACTGTCTCTCACCGGTCAAGACTACATGGCATGTCCCACAGTTACAGGGTGTGTACAAGACGAGCTTTATCAACCCGTGTTGTTTGAGACACGGCTGGATACACGGCTCAAACTACACAGTGTGTTTCAAAAGGACACGGCGTGTACTTGAAAAGATAACACTGATCCATGTTGTTAGCTACACAGTTGGATCCCAAGATTACACTACACAGCGTGTTCATAATTGACATACCATGTAAAAGCTAATATTTCTCAGTCTGTGTTGTTAGTCACATGGGAAGACATAGGGTCACGAAGACATGATGTGTACAGCCGGTACATAGTGTGTCCCTACGCAAAATCTGGAAGACCCATGTTCCCTTCCACATGGTGGGTTACATGGCCTTATACTACACAGTATGTATATATAAGTACAGGGTATGTTCTTAGAAAATTTTCTTCTCTTCCCAAACAGAAGATTATAGGGCATGTGTTCATAGAACCACACGCCGTGTTGTCTGGTTTTCTAGATAGAAAACCTCATAAACTACTCCGGAGCTCATTTTTCTTTAATTTCAATCATCGGTATGCCAAATTCTAATCCGTGAGGGCCCGTACTCCCCACGAACCAAATTTTAGCACATGACCATGCACATTATAGAACAAAAGGCAACAAAAGGCCGGATAATGATCCGCCAAATTCTGGCCCAAGAGAGCCCATACTTATCAAGATCCAAATTTTAGCGTCCATAAACCCAAGAATAACATGTACCAATACCCTATCAATAATAGGCACATCTATCAAGACACCTATCACAACAATATTCATTTTCTATCACAACATCTATCACAAAAACATTCAATTTCTAATGAACATACCTAGCATGGGACTATGAAGGACTTGTGATTCTATTATGTGCCTAAATAATGCAGGAGATGGTATACTCTCATCTCGTCGGGTTGCAACTAAATAGAACCCATGTAAAAAATTATAAATAGCACACCACAAGTGCATCACCCAATGGTGAAAATCCAATCAAATGTAAAATTGAAAAACTAGAATAATTGAAATTAAACAAGGTAGATTGGATTTCCCTATAAATGGGTTCTCTAATCCCTGAATGAACTTATTACCAAGTACCAATTCCGTCATATCCTTGTCTATAGGCTTCAAAAAATAATTCAATGAAAAGGGACCCCTTTGATACAACTTTATAACATTTTGGATCTGGGTGCCACACAATGGTTGCCCCGAACCTGGTTGGTCACATGACCTCAAGTGTATTTCCCCAAATGCAAGAGGCTTCCGAATAACACTAAGGTACAAGGACTATTTGTGGGGAAACTATGCCCTCATTTGGAAAAGTGTAGCATAGCAGAAATAAATATAAACATACAAAATTGGAAGAAGTAAACAATATAGACCTGAAATGGACAACAGAACTGAAGTAAAATATAACCAACAATTATATATATGATGATGCAATATGTCTATAATTATAAGAAAGTAGCCAAGACAGGATACACTACAATCTGATACAATAAAGCACAAGGTACAAAGTACAGAAAAAAAAAGCAGTGCAATAGGAAGGCGGTAGAATCGCAAGCCTAAGCTCGGTCACATGCTCTCCTACTCCTCTGCAACAATCATACACCTGTGTTTGGGCCCATTCCCTTATCAACAACTGCAGCAATATAATCTTTAGGGGCCCAAGAAATGACCCAAAAAAGTTGTGGGAAATAAATCCCAGTAGGAAACCATGAAAGGATTGTGCCCCACTGTCAGTGAAAATGTGCAACAATAGTGAGCAATAATGAAATGTAGTAAATTAAAAATTACTCAAAAGTAAACATCCCTACTATTTACATTACCATTTTAATAATTATTTCACAATTCAATATACTTGAATTATATGTTTCCCAAAACTTGGCCTCGACCGACAATCTTTTATACAGGGCCACAGTAGAAACCAGAACAGGAAATCTAACAAGTAAAAGATAATAATAATACCAATCTTGGGATTTAGTTAGGCAGGTACAACATAAGAAATCACCACAGTGAATATTCAAAGTAAACATTACCCTCTGACAAGAAAATCCTCACCCTCAGGAAAACTGAAACAAAACCCTCAAGTGACTGCCTGATGGTATAAATAATATTTCCCTCAGGAATACGAGATATTTCTCTCCGGAATAGAAGCTACTACCCTCAAGCATAAGAAATGTTGACCTTAGGCTAAACAAATCCTTTTCCTCATTCTAAACAGATCCTTTCCCTCGGGCTAAACAAAACCTTGCCCTCAGGCTAAACAGAACCTTTCCCTCAGGCTAAACTAATCCTTTCCCCCAGGCATTCCATCAGAAAAGAAAGTAATGGGGCTATGCCCAACACATAAGAAAGAAATTTATATGTGTTTCCTCTCAATAAAACTCATAACATGATATAATCACATCATACCCATGGGTATCCTGGACAAATAGCTAAATAAGGGAAACGCCCTAGTGGGGTGGCCCAAGATCAAAGCAACAATCTCAAACAACAGTTTATACTTATTCATTATATTACCTATAAAATTCAAGGTATCTCAATAGTCAAAGTCCCAGCCATGAGATACCCCGAACATGTGCGCGTGGCACAATGGTATCCAGAATCAACTTGAGAGTTGAAATTAAACACACGACCACCTCCTTCGATCTCCTATGATCGATATGCATGAAAGGCGCCTCCCGAAATGACCAAGAGAAACATTGATATGAGATAAACAATTACCCATTCAATCCTAAATAACTTCCCATAGGGAAATAATTGGAAGGAGAGGCTTAAGGAGAGGGAACACATTATCCACATGGTTCAAACGAGATCTATGATGGAAGAATCAGAGTCTCGGTGAGTGATCAGGATCTCTTCGAAATATCGGCCTCCTCTCCCACAACTTTGGGTGAGTCCTCTACCTCCTCTTCTGAATGAGGAGGCTACTGCCTATTTTTAATGAAGAAAACATAACTACACGGCGTGTACTCTCATATACATGGCTTGAACTTTCCTTTTAAACTCTTCCTCGAGTGGCTATTTTCCACTGCCAAATTGTTCATCTACCGACTTGATTATATGGCATATATTAGTAAGTACATGGTGTGTACTATCATTCCCCTAGAGGCTACATCCACCACCTTACTGTTCACCTGCCGACTGATCACACGGCGTATATTACTAAGTACATGTCGTGTAGTTAGTTTTTACACCCTTAATCGCCGACAAGCCTTCATGCCCTGTATTCTCATCCCACACTACTAATGTACAAGACATGTGTACAAAATTACATGGCTTGTACCCCTAAATTTGGGATTTTACCCACAGTTCCACTGTTTTCTCAAAAACACATAAGGAAAAAGCAAAATAAGAAACACGTACCTCAAGAATAAGAACCATGTTCTTATAAAAACCATAATGGTTAGTGATGTTTTCCAAAGTGTTTAAAATAAGGTAAAACGTTGCATAAATTTTAGTTCTGTGAAAACATTATACATTAACTCAAATATTTTACTAGTTTTAATAATATATATTATTCATTTAACTGATAATATTATTTTATAAATTTAAATGAAACTCATTAATTTTGAAAAATCCAATTTTTGGCGTAGAAATGCATTATGAGAAGTGCTAGATGAGAGGTAAGGAATGATATCTCAAAAATTATGGGTAAAATAATTTTCATTAGGAATAAAATTAATTATAGAATTAAAATAAGCCTATCATTACAGTTTTTTTGAAAAATGATCACCATTAATAAATCATTAAGATGCTAAGAAACCCAAATATTTAACTTTAAGACTCATCCTTTGGATTGAGTTTAAAGACATTACTAAAGAAAATTTCTGATAGAACCTATCCATATGAACATGATATGATATTTTAGGGTTTAAATTTGTATAGATTATAGAGTTAAAAACATAAAATGTGTTTTGGAATGATTAGAATGACTCCACTTTTATAGATAATATTAAATTTGATTTACAATAAATATTCATTCATTACAGGTTAAGATTTTAATTTTAAAAAGTTGTGGGGATCATAATATCACCACATATGATATTTTATATCACTTCCGACATTAACATGATAGAAAATACGTTTTTTGGAATTATTTATTAATATATTCTATATATATATATATATTAATTTAATAACCTTTAAAAATAATTTTCATTGTTATTATTTTCATTTGACTTCATAAATATATTCATATTAGTGGTTTTGAGGTTAAAATATTTAAATAAACACATTGATATAATATTAGTCTCAAATAATTGTGATTTTGTAAAATTCAACTAAACCCTATATCATTAAATATGTTCTAACCAATTTATTTTAGTTCTCACAAAAAATCACAAGAATTATGTAACTACAACAAAAATATTTTGAATAATTTTCCAACTATTTAAATTGTAAATTAAAAAATTAAAAAAATTTATATTTATTTAGCCTTAATAAATATATAATAGGGCCACTCATAATATATTGTTAATACCACAGATATCATAACAAAAATTTTATGATATTACCTAGAATTTTTTCATTGTGTGCTTAAACTGTTTGGCCATGTGGATAATTACATTAATTTATAATTTCAAAATTCATAAATATTTTAAAAATAATATTCCTTACATATTTCTATTAATTCAGAGAAAATATTCATCCTTTATAAATATTTTCACTAATCTAACAATCATGACTTTTCATATGATCTGCAACCACTATGTGTGCACTGATAAATTATTTCATATTTATATTGATTTTGAAATAATTTAAAAATATGTCAATTTTATTATAATTTTTTAGACCCTACATAAATTTAATAAATTTTTATCACTTAATTATATCATGATGATCTAATAAAAGTTATGCTATTTATAAAAAGTGAATTTTTAAATATTTTCAAAAATTGTCAATCAACTTAGAAATGATTAATAAAATTACTCTATGAATATTTTGATATTTTAATAGTTGAAATATATTAATTTAATAGAATAAAAATTAAGAAATTTTGAAATTTTACTTTTAAATTAAACCATATAGTAGAAGGAAAAAATATAATCAAAATAAAAATTATTCTTTTTTAAAATGAAAAAAACATATTTTTTTCATAGCTTGATCAAAATATTGAAGAAATTATGACAATTAATATTATTTAAAATATATATAATTAAGCTGATATACATGTGTAATATCTCAAAAAATGAAATAATTCATGATATTATTCTGAATAAGAACATTTGGTATGAAAATTCGATAGCCTTAAAAAACATCCTTTATGAGAAAAAAATATAAAATAAATAATAAAAATATCACTATTAATTATTCATCTATAATATAATAATATTTTAAAATTAATAGAAATTTTACTTTAATAAATAAACATTAATAAAATGAAAATTTATTAATCCAAAACAAATTATTTATTTTAAAAATTAACTATTTGTCTCTTATCCATATCAATGTTAACATCAGAAAAATTCTTATTGAATAAAAAAATATAGTATAACTATATAAATATAATTCTTGTCATTGAACACAAGAAACATTCAAATACCCTCTTATCACAATCCAAGGATCGTATCGATATAGAACCAATATAAATACTCATTTCCAACCATAAACAATAAAAATTGAGACAATGTGAATGAAATTAATGCAACCATTTTTGTAAGAAAAAATACAGGGAGGAAGTCACTGAAATATTACATGAATCCATTGATTTCAAAATTTCATCATCTTAATGAACCATATATATAGCCTGAAATTGCATTTATAATCATGATAAAGCACTTTTAACATGACACCGCTATAATGTATCACCCCGCTCATGTCATTATTATTTACCTTGGGCACTACATACTCAGAAATGAATAAAATGACCACAGAAACCCATATTCCCAAACATCAATGGTACTATTATCCCTTCCCTAGTTATTTTAATCTATAGAAATTTTATACCAATATCCAAATATTGTTCACTCCATAAATTCTACCACATGTATCCCCTCATCTAAAATGATAGTGACTCCATATGCCATTGGAGGAATTGAGATCACATGTGACCTAACTTGTTTCCATGGTAATATATAATGAAACCTCTTTCTAGATGTCGAAGGGAGGAACAACTAATTTAGAGACCCTATTCATTACTTCACTAGTTTGAACAATGAAATATATTCAACATACATCAAAAGAATTGTTACTTTTATACATAGTAGAATCCAACATCTGAAGGAACAAATCTTCATTCAGGATCCTCGGAACTTCAATAGAGTAATTTGAAACTATATATAAATGGATGGGTGTTTCATCTGTAACCCCTACATAAAATTAAACATTAATATCCTATCAATTGAAACCTCTCTATCTATAAACCATATAACCAATTTTCCACTCTCTATCTCTCTCTAAGATAGTCATATGTTGTTGGTAAGGAGGAAATATGAGGATATAGCTTGAATGATAGTGTTTCACTCTCATCTCTTCTCTCTTGGTGTTATACTATAGGTCAATGTTGTGATATTCAATTAAAATTATTAACATAAATATTAGAATACATTATACAATAATTTTTATTATAAAAATTTATGCTAATAAGTAAAAATTATATTATTATAACACTCTATATAAACATTGAAAGAGTACCATTGTATGTATGGAGTTACTATATGTGTTGTTGACCCCAGATAGTAGGATTAAATTTGTAATAGTATACTAATTCCATATATATTTTATATATAATTATACTATAGTAATATATATTAAAACATTGTATGTATTTATATTGTGAATATTATTAAATGAACTTGTCATTATAATCAATATCTTTAACCAGGACAAAAAAATATGATTTTTATGCGAGTCCTACGTAATAAAAAATATTAATAAATGAATACCACTTTTTTACATGGGTCCAGAATATAAAAAATATAAATCACAAGTCATATTCATGAAATTCATAAAATTTTAATGCTCAAAAACCAAGAATAAAAATCTCATTCATCGAAACATATACATCCTCTATATATGCGTAAATTAATTATAAGTAATAGTGTCAATACCTTTTTTTTAAAACATTTACCTCAATGTACCAATCCCAAATTTAATTAAAAAATGATAAATCGATTGCTAAAAAATTTAGTGTCGCCTAAAATTTTTTACTCATTTATGACTGAATCAGGTTCTGAAATCCCCACATATACCTCCTCATGCTCAAAATATTATATACTAGAATTGATTATATTGTAACATAATTTTGGGAGACTATACCCACTATATTAACTAACTATAAATAATATAAAATTATTTTATGGTAAAAAATAATTGAAATATAATATTGTAACTCTGAAATAATCATAAAAAGTAATACAATAATTAGGAAACATAAACCTTTTTTTTAAATGATCTACTATAATCGAACATAAGATACATAAATATAAACAAGACCACCCATTGGAAAACATATTAAACTTGGTAATGAAATTAAAAAAATATTTTCGAAAAAACATATTTCTGATCCCCATCGTGGTCACATATCATAACTTTAACCATTGCTCCCTAGATTACATCTCCACCTAGGTAATTCAATTACCCTTAACTTGGTCTCAAAATATGAAACCTACTCATGTACTAGTGAACACATGTAATTTGTTGGAAATATCTGTATGAAATCACCAATAGTTTCCCTAATCATATCCAATATTTATAAATTCTCGAATGTTCAACATGTAGATTATAAAATTGTTGTATAAAATAAATATAATATTATATTATGGGACATTACAGGAACATATAGTCAACCATGCCAACATATGATAATGTATGTATCGATACTAAACATGTCACATAACAATATTATGGAACAATAAAATTTCCATCAATGATATAATTACAGAAATACAATGTATACTATTTGGAAGTACACCCAAATATATAACCATTTATATCATGGTTGACATAAAAACAATTCTTCCCACTAACTCATCCATGGATGGATGTGAACAATACATATATCAAAGTTTATCCATTTTTTATATCTAACTGAACAGGCCCTCAAATATATCCTTGATTTTCTTTACAACCTTATACATTAACATATATTTTTTGATTGTATTCCAAACAACCACACCTCAAAAAAACCCTTGGATTGACATTACAATCAATCCCAAATAAACCATGTTCTTATATGGAATTATAGCCAACCACAAATTAAGAACATACATGGATTGGAATTACACCCAACGAATTATAATATCATAAAAATTAACACACTCAACATAACAGTAAGAATATTTCATAACTTATTTTAATAATAAAACATTGTTAATAACAATCAAATGAAAACCAATATTTCATTAGGTACATGAAAGTCTGAAAACTCACCCAACATGGATATATTTTTAATATCATGTTGGTTACTCATGAAAAATAGCCACTACCAAATTTCTATTATCATAAAAAATTACAATTAGGATAGTGTAGGATGATACAATCCATTAAATCAACCAAAGAAACATTGGAGGCCATTTAAATTAATTCATGGTCAATACCACATGGTTGGGGTTACAATATGTCACACTATTAATGGAATCATGAAAAAATAATCTCTAATCATAAGGTAAAACCTATATTGGTATTGTGATAATATTATAAAGTCTATATATATAAATTCATAATATACATCAATTAAGTGAGAACATAAAGAGTATAAGTAACCACAATATAGGTAAAAACCATTTATATTTATTAAAATAATGAGTGTATAATATATT
This sequence comes from Viscum album, assembly GCA_963277665.1. Taxonomy (NCBI): domain Eukaryota; kingdom Viridiplantae; phylum Streptophyta; class Magnoliopsida; order Santalales; family Viscaceae; genus Viscum; species Viscum album. Next base: position 1,529,868,564 of record OY728146.1, on the reverse strand, counting down.
AGAGATGAAATTATTGATATAACAATTCTCAGAGAATATATCGTCTAAACATATTATAAATTTGATTATGAACTAGATGGAACCAAAATTAGAGGTTGATGACAGAGAGAATATGGAATGGGGTCAAGTATAATTCACATTCAAAACAGGGTACATTATTAAACTAAATTATTAATTGACATAAAATTATTAAATAAAAACAATTCCCAAGAATAAACTTGGAACTCATCCAACATCGATCGAGAACCAGATACCCCCACATTGTACCGGTCTAAGGGGAACCAGCCACACATTATCCTTTATAAAGTCATCGTCATCCGTAGAGGCCCAGAATGTACTCAATTATAAATAATCCTATGATATTACTTTATAGTCTCCATTAATATACCATGGTATTGGAAAAATTCCAATTGAATTATATGTAACATATTGGAATGTGACATAGTGATATCTAGAGGAATAAAATAATTTTATGGATCACTCAATAATATCAATAATTTTCCATTATTATGATTATATATTATGATAATAAAATATTTTTTGACATGTTCTAGGAATTGATATTTATAGAATTGTGAAAATGTGATTTTTGTAGGAACTTTAAATTACTTTTCAGGTCTATTTTCTAACTGATAAACATAGTCATTTTATTTAGTTCTGAGGATAGTCACTCATATACTTTTTGGATAAAGAGTTCATCTAGGATTTCATGGTGTATTCAAGTGGATGTGATATTCTAAATCATTTTATAAATTTTTTATATTTATTTATATATAAAACTATTGATAGAAATAATATTCATTTAGATACTGGATGTTCAAGAAACCATTACGGATTTTTTTAATGGAAAATGTCTTTCAACCACATAAAACTCTTTAGGGTTATGCGATTTCTAAAAACATTAATAAATCAAAAAAACTATGTCTTTGATGAATACAACTATCATAAAACCCATGATTTATGATTCCCCTATCTCCATCAATAAAATGGGTGACATGTAGGTAGTTTCATATAGAGCCTTAGGAGGTGGCATTCTAATGGTGGAGTAATTGTTATTATTCAACCAGAACTACACTATGTATACTTTATCAGCCCAATTAATATATAAACTATAACATGAAATACTATAAAATATAATTGAGAACCAAAAATAGCATCTCGTTCTTTGATCCTATTTTAAATATTTAATATATACCCCAAGGGAATGGTGTATACAATTCAATATAATAATTCTTCAACAATTTCTATATGAATAAAGGATCATAGGATGAGACAATCTTTGGTGGAAACCCATATAATCATATATTAAAATTCATGTGTAGGATTAACTATAAGTAAACGGAAAAAAGATTTTTATTTTAATTACATAGGCTAACATGATTAATTGGTATACAATTTCCTTGAAACAATCACGAACCTTCACTGAATGTGGTAGTATAATCATAAACTCTATCAATATATTTTCTTAAATTAACATTATAATTTTATGAGTTTGTATAAAATTGAAAAAAACAAACATTAAAGCCTTCACTGATTGACTAGTGAGACATGATAATACATTCTCAATAACACTTAAATTAATTTATTTAAATAAAAATTATCCTTAATATCCTGAAACATCATCATTACGACAAGTTTTATTGTTAATGGAGAAGTGTTATAACAAAAATTCACCTTATTTAAACTTGAAGGAAATATTTTCCCATATTGAACGAGGATGTTGTTCAATTAATAATCAAGGGATCAATTAGGTAAATTGTAAGAAAACATCTGATCCTAAAGGATCTCATAATACATGTCTCACATCTGGTCATCCATTTCTAGATGTAGATTTTTCGGAACACCACTATCAATCCATGGTTTGAAATCTATCATTTTTTAACCAAATCCAAAAAAATAGTATATTTTTTTAGAACATATTTTTTAGCTGAGAATGGGACTTCCTGGTATGGTTATCAGTCACAACATTTTCAATCCACATATTATATACTCTTCTGATGTCATAGTAATATAGGAACTCCAACAAACAACTCAACCACATGTTATAACCACTCGCTGATAAAATTTAACCAACACACTTGGGATCTATAAACAATAATAGTCATTCACTCAGAATATTTTGTCACCAAAAATTTAATAAAAATGTAATTATTTATAACTCTGTGTCTTGGATCACTTAATTATATTACTATATTCTTGTATTTTAGGACCATAATAATTCATAGGCCATCAATACATAATTACCCAACCAAAACCAAACCTAGAATAACCATAAAATATATCAATATGAGTCATTTTACTATAACCCCCAATATCAGAGTACTAGTATAACTCTACTTAAAACATTGAAATCAAATTGAAAAAAAAAGTCTCAATAAAAATTATGGATTCAGCTTTAATGTATTGATTATGGTCCCTATATTTACTATGTAATGATATTTGTGTGTGATGGATAATGTTTTCAATGAAAATGATAGTTATGTAGTTATTAAAACATTGAATTTAAGATTCCCAAATCTCTTAGTCACCAATATCACCACACACACCTCTCATCCATGATACTAGGTTCTAAAGCTTAGTCCTCATGCATGAAGGGTGTAAAATTTTGGTATGCATATGATTTTCATATTATTTCAATATTGTTTCCATGAAGAACTTTTCATCGCCTCTATATGAATCTCATAGACTCCTCACACGCAACACTCACTAACATGGTTTAAAATAAAGGTATTCCATTTTTTCAACATATCATACTCTATAATTACAAATAAATAAACCCCATACATCCCCTTTTTAAGGTATAAATAATGTAAGAGGAGATCTACAATATGACTGCTCATAATCTAAAAATTTAATCATTTTTTTCATCCTATAGTATCCCATGTCTCCTGCATGTGACTTATTATTCCATCCCCAATGTAAAATATAAAAAATAGGCATTAAGACCACTAAAGTGTTTTGAGATATCAAAATCATGAAATACCACTTATTTAATTCACATGTAGGACATGAACAAAGTAAATCATCTTAAAGGTACTATACAAGAGTTCCACATGCCCACATTATCCCAAAGGTACCACAACAAGGAACCACTTTACCAATACATATAAATGGAACCAAACTTATGATCAACATGTGAAACACATCCTAGAGGTGCCATACTGGGTGGGGGAATTCACCTCATTCCAAATTTACCACATTCGTGATCCAAAAACACTCCTCTTCTTATAGATCACAGTCATAGGAGTCACATTGTCTATGTAACTGTAAAGACCCGTAAATTTCAAGGAATGTTTTTTCTTAATTTTCTTTGGAATTTTATAAGAATGCAGTTTCTGACAGCACCTGATTCCGAGGCCCGGTGTGCCCAGAATCATTTTTCCGAAGTTTGGCTCGGGTACGTTTAGTGAACGAACGAGCGGGTTTTTTTAACTTTTGAACTGGTGCTCAGAATTGAATTCTGAGGGCACCGATGGAATCGCAGCGCCGGTATTTACTTAGAAACGCCTCTTCCGGAGTTGCGTTTTCTCGGGTGTGGTTTTTAATTTTTGGGGGTTAAGTGAAGAAAATAAAATAAAGTGGTGCGACAACTTTATTTAATTTCACTTAAAGCCACTTAAATCCACTTAAGCTATGTTGAAGCGGATAGGGTGCAATCCAAAATATCCTACCCTCTTGGTAGGATATTTGTGAGGTGGGGCCTTATGAGCCCCACCGTTTCTTTTCCTCTAAGAAACGTACCCGTGGAAACTCCTCTTTATGAAAGTCAACTGACGCGTTTTCTAAATCCTTAATGCCCCTTTTAATTGGTTGGTTAATTCGTTGCAATTAATTCTATGAATTAATTAGTTTGTTACTTATCTTTGAAATCAATTTTTGGAATGAGATTAAAAATAAGACCAACACTTGTCTTTTGAGAGGTGTCTTGTTTAGAGGATTTGGAGAAATCTCTGAAGCTAGAAGATCTTCATCTTTCTTCGCGAAAAATGCGAAGAACACGAAGAACGCGAAGAACGCGAAGAACGCGAAGAACGCGAAGAACTCCGACCTTCGACGAAAGGCGACGAAGAACGCTGAAGATTCTCCTTATGTGAGGCTTCTTCCGCGACGATTCTTTCCCCGTGACAAATCTTCGATCAACTGCTTGAGGTAGGAGATTTCAAATCTTTTAAATTCTTTTGTGGATTTTATCCTCAACATGGATTTCATTCGTGAAATTAAATCTGTGTGTTTTCTTTAACCCTTGGAGATCATCGACGCGACATCGTGTACCGTTATGACACGATGCCCCTTCCGCGACGCGACGATCCTCTTCTTCCGCTACGGTCAATCGCGCTAAGAACGCACGTTCGACGACTATGATGAGGTAGGGGTTGTTTCTTTTTAAATCTTCATGATTTATATCCCCGATTGTTAAATGTGATTGTTGTGAGACTTTAAAAACCGCTAACGCGGTGGGTGCGGACCAACAAACAAGTCTGAACCCACCGCCCTTCTTGTTGTTACGCGCAGATTGGCGGGCGACGACAAACAGGGCCGCAAGTTTTTTTGTAAGGGTTTGCAGTGAAGGACGAGTCCCGGGACGAGCACTGGTGAAGACCGCGTGCAAATCGGACCACCGAAGTGCCCGGTGGTCTGCGGAACCCCCCGCCACGTTGGCGGCCGGCCGCCAGGATGCGGCGGTTCCCAGCGCGCCGCCGGGAAGACCCGTCGCAGCGGCGCTGGCCAGTACCGCGGCCGCGCGGGACTGCGGAGGAGGGACGCGGCTTAACCCGCGTCAGGGTGTCTCGGAGCGGCCCCCACGCGGGGGGCCGTGACTGCCTTGCGCGGCGCCTGGCCAGCTCCAGCGCGCCGGCCGAGCTGCCCGGCCGGATCGCCGGGCCGGGCCGCACTGGCCGGGTCGAACACGGGTCGGGTCGACCCGGTTCGGACCGACCCAGGGGGGTTGGGCCGGGTCGGTCCGGGCCCAGACCCCCCGTTCTCGGAACTTTTTGGTTTGTTTCCCGTATCTTGAGCTACGGGCCTCTGATTGATGTGCCGTCAGCGGAGATGCGATCCTTGGATCGAGACGGCCGTTTCGTTATATCACACTCAAGGTTTCTAAATACATTGTGTTTGGCCGGGTTGGTTCGTACACGAAACCAACCGGGCCCTCGGAGCTGAAACGCTCATATCTTGAGCCCCAGACGTCCGATTGACGTGTCGTCGACTTTGATGGATTCCTCTAAGTGAGAAGGATCTTTTGGATTACTCCGCCCGAGGTTTGGATGCAGGTGGAGTATGGTTGGGTTGGTTTTGCCTTAAAAACCAACCGGGCCCCTGGGACGAGAAAGCCAATAACTCTCAGACCGGGCGTCCGATTGACACGCCGTCTACAACGTTGAGTTCCTGTTGACCATACAAAACTTTTGGATACATCAACTCTGGACTATGTGTCATTTGATGTATTAGCCTCTCGGCTCATGGAGCGGACCCTCCCGAATGAGCTTGCGTTGTGCGGGAACCCTAGAGCTGGCTGCGACTACTACATTGACGAAGACGACTGTGCAGAGATCCTCAGTGGATTCGACGGCGACGACTACAGCACTCAGCGATCTTTTGTGGGTCAGTGCTACCGATCCTGTGTGGGTATGATCCTGTGTGGGTCGGCGCTCAGCGGTCCTGTGTGGGCCACCGCCTACAGATCTTGTGTGGGTGCGATCCTGTGTGGGTCTTTGCGGGGGTTAGTTACCTATCGATCCTGTGTGGGTCACATCCTTTGTGAGTCATTTCGGGGGTTAGTTACCTATCGATCCTGTGTGGGTCAGATCCTTCGTCGGTCATTGAGAGGGTTAGTACCTATCAATCCTTTGTGGGTCCGACGGCTTAGATGATTCAGTGGAAATATCTGATCATCTCTATCATCATACAAAGAAGTATACCTGTGTGAGCTGAATCCTATTTTACCTTCCTATTTGGATTGTGTTGTGCTATCTAGTGTGGATTTACGTTTTTCTTTCCTGTGTGGACTGGGTTGTACTTGGGTTCGGATGTTGGAGCCGAACGAGAATTGATGACTTAGGTATATGTATGGGCATATACCTAAGCAGTGTCGGATGTTACTTCGTGATTGTATCTTTTCTTTTTCGATTATCCTTTGTGGATTCTGGGAGACCTTTGGGGGTCTCGGGGTCCCTAATGAGGATCTTATACTCACCCATGCACGGACTATGCCCGCACTACGTTGTGTTGGTTGCAGACGACGGACAACGCAAATCGTGGTTGAGGCTTGCGAAGCAGGAAGATACCTGGAGGTGGACCACTGGACTGGACGTACTCGGAGCAGTCGGCTGGACCCGAGGAGTAGTGGAGGCTATCTTTACTCACCCTTCAGGTGGGACTTCCAGTGGACGGCTCGACGATTCGGCTTTAATTTTTAGTTGTTGTTTTCCCTTTCGAGTTGTACTTTACTTTCAGTTTGGGTTTGTATTCTGGCCCACTTACTTCTTTGCACTTACTGTTGTACCAGTTTTTACTTAGTGTTTACTTCTGCCTGCTTGCTCTGTGCTGTTTGTGGTTTACTTTCCAAAGGGAATGCCTTCCCTTTTTCTGGGATTTATGCCTTGGTGCTAGTCGCCATCCCCTGTCCTATGGATGGTGGGCTTGGGGTTGTCACGGCCCGGGCCCCGAGGACGGGTCATGACAAATTGGTATCAGAGGAGTTCGGTTCTACCACAGAACTCATGACTCTGATCTTTTTCTATGTGAAGCAATAGTGTTTAGCGTATTGGGTGCGGTTATCAGTTCTGGGAGTCCAGAGTTGGTGCAGCGGCCGACGTATCCATACACCAGGACCCTGACTTCTGATTTTCGGCTTAATTCACAAAAACATTGATTGCATGTGTGTTTCAAGATTTCTTTGTGATTACTTTTTTTCAGCTCACCAGGTATATTGTTCTGACCGTGGCACACCTGTTTCCTTTTCAGGATGGCCCCACGATGGCAGCCAACTAGGGTTCCGAGAGTTGAGCGTGACGACAGCCCACCGAGCGACGAGGCCTCGGTGCAGGGCCCTTTGACAGCTGAGGCACCGGCAGTACCTCTACCCGCCGAGCCACTGATGCATCCAGCCCCAGCCGCTAATGATGCACGTCGCCTTGGAGCTCTGCACGAGTTTCAGCGCCAGTGACCACCCAGGTTCCGTGGGGAGACGGACCCCCAGGCAGCCGAGGTCTAGCTGGAGGCAGTGGTGCGAGTTTTCCGGTTAGTGAGGACACCAGCAGACCTCATGGTGATCCTCGCAGTGAGCCTACTGCACGCGGAAGCGGGCCGACGGTGGAGCTTGATGCTCTAGGTGCACGATGAGGCATCTCTTCTCTAGACGGACTTTGAGAGTCTCTTCCGCTCGGAGTTCGTCGCAGCCACCCTCCGTGCGGTGCGCATCTAGGAGCTTCTACATCTACGGCAGGGCAGCCTGACGGTCGGCCAGTACTCGGCGAGATTTACCGATCTCTCGCGCTACTTGAAAGACATGGAACGGGACCCATTCTTCCGGGCTCGGACCTTTGAGAAGGGATTGAGGAATGAGATCAGGGCATCGTTGATCTCCCTCATTATCCCGACTCAGGCAGGAGTACTGGAGCGAGACCTTTTGATCGAGAGCTTTCTTGCTGAGCCTTCTTCAGCAGCGCGACCTACCGCGGGGCAGCACGTAGCAGAGTCTTATGCGGCAGGAAGTCGACAGATGACTCAGGGGTACAGGCAGACCAGACCCTCACGTAGACGACCTCAGGACACTGGCTCAGCAGTACGGGGCACATAACGTGGACCCAGTATTTCAAGAGCCAGGTAGTGCTACACATGCGGCGGACAAGGCCATATGGCTCGTGACTGCCTGACCAACCGTGCCCATGAGCAGCAGACGGTTGAGGGGCCACCCAGGCAGAGGCAGAGGGTCGACCGTGGCGGTCCTTAGGGAGGAGGCGGACGAGGAATAGGAGATGGCCAAGCAGCAGGTGGTGGGCGACGCTTTGAGGCTCTACCACCACCACCACCAGGAGGTCCACCCCGACCACAGGGAGCTGGCGGGCAGAGACAGGCACAACTCCAGGAAGCCGAGGCCTATGACCAAGGTGTGCCCGAGATGATTCGAGGTACTATCTGTGTCTATTATACCCTTGTTGCAGTTCTTATAGACACATGAGCGAGTCATTCTTTCATAGTTGTTGCCCTTGTTCGGATCTCAGAGATTCCGACAGAGTCGTTGGCTTGATCCTTATGGCTAGAGACTCCTACGGGAGCAGTCTCGACGATTATGCACTGGTTCCGGCAGTGTGAGCTTACTCTAGGAGGCAAGAGCTTCGGCTGAGATCTTCTTGTAGCGGTGTCAAGGCCTTACGACGTCATCTTGGGCATGGATTTGTTATCTACAGTCCATGCTCAGATTGACTATATTAGGCGCAAGGTGCGATGTGTACGCACCGACGGGAGTAGGTTCACCTTCACCGGCGAGAAGGGAGCCTTCGCATCATAGGATGGACTTTCACAGAGGAGAGGACAGTCCATCACTCATCAGCTGGCTAGCCTCATCCTAGGAGAAGTTGACATGCAGATTCCTAGTTTTCCTGCAGTGGTGGATCAGTATGCGGACGTCTTTCCCAACGACGTTCCAGGGATACCTCCTCGCAAGGAGGTAGACTTTTATAATGATCTATACCCCGGGACAACCCCGATATCGACTCCAGCATATCGGATGGCCCCCGCTGAGCTTCGATAGCTACGGGTACAGTTGGAGGACTTGCAGGGCAAGGGATTCAACCGACCTAGTGTTTCGCCCTGGGCTTCCCCGATACTGTTCACCAAGAAGGCGGACAGGAGCTTGTGACTTTGTGTCGACTATCGTTTCCTGAACCAGGTGACAGCGAGGAACAAGTATCCGCTATAGAGGATTGATGACCTCTTTGATTAGCTCAAAGGATCACGGTGGTTCTCGAAGATAGACCTCAGGTCAGGCTATCATCAACACAGAGTTCGGGATGAGGACGTGCAGAAGACGGCCTTTAGATCTCGGTATGGCCATTATGAGTTCTTGGTTATGCCATTCGGCGTAACCAATTCTCCAGTAGTGTTCATGGGCCTCATGAAAAGGATATTTCAGCCATACCTCGATCGATTTGTCGTAGTCTTCATCGACGACATTTTGATATACTCGACGACTGAGGAGGAGCATGCCTACCACTTGCGAGTTGTACTGGACACACTCCGAGAGCACCAGCTTTATGGAAAGCTCTCGAAGTGTCAGTTCTGGATACGCGAGGTCAACTTCTTGGGGAACGTCATCTTTGAGGTGGGATTTGCAGTGGATACTATGAAGATTGAGGCAGTGCTAGCTTGGGAGCCACCCAGGAGCACGATGGAGGTGCGGAGTTTCTTAGGAATAGATGGATACTACCAGAGATTTGTTCTAGACTTCTCCAGAGTTACGGCACCACTCTCAGCTCTTACAAAGAAGTGGAAACCCTTTGTGTGGTCAGACAGATGTCATCAGAGCTTCTAGGAGCTGAGACAGAGATTGACCAGTGCACCTATCTTGAGGTTTCTTGAGGAGGGAGTAGGGTACGTAGTCTACTGTGATGAATCAAGGACCAGACTCGGATGTGTCCTGATGCAGGAGCGGGTAGTGATCGCCTATGGATCACGTCAGTTGAGGCCGCATGAGCTGAACTACGCTACCCATGACCTGAAGTTAGCAGCATTGGTCTTCGCTCTGAAGACATGGTGACACTACCTGATGGGAGAGCACTTTACAGTCTTTTCTGACCATCAGAGTCTCATGTACATATTCTCTTAGAAGGACCTGAACCTGAGACAGCGGCGGTGGCTCTAGTTCCTCCAGGACTATGACTTTGAGATAGTCTATACTCCTGGGAAGGGGAACGTAGTAGCCGATGCTCTCAGCAGGAGGACGGGCATTTAGTTACTTGAGGAGGCAACCGAGCAGCTAGCCACCTTGAAGATATCCTTCGTGGATAGAGATGGAGAAGCCTTCCTTCAATCTCTCACGGTCACCCCTCTAATACTGCAGCGGGTCAGAGAGGCACAGCGTGGGGACGCTAACTATGAGAGGCGGCATGTACAGATATCCTCAGGTCAGGCACCTGATGGTTTCTCCTTTGGATCAGTGCATGACTTCCTTTTCAGAGGACATACCTTGGTACCAGTTTCCTTATGAGATGAGGTGCTGAGAGAGTTTCACACTTATCCTTTGGCGGTACATCCTGGAGTGGCGAAGATGTACCAGGATCTCAGATGACAGCACTGGTGGTCGGGCATGAAGAAGGATGTGGTAGAGTTCGTTTCACGATGCCTCACCTGCCAGCAGGTGAAGGCAGAGCATCAGGTTCTAGAAAGCTTGGTACAGCCCTTGGAGGTCCCAGAGTGGAAGTGGGACAGGATATCTATGGATTTCGTGACTAGACTTCCACGCACTTCTAGAGGTCACGACTCCATCTGGGTGATTGTCAACCGACTCACCAAGTCGGCTCACTTCTTACCCATCAGAGAGCATGGCTCATTGGAGAGCTTGGGGCGTATCTACATTCATGAGATCGTACGACTTCACGGTGTGCCATCATCTATTGTCTCCGATCAAGATGCTCGGTTTACTTCCCGGCTTTGGAAGGGGTTGCATGAGGCGTTCGGGACGCATCTATGACTGAGCACCGCCTTTCACCCTCAGACGGATGGTCAGACGGAGAGGACCATTCAGACTCTCAAGGACATGCTCCACGCATGTGTCCTCGACTTTGGTCGCAGCTGGGAGGACCACCTACCCTTTGTGGAGTTTGCGTACAACAACAGCTACCACTCCACCATCGGGGTGGCACCATATGAGGTGTTGTACGGCCGACCTTGCAGATCTCCTTTGTGCTGGATAGACCCTAGGGAGTCGGCACTTGTAGGACTAGAGATGGTCTGGGCCATGATAGAGAAGGTCCAAATCATCCAGGAGCAGATGAGGACAGCACAGAGCCGACAGAAGTCTTATGCTGACAGGAGGCGGAGGCCACTAGAGTTTGAGGATGACGACCACAACTTTTTACGTGTCTCACCTCGACGTGGTTTACGGAGATTTGTCCGAGGTGGCAAGTTTTCTCCACGCTTCATCTGACCATTCCAAGTCCTCAGCAGGATTGGCGAGGTGTCTTATCTCCTGGCTCTACCACCTCAGTTGCACCGGGTGCACGACGTCTTCCACGTATCGCATGTGAGGAGATACGTGCACGACCCGACGCATATCATTGACCATGGGGAGCTGGACGTTGATGATGGGTGACTTTTGCGGAGGTCCCGGTGGAGATCAAGGATCGACAGGAGTGGGTCCTACGTGGACGGTCGATTCCTCTTGTGTGCATCAGATGGAAGTACGAGAACCTCCAGGAGAGCACCTGGGAGCGGGAGGCTCAGATGCGTTCTCAGTACCCACTTTTGTTTCCATAGTTTATGATGTATCTTTACGGGGACGTAAAGCCCTGAGTTGGGAGTGATGTAAAGACTCATAAATTTCAAGGAAATTTTTTTCTTAATTTTCTTTGGAATTTTACAAGAATTCTGTTTCTGACGGCACTTGATTCTGAGGCCCGGTGTGCCCGGAATCATTTTTCCGAAGTTTGGCTCGGGTACGTTCAGTGAACGAATGAGCAGGTTTTTCTAACTTTTGAACTGGTGCTCAGAATCGAATTCTGAGGGCATCGATGGAATCGCAGCGCCGGTATTTGCTTAGAAACACCTCTTTCGGAGTTGCATTTGCTCGGGTGTTGCTTTTAATTTTTGGGGGTTAAGTGAATGAAATAAAATAAAGTGGTGCGACAACTTTATTTTATTTCACTTAAAGCCACATAATCTATGTTGAATTGGATAGGGTTCAATCCAAAATATCCTACCCTCTTGGTAGGATAATTGTGAGGTAGGGCCCTCACGAGCCCCACCGTTTCTTTTCCTCTAAGAAACGCACCCGCAAAAACTCCTCTTTATGAAAGTCAACTGACGCGTTTTCTAAATTCTTAACGCCCCTTTTAATTGGGCAGTTAATTCGTTGCAATTAATTCTATGAATTAATTTTTTCGTTACTTATATTTGAAATCAATTGTGGGCATGAGATTAAAAATAAGACCAACACTTGTCTTTTGAGGGGTGTCTTGTTTAGAAGATTTGGAGAAATCTCTGAAGCTAGAAGATCTTCATCTTTCTTCGCGAAAAACGTGATGAACGCGAAGAATGCGAAGAACGCGAGGAACGCGAAGAACACCGGCCTTCGACGAAAGGCGACGAAGAATGCATACGATTCTCCTTCCGTGACGCTTCTTCCGCGATGATTCTTTCCTCGTGATAAATCTTCAAACAACTGCTTGAGGTAGGAGATTTCAAATCTTTTAAATTCATTTTTGGATTTTATCCTCAACAAGGATTTAATTCATGAAATTAAATCTGTGTGTTTTCTTTAACCCTCGGAGATCGTCGACGCGACTTCATGTACCACGACGATGCAACGCCCCTTCCACGATGCGTCAATCCTCTTCTTCCGCGACGGTCAATCCCGCGAAGAATGCACGTTCGACGACTACGACGAGGTAGGTGTTATTTCTTTTTAAATCATCGTGATTTATATCCTCGGTTGTTAAATGTGATTGTTGTGATACTTTAAAAACCGCTAACGCGGTGGGTGCGGACCAACGAACAAGTCCGAACCCACCACCCTTCTTGTTGTTATGCGCGGATTGGCGGGCGACGACAAACGGGGCCGCAAGTTTTTTTTGAAGGCTTTGCAGTGAAGGACGAGTCCCGGGACGAGCACTGGCGAAGACCGCACAAAAATAGGACCACCAGAGCACGTCTGGGTGTCCGCGGAACCCCCCGCCGCCGTGCCACGCCGGCGGCTGGAGGCGGAGGCCGGCCGCCAGGATGAGGCGCACCCGGCGCGCCGCCGGGAAGACCCGCTGCGGCTGAAGCCGCGGTGGCGTTGGCCGATCCCGCGGCCGCACGGGACCGCAGAGAAGGGACGCGACTTAAGCCGCGTGCGGGTGTCTCGGTGCGGCCCCCGCGCGGGTGGTCGCGGCTGCCTTGTGCGGCGCCTGGCCAGCGCCAGCGAGCCGCCATGCCGGACCGCCGGGTCGGGCCGCACCGGCCGGTTCGGACCCGGACCCGGGTCGGTCCGGGCCCAGACCCCCCGTTCTCGTAACTTTTCCGTCTTTTGCCCGTATCGTGAGCTACGGGCCTCCTATCGACGCACCGTCAGCGGAGATGTGATCCTTGGATCGAGACGGTAGTTTCGGTATATCACACTCAAGGTTTCAGAATACTTTGAATTCGGTCGGGTTGGTTCGTACACGAAACCAACCGGGCCCTCGGAGCGGAAATTCTCATATCTTGACCCCTGGACATCTGATTGACGTGTCGTCGACTTTGATTGATTCCTCTAAGTGAGACGGATCTTTTGGCTTACTCCGCCCGAGGTTTGGACGCAGGTGGAGTACGGTCGGGTTGGTTTTTCCTTAAAAACTAGCCGGGCCCCTAGGACGAAAAAGCCAATAACTCTCAGACCGGGCGTCCGATTGACGTGCCATCTGCAACGTTGAGTTCTTGTTTAAGATACGGAACTTTTGGATACATCAACTATGGACTATGTGTCAGTTGTTGTATAAGCCTCTCGGCTCGTGGAGCGGACCCTCCTGAACGAGCTTCCTGTGTGCAGGAACCCTAGAGCTGGCTGAGACTACTACTATGATGACGACGACTGTGCAGAGATCCTCAGTGGATTCGACGGTGATGACTACAGTACTCAGCGATCCTTTGTGGTTCAGTGCTACTGATCATGTGTGGGTCTGATCCTGTGTGGGTCAGCACTCAGCGGTCCTGTGTGGGCCAGCGCCTACAGATCCTGGGTGGGTCCGATCCTGTGTGGGTCTTTGTGGGGGTAAGTTACCTATCAATCCTGTGTGGGTCAGATCCTTTGTGGGTCATTTCAGGAGTTAGTTACCTATCGTTCCTATGTGGGTCAAATCCTTTGTGGGTCATTGCGGGGGTTAGTACCTATCGATCATTTGTGGGTCCGACGGCTTAGATGATTCAGTGGAAATATTTGATCATCTCTATCGTCATACGAAGAAGTATAACTGTGTGAGCTGAATCCTGTTTTACTTTCCTATGTGGATTGTGTTGTGCTATCCTGTGTGAATTTACGTTTTTCTTTCATGTGTGCACTGGGTTGTACTTGGGTTCTGATGTTGGAGCCGAACGAGAATTGATGACTTAGGTATATGTATGGGCATATACCTAAGAAGTGTCAGATGTTACTTCATTATTGTATCTTTCCTTTGTGGATTATCCTTTGTGGATTCTGGGAGACCTTCGGGGGTCTCGAGGTCCCTAATAAGTAGCTTATACTCACCCCTGCACGGGATATGCCCTCACTACGTTGTGTTGGTTGCAGACGACGGACAACACTGATCGTGGTTGAGGCTTGCGGAGCAGGACGGTACCTGGAGGTGGACCACTAGACGGGACGTACTCGGAGCGGTCGGCTTGACCCGAGGAGTAGTGGAGGATATCTTTACTCACCCTTCAGGTTGGACTTCTAGTGGACGGCTCGACGCTACGGCTTTACTTTTCAGTTGTTGTTTTCCCTTTCGAGATGTACTTTACTTTCAGTTTGGGTTTGTATTCTGGCCCACTTACTTTTTCACACCTACTATTGTACCAGTTTTTACGTAGGGTTTACTTCTTCCTGCTTGCTCTGTGGTGTTTGTGGTTTACTTTCCAAAGGCAATGCCTTCCCTTTTTCCGAGATTTACGCCTTGGTGCTAGTCGCCAGCCCTGACCTATGGAAGGCGGGCTTGGGGTAGTCACGGCCCAGGCCCCGAGGACAGGTCGTGATAGTAACTTACATGGGTTTAAATTTTACATATTCTAATAGATGGATGCCACTTCTACCAGGTCTAACAACTGGGTTCTTCTTCACCCAGGTATTCTATATGGGTAATACACCTCTAATTTTCTATACATTGGTTCAAAGTCACCAAAGTCTCGTAAATGGTTGCAACTTTTATATAGTCCAACACTATTATATTCAACCTATGTAAGACTTCATCAATAACTCTTAATATACTTGAATATTTTATAATAACATGACTTCTACCCATTAACCCAGAAATACATTGATAATGGATCATACCCAATTTTCTTCATAAGAGGATAGGGTCATCATTGTGTTTTAAATGAGGCATTTCATTTATAATTAGGTTCCCAATCATTATTCAATTTGTAAAACCTCTATTGTGTCATGATCCATATCCTTATTTTACCATATCATTAATAATTTAATATTGATTTTCTAATGGGTCTCCATGATTCACTCAGTGGCCCATAAATTTATTATCCTCAAATTTTGTGCAATCTAAAAAAATATTGTTCTAATTGAGTCATCCAGGTTGAATGAGAAAATTCCCCCCATTATGTCTAATCAATAACCTTTCTTTATATAGTTATTACCTTATTGAGTCTATTAGTCTTCCATCGTCTTTTAATAAATACTTTGGAGGTATACATGAAAATATATACCCCCTCTTGGTGTAAATACAATCATATCCCCTCAATTATAGATTCAAATGGACAAGATGATCTAGAAAGGTCCACTCATGTGTAATCCCTACACCAACAATTTCATTGAACTTTTCAACTATATGTCCATTATACATGATACAAAACTTATTGAAATAAGTCCATAAAACAAAAACTTTAATGGGAAATCACTATTTCATTGTTTTATGACCTTAACGGGTACCACAATTTCCCTTCACATGAGAACCAAAATGGTATGGCATGTCCCATTCAACTGCACCAAAATATGTGGGATATGATTCTCGTTATAGGGATACATAATAATCCCATGTAATGGTCCTAATAATATGTTTACAAAACATTCCTACTCATAGTATGATGATACAATTAAATAATATAATATTTTTGGATCTAAACCATATTATAAATGATATGTATTCCCATTGACTCATTATGTTTTTAACATAAATTCTTGGTTTTTATCAATCACTTCCATTGATATAACCAATAAAAAATTATTACTAGAAAGGATTTATAGACATGAAATAAATTTTTATGATATTCCTGAAACGTCCTTAGAAACCATGTGATGAACGTTCTAATATCTCATCTTCTCAGGCAATACATAACCTAATACAATGTTGTTATGTCACAGTGACCTCAAACCATTGGATTGGTAGGTCCACATTGACTAAAAATGTTTGAATGTTGATTTTATGGAAAATGAAAAGGTCAATCCATTTAAAATAAATGAGATCTACTAATTAGGCTATTATATGTGATGTTGAATTAATGAATTCCATGTTTGTGGTTGTTCTATCTTATGAACACATTTGAAAAAACCTTATTTCACATAACACACCATTGAATTCTATTCTCACTATATATTCTTATATTAGTAACATGTGACCAAATACAACATTTTGTAACTAGTTGACATGAAATTCATATGCATATATGGACATTAAGGTCGTGGGATTAGAATCTTGATGTAAGTTATCACAAACCTAGATCATCTGGACTCTCTTAGTTAATTCCATTCTATGATAATACCATCAAATCCAATCCATGATTACATGGGTGTAATGTGATGAGTTTATCTTGGGGTTGAATCCCAAATGGTTATCCTAGAAAATAATAGAGGATGAGAATAAGTTATCCCATTTTTTCATATTCCCCCATATGGAATTAATGTCTATATAGCATAGGAATACAAACTCTCCTATCATTGGTAAGGTAGAAATTTATTTTTATTATATACCTGATACTGCTCTGGATATTCGAATGAGGATTTCATTCTAAAACTATAATAAATAATTTCATATAGCCCAAGGATCTCATTAGGATACTGGGGAGGCTGTTTGGATATATTAGAATTGTTTATCAAAATAAGGGAACCTATGAGAAGGTCTAATTAGTGGATATAGACCAATAATGATTAGGAATTGGTAATTATTTATATTCTCACATACATATATAAATCTCAACAATATATATTAAAATTGATTGAGTATAAAGATTATATCCCTGTTATAACCCATGATTTTTGTTGATATACTCTGACAGTAGATCCTTAGTATAATTACTTTAATTTTATCATTCAATCATGTGAATGTTTTTGTCATTTCTAAGAAACCATACAAGATAAGGTTCATTTCCCCACTTGCATAAATAATTAGGTTAATAATATTATACGGGAAACTAAGGGGAAATCTATTATGTATCTCACTCATGAGTTCCATTTTCCACACTCTATAACCACTCTTATTATATAGGACCAAACCCTAGTCGACATAATATGAATTTATAAAATGATTTATATTCATGGTAAATATTTAATCCAATATAAGGTTCAATCCCTTATAAGAACTGATATTCTAGAGGGTCATTGGAATATTTCTATAGTGATCTAAAAATCATTCATTCTTATATCAATACGATATGTCAAATATGGTTATGGAGTTTTTCCCCATGATACTATGGTTAAAAACTATAGGGTCACCCAATGTATCTTCAATGGATGCCCTCGCCAAAGAAATATGAATTTATTTTAAAAAGGTACATATTGTGATGATTGTTATAGAGGTCCTCAAAATATCATGATGATATAATGGTAAGGTGGTCGTACCCTTTCATGTTAAACAGTAATTGGTAACCATAATGTTTTTCTTTAAGCAATACAAGAATTGGAAAAATTAGGACCTCTACATTATATACATTATCAAGGCCCCCTAAAGGAAAAATTAAATATATTAATTATAGTTCCTTTCCAAGAGAGTGATTCTGGAAACATCCATTATTGTGGTCCTCTCTAGAGTTCTATTTGAACATTCCATCAATATATGATTTATACTCCCTAAAAATGGAAATCCTCATGTAAAATATTATTTTATAACTGTCTCATACTAAGAGGTAATTGAACAATAAAATCCATCTACACCAATATATTTATTAAGAATCTGGTACATCTCATTCCAGTTAGATGGTAGTAAGCGGAAACAATCATCATATACACCTCCCTCAGATAAATTATCCTTTAATGAAACTATTTACATTCTAAATGATTATTCACATATAATAAATAGTGTTTTTGAGACCCTTATTATCAGATAAGGTTGATGAATACTTCCACATTGGTTGAATAAATCTATATGGTCTTGTAGGATGAGTTTTTTGAAAACAAAATATTGATCATGTTCTTGACTATAGATGCTCCCTATTATGACATTCTTAAGACAATAAAACTAGAGTGTATACCATACATCTAACATTAATTTGAAGATACTATATATTATCTCAAGGCCATATACCTATATAATAGATAGTATATGTATAATATTCATATATTCTATGATATTTTTTTAATCAGCATGGAAAACATATCTATGGACCATAAACATGGGATATGTATTAAATGTGAGTGTCTATAGTTTTACAAATTCATTAGTATAAAGGAAAAAAATACATATTTACTGAAACCTCATCTAATATGTGTATCACTAGGTGCTACATGTATTTATTTTTTTATTTCACCAATCTTATTGGAAAATAAGGTCTATCTATTAATGAATTTTGTAACATCATTACATTAGTCCATGTTTTGAAAAATGGATTTTTATATTAATATTTGTCTAAAAAATAAAATCCATGAATTCATAAATCACATAAATAGTGTACTCAGTGGGAGATATTGATTAATAGGCTTATGTATTAGGCTACCATAATGGTCCAAAAATCCTCAATTTATTTCCTTGTTATTATAAAATTGAAGAATAAAAATCCATGAAGGCTTTGATATCATATTCCTTGATTGAATTACAAGAAAACCACAAGACATAATTATGGGATAATTTTTACCACTAATAATAACCCTAAGATAATCAAATATATTGAGGATCCAATATTCTCTTATGGTCAGTCAAAATAAACTTTATCCAATATGGACAGGGGGCTAATTACGTCCCCCAACTTTATGATTTTTAGTTATCATCACATTGAGCATTAAAATATAAGATTATTGTTCATAATTTCATTAAAATATTTATTTATGGATTTCAATAGAACTAGGATATATGACCACATATAGATATTATATTTGAATCACAATCCATAAATAAAATATTTGGAAATAAAATGAAGTAATTTTTAAGCCTCATATAGGCCATTGGGCATAAAAAACACCAATAATAAAAACATTAATGAAGATTATGATTTATCTCTTGAAATATATTTAAAGGGAGATGTAGCCTAGTAAAACTCTCATTTGGTTTCGAATAATAAACCATTATTTTAATCAATAGTTTTTTTATTTCATGCTTTTATACATCATATATCATTAAAAAATGGTAGTTTAATGTAGGGATTAGATTATTATATGAAAATTAATTGCCACCAAAATTGGTTAACAAGTCTTGTGAACTCCAAATTAGAGTAAGACTAACAAGATGGGAGATTTTTTTTAAATCCCACTACCACCTTCTTGGTGATCCCCGAATATAGAAAAACTGAATGTTTTAGAATATCCCAGAAACCACATGAATAATATGAGACTCTCTTTGATAAGGGAATTATTTTTCAATTTGAAATTTATCTGGTGAAATTGAATTAGATCAATTCTATGAGTCACACGTGAATTATATTGTCTGATTGAAACTCACAGTTTAAGGATGGAGAAATAAAATGAGTGAATCCATTTCAACAAGTGGAAATGATTCCCAGAATGTAAATATCATGAATCTATTATACCATAAACACTTGGATCATTATTAACATGGCATAATATTCAAGTGATTGCATCTTAATGTATTTGATGGTGTAATTATCTTCCTTTAATTGATATATACATGACTCCCATATTAGATGAGAAATAAATTATAAAACATAATGAAAATAAATCATCAGTATCATTATGGTCATTTAATAATTCCCTAACAATTAGTGGGGAATTGAAACAAAATAAGGGTCAGGTTTAGTATGGGTTTTAAATAGTGGAATCTATTTGGAGTGAATAAAGAATAATCAATAAGTAATGTAAATTACTCAAAACACTATTCATTTGATCAAAAACATAATAATGAAGAATAATATGGGAATATAAATTTTGATAATATAATTTATTATAAATAATAACAATGGCTTGAATCATATCTAAATATATCCAAACTATTCAAATTGTGACATGGGGATCTATAAATAAGTTTATAATGATTAAATTCATAATGTTAGATATCATAAACATAACTTTAAGTCATTAATCAGTGAAATCCTATAGAAATAGGTAATTACTCATCTAAATTCAAAAATTAAATTCTATCATATCACTAATTAATTACTTGAGGATCTATAATAGAAATATCTGACCACAGAATAACTCTAATTAATTCCATGTATTAATACAAAATTAAATATAACAAGTATAATTTAACAATGAATGAAAGTTTTATATATAATGAAATAAAAAATTTATTGTCAATACATTCACTAGTAAAACTGAACATAAACCATCTATATAATGAATAAGGATCGTAATATTACATGTTATCCCATGTAGATCAGAAATAATATAAATCATTGTTATTTTTTTGGAATAAAAATACCATAAAAATATCATTCAAACATTCTTGATGAAAACTTCCATTTCCCACAAAAACTCACATTGAAAATTAAATTTTTGGGATAATATTATTAAAAAACCACTTTGAAAAAAATAATGAACAAATATAATTGAATTTTTATATAATTGGTAAATTTTGATTCTTAACATTTCTATTCAAGTCATTTATTCCAATATCTTGATTACTATCACATTTTCAATAAAGAGACTAAAGTACCACAATTTAAAAGTAATAAGAATATTCATTTTAAACCATTTTTAAAATTTATAACATGTGAAAAAATTTCAATAATATAGCATTGGAAAATATGATAAACATCATTACATAAATGTATGTAAAATTTGAACATTGATGGAAAATATTCTCGACCTTGTAGAAAAAAATCATTCTTTATTAAAAACATTTTATTATTAGTTGAAGTACATAAAAATAAAACAGTTTTAATTTACATGAATAACCCTTGGATAATGAAATTTATTAGGTTTTAGAAATAATAATAATATAATTCACCTAAAGGAGAATTAAATATAAATAATCCAAAATATGCATGAGATTTTAAAATAAACTCTTACCACTTTGGTAACATTTTAATCATAAGCATACTTAATAACAACCAGCCAATAAAATTTTAAATTCTAGGAATTTAATGGGAAACATGATATATCATATCAATGGAGAAGTATATACACCACATTAAAAATTATGTTGTGAATATGGAATTAGTCTTACAGAATCAAAAGACATATAAAAAATCCATTACCATGATCGTATCATTGAATTGTGAATTTTTCATTGAAGTGATCATTTTTAAAAAGATAATTACTCAAAAAACAAGTTGAAATACAACATAACATAATCATATTACATTTATCACAATATCATGTAATAATAGATTTATTTAATTACACGTATAAACCAATGAATTGATGTTTATTAAGTTAACCCTTACCTTAAGTCAAAATTTGTTCACATGTGTTCAAACATACTATATAATAAATATATATATTATATATACATGTATATTCCAAAAACATAATCACAAAATATCATACCTTATATGATTTAATTGAAAACTATTATCATCAATTTATTAAAATTTCATTATATAAATCAATGTTCAATGTGATAGCTACAAAATTTTTCATTTACGTTTTCGATAAATAGATTTTTTCCTTGTACAATGATCATGGTCCCTTGGTCTCCATAATTTTAATAATTATATAAATATCTTGTATATTCATTATATAAATTGTTATATTCATCCATAATAGGATAAAAATAAAATTGTATAACACCATTCATGGAGGCTATTGGCCATAAATACACAAGAATGATGATTTCAAAAGATGGAAGGAACGAAATAAAGGTAAATAATAATTCACATTTACATAATAATTAATATATAAAATGTACATTATATATTGATAAAGTTTATACTTATTTACTTCAATTTAAATTTTAAATTAAAAAAGCCACATCGCCTCATGGTGGTTATATTCTATACGTACACATGAGAGACATTATTACCATCCAATGAATTGGATGGAGAAAATATATGTATGATATTATAATTAAAAAAGAATATATTTTTCATAGATATAATATATATCCTTTCATTCCAAATTTATAACCACACAAGTAATGTGTTGAAGAATGGTGAATTACACAACTATGTAGAGATGGTAAGACGCATATGCGCACGAGGGTTGTGTTTTCTTCTTATTTAATTGAAAATATAAGTAAAATAGTTTTAAAATAATCATAATAACATATATTTATAATTATAATATTAGATTATATATCTTATTATGGTTACCAAAAATTAATAGGAAGAAGAAGAAGCAATAAATTTGAACGATTTAGTAAAGACAATTACCTCTTATTTGTTAGACTTCTATTAAATTCCTTATTAGGAACACCTTTAAAAGTATTTTCTAGGGAAACAAATATACTTAATCTACATGTATGTGTTGAATAGATAATTTTAGGGTTTCATCTATCTATATTGATCTATGTCATGTGAAAATTCAGATAAAGGGGTCGAATTTTATAATGAAGGGAAATGAACAAATGGTATTTGGAAGAATATAAAAATATAACAAAGTCATTATAAACATAAATGAATCCAAATAGAAAAATATTATATGAAAAAGTGTAATCATAATTATTTTAGAAAAACTATTTTAATATAGTTTATGGGTTTTTAAACCTTATTATTTTGTTTTTCACTTATTAAACAGATAATAATTTTACATGTGGTAATAATGTTTAAATTTTAGTGAATTGTAATTTTACATACAACGAATCAATTATATCATAAATTTCTGATGGATGTTATTGTTGATAATTTGTAATCCACCATTCCCTCTTTCATATTTTTTTTATTTTTTTATGTAATTTAATAAAATATTTTTATCATAAAATTTTATTAATTACATTTTAGGAACTATTCAAATAATTTATTATGGAAAAAAATGATAGTAATGGAATTTGAATCATATCATTTCAACCATACAAAATATATTAATGGTATTTATAATATAATTTTTCATAATAATTTAGAATTTTTTTTACTTGTAATATTATTGAAAACATTTCGTTTATTTTTATATTAATCAACATAATACTATATCTGTTGTGAAATCTTTTAGGATGATTATATACTCAGTAAATATAAGAAATACAATACCAATAAGAAATAATTTATTATATTATTCAAATTTTCATTTATAATTGAACATATCTTCTTTTTATCAGTATAAAAAATGTAGAGATATTAAATTCAAGAGATGTTAATTTTATATAGATAATTAAAATAAATTAATATAATATTAAAAATCAAAAAATAAATATCACCATGTGGCCATATATTAATGGAATAAATGAAAATGGATGAAAGAAATTTATCAAATAAGATAAAGACTATTTTTGGAAAATTTTTGATTGAATATATATTACATAATAATACTATTTTTAGTTACACCATACCCAATTTTTATTTGTTCGTTGGTTGGGTTATGTCACGGGTAGTTTTAGGAGAGAAGATGGAGAATGTCGATGTTTCTGGGCTATGAAATATTGGTTTATGTTATACCCAAAATAAGATCCCCTAGTGTAAACCATGAAACACATTGAAATTGGGGAGTGCCCATTTGGAACACATGTTCCCATACCATGCTCCCAACAAGGAGCAAATTGGGCACCCCATGGTAGCGGTTCACCATTTGGCATATTTTGGAGCGACCTATGGCATATAGTGCGCATGGAATTTTATAATTCTTAAATTTAATAAAAATTAATAGAACCAAATTTGTCCTCCCACAAAACCGTAACTAGTTATTGGTTGAATATCTAGGTATTTGGAGCTCTCAAGGACACTTTTTTCTCCTCCAAATCTATAAAAATTTTGATCAAATCTTGGAGAAAATATTTTAAATCATCTATAGTAATAGATCTCCTCATTTTCCATCTCTCCTAATCTCATCTACTTTCATCATTGTAGTTTTTTAGATCATTTTTTATGGATCTATGATCTGTTATTTTTCGATTTTGAATCTATGTTTGTTTCCATGATCCCCGTTATAAACTTCCTTCATTGGAATGTCTTTTTTTGGTGTTGGGTTATGTGGCCTCCATGTTAATGGTATGTGGTTCCATTTATTTTTGGCCAACTGAGTAACCCTTGAATTTCATGAATAATTATAAATATCTTTCAATTATACTATGAATTAACCATTCATTTTGGATTGGAAATTAGAAATTCATTTGGAATGATATTTGATGAAAAACCCCCAATTCTAATAGAATTAGAAATTATTGTGTGATTTGAAATTTATTTAATTATTTAAATTGATTTATAAGAATAAATTAGCTAAATATAGATTAAATTTATTTTATAAAGAACATATTCTTGGTTTTATTATAGAAATGGAATGAATTGTATAAAACCCCATGTTTTGGAATTTATATGGAAATTGGAATCTTGAAATAGGAACTGGGATTATTGTATTATAAACATACAAAAAAATTATTATTGGTTGATTTTTTGATAACATGTGATCTCGGTATGTTAATGTCTTATTTGGGATAAAACACTAGGATGTAAATGTCCTTGAAAAATATTGATGCTTTACAACTCTATTAAAATTAAATTTTGGAAAATATTATCCCTGATGGGATGTTTATGGTTTCTACTTGTCCATTGTATGAGAGACATGTGTACACATATTGTCTGGAGCACTGAGAAGATATGTTTGAGGATACCATACAATAGAACTATCATACCTCAAGTAAAATTAACCTGTATCTTTTTGTGATTAATTTGATATGAATCTGAAATTTATTATGACCTTATTTATTCATGTTTATTCACATAAATATACAACTTTATATAGAATATTTATTAATCCCTTATATATAAATTTTCCAAGAAATGAATTGAAATGTATGTTTTGTTTTAAATATGATATTGAACTATTGTGACTATTTTATTTTAAATTGACACCATTTAACAGTCTATTATTATTTTAATATTGTTATGAAACACATGGTGAGACCGTACTAGGATTTTAGCTCACACCCTACATTTTCCTTCAGTTGTTTATATATTTCATATGGTAGGTAATGAGAAAGTGAAAAGTTCCACATAAAAGTGGAATTTATTGTTGATATGTTGGAATATGTGTTTTTATTACATTCGGGCTTGGGGTATTTATATTGTATACTTATATGAATATGATTGTTAGGAACAAAAGGGGACTAGATACCTTGAGAGGGGGTGAATCAGGGTATGGATATTATATTTCATAATTCTTTTTCCCCACAAGATCTTGACCTCTATTTTCTATGAGTCACTTTTTTTTATCTTAGGTTGTTAATGTTTATCTTGTTATTTCCTATTTTATCTGATAATGATTCTTTAGAAGAAATGAAAGAAAGTAAGCAGGTAGACACCAAGATTTTCTACTTGGTTCTCCCTCACTGGGCTACATCCAAGGAGTATACAATGGTGATGTTCCGTTCTACCAAATCCACTAATACTCACTTCCAATTTACAATGTTCGAACTAGATCAATTTTATGCCCACGCTCAATGCCTTTACAATGTTTAGGGTTGGCTCACTGCTTTCCAAGGGACAATCCTTGTGTGTCTCTCTATGGATCACTGCTGGTGGAGAGGATTTCCTTCTTCCCCTTCATTTGTTCACTGCTCTGGAAAGGATCCACTCACAGTTTATAGACCAGTAGGTATCTTCGTTATCTCTAATAAAATATGCATCCTTATCTATTGATAGATGCTCTGTTGATGTCCAACTTTCACTCGTTGATGAATCTCACTTTTCATTGGTTGTACTGGGAAAAATTCCAACCTTCACGCAGACTGATATTGACTGGCACACTTCTCCAAGACTGGCGCGCAGGTCTCACCAAACCACATGTGTGACACACCATTCTTCAACCCATAACTTGGGTGACTCACAACCTTTAACAACCAAACAAATATTGGCAATAAACTACCAATTGTCACACTTCTTAATTCCTACCATGAAAGTTTCACTAAACCACTTGTGCTACACTCCCTTCACCAACTCAGAACTTGGAAGCCTCACACCCTATTACACCCAAATCAATATTGGCACACAACTATCAATTGGAGCTCAAATTAAGACTAAATTTACACTTGCATGACCAAACCACCACTTGCGTGACTAAACAACTTGCACTATTGGAGCTCTAATTTTCTCTTAGTGTTAAACTCCCTTTGAAATGAGTAGGGTTGGACATCTATTTATAGTTATTTTGGACACCCTAAGATCTGGCACAAAATTCTCTTCTCCGCACACAATTCTAGCCACACTAGTCTCTATCGCCCGAGTCACTTGCACGACCAAACCAAAACTTGGGCACCCATCTTTCCTTTTCCATATTTTGATGTTATGATGTTGAAAAACATATGGTGTGAAAGTTCCCAAGAATCCAAGACATCAGCGCGCAAGTCCCTTTTCCAAAAACACTTTTCTCCATCTGTCGACTTTGAGGTCTAAAATTTTGGTAAACACTGGAATACAGTGCCACCTTGAATATACTCTGTTTGTATCGACTCCAGATTGTCCATTCATTTTTCTAGGTTATTTAATAAATCATGGATTGTTAACATCTACCCTTGAACTTGGTATTTCACCATGGAAACCCCTTTTGTCAACAAACTTGTAAATCGTGGTCTGTTTTGTCAAAAAACACAACATAGAGCCCCACTTTGTCAACAAACACAATCACCTCAAAAATGCTTCAATGATAATTTGAGATATTTTTTCCCAACAATAATGATATATTATTTAGAGTTTGATTTACCTATTTTACATCTATTATGGTATTATTTGGGATTACTCTTTGAGAATACCAATACGTATCTTTTTCGTCCATTGTGTTTTTGGAAAAATCATTCCTTGCTTTATCATATAAAATTCTAGGTTCTAGTCACCAAACCCAGGAGATCAAGAATTCCCTTCAAGGTAATCCAGTACTATTATGAGCATTATAGTACCAGGGTATCCCAGATGGTTTTTTGAAAAGTTGTATCAGATTATAGTTTTGTGTCATTCCATGATGTCAGTACTCAATATATATCTTTTCAAGATATAGGAGGTTCTTTTGAGTTAGTTCCTAGCCATATCTCAACATAATGAGCCTGAAGTCCCCAAGGGTGGTTTTTTATAGTTATCACAGTGAATATTTTTAGTTATATACATAATTTGGATTTGGATATATTGAAACCAAAATCGTGTTTATCAATATAATTGTATTAATATACTTGTTTATCTTGTTTTAGTGTTGGTCTAAGTAATCTTATGATGTCCTCAATGTTGTTTTCCAATGTTGTGTATAACCATACCTCTGATAAATCATGGGAGTAGAATATAGGAGGAAACTGTCAGTGTAACACAATGATAAAATCCTCTCATGAATGAGAATCAAGGGGAGGTTTTCATGCGTATTGTTGATGCTCTAGGAAATAAACCTACAGCAATTCATGTTTAGGCTCCAATTATAGAACCACAAAGGGATGAATTCCAAATTCAAGATTACAATTGAGTTCACATAAATCCACCAGTGTCTTAAGGATCTAATAATCCTCCAGATCCTTAGGATTGGTTGATCATGATTGATATTTTGTTTTATTTCCTAGATATTCTTTATGTGATCAATATGAAATATAAAACCTACACACTAGAAGGACCTACCAATAGATGATGGGACATAATGGTGACTACAAAAAAATGATGGATGAATGTTAAAGGAATTTAAAAAAAATTCACCAACCACTTCCATCTAGATTCTATGGTATTTTCTAGTTCTATGTAGTTTTTAAAACATGAGCAGGATAACAGGATTTTGAATGAGTATGAAAATCACATCACTGAGATTATTTTGTTTTCATCTGAGATTGTATCATATTGGAAGATTAATAATTAAAAGTTCAAGATGGGTCTTCATTCAGAAATTATTTCCGATGTTTTATTTTGTAAAATATGTTCTTATGTTAATGTTCTTGAAAGGGAATTAATGGTGGGGATAGAATTGGATTGTAAGTCAGGTATGATGGGAGTTCACTTTTCTACTAGTGGTAGTTCTATAATTTCATCAAACAAAATATAAATCATGATGAGTCTCATAGTGGATATTGATTTCAAGAATCATGAAGAACCCCTGTAGTTATTGGAATATTCCATTTTATTTTTTAAAGTGTTGAAATAATGGGCATTTGAAATGGGATTTCATTGAGACACCTCATATATGTGGTTACTCTGCATTATTAGGCCACTTGAATAAGTATTATCATGTATACTATTCTCCATTACGTGTAATGGGATCATTAAAACCTAATTTTACTCCATTTCAAATAGATTCACCATTAACAAAGGGGTTCTAGCCAGAAAAATATGGAATAAATCTTCCTCACATACTGGAACAGTCTCTAAAAGAAACAGATATGTTTCTACTAACTATGAGAGGTACTATCACAATCACTTAATATTTAGTGACTAATTTATTTAATGTTTTTTTATCTCACCCTTCATTTAAACTTGTATTGTTAATATTCTAAATCTCCATATACATATTCTATCTTATTTTATGTGTATTACTACTCTCCTCAAAATAAAGACAAAACATGGTATTTGTTGTCCTATGTGTGTCTTTAGATTATCGTATATTTTTTAACATAGGATATTTTGGTTTTTGAAAATAAAGATATTAATTTCATTTTCATGATAGATTATATCATTTATAAAAAATCCATAAATGATTTTTATCTTCGATAGATCACATTTACGGTGCCCAATGGGGTGTGTCATATCATTCAAAGAGAATGGAACCAATTATCAGGTAGATATAAACCTTATTATCCAATGTTGGAGAATATAATATCATGGTTTTATTTTGACATTTATTGAAAAATGTTGTGTGAGGATCTCCCACCAATTTTCATTGAGTTTCTCAATGTTTTCCCTTCTAAATTCTATAGTTTTCAACTTGTAAGGGGCATAAATTTTCTATATATTTATTAAATAACAATATATTGGAATATGTTCATTATTACCACATCGTACGAGCTAAAATGATACATCCAATTAATTAGTAAGAAATTTTTCTATAGGAAGGATTTATATACATGAGTGTGTCAACTTTGGGTCACCTGGTAAATTTCTATTAATGTTTATGGGTCACTAATTATTTGTGATGATTTTTAGAAATTAAATATTCTTATAGTATGAAACAAGTATAATTTTACATTACTTATAATATATTTGATCAATTGACAAGGATTATGTGGTTATTAATGTCTTAACTTCTATATGAGTATCAATAACTAAGAATACAATAATATGACATCCAGAAATCCACCTTTCATAGTACTTGTGTCCATTATGAGTACCTTGCCAGACATTTTGGTCTAACTATTGATCTATTATTCATTTGTTATTTGATGAAAATATTCATCCATGAGTATCCTAATTCATTTTTTGTCGTCTTTGTTGATGACATTGTTGTATACTCTATTCTTACGAAGGATAATTTGTAACATCTGAGAGTAGTTCGATAATTTGTGATAATTCCCTCACAATATTCAAGTCTATCAAAATGTTATTTCAGGATTTGGAAAGTGAAGTACTTGGGAAATGTGGTGTTGTAACATGGGATATTTGTTTTACCTGAGAAGATTAAAGTTGTTAGGAAATGGGAGTTACCAAAAACTTTTTTGTAATTTTACACCTTCTAGGGAATAGTTGGATATTATAACTGTTTTGTAAAGGATATAGAAATGTAGGATTATCTCATGACTTCTTTAATTCATAAGGGAGTAATTTTTTCTTGGGATGGAAAATTTTAAAGTTATTTTTTTGAACTTAAACATCATTTTAATTATGCAATGGTTTTGAATCTTTTAGAGAATATGTAGGCTTTTGTGGTCTTGTATGATATATCATGCTTGGGTTCTGATTAAGTTCTTATGTAGGGTGATCGTGATGTTTCTTATGGATAGCATACTATTAGGCCACAAGAGAATAATTATACAATGGGTGACCTTGAGAATGAATCTTTGATTAATTCACTTAGGATATTCTTGAAATACCTTTTTGGATAAATGTTTACAGTAATTTTGGACCACATTAGCTTTTGTTATGTATTATCTCAATAATAATTGACTATCCTCTACTAGATTTTTTTTCGAATACCAAAAATATTATTATATTGACATCCCTTGTACCCTAGAAAACAGAATTTAAGTACATATTCTTTGAGAATGAATAGTCCAACTCATTCCATGAAAGAATCATCATATCAGTGGAATTAAAAGGATCTTTTTTGAAAAGTTGGCTATTAGATTTTGTGAAATTGGGGCCGACGATATATTGTGTGGTGTTCAATTGAAATTTTCTCTACTAGAGATGATTAACCAAGAATAGTATCATCATTATGAATTATTTTTAATTAGTGGAACTATTTATCATTGGGATATAGTTGTTGAGTTTTAATTCTCTATGGATGGAATTATATCTTTTTGAAAATTCTTTTTTGTGCAATTTTTTATGAGAAAATATATGATGGGGGATTCACATAATTCTAAATTTGTAGTTAAATCTATAACCATAAAGATATTATATGACATGAGGTGACAATTTTGGTGTCCTGGTAAGATATGTTGATGTTTTTATTTTTTTCATTCATTCATATACATACCAATAGGATAAGGCCTACCACTAGAGTCCTCCATGTTTAAATAAGCCAAATCCAGATCTGACATTGAAGTGGGAAGAGATAGATATATATATATATATATATATATATATCTGTGTGTGTGTGTTTGTGTTGATATTTTGTTTGTGTTTTCACACACCTATAAAATGAATAACGTGATATGGGTTTTAATCGATAGCATAAAAATAAGCTCACATTAAACCCATTTGTGATAAAAAAAATGTTTAGTAGATGGGTAATCACTATTTGAGATGTATTGTTTCTATTCATAGTGTTTCATATGAAATAGATTTTAATAGTTATCCCTGTTCAACATCACCATTTTATAGAGGCATTTAGGAGGCACTAGGATCTTAGGTTCGTTTGATGATGGCATACCATCTTCAAATGGATGTCCAGACTGAAAGGGCTTTATAGATTCCTAGGGATATTCATCAATCCTTCATCCTCTATTTTTTTGGTTCTTGTGATGGACATTTGGGACTAGTTGAGTTTTAATGCAACAATACATACAATTCCATGATTATAATAGATCTTTTTATGGCCATGTATACCCGACCATGAAAATATCATTTATATTGGTTGAAGATAAATGAAAGTTCCCCAGTAGGACCAAACTTGGTTCGAGATATTTAATCAATAATTCAATTGATTCTTTAAATTATGTGGTCATCAAAGAGCCCGAATATGTATTAGGTTTATCATCACTATAGACCATTGTAATTTTTAGTGGGTGGCCAATTTTACTTCAAAGTTCCACCTAATTTGGGGTTTCGATGGCTTTTGTGGTAAGGAACGGTTTCACGTAATTTTTTTGAAATTTTTTAAATTATTTAGTCGGTAGGTAAATAAGATTATCATTTATTTCTTCCACCACATCTTAAGTGGACACGTAATGGGTTCCATGTATCATAGATACCGAAATATCTCTCTTATCCAGCTCCTATTTGGCGTTGGAGTGATCTTGATGTTGAGTCGGATTTATCCATGACTAAGAAACTAATAAATATTGTTGATTCTAAGACCAAATAACATTGTGGAAGTTTGATACCATTCATTCATGTTTTGTGGTATCATGGTTCTGAAACTCATAAGACTTGGGAGAGTCACCAAAATCTGAGTAGGGGCAACAACTTTTTGTCATGGATAATTTTTAATTGGATTTATAGGGTAATAATGTTTATATGGTTTTGAGGATGTAACTTATTATTTAGTTTCATAGGTACTCCTCCTCTATATTTTTATTCATTCTTTTTTGGGGGAATATATCATATTTTATTTGGAAGAAATATTGAAATTTTGAATGTTTATGGGCATTGCATGGTCGCATCATGGTTTTTCCAACCCGTGTTCTCTCCTATTGTAAATTCTGGACCGCCTGGATAGTGTCAAATACATTGTTATCAATTGGTGTATAAATATATGTTCCCACCAGGTAGACCCCATAAACCCCATAGTTCTGTTTCATGGTTAGGGTTCACATTACAAGAAAATTTATAGCCCCCTCAAGGAAATAGTTCACACATACTTTTTTATTTCTTAAAACTAATAAAAAATTTCAATACCCTCAATTTTACCTCACACTCAATTCTAACTTGTGATTGGACCAATTCCTTTGTATTTGAATCTCTCAAGGACAGTTTTTGGCTCCTCTAAACGTATTCAATGGTTGAACTTTGCATGGATGACCTCAGTAGATTCCTCTCTGGTAAGAGAATTCTTTTTTTCCTTCACTACCACTATCATAATTTTTAATCTATTGAATCTGTTATATAGTCTTGGTGATTTTAGATATAAAATAGTTTTTTAGATTTTGAATCTATGTTTATTTCAATGGTATCTCTTTATGAACTCCTTTTTTTAGAATTTCAGGTTATGGGTGTTTCGTTAGAGGATCTTCATGTTAATGGTTGGTGGTTCCGTTTATATTTTGCATGTTAAATAAGACATGAATAGCTTCGTCATAGATAATTTTATTAAATTTTGTTATGAAATAAAATTGATTAGGAATATAAATTTTATGTCAATTTGGAATGTGACTTTTGGGAAAACCCAAAATTCAAATTGAATATAAAATAAATGTGTTATTTAAAATTGATGGAATTTGTGAAATTGATTCCATGTAACTTATTTTTATAAAATAAGGTTTAAAATTATGTTATATCCTATGTTTTTATTTTTCATAGAAACTTAATTATTTAATTAAAAACTTTTGTATTTGTTTTTAAATAGAAATTTGAATAATGAAGTTTGAAATTGGGAGATTGTATTTTAAACTATTTTTAAATAATTTCCTAAATATTGATTTCTTTGTTTAGAACTTGACTACCTTGGTAATTGGTGGATTTTTTAGGATATTCATGATATGATAATAATGGCCTAGAAATATATTGATTTTTTACAACAAATACAAAAACCTATTTTAGTGGATCTTATCCATGATAGGATGTTGATGAGTTTTCCTTGGCCATTTTCTGATGGATGTTTGTACACATATTATTGTGATCACTAATATGAGATGTGAGAGGATCACATAACATCAAAATATTGTACCTCTGGAAAGATGACCTAGATGTTTGATTTTATTACTTTTTATATGCATGTAAAATTTATTGTAAACATTTTTATTTTTTCATGTTGAATTATAGAAACTATTATAAATAAATTATTTTTAATTTTATTTATTCAAATTTTTCCATCAATCGAAATGAAAAGATTTTTTTGTGAAAACATGTGATTGTATGACCATTCCTATTTTCCATAAAATTTAGAGCTGGTGAGGGATTATTATTAATGTATATTTTTAAAGAAATATTTTTGGACCATAATGGGATTTTATCCCAAAACCTTCTATTTCCTTTAGTAATATTTAGATTAACTCATTCTAGGTTCGTTAACTAGAAAGAAACACTTAAAGGTTCCACTTATTAACAAACTGTTAGACATTGAGTGTCATTTCAATTGGGACATCAGTTTTTTATCTTGTCATATTTTGAGAAATTTACGTTTTTTTTTATTTTCGTTTTGATTTTCCTATTTTACTTTAGGTACTATATCCTTTAATATATTTCTTTGATAATTCTGATATGTGTATGTTTCTTCAACTATGTTTGTGAAAAAATTATTCCATGTTTATCTTATATGATTCTAGGTTCTAGTAACCTCATAATGGTGTTCGAGAAAACCTTTAAGGAAATGTCATTCCATGATCGAGTATTAGAGTTCCATGGTGTCTAGGATGGTTTATGGCCATATATTATGGTTTTAACTTTATTTTTCCATTTTTAAAATTACCTTAGTGAAAAAAAATTACATTTGTTGTTATTCATAGTGATAAAAATTAAAAGGGACCTATTAGAAAAATATGAACCTCCTAATTAAAAATATGATATGAATATATAGAAATTCAATATCTAAAAATGGTAGAAATATAATTTTATAAAATTATATTAAACATACACATTTTTCAAATGTGTTTCTACTAAAGGATTTATATTTTATCAAAATCATTAAATTTATAATTAAAATTTAATTACTTTTATTATTGAAATTAAAATGTCTCAAATTAATTATAATACAAAATCCAAAATAATAATTATAATTGAATTTACTTTACATAAATAAATTATATGATAGAATTATAATAATTCATATTATTTAGTATTCAGTGAATACTAATTCATTTCTAAAAAATCAAAAAAATCAAAATAATTTAATAATGTTATGATGATTTCAATAATTTAAAATCATTAAATAAATTTTATAAAATATTAAAATAATTAAATATAATATATTCTAAATAAGTAATAGATATAAAATTTGTGTAAAAGTATTTTGAAGAATAATTTGTATCTTATAGAAATTTAGTGTTTATTTCCCAAGTGTTTATCATTAAATTTTTCCATAGCTGGCCTCTAAATATTTTTAAAAAAGTGGTTGTTAAAATTTATACTATCCAATTCAATGGATGGGTTATAATGGTCATATTTAAGTAATAATAATTTGTGGTTTATTATAGATCAATCTAATGGGTTGTATATGATATCAAACATCTAATTGTTTTCAAATACTTGGGCATCACATTATCCCCCTATAATACATTTCACCCTCTCAAATTGAACTTCCATTCATTAATAAATCCTTTTTCATTTGAATATAAACTAATTGAAAAGTAAAATAATCAAAATGGTTAATAAAACATCCTATTAAAATATTTAACGTGAAAATATAATGGTTATATGGAATAATATAAAACATGATTTCTAAAATTGAAAAAAATTGATGTGGATATACAGACAAATATAAGAAAACAAATGTTAAAGTAATGATAACTAATTATTTATAAAATTATCAAGAAAACCTGAATTATAATGCGACTCATAATGATTGAAACACTATAAATCAATAATATTGGGAGATACTACTGTTTCCTCACGAATGGATGTCATGAAAAAAACTATTGATTCAAGATACTTTTCCTAGAGTTGTGGAATTCGTTTACAATCTAAACATAAAATAAATGAAAATATTCTTACATGAAACATATAATTTAATAATTTAATAAATTTATAAAAAATATCAATTATTCCATCAACAATTTTAATTAAATATGAATTTTTTATTTATGAATCACAAAATTCATATTCTAATGGGTCTCATTATCCATAAAAGGACAACAAGTTAATCCCCTTATATATAAATATTCATATAAATATAAATTTTTACCACAAAGTATGATAATAGAAAAAATTAATAAACTTCTATAAAAATAATTATTTCCATAGTATATATAACTAAATAATAATATGAAAGGATTAATATTGAACATTCCATAAATATATAACCCTATAACCCAAATAATTTTAATATCCACCAAATTAAGGGAATATTTATCCTCAAGGATTATTTAATGAAATTTTTATTGAATCTATATAAAATTAAGGACATTATTTACAAATAATCTTTTATGTTAAACCAATATATATATAATTAACTCCACCCTATAAAACATATCTATAACTATCATTAATCAAAAAAAATCCAAAAAACTAAAAAATAATTTTTTCTATAATATTGTTCCTAGAATATACCTAATCATTATCCATCAAATAATTTATGTAAAAAAATATCATGATATCATAGACATCACATTTTATAGTGGTTGTTGTTTCACCCTTTGGTTGCAAGTTAAAGCCTTGAAACTTCCCTCGATGTGCTGGGTTGTCAGCCAGTCTATGGGGTGACCTTTTCCAAGAACAATATTAACGTAATTCCCATATATTTCAAAAAATATGACGAAACAATAAAAAATAAAAGTAATCACCAACACATATATTAAACACTATGGTTTTATGAAAAAAATATGTTTTTCCATATAATCAGGTAACCATAATTGACTATTATTGCCATATCATATGTGATTATATTAATTCTAACTTTTACCAATAACATTAAAATAATGTCCCAAATATCATATAAATACTCCCCAAATAACATTATAAATAGGAAATATACAAAACTATAGGGTTTTATACACTTAAATGTCACCGACAATATTATTCATTATATTAAACTTGTATAACATTAAACCTAAAAAGGTATATCTATATATTTGTTATGAGAATTATACTTATTGACCTAATACAATTTAGTATTATCCTATATTAGTATGGAATATCATATAATTCCATAGGTTTTATTCTCTCATCAATCACAATTGTTTATAAAAAATTTCATCTTAACCCAACCATATTCCTTGTGAGTGGCATAGAATGTGTGTATAATGTGAACACTCATCGTGCACCAAAATGAGGGACATGATATATTCAACCTAATAATTATGAGGTAAGTAATTTTAGATAAATCCATTCGAAAAACATATCTAATTGTTATGTCAAAATTGGGATTTATTTGAAGGAAAAATACATAATCTATAACTTAAAAAATATTTAGGATATAACCCTAAACATAGACATATCTATAAATTATGTTATTGGGTTATGTTCCCTAGTTTATGGTTTCCTAAATCAAATGATCTATGTTTCAACTAATCTTCTACTAATACAAACTATAAATCAACTGATTCTAGTATCATTGATCTGGGGGTTTTATAATTACATTGGCATAAGATACATGCGATCGCATCCAATTAGAATGAATATTTTAGTAGAAATTGTAAAATTTAAAAATGAATTCTACTTATAGTATATTAAATGTAAATAATTTAACATATTGATAGTTACTATTATGCATCCGAAAACTCATTTAATGATTCCTTGTTCATATCCTCGGCAATATAGAGAAAATATGGGTGAGTTTATATTCTTAGTAAGGGTTATAAAGAGTGGAATCTATAATGAGTAAATAAGGAACAATCAATAATGAAATTTAAACAAATGAAACTATGTCTCATTCAGTTTCAAACATGGACTTGAAGTAGAAAATTGATAGAATAAATGATGATAAAAAAAAGTCATATATATAATCATATGATGTAAAAACCTATCCATGTATATCCTATTGTTGAAATTACCTCATGGAATTATATCACTAATTTCATAAATATGGAATTCATAATTTTTAAAATCCAAAACATATCATCGAGGAACATTATGAATAAATATTACAAAAATTTATAAGAGCTCATCCATATAACCAAAATTAATTATCTCATGAAACATACTGAGTCACTGAGGGGGTATAATGGTACCGTACATGTAATTACTAGGTCCAATAAATTTCTTATATGAATAAATAATTCAACATATTCATCATGTTGTATTAATAAATAACAACAAGTACAACAAGCACTAGCATATAGAATATCAATACAGCCCCCCCCCCCCTCAAATATATCATAATATATCAAACGATAAAATAAGGGAGGTACCATTGAAACATTTTCCCATTGGAGAATATGTAAAATAATGGTTTTTTGACATTTATGAATTGAAATACCATTGGATGAAAATTTAAAAAATCAAGATGATGATATTATCTTCACTTTGATATTAAATTTTAAATAATTAACATTTATAGAATATAGAATAATAATTATATATGAAATAAATCCTTGAAAATTTTAATGAATAAATCAATTAATTTTTAGCTCATTTTGTTGGGAAATTGTATCCATGCACATAACATTAAAATAATTTTTATTTTCTCACTTAATATGAAAAATCAAAACTACCCCATTTTGAAAATGACCAAATTATTTACTGAATACCATTTTTAAAAAGTTTAGATGGTATAAAATGTATTTAATATCTCATTAAATAATATTAAAATTATTCTTTAAACACATTTATGTATAATATATATATGAATGAATTATATTCTAGATTGAGTAGAAAAACAATGTCAATCTTGCATAAAACAATTACTTGGTTTTTGGAGTAATTAAAGAGAGGAAAATTAATCTAAAACATGTAATTTACAAAAAATTTCCATAGGAGAATAAACTATATTGGGTTTTATATTGAAATAATATGTAATTTCTCCAATAAATACTAAAACATATATTATCCCAAGTATTTATAATATTGAAAAATAAACCCTTACCGCTTTTGAAACATGTGAATTTTTACCCCAATAAATGAAATAAAATATAATAAATCGTTAAATAACATAAAAATTAAGGTAAATGTAAAATATGAATTCATAGGTGTAGTATATACCCATCATAAAATAAATAAGTGGAGAATATATAATGTGTCTCATAGAAACAAAAGGGTGATGAGAGAACTATATGAACGATCTTATGATTTAGGTGGGAATTAATAAATGGATTTATTACGTGTAAAATATTTGAGTAAAAGATTTTTGAATACAATATAATATCATAAAATTACAATTTAAATATATTCAAGGCACAAAATAGTCAATGAATTAGATTTATAACATAGTTAATGGAAATTGAGTTATGAAATCAATTACATCCAGTCCAACTTCTTTCATATGTTTTCGAACATCCAATATCATATATATAGATTTACTATATATTTTTATATATTTTACATAATCATAATAATATATATGATACCATATATTATATACTTATAACTTTTTATCACATATTTCATGGCAAATTTTTATTAAAATCATTATTTTGGGTGATAAGTGCTTCAATTTTCATGTATGTTTTTGTTTACTTGTTTTTTATATATAACATGATCATGGAAAAATAATTAATATAATGTTTTATTATGACAAATAAATAATATATATTCATTATATACACATTTATAATCACCCATATATATATTTGAGATAGAATAGTGAATTACATTGTTCTTGAAGATGGTAGCCCATATATACATATGAATGTTTTTTTCACATTATAAATAGAACTATAGAAATTTAAATAATAACATAAATTTTTATAATAATTATTATATAATATATATCCTATATATATATATTTTATACATACTACCATCCATGTAATTACGATATGAAAAATGGATCACATGGATTAATGGTGCTGTTAGACCACGTGTAGGCACAAGTTATGTTACCATTTTTTGATATATTGGATGGTCAGATGGTACAAATGAAATTATAATTAAAAAAATTAGTTCATAAATATAATTATATTAATTGGTTATATAATTATGATAATACATGTAAAATGTGTATGAAAATGGAATTACACTACTACATAGAGATGTTATGTTTTATATATGCGTGAGTAATTAATTAAATTTTCATAGGATAGAAACGTGATGTAAAATATTTTTTAAATAATAATAAGGACATATATTAATATTTATAACATGTTATTTTTTATCATCAGATGAATATATAAAATCATGGATTATTGGGAGAATAATGAAATTTGAGTGTCAATAAAAATGATTAACTATTCTTCAAACACATTTCGTTGGATTCCATAATACGGAAAATTGGAATAGTCTTTTTTGATGAATATGTAAAATATATAGTGTACAGGGAGTTTTATAGTATAATTTTGTAATGGATCATTCATATAGATTTCTAAAATTGGGTGAATAATTGAGAGAAATGGGTTTTCTTTTATAATTGAAGGGAATTAAAAACATGAAGTTCCTAAAAGTACTAAAATATAATTAAATTATTTTCAAGAAAAATTCATTAAAATATGAATGTATTAATGTGAAATTAGTATATCACATATATATAATTACTAAATTAGTTTTAAACATGTTTTTATATCATTTTGAACATTATCCTTTTTTAATTCATTTGTTAACTGATTTTAGTTTTAACTCCTGTAATGACATAATAATACATAATGGTAATAATTTTACTTAAAATTTAAAAACAAGTTTATAAATCAAAAATGGATGAAACATTCTACCATGTATTAATATAATTTTTCATATTCATTATTTTTAGTGGATTTAAATATTTTTTTAAAATAATATAATCCCAAAAAAAATTATTAATAGAATTTTATAAATATTCACAATATTTTAATCATGAAAATTCAAAAATATATAATATTTTATTTATATCCACAAATATTGGAGATCAGTATAATTACATAAAAATTTATTATAGTTAACATCTTTACAAACATTTATTATATTTTCTCTTAATTGAATAAATGCTACATTAGTTCTATGAATGAAATCAAGGTAATTATGTAATCTATAAAAGTTAAAAATAAACAAAATTATTGAAAAATTAATATATATTTCCGATAAAAATAAATAAATAAACTATAATCTTTTTATCATAGTGTAAAAAAAATTAGCATTATTAATTTTCTAAGAGTGACATATTGTTTTCATTCATTCAGTAAAAGAATATAAATGACATAATCTATGAAAAATAGAACCAAATTGACACATAATTGAGTCATAAAAAGAAATGTATGAACTCCACACATGAAATAGGATAGTGGTATGTGATGTGTTGGTATTGAGGTAATATCTCGTGATTGGAACCTTATTATACTCATTTTACCCTCACTAGGGTAAAAATTACTTTCCATGGTTACTATTTGTAATGACAAAAAACAAAAATAAATATTTACCAGATATGAATATTTTAATTCAAAATATTTATCCATTTATGTAAATTAAGTATCTATATTTTGAAGAAATTAATTTTCATTTAAATGCAAAAACATCAATAAATTGTTTTTAAGGAATTTTAAAACATGAATATAATACTATATAAAAATAAGGAATATTAATGATAAAATTGGAGGTAATTATATTATTAGAAATATTAATAATAAAATGTCACTTTAATACTTGATCCAAAATATTATATCATTTTAATAATAATTTATTTAATAAAAATAAGTCATAGTATTTGAAAAATATATATTTTCACTATTTTATTAAAAATAAATCATTTCAAAAAAATTGAAACATTTACTTGATGATAATTTTGATATACTAAATATAAAAATTAAGTTTATTTTATCAAAATATTTTTCAAAAAGTTCTAGAATTCATTATAATATTTTATCACAAAGATAATGAAAAATCATTTTTGAAGGAAACCTGTTATGAAGAATTAAATTCCTTAAAAATGATTAATAATTTCTAGATAATTAATTGACACCTTTTTATTATGTAAGACCATTATAGATATTTCATAATGTGTTTATTCATATTCATGTCATCATGTTCGACTACCTAGTTATATATTTCATATTCAAATAATAATTTTTTTTGGTTCTTTTAGACTTGGTCATACATGTTGAACACGATATCGAACATAATGTTATTTTAAAATCATGGTATTTCATAATCCAAAATAGTGAAACATAGTTAATTAATTAAAACAAGTAATAATATCTGGTATTTATAAACCCATCAGTTGTCGATTGTCATGAATTTCCTCATTTCGGATAGTAATTTCTATAATTTCAAACAAGATAATACTAGTTGACTCATGATGTATATCATAAATAATAATATGTTACATAACTCCGTTTTTTAACAATTATATATACATGAGTGTCTTCCCCAGAGATAGTGTTATAAAAATACTTATCTTTATTGAGTCTGTTTCAACTATAATAGATCCATAGTAGAGAGACAATCAATGGTGCTTCTATAAAAGAAACAATACACTGATTTGATAGACATGACTCTACCCATAACTAAATTTTGGAATCCATAATTCCTTGTTTTTAAATGCATTAGAGGACTAAATAATAATCTCTTACACAACTCATACTGATGCAGCAACGTGATAGGAATAAAATAGTTTCAAGATTCCAAAAACCACTAATATTTCATGAAAATATTTGAAGAACCACCATTTTTTTGGTATAGTACCAAAGAATATTGGTTTGTATCAAATTTTGATGATATTCAATGATATCTCTGTTATGATTTAAACACTATGTTATGATATAAAATAAACCTTAACCTCTTGAACTTCATGTAGTGTTTAAAATTGTGGGTCTCTAACTTTTTCTCCCTATGGAAAAGAATGAAATATTCAATGAATATTCATTATCAAAATAACATATATTCAGAATATAAATAATGAATATAAGAGAATAGTTGATAACCTTAATATTCGATTAAAATATTCTTATAATTTT
Organism: Viscum album; assembly: GCA_963277665.1. Lineage (NCBI taxonomy): Eukaryota > Viridiplantae > Streptophyta > Magnoliopsida > Santalales > Viscaceae > Viscum > Viscum album. The sequence goes on along the minus strand of OY728146.1, from coordinate 1,529,826,043 downwards.
TTGGATTTTATAGTTGTCACAAAATGTCTAGAAAATGTTATTCTAAACTATAAACCTAAATATTAGATGATGATATCAAGAAAATGTGACAAAAAAAGATAAAAATAATCCTTTATATAATATTGAATATTTTTTTGCCTATTTAATCCTATTTATATTAGATAAATACTAATAGAAATATAATTTTCTAGTCAACATTCAAAGTTGGGGATCATACTTAAACCCCACGCACAAAAAAAATGTTTCCCCTAATGTTTAATCAATGGATGGGGTCACTGGTTTAGTTAGCATCATCGTCCATGAACGAGGGTAGGGAAACTTTTCATTTAAGGAAGAATGAGACTATGTGTTATAAATGTTACATCCATAAGAATCTTATTATAATTCTATAAAGGACCAATATTTTTGTTCTCTTAACACGGTAATGGAGAATAGGAAATACCTCATTGAAGATCCAACAACTCCCCCCATATATTTTAATGGTAATGTTTCTAAATCAATTATTAATCGCATGGAGAACAAATCTATGGAATGTCATCTAATTATTTAATTCATAGAATAAGATTAGGAGACTTGTTCCCTTCCAACCATAAAATCTTATTGGTATAACAATTTGAAATAGAGGCCCCTTGAACAAATTCATCTAAAAACAAAATTTTGTGACCCTATCTATGACTTAAATGTTACGGGTGTTAGCTATGATATGACTTTAAACATCCTACTATAAAGATCATGGATATATTTCTACATATTAATGTCATGGTCATATAATAAATGCCTGAATTGATCTATAAATGCACACATAATCATACATTACATTTATAATTCACCTCGTGTCTAGTGGATAAAATTATATATATGTTAGGTACTAAAAAATAGAGGGTATGTAAAATGTGGGATGTAAAATTATTTAAATTTCAAATTCTAATGGCATATGATTTTACCCATTAAATTTAGAGAGGAAACATAGATAAATCAATGTGCTTTATATCAAAAAATTAGGTGAATACTACAAGATCTATAATGTCATTTAGACAAGTGGTTCTTAATAGAAAATAATATAATCTATCTTTTGAGTTTCCTCTGATATAAGGTCTAGTATTATACATAAATCAAGATGACTTCACCAATAGTGGAGATGATTATAGTCTGGTATGTGTGAATCAATCATTTTACTAAGATACATTATTTATGTGTGTGTTTTACTAATATTTATAAAATTTAGGAAATTATCTATTACTTACTAAATATGAATCCTATAAGAACATCATGAGGTTAGGGAACATTTACTTACATTCTAATGATATCATCTACACCATAAGAACCCAATCAATATAAAGGTGGATGTAGATTCAATAAACATATTGATTCCCCTACCACATATTCTGGTTCATTTAATGACAGTCCACCTTATACTCCAAATATATTTTATTAGGATAAATATATCAGTTATTACCTTCAATCATTCTATTAATTACTATCAACTATCATCTATGATAAAATAGAAGTTTATTTTGGTACTGGAAAATATTTATGCCCTATATTAGTTAGTGTTTTTATAACCCTTGATGAATAGGACTAATAAATATAATTTTTTATGAAACAAACATATTTCATTGAATTTAAATACATAGAAAATTATTAATTTTATATATAGGTAACTACCGATGACCATGGTCTATAAAGAAACTACCATTTTTATATGAATATATCAAAGAAGAAGTATTTGGCCAATATTGATAATTTGGGTGTGGATGATAACATTCTCATCAAAGCCAACATAACTTAAGAAATATAATACCAATGATAGTTTAAAATTTTCATTACTATAATGAAAAAATGTAAAGATATTAATTTTCATCAAATTTAAGGACATTAAACATTACTACAAGAATGATGATTTCCCATCATTTATGGTGTATCTACTTATTAAGGAAAAAATATAATTCAAATGCAAATCCTTTATCAATGGGTATTTTGGATATAATAATAATATCTTCAAAAGAATATAATTCCACTACATTTAGGGAACTATACATATAATATTTTGTCAATGTAATTTACTTAATATTAAAGAACATTAGAGCCACATAGTAATGAACCAAACATCTTATTTTCACTCATTTTAAATGGGAAATATTAGAGTGTTTTCTAGATGTTATAGTGGAAAATTTTAGGGATTATTATTTTCATTTCACCCATCATAATGTAGTTGTTTGAAACTATAGAAACATAGATTGAAAGGGAACCCCCTAAAATGTACTTTAGATATAACATGGAGACTATTCCATTTTGTTGTTGAATGCCATAAATAAATAGAATTAGTCTCAAAAAGTTCTACTAAAATACTTAATATTACATATACAAATAACCCTAAGAATTTTAGTAGACAACATTTACATGATTATTTTATCAGCCCCATCATTGCTAGCCTTATAAACATTTGTTTTCCTTTGAAAATGTTGATGAATAAATGGCCCACTATCACAATTATTACTATTGTCAAGGAACATTCAATAATATAATGTGGTGCCTTATATACCAATTATACCTGATGCATCATATATATGTAATGTACATCATCTTCTATATAATAAGTGTGGAGTGATCACTTGTCTGCGTCCACACACATAATAATGATGTTGTCCATGAAGAGAACCTATTTTATATACATAAGACAATTATATCTTATTAGACCATTCATTTTTATGTCCATAAAAAATGACAAGAATTTAAAATTTTAATGAGAAAACTAAGGCATTGTTTTCTTCCCATTGTGATCCACCTATTTTCTCATGATTATCCACTCAAATATATCTATTGCTACCCAATTTTAACTACTGCCTTTGTTTGAAGGTAGGTTAGTATTTATTAATTTTATATCTAGATATTTAATGAGATATAGATCAAAGGATATATATTTAAAATTTTAATTTTCCCACATAATCTAGATATATTTATTGGTGGGTACAATGCACCTTGATGAAAAAGAATTCACATCTAAAAACATTCCTCTTCATGGGAAATGTATGCAAATAGTGTACCTATAATACAAAAAGAAAAAATGGATGCAAAACACAATAATAATATATGTAAACTTGGGTATTGTATTATTTTCCTGATGAAATGTTATTTTTACACACTACTTCCAACATTAAAAAGGATACGCCAATTGGGTGGAAGAACACTATCCCCTCATTATATCCAGGGAACTAGCCCTTCAAATATCATAATCCTGACTGAATATATTCAGTTATTCAGAATACATAATCATGAAAATAAATGTAGGATATAACATGAGGAGGAGTCTGTTCTTTTTCATGGTCATGTTTTAGGTTTTAAAGTCTAATTCCTATGAGGTACAACACTATCTCGAATATGAAATTCAATAAACTCTGAAGAAAATGTATTTCCAAATGCATATACAACCATGGAATATCTATACCAGGATAAAATAGATATTTTTTCACATATAATAGTTATTTTCATCAATTTATAGTGAATTATAAACGGTAAATTCTATATATAAATAAAACCATTCTCTTAACATTTCCCTTAACCACATTGATTAACGACAAGATTTCCTTAATTAACACTAAATTGATTTATCCACATGACTGGATGCACCTAATGATACAATCCAAAAATGAATAGATTTTTTAGGAGGTAAATTTCAACATCTCTTATTTTTTTATTTTTTATAATGTGTTCTATGGTCAATTCAATCATGGAATCATTTATAGCCTCATCAAAGAATGAAAGACCATCATAATTGTGTATGATGTTCTTAAGGTCACTATAGATACCACTAGAATGAAGATAATATAATCCATAAAATATAGATACAGAGATACATATATCCATCAATGATACACTAATTCATCGCATTAATGAACTAATTACATACTATCAATGAACATGAAAACTAATTCCATAAATCCCTAAAATTTTGGAACTAGTCCAAATTTTTTTAGAAATTTTCTGTACAGAGAAGATATTTCATAGGTCAATACAATATTTAAAAAACCTAGAAGATTAGGTGTATCCTTACCACTACATATTTCATCTCCATGTGGTCCAATGTAGTGATCTTAAAAAAATATAATGAATGTTTTCCTTTTTTAATGTACAATATCATTACGAAATTTAGTTTCCTTCAAACAATATTATAATTTTATGGAAACAATTTCTATTCTTTGGTATTCAAAAATAATTACTAGTAATGAAATATTAATTTCAATCATTCATCATTATAGCATATATAAAAAAATTGATTAACTGATTTATCTAATAAAATACTCTTTATTATACTATAGAAGATAGTGAAAGAATAAAAAAATTATTATTGTGTAATATCTTATGTTCACTGTTATATTATCACACCGAACACCATACTACAACACTAATGATTTAAAAAGTGATTTATATTAGATATATATTAATTTTGGATGAAATCAAATTACATTAAAATTTAATTACCATATTGGATAATCACTCTAAATACGAATAGACTCAAATAAGGATTGATGAATTAGAATGATACAATGGTAAAAGGTTATAAACCCTATTTTTAATTTAAATCTCTTAGAATCAAGTATCATGATGAAGAAATAAAAAGGTTCTCCCACACTCATTATATAAAGGTAACTAGTTTTAGCCTTGAGTACTCTCAAGATACATGGTAAAAGAAATTTTTTAGCTATTATTGGGATAAACCAACTCTATTTGTGAGGTTTACTACAATCAGAACTATTGATTTATTACAATGAATGAGTTTCACCCCTACCAATAATGGAATGTTTTAATTAAGTATTTTTGATAATTTAAAGATAAATTTTTTATTTTATGGTTTCATGATTGTAAATTTAACTACATATACTTCTTATCAAGTGATATTGAAATATTTAAAATAATATTCCATATAAAATCAAATCAAATTTTTAGAATCTTCCTTCCCACATGACATTAAAATTCATAGATATTTCTATTTAATGAATCCAAAGTCATAAATTTCCTCCCATAAGTTATAAATTGATATATATGTAGTTTTTTATTACTTTAAAATTTGGTGGTTACTCCAAAATTTGTTGAAAATAATTTTATGGTTCACCTAACCATTTATAAAATTCACCTTATCGATTCAACATATTGGCTGATTTCTATTACAACGTGATATATAAGGACACTTGTAAATCTAGAACTAGATCCTGATGTTAATCTCTTTGAAATCAAACCACTCCACATCCTTATCTTTTGGCCATCCCATCCATACTGATATCCTCAAAAATTGATCATTATGATGAATGTATCATTATATTTCTCCTACAGATGAAGTATATCGTTAAAATGGGTACCATATAAGTATTTTTGTGGATTTATTAATGTTTTCAATGGATAGATAGCGATTTCAAGATTATTAATTTTTGGTTGATATCAAAATTTACAAATTACAAAACAACCCATTATTCTTGGTGTCTATGTTTCTATTTATTCACATAATTTATTCCCATTAAATAATCATTAAGGAAATGTTATTCTATTCTACGAATGATATAGATATATAAAAAACCTTTAAAATAATATTGTTTTTTGATCGACTTATACATCATAGTATCTAATTCTTAGTCACATGATGTTAAATTTCCGTATATATGTTCCCCCGAATAAAACTATTAAATATCATAGTTTACTATATATAGATAATATTAATTCCCTTACATGAGATCTAGTTTTTTGTAGGAGTCTTCAATATGTAGATATATTCAATAAATATTTATGTAGGAAAAAATTCCCCATTACTCAAGAATTCATACCCAATGTTTTTGTATTCATAATCTGTTTGGGGTTTTCTCTTCCATTATTTATCATGAGAAAAAAGACACTATACCACCAAAAATTACAAGTGAGGTCAATAAAAGATTTTTTTCTCATGAAATATGTACAATGTGATTTGTTTTATCCAACGATATGTGATAATAAAAGGATATTTCAACCCAAGAATAGAATCAAATATTAATCAGTTTAAATTCATTCTACCGCTGTTTAGTTTTTGAAAATTTAAATTTGGTAATTTTATATTAAATCATATGCTAGGTTTTTTTATTTGTATTAATAATTATGTGTAGAATGAATCTTGTTAATTACATATAGGTTGTGTTAATGGGATAATTCAACATAGTACTAGCCATAAATTATACTTCATAAGTACAATATTGTGGTGTGAAATCAATCAATTAAAATAATGATCCATATTTTCTTCCCCCACTAGAGATCAATAATATAAATACCCATTTTCTCCCACATAAGACATAGTTCATTAAATGTTACCCGTTTCTAAACTAATATATTTCCAGATCCTTATTACCATGAGACATATTTTCCTTACCTTTAGTATTTCCAATTATATAGTGGGGTAAAACATTCAAAACATGTTATCTTATCCCTTTTATCCATGTTACATATTGAGTATGTTATTCATCATTAATTACCACTTCTGAAAAAATAACATATACCCACAGTTCAAAACAGTGGGTATAGCCTCCAAAACTATGGTTATAGGATATACCCATGGTTTTGGGAACTATGGGAAACTGAGGCATCGAGATAGGTCCCCAACCTATACCCACGGTTTTCCAAAACATGGGCATAGATTTTTTGACACTATGTCAAAACCTCCTACTCTATTTCCACATTGTCCAAACCTTATACCCACGGTTTGAAAACCAATGGATTATATTTTTGTACAAAAAACGATCAGAAGGTGTTGAACCAGCGACCTGCTTTTCTAACTCGGTGAACCTGCCCACTCAAGTTTCATAACATACATGTATATTTATCTATATTTTGCTTAATATATTAATTGACATCCCTATTTGAAAAAAAACCTCCAGGTTTGGATTTCACGTCTTTACCTCCAAGCATCCAAAGCCAACCCAACTAATCTGGCTCGGTTTGATATTAATATATCTTTATTTTTTATATATATATTAAAATTTATCCCTGTATTAGAAAAAGAATCATTCAGCGAGTTTTGAACCTAAACCCACAGTGAACCATATACAACACCTAACCAACTAACCTATGAAGCATTTATGTTTATATATCTGTATTTAATTAAATATATTAATCAGAACCATGGGTATTGGAGGGAAAACCATATGGATAGGTTTTCCAACCAAATTTTTTTTTGTGTTATGTGTAATTTTTTTTCTTTCCATAATGTGGAAAAGATATACCCATAGTTTTATAAAACCATGGGTTTATGTCTTCAAAAAAAATCTTATACCCACAGTTTTTCCAAAACCTTTGATAAATGTCTAGAAAAAATTCATATACCCATTGTTTTCAACAAAACTATGGGTGTATATTTTATTTTCCCCATGGATTTCCAAAACCATGGGAATAGGTCTTCAGAAAAACGAGACCAATGGTTTTGGAAAACAGTGGGTATAGGTCCCATATTACCCCTATACCCACGGTTTTAAAAAACAGTGGGTATATGGTTATTTTCCATTAGTGGACTAGAATATTTACCAAAATCATTACTCAAGTCACCTCATTGAATTCAAATATGTATAACCATCAATGGAAGACACTATTTTTCAATGGTTTATAACCATATTCTTTATCCTTTCACATTCCAAAGTACATGACCTTGAACTATAAATAAAAGAGTAAAAAACACTCATTGAGGTAAAAATATATAATTGTAGAAATAAGAAAAAAATTACTCATTTTTAATTAATACATTACCCATTACCACTTATGAAAATTTTATTATGTAAAATGAAATATAGTACAGATTTTAGGGATAGAAACCTAACCATAAAATATTTTTTTTTCTTGATGGGCCTAATAATCATGGAAAAACTTTTAGAAAATCATATTTTACAATTTATATGAGTTTAATCTATTTTATAATAATATTATCATTAATTATCATGATATATATTCACATGAAAAATTTAGACACATTAATATTGTATAATACTTTATCCACCATTTTTTATGAGGTTGTACCCCATGAGTTTGTTTAATACATTTTTGTATGGCCTTTACAATTCTCAAAACCTTATTGAATATAATTTTCTAAAAAACCTAAATCAATCCTAAAACATTTAAATCAACCTAAATCATTCATGAAAATTTATAACCATTGCATCATAATATAGGAGAAATGTATACATGGTAATGATATACATGATTCCATATTTATCCTTCAAATGAGAGGAATATTTTCATTCGCTGGGAAGTTTCATTAACCCCATATTCCACCAATAGTACTATCATGGAATCTATCAATCTAATTTCATTATATTTCAACCATGGTATAATTAATTCATAATATCATTTACTAATTGAAATATCATGTGCAAGGAATTATATATTTTGCAATTAATCTATTGATGTAGATTCAAATACCATTGAAAGTATGGTCTTGTGAAATGAAACCATTTTCAAAGAGATATTCTTCCATTTTATTTTTTTACTCCATTCATTTATAAGTATATATTTTTTTCATAAAAAAAAATCCATGAGTTAAACCAATTAATTTGGAATATGATATGTATTATGTGTTGTGTTATTCAAATTATTTCCTGATAAATAATGATACCTGAATCTCACATATTGGTTTTAGTTAGAATATATTATTCCAACACTATATATAAGTTGGTTTTCCCCATACTCAAATTATCTTTTCTCTTAAATACTTTCATTAGGATATAACCATTATTTTTTCCTCTTATTAAACATATGATCATCATAAATAAACATATATGAATTACATGTTATTTTATTCCAATTACCACATTATGTATAGGGACATCCAAGAAATATATTTTAGAATCATCCATAAAAAATTTTCCACTCCCCTAAAAATCATATGATAACCCATATTTATTCATTTTTGGAATAGAGTTTTTTAATCACATTTGAATACACTTTTACAACAAAACATAGATTATACCATAACCGTTCAAATCGCCATTAACAATTATTGGATATTGGTAATGATTATATCTAATTTTATGAAGGAATCCTCTTTTTCATAATGATATATGTACATACATATCTATCTAGAAAACCAATAAAATATTTCATTATTAGGATAAGGTTGTTTAAACCCATGATCCATTAAAACACTACACTTGAACCAATCACTACAATTTAGATTATGGTTAACCATCATATGCCTATTATATTTCATAAATTATCATCCAAAATAACATATGTTATGATTTAAAATATTTTCATCCAATATTGAATAGTGTTAGAGAACACCTAGAATATGTTCCAAATTTATGTGGTTACACCCTCTTATTGTTTTTTAGATATATATAACCTCAAAATACATATACCATATCTAATGATTATAATAGTGACCAATTATATTCTTTAATAGATATCAGATCACAATAAATGAAAAATATTAATATAATATAATAATATACTCTATAATCATATATGTCGAGTTATGTTGAAAAAAATGGAGACATAAATCGTTGTTTCATAATTGAGGTATATAATATCCCAATATTTTATCAGTAACATGAATGATTCATAGATATATTCGACATAGTAACTTTCATCATAAACATGTGAATGGAAATAAAATAATGGGTGTGGTCTGGTGCTCAGTAAAGATAAAAATTGGATATATCAATTATCACATAAATATTACAGTTGAATAAGTGTATGATAATATGAGAAAAAATTTGAAAATTATACCCCTTATATCATATGTAATAATAATGATTCATTGAATAAATTATCGTAGTTTGTAAGATAAGAATAATAATAAAATCAAAGAACATGAGTTCTGGAATCAATCAAAAGCTACATGTGTTGGGTTTGAATAATACAGACAAGAATATAAGATCATTTCCAAACAATAAAAGGCTTAATGAAAATAAATTCATTGTTTATTGGGTTCAAAAACCAATCTATCATAGTAGTCGAGGTTCACACCAAAGACTATCAGAGTAGATAGAGTCCCTTAATAAACAAGGTTCACTCACCAATTAATTCTGGTATCACTCATTATATATCTTTTTCTTAAAAACTTCTATGGTGGGATATATAATTCTCCACCCACCCACCACATAAAGATAATAATTAATTTATTTCATCAAAAAAATCATAAAAATGAATCCATAACACAATTAGTAAAAAGAAAGGAGTTTCATAACCATCAAAACTCCATATAACCCATGGAAAAGAAACATGTTTCATAAATATCTTGATCTAAAATGTAAACCATATAGAGAGATAACAAATATGTTTTCATTGAATATTTTCGACAATAAATATTAGGAAATGAAAAATAATTCCATTTTATAATGAAAAATCTTTTCAAAAGATCACATGGAATATTTCTTGAAAAAATAAAATTTATTTCCATGAGGTAATTTTAAAATAATTAAATTATAATAAAAATATTTTATTCTAATAAATCCTTAAAAACATGTAAAGGATGAGTTAAAATAATTAGTGGTCATGACAGTAAGAAATTTCAATCAAGTTGTACACCTTAACACATATATTCTTTTGACATTTTTGGTAAAATGTAAAAAGTAACTCACATATGAAATGACAATAATATTCCTTTGTAAAATTATTTTAAATATTCATACATGGATAAAAATAAAATTGAGCTATAATTTTTGAATAGTAAAAAATACTTGAATCATTTTTGTAAAACATTTACATGGAATAGATATGATTTTCAACAAAAGAGAGAAATACTGATGATTTCCATTAAAAATATCATTTTGTCTCATGGTACTAAAATATAGTAAAATGAAATATAATAATATATTAGCAATAAATTAACATAGTATACAAAAAGTAAATAATTTCATTAATGTTAGATAATTGAATTTCATCATGGGAAAAAATCATGAATAATCCACATAAATAATTACATATTAAAATAATACGGTTACCTTAGGTCAGGTTCCATCATATAAATTTTAACATCATATAAAGTAATTATGATCTATAAAAAATATATTATTTAAATACACTCGTATATATGAGGAAATATATGATTACATATAAAATTATATCACTTTTCTAATAATTCATAACTAAAATCATTGTTCTTAATGATGATTACTTTGTTTTTTGGGATTTATTTTGTTTTTGATCTATTGGTCCATTTACATTGATCACAGTTTCATAAAATTATGAATTTAATTAATGATATAAATATATCATATATATTAATTATCTAAATATTTATGTTCATCAATAAAATTTATAGAAATAAAAATCATTTACACCATTCTTGTACACAGTGGGTTATGTATACGTCTGATCATTGTCCTCATTTTCCAATAGATACAATTAATGAATAATAAAAAATAATTTAAAAATAAAGAAGTATTGTTAAATAATAATAATAATATATAATCATAAAATAAATAATTATAAAAATCCATGTAAAATTGATATGAAAATTGATTAGCATCCCTTCGTGATTCTAGTTATCCGCAAATACTAATGGGTGATGTTATAATTTTCCAATTGATTAAAGTAAGAAGTTAGATATGATATAATAATTATATTTTTATCGATTTTTCATAAATATAATATATACTAATATGCATTAAATCTATCCTTATATCAATCCATGGGAGGTGATGATGAAAAACTAATTACATCAGTGAGCAAGTTGGTCGTATATCATACACATGATCGACAGTTTCGATTATTATTTAATGGAAGAGAAGATAGATATTGGTTATTAAATTATCCCAATAACATATAATTATATGGACTATATTATTTTTAATATTTCATATTGTTATAATAATATTTTAACGGTGGGGATGATGAAATAAATAAAAATCACATGGTTAAGATCTATACAATTTCTTTAAAAAACATCAATAGGTTTATTACTAATTTCATCCTTAGTTGTTTTTTTAATCAAACCAAAGACTCTAAGTGATTTGGAGGGTTTTAAGAAATTTATTTTGGTAGGTAATGGATGATCCAAATTACTGATGATGTGTGTAAAAGAGTAGATATTGATTGTATGTTTATTAGTGGGGGGGAGAGGACCCTCCTAGGATGTTCAAAATGAATAAAATATATTAATTTCTTCTTCAAATAAAAAGAATCCAATATGGAAAATTAACTTAAATTTAAGGAAATAGGTTATAAATGTTTCCATATTGTTATTTTTTTGGTCATTTTAACACTTAAATCTTTCATTAAACCCTTGGTAATAATTTTTAATCCATTACTATTTTATTGATTTATACATTTTTTACTATTAATTTGGAAATAAATAATGTTGACCCCAATACCTAATAATAATTTTTATGATTCAAAAAAATTCCCATTTTATAAATCAAATTCAAAAATTTATAATAATTCTTTTAAAATTTAATTTCATGAACATGATGAAAATATTTTTTTCCCAAGAAAAATTATTGTTAATTGTTAAATGTTTACATATATATACATAAATTAAGCATAAAATTGATTCCAATGACATTAATTAGGTTAATGATAATATATTTAAAGTATTTTTAGTTTGAAAATCCTTCCAAAAAAATTATATTTTTAAATTATTTAAAATAATTAAAAATATTAATTAAAAAACATTTCTTTTACTAATAATTGAAAAAATAAACATTTCAGAAAATTCTCAAAAAATAACACTAAGGTAATTTAATATTTTTTAATAAAAAATGAAGACAATTATTTCAAATAAAATTTCACAAATTTGAGGAAATTAATTTCCAAATAAGTATCACAAATACGATTTAACTTATTTAAGATCATTAAAAATTAAAAATTATTTTAATTTATTAACATACTAACACATTTCAGGTCAAATGTTTTCATAAAATCATTTTATGTACATTCAAATTATTATAATTTTAAATTATAATTAGTTTATTTCCAATGATTTTTTTATAAATATATAAACAAATGAAATTGATCGATTTATCTAGTGTTATCCACACCATACTATTAAATGGTTAGTATTTTATAGTATACTATATTATTGTTAATTTAGACTCAAGGTTTCTTTTATCGCAAACTGTCAAATAAATTAATTATAATAAAAAATAAATATATCATAAAATCTTGTAGTGAATCAATATACACCCTGCAAATTATTTTCATCATAAAATATAATCTACATAAATAAAAAATTAGGATATATCATCCTCATATAATTTGGGGTTTCCCATATATCGTCATCTAATTTAAAATTATTCCAAAAATATTAACCATGGGAGTATAAATTTTCAAAAATGACTTTATCTCTTTGGTACAAGATTTCTGAATATTGTTTTTCAAATGAAAAATCCTTATACAATGGAAAAACCGTAGATATCAGTGCATGTGATAGATCTATTATGCATATCCTCATGAGAGATAAATGGAACACATCACAAACTTGAGAGAGGTTCAGTAGTAGTGACAAGAGATTAGAAATATTTCATAATTGATCAAGAATATGGAAATGACCAATAAAAATAGGGGCTATTTTTCCCATATTTTTTAATCTCATAACCTTTTTAAATGGTAAAATTCAAATGAATACCTTCTCACATTATTTAAATTCAATATCACACTGACTATTGCTATCATAACATTTCAATTTACTATTAACTACTACCATTTTCTATTGAGGGGCTCCAAAATTATATCTTATTTCCTCAGACAGTTTATGACCTAATAGATTTTATTCTGGAACATTATACTTGTACATTTTTGTTCTTCCCTTATATCCATATTGTAACACCCCAGGTAAATAAAGAATATGAAATTTTTATATTTATCCATATTTGTGAATAAAATATTAATATTATTTTAAATGGTATGCTATGCTCGATGGTGTACCCAACACGCAACAACAAGTTTCTTGGAAATCTTACGTTGCACTCTAATAATAAAATAATATTATTTTAAATAGTAGTTAACGCCTAGCCGTTGTAATGGCGGGAATGAACAGAACTAACTACAAAATTATTATATATTTTTGTCTAATATTTTTACTTTTTACAATAAATGTTAGAGGATTAAAAATGCAAATGAATCCAATTTTAAGCGTAAACATTCTAATATTCTTTAAAAGGTCGATTAACCGCCATTTGATGGAGAACCACTTTTAAATCCACTTTTTGAAAATTTTATGTGTTATATTTGACAAAATAAAATTCTTATTTAGAATCAGGACATCAAAATTTACTTTGTGTAAATTTTTGGTATTTTTTCCGAAAAAGTTCAATTTTTAATGAATAGTGAAAAATGTTGTATTTTAATTCAAAACCTCTTTTAAGATAATTTATTTATATGATTAGATTAACTTTTGAATTTGTTTTAAAGTGAAATTAGAATATATTTTTACCATTTAATCCAATAGTGGTCCTTGGAATTAATTTCACTTTGAAATCAGACTTAAACGAGTGTCAATCTTTTGATACATTTTGTTTCATAAAAACACTCTATTTGTTTTGACAGTGGGAATTAATTATTAAATTAATTAATGCAACTTATATGTTTTTAATTTTGTAAAATAGACATCATTTTTCAATTTGGAATATCAAATAGATCTTAGGGTGAATTTTTGGAAATTTTCTGAAAAACATCAATTTTTGATGAATAGTGAAACCACTAAGTGGTACTTATAAAAAATGATTTTTCCGTTTAAATGAAATTTTTCCATCTTTTTGTTTTGAATTTCAAAAATCCAACATACATGGTTGTCATTAAGAAGTAAAATTTTGTTCAATGGGATTTAAAATAATTTTTTGGTGAATAGTAACTTATGAAGTTTTTAATCGCGATTAGAGGTAATTAGTGTAGTTTAAGGTAAGAATAATGTTTTAATAAAATGAAATGACCTAGACACATGTCCTACCCTCATTGGATGTGTCATGGAAGACCAACACAATCCATGGGTCAACTTGGGGACCCCATGGAGCCACTTTGGTTGGAAAATGACATAAATATCTTTTTATTTAATGTTAAAGTAAAAATGACACAAACATGAGATGTTTTACTTGAACAATTTTTTACATGGGTTTATACCAGTAAGATTTTTTACTATAAATAATCAATGGAAATCTAAAAATATTTCCTACATCATAGTATTTTTTTTATAATTTTTAGACATTAAATAAATTAAATTATTTATGACATCATGACGATGCAGCGATGACCTCATTATTTAACGATTTAAATAAAATAGAAAGATAATGTAAAATATAAGACCTACACGTGTCCAAAACCTATTGTATGGGTGTATTTATAACCCTTATCACATTATCCTCGAAAAACATAAATTTGGGAACATTAAAATCTGAACCTCATTCTAAAATAAAGTAACATTTCTTTACATTCCAAGAGTGCCCCTCCTCTCCTCTTATAAAAGGCCCCCACCTCTACCTCCTTATCCACACTTCCAAAGCCTTTGGCTCAGACAACCCCTTCCCATTGTGTCTCTCCAAATCCCTATATAACTTCTTGAAGCCTCACAATGGGCAGAAGTCTTCCCAAAGAAGCCTTTGAGCTCAAACCAAAGGGAGTTACCCGATTTTAAGGTAATGTCTTCACTTGTGTCCTTTTGTTTTATTTTTCTTCTCCAACCCCCTAAACTCTTTTTATTAATTTCTTTTTTAACCAATAAAGTATCTTAAATATACTAGGATGTTTTTATAAGAAGGATTCGAGCTACACTTACACACACCTTTGTCAAACGGTTAAAGAATATACTGTTTCTGTGGTTGGTGATTTTCTGCCTCACGATACGATGATTGTTCAATATTCTTTTAACGCCATTAAAGGTTGCAATTATTATGTAAATGTATTTTATATATAATATATATGGTATTTATGTTTACTATATTCTTCTGTATTTTATATTTAGAACATACCTTTATTCTTTTCATGTTGTGTAAATGCGATAATTTCATATGAGGAAGTGTGGACTACCGCCCCCTCAAGTGATGTGACTCGTACATGAAATACATGGAACGTATAAATAATGAAATTAATGAACATATGTGACATATATAACATATATATTATACTGGAATTATAATATATATATCATTTTTTTAATTCTGTTAATATGACAAAGAAAAAATGAAAGTAGCGTTCATGCGTACGTACGGCCTACCATCTCCATGAACGGTGCTTTTCGTTTTTTATCTCCGAATGATATGGAATAGTATAAAATGAATATGTACTGGATATATATTATATTTTAATCATTAATACTATTCTATAAATTATTTACTTATAACTACATGGACAATCATTTTTCAAACAAGTTCATTTTTGACTCTTGTACCAAACATCGGCAAAAAACGTCTGATATGAACTAACATTTTTAAACAATTATTATAACATTATAATATGTGATATGAACTGAATAATAATATTTAAAGGAGGTCCTTAGGCAATTATAAATTGACCAACGTTTATTATTCCGGAATATAAAGAAACGAACAAGACAAGTTGGACTTGAGGTAAGGGATCCTTCTTCTCTCTTTCTTTTTAAGTACACTCTTTTATGTCATTCCTTTTAAAGATCATATTTATTGTTATTGGGATTTTCTTTTATATTAATATTACTGTAATTTTTATGTTCATGCGATAAGAGACCCTATTCTCTTTCATCAATCCATTTTGGAAGTTTTGAGTGGCACCGTTAGGCTGCCGAATTTTCGTAAGAGATCTAACCTCTCTCTTTCTTTTTAAGTACACTCATTTATGTCACTTATTTTAAGCTCCTCTTTGTTATATTGGGGGATGTTCTTTTATATTCCTCTTTCTGTAAACTTTATGTTGATATGATGAGATACCCTATTTCCTCTAATCAATCCATTTTGGAAGTTTTAAGTGGTGTCGTTAGGCAGCCGAGTTTTCGTAAGAGATTTTTCATCTCACTTTTATTCCTATGAGATTTATGCTACATTTTCCACAATTTCCTTTGAGTGGTGTATGTACTACCCATTATTTTACTCATTGTGTAATATACATTCATTTATGAGTATTTACATCAATTTTTTATTGTCCTTCTTTCACAGGGTGCATGTCTCGAAAGATACCCATGTCGGTAAGGAAACCTTTCACCCTCCTCTTTTTAAAAGACTTATTTTGTTATGTCTCTTAGTTAAAATACTATTATGTTGGGATATGTTCTTATATATCCTTATTGATTTGAATTTTATGTCCATGTGATGAGATACCCTTTTTATCTCTCATCAACTCATTTTCTGAATTTTGTAGTGACGCCGTTAGGCTGCCAAATTTTTGCAAGGGAACTTCTTAACCCAAATTTGATTCTTTGGGATAAACATGTACTCCTTGAATATGTCGTTATATTAATATGTGTGAATAACATCTGATTGTTTTACACTTAATATCCACTTATATTTGGTGTATTTGTTTATCACACATTATTATGTAATTGATTTGTCCTTAATCCAAGGATACCATCTTTGTAAGGGACTTCGTCTCAATATAATTTCATTGAGGCATTCTTTTTATACACAACTTTATTTTATACGGTGTATAAACCCCTTTGACTTTTACGTTTATCCAAAAATAATCTTTGTTATATGAAGCATTTTACAAAACAACAAAAGGGAATGTTTTTGTCATACGTATCCGGCGACAATGACTTCTCCGCCGCCGTGACCATTATTTGAGTTTCGGCTTCCTCTACAAGCCATACCTTCTTTTTAAAAGAAAAATATATACCATGTTTTACTTTTCTTTTATTTTAGTATTGAAAATTGTTTTCATAAGGTTTTTTATATCAATGTATTTTATTGATATCTTGTGATTGCAATGAGGAAATGTTATGTTTCCTTTATGCATTTTTTATGGGATACGATTATGTTATGGTTCTTGGGAATTGTTATGAAGATGGGTGGTTCCGTGATAAACTAAGGGCGGGTGAGCCCGATATAGCTCTCCAATTCATTGGGTAACGTGAAGGAGTGAAACGTTAAGGTTTCTCCGAAGAGATTCAGGGAATATACTGTGGTGGGTATTCAGAACGTAACCAAGAGGGTTTCTCCCTATGTAAGAATGTTATGAATGCCTCAAGTTACCTTTTATGTCTTATGATTTCTATGATTTATTCATGATTTGATGAGGTATTTTAAAGTGCCAATGTTTTATGGGTAAAGTATGATTTTATTCTTATGTATATATGAACTCATGATTCCTTTACATATTTTTTATAACCCTTACTGAGCTTTTTATGCTCATCCCAAGTTTTTTTAAATGTTTTTCACAGGTCAAGGGAAAGTTACATGATATGATGATAGTGTCAAAGAAGTGTCATGAAAGAATCCATGCTTTATTTTTAAATATGTTTCCGTTGATGGAAAAAAATGAATACTATATTTTATATAACCACTTTGTTTAAATATGGAATGTAATGCAAGTTTTATGATCTAATTTTCTAAAACTCTAAACCAGAAAAGATCATCAATGTGTAATCTTGTAATAAATCAAGATTAAGTAAGGTTTAAGGCTGGGGCCTTATAGTTGGTATCAAAGGTCGGTTTAGATAACTTTAGAGGTTAGGGTACTCTTTATGCATAAGTGACATTACCATAATGATTAGGATTTCAGAAAGAGTTCTAGTTATAGATAAATTGAATGAGTAAGTATATATTAGTGTTTATCTGCCTCATTAGAACATGATGGTTTTGTTGATATACTCACACTGACCTCTTTGGTTTTAGTAAATGGCAGGATCTAGCAGGCACCAAAGTAACAGTGGATGTGAAGGAAACATTGATAGTTTTTTTAGAAAGAAACTGAATGATGTGGGAGCTGCAATGAGAACTCTTGTGTTTATCCTCAACCAAATATCTGGAGTCATGATTGACCACCTAAACCTTGGTGATTTCTCTAAGGCACCATATATGCGTGAAACAAATCCCTACGGAACTATAATTAATAATCATAAAGGTAAGTGTGTTCAAAAACCTATGTTTCAATGATGTGGAAAGAAACACCTAGGAAAATGTTTTAAAGGGACAGAAATATGCTATAGATGTGGAACTGAAGGTCATAAATCAAGAACCTTCCATGGAAAATGAAGCATCCAGTCGACTCAAGGAAAGGGAAAGAAGTTCTTTCTGAGGGATCAATTGAATGTTTTAAATGTGGTGTGCATGGTCATTATACAAAAACATGTCCTATGAAGAAGTTTCGTGAATGGGATCACCAAGATTGTACAAATATTTTTTTACCAATACCTAATTCCATTCCGATTGAGGATGAAGAAACTAACAATGACCAATCAAAGGTATGGATTATTTCATAACTTTTGTTTTTCTATTTTGGAATCTTAGGATATGATTCATGATTTTGTTTGTAGGAATGAAGTATTTATGAATAAGTTAGAAAGGAATGGTTAATGGATCATGAAGAATGTTGAGTGAGTAAGAAGTCAACATATAAGGGCTTCACGAGTTATGGTGAAATTATTAAGAGTATTAAGTCTCTTTTGATGATGGGGATACATTAGAAGACTTTTTATAGTATGTGTAACCATGATGTTTAATATATGAAAATTTTATTCAAGGAATAGTTATCTGTTCTTTTGTGGACATAGTTATAAAGAACCATTTCAGTTTATATGATCCTTACATTTGAGATAATTATGGGTTACTATATGTTATGATGGAAGTGAAAGGCATGAGATAAAATTAAGGTTAAATTATGTTATAGTTATTTTTGATGATTTTATCTCTTTTTGGGGAATGATTTGAAAATTATATAGTTTTGGAAAACGGAAAACACGCAGACCGTGTGACAACCCATCGCGTCGGACAAAGCTGTAGGAATCGAACCCACAACCAAAGTGCGACTGGTATTTATCGCCTACCACTCGACTACATGAAGTCCCTGGTTAGTTTGAATGATTTGTTTTTAGTTAGATGATTTTAGGAATCAAGAGTAAGTTAATTTTGGGTTATCTATGTAAATTATTAACCTATCCTGGAGGATATGTGATTCGGTTAATTATTTTCCAATATGAGAATTTAAGAGCAACTGATGATATTTGGAGATAAAAGTTAATTTCTACCTTGGAAGAATATGTGATTAAATCCTTCAAATATTTGGGTTTCAATCTTAGTTTGGTTTACTTTTAAGAATTTTATGGAAAAATTGTTTATCGAATGGTCCTCGTTGAACTTTGGGTTTTGTTGGAAAAATTTTGGAGATTAAGAATAGATTTTATTTTTATAAAGGGTTATCATTTTCTGGATTATCTGATCTTGTACTTACCTTTTTGGTTTCGGTTTTGGTTAAAGTCTAAAGACATGGGAAGTATATAGTTCTCTTTTGTGGATTAGGTGATTCTCTAGAAGTTTATTATAGTAGTCTTAATGTGAAAAAGTCTACCTAAATACTCGTCTTTTGGAGAAAATATGAGTTTTTGTAAGGAATCTAATTAAAGTTGAAAGTCAACATGATAAGTGATTATGTTTCCTTATGAATAAATTACTCAATAAAAAGTAACTTAAAACAAAAATGTTGTCTATTAACTTTTCCTACTGGGAATCGAATACTGTTTAACCCATCACAAGTTTGTGATTTTCTTGTGGTTACCTTTCTCCTAAACATGTTTTCTCTCACTCTCCATCAGAACAAGACCCTATGGTTTCTCCTCCATGTCCATGTTTTTTACATGGAATCCTAGTATGGGTTAACTCGGGTGACCTCTGTACTTATATTTCTTTATTTTAAAGTGATTGTTTTACCGACTCTTGTTCCGATGTGGGACTTTCAAGGATGTTTCCAAGCTCAATTTTAAAATTTCGATGACACAATTCCCAAAAGGGGAGAAGGATATAACACCCCAGGTAAATAAAGAAAATGAAATTTTTATATTTATCCATATTTGTGAATAAAATATTAATTTTACTTTAAATGGGATGTTGTGCTCGATGGCGTACCCAAAACGCAACAACGAGTTTCTTGCGAATCTTACGTTGCACTCTAATAATAAAATAATATTATTTTAAATAGTAGTTAACGCCTAGTCTTTGTAATGGTGGGAATGAACAGAACTGACTACAAAATGATTATATATGTTTGTCAAATATTTTTACTTTTTACAATAAATGTTAGAGGATTAAAAATGCAAATGACTCTAATTTTAAGCGTAAACATTTTAATATTTTTTAAAAGGTCGATTAACTGCCTTTTGATGGAAAACCTCTTTTAAATCCACTTTTTGAAAATTTTATGTCTTATATTTGAAAAAATAAAATTCTTCTTTAGAATCGGGACATCAAAATTTACATTGTGTAAAGTTTTGGTATTTTTCCGAAAAAGTTCAATTTTTAATGAATAGTGAATCATGTTGTATTTTAATTCAAAACCTATTTTAATATAATTTATTTGTATGATTATATTATCTTTTGAATTGGTTTTAAAATTAAATTAGAATATATTTTTACCATTTAATCCAATAGTGGTTGTTGGAATTAATTTCACTTTGAAATCGGACTTAAACTAGTGTCAATATTTTGATACATTTTGTTTCATAAAAACACGCTATTTGTTTTGACAGCGGGAATTAATTATTATTAATTAATGCAACATATATGTTTTGAATTTTGTAAAATAGAAATAATTTTTGAATTCAGAATATCAAATATAGCTTAGGGTGATCTTTTGGTAATTTTCTGAAAAACTTCAATTTTTGATGAATAGTGAAACCACTAAGTGGTACTTATAAAAACCGATTTTTCCGTTTAAATGAAATTTTGCCGTCATTGTGTTTTGAATTTCAAAAATCTGACATACATGGTTTTCATTAAGAAGTAAAATGTGGTTCAATGGGATTAAAATAATTTTTTAGTGAATAGTAACTTAATAAATTTTTAATCGCGATTAGAGGTAATTAGTGTAGTTTAAGGTAAGAATAATGTTTTAATAAAATGAAATGACCTAGACACGTGTCTTACCCTTATTGGATGTGTCATGGCCGGCCAAGAAAATCCATGGGTCAACTTGGGGACCCCATGGAGACACATTGGTTGGAAAATTACATAAATATCTTTTTATTTAATGTTAAAGTAAAAATGACACAAACATGAGATGTTTTACTAAAACAATTTTTACATGGGGTTATACAAGCCCGAGTTTTGACTATAAATTATCAATGGAAATCTAAAAGTATTTCATAAATCATAGTATTTTTTTTATAATTTTTAGACATTAAATAAATTAAATTAGATATGACATAATGATGATGTAGCGATGACCTCATTATTTAACGATTTAAATAAAATGGAAAGATAATGTAAAATATAAGACCTACACATATCCAAAACTTATTGGATGGGTGGATTTCGAACCCGTATCACCTTATCCTCGAAACACATCAATGTGGGACCATTAAAATCCGAAACTCATTCTAAGATAAAGTAACATTTCTTTACTTTCCAACAGTGCCCCTCCTCTCATCTTATAAAAGGCCCCCACCTCTACCTCCTTACCCACACTTCCAAAGCATTTGGATCTGCCAACCCCTGCCCATTTTGTCATTACACATACCTCTCTAACTCCTTGAAGCATAACTTTGGGAAGAAGGCTTCCCAAGTAAGCCTTTGAGCTCAAACCAAATGGAGTTACCCGGTTTTAAGGTAATGTCTTCACTTGTGTCCTTTTGTTTTATTTTGCTTCTCCAACCCCCTAATATCTTTTTATTCATTTATTTTGTAACAAATACAGTATATTAAATATACTATGATGTTTTCATAAGAATTATTCGAGCTACACTTACACACACCTTCGTCTAATGGTTAAAGAACATACTATTTCTGTGGTTGGCAATTTTCTGCCTCACGAAACGATGATTGTTCAATATTCTTTTAACAACTTTAAAGGTGGACATTATGATGACACTGTATTTTATATAAGATATATATGGTATTTATGTTTAATATATGCTTATTTATTTTATATTTAAACCATACCTTTATTCTTTTCATGTTGTGTAAATACAATAATTTCATTTGAGGAAGTGTGGACTACCGCCCCCTCAAATGATGTGACTCGTACATGAAATACATGGTACATATAAAGAATGAAATTAATGAACATATGTGACCTATATAACATATATATTATACTATAATTATAATATATATATATATATCCTTTATTTTTTAATTCTGTTAATATGACAAAGAAAAAATGAAAGTAGCGTTCATGCGTACGTACGACCTACCGTCTCCATGAACGGTGCTTTTCGTTTTTTATCTCCAAATGATATGGAATAGTATAAAATGAATATGTACTGGATATATATGATATTTTAATCATTAATACTATTGTGGAAATTATTTACTTATAACTACATGGACAATCATTCTTCAAACAAGTTCATTTTTGACTCATGTACCAAACATCGGCAGAAACGTCTTATATGAACTAACATTATTAAACAGTTATTATAACATTATAATATCTGATATGAACTAAATAATAATATTTAATGTATTTCCTTAGGCAATTATAAATTGACCAAAGTTTATTATTCAGGAATATAAATAAATGAACAAGACAAGTTGGACTTGAGGTAATGGATCCTACTCCTCTCTTTCTTTTAAGTACACTCTTTTATTTCATTCCTTTTAAAGATCATATTTCTTGTTATTGGGATGTTCTTTTATATTACTCTTACTTTAATTTTTATGTTCATGTAATGAGAGACCCTATTCTCTCTCATCAATCCATTTTGGAAGTTTTCATTGGCGACGTTAGGCTGCCAAATTTTCGTAAGAGATCTAGCCTCTCTCTTTCTTTTTAAGTACTCTCCTTTATGTCAATTCTATTAATCTCCTCTTTGTTATGTTGGGGGATGTTCTTTTATATTCCTATTTCTGTAAACTTTATTTTTATATGATGAGAGACCCTATTTCCTCTCATCAATCCATTTTGGATGTTTTAAGTGCTGTCGTTAAGCTGCCGAGTTTTCGTAAGAGATTTTTCATCTCACATTTATTCCCGTGAGATTTATGCTACATTTGCCACAATTTACTTTGAGTGGTGTATTTACTGCCCATTATTTTACTCATTATGTAATATACTTTCATTTATGAGTATTTACATCAATTTTTTATTGTCCTTCTTTCATGGGGTGCATGTCTCGAAAGATACCCATGTCGGTAAGGGAACCTTTCACCCTCCTCTTTTTAAAAGAATTCTTTTGTTATATCTTTTAATTAAAATACTATTATGTTGGGATATGTTATTCTATATCCTTATTGATTTAAATTTTATTTCCATGTGATGAGATACCCTTTTTATCGCTCATCAACTCATTTTCTGAATTTTGTAGTGACGTTGTTAGGCTGTCAAATTTTTGCAAGGGAATTTCTTAACCGAAATTTGATTCTTTGGGATAAACATGTACTCCGTGAATATGTAGTTCAATGAATATGTTTGAATAACCTATGATTGTTTTACACTTAATATCCACTTATATTTGGTGTATTCGTTTGTCACACATAATTATGTGATTGATTTGTCCTTAAACCAAGGATACCGTCTTTGTAAGGGGCTTCGTCTCAATCTCCTTTCATTGAGGCATATTTTGTTTTATACACAACTTTCTTTTATACGGTGTATAAAACCCTTTTACTTTTACGTTTATCCAAAAGGAATCTCTGTTATACGAAGCATTTTACAAAACGATAAAAGGGAATGTTTTTGTCATATGTATGCGGTGACAATGACTTCTCCACCGCTGTGACCATTATTTGAGTTTTGGCTTCCTCTACAAGCCATACCTTCTTTTTAAAAGAAAAATAAATACCATGTTTTAATTTTATTTTATTTTGGTATTGAAATCGGTTTTCATAAGGTTTTTTATATCAATGTGTTTTATTGATATCTTGTGATTGAAATGTGGAAATGTTATGTTTCCTTTCTGCATGTTTTATGTGATACGATTATGTTATGATTCTTAGGCATTGTTATGAAGACGGGTGGTTCTGTGATAAACTAAGGGCGGGTGAGCCCGATATATCTCTCCAATGCATTGGGCAACGCAAAAGAGTGAAACGTTAAGGTTTCTCTGAAACAATTTAGGGAATATACTGTGGTGGGTATTCCAAACGTAACCAAGAGGGTTACTCCCTATGTAAGAATGTTATGAATGCCTCAAGTTACCTTTTATGTCTTATGATTTCTATGATTTATTCATGATTTGATGAGGTATGTTAAAGTGCCAATGTTTTAAGGGTAAAGTATGATTTCATTCTTATGTATATATGAACTCATGTTTCCTTTCCATATTTTTTATAACCCTTACTGAGCTTTTTATGCTCATCCCACATTTTTTAAATGTTTTTCACAGGTCAAGGGAAAGGTACATGATATGATGATAGTGTCAAATAAGTTTCAAGAAAGAATCTATGCTTTATTTTTAAATATGTTTCTGTTGATGGAAAAAAATGAATACTATCTTTTATGTAACCACTTTGTTTAAATGTGGAATGTAATGCTTGTTTTATGATCTAATTATCTAAAACTCTAAACCTGAAAAGATCCTCAATGTGTAATCTTGTAATAACTCAAGATTAAGTAAGGTTTAAGGTTGGGGCCTTATAGTTGGTATCAAAGGTCGGTTTAGATAACTTTAGAGGTTAGGGTACTCTTTAAGCATAAGTGACATTACCATAATGGTTAGGATTTCAGAAAGAGTCCTAGTTTTAGATAAAGTGAATGAGTAAGTATATCTTAGTGTTTATCTTCCTCATTAATACATTATGGTTTAGTTGATATACTCACACTAACCTCTTTGGTTTTAGTAAATGGCTGGATCTAGCAGGCACCAAAGTAACAGTGGATGTAAAGGAAACTTTGACAGTTTTTTGAGAAAGCAACTGAATGATATGGGAGCTGCAATGAGAACTCTTGTGTTTATCCTCAACCAACTATCTGGATTCATGATTTACCACGTAAACCTTGGTGATTTCTCTAAGGCATCATTTATGCGTGATACAAATCCCTACGTAACTACAGGTAATAATCATAAAGGTAAGTGTGTTCAAAAACCTATGTGTCAAAGATGTGGAAAGAAACACCTAGGAAAATGTTTCAAAGGGACAAAAATATGCTATAGATGTGGAAATGAAGGTCATAAATCATGAACCTGCCATGGAAAAAGGAAGCATCCAGTTGACTCGAGGAAAGGGAAAGAAGTTCTTTCTGAGGGATCAATTGAATGTTTTAAATGTGGTGTGCATGGTCATTATGCAAAAACATGTCCTATGAAGAAGTTTCATGAATGGGATCACCAAGATCGTACAAATATTTGTTTACCAATACCTAATTCCATTCTGATTGAAGATGAAGAAACTGACAATGACCAATAAAAGGTATGGATTATTTCATAACTTTTGTTTTCCTATTTTGGAATCTTAGGATATGATTCATAATTTTTTTTTAGGAAAGAAGTATTTAAGAATAAGTTGGAAAGGAATGGTTAATGGATCATGAAGAATGTTGAGTGAGTAAGAAGTCAACATATAAGGGCTTAAAGAGTTATGGTGAAATTCTTAATAGTATTAAGTCTCTTTTGATGATGGGGTTACATTAGAAGACTTTTTATAGTATGTGTAACCCTGATGTTTAATATATGAAAATTTTATTCAAGGAATAGTTATCTGTTCTTTTGTGGACATAGTTATAAAGAACCATTTGGGTTTATATGATCCTTACTTTTGAGGTAATTATGTGTTATTATATGTTATGATGGAACTGAAAGGCATGAGATAAAATTAAGGTTAAATTATGTTATGGTTATTTTTGATGATTTTATCTCTTTTTGGGGAATGATTAGAGAATTATATAGTTTTGGAAAAAGGAAAACACGCAGACCATGTGACAACTCGTCGCGTCGGACAAAGCGGCAGGAATCGAACCCACAACCAAAGTGTGACTGGTATTTATCACCTACAACTGGACTACGTGAAGTCCCTGGTTAGTTTGACTGATTTTTTTTAGTTAGATTATTTTAGGAATCAAGAGTAAGTTAATTTTGGGTTATCTATGTAAATGATTAACCTATCATGGAGGATATGTGATTAGGTTAATTATTTTTCAATATGAGAATTTAAGAGCAACTGATGTTATTTGGAGATAAAAGTTAATTTGTAACTTGGAAGACTATGTGATTAAATCCTTCAAATATTTGGGTTTAAATCTTATTTTGGTTTACTTTGAATAATTTTATGGAAAAATTGTTTATCGAATGGTCCCCGTTGAACTTTGGGTTTTGTTGGAAAATTTTGGAGATTAAGAATAGATTTTCTTTTTATAAAGGGTTATCCTTTTCTGGATTATCTTATCTTGTACTAACCTTTTTGGTTTTGGTTTTGGTTAAAGTCTAAAGACATGGGAAGTATATAGTTCTCTTTTCTGGATTAGGGGATTCTCTAGAAGTTTATTATAGTACTCTTAATGTGAAAAAGTCTTCCTAAATACTCGTCTTTTGGAGAAAATATGAGTTTGTGTAAGGAATCTAATTAAAGTTGAAAGTCAACATGATAAGTGATTATGTTTCCTTATGAATAAATTCCTCAATAAAAAGTAACTTAAAACAAAAATGTTTTCTATTAACTTTTCCTACTGGGAATCGAATACCATTTAACCCATCACAAGTTTGTGATTTTCTTGTGGTTACCTTTCTCTTAAACATGTTTTCTATCACTCTCCATCAGAACATGACCCTATGTTTTCTCCTCCATGTCAATGTTTGCCTACATGGAATCCTAGTATGGGTTAACTCAAGTGACCTCTGTACTTATCTTTCTTTATTTTAAAGTGATTGTTTTACCGACTCTTGTTCCGATGTGGGACTTTCAAGGATGTTTCCAAGCTCAATTTTAAAATTGTGAGGACGTAATTCCGAAAAGGGGGGAAGGATGTAACACCCCAGGTAAATAAAGAATATGACATTTTTATATTTATCCATATTTGTGAATAAAATATTAATTTTACTTTAAAGGGGATGTTATGCCCGATGGCATACCCAACACGCAACAACGAGTTTCTGGGGAATCTTACGTTGCACTCTAATAATAAAATAATATTATTTTAAATAGTAGTTAACGCCTAGCCATTGGAATGGCGGGAATGAACAAAACTAACTAAAAAATTATTATATATGTTTGTAAAATATTTTTACTTTTTACAATAAATGTTAGAGGATTAAAAATGCAAATGACTCCAATTTTAAGCGTAAACATTCTAATATTCTTTAAAAGGTCGATTAACCGCCTTTTGATGGAGAACCTCTTTTAAATCCTCTTTTTGAAAATTTTATGTGTTATATTCGAAAATATAAAATTCTTCTTTAGAATCGGGACATCAAAATTTACTTTGTGTAAATTTTTGGTATTTTTCCAAAAAAGTTCAATTTTTTATGAATAGTGAAAAATGTTGTATTTTAATTCAAAACCACTTTTAATCTAATTTATTTATATGATTATATTATCTTTTGAATTTGTTTTAAAATGAAATTAGAATATATTTTTACCATTTAATCCAATAGTGGTTGTTGGAATTAATTTCACTTTGAAATCGGACTTAAACTAGTGTCAATCTTTTGATTCATTTTGTTTCATAAAAACACGCTATTTGTTTTGACAGCGGGAATTAATTATTAAATTAATTAATGCAACTTATATGTTTTGAATTTTGTAAAATAGACATCATTTTTGAATTCGGAATATCAAATATAGCTTAGGATGAACTTTTGGTAATTTTGTGAAAAACTTCAATTTTTGATGAATAGTGAAACCACTAAGTGGTACTTATAAAAACTGATTTATCCGTTTAAATGAAATTTTGTCATATTTGTCTTTTGAATTTCAAAAATCCTACATACATGATTTTCATTAAGAAGTAAAATGTGGATCAATGGGATTAAAATAATTTTTTGGTGAATAGTAACTTATTAAGTTTTTAATCGCGATTAGAGGTAATTAGTGTAGTTTAAGGTAAGAATAACGTTTTAATAAAATGAAATGACCTAGACACGTGTCCTACCCTTATTGGATGTGTCATTTCCGGCCAAGACAATCCATGGGTCAACTTGGGGACCTCATGGAGACACTTTGGTTGGAAAATGTCATAAATATCTTTTTATTTAATGTTAAAGTAAAAATGACACAAACATGAGATGTTTTACTAAAACAATTTTTATGTGGGGTTATACAAGTCATAGTTTTGACTATAAATAATAAATGGAAATCTAAAAAAATTTCATACATCATAGTATTTTTTTTATAATTTTTAGACATTAAATAAATTAAATTATATATGACATAATGATGATGTAGTGATGACCTCATTATTTAACGATTTAAATAAAATGGAAATATAATGTAAAATATAAGACCTAAACATGTCCAAAACCTATTGGACGGGTCGATTTCGAACCCTTATCACCTTATACACGAAACACATAAGTGTGGGACCATTAAAATTCGAAAATCATTCTAAGATAAAGTAACATTTCTTTACTTTCCAAGAGTGCCCCTCCTCTCCTCTTATAAAAGGCCCCCACCTCTACCTCCTTACCCACACTTCCAAAGCCATTGGCTCTGCCAACCCCTGCCCATTTTGTATATCCACATACCTCTATAACTCCTTGAAGCCTAACTTTGGGAAGAAGTCTTCCCAAGTAAGCCTTTGAGCTCAAACAAAAGAGAGTTACCGGATTTTAAGGTAATGTCTTCACTTGTGTCCTTTTGTTTTATTTTGCTTCTCCAACCCCCTAAAATCTTTTTATTCATTTATTATGTAACAACTCCAGTATCTTAAATATACTAGGATGTTTTCATAAGAATTATTCAAGCTATAATTACACACACCTTCGTCTAATGGTTAAAGAACATACTGTTTCTGTGGTTGTCGATTTTCTGCCTCACAAAACGATGATTGTTCAATATTCTTTTAACACCTTTAAAGGTGGCCATTATGATGAAACTGTATTTTATATATGATATATATGGTATTTTTGTTTACTATATTCTTCTTTATTTTATATTTAAACCATACCTTTATTCTTTTCATGTTGTGTAAATACGATAATTTCATATTAGGAAGTGTGGACTACCGCCCCCTCAAGTGATGTGACTCGTACATGCAATACATGGTACGTATAAAGAAAGAAATTAATGAACATATGTGAAATATATACAATATATATTATACTAGAATTATAATATATATATATATATATCCTTTATTTTTTAATTCCGTTAATATGACAAAGAAAAAATGAAAGTAGCGTTCATGCGTATGTACGGCCTACCGTCTCCATGAACGGTGCTTTTCGTTTTTTACCTCTAAATGATATGGAATATTATAAAATGAATATGTACTGGATATATATGATATTTCAATCATTAATAATATTCTGTAAATTATTTACTTATAACTACATGGACAATCATTCTTCAAACAAGTTCATTTTTGACTCATGTACCAAACATCGGCAAAAACGTCTGATATGAACTAACATGATTAAACAGTTATTTTAACATTATAATACGTGATATGAACTGAATAATAATCTTTAAAGTAGTTCCTTAGGCAATTATAAATTGACCAAAGTTTATTATTCAGGAATATAAAGAAACGAACAAGACAAGTTGGACTTGAGGTAAGGGATCCTACTCCTCTCTTTCTTTTAAGTACACTCTTTTATGTCATTCCTTTTAAAGCTCATATTTCTTGTTATTGGGATGTTCTTTTATATTACTCTTACTGTAATTTTTATGTCCATGTGACGAGAGACCCTATTCTCTCTCATAAATCTATTTTGGAAGTTCTCATTGGCGTCGTTAGGCTGCCGAATTTTCGTAAGAGATCTAACCTCTCTCTTTTTTTAAGTACTCTCCTTTATGTCAATTCTTTTAATATCATCTTTGTTATGTTGGGGGATGTTATTTTATATTCATCTTTATGTAAACTTTATTTTTATATGACGAGAGACCCTATTCTCTCTCATCAATCTATTTTGGAAGTTCTCATTGTCGCCCTTAGGCTGCCGAGTTTTCGTAAGAGATTTTTCATCTCACTTTTATTCCCGTGAGATTTATGCTACATTTTCCAGAATTTACTTTGAGTGGTGTATGTACTTCCAATTATTTTACTCATTCTGTAATATAATTTCATTTATGAGTATTTACATCAATTTTTATTGTCCTTCTTTCACGGGGTGCATGTCACACATAATTATGTGATTGATTTGTCCTTAAACTAAGGATACCGTCTTTGTAAGGGACTTCGTCTCAATCTCCTTTCATTGAGGCATATTTTGTTTTATACACAAATTTATTTTATACGGTGTATAAAACCCTTTTAATTTTATGTTTATCCAAAAATAAATCTTTGTTATACGAAGCATTTTACAAAATGACAAAAGGGAATGTTTTTGTCATACGTATGCGGCGACAATGACTTCTCCGACGCCGTGACCATTATTTGAGTTTCGGATTCCTCTACAAGCCATACCTTCTTTTTAAAAGAAAAATAAATACCATGTTTTACTTTTATTTTATTTTGGTATTGAAAATAGTTTTCATAAGGTTTTTTATATCAATGTGTTTTATTGATATATTGTGATTGAAATTTGGAAATGTTATGTTTCCTTTATGCATGTTTTATGTGATACGATTATGTTATGGTTCTTGGGCATTGTTATGAAGACGGGTGGTTCTGTGATAAACTAAGGGCAGGTGAGCCCGATATAGCTCTCCAATGCATTGGGAAATGCGAAGGAGTGAAATGTTAAGGTTTCTCCGAAGAGATTTAGGGAATATACTGTGGTGGGTATTCCAAACGTAACCAAGAGGGTTACTCCCTACGTAAGAATGTTATTAATTCCTCAAGTTACCTTTTATGTGTTATGATTTCTATGATTTATTCATGATTTGATGAGGTATGTTAATGTGCCAATGTTTTATAGGTAAAGTATGATTTCATTCTTATGTATATATGAACTCATGTTTCCTTTCCATATTTTTTATAACCCTTACTGAGCTTTTTATGCTCATCCCAAGTTTTTTTAAATGTTTTTCATAGGTCAAGGGAAAGGTACATGATATGATGATAGTGTCAAGGAAGTGTCAAGAAAGAATCCATGCTTTATTTTTAAATATGTTTCTGTTGATGGAAAAAAATGAATACTATCTTTTATGTAACCACTTTGTTTAAATGTGGAATGTAATGCATGTTTTATGATCTAATTCTCTAAAAATCTAAACCTGAAAAGATCCTCAATGTGTAATCTTGTAATAACTCAAGATTAAGTAAGCTTTAAGGCTGGGGCCTTATAGTTGGTATCAAAGGTCGGTTTAGATAACTTTAGAGGTTAGGGTACTCTTTAAGCATAAGTGACATTACCATAATGGTTAGGATTTCAGAAAGAGTCCTAGTTTTAGATAAAGTGAATTAGTAAGTATATCTTAGTGTTTATCTTCCTCATTAGTACATGATGGTTTTTTTGATATACTCACACTGACCTCTTTGGTTTTAGTAAATGGCTAGATCTAGCAGGCACCAAAGTAACAGTGGATGTAAAGGAAACTTTGACAGTTTTTTGAGAAAGCAACTGAATGATATGGGAGATGCAATGAAAACTCTTGTGTTTATCCTCAACCAACTATCTGGATTCATTATTGACCACCTAAACCTTGTTGATTTCTCTAAGGCATCATATATGCGTGAAACAAATCCCTACGGAACTACAGGTAAAAATCATAAAGGTAAGTGTGTTCAAAAACCTATGTGTCAAAGATGTGGAAAGAAACACCTAGGAAAATGTTTCAAAGGGACAGAAATATGCTATAGATGTGGAAATGAAGGTCATAAAACATGAACCTTCCATGGAAAAAGGGAGCATCCAGTTGACTCGAGTAAAGGGAAAGAAGTTCTTTCTGAGGGATCAATTTAATGTTTTAAATGTGGTGTGAATGGTCATTATGCAAACACATGTCCTATGAAGAAGTTTCATGAATGGGATCACCAAGATCGTTAAAATATTTGTTTACCAATACCTAATTCCATTCCGATTGAGGATGAAGAAATTGACAATGACTAATCAAAGGTATGGATTATTTCATAACTTTTGTTTTCCTATTTTGGAATCTTAGGATATGATTCATGATTTTGTTTGTAGGAAAGAAGTATTTCAGACTAAGTTGGAAAAGAATGGTTAATGGATCATGAAGAATGTTGAGCGAGTAAGAAGTCAACATATAAGGGCTTCAATAGTTATGGTAAAATTCTTAAGAGTATTAAGTCTCTTTTGATGATGGGGTTACATTAGAAGACTTTTTATAGTATGTGTAACCCTGATTTTTAATATATGAAAATTTTATTCAAGGAATATTTATCTGTTCTTTTGTGGACATAATTATAAAGAATCATTTGGGTTTATATGATCCTTACTTTTGAGGTAATTATGGGTTACTATATGTTATGATGGAAGTGAAAGGCATGAGATAAAATTAAGGGTAAATTATGTTATGGTAATTTTTGATGATTTTATCTCTTTTCGGGGAATGATTTGAGAATTATGTAGTTTTGGAAAAAGGAAAACACCCAGACCGTGTGATAACCCGTCGCGTCGGACAAAGCTGTGGGAATCGAACCCACAACCAAAGTGCGACTGGTATTTATCGCCTACCACTAGACTACGTGAATTCCCTGGTTAGTTTGACTAATGTTTTTTAGTTAGATGATTTTAGGAATCAAGATTAAGTTAATTTTGGTCTATCTATGGAAATGATTAACCTATCATGGAGGATATGTGATTAGGTTAATTATTTTTCAATATGAGAATTTAAGAGCAACTGATGTTATTTGGAGATAAAAGTTAATTTGTACCTTAGAAGACTTTGTGATTAAATCCTTAAAATATTGGTGTTTCAATCTTATTTTGGTTTACTTTGAATAATTTTATGGACAAATTGTTTGTCGAATGGTCCTCGTTGAACATTGGGTTTTGTTGGCCAAATATTGGAGATTAAGATTATATTTTCTTTTTATAAAGGGTTATCCTTTTCTGGATTATCTGATCTTGTACTAAATTTTTTGGTATTGGTTTTGGTTAATGTCTAAAGACATGGGAAGTATATAGTTCTCTTTTGTGGATTAGGTGATTCTCTAGAAGTTTATTATAGTACTCTTAATGTGAAAAAGTCTTCCTAAATACTCGTCTTTTGAAGAAAATATGAGTTTGTGTAAGGAATCTAATAAAAGTTGAAAGTCAACATGATAAGTGATTATGGTACCTTATGAATAAATTCCTCAATAAAAATTAACTTAAAACAAAAATGTTGTCTATTAACTTTTCCTACTGGGAATCGAAGACCGTTTAACCCATCACAATTTTGTGATTTTCTTGTGGTTACCTTTCTCCTAAGCATGTTTTCTATCACTCTCCATCAGAACATGACCCTATGTTTTCTCCTCCATGTCCATTTTTTCCAACATGGAATCCTAGTATGGGTTAACTCGGGTGACCTCTATACTTATCTTTCGTTATTTTAAAGTGATTTTTTTACCGACTCTTGTTCCGATGTGGGACTTTCAAGGATGTTTCCAAGCTCAATTTTAAAATTGCGAGGACACAATTCCCAAAAGGGGGGAAGGATGTAACACCCAGGGTAAATAAAGAATATGAAATTTTTATATTTATCCATATTTGTGAATAAAATATTAATATTACTTTAAAGGGGATGCCATGCTCGATGGCGTACCCAACACGCAACAACGAGTTTCATGGGAATCTTACGTTGCACTCTAATAATAAAATAATATTATTCTAAATAGTAGTTAATGCCTAGCCGTTGTAATGGCGGGAATGAACAAAACTAACTACAAAATGATTATATATGTTTGTCAAATATTTTTACTTTTTATAATAAATTTTAGAGGATTAAAAATTCAAATGAATCCAATTTTAAGCGTAAACATTCTAATATTCTTTAAAAGGTCGATTAACCGCCTTTTGATGGAGAACCTCTTTTAAATCCACTTTTTTACAATTTTATGTGTTATATTTGACAAAATAAAATTTTTCTTTAGAACCAGGACATCAAAATTTACTTTGTGTAAATTTTTAGTATTTTTCTGAAAAAGTTCAATTTTTAATGAATAGTGAAAAATGTTGTATTTTAATTCAAAACCTCTTTTAATCTAATTTATTTATATGATTGGATTATATTTTTAATTGGTTTTAAAGTGAAATTATAATATATTTTTACCATTTAATCCAATAATGGTCGTTGGAATTAATTTCACTTTGAAATCAGACTTAAACTAGTGTCAATCTTTTGATACATTTTGTTTTCTTAAAAACACGCTATTTGTTTTGAGAGCAGGAATTAATTATTAAATTAATTAATAAAACTTATATGTTTTGAATTTTTTAAAATAGACATCATTTTTGAATTCATAATATCAAATATAGCTTAGGGTGAACTTTTTGGTAATTTTCTGAAAAAACTTCAATTTTTGATGAATAGTGAAACCACTAAGTGGTACTTATAAAAACTGATTTTTCCGTTTAAATGAAATTTTGCCATCTTTGTGTTTTGAATTTCAAAAATATTACATATATGGTTGTCATTAAGATGTAAAATTTGGTTCAATGGGATTAAAATAATTTTTTTGGTGAATAGTAACTTATTAAGTTTTTAATCGTGGTTAGAGGTAATTAGTGTAGTTTAAGGTAAGAATAATGATTTAATAAAATGAAATGACCTAGACACTTGTCCTACCCTCTTTTTATGTGTCATGGACGACCAATGAAATCCATGGGTCAACTTTGTGACCCCATGGAGCCACTTTGGTTGGAAAATGACATAAATATCTTTTTATTTAATGTTAAAGTAAAAATGACACAAACCTGATATTTTTTACTAAAAAAAATTTTACATGCGGTTATAAAAGTCATATTTTTGACTATAAATAATAAATGGAAATCTAAAAATATTTACAACATCATAGTATTTTTTTATAATTTTTAGACATTAAATAAATTAAATTATTTATGACATCATGATGATGCACCGATGACCTCATTATTTAACGATTTAAATAAAATGGAATGATAATGTAAAATATAAGACCTACACATGTCCAAAACCTATTGGATGGGTTTATTTCGAACCCTTATTACCTTATCATCGAAACACATCAATGTGGGACCATTAAAATCCGAAACTCATTCTAAAATAAAGTAACATTTCTTTACTTTCCAAGAGTGCCCCTCCTCTCCTCTTATAAAAGGCCCCCACCTCTACCTCCTTACCCACACTTCCAAAGCCTTTGTATCGGCCAAACCCTGCCCATTTTGTCTCTCCACATCCCTCTATCACTCCTTGAAGCCTCACTTTGGGCATAAGTCTTCCCATGGAATCCTTTGAGCTCAAACCAAAGGGAGTTACCCGATTTTAAGGTAATGTCTTTACTTGTGTCCTTTTGTTTTATTTTTCTTATCCAACCCAATAACTCTTTTTATTCATTTCTTTTGTAACAAATCCAGTATCTTCAATATACTAGGATGTTGTCATAAGAAGGATTCGAGCTACACTTACACACACCTTCGTCTAATGGTTAAAGAACATACTGTTTCTGTGGTTGGTGATTTTCTGCCTCACGAAACGATGATTGTTCGATATTCTTTTAACACCTTTAAATGTGGCCATTATTATGTCACTGTATTTTATATATGATATATATTGTATTTATTTTTACTATATTCTTCTTTATTTTATATTTAAAACATACCTTTATTCTTTTCATGTTGTGTAAATGCGATAATTTCATATGAGGAAGTGTGGACTACCGCCCCCTCAAGTGATGTGACTCGTACATGCAATACATGTAAAGTATAAAGAATGAAATTAATGAAAATAAGTGAACTATATTAGATATATATTATACTGTAATTATAATATATATATATATATATATCATTTATTTTTTAATTCTGTTAATATGACAAAGAAAAAATGGAAGTAGTGTTCATGCGTACGAACGGCCTACCGTCTCCATGAACGGTTCTTTTCATTTTTTATCTCCAAATTATATGGAATAGTATAAAATGAATATTTACTGGATATATTTGATATTTTAATCATTAATACTATTCTGGAAATTATTTACTTATAACTACATGGACAATCATTTTTCAAACAAGTTTATTTTTGACTCATGTACCAAACATCAGCAAAAACATATGATATGAACTAAAATTATTAAACAATTATTATAACATTATAATATGTGATATGAACTAAATAATAATATTTAAATTAGGTCCTTAGGCAATTATAAATTGACCAAAGTTTATTATTCAAGAATATAAAGAAACGAACAAGACAAGTTGGACTTGAGGTAAGGGATCCCACTCCTCTCTTTCTTATTAAGTACACTCTTTTATGTCATTCCTTTTAAATCTAATCTTTCTTGTTATTGGGATGTTATTTTATATTAATCTTACTATAATTTTTATGTTCATGTGATGAGATACCCTATTCTCTCTCATCAATCTTTTTGGGAAGTTTTGAGTGGCGCCGTTAGGCTACCGAATTTTCGTAAGAGATCTAACCTCTCTCTTTCTTTTTAAGTACTCTCATGTATGTCACTTATTTTAAGCTCCTATTTGTTATGTTGGGGGATGTTATTTTATATTTGTCTTTCTGTAAACTTTATTTTGATATGATGAGAGACCCTATTTCCTCTCATCAATCCATTTTGGATGTTTTAAGTGGCGTCGTTAGGCTGCCGAGTTTTCATAAGAGATTTTTCATTTTACTCTTATTCCCGTGATATTTATGCTAAATTTGCCAAAATTTCCTTTGAGTGGTGTATGTACTGTCCATTATTTTACTCATTGTGTAATATACTTTCATTTATGAGTATTTACATCAATTTTGTATTATCCCTCTTTCACGGGGTGCATGTCTCGAAAGATACCCATGTCGGTAAGGGAACCTTTCACCCTCTTCTTTTTAAAAGACTTCTTCTGTTATGTATTTTATTTCAAATACTATTATGTTGGGATATGTTCTTCTATATCCTTATTTATTTAAATTTTATTTCCATGTGATAAGGTACTCTTTTTATCTCTCATCAACCCATTTTCTGAATTTTGTAGTGAAGCCGTTATGCTTTCAAATTTTTGCAAGGGAACTTCTTATCCAAAATTTGATTCTTTGGGATAAACATGTACTCCATGAATATGTTGTTCTATGAATATGTGTGAATAACCTCTGATTATTTTACACTTAATATCCAACTATATTTGGTGTATTCGTTTGTCACACATAATTATGTAATTGATTTGTCCTTAAACCAAGGATATCATCTTTGTAAGGGCCTTCGTCTCAATCTCCTTTCATTGAGGAATATTTTGTTTCATACAAAAATTTCTTTTATACGGTGTATAAACCACTTTGAATTTTACGTTTATCCAAAAGGAATATTTTTTATACGAAGCATTTTATAAAACGACAAAAGGGAATGATTTTGTCATACGTATGCGGTGACAATGACTTCTCCACCGCCGTGACCATTATTTGGGTTTCGGCTTCCTCTATAATCCATAACTTTTTTAAATGAAAAATAATTACAAAGTTTTAATTTTATTTTATTTTGGTATTGAAAATGGTTTTGAAAGTGTTTTTTTATATCAATGTGTTGTATTGATATCTTGTGATTGAAATGTGGAAATGTTATGTTTCCTTTATGCATGTTTTATGTGATACGATTATGTTATGGTTCTTGGGCATTGTTATGAAGATGGGTGGTTTCATGATAAACTAAGGGCGGGTGAGCGTGATATAGCTCTCCAATGCATTGGGCAACGCGAAGGAGTGAAACATTAAGGTTTCTTCGAAGAGATTTATGGAATATATTGTGGTGGGTATTCCAAACGTAACCAAGAGGGTTACTCCCTACGTAAGAATGTTATGAATTCCTCAAGTTACCTTTTATGTCTTATTATTTCTATTATTTATTCATGATTTCATGAGTTATGTTAAAGTTCCAATGTTTTATGGGTAAACTATGATTTCATTCTTATGTATATATGAACTCATGTTTCCTTTCCATATTTTTTATAACCCTTACTGAGCTTTTTATGCTCATCCCAAGTTTTTTTAAATGTTTTTCACAGGTCAAGGAACGGTACATGATATGATGATAGTGTCAAGGAAGTTTCAAAAAATAATCCATGCTTTATTTTTAAATATGTTTCCGTTGATGGAAAAAAATGAATACTATCTTTCATGTAACCACTTTGTTTAAATGTGGAATGTAATGCAAGTTTTATGATCTAATTCTCTAAAACTCTAAACCTGAAAAGATCCTCAATGTGTAATATTGTAATAACTCAAGATTAAGTAAGGTTTAAGGCTGGGGCCTTATACATATAGGTCTTTATATGGATCTATCAAAATTGTATAGCCAATGAAACTGTTCTAAAAAAATTAACTATAGAATGATACTGATCCCATTAACCATTTAAATATATCTCATAATATCTTAGCATATTCTATAAGGTATCAATGATTCTATTAGAATATAAATTTGACTCCTCGTGCTATGGAGTATTGTAATATAATGATTTATGTAGTGGATACCTAATAATTCATAAGAATATTGAGGTAATCAATAGTTTCTAATTCGATAGAATGTAATGTGTTGCTACCCGCAACAATGTCACATCCTTAATATAAATTTCAAAATGAGGATGAAGATATAATACATATCTGATGGAAATGGATCTTTTTATGAATTCCTTACTTGGAAACCATTTAGATTTTTCCCTAAGCTGATCAGTATCATGGCCTCATGCATTCCTTCCCATATTCTGGAGGCTATTGACAGGCACTGACATTTTTAAGGTTTTATTGTTGGGAGACTATAGGCCTCTATGTTAGAAATAAATATAAGAAATGTAATATGAAATAATGTAAATAAAATATTATATCATATAATAATTAATAATTGAATAGTTTATTATTCTTAATCATGCTACAATGTACAAAAATAGATATACAGAAGGTAACATGTAAACAATACAAAAATAAAATAAAATTGACCCACAATCCATCTCTATGAACGTCTTGTTCTTTGGATCATTCTTGTTCTCTTCATTTTCAATGTACAAGCATAGTATCACCTTAAATAATTGATGATCATGAACATGGAACCATGATGTATTTTCAGGTATACTAGTGGAATGGATTCTAAAATAGAGTGTGTGATATATTTAGTTTTCCACCACCAGTGGGGAATAATGAAATTCAATTAGTGACTATAAAATAAACTAGTATGTAGGAATATAAAAATTAAAGATGATTAGTAAAACTAAATGTATTAAAGTCATATTTGGTTCTTTAAGAGCACCATTTCGACCATATCTACTTAATCCAATTAAAAAATATCTCTAAAATGTTCTATTATTTATATATATTCATATGAGTAGAAAATGTTCATATGTAAATATATACATTCAGGGGAAAGGACTTGTAGATTAATGCCTAAGAGTCCAAATAAAGATATCATAGTAGTCTCAAATATTAAATAAGGTACAACATGACCATATTCCTAGATGAGTTATAATATATAAAGTGTTTTAAATTTAGTGAAGTGTCATAATCTATAGGCAATAAACATTAAGTAAATTTTGATATGTTTTTACACATTAATGGTCTTGTGAATTGTAGTTAAGCCCATACAAAAGAATTCATAAAATATAAAAAAATCCCATTTATTCCATGATCTCTTCAAAGGCATTCTATATTCCAAAACTGATGTGTCTCCCATGTATTAATTCATTTCATAAAAATTTTGTCCCTGGCCATTTCATTTCGTAAAAGGATCTTAAGCTTCATCCATTGTATAATATCATATCATTTCCAACTAAGCCCTTCCAATGAATTAAACATAAGTACTAACTTTATCAATAAACATATAAATAATCTCATCAAGCTTATGATCACATCTGTGAAATTTCATATAAATAATCCAGTAACTGATCACAGGTTATTATCACATCAGGACACCTATGATCCAATCTACGGAATTTTGTGTAATGATCCCAAGTATTTCTTAGGGTTTAGATTAAAAATTTAGTTAGTTAAATTTAAAAATTAATTCATAAAATGAGTTCATGGATTCCATATTATAAGTCATACCTTGTGAAAATATCATTTCATATTTCAGCACAAAATATTTTCATGGGACTAATCCAAGAAATTCATAATTCCATATAAATCTCACAATCAATCTAGTTAAAAGGATAAAGAGTTCCATGTAATCATGCATAGAACAATATTATTCATCATGTTCATTTATTTATTCATGTCACCTTTACTATGATAATAATTTCCATGGATGTATTGGCTAACTAATTATTCTTTTAATTCATATATGCTCTTCCAATATAAAAGGGGTATACTCAACACACAAGTAAGTGTGGCTTTGTAATTCACACAACAATAGTCGATAAAATAAATTTAATCAAACCATCCTTATCATGTGGTCAAGGTAGAGGGCTTGAAAAAAAATATTTAATATATCAGATGAGTATAATGGTTATGTTATAAGATATTAATTTAAGGGTTTTGAAAAAAATTGAGTAACCTGTAGAAAGGCCAGGGTGTAGAACAATAAAGGTATTATAAAAACTATGTGAATTAATGTGAAAATAAAATCAATTACCAACCTCATTAATAATAATACCAAAACATTCATTGTGATGATTTGATCCAATATAAAAAGATAAAAATTAGATAAACCATATAATACCATGAAAATAAGGTGATTTACCTCCCACGAAGTTACAACGAAAGGGAACAAATGAAACTAAAATAGGAGGATAGAGTTTTTGTAGACATAAAAATATGCTTACAAAACACATGATGACTTTTTATTTAGATAAAAAATACATATATCGACAAATAGGAATAATAGGATGAGTAATTCTTGTATGTGGGATATCCAAGTTGAATGGGGGAGGAAAAATAAGGATAAACTGTAAAGTATTAGGGAAAACATCCTCAATTCCACCATTAATGAGGCACGTAGTGAGGCCACAAAGTTTTTCTTATAGTTCTCTCACTATTCAGTTCTCAATTCCCAATATCCATAACCTACATGGGTTGGTCAAATGGTATAGGATAACCAATCACCAACCATGATATTCTATTAGTTATGTGGAACCAACCAAGTATTCTAGGAACATAGTTTGGTAAATCATAGATGGCCCTTGTCCCCACCACAATAATTACTGAAATAATTTATCATATCTATGTTACCCATCCCACATGGATTATAAAACTATGGGACACCTTTTATAAGGAAAATTAGTTTCTCAAAGGGGGTATTATGGTTTAAAAATTAATGATCCCTTTTATAATCTCCTCAAAAATGAGATTTTGGAGAAAAATGGTCCCCAAACTATTTAAATCAGCTGAGCCACATCTCAGGTCATAATCAATATGAAAAATGACAGTTTTTTAGTTTCAAAACACTAAAAATTATATTCTTAAGAATAAATTTAACCATCGGACCATCCACTAATCATATAAATATATTTCCATTAAAATTTCCAATGGTA
Organism: Viscum album; assembly: GCA_963277665.1. NCBI lineage: Eukaryota > Viridiplantae > Streptophyta > Magnoliopsida > Santalales > Viscaceae > Viscum > Viscum album. Next base: position 1,529,783,361 of record OY728146.1, on the reverse strand, counting down.
CAAAAATAGGGGACCTTATAGTATCCCCTCTTATAGACTTTAGGTCCCTGATATTTATTTTGAAATAAAGAGAACATAACTGGACCTTATCAAGTTGATTTCTTTGTTCAAAATGATGTGGTGGATTTCAAAACACTCAATATACCTTCATGCACTATGTTAAGCCTATGGTACGTGAACCATTATACTTTACACAATTATAATATCTCCAGAGGAATCATTTATATGATTCTAATCCAATCCCATCTAAACTGAAACATGATCATGTCATCGAATTCATTTATAACCAACATATAGAGGTTCCCACCATTTTTTATATATTCCCAATGACAAATTATAAATTATTAAATGAAAAAAATCATTATTTACCTCTGAATAACATCTATAGTTTCCTAGAGACACTACAATAATTTCAATTAAATTACATATGAGGGAACTACCATCTGTCCTTAATTGATCAATTCAATTAATCTAAAATAGTCAAAGATCGTGTTTTTTATGAAAAAAAATCCATTGAAACCCCCATGAAACCATTTAAGATGAACCTATATCATCATAATTTCATTACGAATGTGGAATCCACACAACAAATTTCAATCTATTCGAGAGAAAACACATCAAAACACATGCGACCGAATTTTTTGAAAATGATATGATGTTATGGTGAAAAGTCAAAAACAAAAGATTCAAAATACTTACTTGAAATAATAATAAGATTTTTATGAGAATTATCATTGAACCCTTTACTGTGTTTCGATAACAAATCCTTTCCAAACCATTAATGTGCCTAATAACACTCTAAGAGGGAAGGGGTGAATCAAGGTGTTCAAATTTTATTATAATGTGGCAGATCTTGTAACCTTGTTGGTAGGAACTCATTAAATATGTTTATTGTTATTATGTAGAAATATATACATTCACATGAAAAAGGAATACATCAATTTTACATGGTTCACAACTAAGGGTTTGTCCAAGGATCATATGCTGGTAGGTTTTCGGTTGTACCAATGTCAACAAATATTCACTAGATGTGGACTAATCCATTTTGAAAATTCACTCTATGCTAGGTACACCACCTTTACATGGTTTTAGGAATAACACACTACATACATTGGATCACTTCTTTTGACTCCCCCTAGATCTCTACATTGGGAATAATCTCAACACAGTTTATCAACATGAAGGTCGCATCAATGGGTTGGTATTAGATCATCCATACATAATAAAATATAGATGCTTTGTTGAATCCTTTTTTCCACCCATATATCTAATCCACTTTTTCGACCACTGCAAGTTCGCAAATCATTCCTATACGAATAACACTACTTCACATAACACATCCAATTATTTACTCTATAAACCATGACTATTTACTACCATCACAAACCACATCTACATATTTCTTTTTCTCGGTGGACCAAATCCTCCTTCGTGAACTGCCTTCTATGAACTATGTTCTGCGAACTGCCTTTGGCCAACTATTCTGGACTTCACCGAATTCCGTAAGGATTTCTAATTGAAGTCTTAATTATTGGGTTATCATCCCATGAACCAATCTAGACATTTCTGAATTCATCCTCGATTTTTAATCTCATTTATGTTTTATAATGAACATATTAGTTCTCCTTATATAGAAAAATAGATCCACATAATCCGCTAAATCGAGATTTACCAAATATTTAATACGTCAGTACCTTTACTCCATACCATGCATCTCTTGTGAAACATTCTTCTAGATTTGTTCAATGAACCTCCACTCTTTTTTCACAGTGGATAAACTATTATATGAACTAATATCCACCTTGTTTTATCCAAAAATAAGACATACTGCATACCTTTGGCCTTCAGTGAACCATTTTCCACTACGCACTTCAATCCTCTCTATGAATAATATTTCATTCTGTAAACTGTTTCCAATAAACTAACCATATACCATGATTATTGGTTATTATAGCATCCTTTTTGGTCCACAAACCATTCTTCGTGGTCCATGTACTATTCAGTCCTACGTAGAAATCCTTTCTTTGTTAAAAAAATATATATTTTGAGGCCAAAAAAATTGGCAAACACCAAGAAACTACACCACATTAAACACCTACTTAGGTTAGTAATTTATAATCACCTGACCTGATTACCCCTTGATCAACCCAATGTGAATTGACAAAAAACACAAATCATACTCTATTTTAATTAAAGAGTGTCCTTCATTCCAACATCCATCTTGAAATGAAAACCCATTGTCATGTGGTTGAACCATCAATGAATTTTTGATGATCCTACATTAATGGGTCATTATTGGATACTCCATGACTAATGAATACATCTAGATTTTCATATGGGGTAATTATCAAGGATTCTAGATAAACATTACTCATGGTATTAAACATCACATGAGTTCCACAATGACCGTACAATGACCTAGATAAAGATTCCATGATTCATATCACATTAGGGTTTCCCTATTGAAACTAAAATCCCACTCCACACCATAAGGTAATAATTGACATCACATAAAAAATAGAAAAATAATCACCACTACCACTATCATATCCACACTGGATATAAAAACTAGCATGGATTAAAGGTCATTTATCTGGAATTAAAATGTAAATTTTGATCATCATTCATTCTCGCACCCTAAGAATAGTTTCTATGACATTCAATAATTTTAATATTTAATGAGGGAATACAATTTTTAATTTCCACTACACTACTATACATCATGAGGCTTATTTTAAACCTCACCTCATCTGTAACACATAAAGAGTTCATCTATTCAAATATTATAGAGATTATTTTTTTCATCTAAGCATATAAGTGATGCAATATCAATGTACTCATAATTATTTCCAGATTTTTTGTGTTCACCTATATCAAATAGTACAACAAGATTCCATATGCAGTTTTTTATATCTATTTACAAATTATTTTTTCAATACATACAGAAGTATTTTACTCCACTAAAACATAACACGAAATCTACTAATGATGTATGGAAAATTTGAATGTTGACTTAACATTTTAACAAAACTCAACATATTCTAAAATTATCCTCCTCACCAGTAAGTGAATAAATTTTATTAAAGATCTATTATAGGTTTCCCTAAAAAATCACTTCATTGAATCTATTGGTCCTCTTTCCACACTAGGATAATCACTAATGTTTAATTTTTAAACAATTACCATGGACAACTAGTTTATTTTTCTATACCAGCTAGTTTAAATATTTAATATCACTCTAATGAGTAATCAATTAATAAGATAAAGGTAACCATATGAATAAATTGAACCAGATGTTACCAAAGAAATCTCATTCAAAATAGGCACCTCCATTGGTCCATGATTTATCCAATGATTCCTAGCCTCAATGAATTTTTCCTAGAAGTTAAGGAGTTAAATGAACCATTTTCATTCAAATGGTAAGAGAACAAAAATGGTACTACCTATCATATCCACTATTAATAAACAATAACTTTGGGTGATTCTCAAAAATGGAAGGGATCACACAACTCAAACTGATATCTTGAGAACTCACCATGAATCGGTCTCAAAGTGAGGGTAAACCAAAACTCATTAACATTATGATATTCATAAAATCATGACCAACTTCTTTCATTGATTTATTAATACCAATGAAACCACAGTTTAATCCAATATGGTTTGAGTCAAGGCTATTGGATTGAATGTCTCTCAACTAGTTAATTCTATTTAAACTCTAAAACTATGTAACTTTGTCTGACTACCTAACCCTATGATCTCTCACAATAGAGACACAATTCACATAAGTTAATTAATTATAGAACATATAATGTTATTAGAAACACTCTATAAGGATGTAAAACTAAAGTATGAAGGATGTCCATTAACTTTCAAGGGTTCCAACATCATATTAGAGGATAAGTGACTGATACACATCAGGTATTTGTATTCTGTAATACCCTATTGATTTCCAACAACCATACCGCCACCCCTCTTATCGATGGTGTCTTTAAATATCATAGAGTCCTACTAAAGACAACATCTCATGAAAAATACAATAAATGTGAACATATAATCAATTATTTACCAGTTCTAATTTACCTTAGAGGAAACTACCACAACTAGGATTACCCCTCAATAAATATAAAATGTAATCTTTTAATAATAGTCACACATAAAAGGCCATTATGACACACTACATATATTTTATATTCATCATGCCAATAATAAATATTATCTATGTCTTATGGGAAATGATCATGATCATCTGAGAAAAATCTTTCAATTCTTACTAAATAAAAACCTTCCATGAGGTTTCATGATATAATCACTTATAAAATGTTCTATTTGATGTGAATTAATTCAATGATAAATTTTTAAAATATTTAAATCCTTTATTAAATAACGGATATCATGTATTAGATTTCAAGGAATCATTAAAAAGATCCTTAATCATATAACACCATGTAGTATAGGTCAATATATCTTATAATTTATTTTTAATAACTTATTTATTCATAAGATTATTACAATTAGACTTATTAAATAAATGGTAAACAATTGTATATATATTAATGCGCCCTTTATGTAAAATATATATATATAATTAAGAAAATCCATAAAATAAATTTCATAATAAGATTAAGGTATTTTTATAAATGAATTGGATCAATTATAATATATTCCACTAAAAGTTTTTATATACCACATATAGGTGTCCCTAAATCAACTCTGTCTTGAGACCGCTTCTCTAACATATGTCATGGTCCACATTCATAGACTTCAAAATGGTAATTTATTGTTCAAAGGAAAATAAATGAAAAATAGTGGGTCTAAAACTATGATATGCATGCATAATTTCAATGAGAGCCTTCTAAATTTTATAGTTTTTATATATATATTGTATCATCCTAATTGGTTAATGAGTATTGGAATGAAATGTTATATCTACCTAAATTTTCTAATTTTGAGAATTGGATGTTTTATAGGCTATTATTTATCCTAACTATGATGAAATAATATATAATTCTTCAAATGTATTGTTGGATTATTATTAACAGATAAAAAATTTATGGTTCACACATAAGACTTAAGTTAAATCTGTAAATAAGTTATAAAACACAGAACCTATAATTGTTTTAGTTTTAGGATTATATAGTAGCTATCAGTATCTAATAAGTTGTCTAAAATAGTTTTCTTGAAGGTGGAAATATTTTTGAAATATTTAAAATTCAATAATTTTATTTGACATAATAAAATAAAATATGAATTCTTCCCACATAAAATACTATACAAATAGGCCACTAACCTATTTGTCTCGTTGTATAGGTTCTTTCATGGGATCTAAACAAACCTAGTCTAAAATCATGTAGGGCTTGAGAGTTGTTGTCACATCCCAAGTAAATAAAGAATATAGAATTTACATATTTATTAAAAAATTTGAATTAAATATTAATATATTTTAAAGGGGATGTTAAGTTTGATGGCGTACCTTCCATGCAACAATGGGTTTCTTCTAAATCTTATGTTGCACACAATGCTGAGTCGTATAGGAAATAATAATATATTATTATTATTATTATTCATAAATGGTAGTTAACACCTTGCCATTGTATTGGTAGGAATGAACAGAACTAACTAAAATATTATTATAAATGTTTTTTAAATGTCTCTACCTTAATCCAAAAAAATTTATAGGCTTAAAATGAGAATGAATCCAATTTTAAGCATAAATAATCTAATATTTATAAATGGTAGTTTTACGGCCTTTTGATGGTGGACCATTTTTAAATCCATTTTTTCACTCTTATATATTCCATTTGACAAAATAAACTTATTATCTAAAATCGGGACACAAAAATTTACATTGGGTAATTTTTTTAGTATTTTTCCAATAAATTTCATTTTTAATGAATAGTGATAAATAATGCATTTTAAGTCAAAATTGTCTTTTCATATAGTCTATTTATATAGATAGTTTATCTTTTTAATTGGTTTTAAAGTGTAATTATATTATTTTTTATCATTTAAATCATTTTTGGTCATAAGAAGTAATTTCACTTTGAAATTGGTCATAAACACATGTCATCATTTTCATAGTTTTTACTTCTTAAAAACGTACTTTTTATTTTTGACAATAGATATTAATATTAAATTAATTTTTGCCACTTCTGGGTTTTGATTTTTGAAAAATGGATTCCATATTTAGAATTAGGAAGTGAAAATTGGGTAAATAGGTACCTTTTATTTTTAGAAATTATGAATAGTAACATCACTAATTATTTTATTTACCATGGTTAAAAGGTAAATCTTGTAAATAAGGGTAAAAAATAATATTGTAATAATATAAAACTACTATATGACATGTTCAAAACCTATTTAATGAGATATTCTGACTATGTTCATCCTTGTATTGTTTTTGGAACCCCATGGTGCCACTTGGCTGTGAAAATGATATTTTATAGGAATTAATTTAAAGTAACGAGAAATGTAAAATAAACATGTATCATTTAGTAAAAAAATAATGGGGATATATGAGTTATTTTTTGGACTATCAATAGTAATTAGAAAGCTAAAACTATTTCCTACATCATCATATTTTATTTATAATTTTTATACATCAAATATATAAATATATTTTTGACACAATGATAATATAGTGATTACCTTATTAGTGACTGATTTAAATAAATGAGATTATAAATATTAAAATAAATTAATTTTTAAGATTTTATTCCATACACTAATTTTTTTGGATTCTTATGACTTGTTATGTTTTAATTAATGATGTTTTTTTGAAATAATCAAGTTATTATGGTTGTTTTTTAAAATTTCGTGATATAAATAGTATAAAATTGACATAAATGGGGTTTAAAAAAAATACTCTTTTATTAAATGATATAATAGTCATACAAATATAAGATTCATCTAAATTACATATATAATGTTTTAAATATCATTAATCAAATTATTGAAGTTTTATTTGAATTCTACGATAACTATATTAACCATATAGTATAAATATACAAGAAGACACGGTGAAAGATGAATTAGTTAACTAAGGGTTAAGGCTAAATGATAAAGTTAAATATGAAACCAAAACATGTCAAAAAAAGATTTTTTTAGAGGATTTAGAACAATAATAATCTTCTCTTGGAATTAAAATAATTGTAGACCTTATGAAAAATGAAATTCATTTTATAGTAAAATAATCATTCAAGAAATTCCTAAAGTACTCCTCCTCCCTCTTATAAAAGGCCACCACCTCTAATGCCTTACTCACACATTTCAAGCACCTTGTCTCTCCCAAACTCTACTCTAATAAGCTCCAAACATCCCTATATTCCTCTTAGAATCCTTACCTTGGTCAAAAGGTAATTCAAGAAATCCTTTTATCTTAAATCAAAAGGGGTTACCTGATTTGAGTTACTGTCTTCCCTCAAGATTCATTCATTTATTTCCCTTCTCCAACCCCCTAAACAATCTTTATTAAATTATTTTATAACAACACCAGTATCTTCAATATACTAGTCTATTTTTATTCCATTTATTATATCTACACTGACACACACCTCCGTCTAACGGATTAATAACATACAGTTTTTGTGGACGACGAACTACAACCTTACGAAACGATAATTGTTCAATTATCTCCTACCACCTCTAATGGAAGACATTATCATCGAAATACATTTATATGAGATATATATTATCTTTATATTAATTATAATCTTCTGTAATTTGTATTTACATTATACCTTTATGATTTTCAAGATGTATAAACATGATAAATTCATTTGAGGAAGTGCAGACTACCGCCCCCTCAAAGTGATATGACTCATTCAAGCCATACACAGAACGTATAATGGATGGAATTAATTAACATGTGTATAATATATATAAAAAATTATATTATAATAGAATTATAATATACCTATGTATAAATATGTTTTTATTCCGTTAAATATGAAAAATAAATGAAGGTAGCATTCATGCATACGTACACCTTACCGTCTCCATGAACAGTGAATTTAATTTATTATCTCCAAATGATACAGACTATTAAAAATACATATATACTAGATATAAGTACATATATATTAGATTTATATGACATATAAATCATGAATATGATTCTAGAGATACTGGATTTTTTACTACAAGGACAATTTTTAATTATAACAAGTTCATTTTTGATAGAGGTCCAAATATTGACAAAATGTCTGATATGAACATAAGTAATTATGATATATTTATAATGTGGTAATAAGTATGATAAAAGTAATAATAAAATTGAAAATTTCTTTGAAGCATTTCAAAATTTTCTTAAGATTATTATTCAGGAAATTAAAGAATGAACGAGTCAAGTCAGACACGAGGTAAGGGATGTCTTCTAAATATCCTGTAATTGAGGAATATTTTTATAATATACACCTCCTTTATTTACAAAGTGTATAATAAACTACTTTGACTTTTACTTTCATTCAATTTGAATATTTTATCTATGAAGCATTTTACTAAACAGAAAATGGAATGTTTTTAACATTTTGGGTGACAATAACCTCTCTATCGCCGTAATAATTTTTTGAATTCCACTATACAACTTAATGGTTCTAAAAGAAAAATAAATTCATTATTCCCTTTTTCTGTGTTTTTTATTGAGAATGGTTTTTTAAATGGATTTATTTGTTCAATATCTTGAAATTATTTATTATGATAGAAAATGAAATGTTATTAGTGAAATGTTGATATTTGCAATATTTAATGTGTTGTGATTATATAATGGTACTTGGACATTTGATGAGTGATTACGTGATAGACCAATTATAGATGGTTATGAGATAAACCAAATTACTAGTGTTTCCATGATAAACAGAGGATGGGTGGTTACATTATAACCTCCAATGCATTAGTATAGAAGTCAACTGTATGGTTATTCCATTTAGTGATATGTGTGGAAGTCACCTGTATGATTATTCCATTTAAGTATGTTTGTGTCCCATATTACTGTTATATGCTATATAATTCTTTCTATGGTATTTATGGTAATTTTTTTCTTACAAAAAGGGTAATCAATGATCTTATATTTAGTGAAGTGTTATTGTTAAATCTTTAAGATGAAAAGTATTACTTTATGATAATTTATTCAGGTTTTACATGTTGTATTGAAAAATAAACATTTTTTCTTTCTTTATATAACCCTTACTAAATATATTATGCTAATCCCATGTTTTTAAATTTTTTCACATGACATAAATATGAATAGGTTCGACGATGGGACCAAGGAAATGTCAAGTTGTTTAAAACATGGAACTAAACATGTTTCTTTTTTAATTAATTTTGTTTTATGAAAAAATGGATAGTGACTAGAAGTGTATACTTGTAATATTTATGTTTTCTTGTATTAGTTATGACCTATTTCACTATTTCTCTAATTCTAAAATGATCCCAAATATGAATTATTAATATAATTTGAGATTATGTAATGTTTAAGGATGGGGCCATATAGTTGGTATTAGAGGTTGGTTTAGATAACATTAGGAGTTTCAATTTTTTAAATAGAATATCCATAAAGAATTTTTTCATTATGGTGAAATTGACATGATATAGCATTTGAATATTACCATGTTGATTTTTGTATGATATGTTTTTTCACAATTTTTTTCTGCAAAGGAAATATGTCAACTGTATTGGGAAGGCATACATAGGAGAATAACCTTCCAAATTAGTATCCTGAGATAGTCAGAATTGGAACAGAACTGTTGGTTCTAGTGATGGCTCAGTTGACTGAGACGATAAATGTTGGGCGTGTTCATTCATGTTATTAATGAGATAAAACACATACGAAAAGGCCTATATTGGATAATTTCATGAGGCAACATACCCCATCATTGAGAGGATCATATGAACCTACGAAAGCTGAAGGGTGGATCAAATCACTATAAAATATTTCCGTTTTCATGGGGTGTACATACTATCAAAAGGTTAGTCTTGGTGTTTACCATTTTCAAGGAGAAGTTGATCAATAATGGTCAATGGTTTAAAGTATCTGGGATAGTGATGGGATTTAAGCTCTTGGTTGGCATGAATTCAATGGTATATTTCTTGAGAAATACTTTCCTAATGCAGATCAACTTAGGATGGAAAAATAATTCATGGAATTGAAGAAGGATGATGAATCTGTGGCTGCTTAAAAATTAAAGTTCACTGGACTCACAAGGTATGCACAAAATTTCATCTGAGATATTGATGGTAAGATAAATCAGTTTTACTCGGTATTGAAGTTGTGATATCAAAATGAATTAGTCTCTCCTGAATTCAAAATCTATGAGAAATCTATTTTATGTTATGAGAAAGTATAAATGGAGTTTTCTAATCATCAAGGGTTCCAAGAAATAACGAAAAAGAAGTTCTCTAGTTGGTATCTAAAAGGACATTTCTCGTCATAGAAATATGGGGGTAAGAAAATTAAATTTTCATCATGTGAGAATTGTGGATAAAATCATCTTGAAGAATGTCTCTCAAAATCTGAAAAGTTTTTTTGGTGTTTTAATATTGTTAATATAGCTTGTAACTATAATGAAGATGATCATACAAGAAATGAAACGACATTGGTAAGATGTTTTAGTTGCAATGATTTTAGGCATTACACAAATTTGTGTCCAAATTCAATTACCTAGGTGTAAACCAAACAGATCAAAAGAAAAAGGGTGTGGCGAAATATTTTGCTACTACTATAGTGGATGTGGGATCATCCAATGAAGTGTAATTAGCTCCAGATATCCTAGTATTTTTTGTAGATTGACTTGAGGTCGGGGTACCATCAGTTGAATATAAAGAAAGTAGGAATTCTAAAGACTTAATTTCATACTAGATATGGAAATTATGATTTTTTAGTTATTCCATTTGGGTTAACCAATACACCAATTGTATTCATGGATCTTAAGAATAGAATTTTCTCTGAGCTCTTGGTTATGTTTGTGGTTGCTTTTACTGATGAAATTTTGGTATATTCCATAAGTAAAGAAGAACTTGAAAATCTTTTAAGGGTTTTATTGCAAACATTATTGGAAAAGACATATTATGGTAAATTCATAAAGTGTGAGTTTTGGTTTCAAAAAAATTCATTCCTTGGTCATATTGTTTCTAATTATGGCCTAACTATTGAACATTCTAAAAAAAGTTGATGAAGAGTGGCCAAGACCTACCAATATCATAGAGATCCATAGTTCTCTTGGATTGGAAGGCTATTTCAATAGGATTGTTGTAAAGTTTGCACGGTTATCTAACCTATTGACTAAGTTAACTCAAAAATGTGTAAAATATATCTAGACAAAAGGATGAGATAAATTTTTTCAGGTTTTTAAAAGATGATAGGTGAATGCTCCAGTTTTGGCATTACCTTGCATAAATTGTGAGTTTGTTATCTACAGTCATTCTTTTTTTGAAAGGACTTAGTTGTGTCCTAATGCATAATGATTAGGTAATTTCTTATGCTTCACGTCATAGGAAAGCACGTGGGTTAAATTACTCTACACATGATTTGGAATTAGCTACATTTTTTTTATTTAAAAATTTAAGGGCATCATTTATGTGGAGTAATGTGTTAAATATACACTAATCCCAAAAGTTTGAATTATATATTCACTCAGATATAATTGAATATAAGACAAAGTATATTTATATAACTAATCATGTATTATGATTGCACATTTCATTACTATCTATGAAAAAGAGAATAAAGTGGTCGATGCATTGAGTTAAAAATGTAATTCTACATTAACAATATTACATTTGGAACAAGATCCTTTGATTAATGGTTTTATTAACATAGGCATAGTAGTTTTTCATGCAGGAGATCCCTCTTTTTGTTATTAGGTTTTAGTGAAATCATCTCTATCAAACTGAATTAATAAAGTGTAGACGGAAGATAATGAGTTGCTAGAAAATGAAGAATTTCTTCATAAGGGTAAGTTTCCCGAATTAATCATTGATAAAGATTGTGTTTTCTGATTTGGGAAGAAATTATGTGTGCCTAGTGATTTACAGTCAAAAAAAGAGTTGTTATGTGAAGCTCACAGCTCTTCATTTTCAGTTCCTCTTGGTATCACTGAGATGTACAACGATCTTAGAGAGTATTACTGGTGGGATGGAATTAAAATAGATATTAAAGAAATTAATATGAAGTGTTTATCTTTTCAATATGATAATGCAGAACGGTAGTTACAAAAAATAGATATTTCCACCTGTACTTGTGCAAGAGTGGAAATGGGGAAATATATCCATTGGCATCATTGTTGTATTAATGATGATATATTAAGGTAATAATGAAATCGATGTTATTGGTGATCGATTGACTGAATATGCTCATTTCCTTCCTATACAAGATAATTTTTCTCTAGATCAACTTTCTTAGTTGTATGTTAAAGTGATAGTCAGGTTACAAGGAGTTCCGCTCTCCATTGTATCTGATTGTGATTTGTTGTTTACTTTTATCTTTTGGAAGGGCCATTAGAAGTCATTGGGTACTTAATTAAATTACAGTATAGTTATTCATCCTAAATCAGATGGGTAGTCAGAATTAATAATTCAGACATTGGAAAATATGCTACGTGCTTGTTCAGTGTATTATTGGGGAATGTGGAACAAACGTATTTCTTCAGTTGAGTTTTCTTATAATAACAGATTTCATTCTAGTATATAGATTGCTCCATTTGAGGAATTATATGGAAACCGGTGTCGAACACCATATTTTTGGGATGACTAAGGTGAAAGACAGCTGATGGGAATAGAATTGGAGGAAGAGATGGTAGAGAACGATCTGTTAATTAAGAGTCACCTGAGAACAGATCAGAGCTGGAAATAAGTATTATGAATAACTGACGAAAGGATATTTCTTTCGAGGTAGGAGATCATTTTTTCTCAATGTTTCTCCATAAAAAATTGTGATGCATTTTTGTAAGCAAGGAAAGTTAAGTCTGAGGATCACTGGACCATATGAAATCCTAGATAATGTTGGATCTGTATCCTACATAGTGACATTACCTCTATGTTTATCTTAGGTACACAATGTTTTTCATGTTTCAATGTTGAGAAACTATATTCCGGATCCATCTCATACTTTTAGTCAATAGGTAGTTCAGTTGGAAGAGAATCTCTCTTATGAGGAACAACCAGTCTAGATTCGTGACTGAAGAGAGATAGTGTTGATGAATAAGGTGATTCATTAGGTTAATGTTTTGTGGGAAAACCACATGGTTTAAGAGCCATCATGGGAATCTGAAAATGCTATGAGGGATAAATACCCCTACTTATTTGATAAGTAAATAAAATTGCGAGAACACAATTTCCGAAAAGGGGGAATGATGTAACATCCCTAGTAAATAACGAATATGAAATTTTCATCTTTATTAATATTTGGGAATTAAATACTAATTTTACTTTAACGGGGATGCTATGTTCAATGGTGTACCCGACACACAATAACTGGTTTCTTCAAAATCTTACGATGCAAACATGGATGAGTCATACGGAACGTATTATAATAATATAATATTATTAATTATAAATGGTATTTAATTCCTAGAAATTTTATTGGAGTCAATTAATAGAAATAACTAAAATATTATTATACATGTTTCTTAAATGTCTTTACATTTATCCAGCAAAATTTAGATGCTTAAAAAAAGAATGAATCCAATTTTAAGCATAAATATCCTAATATATTTAAAAGGTAGTTTTACCACGTTTTATTAGATAACCCTTTTTAAGTCTATTTTTTCACTTATATATATTCCATTGGTCAAAATAAAATTCTTATTTATAATCGGGAAAACAAAATTTTATTTGGGTAATTTTTTGGTATTTTTATGATAAAGTTCATTTTTTAATGAATTGTAAAGAAACATCTTTTTAAGTCAAAACTGTCTTTTCATCTAATCTAATTATATAGTTATATTATCTTTTTAATTTTTTTTAAAAGGTTAATTATATTTTTTTCATTTAATCCAATTTTTTTCATTGGAAGTAATTTTACTTTGAAATTTCACTTAAACACATTTCAATCTTTTGGTAGTTTTTTACTTCTTAAAAACATGATTTTTAGTTTTGACAAAAAGAATTAATTTTAAATCAATTTCTTCCACTTCAATATTTTGAATTTAGAAAAATATATTATATATTTTTAATTAGGTCTTCCAAATTGTGAAAATAAATACCTTATATTTTTAGACGTGGTGAATTGTAACTTAGGTAATTATTTTATTTACCACGGTTAAAGGGTAAATCTTATAAGTAAAGGTAAAAAATAAAATTATAAAAATATAAAACTACTCTAAAACGTTTTATAGTCCTATGGAGGAGAAATGTCCAACCATAGGCATCCTTGGGTCAATTTTGTGACCCCATGGATCCACATTGATGTGAAAATGACATTTTATAATAATTAATTTTCAAGTAAAGAAAAATGTAAAATAAAAATGTATCTTCTAGTAAAATAATATTAATATGTGCTTATATAAGTTATATTTTTTACTATAAATATTAATTAGAAATAGAAAAATATTTTATACATTATTATATTTAATTTATAATTTTTACAGATCATATAAATAAATATAATTAGGGCATAATGATGATGTAGTGATTACCTTATTAATGAATGATTTAAATGAACAATCTTATAAATATAAAAATAAATTTATTTTGAAACGTTTTATGACATAAAAGAATTTTATGGACTATTATTACTTGTTATATTTTAATTAATGATGTTTTATTAAAATAATTTTGTTTAATGTATTTTTTTAAAAAAATCATGATATGAATATTATAAAAATTGACATAAATGAGTTATTTAAAAAATAAAATATTATTAAATGATATAATTGTCTTAAAAATATAATATTTATCCAAATGAGTTATAAAATACTTAAAATTTTATTAATGATCTATTTTAGGTTCTATTTTAATTTTATGGTATCTATATTAACCATATATTATGAATATACAAGAAGACATAGTAAAAGTTAAATTAGTTAACAAAGGGTTAAAGCTAAATGATAAGTTAAATTTGAAACAAAAACATGTATAAAATATATTATTTGAAATTATTTCGAACAATACATATCTTATCATTTAATTAAATGAGTTTTGGTCCTTTTCAAAATTTAAATTTAGTTTATAATAAAATAATCTTTCAAGACATTCCTAAAGAACCCCTCCTCCATCTTATAAAAGGCCACCACATCTAACCCCTTACGCACACCTATAAAGAAAATTATCTCATCCAATATATGATGAAATAAGATCCCAACATCCTTATCTTCTTCCTAGATTCCATACCTTGGGTATAGGGAAATTCAAGAAATCTTTTTAGCTTAAATCAATAGGAGTTACCTGATTTGCGGTAATGTCTTCTCTCTAGTTTCTAATATTTATTTCCCTTATCCAACCCCCTAACTCTATTTATTAAATTATTTCTTGGAAAAAGTAGTATCTTCAATATTATAGGATGTTTTCTTTTAATAAATCGACCAACACTCACAAACACCTCCACTTAATTGATTTTAAACCGACTGTTTCTGTGGAAAACAAAAAATTGCCTCACGAAATGATGAATGTTTAATTATCTTTGACCGCCTCTCATGGGGGCCAATATGATGGATCTATACTTATATGTGATATATATTCTGTTTATATATTATCTATAATTATTTAGTTTATATTTAAAACAAACTTATATGCTTTTCATGATGTTTAAATATGATAATTTCATTTAAGGGGGTGTGGACTATCGCCCCCTCAAAGTGAAATGACTCGTTCATGCCATATATAGAACGTATAAAAGATGGAATTAATGAACTTATATAAGATACATAAATTATTATATTATACTGGAATTTTAATATACCTATGTATCATTATATTTTAATTACATTAAATATAAAAAAGAAATGAATGTGGTGTTCATGCATACGTACGGCTTACCTTCTCCATGAATGGTGAATTTCATTTCTTATCTCCAAATGTTATGAACTATTATAAATACATATATACAAGATAAGAATATATATATACTATATATATATGATATTTAAATCATTGTTACCATTCTGGAGATACTGAGATTTTGAAAAAAGATAATTTGAAATTATAACAAGTTTATTTTTTACTCCGGTGCCGAATATCGACAAAACATCCAATATTATCATAAATAATTATATAATTTTTATAATGTGGTAATAAGTGTTATAAAAGAATTAATAAACATGAAAAAGGTTTTTATGTGAGTAGAAATAAACATAATTTTATTATTCAAGAAATTAAATAACGAACGAGTTAAGTCAGACACGAGGTAAGGGATATCCTCTCAATCTCCTTTCATTGTGGCATGTTTTGATAATATACACATCCTTCTTTTACAAGGTTTATAATCAACACCTTTGACTTTTACATTCATTCATATGTAATCTTTTATCCCTGAATAATTTTTCTAAACAAAAAATATGAATTTTTTTAACATTTGAGGTGACAATGAACTCTCCAAAATCGTATTCATTATTTGGCTTCCCCTATAAGCCTTAATGTTTATAAACGATATGAAATCCATTATTCATTTTTTTTTTGTTTTCATATTGAAATGGTTTTTCAGATGGATTGATTATTTCAATACCTTGAAATGATTTATTGTGATTACAAATGTAATGTTATTAGTGAAATGTTGATATTTTCAATATTTTATGTGTTGTGATTATATAATGGTACTTGTACATTTGACGGGTTGTAAAGTGATAAAACAACAATGGGTGGTTATGTGATAAAGCAAATGATGGGTGGTTCTATGATAAACCAAGGATTAGTGGTTACATTATAACCTCTGATTCATTGGGTATGGACGTTGGTCGTATGGCTATTACATTTAGTGATATTTATGGAAGTTGCATGTATGGTTATTCCATTTAAGTATATTTCTGTCTCATGTGACCTCAATATTATATATGTTTCTTTATAAGGGATTTATTATAATATTTTGGTTACAAAAAGTCTAAGCAATTAGCTTATATTTAGTGATGTTTTTTGTATACTTATTTATGGTGAAAAGTATTACTTTATGATAATGCATTCAAGGTTTTCTTGTAGTTTTGAAAAACTAATAGTTTTTCTTCTTTATCATTTCCTTACTGAGATTTCTAATCTCATCCCCTATTTTTAAATGTTTTCACATGAATTAATGTTTAATAGGGTCAAGGATGGGATCGAGGAAAATTCAATATGTTTAAAAAATATAACTATATATTTTTCCTTTTAAATATTTTTTGTTTTATACAAAAATGGATAGTGAGTAGAAGGGTGTGTTTATAAAATTAAGGTTGTTATGTATAAGTTATGACCTAATTCTCTAAAGATCTAAACCTATAAAAATCCTCAATGTAAATTATTAACTTATTTCTAGATTGTTTAATGTTTATGGTTGGTGCCTTATAGTTTTTTGTATGCATTTTAGATGTTACATTAGTAGGAACTATAGAATCCACTATATTTATTACTATATGTGTAGTAATATTCACCAGTTTTGGGACAATGGGCCATAGATTTGGACATTTATACCATAGATCCTTTAGGACACCATAGTCTCTTAATGTGATAGGTCATCCAAGACACCATAGAGTATCAGGTTTCATATAGTGACTATCTATTTTGGGTAATGCATCAAGTAGGTAGTTCATCTTGGAACTATAAAACATTACTGGTGGGTATCTAAAAAAATGATATGTGAATTTGAACATTTCAATATCCCCTCTAATAATTTTCTGGAGGGGTAATCTTCCATGAACATGAAAATAAATGAAAACTTTAATGGTTCTTAGAAGAGGGGGTGATTCCACATGTGAATTTTTATGACCAGATAGACCTAGTGATTTTTCATGACATACATTATATCCTAGATATGTTGGGATTTATTAGATGAAATCGAGAAAGAAATTCCAATTAATTGGTTTATGGTGGGATTATCACATCAAGAATACTATGGTCATGATTCAAAAACATTTCATCTCAACATGGGCCTACAGGTGTAGAACTATAGCTTTTATTAAACCAATCCTTCAAGGGGAAATGTTAATGGGACTCAAATCCACTCGTCCATCATTTCATATAATCATTACAACTCAATCCAATTTAATTGAAGTAAATTTTTTAATTTTTAATAGGGGTTACTCAAACCCATTTTATTAGAATAAAAGTAAAACATAAAGACTATAAGGGTGAAAATTTAAGAGAGGGGAAAATTCAACCATGTAAATTCCCTCTTCAAATTTATTGGTTCTACCATAATAAATATATCCTTCACCTAGCTTGAATCACCTTGTGGGGTGAATAATAATCATAGGTGCACCTATCATAACCAAGTTAATACTATTGTGAATGTTGTGATATCCCTCAAACATACCTAGAGTAGAGAACATGATTTTGGATAAAAGATAGTGAAAGTGGGGAACCCCTACCCCATAATCAAAAATATGGATCTAAAATAAAACCCATAACTATATTCTTTGATACCGAGTGGTATTTCCCATGAATAAGACATATATATTTTACATCATTAAACATTACATCTCACAAATTCTCTAAGAATATTTGAAAAATTGATTATTTTAGGATTATTGGTAAATAAAAGACATACTAAAACAATTGTTCATAAAACCTCCCACAACTGATTACCATACATAATAAAATTTTAGATATAAAAACAAAATATTAATCATTGAAAACATGTGGATTGGAGGGGTGAGATAATATTATCAGTAAATATAATTATAAATGATATAAATCTATGATCATATGTGATCATATGATCATAATGTGAATATTGGATCATAATCAAGGTTCATCAACCAAACATAAATGAATCATAAACATCATGATATATATCATAAATGATTTTTCATAATATTTTTTTAAAAAAACATAATACATGAGTCACAAGATTAATAAATGGGTAGACAATCATGTCCCATGAGAAGACAGCATGAAAAAATATTAATATTGAATAAAATATACCTCATGTCATAATCCGAGATTAACCACAAAATCTTTAAGAAAATAATAGAATAGGTAACCCACATTCCCATAAAATAACATTCATGGGATAATAAGAAGTGTAACAATTTTGGTCTTGGTCTACTACTCATATACCCTATTGATCTCTGGTTACTACAGATATACCCTGTAATGATAGGGACAATACGTGTGTACCCTTTTGGCCTTTGGATACATCCCATGTTCTCTTTTTGGAATGGGTTACTGCCCATGTAACCTTACTATCTTTGGATATTACTTACATGTACTTTGGATCTAATTTGATATAAAAATTCTTTATATTGTTATAACCTATCTACATGTCACATATTTAAAAAATATACATTTTATTGATGTAATAACCTGAAAACTCCCATGCATACATCATAGATTCATTAACCCATGAGAATGAAAAAAGAATACATAATGATTTCGACAAAACATGTCCAAAATCAATTCAGCGGAATATGGTTTGAGGTATTTGTAGATTGAATTCCATCTGATGTATATCAAACACTGAAAAATGTTTACATATATGAAAATAACTTTATAAGAGAAATATAAAATAAATTTTAACATGAGAAAAAACACCATTTTATTTACAAAACCTTTTTACCTTAAAATTAACAATTCAAAAAAATAAAGTATATAAAATAACTCTTTGTAAGAATTAAATAAAAAATGAATACTCTGAGAAAAATGGTTATAATATCAGTTAAAGATGATAATTTAGAAATAATTTGAAAGGGTTTATTTTAAAATTTTATAATGAATAAAATATCTATAATAAATGAATCATGTGTAAAATAATAAAATGATAATTTCTTCAAACCCTTATCATCAAAGATAAATATATTTTAAATTACCTTGTGAATTCCATGACACATGAAAAAGGATATCCACAAAAAGGTATAGTTAATATAGCCAAAGAATAAAATTTTTATCCACCAAAATATGAGAAAATGTAAGATCTACTTATAAATATTCTATTGGTTTAATTGTGAACCATAGTAATGTGTACTATTAAAAGAATTAATAAACCCAAAAAAATTATTTATGAGAAGGAAATATATGGAAATTTAATGAGTACAAAACAAAATAGTTCTGTAAATATTATTTCATACATATATAATCTCGATTTAAAAGTTAGATTGAAAGATAAACTCTTATTTATTTTGTAACATTTAAATCAAGTAATTGATGTAATGAAAAAATTATGGATTTATAAATCCAATTAATTAGGTAAAAAATATGATATTGGACATTTAAGGGATTCTGTATACACTATATAATGGATGAAATTGTTTAATATAGAACATATATCATTTAGAGAAAAATGAGATGATAAAACCCAATCATTTTCTCTATATATCCACAATAGCACATTAGCATCTTGTATAATAAACAAAACCATATTAATAAATTATTTTTCAACCTTATAAAAATATATTACCATTTATAATTTTCTGTTAAATTAATTAATTATACATATATATGTTTTTTTAATTTATTTTCATCATTAGAATTCTATAATTTTGATAACTTTGTTCCATTTTGATACTGATGAGGTCAATCCCATTTCATTTATACTAAGTAAATCATTCCATGATTACTCAATTTACAAAAATAAATTATTTCAAATTATTTACTCATTAACATGTTCTCTTAGTAAAGAATATGGGCACAGTGTCTAAGAATAGATTCATTGATGAGCATATTTTTTGCAATTTACCCATTACAATAAGTTACGTTATCATGAAGATTAATTTTTCTATCATTATAACATAGTGATATTCTAAAAAATAAATTATTATTAAATATAATATATATAAAAAATATTTTTTGGATAATTATTCATGAGTAAACTGATCATGTTGTAGTAATATCACTCTTGGAGTTGATAGAATTGACCCAAACAACATCATGTTATACTAATGAATTAGTCAAATTAATTAATTAACTATTAACAAGATACTTTTATTATAATAATTATAATTTGAGATTAAAATAATTACAACACGTAATATTATTTTGAATGATTTGATGAGATATTCTAATTTTATTTTATTTTAAACAAAAATTGATTTTTATTTTACGAAGTCTCTCTTTCTCAACCTGGTTTCCTTAAAAACAAAGGATATAGGATTCCATCAAGGAACTGATAATTTAAAAAAAATTAAAACATTTTTAAATTGGAAATTTTTATATATTAAAGAGGGAAGTGATTTATTTGAGGGGTATGGGAGTGTTGGTAGTGGTTTCAGGTTATTTTTTCATATTTTGGGTAATTAATGAAAATTCACATTCTATAATATATATAAGAGGATGTCATTTTAAAATAAAATTTGAAATAATTTTCAAATATAATGGAGGATAGCAATGGTATGGTCTTGAAATTCAAAATCAATACAATTATAAATATTTTTTTGTGATATTTTATGTCTTTTTCACATAGTTTATGAACTTTTACATCAATTGACATTTGCATATGTAAATAAAATTTAACATCGATAATTTATATTTGTACACTAAAATTACAATGACCACCCATTATACTTTTTTGATAGTGATTAAAAATATTTATATTTTTTAATAAAATTAAATATCTAAATATGAAAAATTTATCTTTTGAATAATAATGTAAAATATATAGGAAAAAACAACTTTTTTAAATTTTATTTTTTAAACACTAATTTTTCTAAATAATATTTTATATGAAATACCAGTTTGATCAGTATTAATTTATTTTTTAAAAAATATTGATACATTACATTATATTCATTAATTAAAATTTACCATTTTTTGATATATACACACAATTACTAAAAAAGTGATCTTCGAAAAAAATTCAATTTTTAACATTATATAATTTTAGACACATACTTTTAAAATTTGTCATTTTTATTCTACGAATTCATTTTTAATAGTCCATCACTCTGAAAAAAATTCAATAAGTTTAATTAATAAGTAACATTATTTAATAATAATAATAATATTCATAATATATGAAATGAAAAGTTTTTAAAAAAATATTTTTAATTGAATATTATATTATTTTATCATAAAGTATTAACTATTATTTGTTTAAAATTACTGTTTTACTAAAAATTACTCGAATTTTATATACCTATTGAATAAATTCCTACCTAATGAATAGAAAACCAACACGCATATAATTGATATTTTTTTTCAATGAAAATATTTTGAATAAGCATATATATATATGTTAGATTTTATTCCAAACATAATATTTTATTCCAATGACAATGTTTTAATCCAATTAAATATTTTTGTAGTGATAATATTTGGAATAAACATATATAAAATGATTAAATTTTATTATTAGAAATAGTGATATATATATATATATATTCTTAGAGTAATATATCCAATTAATTTACTTCTTTATCAACAGGCCTTTAATTATATAATATCAAGACTAATTTTTGTATTTGAAATACGGGTTATGATTTAACACTAAAAGAGAATTATAATGTTCTTCAACTCAAGATACATTTAATTACATGTGTACACATTAATTTTATAATTTTCATAATTCCATTTATTTTAAATTATCATAATAGTTTTTTTATATTTCATTATTATATTTTATTTTAATAAAATGAATCATGGGGTATTTTAGTTCTATTTTTTATATGAAATATGTTATTGGACACAATATTTTTTAACTATAATCACATAATAAAATGATATGGTGTCAAATTCAATCAACTTAAAGAAGTTACATCCTCACAATATAATTATCACCCACTGATGAAAGATCCTGAGAAATTCTATAAGATATATATAACTATCGTTTTAATTTATAATGAGATATATACCTCAATATATTGATATGTAAAATCAAACTCATTTTTCTATAACAATTTGAACAAAATACCCCTCTTAGTTGATTATTATGACCCATATAATAGAAATAAAATCCATTGGAATTTCATAGAGATCATTTCACAAATATATTGTAATATGATTATTTAAGAAAAGATATGATCTTTATTAATTATGAAAATTTAATTTCAAACAATATTGGGAGATCTAATCCATTAATACAATCTCATTAACTTCTACTAAATATGGATTTATGAAATTTAATGGAAGAAAATTACACATACATCTATCAATGTGGAGTTATAAACATTGGATGAAATCATCATAACACATTGAGATTTCCCAAATAATTAAATATCCAGACATTATTTTTTTTATTAAATTGTTTTTGAAATCATGCCATAAATAAAGGAGTGGGATGATAAAGAATCAGAGAACATATTTTCAGTTTTAGAGTTGATTATACGTGTACAATCCACAACAAATTTTTAAGGAAAAGTATGAGTAATGTTTATTTCAAAATAATGCCCTTTATATAATGGATTTATAGCTTATTTATTTTTATTATCATTATTAAAACTTGGATTAGGGTAACTTGTTAGTGTGGTTTCCATACACCATACAATTGAATCATTGTGGTTTTTGAAGTACACATGGTTTATCAATATTTTCATTCTTAATATCCCCTTTAAATTCATGTTCATGACTACTTCATCTCCCATAGTTTAAAAATTTACCTTTTACTTTTAGGAAATATCGTCAGACTTCTTTTCAAATATTTTATATATTGGAAGATTTATTTTATATCCTCATTATGTTTTCTCACTTAAATATCTGAGAAACTCCATTTAAATTCATTTATATTCGGGATGATTGAAATGGTTTATTATTTTAAAAGTATCTTGATATTGTTGGGTATGAATAAACATAAAATTTTCAATACTCAATCATATCGCATTTTTCCCATTTGGAAAATTGTAGAATTATCCATCACACTCACTAAAAAAATAAGATCCTCATAGATCTATCAATTTCCTAATACAAAATGATAGTTTTTTTGAGTCTCAAAAAATAATAATTATATTATTTAATTATAGGATAAGACAGATGAATCATAATATATTCTAAATTATGACACATTTATTTTACCGTACAAATTTTTAGATTCATCTTCCATTTGATTTGGTTCAATGAATGTTGTTTTATATTTAGTCCACATATTATTTTTAAAGTATTCCCCGTAAATAAAATAGATCACAATTAATCTTGTATATAATTTCATTTATCAAAAAATTATGTTATATAGCACCATTCAAAAGGAACAGCAAACAAAAAATGAATAAAAAAACTTCTATTAGTAAAAATATTAATTGAAAGAAGTCAAAAAAATTAATTGGATTGTATAAATAATGTTTCCCACATTATAAAATATATTTATAATGTTAAATAATCTCCTCTTTTAATTATATTTCCTAGATAAATTTAATTAAATATATATTGAAAATAATAAGATCACCTTTAGTAAATAATTTATTTTCCTAAAAAAAATTTTTGTACAATTTCTTTTTAAAAATATATATATCATAGATAAAATATTTTTTATATATGAGTAATATATTGATAAAATATTAATTATAAATTTATATGAAATTTAAATAAATTAATTAAATATATTAAAAGTTATTTTATTATTAATGTAATTTTTGTATATATTTATATTATTATTTCAATATAAAATTACCATATTTTGGAATTTAGAATTTTTAAAATTAATATTTGTTGTTATTTTAAATCATAATATTATATTTGGATGAATATTTGTGTCATCAACCATCCATTGGGGCCCATGTCAGGTCTACCGCAAGCCCACCTCCCAAAGGATGTGGAATAGGTTCTAGCACTGAAGGCATCGACCTGCAAGTAGGAGGATCTGCTGAGTACCTATACACAAGAACACTCACAAACCAAACCTGAAATACTAAAAAAGGAAAAATATTATTCCCCTAAGACAACCAAAAAGAGTGTAATATGTACTAGATAAATGATAATGGGGCTAGAATACAAGCCTAGAAAATACCAGCTGAAAGCAAGAATGTACAAAGGTCTCTAAGTCATCTGTCTGCAGAAACCCCCACCTGAAGGGTAGGTGTAGAGTAGCTTATAGAAGCTATAAAAGTGTGCCCTACTTTTCTGATCTCATAGGGCACTTCCTGGTCATGGAACACTAAGGTCTTCATCAATGCATCAGTCATTTCCACAACACATGACACATGCGGGCGAAGACCATGCATGGGTGTGTAAGACAATATTCTGTAGGGAACCCAAACCACAAAGAAATGCAACTAGAAAAACTTACACATGAAGAAAAGGGAAGACCACACAGTTATAATCTATATGAAGGAGATAAATACTGACAATTGTAATGCTTAACTCCATGTATTGCTGATGCATTCATCCCTATTGAGTGCTTGGTGTTACTGGATCACCTAGAACCAATCTTCATATCGGCCAGCTGGATCACTTAGACCCTCTCATCTGTTGGGATATCTGGATCACATAGACCCCCTCATCTCTTAAGTTAGCTTGATCACTTAGACCCTCTCATCTCTTAGGCTAGTTGGATCACAAAGCCACGCTTATCACTTAGGCCAACTAGACCACATATAACTGCTCATAGAACACCTGATTCCAAAAAGTCTATTCCATAAATCATCTATCACATTTAACATCCAATTAATTCCACCCCTTGCATACAAAAAAAGGATCACCTTATTGCGAGGGTCTCAACACAATAAATGACTCATTAATAGGATCTACAGTTAGGTTGTTATGCTCATTTTACTGAAAACGGACTGGTTGGGTATGAGTCAAGTCAGACCTAGTCAGACAGTCATGGTGTAGAGGCCCAAAGCTTGACGTACATGGACATTACATTACTTTTTCGGAATACTTAATACATAACAAAAACAGACACACAAGGGCCGTAATAGATTAGTGTCTTTGGAAACTCGGAATGTAATCCTCTAATCATGGTGAAAGATCTTCAATATCTCCCATAAAGATCTTCACATTTTGGTTTTCTTGCCTAAAACCCTTCTTTAAATCCTGGGGAAAAGAAAACATATAAAGGGTGAGCTAAAATTCTCAGTAAGGGTAATCATGGATAAAATAAAATAAATCATATACAGTTGAACATAAAAAACATGAACATAATGTTTAAACATCAAAATCTTGGGCAATGACATAAAACATGGCAATACATAAAACATAGATCATAAAGAAACATTAATCATAATAAAATATCATGGGAATAAAAACATGTGATTGTGGAAACCATTAAGCACATGATATGATTTCCCTAGTAGCCAAGGCATTGCTGCCAAGATCATCTTAGTGGACAAAGTCGCTTTCTGAATCGAGTTCACTCCTCGTTCCAATCCTGTAACACTGAACCGGATAAAATTACCATTCCAGCCATGTATATCTCATGAGATATAAATCTTTACCCAATGAATTTTAGGGAGATATAGGTCCCAAATATCTCATAATGAAATTATTCTTACTTGTGCCACAAAATAAACATACATCATTCATAATAACCCAACAAATAAAATGGGTTTCATAAACATCATCCCATCATCAGATAATCCATATAAAAGAAATGGGTATCATTTCATAATAATAAAAGTAACACTATGTAAATCATAGAGACATTATACTTGAAACATACACATATGAAATAATGTCATCTTAGATGGAAAAATGGTTTTGATAAAACGCTTGAAATGAATTCTTGAGGAAAATATCCTTTCTTCTTAAAAATCAATTTCCTTTCACAAAACAACATGCAATTTGAAAAGAAAGACATTTTGTTGATAACATTCATGAAATCTTTTGGAGGAATCTTTATGAAAATAATGCTTTATAAAACCGTAAAAATCCTTTCATGCCGTATAAGTTAAAAAAACATTCTTCTCGTACATTTGCCGGAAAAGTCAAAAAAGTACCTCGTAACGTAAACAAAAGAAAGATTCCTTACATACCATGTAGTAAAAGTCAAAAATGGGTAAAAATTACTTTAAAAATACATGAAACCATTTTTAGGAAACATGGACATTGATGATAACAATAACCCCAGTAAATACCTACGAATAAACAATCTCAGATAAGAACGATATTGGAATAGTTATCCCTTACCTTATGTCCGTTATTCTTCGTACATATCAGAAAATCCGGTATAATTATTTAAATAATGTCATTTACTTATTAAAAAAATCATATTAATTGTTATGATATCATATATGGTTTACTTATCACTTTATATTACCCGTTCTTTTGTAAATTCGATGTAAAAGTAGTGATTTGGGTAAAATCGTTTCATTTATTGTATGTGTTTAGACTTGTTGTTCTTGATATTATTACATATATCATGATTTACTTAATTCTATAATGTAAAACATGATTTATATATAATATATATTCAGCATATACATATATATATGATAGATCGATAAATGGAATGAAATACATCGTTCAGGGAGACGATAGGCTGTACGTATGCATGAACGCTGTTTTCGTTTCATTATTGAATTAAATGGAATTAAGTAGATGACATACATATATATATACATATATAAAGTATCATTATTATGTCATATATTTCATGATTACCTGTTATATATACTTGATAATCATTCATGAATAGTTAACGTGGATAATGAATCTCATCGCGTCATGGAGACGGTAG
The DNA here is from genome assembly GCA_963277665.1 of Viscum album. Classification (NCBI taxonomy): domain Eukaryota; kingdom Viridiplantae; phylum Streptophyta; class Magnoliopsida; order Santalales; family Viscaceae; genus Viscum; species Viscum album. Next base: position 1,529,755,709 of record OY728146.1, on the reverse strand, counting down.
TCCGTACGTACGCACAAGCGGTGATATCATTCCCATGATTGTGGAATTGTATTTAAGTGTATGTATAATATCTAAGAATCAATATCACTTTACAATAATCATATATAGTTATTTATTTACACCATTATACCCATACAAGTAAGGTGGTGGTCGAAAACAGATTACACCACGGCGTAGAGACGGTATTCCGTACGTACGCACGCGTGATGATTTCGTATTCCATAGGATGGATAGAAGGTGAAATAAGTTTGTTTCATATTTTTAATAACATATAATTATATAATTAATACTTATGTTATTACTTTATAATGATACAACTAAAGAATAAGAAGTTGACGAATAAATAATCTTGAGAGAATTGGAAGAAGAGGTTACGTCTTCTTCGATGCACCTCCTTTAAGCTTCCTCTTAAGGAATTAGAGTAGGTCTTTTGAGAAGACCAGAACCTCCATAATGTTTCTAGGAAAGTTCATAAGAGAAATGGGTAGGGTTTGGCCGAGCTTCAAGGATCTAAATGGTTTTAAGAGAATAGGTAAGTGGTTCCCTTTTTATAAGGGATGAGAGGGGCACCTTTGGAAAAACATAAAATATTATTTTATAATAAAGTCATATTTGGTTTTTAATAGCTCCAAATTGATTTATTTAGAATATAAGGTGGGGATGGGTCTAAATAATCTCAAAAAATATATTTTAGATAGGTTTGTTTCATTATATTTACCTTATCTTTTAGTTTTAACTCTAGTTAATTAGATTGACATTTACCATGTCACTTTGTATTTTTATATTATATAGTTAATAAACATACCATATACATCCAATCGACCCCCAAGTGGTCTATTAATGACACAAATATCATGATATAAGTATCTTGGCCAAACCATAGATTTTTAGGAATATAATAACAATTAATAATATAATATTGTTTTTAAAAACTATTTTATGTCAATTTTGACACTATTTGATAATTGATTTTTGTGAAAATCATAACAGCATGATTATTTCGAAATAAGTTAATTAATTCAATAATAACATGTCATATTAACCTATAAAATTATTTTAATTCATAAAAAGTCTCAAATTACATTTATTTGGGTATTTATAACATCAATTATTTAAATATTTCATTATTTAAGTAATTACTGCATCACCATTGTGTCATAAATAACATAAATTATATAATGTCTAAAAATTATAAATAAAATACCATTATATAAGAAATCTATTTAGATTTATAATTAATATTTATAGTCTAATTTATCCTATGTATAACCCTATATTAAAAATTATTTTATTATAGAACTTTGATTTTAACTATTTTAACCCTTCTTTAAATTAATTAATAATAAATGTCCTAATCTAATCCAAGTATACCTAAATGGTCATAGTTTATTCCTAAGGTTGTTTTTGGTCCAATTACACTTATAAAATAGAATTTGGACATGTTTCAGGGTAATAATAATATCATTTTTACCCTTAATTACCCTATTTAATTTTAAACGTGGTAAATAAAAGTAAAAATTTACTATTCACCAAAACATATTTTCATCTCATTGAAACAAATTTTAGTGCTTGATATTAACCGTGTCTCTATGATTTTCAAAATTCCACTCACAAAAGTGGTAAAATTTCATTTAAATTAAAAAGTTAGTTATTTAAGTACCACTAACTTGATCATTATTCATCGATAATTGAAGTATTTCAGAAAAATACCAAAAATTCAGCCTGAGCATTATTTGATATTCCGAGTTCAAAATTGATGTCTATTTTTCCAAATTCAAAACATATAAGTGGAATTAATTAATTTTAAAATTAATTCCCATTATCGAAACAAATAACGTGTTTTTAAGGAACAATAACTATCAAAAGATTGATACTTGTTTATATCCAATTTCAAAGTGAAATTAATTACAATGAACAACATTAGATTAAATGGTAAAAATATATTCTAATTAAACTTTAAAACCAATTAAAATTACAATCTTACCATATAAATTATTGCGATGAAAAAATTTGTTTTTAATTAAAATATAGTGTGTTTTAACTATTCATCAAAATATGAAACTTATCAGAATAATATGAAAATTTTATCCAAATTAAATTTTTAAATCTTGATTCCAAGAAAGAATTTTATTTTGTCAAATTTAACTTATAAATATGTCAAAAACTATATTTAAAGTGGGTGCGCCATCAAAAGGTGGCAAAACTGCATTTTTTTAAAAATACTTATTTTACCCAAAAAATTTATTTTATTCTCATACCATGTTCTAGAAAATATGTAAGATGAATAATAATGTTATAAAATTAAAAATGTAGTTAATAATACTTATAAAAGCTAGTCCATAATAATATTATAACAATATATCGTTGTTTAGTGAAACCTAGTATTGCGTACTACACATGCTATTGAGGAAGGTCGCGATTGCGTGTAATGCAAGCCAAGTCAGGGTTGCGTGTTTTGAAAGACTCCTTTGTTGTTTCATATAACATAATCCCACTATATTTCATTTATACGTTGAATATATATATATATATACACTCAATGTTGCGTAGAATGACTACTATCAAACGAACTTGAAATTGTGTGTAACACAATCCAAGAATTGTGCTGTGTATACTACAAGCTAATACGGTGTTACTTATAGCACAAGATAATATTGTTGTATCATAAAACACATGACATAAAATAAATTAAAAATAATAATTATCACAAAATCTCGGGTTGTTACATTCTACCCCCCTTAAAATGAATTTCTCCCTCGAAATTCGTTGGGGTTATACATGGTTTTCTACTTTAAAGTTTCTTTAATTGAAACCCACATCGTAAAATGAAATACCAAAACATAACATTAAAAAACTAAAGTATGAAACGTAACGGTTACCCAAATTAACTAATCACTGGGTTTCCACATAGGAGAACATAGGTGAAAATATGGATATAGAAGAGTAATCTAACCATTAAGTTCTGATGGAGAGTGGTAGAAAACATGGCTATGAAAAAGCCAACAATCACAAAGCCATAAATTTGTGATGATCTAAGGTATTATTTGATTCATCGGATAAGAGGGCACTAGGACCGAATTTTTGTTTTTCAAGATCATTTCCCTAAAGTTGATGAATTAAAAGAAATACTTACATGATTTTGGTACAATCTCACTGTTTTTCGTGAATTGAACAATTTCCACTTCATCTCTTAAGTAAATGAAGTTGAATTTTTTATTCGTGAAGTGTTAGCAGATCATGTGATAGAATGATGGTTCATTCCATCTGTTTCATACAAAATGTTTTCAAAAGTTATAAGTCCATATTATGGTGAGATTAATCGTATATGGTTCCAAAAATGGACTTACACTTTATTTATCATACCTCTTAATAAAATAAACTAGTTTCCACTAACCAGGGACTTCATGTAGGCCAGTGGTAGGTGATAAAGGCATGTTGCAGTTCAATTGTGGGTTCAATTCCCACAGCCTTGTCTGACGCGACGGGTTGTCAGCCGTTCTACGGGTTGTCCTTTTTCTAAAACAATAATATTATAACATTCTATCAATAATATCGAAGAAAAAAATTCTATCCTTAAACAATACTAACTTATGTTCAACATAATCCATTAGAATATTTAGGATTATCCAAAATACTTCTTTCCAAACTCATAGTATAAAGAGAACGATTACTAAAAATGTCATATAACAAGCATGTGAATACCATCATTTATCCCTCATATATCTTGTTGGTTACATTCCAATCATGTGAATACCGTAATCATGTATTCTCTTGAAAAATGAATATCGATTGAACCTTAGTGAAAACATGAATGTTGTCAAAAGTTAACTCTTTCCACATACCAAAATCCAAAAATTCTATATACTCAAACCATGATATAACTTTGTCCTTATATTAGTCATGAGCTCATGAATACTGTCAAACATTTTATTTTCTCTTTATCCCTTCATTATGAGCATATCATATTCTTTCCAAAAATATCTCAATCATTTTCCATGGTTACCGGTACCACAAAATTATTGAAAACCACAATAGGGCAATACATAAATATTACAATATTCCACAATACTATATACAACATTATTTTGGAATCCCATTACATAAACACTTAATCATTCCACCACATCATTTCCATATTCCACATCGCCAATAGTGATCGTATGTGACTTCCCTTTGTCCTTTTCTTTAAATGGTTGCTCATTTTGATTATCATTAACCCTTGGATTAGGGCATTGATTATCATAATGCCCCATTTCATTGCACTTGATGCTTTAAAGTGTTGTTGGTGCATTCTCTGCAGTCTTTTCTTTATTCACATCATTAGAAACCCTTTTTCTATTACTTCGACACTCAGCTACTCGATGACCTTCTTTTCCAAACTTAAAACATTTTCTGGTCCCTTTAAGAAAATCTCCACCATGCTACTTTCCACACTTTGAGCATAAAGAAACGTTCATCTTATTTTCACCATTGTTCTGAGATTTCTCCATGAACTCAATATTTTATTTCTTGTCTAAACCATGATATTGATATGTCACACCAACTTCTATTTCTACCTTGATATCAAATGCACAATTTCTTCATAGCTAATGAAGTCTCTTATAGCAAATTCCCTTCAAAGACTTGGTTTTAAGCCACGAAAGAATCGATCAACATTACTTTCAAGTTGGATGATAAAGCCAGATGCATTCCTTGAAAGCCTTGTAAAATTCGCTTCGTATATAACAACATATTCATCATCCTTTTTCTTAAGCTCAAGGAACTACTTTTCCATATTTGTTCGAAGAATACGAGGGAAGTACTTACTGAAAAACAAGTTCTTGAACTCGTCCCATTCCATGGATTCAATTTCATCTTGGGGCCTTGTATTCTTAATTAGTGTCCACCACTAGTCTGCTTCACCTTCAACACGGTAAACAGATAGAGTGAATTTATCATGTTCTGAACAGCGATGTATGGAAAATATCTTTTCAATGGTACTGATCCATTGTTCAGAAACAAGTGGATCAGAAGACCCATTGAAAGAAGGTCGACGTTGCCTCATAAATGACTCAATAGAATATTGTTCCATTCTCTACTCATTCATAAGTCTAGAATGATTCATAGCTTGTGTAAGTATAGCAATAAGATTTTTCACTCCATCTCCCATAACATTGGTTTGTTAAGGAGTAAAATCATTGCATTGCCCATTACATTGATCAACACGGTTCTTTTGGGTTCCATCCATCGTCTAAAACCCAATAAGAATAGCGTGAGAGGCAAAAATCATTCTAGGGAAAACAACATAATAAAGGGGGAGTAACTTCGATATCTAAAATCTTAGGTTTTATTATAATATCATTTCCCTAATTCTAGGACTATAACCTATACATATACTTAACCTTAGGGACATCCCTAGACATTCCTTTGAAATATATCTAGGGATCCAACTAAAGTTTTCGCATCCTAGTTTCCAAAGGTTAACTAAACATTTCCTCTGATACCAACTGTAGAGCCCCAAATCTTGACGTACATGGAAATTAAATTTCTTTTGTGGAATACTTAATACATAACAAAAACAGACACCCAAGGACCATAATATTTTAGTGTCTTTGGAAACTCGGAACGTAATCTTCTAATCTTAGTGAAAGATCTTCAACATCTCCCATAAATATCTTCCCCTTTTGGTTTTTTTACCTAAAACCTTTCGTTAAATCCTGGGGAAAATAAAACATATAAAGGGTGAGCTCAAATTCTCAGTAAGGGTAAGCATGGATAAAATAAAACAAATCATATACATTTTAACTTAAAAAACATGAACATAATGTTTAAACATCAAAATCTTGGGCAATGACATAATACATAGAAGTACATAAGGAAAAGATCATAAAGAAACATTAATCATGATAAAATATCATGGGAATAAAAACATGTGATTTTGGAAACCATTAAGCACATGATATGATTTCCATAGTAGCCAAGGCATTGCTGCCAAAATCATCTTAGTGGACAAAGTCTCTTTCAGAATCGAGTTCACTCCTCGTTCCAGTCTTGTAACACTAAACCGGATTAATTTACCGTTCCATCCATGTCTATATCATGAGATATAAATATTTACCCAATTAATTGGATGGAGATATAGGTCTCACCCATCTCATAATGATATCATTCTTAGTTGTTCCACAAAACAAACATACATCATTCATAATAACCCAACAAATAAAATGGGTTTGATAAACATCATCCCATCATCACATAATCCATATAAAATAAATGGGTATCATTTCATAATAAGAAAAGTGAATCTATGTAAATCATATAGACATTATACTTGAAACATACACATATGAAATAAAGTCATCTTAGATGGAAAAATGGTTATGATAAAATGCTTGAAATGAATTCTTGAGGAAAATATCCTTTCTTCTTCAAAATCAATTTCTTTTCACAGAACATCATTCAATTTTAAAAGAAAGACATTTTGTTGAAAATAGTCATGAAATTTTTTGGAGTAAGCTTCATGAAAATAAGGCTTTATAAAACCGTAAAAATCCATTCATGCCGCATAAGGTAAAAAAACATTCTTCTCGTACTTTTGTCGGAAAAGTAAAAAAAGTACCTCATAACGTTAACAAAAGAAAGACTCCTTACATACCATGTAGTAATAGTAAAAAATGGGTAAAAAGTAATTTAAACATACATGAAACCATTTTTAGGAAACATGGACATTGATGATAACAATAACCCTAGTAAATACTTATGAATAAACAATCTTAGATAAAAACAAGATTGGAATAGTTATCCCTTACCTTAGGTCTGATATGCTTCGTACGTATCCGAACCTCCTGTATAATTATTTAAATAATGTCATTGACTTATTAAAGAATAATATTCATTTTTATGATATCATATATGGTTTACTTATGACTTTATATTACCCATTCTTTTGTAAATTCGATGTAAAAGCAGTGATTTGGGTAAAATTGTCTCAATTATTGTACGTGTTTCGACTTTTTGTTCTTGATATTATTACATATATCCTTATTTACGTAATTCCAGAATGTAAAATATGATTTATATATAATATATATTCATCATATACATATATATATGATAGATCTATAAATGGAATGAAATACATCGTTCATGGAGACGGTAGGTTGTACGTACGCATGAACGATGTGTTCGTTTCCTTATTGAATTGAATGGAATTAAGTAGATGGAATACATATATATATACATAAATATTGTATCATTATTTTTTCATATATTTCATGATTACTTAATATATATACTTTATAATCATTCATGAATGGTTAACATGGAGAATGAAACTCATCGTGTCGTGGAGACGGTAGTCCGTACGTACGGACGTGCGATGATATCATTCCCATGATAGTGGAATTGTATTGAAGTGTATGTATAATATTTCTGAATCAATATCACTTTAAAATAATCATATATAGTAATTTATTTACACCATTATACCCATCCAAGTAAGTTGGTGGTCGAAAACAGATTACACCACGACGTGGAGACGGTATTTCATACGTACGCACGCGCGGTGATTTCGTTTTCCGTAAGATGGATAGAAGGTGAAATAAGGTTGTTTCATATTTATAATAACATATCAGTATATAAGTAATACTGATGTTATTACTTTATAATGATACAACTAAAGAAGAAGAAGTAGATGAAGAAAGAAACTTGATAGAATCAGAAGAAGAGATTACCTCTTATTCGACGCCCCTCCTTTAAGCTTCCTCTTAAGGAAGTAGAGTTGGTCTTTTGAGAAGACCAGAACCTACAAAATGTTGCTAGGGAAGTGGATAAGAGAAATGGTCAGGGTTTGGCCGAGAATCAAGGCTCAAAAGGGTGTGAAGAGAAGAGGTAAGGGGTGCCCTTTTTATAAGGGATGAGAGGGGTACCTTTGGAAAAACATAAAATATTATTTCATAATAAAGTCATATTCGGTTTTTAATAGCTCTAAATTAATTTATTTATAATATAAGTTGGGGATGGGTCGAAATCTTCTCAACCAATATATTTTAGACAGGTTTGGGTCATTAAATTAACCTTATCTTTTAGTTTTAACTCTTAGTTAATTAGATTGACATTTACCATGTCACTTTTTATTTTTATATTATATAGTTAATAAACATACCATATACATCCAATCGACCCCCAAGTGGTCCATTAATTATAAAAAAATCATTATATAAGTATATTGGCCGAACCATATATTTTTAGGAATATAATAACAATTAATAATATAATATATTTTTTTAAAACTATTTTATGTCAATTTTGACACTATTTGGTAATTGATTTTTTTGAAAATCATAACATGATTAGTTCGAAAAGAGTTAATTAATTCAATAATAACATGTCATATTAACCTATAAAATTATTTGAATTCATAAAAAGTCTCAAATTACATTTATTTGGGTATTTATAACATCAATTATTCTAATATTTCATTATTTAGGTAATTATTGCATCACCATTGTGTCATAAATAACATAAATTATTTAATGTCTAATAATTATAAATAAATTACCATTAGGAAGGAAATATTTTTAGATTTCTAATTAATATTTATAGTTGAATTTATTTTATGTATAACCCTATATTAAAAATGATTTATTTATTAAACTTTGATTTTAACTATTTTAACCCATCTTTAAATAAAGTAATAATAAATGTCCTAATCTAATCCATGTGGACCTAAATGGTCATATTTTGTTCCTAAGGTTGTTTTTGGTAGAATTAAATTTATCCAATAGAATTAGGACATGTGTTAGGGTAATAATAATATCATTTTTACCCTTAATTACCCTATTTACTTTTAACCGTGATAAATAAAAGTAAAAAGTTACTATTCACCAAAAATTATTTTCATCTCATTGAACCACATTTGGGTCCTTGATATTAACCGTGTCTCTCGGATTTTTGAAATTCCACTCACAAAAGCGGTAAAATTTCATTTAAATGAAATAGTATGTTTTTTAACTACCACTAAGTTGTTATACTATTAATCAAAAATTGAAGTTTTTCAGAAAAATACCAAAAATTCAGCCTAAGAATTATTTGATATTCCGAATTCAAAAATGATGTATATTTTTCCAAATTCAAAAGATAGAAGTGGAATTAATTAATTTTAAAATTAATTCTCGTTATCAAAACAAATAATGTGTTTTTAAGAAACAATAACTATCAAAAGATTGATACTTGTTTATATCCAATTTCAAAGTGAAATTAATTCCAATGAACAACATTGTATTAAATGGTAAAAATATATTCTAATTACACATTAAAACCAATTAAAATGATAATCTAACCATATAAATTATTGTGATGAAAAAAGTTGTTTTTAATTAAAATATAACGTGTTTTTACTATTCATCAAAATATGAAAGTTATCAGAATAATATGAAAAATTTGTCCAAATTAAATTTTTATATCCTGATTCCAAGGAAGAATTTTATTTTGTCAAATTGAACTTATAAACATGTCAAAACTAGATTTAAAGTGGGTGCGCCATCAAAAGGCAGCAAAACTGCATTTTTTTAAAAATACTTATTTTACCCGAAAAATTTATTTTGTTCTCATAACATGTTCTAGAAAATATGTAAGATGAATAATAATGTTTCAACATTCAAATTTTAGTTAATACTATTCATAACGGCTAGTCTATAATAATAATATAATAATATATTGTTGTTTAGTGAAACCCGGTATTGCGTACTACACAGGCTATCGAGGAAGGTCGTGATTGCGTGTAATGCAAGCCAAGTCAGGGTTGCGTGTTGTGCAAGACTCTTTTGTTGTTTTGTATAATAGAATCCAACCATATTTCATTTATAAGTTAAATATATATATATATATACACTCAATGTTGCGTAGAATAACTACTATCAAATGAACTTGAAATTGTGTGTAACACAATCAAAGAATAGTGTTGCGTATACTACAAGTTAATATGGTGTTGCGTATAGCACAAGATAATATTGGTGTAGCATAAAACACATATCAAATAAACTAAAAATAATACTTATCATAAAATATCGGGTAGTTACACCTGGCCCGGGGTCCCACCAACCTGACCCAATCCGGGTCTAGCCTGGATGGACTGGGCCTTGGGTATGGACTTCTTGGAGTGGTTCTAGCCTACTGGGGTTTCCCAACAGGCATGGCAACCCAACCCACTGTGAGTGGGGTGGCTCAGCTCATCCGAACACGATGGCGGTCACTGAGTCCTCCCCTGGTTAGCACAGCAATTTCACCATGTGACCACCTAGTTTTTCACGACGGGGCCCTCCTCTAGTGGTCTCATAGGACCATGGCTCAGTGTAACGTTTTCCAAAGCCCCACTGTAGGTAGTTTTCAGCGACCCTTGTTTCCGTCATACAGCAGCCGCTGCAGGGTTCTCCACCGCCACAGCATGTCGCCTTCGACACCACCACCACCACCTAGATGTGTCCTTCTTCACCTGACATACCATCCCACCGGGGTTGAGATCTTGTGCCACCATGGCCTTTTGTATGTGGCCTCCTCCGCTACGGCACACACCACCTTCCGCATATGGATGTTGTCGCATGTCACTACTGCGTGCCACTGTCTGCCTTTGAACTGGAATCTCCAGGTCGCCACATATATCCCATTACTTCATATTATCACCACTACTATGTCATAATAGGGTTGGAACTTTGGTCCATAGTCGTACTCCATGGATCGAAAATGCAACGACATCTCATTCATAAGCCTCAAAGACGTAAAGAACAATAGTGGGGGTGAAGAACGCACAAAAAAAATCACAAAGTATAAATCATATCTATTGTTCATGTCACCATATATTTGTCCTTATTATATGGTTTAAAGAGGAAGAAAAAACCACATAAATCCCACTCCCTTAAAGTTCTACAAGCCAAATCCCAACCCGCAAGAACAAATGACGCACAGATCAAACTCTTAGTGGGTTGATCTGCATTCTCTATTTAGAAAGAATATATGGGTAGACCAACTCATAAAGAAAAAAACCACTACCTAGAGATGAGGTTCAATCAGGGGAATGGTTTTTTATTGAAGGTAATCCATCTATGAATGTCCCCAATCTGTCATCGAGGGTGATATCCCTCGAAGAGGAGCAGTAGTGATTGAAGTTGTTGGCGATCATCATTCCTCATTAGTAATTTTTCAACGTTGATCCTCCAGAGATCCACAGTGATTTATAAGATCTATATTTGATCACAAATTCCTATTGTCCCATTAAATTGTTAAAATAAATCGTAGTGTTTCTATTAAACTGATTCTTCATTGTTATGTTGTTTCATTTAGGAAATAGTATTTATGTTCCTTGTGTAGCATCAGCATTACATGGTTTAATTTATGGAATGAATCTATTGTATTGTTGTTGCATTGTAGTGATACAATTTTGAATAAAATAAACATTGTGTGTTTATTTAATTCTTCCTTAAAATGTCTGAAAATTAACTTTTTCCCTCAACCCATTCCGGTTGAGGTTATGACCATTGTTTGGTAATGTCATATTTACAGACTCCATGGTTCACTTGTATTTTTAAAATGGGAACCTATTTAGAAGTCACCAAAACTATGCATGTCTACCCTTTTAATTAATAAAAAAATTCAATCCTTTATTTCGAGCTCACAAGGCTGTGGAATCAAGTGTCTTCTAAGCGTTTGGTCTAGAAATAATCCCATATAATTAAAAAATAGATTGATTTCCTAGAAATTACATTACCCCGCCTTTAGGGATTCACATCCCTATAAGCCAAATAATGGACTAAACAAACAAATGGGTGTAATGAGTACACACCTAAGCCTCTCGCTCCCAAGTGATCTTCTGGTGATTCTCGTGATTCCATCAAGTGTACACAAGTGGAATAGACCATCCTCAAAGGATTATATCTTGTTGATCCTCAATCCCTACCAGTACCTCCTCAAACATCACCCCATTATGGATTTCCAACTCACCTTATTCAATGACGTGTGATGGATCATGAACAAACCTCCTCAGCTATGATAGATGGAAGACATCAAGCACTTGGTGAATCTATGGGGGGGAAAGATATGAGGTATGACACCTCACTATATCTTCTCAGAATCTAAAAGGGATAATGATTCTTAGAGACGACTTGCCACCCTGGCCATATATCTGCAATCCCCATCAATGTGAGACTTGAAGAACCACATGGTCTCCTTTCCCAAACTCCAAGGGCCTACGTATACTATCATAATAAGATTTTTTAATAATCTGCACATTCCTCAGCCACTCCTTGATGACGTGTACTTTCTCGATGGTATCTAATTCCAACTCTAGATCCATGAGGGCGGACTCCCTTGGCTTTATATAGCATAAAGGTGATCTGTATGGTCACCCGTAAAGTTCATCAAATTTTTCCATACCAAAGGTGGAGTGGTATTTTTCGTTTTATGTAAACACCACTTATGGTAGGTGGTCCTCCCAACTACTATTAAAGTCCATGATAAAGAACAATTCATGTCCACTAAAACCTGGATGGTCCTCTCTATCTCACCATTCGTATGAAGGAGAAATCAATGATCAAGCGAAGCTGAGTCCCAAAAAACTCTTTCAATTCCTTCACCAACTGGGACGTAAAATGTGTGTCATGATTTGAGAATATCCTCGACGGGACCCCTTGGAGTCGAACTATCTTCTGTATGTAGAGGCATCTGAATCCCTCTAATGATCCCTTCTGTCGGATAGGTAAGAAGTGGGTGGACTTAATGAGTAATTCAATGATCACCCAAATAGTATCGTGGCCCTTAGATGTTCATAGTAATCCTATCACAAATTCCATTGAGATACCATCCCACTTCCAATCCGGTAACTCATGTGGCTGGTTCAATCTTGTTGGAACCTGGTGCTCTACATTCACTTGTGGATATGTGAGGCACCATGAAATGAATTATCCCGCCCCTTTCATTATCCCCAACCACTATTACTGATGTCCCAGATCTTGGTACATAATTTCTACTCTTAGATTCACCACCAAAGAGGAGGTGTGAGATTCACTCAGAACCACCTCATGTGATGCCACTAGAATAGTGGTGTGCCCTCTAAAAAGGAATTAATGCTCCCCACATATTTAAAATCCATCAATAGATTTTCCTAAGGATAACAGAGTATGTTGGGCCTCGCACTCAACATCTACAAGTTTTTCCTCTATACCTTGTTATATGAGTTGGGGAGTGACATTCATCAGCTGATTTTAATATTATCCATCATCATCTACGAATGATATCTGCATTGTGGATAACTATCATGACACCTCAATCTGTAACTATAACTTGGATCTCATGCTGAATGCATCGGCTACCACGTTCCCCTTCCTAAGAGTATATACTATCTCGAAGTCATAGTCCCTAAGTAACTCTATCCAACATGACTTCCCCATGTTCATTTTATTCTCTAAGAATATATACTTAAGTCTTTTGTGATCGGAGTAGATAGTAAACTGCTCACCCATCAAGTAGTGTCACCACATATTCAATGCAAAGACCACAACTACTAGCTCTAGGTCATGGGTTGAATAGTTATTATCATGTTGTCTCAAATGTAGTGAACTATAAGTGATCTCTACATTATCCTGCATCAGGACACAACCCAGTATGGTTCCTGATGTGTCGTAGAAAAATACATACTCAGCTCCCGCCTCTGGAAGTATCAATATAGGGGCACTCGTCAGTCTCTGCCTTAGATCCTAGAAGCACTTCCTTCACCTCTTATCAACACGATGTTTTGTACCTTCTGTGTCAAGGAAAATAACGGTGTCGATACCATAGAAAACATAGGCATGAACATCTGGTAGTATCCAGTCAATCACAAGAAACTCCATACCTTAGTCATGCTCCTAGGTGGATCCCAGGAAAACACCTCCCCTATCATTACTAGATCCACTACAACTCCAGCTTCTGGTATAACATGTCCCATAAAGTGGGCCTCCTAAATACAAAACTAAAACATTGATATAATCCCATAAAGTGATTTCTCTCAGAGTAAATCCATGATTATCCATAGGTGTTTACTGTGATCCTCCTGAGACATCGAGTACACCAAGATGTCATCAATAAAGACTGTGATGAAAAATTCAAGGTAAGGCTAGATGATCATGTTCATGAGTCCCATGAACACTGCAGAAGCATTGGTAATGCTGAAAGGAATCACCATGAACTCTTAGTGTCCATACCAACATCTGAAGCTATCTTCAGTACATCTTCATCCCATAAATGAAGTAGATGATAACCTGGTATGAGGTCTGTCTCTGAGAAAAATATCACTCCCTTCATCTAATCGAAGAGTTCCTCAACCCTCAGAATTGGATACACTTTCTTCACAAACACCTTTTTTAGGTGCCAAAAGTCTATGCACAACCCTAAACTCTGATATTCCTTCTTGGAAAAATAAAATAAATCCGAACACTGTGAAACACTAGGTCTCATGAAGCCCTTCTCTTGCAATTCATTCAGATGTACCATAAACTCATGAAGCTCTGTGAGAGGCATCTGATATGCTGGTGTGGATATCGGTGTCTTTATGGGGTATAGATCAATGAAGATGTCTAACTCCTTATGAGGATGTAATCTTGGGACATCTTCAGGAAAGATGACTCTGTACTCATCCACCACTATAGGAATGTGAGGACTCCTCTCGTCAACTGCAACATGATCTTCTATTGGGCCAGCAGGCTCACTTATACCCACTCCTTCCATGGGCCAGCTGGATCACATAGACCCCCTCATAGCACACTTGATTCCAAGAGACAAAACTCTTTATGTTGTCAGTCGCATCTAAATTTCAAAAAACTTCCACTTCATATATACCAAAAGGACAGCCTTGTCATGATGGTCCCAATGATGTAAATTACTCATCAATTGGACATAGGATTTTGATGTTATGCATGTTTTATGGGAAATGGAACGGTTGGGTCTAGGTCGAGTCTAACCCGGTCAAACCGACCCGACATGACCTGGCCAGGGGGCCCACTGACCCAACCCAGGTCTGAACTGATTCGGGCTAACTCAACCATGTATGGGTCTGACCCAGACTGACTGGGTTGTGGGTCCAGCCTACTGTGAAAGGGCTAGCTTTGATCACCTATATGTGGCGGTGGTCTCCGCATCCACCCATATTCAGTGTGGTATTTTTTCCTCATAACCACCCTGCAGTTCACTATGGGGCCTTATGAAATAATCTCTTTGGACTGCATCCCTTCAGTAAAAAGACGTGGCTTAGTGTCTCATGTTTTGATGCCCTAACACTGGAAGTTTCCCACAGAAATTTTCACTACCCAG
This sequence comes from Viscum album, assembly GCA_963277665.1. Lineage (NCBI taxonomy): Eukaryota > Viridiplantae > Streptophyta > Magnoliopsida > Santalales > Viscaceae > Viscum > Viscum album. Next base: position 1,529,740,394 of record OY728146.1, on the reverse strand, counting down.
CGACTGCGCCCGTGATGTTCTGCACCGCCATGGAATGCCACCCTCTGCACCTTAAAATCCTGCTGGTGGCTCCCTTATTCAGTTGACACAGCAACCCTCTAGGTTCAAAATCCCATTCCTCCCTGGCCCACTGGTTGCAGCCACCTCCGATGTGGCACACTGCCTTCCGCAAGTGTTTGCGGCCACATGCCACCATCCTTCGGGTTGGTGGCCCCAGGTCACTATAGATGTCCCATTCCGTCATTAAAATAACCACTCTAGTGTCACCACATGGTCGGATCTTCAATCCTTGGTAATTGTACTATATATCAATGATTCAACAACCTCACATTCATAAGACTCAAAGACCTGACGAAAATTTTAATGGGAGAAGAACCTGAGGAAATAAATGGAAAGGGTCATTTATATTGTTTGTGTGAGCTTAGATTCATCCTAATTAGATAGTTTAATGTGGAAGAACAAACCACATGAATCCCACTACCTTAAATTTCTGCAAGTCAAATCCCAAACAACAAGAACAAATGACCCCCAAATCTACTTTTTAGTGGGTTAATCCACATGAATTGCTTTGAAATAAATAATGGGGAAACTAAATTATAATGGACAAAACCCCAACATGGAGAATAGGTTCAATCATGGGCAGGATTCAGCATTTAAGGTGATTCATCCATGAAATTGTTTGATCTGTTGTCGCGGGAGAGATCTCTCGAAGAGTAGGGGGAGTGCTCAAGGTTGTCGGCCATCATCATTTTTCATTCATCATTCATCAGTTGTGATCCTCCAGAGATTCAGAGTGATTCAAAAAATCAAAATTGGATATCCAAATCCTATTTTTCCATTAAATGGGAAAACACGTCGTAACATTTCTATTATGCTAAGTCTCTTTCATTACACTATTTCATTTAGAAAACGTTGTTTCTGTTTCTTTTCATTGTAGCATCATTATGTGGTTTCATTTATGAAATGATACAGTCGGCTCATTTCTGTGTTACAATGAATCAATTATGAATAAAATAAATGTTTTATGTTCATTTTTTTTTCCAAAAAAACATTCTAAATTTTACTTTTTCCCTTGACCCGCACTAGTTGGGGTTAGGCCCATTCTTAGGTAATGTTTTCAATCCAATGGCAATGATTCCCTACAATTTTTAATCTAGGAACGCATTTAGATATTTCCAAAACTGCGCACGTGCGCCATTTTAATTAGCTAAAAAACATGAAACCATTATTTCCTGCTCACCTGGTAGCATAATCAAGTTTCTTCTGAGTGTATGGTCTCGAAATAATCCCATATAATTTAAAAAAAGTTACTTGTAATTCTTGGATATTACAATTATGTGTTTTTAGAATTGTTTATTTTTAATTGAATAGTAAGAAATATAATTTATACTATTAAAGTAGTTATTTTGAATTTATCAAGATCAGTTAAAAAATAAAACATTTTTATAACATTTTTAAAGACCATGATTGATTTTTGGGGAAAAAATTTTCATTTTAAATTACTTGGTTGTTTTTAGAAAATTCATGTTTTACATTTTGAATACATAAGTAATATTCTATCCTAATCCAAATTGTTTTTAATCATTCAATATTTGTTAAGATTTCACATGGTGGAATTCAATTTTTAGTTACCATGATGGAGACATAATAAATATTTTCCATATAATAAACTAATGTATTTCATTAAAATAAATATAATTAAAAAGTGTATCCAATAAAAAATTATTATTCTAAAATATAAATTTTCTTCTAAAAATGGTTATTATATATTCTGATAGCTAAAAATTAATATTTTATCACAGAATTATATTTGTTTATTTATAAAATGTATTTAAATTTTGGAATCATTAGGTCATAATTAATTAATTATTTTTATAATATTTTTATTTACAAAAAATAAATTACTTATGTAGAAATTAAATACAATGGAAAAAACTAATAATGGTAAAACTATAAAATAAAACGCTAAATGACTAAAAACATGTTAAAATAATGTCTTTATATGACTATATTAGGAATGGATGGAAAAAAGTTAATTCATATCCAATATATTAAATTCTATATTTCACATTCCTTGTGAATCATCTATCCAATTTATATTAACATTTCATATTTACAAAAATGACATTCCAATCAATTATAAAATGGGCCATCAACCACCCATTCAATGTCATTCTAAAAACTATATTTTCTATATAAACTAAATTTATGTCCCCTATAATACTCATTAATTTTATGAATCCTCTTTTTTAAATATTTTGTCATATTCCCTCCATTTTTATGAAGTACTTCAACATAAAGTTTCAATTATAAAAGTAAGTTCTTATCACTCACCAATATTTTTCCTTATATATCATTCTACTCTAAAATTATCTTACCCAATACAACATGAAAACAATATTATAATTTATATAATATTAATTTTTATGATTATAGAATAACCTGTATCCACCATTTCCTTTTTCCTTTGGAAAAAAAAGTATTCCCTCGTCATTGTGGGTAACTGCCACCATGAAGTGAAACATTTTATTTTTGGAAAAAACATTATAAGGAATAATATTAATGTTTTGAAAATGGTATAATTGATTTTCTATATTATAAATAATATTCATAATACAAAAATAATTATTTAAATTTTTGTAATTATTTATTAATAGAAAACATCATTTTTCGTATGTGTAGTGCACCACCCCCACAAAGTGACCAATTTCATTTTCTATACCACTATTTTATTCTCTATAATACTAATGTAAAATATGAATCATGATAATAATAGTCGAAATTTTATCATTATAATCCTATAAATATTATATTATTAAAAATAAATAACATTTAAATATTAATCACCAATTGATTATATAGCGTTGTTATTTAGGTTCGATCAATCACCATCATGATTATCCCTAATTTTTCTTACCATGGATTAATATGTAAACATTAATAAAGTTATTATATCACATAAATGATCAAATAAAATATTTTTATTTATTATTAAATTGATATTTTTATATCTACCATATTATTTATATACCACAATTTGACTATTAGATACTAAAAAAATAGTCACGCCAGATACTTCATATCCATGAATCGTAAATTAAACACACATGTAATGAGATTGTTTATTATATATATATATATAACATATATTAAAGTACCATTTGTAATTAATGAATTATTAAATTGGTTTCAATGAACAATTATCCACAACCTCATTACGAACGATCAGTAAGTCTAAATAATTTATTGATATCTTCTTATGAAATTTAAATATAACTAACTACTAAATGTTTAATAAATAATTATATTTTTAAATTATAAATTTCAATGAATATGAATATTTTTTTGAAATAACCTTTTGAAGAGTAATTTTATTTTATATGATGTTATATTTTGTTTCAATAAGTATAAATATATGGTAAGGGGTTCAGTCTCAATTTGCATCCATTGAGGCATGTTTTCATGTTATTATCATGTTCAGATTTTATATAGGGAACCTAATTATGCAATTAGATTGAATTATTATTTATTTTTATTTAATGGCATTAAATTTTCTTCACCTGACTCCCCATTCCAATCATTTTAATTCATATGTAAAAATATTTTTGATGGGTTTTGTTAAATTAAACCACTTTCAAGAAGTTACAATGATTCCCAATGAACTACAAACTTATAATACATTTTCATTCCCCATATTATTTAATTATATTTTTAATTCTTTGTCTCTCTATGGAAGATGGTCCTTAAATTCATATTTTCATTTATAAATAATTTCAATATCATTAATGTATAAAAAAACAATAATAACAATAACTCAAATCCTATAGATTAAGTATGTTTTCCTCCATACGTATATTTAATATTTCTACAAATGTTATCCTTCATTGAAATCAGAATTTTTAATAACATTAGGTTATCAACATTATTCTGGTTTTCGGTTTTTAAAAGGACTTTTTTTATCCTTTTTTACTATGTGGAGTTTAATCATTGGTGATTTAAAAGGTACAAAAAAGTCTTTTCCTATTTTTATTTTTCATTATATACTCAACATTTACAATAGAAAAGTATAATTCTTTCTTCAATTCGACTTTTTAATAGTATTCACACCACATTTTCATAAATAAAGTATAGAATTTTACCAACAACATTTATTATTACAATATTTCTTAAAAAATATAAAATTATATTTTTTTTATTTCATTACATATGGAAAAATTGTTTTAACATTATAATTATTCCACTATATGATTATCACATTCCAAAATTTAAATTTTTTTCCCAAATAAATATAATAATTAATGATTCTTCAAAAGAAGGGATTCAGATTCCAAAAAAAAATTAATTCTGATTTACTTACTGATCATGAGAATGTATTTTTGATCTTTGAGAACCCCATTATTTCTCTTCATGTTACACATGGGATATATTCTTACACCACTATCCATGTTCTTTTTAATGATCGATTATGAAATTTTTGACAAAAGAGTTCATGAATATTATCGCTTTTTTATATGAAATTTATTGTTTTATAAAATAATATATTTATATTATCTAAGTACAAAAATATATATACAATTATTATGTGATGGTGGGTGTCTAATATCTCCCTCTATATAATTTGATGGGTTCTATATATCATGATATCAAATATGTTACATGAGTTAACAATCTAATCCCATGAGGTTATATTTGTAATTAGCCAACTCTTAAAAGGGTATATAGGTTTATTTCCCAATCCCAAAAGGGTTCATGGGTTGTTATCCCAATATCAAGAGGTATCATTGGTTGTTATCCCACAAATAGAAGGATAGATGGGTTTATTATCTCAAACCCAAGTGCCTGCATGGGTTATTATTCCAAGCACAAGTAGGTAAACAGTTTTCATCCCAATACCAAGAGGGTTAATGGTTTGTTAGCCTATGTTCATGATTTTAAACAATATTTAATCCCAATATAAAGAGTTTAAAAAAGATAGTAGATGAATCCAAATAGGGTATGTGTTTTCTAATCCCAATCCCACTGTATTATGAAAATTAGGTATCAAATTGTTTTCTACGAGGTTATGATTTTTCATGATTTAATTTATGCCATACTTATATTTTATATGATTATGTTATACAAATTACAAAAGGTTATATAGGACTTTATCCTATACCCAATATGTTACATGGGTTTTTTGACCATGAAAATAATGGTAAAAAAGTTAATTATCCCAATCCCATCAGTGTAGGCTTGTTGTTAACCCACCCCTAATATGGTATAAGTGTTTTTATCCCAATCCCGCTATGTTGTATTATTAAGTTTGAAATTAATTTTCTTCTAGGTTATTTTTTGATATTATTTAATTTATACTCAATGTATATATTGTATTCTTCTTTTATGCTATAATGGATCATGTTTATTGTGTAATGTTTTTTCACCCTAATTCCTTGGTATATATTAGATCATTTGATACTATAGGTTATTAAATTATTCATTATAAGAAACTATAATTACTCAATTTTGTTTTTAATAAGATATTCATCCAATGATTTTGTTTAATCACAAGATTAAATTATAATCCACGATGATATGTTGATTCATTTTTATCTAAAAAATGATTTTACCCCTCCCAATTATTCTATTTCCATTTTTTACGTTTTGGAGATCAATACATATTTTGAGATGTCTGAAAGGGAACATTGTGTGGTTAAATTATAGAGTAATATTCAAAGGATTTGGAATATTATTTATCTTATATAGATAATCCTCAATTAAAATAAATTTTCTTGGGCTTATGTTCTTATTTCTGATATGTAATGTGTAGATTTTTAATAAGATGATATATATTGATATAATTATAATGGTATGCATCACATAGTATCAAATCCTATGTGTAATGTATGTGTTGTTTACACTAGTCTTATGGTTAGTTTTAGGGATAGGTTTTTGTATTTTAATGCATTTGATTATTAATTTAAGGGTTTTTTATTGGTAAACCTTAGTAAAAACCTTAAATATAATCTTTTGTTTATATTGACATCCTAAAATATTGGTAATGTAGAGATTATGTGGTTTTCTATGAAATAAAGTATATTTTTTGATACAGTGGGTGTATTTTAGATCTAGAACAGATGCCCATAGGGGTAATTAACCTAAAAGGAAGATTTTATATTAACTTGACCCTCACTAAAAGCATAAAAAAGTTTTGTTACCACACAATACATTTTACACTCATTGGGATATGACTTTTTTATTCACATGATCATTATGAACAATAAGAAATGATTTAAATATAATTTCTTGGGATAAATGATAACTATTTAGTTAGAATAACTAATCAAAATATTGATGTATCAATCCTATGTTAATATGAATGATTGATATGTGGATCCAATTATATCATATGTGAACCAAAAGTATCATAGTTGGAAATGAAGGTGAAAATGAATAAGATATCTTCATATTGTGTTAGAATATTAAATAGTTCATTTTACCAAATTTTAATGGATATTATAATAAGAATTTATATTTTTTTAGTTGGCTAGAAATAGGATCTGGTAATGGAGTCTATGAATGGGATATACATGAAACACCTATGACTAATAAAAGAACCAAATTTGGTATAACATATTGATATATATGATTTTTTTTTCATTATTATTATATTCAAAATAATGAGCCTCTTAAAGTCCTTGATTGTGAGTTTTATAAACAATTAAAAGTAATATCACAGGTTTTATATATATCCCATAGATACATTAATTAGATTTTGATAATTTTAGGTGGAAGTATGTACTATATTTTGGTAGGATAATGTAACACCCAAATATTTTAGTATATAATTTTCCTTAATAAAATGTTATTTTGAATATCTATCATCACATAAAAACAAGACAATAAATTAACAATAACCGTCTTTATTAGAATTAAATTGACTTGTATAAAACATGTTTTTGAATTTATATGGATAAATATAGGAGGCCGCATTTGGAAATATTTTTTCAAATGAAAATATTGATTAAATTTAATAACAATTTATTAATAAAATTCTATAAAATGTAGTTAAATGAGTAATAATGTCATTTTATGATAAATATATATTTTTATAAAGTTGAATTTTTATAATTTTAATTATAAGAATCAATTTACATAATATATAAAATATATTATATATATTAGTAGTATATGGATACTGGTCTAATTAGTACCTAATGTTTAATATGAATAAGAATTGAAAATATTTTAAAAAAAAATTCAATAAAAGTCATGACCATTATATTATTATTTTTTTAATTAAACAAAAATTTATAAAATTATTGATTATCAATTTGAAATAATTTATTTAATTTTTTGGTTTTTAGTAAGTATTACATTATGATTTTTTTGAGATACTTATGAGATATTATTTTTTATGTGGATAATGAAAAAGTCATTTTAAAGTAATACCATAGTGATTTTGATTTTATCATTATAGAATCCCTTATTTTAGACTAGGTTTAATTTCCAAAATAATTTGAATTTACCCTTTTTCGGATGGTCCATTCTCGAAACCATATTTAAGAATTCAAATACGAGCATTAGAAAACCTAAAGGTGTGTTTTTAGATGATGTTTATGTCTGGTTAAATTTATTGTCAGTTTGGTAGAGTTTCAGATGCATAGGGATCTAGAAGAAATCGATTTCTCAACAACTAAATATGGTGCATGATTAGAACACAATCATTTAAACTATTAAAATCAACATTGTTTTCCCTTTTTAGAGTGTGGATGGTTTTTTAAAACTGTGTACCCTCTATGGTATAATTGTGCACAAAGGTGAATGTTTCCAGGGATCAAAAATAAGAGATGTGCACAGTCTTTGATAACATTCCACCAAGACAACACTCTAATTGACACTTAAATAATACCTAAAAACATGTAGGAATTTTTTTTCCAACTGAGCATCCCAACAATGCAACCATTTTAAATGGGGTCAATTATTTTGTCTTTTAAGTTTGAACGGTTGGTGCACGGTTTGTGAAACCTCACAACCAAAACTTGAGGATCTATAAAGGGGTTAATTTTAAAGGTTTATCCATGGTTTCTTTTAAAGATATTCCAATTTTATTCTTCTTCCATCCTCGTGTAGAATCCCATTTATTGGATATCTTCCCTACCAACTAGTAATGGAGGTATCTACCACATACAGTAACAAATTTGACCATTGCTTTTCATGTTGGATTCATAATAACGATTCAATGACTTTTCCTTCTTCCTTTCACAATATAGTTCTCCATATTTGGCACTATCATCATGCTTTAAAATTTAGAATATTTTTTCCATTGTCCTATATCATATGTTACTCTGAAACCATGTAAATTAAATAATGATATTAGAAGAGTGGAACATACAAAAAACAATGTTAGTAGTTTCATTATTGTTCCCATAAAGCCTCTGTGTTTATAAAGTACACTCATATGTCACATGAATGACATTTAGTATGTCACTTTATAAATTTTATATTAAATATATATGGAATAAATCCTAAAATTAAATATACATTGTTCAATAAACTAAACCATTGAAACTTTTAACCTCAATACAATCCACCCTTTTAGGAAATTCATCTATATGAAATATGATGCGGTTTACATAGGCTATTAAATCCCCTTTATAGATGTTTAATTAAATTATTAATTTAAAAAACCTTGACTGGTTTAATATTGGTAATCATTTTATTTGTGACAATTGAATCCTCTTAAAATGATTTTTTAAATTCAGTAACATGAACATAATTTGATAACCTCTTCATAGTTTTTAATAAAACCATAATTGAGGAGCTATATATTATTTATTAAAATGGGTCAATGAGATAGATTTTATTAAATGGTAAATTGATTGATTATGGACATGTCCTTACCATTATCAACAATTAAATGTTGAATGGAATGATTATAGTCAGGCCTTTTTATTATTCATAATTTAATTGTATTAATGGATTCATGTTACCCATTCCTTTTTCAAAATAAAAAATGAATTATATTGAAAATGATCCAATTTTCTTTGAGAGATTCCAATTTTCTCTTTATAGAATATTGGGAAATCTACTCATAGGAAAGGGGGACTACCTTATTCAATGTAATTTATAAATGGAACTTCACTATGATCATTATCCATAACATTTCACAACCCTTGTCTAAGGATTTAAGCATGAAGTTAATATCACTTGGGTTGTTTGGCACGATGTTTTACACACCCTTGATTAGTAGGTTTGGTATGAACCACCTATTTATTATTCATGTTACTCGATATGAAATCAAATATTGATTAATATAATTGGTATGGAATCCTATTTTGATTATTATCTTGTAGAATAATGTTCCTTATTAATTATCAAGAGATTCTTATTTTTATTATGATTAGTATTTTTCAGGGATTCTAGGGTTATGACGCGGGTCCTGGATAATACTACATATCAATACATTTGTTTATAAATCTTCTAGTGTATATAATGCATATATATCTATATATATAAACATATCTACATATATATACAATTATACTAAGATGTATCATTGAATAGGCTCAACATATAGCATTAGCAAGGTGTCCCTTTGTAAATTGAGATGAACTATTTAAATTTTTATGTATTAATAATTATTTTCTACACCCACACACTATGTAAATTTATATTAATAGAATAGACAATAGACAATATTAGTGTCCACCTACTGAGTATATATGAAACCATTCTTCAATCACTATTACACAAGGGTACCCAAATATACCTCACAATTTAATGTTAGTTATAAAGATTTTTCTTGTGTTGAGACCCATGTCCATTACATCATAGAAGTATCAGACTACGCTAGACATTCGATCACTCATGGGTATATCTTTTGGGGATTTTATCATTTCTTTATAAACTATTTATTCACTACCTATTGTATAATGTCTTCTTTTATATAGAATCATCATCTATACATTCATGAATTGATATATTTATTTAGCGTTTGAAATTTTACATGTGATCATATTTATCATTCACTACTTGGTCATTTATTTATAAAGATACTACTATAGGCTGATGTATTCATTATTACATTGTTGCTCAATTCTGACCATGAAGGTGTATTCTCCCCACCGTACCATCATTAGACCCTCGATTCTAGTTAACTTCATCTCGCATATGAGGATACATTCATGAGGCCATGTGAATGACCGGATCAATGTCCCATTTTATTGGATCCCAATAAAATACACCACAAACTGGTATCATAAGAGGTTTTTTTCATTTTTACTTAATGTTTTGTAATTACTAGATAAGGGATTAAGAATGAGTCATCACTTAGTAAATAGATGTATCTGGGAGTGATCAATGCACACATGGGGAAATGTAAAAGTTGATATAGATTGTACTGTTTTTATTTTTATTTTTTGTTACATTGGCATACTTTTTCACATTGATTGAATGGTGAAATTTTGATAATAACTTATTTAAAGTATTTACATTATTTTACCCTTGGTCTAATATGGTATAAAAGTATAATTACATGAATCATATTTAGCCTATATAGATTCAGATTCTATTCAAATTCTATGCCATGTATTTTCATTGATATATGTTCCTTATGTGAATTACTCTAGATGATTTTTGTATAATATAATTTTTATTTTTTAACATGTTAGATTGTAGACAGTGTCTTAGTTATTATTATACTAGGATTATAATGATTATAATTATACCATGTTATGTGATTATTTCGCATTAATTTAGTCTATCCCATTCTTATTTGGTGTCATTATTAGGTAGTAACCTATATTTATTTTCAAATTAATTTCTATGTTTCATTGTATTTACTACTTGTGATAGAATTAATTTTTAAAATTTCAACAAATTTTTGGTTCAATAAAATTTCATCAATAGTCGAAGTGTTGTTTTCCTACATAGCCTGATGGTCAAAATTTCTTTAACCAACTTATTTTTAAATGTTTGACCCTTAGACTATTGGTCTCATAAAATGAAATAAATTATGTTTGTGAGTAAATCGGGATCAAATAATAAATTTTTAAGTTTCATAGACCGGTATAATGTTGATTGTGTAACCCATATAATCATTTCATTACATACTATAATATGGGTTTCAGAAATCAAATATCAACCCGAGTTTCTTTTATATAAATTTCAATAGTAATTTATAAAGGAATATACCTTAATAATATGGGAATTTTAATTAATCATATTGAATCTTAGTTCATATATGTGTATGGTAAAAGTTTATGCCTTTCATAAATGGTTTCCTATATAAATTCATACAACTCAATCACATAGGCTATGAAACCCCTATGTGTAAATTCATAAATCAAAAACTAGACCCATGTTAGTTTCTTGGGGGTATGCTTCTTATGAGATGCACTTCACTCAACAAATGTAGTTCAGTCATCATGTTCATTAAATAAGAGATAAACCCACTAAAAGTGTAATTAAATCATTGAATAATTAATAGGACCATTATATCAACCCTTCTCTTTATTACACATTAATTCATGATTCTTTAAAATGATATTACACATAATAAAATTTGTATGACTGATAAGTCTAATTTATATGGTAATTAGGTACATTACATTAAAATTTTAAAATAGGAAATATATCATCTTTAATGAAATCATAATTAACATGCTCGCACTTAAAACCACATGGGATAACATGGGGATATACAGAAGAAAAAGGTGAGCTATAAAACCCAGTAGAGTAATAAACATAGAATAACATGATGAAAATATTATATTTTTGGAAATATGAATATCTATTATAATAAAATGGGTGATAACCATAAACATGAATAATCACGAATGACATAGCCTAATACCATAAAGGAATAAAAGATAATATTGAAATAAATTAAAATGTTGCATCATAAACATAGGTAAATTCTAGATTCCAAGACATCATGAAGGAAAAAGTCCCATAAAGTAATAATTTTACTATATTTCTAAACATGATGTTTCATGATACTATACATTACCCAATTAATTGGAGATCTCTATAATTCTAGGCACTTGTGTCACTTTTATTTCATTCTCATTCTTATGTATTCCACATAGATCATAAAATATAAATCAAACATTACCATATTTTATTCTATGATCAAGAGTTTAGAATAAAAACATGTAATTTACATGTCAAATAATTATTTTTTTATAGATATGAACACTATTTATATAAAATGGTTATGGTGTTCACTAGAGAAACTTTTTAACATGGAAAATCATGGTGAAATTTTAGCAGCATAGTGATGTCGCATTAATTTTTATATAATGGGTTTATGAGAGAGAGAGAGGGGTGTCTAATATTTTTTAGATAAAATTTATAGTAATAGAGACATGTAAAAATATATCAAACCAATAGTAATTGAAAAATGATGGTAAAATATACTAAAGAAACATGAAATAAATGGGAAAGAAATGAACCATTATAAAAATTTTCATTGTAACGAGTGTAAAAAATGGTTCGTGGGAGGGATTAGTGGGAGTGAAATGGGTATCTAATCATATAGACATAAATTTTAAGGTATGGGAGTTGTAAGAAACCATATACTGACATCTAAAAATTTAATCTAATATGCATAATAGATAATAGGTTCTTCATTGAAAATTTGAAGAGATAAATCAATTACACGTGTGAGTGACTCCAAATGATTTGAAAGATCTTCTTAACAACATTGGGGTGACATTTGAGGACTCTATAGAGGTTATGGAACATTGATGACATGATCTAAGAAATTTTACTGAATATTATTAGCATAATGGGTGGGTTTAAAAAGAAAATGAGGGGTAATTCATTATTATTTCTCAAACATATGTTTTGGACTCTATGTAATAAAATAACCAAATCCACAAACCCTTGTATGAATTTTTCACATAATTTTTACCTAATGTGAATGGTATTCATAATTATATTGGAGAAATTACTAAACACAATCAAATAATACTCTTTATTATGTTGAAGTGTGTCATACTCTTAAAGGAATATTTTTAATAAATTAAAATATTCAAATGGTTTTGGATGAATCATAATGGATTTGTAAAAATAATACAAAAAAAATAATATTAAATAAAATTAAATGAAAATTTTATTTATATGTTTGTGTATAATCTTTATATTTTTTATTATATCACTTTTGGGTCATTTTGTTTCATAATACCCAACCTATATTTATATTGTACTTAATTTTTATCATAAAATTTGAATGTATTAGAAAATTATGGTAAATTCAGCATCTGAAAATTTTGATGTTATGGTTATAAAAATAATATTAATTTTATCTAAATTATTTTCTAAAAAAATTAATTTTATATATTAAAACATTACTAACATTTATTGGGAAATTATGGGGCTTTTTATAATAACTATTTTCGAACCCTTATAGAAATTACATTCGACTTAATGAAAAAGACGTGTTCATTTTTATTTTATTAAATATATTTAAAAATAATACTTTCATAATATATTATCTTTTTCAATAAATACATTAATCCATCAAAAGGATTGTGTTAATTGATAATATATATTAATTAAAAAATAATTTTTCTTTTATCTTATAATAATAAAATTTTTCCAAATTGATTACTTAATCATTTATATGATAAAAAATATGTAATAATTGTAATATTAATTTTAAATAATATTAAATATAAATATTCATTATATTAAGGTTTTTTCTAGTATTTGTAAAATTATTTCTAACCTTAATAGAAATATTTTTTTTCCACGGTAATTACTATGTACTATAGTTATTATTCATATTGTTTAAAAATTATGTTGATCATATTACCTAATGTTAATTATGGTGATTCAAAATATGGAATACATATTTTAAAAATAAATTCACATAGGAGTTATAATTTAATTTAATATAAATTTCCCAAGAAAAATGGAAAATATGTTTTCCAAAAATACATTTTTTGAGGAAAAAAAGGATTATACTTTAACTCAATAACTATTAATCATCGTTATTTGAATATGAAATCATAAATATAGATATATAATCCAAAAAAATAATTTATATCATTTCTCCTTTTCTGGTAATTTAAATTATTTAAAATGAAGAAACATAACTAATTTTAAAGTTATTTTAAAAAATAGGTTTTTTTATCATAAAAATAAACATATAACAAAATATGCTATAAAAACGATTTAATTGTATTTTATTGAAATAAATATAAATAAATAATAACTATTTACTATATAAATTAAATTTATTTAATTATTGGACACTCAAATTAATTAATTAATCAAAATAAATAACAGTTTAATAGAAATATGTTAATATTTATTATTCTCTAAAAAATATGTATTTTCAAAAAAATCATAAAATTAGTGACTATATTAATCTTGATAAGATGATATAAAAATTGATTTTTTTGAAATAAATCATAAAATTATTTAATATAGTAATTATAATATATTTTATCATAAAAATAAAAAAATCAATTCTAAAAAAACATATTTTGAAGAACAAAAATGTCATTATCAAAAGTTGATGAATTAACAATTAAAAAAAATTCAATATATTTAAGAAATGTATATATATTTCAAAAATTAGATAATCCTACTCATTCCCCTAAAATTAATTGATATATTTTAACGGTCATATTTAAATAATCATCTTTGGTTTATGTTCAAATTTTCTTATAACAATCATTATTGAACAAATTTTTCTCTTTTAAAAACATGAGTCATTACATTCCTCCCCACTTTTATAAATTGTATCGTCACGGTTTAATATAAAAATTGGATTGATATTACTTTTCACAAGAAAATAACTTATCTAATATCCCAAATTGTTGAAAAAAGTGTTTATAAAACATCCTCTTGAAAATAGATAAAATGGTGTTTGTAGGTAATCTAATGACTAGGTTTCTAGGTAATAGAACATTAATGGGTATTGAAAATATAGACAGGGAAGGAAAAACTAATACAAATCATTAGAATACTATGATAAAATGAATTTTGAGGATAAGGTCAATGACTACTAATACATAATTTTATGAAGGGTGAAAAGGCAATTAATTCATCAAAAATGATCATAAAGTGAAAACTTGTATACTAAAAGTATCTGATATAACATAATATTTTGTGGGATTTCCCCCACCGTTGGTGGTGGGATGGTATGGGTTTGGGGGGGTGAGGTGCAGGTCACGGGGTCAAGTCCCCAGACTTGCAATTTACTCTAATTTTCTTCTTTGTGTTGTGTGCCGCTTTCGCGGTAGTACCCAATTTTAATATTTTGTGGGATTTAATCTAATTTTTATGTTATCTATCTCCTAACATAGAAAATAATGTGAATTATTTATTACTTAATAATGGTTCGTAATGATATTGTGAATTTACCATTACATACCTGTCTGAAGTGTCCAACTAGTTTTGAAGCATGTCAGGTTGTCATGCACCAGTTCCTAGTGGAGTCTATATTAACATGTTGTTTTTGAGTATTATGAATATTTACATTGTCACGCCCTAACTTTTCCATTTTGTTTTATTTTATTATTTTCTTCTCTGGTAATTTTCTGTTGGGTTTTGGAAGATTGAATGTTTAAAATTTTTGAGTCTTGTTGTGAAAAACAAACTTTTGGGTTTAGCATCATTGGGCGCACAGGCAGGGCATGGTTTTGAGACCTCGCGGTCTGCCCGGTTTTCAAAATAAATTAAAACATAAAAGAATAAATAATGATGATGAGTAAAAAAATTGAAATTAATGACAATAATAAGTTTAATAAAATTTAAGAAATTATTTTAATGATGATAATAATAATAATATTTTTTAAGAATATTATTATCATTAACGAAGAATATAAAATTTATTAAGTTATTAATACATAAATACTTATTATTATTGTTAATATTATGTTAGGTTGTTACCACCTTTACTAATATCATCAATGTCATTATTATTATTATCACCTTACATTATTATTATTATCACCATTAATTATTCTCATTAAAATTGTTTACATTTTAATTAATGTTATCATTCTAAGGATATGACTTTTTTTACACAATTATTGTTATTCTCATTATTATTTTTATTGTTAAGAATTTAGTGTATAAATAATAATATTATTAATATTAATATTTTTATTTGTTTTTTTTATTTTAGTTTTATTTTTTTAATTTTTTTTTTATTTTTTTCATTTCTTTCTTTGTTTATAGTTTCACCCCTTTTTCATATGCCTTTCTACCCAGCCCGTTGAGCCCCTTCTCTTCTACCCCCTTTTCTTTCTTTCACACTACAGCACCTCCCACTCGGACTCCTAGTCGCACCACACCTTGGGAAAGCCGCCCAACATCCCTCCCTCTCTCGGTCAGCAACCCCCACCAACCTCCTTAACTGCACTGGTGCACCCTCCCCTCTTTGTTACTATTGCGCACACCAACCTCTTGTCCAGCACCGCCCTATCTTCACCAAATCGGCGTAGAGAACCCCTGTAAGACCTTATATGTTCCCCCCCCCCCCATGTCCTAAGACTCTTTAGCTCGTGCCGCCTTTCTTGTGCATGCCATTCTCTAGCCTCCACTGTAGCATTGACTTACTCCGGTGCGCCTCCTCCCATCCAAGCTGGCATTTCTTCCTCTTTCTATGTGAGCACCCCCACCCCTATCTAGTAGAGTATCATTTATTTTTTTCCTTATCATCAAATTTGGGTTATTCAGTGGGTAAGGGGTTTAACTTAGTATTTGATCTTAATTTTTTTTGGTTCAAATTCTTGTTTAGGGGTTCTCCTTTGGCTCCCTTATGGTGTGTGATAGGTGAAATTGGTGATTCACACTAGATTTTGGAAACTCTTCACCAAAGGTAGGTGGTTCCACATTTAATTATTATTTGATGAAAAAAATTCAATCTTAATTTGTTTATCATGTTATTTAATTAATTCGGGTAGTTTTAAGTTGATTGTATTTATTTTGATGTATGAATTGCATTGAAATTATTTAGTAAATTGTTTATATTATGGGTTTTTTTCCTGCTGAGAAAATTTTTAGTGATTTTTAACTTGTTTGGTTAGCTTGTAAATTTGTAAAAGTGGTGAGAACTGTATTTTTAGCATGTTGTCCGGTGCGTTTGGTCGTAAAAGAAGTTTTTGCTTCAGTTTAGTGGGTAATGACAAACTATTATTTTAAATTGTTTTATAAGATTTTACTTTTGGAATATTAAATTATGTGGTTTGTGAAAATGTGTTTTACATATGGTGTAATGTTTTCCATAAAACTAATTGTGTGGCGCATAGCACATTTTAAAATTTTATTCTAGTGCGTGTGATGTTGGAATGCATTTAAATGTATAAATTGTTACTTTAGTGTGTGTAAAGTGATGTGACATTCTTTTTCTATCGCATTATAAGTTTTTTTATGGTTTATTAAATTATGTCACTAGTGGAAAACTTTTCTGAAAAATGTTTTAGTGTGCGTCTTATTTCAAAAGGGTATTTGTGTGTGTAAGTGGTCTTTTGTTTAGTGGTATGTGACTTTAAACTATGAAGTTGGTTTAATTGTGTATGTAACATTTGAAGATTAAGTTTTGAAAAGATTTTCAATGTGTGTGGTAAATAGAGGGTATGGGTGTAAAAATGGTGATTTTGCATGTGTAAGTAACATGTTGTGCCTTTATGAATAAGTGTGATGTATGACATGATCTTGAAACTTGCTTGAGCTCAAAGAGGGAAGGTCGGGTAGCTAGGAGGGTGGACTAGACTATTGGGATAGTGCTCTGGAGGTGACTCGACCTGGTTTCACTGGCAGGACTGGCGATTGCAACACTAACTAAACATATTTTTATCTGAAGGTCGTGGTCTCCTATGCCACATCTTCTGATGGTTGAGGCCTTCTAATCCACATTTACTAACGGTTGTGGCCTTCTAAGACACGTTTTACCGAGACACGAAGATCGTGGGGACCATGCTAGAAAACCACCATGAGGCCTCTCCCATTTTAGTGCTCATTGGTTACTACACGCTCTTCAGTGTGACACGTTGGTTATTTTAAAAATAAAGGGTGTGTGTTTTTTTATTTAATTTATTTTAAGTTGTTCTATTTGAAACAACTTTACGTAATCATGTTTTCATTAAAACTGTTCAAGCATTTACCTATTTTCGTCAATTAAATTTGCAAATGTATTTGTCATTTAATAATTATGTGTGGAACCCTTTTATTGGGTGACTTCATACTGGGATTTTGGCTCACACCATACATACACATTTGGGTGTATGTAGTTTCAGTTTCTTTTGTATTCCATGTCAAAGAGTTGAACTCAACGATGGTGGTTCAGGTTACAGTTGGCCTTCTCATCCAGAGTGGTGTTTTTGTGGCTCCCTTTTGTAGGGAGGTTTGATTTAGAGTTTTAGTTTCTTCTTTTTTTCATTTCTATTTAGTTATTGGATCGATTTGTAGACCTTTATGTTTTTTTTTAGTTTAAGGTCTTGTTTGGTTGATAGTTCTTCAGTTTCAGTTTATCTATCTTGTTGATTGTTTTACGTATCTTATTTTTGGTAAACTGTTCCAACATGTTACTCTTGATACCTGGGCACTTGTTCCATCCCATGGCGTTCGAGAATTCACTTCAGGCCAGGTTGCGAACCGGGTCGGGTGCTAGGTCGGATGGCGACCCGGCATGGTTCATGAAAAAATGGTATCAGAGGAGGTTTTCTTTTTGGGATGTGTTCTTTTGGGATAGAGTCATGTGAACCAAAGTTAAGGTTGTCAGGTTTTGATGTTCTGGATATGTGTAAGGTGTATGGCCCACACACCTCGGGGGAGACTCAAGTTACCAGAGTAAGTTCAGTTTTGTCTAAATCTTTGGTATATGTGGTTAATCTTGTATAGATGAAATGAAAATGGAGTAGGGTCAGCGGTCCCAGTGAGCTCGTAGGGTCTGGCAAGCCATGTGGAGCTAGGGATGTTGTCCTATAATACCCTCTGTGGTGGTGGCGTGACTGGTATATGCCCTCCAACCATATCTTCCAGTTACCCACTGACACTAGTTTTCTCTTGCACCATTCCTCGTTTCTTTGTTTTGGAATTGTGGAAATTTGGTTTTTAAGTAAAAATGGTTTGTTCTAGGAATTTTTTTAAAATAACCCACTTTAAAAAAATAAAAGGATGTATGAGTTTTGAAAAGTGTGGGTTGAATGTTTTGGTTTTGAGAAATGGAAAGGTTTGGTTTTGATTCTTGGGTTTCTCATGGGAAACCACATGCATGAATGAATATGGAAAGAGAAATGGTTAATAGAATTAGTGGATTAGTTCTTGTATGGACATAAGGTGGGTGCCGGTGTGGCACAAGAACATGCATGTGTGAGTCCCACGAGACATCATTGGTGTTTGTGCAACCCACCATCTTTTTTTATTTTCAAAAACAATTGTTAAGAAGAAAAAAAATTGGTTTTTAATAACTAGTGATTGTGTGGTGTGTCCTTCTATTTTGAAAAATGTTGGATGTGAGGAATTTCAAGATGAGAATAATTTTTTACTGATTCTTGTTTTGAGTTTGAATTCTTATTGGTAAGTTGGTGTGAAAGCGTGTGGTTAGTAGTTTGTTTGAAAAGTGATCTGTTAGCCCCTATAGTGGTTCCCCTGCACGTTTAGTGTTCATTTGGGGTATTTATTGGCCATAGAACCAGTTTTATTGGGACCATGGTTTTCTTTCCTGACTAGTGCACCCCCCCCCCCCCCACCATAAAGTGTTAACATGCAATTGAAGTGTGCCACAGGCAATTCGCCACTGGTCGACCCTCCAGTTGATCAACGGAATCAACATTTTCAGTGATCATTCTAAGTCTATCCATTTTTCCTTTTCATTTAAGTGGATCCTCTCATAGAGGAATTCCAGATGCAGGGGAAGTAGAAGGGATATTTTGTCTCTTTTAGTATTCTTAGTTGTCGGGTATGGGATTTAACATCGTTGTGTCTGAAGGTTTCCCCCTGGAAGGAGTGAAAAGAATTCTAGCCAGGAAGGGAGAAGGTGGTTCAGTATTTTCAGTGTTGTCTAGTGTCTTAAAGGGATTTGTAGTACTTTCCTTGGCCGCAAGGGTCATGTTTGGTGACCTCTTGTAACATGAGTCGCTTTGAAGAGTAATGGTGGATTTCGTAGGATCCTTCAAGAATCCCTGTTTTCGTAAGGGTGTGTCCACTCAGGGAGTTCTAATTTTTATATTCAAAGGGGAGTGATTATCATGATTCTTCCCTTCTTAAGTTACTTGGTTAAGGTGAAAGGTGATGCATGTGTATCCTCTAAACCCTTGTTTGGTGGATGTGTCGCGAGCGAGTAGTTGAATGTCGTGGTGTGTTGTGTTTGTTGGTGTTTTCTCGGTTGTGGTATGGTTGTGTGTGACACCCAAAGGAGAAGCTCCATTTGGGAGTCTTCAATACCTGGCTTTGAGGAAGGAGATGCTTCAAACATTAGGGCTCCATCTATAGGACATGGAGCGAATCTGGCACGTGGTCATGAAACTCGAGAGTGTATGGGACCCCGACTTTATTTTTGTCATCAGCATTGAAAGTAGAGTCAGTTTAAATTGTTTCTACGGTTGTTATGTTCTAAATGAACTGTCTAGGTGTATGAGGTTTCTCATGTCTAGTAGGAGGTGTGGTTTCCTCGTTTCTTTAATGTATTGGGGGTTTCTCTCCACCCGATGTAATCACTTTTAGTGGTCCTTATGGGGTCTATTTGGGAGAATTAGTCTAAAAGTTGAACGGTGTTCATCCAGGGATGTTGAGATGTTGGTTTTTCTTTGGTTGTGGTTTTGACACCCAATGGTTGGGCCCCACCCTCCCTTCCCTTTTGGTGGGGTGTTGGGATAGTTTTGGGAAACCTCTGAGTTCTTGTGTTTTTGTTGGTTCCAATGGTTGTGAGAACCATTGGGAGCCTCGCTAAAACTCCCTGAAAAAATAAACTGATATTCCCCTATTCATATGGTGGAGAGTCCATTCGGGCCTCCCTTTGTCGTCTTTCCATCCTTGTCTTGGGTGTTGGTAGGTTCTTAATGGTGGGGAGCCCCTTAGGCTTCCCCATGTGGACTATTTTGTTCGGTTTTTAAGGATGGCTTGGTAATATGTTATAAGTGTGCTCCTTAGACGTGGTTGGTCCTGTTGTTTGTTCCAGTAAAATAGTGTGGTTTTTGTTTAATGATGGTTGGGGTGTTTTGGTTTTGAAGTTGGTTCTCACGAGTGTGGGATTTCTTATCCTTGATCAATCAACTGGAGGTGTCCTAACTCTTTGGGACGGGTGACACATAGTGGAAAGTCTTCTTACAGGTTTATTGAGGTCATCATTTAATTCAATTTTCCTAACCATTATGTTTTTTCCTCTTTCTAGTTGTTTTTCATTGTGATCCTCTTTGAACCTTAATGGGGTATTGTTTTCTACATTGTGTCTCAACCTTAGTTGTGGATTTTTGGGGATGAAAATATTTATGGTGGGGAAAATTTCCACGCCCTAACTTTTAAATTTTATTTTATTTTATCATTTTCTAGTTTGGTAATTTTTTTGGGTTTTGGATGAGACCATGATTAAAAGTTTTGAGTCTTGTTGTGAAAAATGAACTTTTAGGTTTACCATCATCAGGCGCACAGGTAGGCCATGGTTCTGAGACTGTGCGTCCTGCCCGATTTTTAATATAAATTAAAACATAAAAGAAAAATAAGTGATGATGAGTAAAAAACTGAATTAAATGCAAATAAGAAGTTTCATAAAATTTAAGAAATTGTTATAATGATAATAATAATAATATTGTTTAAGAATATTATTATTACTAACTAAGAATATAAAATTTATTAAGATATTAATACGGTAATAATTATCATTATTGTTAATATTATGTTAGGTTTTTACCACTTTTACTAATATCATAAATGTTATTATAATTATTATCACATTACATTATTATTATTTTCACCAAAAAATTATTATCATTAAATTTTTTGACATTTTAATTAATGTTATCATTCATAGGATAAAACTTTTTTTACACAATTATTCTTATTCTCATTATTATTTTAATTGTTAAGGTTTTAGTTTATAAATACTATTATTATTAATATTTTTATTTTTATTTGTTTTTTATTTTAGTTTTATTTTTTTATTTTTTCATTTGTTTATTTATTTAGGGTTTCACCCCTTTTTTCAATGCCTTTCTACCCTTCCTATCGATCCCCTTCTCTCCTCCCCCCCTTTTTTCTTTCACACTGCAGCACCTCCCACTTGGATACCTAGTCTCACCACACCTTGGACCAATCGCCGAACAACCCTCCCTCTCTCAGTCAGCAACCCCTGCCGACCTCCTCAGCTGCGCTGACGCACCCTCCCCTCTTTCTTACTGTTGCACGCACCAACCTCTTAGCCAGCACCCCCTACCTTCACCAAATCGGTGTAGAAAACCCCTATGCAGCCTGGTATGTGTGTGCCGCCTTGCCTACGCATGCCATTCACTAGCCTTCGCAGCAGCCTTGACTTACTTCGGCATTCCTACCCCCATCCCAGCCAGCATTTTTCCATCATTCCGTGCGAGCACCCCCCCCCCCCCTCTTGTAGATTCTCCTTTATTTTTTTCATTCTCATCGAATTTGGGTTATCAGGTGGGTAAGGGGTTCAACGTAAGATTTGATCTTACATTTTTTGGTTTGAATTCTTGTTTATGGGTTCGCCTTTGGCTTCCTTGTAGTGCACATTAGGTACAACTGGTGATTCGCACTAGATTTTAGAAATTATTCACCCAAGGTAAGTGGTTCCACGTTTAATTATTATTTGATGAAACAATTTGCAAGTTTAATTTCTTTAGCATGTTATTTAATAAATTCGGGTAGTGCGAAGTTGATTGCCTTTTTTTGAAGTATGAATTGAATTGAAATTGTTTAGTAAATTGTTTATATTATGTGTGTGTTTTCTACTAAGAACATTGTTAGTGATTTTTAACATGTGCAGTTAGCTTATAAATTTGTGTATGTGGTGCAAACTGTATTTTGGGCATGACATCGTGTGTATTTGGTCGTAAAAGAAGTTTTTCCTTTAGTTTAGTGGGTAACACCAAGAGATTATTTAAATTTTTTTATAATCTTTTACTTTTGGGTTTTCAAATTATGTGGTTTGTAAAAATGTGTTTTACATATGGTTCAAGGTTTTCAATAAAATTATTTTTCTGGCCCAGATCACATTTTAAAATTTTATTCGAGTGCATATGATGTTGGAATGCATTTGAATGCATAAATTGTTACTTTAGTGTGTGTAAACCCATGCGAAATTCTTTTACTATTTATTTATAAGTCTTTTTATGGTTTATTAAATTATGTAACTATTTGGAAACATGTCTGAAAAATGTTTTATTGTGCATCTTATTTCAAAAGGGAATTTGTGTGTGTAAGTGGTGGTTTGATTAATGGTTTGTGACTTTAAACTATGAAGATGGTTTAATTGAGTATATAACCTACAAAGATTATGTTTTGAAAGTATTTTTGGTGTGTGTGTGGTTAAAAAAGGGTTGGGGTGTGAAAAAGGTGATTTTTCGTGTGTAAGTACCATGTTGGGATTTTATGAATAAGTGTGATGTATGACATGAAATTGAAACTTGTTTAAGCATAAATCTGGAAGCCCGAGTAGCTAGGAGGGTGGACTAGACTAGTGGGTTACTGTTCCAGAGGTGACTCGACCCTGTTTCACGGGCAGGACTAAAGATTTAAACACTAACTAAACAAATGATTTTCTAAGGGTTGTGGTCTCCTAAGACACGTTTTCTGTGGCTCGTGGCCTTCTAAGCAACATTTACTGAGGGTCGTGGCCTTCTAAGCCACATTTCAGCAAGACACAAATATCTAATGGGACAAGCTAGCTAACACCCATGAGGCCTCTCCCATTTTAGTGCTCATTTTTTACTTTATGCTCATTAGTGTGACACATTGGTTTTTTTAAATAGTAAGGGTGTGTGTTTTTTAAATTTTTAATTGAATTGAATATAAGTTGTTCCATTTGAAATTGCTTTCCTTAATCCCATTTTATTCAAAAATGTTCAAGAATTTAATTCATTTCTTAAATTAAAATTGCAAATGTATTTGTCTTTTAATAATTATGTGTGGAACCTTTTTATTAGGTGATGTCCTACTGGGATTTTGGCTCACACCCAATATACACCTTTGGGTGTATGTAGTTTCTGTTTCTTTTGTATTCCAGGTCGAATTGTTAAACTCAGCGATGGTGGTTCAGGTTACAGTTGGCCTTCTCATGCAGAGTGGTGTTATTGTGGCCTCTCTTTTGTAGGGAGGTTTGAGTCAGATTTTTTGTTTCTTCAGTTGTCATTTCTTTTCAGTTATTGGATCAAGTTGTAGACCTTCAAGTTTGTTTTCAGTTTAAGGTCTTGTTTGGTTGATAGTTCTTCAGTTTCAGTTTATCTATCTTGTTGATTGTTTTATGTATCTTATTTCAGGTAAACCGTTCCCACATGTTACTCTTGACACCCAGGCAATTGTGCCAGCCCATGGAGATTGAGAATGCCCTTCGTGCCATGTCGTGGACCAGGACGGGCTCCAGGTTAGATGGCGACCCATCCTGGTTCATGACATACATCACTTCCATATCTACAACCACTCTTTGTATCTAGAAAAGGATATAATTTTTTTATAAACCAAAAAATATATACATACCAAAATTTAGGAATGATTTCATATACATTTTATTATACCTAATGATTTTGATAGAGGCATTTAATCATTACCCATAAAATTACTAAAAAAATTTATTGAATCCAACTTTAAAAGTTTATCTCATATTTAGACATTAATTTAATTTTTATTACCTAATGATTAATAATTCAAATGTATTTTTATAATTAGGTAAATTAAATAACAATATATATCAGTAAATATATCATCATTATTTAAAACAACCTTAACATGATTGCACTTAAAATGTATTAGATAACTTAGGGCCATAAATAAAAAATTAGTGTTCAGAAAATACCATTATGGGAATAAAAATGGAATAAAATGAAGAAATAAATACATGTTAGGAAATAGTAATATCAATGGGAATAAAATTAGTGGGAACAATTAACACAAGTAATGAGGCATGATATAGCATGGTAAAATAATGGTAACATGGAAAATGTGGAAACAACATAAATCATTGCATCATAAACATAGGTCAATGATAAAATAGAAGAAATCATGATGGAAAATGTCCCATAAAAGAATCAGGGTTACTATCTATCCCAAAATACAAGTCTCATGATGCAAAAAATTACCAAATTCATTGAAGCACTATATAATTATGTGTTCACCCCTCGCTGTCATTTAATTCTCATGCTCATGTTTTCCATATAGAGCATACATTATCTATTCATTCATCATATTATTTTATTCCATGAAAAAGAACTATAGAATAAAACATTTATTTAAAATTGAAGATAAGTATAAGTGTATAAGGGTTAACAACATTGATAGGAAATTGATATATTATTCACTACACAATTATTTTAGGATGGAAAATCACAATGACATTTCAACTATATAATGATGTTACATAAATATTCTTAATGTAGGTTGATTGATATTGAAAGGTTTATCACATCCTTTGAATATAAAATGAAAAATAATATGTTCCTAGAAAAATATTTCCCAACATTAGTAATTGGAAATAAAATGCATAAGATAATGAATAATATTGAATAAATAGGGGAATTAAATGAACCCTTAATAAAATTTGACATGGTAATGAGTGTGTATAATTGTATATGGGAGGGATTAATGATTTTTAAAATTTTATATAATAATTTATAATTTAAAAGAACATTATCAATTTGTAGGAAAACATACCCAAACAACCAAAAATTAAAACAAGATGCATATGATACAATTGGTGCTTGAATGGAAATGTGAAGAGAGAAATTTGTTACTTGAGTATGTGACTCCTAATGATTTGGAGTAGCTTCATGAAATATTGGGGTAACCTTGGGAGGAATATAAAGAGGGGAGGTAAGAGTAAGGATGTGCTAAAAGTATTTTCATTGAAGTGAAATGAGATCATTGGTGGGTTTATATAGGAAATGTGTGGGGAATTCTGAATTGTTTCATAATCTAAGGTTTTGAACAATATATAATAAAATAAAATAAAAATTGTCGTTACCATGGTTTTTTCACATGGGTTTTTTCAAATGGGGGTGGTTTTCATTATTGTATTAGTAAAAGGGATGATAATAAAAAATAAGAACCTTTTTTATGTGGAAGTGAGTCATATTTTAAAAAAAATATTTCAAAACCATAAAATATATCAATGGTTTTGGGAGGATACATAATGTCTCTATAAAATATATTGAATAAACATAAAATTATATTATATTAAATTTAAAATATATATTTTATCACGGATTCCATTTATATTTTTTATTACATCACTTTAGGGCCTTTATGATGTCTTAATACCCATTATATATATATACTATATTTAATATATACCCTAAATTTGACTCTCTGAAAATTATGAAAAAAAAACCACTGAATAATTTCTACATTATGATTCCAAAAATAATATTATTTTTATCAAAATAATTTTACGAATATATGATTTTTCAATTTTCATATATAATTTACATTTATTGGGAAATGATGGGATTTTTTCATATTAACAGCTTCTGAACCCTTATAAAAAATATATATTTTAATTCATAAAAACTATTTGATGAATTATATTTATTAATAATATTTTATTATAAAAATATGTATCTCAAAATTACAATAATTCATCAAACATAATGTTCTAACTGAAATTGTATATTACTTTCAAATAAAATTTGTGTTTTATTATATAAAAATTTAATTTCTATCTAACTGATTACATGATCATATATAAATTAAAAAATAAGGAATTAATATAAGAATAATTTTAATAAAAATAAAATTAATAAATCCTTAAAATTATGGTTAAATATTTCCATTTTTTTAAGTTATTTTTACCCTTAATTAACATATTTTCCTTTTACATTGGTAATTAATACTTTCAATAGTTATTATTCATATTGTTTCAAATATTATGTTGACCATATTATATAATATTGATTATGATGATTAAAAATATGGACTCAATTTAATAAAACTAATTTCAAATATGTGAAATAAATTTAATTAATATAAAACCCACATACATGATGAAAAGTAGTTTTCTGAAAAAATAGATTTTTTAATGAAATGATGATTTTCATTTAACTCTATAACTAGTAAGATTCATTATTTGAATTTAATTTAATGAATAAAGATATATCATTTACACATATCATTTATATAATTTCTCATTTTCATTTGTTTTAATTAATTAAAATTGAGAATCATTACTTATTTTAAAACATTTCATAGAGAAAAGTCATTTTAATCCTAAAAATAAACATATAATAAAATCTGGTATAAAGATGATTTAAATGTAATTAATTCAATTAAATATAATTAATAAATACTTATTTTACATTTAAATAAAATCCAATTAACTATTTTAGTTTAATACTGATTAATTTATTAAATCAAATGACAATTTTACTTAAAAATTGTATTTTCACTATTCACTAAGAAATCTATATTTTCAAAAAATACCAAAATTTCACCGTACGTTAATATTGTTAAGATGAAATAAAAAATGGATTCTTTTATATCAAATATATTTTCAAATTTTTCTAGAAGATAATTATAATATATTTTCACATAAAAAGAAATAAAAATTAAATTCTAAAGAAAATGTATTTTGATAATCCAAAAGACATGACCAAAAAATTATTGTTTATTTATTATTAATTAATTAATATTTTTTGTAAATAAATATATTTCTATAATTATTTAATACTACTCGTTCCCTAAAATTTAATGTAATGGTTAAAAGGAACATATTTAAAAAATAAATTTTTATTTTGCTTCTGTGTTTTGTATCACATATTTTATCAATAAATGTTTTCAATTAAAATAACTCGTGTTATTACAACCCATATAGGTCACCATTATTTTTTTATGATGTATTAATTAACCCCATGGGGGAATATTTATGTTATATAGGGATGATTATTTAACATTTCCACATCTACTTATATAGATTTACTTATAGATGTTTTGTGAAAACATACTTTACCTGTACCTTCATTATTTAAAAAATTATATTTTATCAACAAATTATCTATACTTATATGAGGAATTAGTAAATTAAATTACCAATTATAACCAATAGGGTGTTTTCTGTATATATTAAAATATATATTTTTCTTAATGAAGCCCAATTGTGAGAACCTTATGAAGAAATATTATTTGAAAAATAAATTTATATGATAAATTTCCAAATTTTGATGTGATAGATGATAGGTTTGTAATTATTAAAATTGATATTATAAAACATTACTTTTTACAATGTGGTATCATCAAAATAAATTTCCTATGTAATTTTTTCCTTATAACTATTAGTTGATGGTTATAATGATCTATAAAAAATTTTAAGAAGTAAATGTGAATTAATGTTATTAATTAAAAGACAATGTTCTAGGTGTTTATATCCTAAAAACTAGGCTCAGGGTTAGTTTTACCTTTTCTCTAATCATGGGATTTGGATGGAAAAAGTGGATATTTCTCATTTTTCCTATATGACTACTTTAAAGTCATGCTGAATCTATTTTATAGGGGTATATTCTAATAAACTCTTCATCATGAGATAGAAATATGTTTGGAACTTTTTTTGTGTAAGGGGGTAGCCTAAGGTAGGTTGTTCCCTTGATCTTTAAAGACATGATAAATTCATGTTAACAATTTCATGCATGTGGTGATTTTTATATTCTATTTTTTCTAAGTAGAAATCTTGTTTCTTAAATGTCACTTAGGTTAGATGGGTGGTCACGTGATAGTTTGACCCCTATTATAGGAATGTTCATTCTAAAATTCTCTTGTTCAATAGTATAAGAATTCATTGTGCATGATCGAGTACTTATGAGGCCATGTGACCACCCATTTTATTCAATGGCATATGACTTAGTATGTCATCATCAAGATTAATAGTTGTTTTAGAGAATGTGACTCTAGGATAAATCCTTATTACTATACATAAGTTACTCAGATACATAGGGCTGATAATCATCTGTATAATATCAAGGATATTTCATTGTGTTAGTGAAATATCATGGTAGTGTTCATTGATGAACATAATTCTAACTGAAATAGTGATATGGTGTAGCAAACCATTTCAGTTATGTGGGAATAATTAAAGACATGATCTATTATTCTTTGATCATAGGACATTTTCATGGAAGAGTGACATGATCATTAAAGGAAATATGTCTCATCGCAATTCTGAGGATGTAGTTGTAAATGGATCGGGGTGTCGTAACTCCACAATTTGGGATAGTTTATCTTTTACAACAGATACTATAGATTGCTTGGACATAACATAGGAGGATGTTCAAATTTAATTCTTAAGGGGAACTAATCGAGAATGATTTTAAAAAGTTGGATTCACTTACTAAAATCATTTCATCCATATCTCAGACCTATGATAAGTGGTTGAAAGAGTGTGTTCAATTTAATGTCATTCTATTTTAAATAAATGATGACTTGGAAAATCCTATGGTGGAGAGAATCATGTAAAATAGTATTATTAAGCCCTTACTATTAAGGAAATAATAGTAGTTAAGGGGACCTTTGGAAATGATTATCTCTTATTTAGAATTCCCTTGGGGATGGAACGATTTTGAAAATTGTGTTTTGGATTTCATGGAAGCATATTGATTATGTGGATGGTTGTGTAAACAATCCTTAAAAACACTGTTACTCAGGGCATGGAATTATATAGTTATTCATTAGTCATCATGAGATTGCTATGGTTGTTTAATAATTTTGTGTGGGTAATGGAAATATCTCCATAGAAGAAAATGATATCATTAAAGGAAAACAACAACTGGTGTATCAACTGATTTCATTGCGTAGTTAGATATGTTCATTTAGGAACAATTCTGAGAAATGTTTCTTGGTTATGAAAGGAGTGTCTCGTGTATTATTGGAAATATTTTTTATCCTTTTTTTGTACACAATATTTTGAGATGATCATGTCCCTTATCTTGACATTGTATTTGTGCACTAATAGTGAGTTGGTTATACACTATTCTAAAATTAAATTTCATCGATCCTTATAAGTGAACTCCAAAGGAGTTAAACTTATATTGAGTCATAAGTTTTTGAGGTGTGTTTATTCTTGATTGAGACTTTTGTTCCCTAGTAAAAACCCCTTTGATGGACTCACAGACACAACCTGCTACATTGACATAACTTTTATTAGACTCACTAAGTGTTCCAATCCAAATATTTTTTTTATTTTCAAATACACTTTGTGTACAAGTGGTAACCTCACAATCCACTAAATGCCAAAAACCCATACAGATACAAATCTGAAATTTAATGAGACGTCCAAACAAACCAAATTAGAAATTCAAAGGGCTCCCCACACAGATCCATCACTACCTAAACACATTGATCCATGGAATCATGAGTAGTGAGCCGCCTCAAGTTGTGCCCCCATATAGATAGAACATTCATCATCACTGATCGTCGATGAGAACTCACTGGTCGATAACCCATCGCATCACTAATACCGAAGAACAATCCTAGTAAAAACACAACCACCAAAATCTTGTCACTGTCATGGACCATCGACAGCTGCCACCACAACCAGAAAAAACAACCAAAACTAAACACCAAGCGACATCATCCCAAACAAGTATCAAAAATATTGAACCCTCATAGAAAAAAAACCCAAAATACCTTCAGAAATGTCTTTAGGAAGAAACATAGGACAAATAAAACAATATTGAAACTTCTACATGATCTTGTTGAGGCAATTACAAAAATCCCAATCGTCAATGTGCTCTCGCCTGGAACATTGCTGTCTTCCAAACCAAACACCCAAAACCTCTTCTTACCACTTCTCATGGTCCTCCTTGGAGTGGTGCTCGAGAGATCAGTGTAGTGAAAGTGAGACTGAGGGATCCAAACGTGAATTGTCGAAGATGCAGAAAAAACAGAACCTCTAAACCAAATACAAGATGACTCAATTTGTGCTAAAAAACAATCGACCAGTAGTCCAAAAATCCTGAAACCCTGATATATCCACCACTGTAGATCCGATAGGGTGAGGCATAGATGAATGTGAGGCTAGAGTCGGGGATGTGAGACCAAGGGCTTCAGTACAAACTTCAATAATACCACAAAACCATACATGAAAGAAGACAAGCCTTGAATGAGACAAAGGGGAAAGATCCAACAAAAAAGTCATCATGATGGGGTAGGAAGAAGGGATGACATGAAAACAGAGGAAAATAAATAAAATGGAAGAATAACGATGCTCATCTGCATCGAAGACCCAACACCGAATATTTCATAAGGAAACCCTAGGTGAAGCGGAGATCAAGAAGGGTGAGACAGGAGAGAAAAAATCCATGCTCAGTAAGTGTTTAGATTTGTGGAAATATCAACTATGTACCAAAATCACTATTGTAAATATCATAGTATTCAATACTATGTATAATGTAATTATACTATAATTGATGTTTTCATGGCTGTGACAGACATCAGTAGGGCTATGATGGGATTTTCTATGAACGGAGAACAAGATATGTTAGATCATGTGTACACCAATGTTCATGTGGTATTGTGTAAAAATAAATGAATCTTTTATCTTGAGACATCACCAGAATTTAGATACACTATTCATAGGGAGTGCATGAGGTAAATTCATTTTTCTTTTAAAGAAGTCCTGGTGTTTTTTATGATACACTGACTATCAAATTCAAGCATTTTTTTCAATAGGGTCAAGTGTGTCTTTAAATAAAAAATATGGTTTCACAGAAATTCTAATGTTGAGAAACTGCTTCATGGAACATTGTCAGCATGGGGTGAGTGCAGTGGAATTTGGCTGAGTTTTTCCACAAAAACACATTTCAACCATTCTTAATGAGTTATATTTGGATTCAAACATTTATTTTTGATTTGTATGATGCAAACACTTTCTTAGAAACTCTAACGGAATATTAAAATAGACAATTATAATGGAAGAGTAACTATGTTTTATAATCTCCCCCTAAATGCAAGAATTTATGGTGGGGATCTTCATGGACATATGATTATAGAGATGATGATGTGATCAGGTCTCTAGTTTAACATGATCTAGAAGGCTCTATCTTGATTTTTTATATTTGGATTCAATCTGTGACTTGATTTTCTATTGTTTATATACTATATTTTTAAGTGATTTTTTCTGGTTTTTTTGGTATTTAGAAACAAAACATAGATTATTAATCAATATTGACCCGAGTGTGTTTGGGGTTTTTTCATTGTTCCACAAGGCATATTGGGGATATATGTTCTATGTTGGGAAAGATATAATGTCTCATGTTTGGTCCTCATAGTATTTCAGAAGGAATATGGATTTTATCATTTTTTGGATGGGATGTTCTCTAAACCAGGATTCAAAATTTAATTATGAGCACTGTAATTCTTAATGGTGATTAATTGGATGATGATTATGTATATAGAGGTTTCCTAGGATTTATGTTGAGTTTAAATGGTTTGTGGGTCAATAGGGACTGTTTTTTTTTTGGAGGAATTGAATGAGCAACACAATTGGAAAATGGTCAGTCAATCCATGATAATCGACAGTGTGGCAATTTTTATTAAGGGGTCTGATTATTTTATATTTTTCAACATATTATAAATAACTATGAAATATAGAACATGTTTTTATAGGTGACTCTCAAAGGAAACACATCGTTTTCCCAAACTGTTCTCCTCACTCACCACCTTAGTTCCCCTTAATTAATAGCAATGTTGGGTTATGAACATAGTTATTCAAACCATGAAACACATACATGAACCTATTTTAAAATGGGTATGGATTTGGGAAATGGATCTCACATGGTTCTCAAAATGTTTTTCCGAAAGGATGTCTTATTTTGATAACTTCTTCTGCTTGTAGCTAGAATGAGAGTCTAAAAAAGAAAAAATATATATAAGTAATGTATAATGAACTATTTATTAGATTATTTTATATTCTATGTTTAACCACAAAAATTAATGAGCATGTTTTCATTCTTATATTTCACCTCGTTGTATAATGTTATCATTTTATAACCCACACACACATGAAAGTCCAATTTATCAATCTATGATCACACACCCACAAATGTCCATGTTACCATTCCATACTCACGCACCCATGAATAATCATGCTACCATTCCATACTCACGCACCCATGAATGTCTATGTTACAATTCCATACTCAAACACCAAGAATTTCTATGTTACCATTCAATACTCACACACCATGAATGTCCATGATACCATTCTATACTCATGTAGCCTTAAATGTCCATGTTACCATTCAATACTCACTCACCCATTAATGTCCATGTTAGAATTCCACACTCACGCACCCATGAGTGTCCAAATTACAATTCCATACTCACACACCCATGAATATACATGTTACCATTCCATACTCAAGAACCACAAATGTCTGTGTTTCTATTCCACATCATAATATAATTAATTCATCAATTAATTATCATTTTCAATCTCATTGTAAATTTAAAAATTAGTTAAATATAACAAATCATTTCATTAACTCGATAATTAACATATCACAATATGTAATCTAGTTAAATAAACAATTAACTAGTCACAAGGAAACCATGGGAACACTACATAATTAATTCATAAATTAATTATCTCTTGGAAACCTTCTCAATATCACGTAATTAATACACAAATTAGTTATCTGAGTTTTTTCCAAAATCAAAATCTAATAAATAATCCCCTAATTAATTTTCAATATTACATCTCACAACACATTATTAATTGATTATTAATTATCTAAACGTAACTAATTAAGTATTTCCTAACTAATCTTCTGATTAATTATCATCTCAAATAACATAATTAATTAAAAATTAATTATCTAAACTTAACCAATTTAATATCTCATAATTAATCCCCTGATAATTATTATCTCAAGGAACATAATTAATTCATAATTAATTATCTCATATTAATCTATTCGATATATCATAATTAATCTTCTTGTTATTTATCATCTGAAAAAACATAATTAATTCAAAATTGATTATATCAACTTAACTAATTTAATATCTCCTAAATAATCTTCTGATTAATTATCATCTCAAAGAACATAATTAATTCATAATAAATTTTCTAAACTTAAACAATTTAATATCTCATAATTAATCCCTCGAGAATTATTATCTCAAAGAACATAATTAAATTATAATTAATGATATCATCATAACCAATTTAATATCTCATAATTAATCATTCGATTAATTATTATCTCAATGAACATAATTAATTCATAATTAATTATCTCAACTTAAACAAATTAATATTTCATAATAAATCTTATGATAATTATTATCTCAGTTTTAATTTCAATGAACCTAATTAATTGAAAATTAATTAAAACAACTTATCCCTCCTAATAATAATAATTACCAAATTACCCAAATGCTTCAACATGTAAGGGAAGTAATAACATAACACATATCGGCATGAGAAATGAGAAGAGCATTCTAAAAATTATGTTTTCATCTTGAATACAGATCACCTATGTTAGAGGGTTTTTATTATAAAAAAATGTGATTTTGTAATCTATGAAATAATTTTACACTAATAGGCAATTGGATCCAATATTGTCATCAATTTATCATAATAATTAGATTAAAAAACTAAATTATTCCAAATAAAATCAATGATGAGAACCCTACATCATGGAATTGATCATCCAATGCTTTCTAACTCAAACTGCAACGTGTTCGCTCACATGCACTTCCAAAATATTGCACACACGTACTATGAATTTTTTGAATCACTGTACAACAATAACTGGAATCCAAAATTAGTGTGGAGAGGACCAATGCACCTCTAATTAATTCAATGCTTCTAAAATACACTATAAGAATCTAATGTAATGGTTGTGAAACCAATTATCAGGTTGATAGACTTACCTGAAAATGATTGTGGTTAAGAAAATCAAGCCAAGATGCCATACCATCAGTAGCGGTTGTCAAAAAAACCACCCAATAGGTCCCGAGACATCTTCAACACCACCTTGATGGGACAGACAACTTCTATTAAGACTTCGGGAGGAGATAGATGCATGAAAAAAGAGTACGAGAGGAGGGTGGTGTGCCACCTATTGGTGGTACCCCATGGGTGCATCGCACATCCAATAAGAGGTGGCGAAAGTGCGCCTCCCTATTATTTCCTACATTAAATAAATTAAATTTCTGATTTAAAATATAAAAATTAATATAATAATAATAATAGCCATCATTTTATTATTATTACCTTTTAATAATAAACCCCTTTAATAAACTCCAAACTCCCATTTTTACATTATTTAATTAAATTCTTCTAAACTGAATTTAATTAAATTAATTCTCCAATTCGGGCTATTTAAATAAATTCTCTCAAAATTATATTTAATTAAATTAAGAAACCTATTTTTTCATCATTTAATTTAATTTTTATTAACCTTGAATTTAATTAAATAAAACCTTCATTTCTCATAATTTAATTAAATTCAATTTAACTTAATTTAAATAAATAAAACTCTCTATCACACCTCCTTCAATTAAAATTTTCAACCTCAAATTAATTAAATAAAACCAACATAATAATAACAATTAATATTATTATAATGTAATAAAATTCTTCTTTGATAAAACCCAAAACTGCTCATATAATCATCATATTATTATATTCTTATCAAATATTTTAATTAAATAAAACCCCCACTTCACATAATTTAATTAAATTCTATTTAAATTAATTTAATTAAATAAATTTCTTATTCTCAACTCATTTAGTTAAATTCTTGAAACCCAATTTAGTTTAATAAATCCACAATAATAATAACCATTAATATTATTATCATTTAATAAAATTTATATTTGATAAAACACAGAATTCCCCAATTAAAAATTATTTAATTAAATTATTCTCTAAAAATTTTAATTAAATAAGTTCTCCAACACATCATTATTTAATTAAATTTTCCCAATAAAATTTAATTAAATAAATCCTCCATTTTTCATCAAATAATTAAATTCATCATAGCATTGTTTTTTACTAGATAAAACCCCAACTACAAATTTAAAAAATCATTTAATTAATTTCCTTTATAACTTAATTTAATTAAATAAATTTCCCAACTCATTAATATTTAATTAAATTATCTCAATATAATTTAATTAAAAAAATCTCCAAACCTAATTAAACATCATTTAATTAAATTCCATCCTACTTAATTTAATTAAATAATATCTCAAATTCATGTTATGTAATAAAATTCTATGAACACAATTTAATTTAATTAAGAACTCAAAATCATCAACAATATTTAGTTATATTATCTCAAGCTCAATTTAATTAAATAATAATGCCCCATTTTTCATTGACATTTTCAATTTTTATTAACCTTGAATTTAATTAAATTAAACCTCCATTTCTCATTAATTAATTAAATCCCCCTTTTCTTTTAATTTAATTAAATGAAACCCTAACTCCTCATTTACACATTATTTAAATTTTACCATTTAATATTTTACTTATTTGAAAACCCCTAACTCCTTATCTACCATCCATTTAATAAAATTCATCTCCTCTCAATTTAATTTCATAATAAATCCAACTCTTAATCATTTATAATAAATATAATTCATTTAATATCCATTTAATTAAATAACCCCTCCATCTTAAGGTCATTTAATTAAATTACCACAAAATTAATTTATTTAAAAGAAATCCCAACTGCTCATTTAATTTAAGTCCATTTAAATATGAATTTAATTAAATTAATTTAACCTAAAACTCAATACATGGTAGACCATATGGGTTGACTTTCATGATTATACAGATTGTATACAGACTATACATCCACTACTGGACACCTGCTTTATTATGATCAGATGGACCGTATGGTTTTGACTAACCATGCGTAACCCATGCGAACATCACTGGATGGACTGGTTCTCCTGAAACCCATCTTGATATCTTGGAAACTACTCGAGCCTTTAACCAAGCACATTATCCAAAATTTAAGAGAACCCAACTTTCAAAACTTCATTCCAAAGCTTGGTTGTAAAAATGAACTGTGAAGTAAATGAAAAAGTTAAAAAATCATATTTTTTTCATGTTCCAAATACACAGAACATTACAATTTAACCACCATAAAAACTAATCATCCCTGAGAATCCATCAGAATATACTGATACACTAGCCATCCAACTATAGTTAGGAAGTTCCATTTGAACAATAATGTTATGTTCCCAAATGCACAACACAACTTTATGGTTCCCATGAACCTTACCACTGGAATTTGTCTCCCATTTATCACATCAAATTTCAATTTAACCTTTTGTATTTAGGAACCCTTTTTCAATTGTTTGTAAACACAGGTTACCCTTTTCCCGGTTATAAGGCACTCATACAACATACAACTAAAATTGGGTCCCATTATAAACGTAACAAAACAACATTCCACTTATGAAACTATTTACATGAAAAAAATCTCTAGCATGTTTTCATAAGAAGTAACACAACAACATGTTATAAAACTGAATCATGAAACAACAAAAAACATGATAATAAATAGGTAGCAAGGAATATAAACACCCAGCATGTTATATCTATCACTAAAACATGATATCTAAAGGGAGATGATAAAAAAATCAAACATGGAATTTAATACAAAGCACACATTCAAAATTGTAAGGAATCCTACTAATGAAACTGCATGGAATTTCACATGCATGGAATGTGAATCTCTATGTGCCTAATATGATGCATGTAATGGAATTTCCTTTCCAAATCAGGCCAAGTAAAATTCTCAAAACTCTCAAATCATTATGCAATGTAAAATACAATAATCACAGGAGGTGAAATCATATCAAATATAATGAAAAATAGTATAAACATCAATTCCCATCCATATCCACTTGATCATTTCCCATATGTGGTATGATCAGTCTTAGTAATGTTTATTAACTGAGCGTCGACATGTTCCCTCTTTCTTATCTACCAACCCAAAATAGAATGTCAAAGGGAACAACAAAATAAAACCTGAACCTCTGATTGCACTTTGTGACATCCAAACCCGACTTACCCTTGAACTGGTAGTCAGACTGGTCATCACATGACCTCAAGTGCATCTCCCCATATAGAAAAGGCTACCAAATAACAGCGAGGGTCTATAGATAGTAATTAGAGAGACAATACCATCATATTCATAGTGTACAACAATATCAAATAATAAACACTGACAGTAGAGGAAGAATATATAAATCAATATTCAACTGAATAAAGAATGTGGAGAACACCAGTTTATACAATGCATGCATGTATGGGTGATACATATATGAAAGTGGTAAAAAACAATATTCATTTCATTTAAACATATAAATAAGTAAAATACTTGTATCCACAAGGGTGATCTCTATGAGCATCACAATCTCCTACTTGATCCTTTTCCCCTAACTCCCATGTACATGTACATTAGCCTCAAGAAAGTGTCTTCAGTCCTGCAAACATGAATATATACTCGAGTAACCCAGTGCAATAGCAGCCCAAATAGTATGTGACATATAAATATCATAAGGTTGGGACCACCGATGTCTAGATCAATCTAAACAATTCAACAAAATTAAACACCGTGGAAGTATATTCAAGAAATAACAGAATTGAATAAATAACAAACAATGCGTCCAGGAACCAAAGGGACACCTGAAGGGGATACTTGCTTTGGATAATAGCTGTAATAAGAGTCTAAAAATGATCAATATATATATATATATATATATTTATATAAATAATGTATATTTAATTATTTATCACATTATTTTATATTCTTTTTTTAACCACACAAAAGAATGAAAATGTTACCATTGTTATATTTCTCCCCTTTGAATGATGTTATCATTCCATAACTCACAGACACTTGAATTTCCATGTTATGAATCCATGCTCACACACCCACGAATTTCCATGTTACTATTCCATACTCATGCAACCATGAATTTCCATGTTACCATTCCATAATCACACACTATAAATTTCAATGTTACCATTCCATACTCACACACACATGAATGTCCATGTTATCATTCCATACTCACACACCCATGAATGAAGGTGTTACCACTCTGTACTCACATAAAATTAATGTCTATGTTAACATTCCATACCCACACATCATTAATGTCCATGTGATAATTCCATACTCATGCACCCATGAATGTCTATGTTACCATCCAATACTCACGCAGCCATGAATGTCCATGTTTCCATTCCATACTCACGCACCCATGAATGTCCTCATTACCATTCCATTCTCAAGAACCAGGAATGTCCATGTTACCATTCCACATCATAATATAATTAATTCATCAAATAATTAACATAATCAATATCATTACTTATTCAACAATTATTTAAATACAACAAGTCATTTAGTTAACTCAGCAATTAACTTATCAAAATAATTACTATACTTAATTCCGCAATTAACTAGTTAGAATGAAACCAAGTAAATACCACATAATTATTTCATAAACTAATTATCTCCATGAAACCAACTCTATATCGCATACTTAATTCAGAAATTATTTATCTCAACTTATCCCCAATTCAAAATATCATAATTAATTCCCCAATTAATTTTCTATATTACAATCTAATAACACATAATTAATTCATAATAAATTATCTCAACATAACTAATTAAATATCTCACAATTAATTTTATGACTAATTATCATCTCAAAACACATAATTAATTCAAAATTAATTATATCATCTTACCCAATTTAATATCTCATAATTAATCCCCTGATAATTATTTTCTCAAGGCACATAGTTAATTCATAATTAATTACCTCACATTAACCAATTAAATATATCATAATTATTATTCCAATTAATTATCATTCAAATCACATAATTAATTCAAATTTATTTATCTCAACATAACCAATTTAATAACTCTTAAATAATCTTCTGATTAATTATCATCTCAAACCACATAATTAATCCATAATTAATTATCTCAACTTAAATATTTAAATATCTCATAATTAGTTACTCGATGATTATTATCTCAAAGCACACAATTAATTATCTCATCTTATCCAATTTAATATCTCATAATTAATCATTCGACTAATTATATTCTCAAAGCACTTAATTAATTAATAACTAATTATATCAAAATAAAAAAAATAATATATCATAATAAATCTTCTGATTATTATTATCTTAATTATTATCTCAAAGAACTTAATTAATTCAAAATTAATTATCTAAACTTATTCGTCATAATACTCATAATTACCAATTAACCCAAGTGAGTCAACAAGAAAGGGATGTAATAGAATAACTTATATCAGGAAGCTAGAAAAATATATCAATATAAACATTATGCTTTTAGCTTAATGGCAGTGCACCTCCATTGGAAGGGTTTTATTACAAAAACATGATTTTGTAATCTAAAAAATCATTTTACACCGATAAACAATTTCCGCCAATATTACAGTCCACTTTATCGAAAGAAGTTGATTAAAAACTATATTTTTTCAAATAACATAAAATTTGAGGACTCTACATCAATGAATTTTCCGATCCAATACTTTCTAACTAAAATCATAACATGCTCACACACATGCACATTTCCACAATATTGCGCACGCATATTTGGAATTGGTCACATCATCATACAACAATAAGTGGCACCCAAAATTAGTGCGGTGGGGATCAATACACCTCTAATTAATTCACCAAAACTCAAATACAACATAGAAATCTAATTTATAGGGGGTGAAACCAATTATTGGGTTTATAGCCTTTCTCAAAAAATGACAGTAGTGAACCAAGTCAATCCTAAGTGCCATAAATTTAGCGGTAGTTGTCGAAATACCACCCAATGGGTCCCAAGACATATTACTCAGCACCTAGACGATACATAAAACATCCTTGAAACTCATATAGGTGATCGTAATGCGAAGAGGGAGCTAAAGAGAAGGATGGTGTGCCACCCATGGGTGCATCACGCCCCCTGAAGGATAAGGGAGAGGTGTGCTTCCCTCTTCCTTTCTCACTTAAAAAAATTAAAATTATAATTTAAAATATAATAATTAATATAAAAATAATAATAATAATAAACTTTATATTATTATTACCCTTTGATATTATACCCCTTCAATAAACTCTAAACTCTAATTTACACATTATTTAATTAAATTCTCGTCGACCAAATTTAATTAAATTAATTCTCTAACTCATGTTATTTTATTAAATTCCATCAACATTCAATTTAATTAAATTAAAACCACCATTTTTCATCAACTAATTAAATTTTTATTAATCATGAAATTAATTAAATAAAACCCAAATTTCACATCATGTAATTAAACTAAATTTAACTCAATTTAATTAAAAAAACTTTCCGTATCACATAATTTAATTAAATTCAGAAACCTGAACTTATTTATATAAAATAGTTATAATAATAAAAATTAATATTATTATCATCTAATAAAATTATTCTTCGATAAAACCTAAAACTACCAATTTAAACATCATTTAAATAAATTCTTATCAACAATTTTAATTGAAAAAAACACCACCTCACATCATTTAAATTAATTTAATTAAATAAAATTCACAAGGTCACATCATTTTTTTTAATTCCTCAACCTCAATTTAATTTAATACAATATCCATAATAATAGCCATTAATATTATTATCATTTAATTAAATGCTTCATTGATAAAACCCAAAACACCAAAATTAAACATCATTTAATTAATTTTTTCTAAAATAAAATAAATTAAATTAATTCTCCAATACATCACTATTTAATTAAATTCTCTTAATAGATTTCAATTAAATAAATACCTCATTTCTATAAAATAATTAAATTCATATAAAATTGGTATTTTATTAGTTAAAATCCCAACTCCACATCTAACACATCATTTAATTAAATTCCATTCCAACTGAATTTAATTAAATAAATTTTACAACTCATTATTATTTAATTAAATTCAATCAAGATATTTTTTTTAAAAAAACCCTTACACCTCTTAAATAATCATTTAATTAAATTCGTTACAAATGAAATTAAAAAGATAATTTCTCCAATTCATAATATTTTATTAAATTCTCTGGACACAATTTAATTAAATTAAAAAATCCAACTCATCAATATTATTTAGTTATTTTCAATAAACCTTAATTTAATTAAATAATAATCCCTCATTAATAAATAACTAATTAAATTCTTTTTATCCTTGAATTTAATTACATAAAACAACTATTTCGTATTATTTAATTAATTTCATATTTTCTTCCAATATAGTTAAATGAAATACTAACTCCTCATTTACTAATCATTTAAATTTTACCATATAATATTTACCTTCTTTGATAAACCGCCACTCCCCATTTACCAATCATTTAATTTAATTCCTCTCACCTAAATTAAATAAATAAAGACTCCAACTCATCATCATTTAAAATAAATTTAATTATTTTCATCTCAATTTAATTAAATAACTCTTCCATCTCAAATTCACTTAATTAAATTATCTCAACATTAATTTAATTAAATCAAACCCAAACAACTCATTCAATGAAATTCTTCTTCACCATAAATTTAATTATATTAATTTAGCCCAAAAAATCCAAACTGGGTAAACAGTATCGTTTGAATTTCACGGTCTGACAGACTATGCATAGATAATGCATCCACTATTGGACACCTGCTTTATTATGAATAGGTATTACACACATTTTTAACTAACTGGGCACAACCTGTGGGAATGTCACTACCTGGTTTGGTTCTCCTGAAACACATCCTACCATCTGGGACACTCTTCAAGCCTTTACCCAAGCATGTTATCAACACTTTAAATGAACCCAACTTGTGAAACATATTTCCAAAGCTTCGTTTAAAAAAATCTTAGAGTAAATGAAATAGTTAAAAATATTTCATATTTTATCCTAGTCCAAAAAACTGGACATTACAATGTCATGGTCTTAGATTTTGATAGGAAATTAAATCCACATTTTGGATATTTCCTTAAAATATTAATTTATAATAACTTGACTTGCTAACTCACAGTTATATTTTTAAATGGGACAAATGAATTCTCTTATAAGGATTAATGAAATTAAAATAGGTTAACATAACCTGATAGCCTTTCCATGTTTATAATAATACCACATTTGTGGTGAACATTATTCTCAATTAAAATCAGTAAATTATGTGGATCTAATTAAACTGTAAGTGGAATACTTATGGACATAACCATTTCTCTATTTATAATTGAAAAGTGAATGGAATTTTTATTGGAATTTATATATTAATTATTCATAATTTAATTTTATTAAGGTATTGGATGTACACAAGGAATGTTCCAAAGTATTTAATGAATTATATTAAAAATGATCCACTCCTCCTTGAGTGAGGATAGTTTCTTATTTATAAAATTTCAGGATAAGGGAACATTGGTAAAGAATAATAACCTTATTCTATGTATTTTATAATGGGAATGTGAGTATGGTTTGGGATATTTTGTGTCAAGTACCCTTTTTTATGATGATCCCAAAGTTTTCACACCCCTTTGGTTAGTGGGCATGGCCTTCCATACCCCCCCCCCCCCGATGAGGGTGTTGGGTATGACCCTCCTAGTTATTATTCATGATAGTCAATATGGAATCCTATATTGATTATGATACTCAACAAGATGTACAATTTTGATTATGATACTCTGGAATAAAGATCCTAATTTGTTATTATGACAGTCTTGTTTTTATTATAAGAATTATTATTCATGGAAGCCTGAGATTCCACCCAGGTCTTTGGTAATATTACCTATCAACATGTATGGCTAAAAATGTTCCTATATATTTTCCATATTTTTATATATATACTAAAAGTTTTCTCTGATTAGTCTTAAGAATTTAGGGTTATCCGTGTGTCCCATGGAAACCAAAACTAACTAGTTTACATATTTCAGTATTGCACATTGTATTTTTACACACACACTATCCTATTTTAAATTCATATATAGTATGCCATGAGAAACTAATGGTGGTGAACTACTGAGTATATTTTATAGATTTTTCAGGCCTTCATTTCACAATGGTACACGAATAGACATCTTGTTTAAATGTTTGTTTAGGTATTTTTCTTATATTGTGACCCTAGTGCATGGGAGATTTGGATCACAAGGATGATCTAGAACTCATGAAGGTTGTGGGGGTATACCTTTGAGATTTTGTCTTTTATTTATGTTTTATTTATTTATTACCTATTTTATATCATCTTTTTATTTATTGTATCATCTTCTGGACATGAATTCATGTATATATATTTTTCATTGGATATTTATTCAGTGATCATATTTATCTTTCACATATCTATCCTTTATTTAGAACACTTCTAGTATTGATTGATATATTTATTGTTACCCTACAATGCTAATCTGATTATGAGGGTATAGTAACCAGAATATACCATCATGATACTCTCACTAATAGTCAAAAACCATGAGTGCATTGGGTGGTACACCTAATGTCATGTCATTGGCCACCTCGGGGCACCGTCTAAGGGTCG
Source organism: Viscum album (assembly GCA_963277665.1). Classification (NCBI taxonomy): domain Eukaryota; kingdom Viridiplantae; phylum Streptophyta; class Magnoliopsida; order Santalales; family Viscaceae; genus Viscum; species Viscum album. The sequence goes on along the minus strand of OY728146.1, from coordinate 1,529,695,697 downwards.
CGTGGGTCAGGTTGTTACAATCATTAGCTAAGAACAACAACAAAAAATTTAAATTATTCTTCATGATCATTAATGTGTATATGGTATTAAAGTAATTATTTTAAAGTATTAGGATGGATTTTTAATACTTTCCATTTTGGAATCATATGTAGTCTTTTATCCTAATAAGAACTTATATTTATCATTATCTATTATTTAATTATTCGCAAAATGGAATTATATTTTTTCATATCTTGAAATAAAAAAAATAAACTAATATATTTATTTATATTAAACATCATTTATATTTTTTTCCTAAATTTAATTTTTATATATTAAAATAAAATTTCTCCAAAACAGAATTTCATGGGTTATGTGCATGAAAATTAACATGTGTATTTATCACCCTTGTAATATTAGTTAAAAATTGTATCAATAATTTGGAAACATCATTTATTAAATTATTGATTATTTCAATTTTATTTTTATTCATGAGTAATTAAATATTTAAAAATAAGTTTTATTTCTAAAAACAAAAATATGACAAAAGTGTGAATTCTAAGGATCAAAGTCGATAAATTTGATAAAAAAATTTCATTAAATGATTTATTAATCTTTTCATAACCCAAAACCATCAAAAAACAATTTATACTGTAGATTCTACATTTCAAGTGAAACATTGACTAATTTTATATTAAGAGGTTATATTTACAAAAATGATGTTAGAATCATTTATAAAAGGGTACTTTAACCATAGAATCAATTAGACCCTTAAATTTTTAATTTATCTAGTAATATTTTCCACTATTGAATCCCATATATTATTCTTCCATTTCCCTAATCCATTGTTAATAATAAATTTTCCTAATTCTCCAATTTTAATAAAGTACTTCAAGAATAATTTTAAATTCTAAATGGAAGTATTCATCACTCACTAATAGTTTTATGTATATATATTTATTCATACAACCTTTTATTCCTATAAAAAATGATTACATCCATAATATTTATATACTAAAATTTTTATGTTATTATTGAATAAATATCAACCATTTTTTCATTTTCTATTAAAATAGAAAACAATTATTGTATGTTCCTCCTTAATACCACATCCATGAAGAAACTAATATTTTTTATAATCACCACATTATATATGTGGTTATAATTTTTTACAAGATTTATTAGAATTATATTTATATCGTGATTAATATTAATAAAAATAGTAATGTTAATCTAACCATTCAATTATTATACAAAAATTAAAATAAATCATTATGTATGTGAAAACTACAGCCTCCATAAAGAAATTTAATTAATATAATATGATTTTGTTTTCATTTTTATCAAACTATATTAAAATATTATTCAGCTTGCTGAAGACTTCAATATAATATCATTATGATTCTTAAATTATGATTTTATTCCAATTTTCATTATATACCAGTCTTTCCCCATTAATAATTACAAAAAAAGAACCCCACTAATTTCACCACCATGAAACCTATTTGAAACACTCTATTATTGAAATTAATAAATTGTAAATAATTATAAAACAACATTTCGAGTATAATAATTAACAAATATATGATTTTTTTATGTCAATGAATAGTGATCAACATCTATATTGTAAAACATGTGAAAAATAATTACAATTAGAAACATTTGATTATAAAAAAAATAAAAACATTATTATTGAATATTAAAAATTATTATTTAAGTGTATAAATAGAAATAATATTTTAATAAGGCTATAAAATAATTTATTTAGATTTTTATGCATGTTTTATTGGAATTTAGATCATGTTTAACTACGTGGAAAAGCATGGTAAGGTTATTAGTCTCAATTTCTATTTATAAAGGCATTTTTTCATGTAATCCACCTATTAATATTTTATTTTGAGTAATTATACAACCATTGATTTATATTATTAGTATTATTAATCTTTTTTCCTGGGGATTTTCAATTTTTTTTCAATTCCACTTTCCAACTCTTTTGAGTCTACTATAACCAAATTATTGTGGAATTTTGTAAATGGATACCCCATTATATAATTTATAGTACTTCACCCAAAACAGTTTTATTTTGTACTTATTTTCCTCAAAAATAAATTATTTTATTATGTTCTTATATAACTATTATTATATAGAAAATGATATTTTAATTGAAAAAACCCTTCCAAAAAGAGATTATTTTCTTGCTAATTTTATACCACACTGGAAACCTATTTGTGAATAACAATATTTAAAATTTAATTTTCAATACATCACTTATTAAAATTATTATTTTTTAAATTAATTACGATATTGGTTATCAATAATGATATTGTGAAATTTTAATAATATTGAGTTCACATAATTTAATATTTTTCCTTATGATCCAAATTTTCTATTGAAAACTACTATGTGTTTTCCAAGGACCAATTATTGTATATTATTTTTAAAACTTATTCTATAAAAAAAATTCACCTCATATTTTTTAAAATTACTATTTAAATTTTAAATGAACCGTCATATTTTATTTAAATTATTAAAAAATTCGTTTCAAAATATATATTTAACATATGTACATATGCACACTTTTTTTCATTACGAACATTATTCTCAACAAATATTCATTTCTATATATAAAAAAAATTCAATATAATGGTACTTTATAATTATTTTAAATTTGAGTGGGGTATTTTCCATTTAATTTGTTATTGTTATTTACTAAATGACGATGAAAGGGTATTTTTCATATATTCCAACATCTATTATAATCATTATATTATAAATGGTATATGTTCCATCCCAATAATACATTACCATTATCCTGATAGATTCTGTAATGTTATTTAGAGTTTCTAATGAAACCCATCACTTTTTGATTGATTAATTAATTGATGATTCAAATATGATGTTTTTAATGTTCTAGAAGAAATAAAATGTGTCACTGATTATTATGTGAAGGGTGGTATTCATTATCTCTATCCAATTAATTTTTAAAAAAATTATATCCCATGAACTCAAATAGGGTACATTTCTTTTTATCCCAAGCCCACATGGGTAAAAGGAATGTTATCCCAACACTTATAGGGTATATGGGTTGTTATACCAATCTAATGGGACCAGATGTTGTCATCCCATGTCAAAGAGGGTACATGGTTCATTATCCCATGCATAAGTGTGTAAAAAGGTCATTATCAGGGGTTATTAGACCAAACCTACTATGAAAGGAGAATCATGTTGAAATATATGTGGAAATATGTTATGATTTCATATGATTTATCTTGTGTCACATCCCTATATTATATTTAGGAATTATACTACAATGGATCATGTTTTTTGTCTCATGTTTCTATAATCACATTTCATTGTATTTTATTGATTATTTGAGACTATAAACCAATATACTATGAATTATATGAAATAATTATTCTTTCATGTTTTATTTAATCAGATATTTGTGTACTACTCTTATTTTCTCATGGGATTATGATCTAACCCTAAATGATATGTTTTTTTATTGTTCCCATATTGCGGATTTGAACAAACCCAATTCTTATGATTAAATTCCTCGTGTTATGAAGATGAGTATAAATTATGGTAATTATAGATGGAATTAATGTGTTGTTAAATTATATAAAGTTATTAACATGATTTGTAAACAATGTAGCTTATGTTAGTAATATCCAATGACACTAAACCTTCAATTAAAAGTATTATGTGATTATTTTTTATATGAAATGATCAAATTATGGAATTTAGGGGAAATAAATATATATTTTTCATGGTTCATATCAATTGGTATCAAATAATATGTGTAATGTATATTCTTTTTGAACTGATCCTAATAGTGTAGGTACGATGAGCCTCAATTACTAAACCCGTATCTGATTCCAATTGAAGACCCTAGACCCAAACTCCTAGATTTGGTTCAAAAATAAAAACATTACACATATTTCTTTATACTATGTGGGATGGCCAGAGAATAATAAAAATATATTTTCAAAAATTAAACATATTTTATCATAAATTCACTCACAAGCCTATATGAAAAAAAAGGAAAATTTTATTTGGAAATAATATACAAATACAAATTATTATGAAAACATTCTTTATCATATCCCAAAAATATTTTTTATCCATTATATCCTTGTTGACATATCATGAGAATTATTAATATTCATAAACTAGAGGAATATAAATATAAGAAATTAGTTAGATCCTATTTTTTGTAATTTTATAAATTATAGATAATAATCAGTGATAATCGGTGACGATAATATGGGAATGTGGATTTGAGAACATAATAAATACCCAAATAAATAATATAAAATAATTATACACATTCATACATATATCATTAATCATGAGTGTAACATCCAGAGAATAATTGAAAAAAAATTATTACAAATATGAATTTAATATTTTATATACTTTTCACTACATGAAGAACAATGTTAATATTATTTTATATGAACCACCAAGATTATATTTTGTTACATTTATAACTATGTTAAAATGAAAAGTGACAAACTGTTTAAATATTATTATCATAGTCATCATATAGACATTGAAATGGAGGGTATAGATATGATTAAATAAATTATCGAAGTTATAGAAACCATATCCTTTTATATACAAAATTATATGATTTTAGGAATATATAAACATCATAGAACAAGCTAAGGATCGTTAAGTCTAGTATCTATGAAGACTAGGTACATAAAACATAAAACTTGGGACTAAAAAACCATCAATATTTAATCTTCATAAAAAGATCATAAAATTATTTGGGCCCTTACATATCCAGAGGTTACCCTAGGGATCACATGAACAAAGGGATGAACTAAAATTCTAGTAAGGGAATAAACATAAGAACAAGTCTTTAGAACATGTGTTAGAGATTATGACATACTGATATAAAATGGCATGTAAATCATACCATATAAAAATGGTATCATATAAATATTGAATCAAATAAATGTGGAAGAAACATAAAACATGACTTCATCACAATTCAAGGATAACAACCAAGACCGTTTCACATGGTATCACAAGAAAAAGCTAACCGCCAAGATCATCACACATGGTATCACAAGCCAAGACTAACCACCAAGACCATCTCACATAAAATATCATAAGACTCGAATTTACCCATGCATTTGATCTCTATCTAGGTACACCCATCATAACATTTTCATAAACATGTTTTGAACAAAAAGAATCATACATAATGAGTCATACATAAACATAAGGGTACCAATGGATAGAAATGGGTATCACAATTAGGTTATATAGAATAATAAATGGATGTATCATACAAGTGTCCATGAAAGAAAATAATTAAATCATACATCAACATTGATAATTGAAAAATGGATATATCATGATAAGTGATGTCAAACTGAAGTTAAAACTTATAAAAAAGTATTTAAGAAACATTATAATTAACACATTTTAGTGAGGTTTTAACAATAATACTAAAGAGAATTTAAAATTGAAAAGGGAATAATATTTTGTAAAAAATAATAATTTTCATAATATAGATTGTTTTTATAAATAAAATATTGTATTAATAAATAATATAGGGTGCACATGAAATCGGGTAAGAATTTAATAAATTCATTTAAAACTTGGTTTCTTATCGGGAAGTAATGAGGGGGGAATCACTTAAAGACAAGTATATCCACAAAAGTTAATGATAAAAGGATCTTGATACATGTAAAAATAATTTAGAATACTCACATAAATAGATAATATAACTTCATTTTTGTAGACAGAAAGATAAGGAAACCCGAAGGAATAAACAAGGTTCAGTTAGAACTCCTTACAGATTACCTGCATGGTATCAGGTGTGCCTAAGAGTGCCTAATGAGGGATAAAATGGGTTTATCATAACATATAAATCATTATGGAAGTATGTGGTAGGTGATAATTCATACCCCATCATTATTAATGACACATAAAAGGGAATAAAATATTAAAAATTCTTGAATAAATGTGAAATTGAGAGGATCCCATACCTTAAGACTGATGGTGTTCTCCACTAGATATTAATGATTCAAATAATTTAATAAGGTTCATTAATTAATAATTATAGAACCAATTATATATGTACAATATTTCTTGTAACTTTTTCCGTTCATTATTTACCCTTTTGATTCATTATGAGTTCAATTTCATAGTTCAGATCTGTTTGCTTCCTTTGTTTTAATGATTGGATCACTTATTCATGTTCAGACACACATTATGATGAGAGTGATTTTACAGAGATGGATTTATATTTTATTATTTAACATCCCAATGGTTACATAGTTGTAAATTTAATTTTGTTACATGGAGTGAAGTTGAATAATTATATAAAACATTAGTGACAACCTTTTGGGTTAATTGACAGTTTTTGACCACAACGAACGCATTTTTTTATAAATCAAACCCATGTGTACAATAAGATTCCAGAACCATATATGAGACAGTATACATTTTTTCTATTCTGGTTCAACCATGAAAATAATTTCTTGACCATAATGGATTATATTAACGGGAATTGAAAACCCATCATCCATGAATGTGGTAAATTAACACATCTTGGATGGTTTCTTTATTACTAGTATAAAAGAAGAGTAAAAGAGAGATGATAATAAATTATTCCATTATAATAACAAAATTCCAATACCTATATTGTATAAGATTTGTTATGAAATTTGGATAAGGAAAGGTAAGGATTGAACAGAAAAAAATGAACTTGAAAATAAAGTAAAAGAATAGAAAAGATAAATTTACCTCTTGAATAAATCATTTTTTAGATCCCCTTAAGGTGAGTGGATTTGGACTTTTGAAGAGACTAGTGGAAGTTAAACGTGGGTGAGGATCTTGAGGAGTGATTTGAGTATAATTTTTTCAATGCAAAAGGCTTGAGAGGAGTTATGATAAGAGGGGAGTGTGTGTGGTTTTTATAGTGGAGGGGAGGAGGGTTTTCTGAATATTTAATTCCTTTATTTATTAATTTCCTTCAAGAAAAGAAATATTGATGATTCAAAAACCATAAAAAGTAATAATTTCATGTGATTTAGATTTTTGGGTTCTTAAGTCACGTATGATGTCCAGAATTGTGTATTTAGATTATAATGTATTTATATGGTAAATTAAAGGATTTTACTATTCACCGAAAAAATCTTGTATTTTAGAGAAATTCCAAAAATTCACTCTAACTATTTTTTAACGTGTAGAATCCAAAAATGGACTCCATTTTTTAAAACTAATTTTATAAATATTATTAATTCGTGTTTTAATTAAAAACCTAATTTAGTTAAAAAATATATATTTTAAAACTATAACTAATTTTATAATGCTTTTAAAAATTACATACGGTCTTATAAAATTATCTTAAAACCAAAAGAAATAAAATTATTAATTTATGACCACCATTTAGGAATAATTATTTTATTTAAATTTAATTAATTAATTTTAATTTAATTATTTATGGCTTAAAAAAATGACAATACTTTTACTAAGGTCATATTATCACTTATAAGATGCCTATAATTTTTTTATAAAATCAAGGGTGAGGTTACTATTCATTTGGATGATGTACCATTCATAATGGTCACATTGGTATTCATAGGGGTATCTTACTATTCAAAAAAGTAGGTTATAGTTCACCAAAATGAAGTTTGTCTTATCGGACTCCAAACATATTACTGATCACCACCATGTATGACAGATTTTTGAAATTTAAAACACAGAAGTGTAAAAATTATGTTTAAAGGTCACATAGAACTTAGTATCACATTCTATTGTAATTTCACATGATTATATAACATATTTATAAGAAATTAATTTCCATTGATAAAACATTGGGTCATTACATTATTCCCCCCTTATGAAATTTCGCCATCAAAATTTCATTTTACATTTCATTCCATAAACTGGTGTGAGTACTTTTCCTTCATTGCCTCCTCCAGTTCCAATGTTGTGTCTTCGTACTTAGGGTTTTTCCATAGTACGTTGACAAGGTGAGTAGAAATGTCATGAATAACATTATATCTACAATATATTATCATCAATATCTACTCCTTGTTATAAATATCATTCTCCAAGTGCAACACCTCTAAAAGGAGTACATGTTAAGAGTTTGTTATGTAATTCGTTAAGAGGTATACATGGAAGACATCATGTACATTGGACATGGTTGGTTGATGTTCTAGTTGATAATCCCTACCCCTAATATGATCAAGAATCTCATAGAGGATGAGGTACATGGGACTTAGCTTTCCTTTCTTCCCAAACCTCAAAACATTCTTCGATAGAGATATGCGGAGAATTACCATGTCTCTATTTTTGAACTGAATGCCACATCGACGATTGTCTGTGTAACTCTTTTTTCGACTTTGGGATACCATTATGTGATGTTGAATGGTTTTAACCTTCACCACCATTTCTTTAACCATTTTAGGTCCTAGATTCTTACTCTTACTGACTTCATCCCAACATGCTAGTGTTGTACACCTTTTCCCATAAAGGGCTTCATATGATGCCATTTGGATGCCTGAGTGGAAACTATTGTTATAGGATAATTAAAATAGTAAAATATGTTAGTTCCATCCTCCTTTGAATTCCATTGAACATGATCTCAACATATCATCCAGTATATGAATAGTTCCCTATGATTGGACCTTAGTTTTCAGATGATAGGCCATACCGAAATTCAGTTCTGTTCTTAGAGCATGTTGGAGAATTTTCTAGAACATCGAGGGGAGTCTCAGATCTAAATTAGATACAAAATATAGTGGTAATCAATTAAGTATTACCACCTCTTTGATATATATACATGAATGTTTATCCAATGAGAATTCCTCTCAAATTGTGATATAGTGAGATGTCTTTGTAAGATGATCCATAATGGCCCACATAGCATTGTTTCCACTAGATGTCCTTATATGTTCAGTAACAAAGTCCATGGTTATGTTCTCCCACCTCCATGTTTGTATGGTTATTGGTTGAATAATCCCCTTAGACATTTTTCTTTCATCCTTCACTTGTATAAATTCCAGTCAATTTGTTGTATAATCAGTAATCCCCTTCTTCATATTGTCCAACCAAAAGTTCTCTTGGAGGTCTCGATACATCTTTGTGCTCCCTAGGTTAACAGAGAAGGTTGAGCTTTGTGATTAATCTTAAATCTCATGCTTTATCTATGGATTGGATAGAACACATAATCGTGACCCAAACCATATGACTCCAACCTTGTCTATATTGATCTCAGAGGATTTTCCATATCTAATAGCATCCAGCCTTTTTTGAATATCCACATCTTTCCATTGAGCTTCCTTTGTTTTCTCCATGAAGGATGGTTGATAAATCATTTGATAAATGATTGATTATTTCCAACAATAATTATTCCCATGTCCATACTATGCAAATATAATAATATTGGATCATGTTCAATTATCATTATTGATAAAGATGTAGGATCCTTTCTACTTAGAGAATCTGCCGCATTGATTACCTTACTAGGGTGGTAGTGAATTGAGAATTCATAATCAGATGAGCTATATCCATCTTCTATTTTTCATATTAATCTCTTTTTATGTGAATATATATTTGAGACTTTCTGGATCGGTATATATCTCACACTTCTCCTCAAATAGATAATGAAACCAGATTTTTAGCACAAAGATCATAACTACCAACTCCAGATCATGGGTATAATAGTGTTTCTCATGGATTTGCAGATGTGTTGAGGAATAGTCTATCACTTTATCATTTTTTTCTGCACACCACCTAATCCATTCTTTGAATCATCAAAATACACCAGAAACTGTTCCCCATTTTGTGGGAGTGTGAGTACTTGTGTAACACAATGGCCCTAGAAGCCCAGAGTCGGTGCATTATTTTAATACAATGGAATGATTACTAGGAATCAAATCCCAAATGACCAATTAGTTAAGTAGTTTTGGAAAACCAGATACAAACATATGATCAATATTACAGCTTGAAATGATATTCAATATATATGTTTTATTAGGAATATCCACCACACCAAAATTACCCCTGAAAGTCATCCATAATAAATTTCTTTATGTCCTAAAAAAATAAACTTATGAAAGGGGTGAGATCAGATGCTCAGTAATGGTAAGATATACAGTGGAAGATATCATAAACATAGACATTATACATGGTGAGTAACTAAAAATAAATTCCTTTTAAAAATATACTTGAACAAAATATTCCAGGAATATGAGCTGAGTAAATACTTCCATAATAAAACATTATCATGGGTATTCTACTAGTCAAATACCCACATCAACTATGAATTTATAGCTTTATAATTAGGGAAATGCATATTCTAGACATTATAAAACATACCATCAGTGCCTCAGAAAAGATTTATAAAAATTATTAAGGCCTCAACCAAAACCATATATCAAAATGGGAATGGCCTCGGCCAAGTTAACATCTATTTGTGTCATGAGATATACCAATGCCTCGAGAGGATATAGTTGGCCCAACCCATCACATAATAAGTCCAATTCATTCCTAAAATCAAAGGGGTGAACATAATCAACATGTAAATTCATATTGAATCTAACATATGAAATGTAAATAACTTTCCCCAATCATTAAACATAAACACTAACCGTTTAGAGTAAAATGGTGAATGGTTTCAAGAAAACATATCCATAATCAAACTAATCATAAACCATTCAATAAAATATGGTGTATGATATATTATGAGATAAAATTCAATGAATTATATGATTATACATGATGTTTACATAGATGAAGATACTTTTAAATGAGTATATTGAAAAAAAATCCTTGAGAAAATAATCCTTAAACATTCCAAAGTGTCCCATACCACCTTGAAAAATTCAAATCATAATCCCATATAATATCATGAGATTAAGTAGACTTTTTATATGATATAACAAAGGTATGTAAATACATCACAAGAATTAAATAAATAGTGAAAAAGGAATATATCTCAAAAAAAGATAATATGAGATGAGAAAAATCCTTTTTACTTTGAAAGAATAGTTCTTTTGGAAAATCATTTGTGTTTGACATGAAATCAGATTGTAAGCTTGTATATCCCCGAAAATAAAATGGAATGTCATAAAAATTATATTAAGGTTAAAATAAAGTATTATTGATGATAAATCATTTAAAAAGTGTTTTTAAAGATTTTTCAGAAATAAAACATTTTAGTGCAGTTTAAGGAAGATATTAAAGGATTTTAAAGTGAAAAGGATTGTTTTCTTTCACAAAACAAGAAATGAACCTAATTAACTTTTTCAATTTAAAATGTGACATTTTAAAAAGATAAATATGGTTTAAAAATAATTATATATTGAACTTCAATATACATAAGAATACGAGAGGTTCCTTGAATCGAGCTTCTATTTCGGGAAGAATTCCTGAATGATTACATTAAAACATATAACTCCCCATAAATGAAATTAGGATTCTTGTAGGTATATATATATAGAAAATTCAAACCTAATTAATGAGTATTACATAATAATAAATAATAATATCATTTATTTGAGTAGATAATAAGAGCTACTCGAATGAAAATGGAGGTTAAGGTGGAAAATACTTGAAACGTTGTAATCAATTGAATCCTTTGACCCAACATTAATAATCATCAATGATACATATATTATTTGGAAAATAAACTGATTCAAGATATTAAACATCAATGGGGATTATACATACACCATACACAAGTAGTAAAAGTGAATACACACTATCTCCCAAAAATGGATGTGAGATGACAAAAACCCTAACCATAAGTCTAATGGTGTTCTTTACTTTGTCTTATTGTCCTGGATAACCAAATTGAATCAATTAATTAATATTTAAAGAACCTATAATATATATTATTGATTTATTATAACCTTATTAAGTTCATTCATGGGATTTTTGATGGGTTAAGAGGTTCAATTCCACGGTTCGGGTCCATTTGTACATGATGGGTATACTTATATACATAAATGGAGAATCGTGTAAAATATGAATATTTGTACCGAATTAAAGTTATAAGTTATTAGTGAAAAACCTGAAGGTTACATTTTTGTAAATTTTATTTGGTTACTTTGAGTGAAGACGAATCATTATATAAATTATTTAATGATACTCGTTTGGGTTAATCTGTGGTTTTTTAACACCACAGAATAATTTTTCATAATAAATAAAAACAATGTGAATAGAAAGAATCAAGAATAATAGATGAAACATAATAAATATATTATAGTCTAGTTAAACTATAAAAATGGTTTCATGACTAGGATAGAAGATGATAATAGAAATTGAATACCCATTATCCTTGAATGTGGTAAATTAGTACATCTCCGATGATGTTTTCATATTGATTATTAATGAATGGGAAATAAGAGATGATGAAGAATTGGTAATTTTTAATGAAAAATTCTAGTATATATAAAATACTAGAGTTATAAAAACATTTTTATAAAATTAGGAGAGAAAGGAAAATAAAGGAACTCAGAATTAATGAAAATTTGAGAAACCTCTTATGAAAATTCGGCAGCCTAACGACGTCGTTTAAAATTTCATAAAATATTTTGATAAGAGAAAATTGGTATCTCATTATTCTTACATAATATAGACATTAAAGGGGATATGGAATTACATATCCCAACTTAACCCAATTTATATGAAAAGGTAATAACATAATAAGAGTGTCTGAAAAATAGAGAGAATTTGAGATGAAAATTTTGCAGCATAATGGCAATGAAACATGGATTTAAAAAAATTAAAAACATAGGGGATAGTGGGAATAAATTCATAAAAGACACATAAAATAGAATATGAACTGAATAATGTATAAATAATAACATGGTATGAAAACATTAAATACACACCACATAAAAGAGAACATGAATGGAAGGAAATGAAAAGACGTGTTTACCTCTTGAAGTAATCTTCCTTGTGAGCCTCTTTATAGGAGAGGTTTTGGTCCTTTTATGAGACAAAGGGCTACTGAAGATGGTGGAGGAGCATGGGAGTATATTTTATCAGAATTTAGATGAGGAATAATGCTTTATAGGAGTGAATAGAAGATATAGTGAGTGGGGGTTTATATTGGAGGAGAGGAGTGAATTTGGAATATTTTAATCATTATTTCATTATTTTCCTAAAGAAAATAAACAGTGTTGATTCATGTGATCCATAATAGTTATAAGTTTTTGTGATTTTGAACCAAGTGTGATTACATCACTAATGATTTCATAAATAGTTTATTTAAATGAAAATTTTTATATACGGTATTTTATCAAATTTCACAATTTCAAAAGAATCGCGTTTTTTAGAAAAAAAATTACCAAAATTCACCGTAACCATATTTTTACGTGTAGAGTTAAAAAGTAAAATCCATTTTTTTAATTAGTTTTTAAAATATTTTTAATTTTATTTTTATATGAAATCATAATTTCTTCCACAAAAACAACTTTAAAATTATAACTCATTTTATAACACGTTGAGAAATCAATCAAGGTCCCATAAAATTATCTTGTAACTATAAGATAATAAATAAACAATTTAGAAAAAAAATTATGGAAAAAATAATCCCATTTAAAATTTTTAATTTAATCATAAAATTATAATTCAAATATTTATGACATCCAAAAATACAAATACTTAAACTATGATCGTTTTTTCACTTTTAAGATATCTAAATTATATTTATTCATTCATGGCTGAAGCTTCTATTTTTTGGGCCAATTTACTATTAATTACTCTTAATAAGGGACTTTTACTATTCATAGAAGTATGTTACTATTCACCAAAAATTGTGCTTGTCATATCAGACTCTAAATATATTACTGAATGAAACCATGTATGCCAGTTTTTCAAAATTCAAATAACAGAGGTGGAAAAGTTATTTTTACTTGGCGAGGTTATAACAAAGTGGTGTTTTATAGAGACTCAGTGTCTCATGAATTCTATATTAAATGTATTTATAAATACTTGGGGAGTTAAATTATCTCCTCCTTACAAAAATTTCATCCTCAAAATTTTAAATTCAACATCAAAATATATGGGTTGATACATGAAAATTCCCTTATGAGAAACCCACATCAAGAATATGGTTAAAATATCATATTAATAAGAGGAATGGGAAATGAATCAGTTACAACAAAACAATGAAATCTAATTGGACAACATGGTCATGGAAAAATAATCAAAAAATCATGTAGTGAAATTAAACTCTAAAACCCATACAATGATCAACTTAAACAATTTCATAAATGGTTAAAAATTCCAAAATTTAATGATTCAACACATTATAATGAAGGTCTCTAAATTTTCAGGATGAAATTTTCCTTATCCCTAAATCAAAAATAATAAGCTCTAAAATTCACATTCCAAACATGTGATAAACTTCATCATGAATCCTCTTGAAATATGGTAATAACATAAATTACTATAAAAATCATATTGGAAACTGGCATTCTTCTATATTCCTTAAGTAAGATTCATGTTATTGGATATTTTCCTTAAATCCAATAGTGTTGTAAACTCCATCGATGATAGAAAAGATCACTTCTCAACAAGTCAATAATCATTTCCAAGGTAGTTAGTACTTATATGAATCGATCATTTTTTCATCATTATCTAAACATCATATATATATTAAGGGTTTTCTTCCCCTCAATCATGTTTTTTATAAAAATTTTAAATTTCTAATGAATCACTTTTCCCTTCTACTATTCATAATATGACCTGAAATCCTTAATGAAATAGTACTATAGTACAATCCTTATATATCTCATAATTCATGAAACTATTACATTACAGAAAAAATATTCAAATGACATGATTCTTGACTAGGCATATTAATTATTCTACTTCCTCTACGATATCATCATTACTTGATCATTATCCAAAATCATCATTTGGGGTATAATCCTTTGACGTTTGGAACATTTATTTCCATATTATCCCATATCCTTATTGTTTAAGCATTGAATATAGGAAAATGATTTCCTTTTCTTTCAATTATGATGATGGTTTCCTTTTTCTCCACACATGAAGCAAACTCCTTTTCCACACTAGAATATTATAAGTTGTTTCCTTCCACAATTATCACATGTGGGAAAATACATCTTTCCCTTCTTCCCTTTATCCATGTTTTCCCTATCATCCTCTTTTTTTGCTTCCCTTTAAAGTCATAATACTCAAATAAGTCTTTACCTTCCTTTTCAACATAAGATGATATTTCTTCATTTGATGAGAATACTTGGGAGACAATCTTCCTTTGAAATTATGTCTTAATACCATCAAAGATATGACACTTCTTACTCATCACATAACATGCATTGGGGATTTTCTCATTCCTTATACTATGAACCATTTAAAATCAATTCCATATTATATATTAGCTCATAAAATTATGAACTCTATATATATCTAAATATGTTATAACACATAACATAAGTTTATGCATCATAAATCCTATAACCATATAATTTTTTTACTTTGGGGCACAAATCCACCAAAATTATTTGTAATAATATTATGATTTTACAAATGCCTATCCCTCGAGAGTGTCAAAACGAGAGTGCATAAAGTCCCATTGTTGTTCACAAGTTCCTATTCAAGTCTTTCTCAAAGCAGTGTTTTTGGGTTTTACCCCTAGAAATATATGTTCCATAGCCACCTCTTCTTGTTCATATCAAGACAAGAATGTATTTCCTTGACAAAACACATAATCTATTCCTTACCAAAATTATAGGATGTCCTTGTATTCTTATACCCAAAGTCGGTCTTAGGGTTTTGTTCACTAATCTACTCTTTCTATATCTAGTTTCCATGTTTTCTATTAAACTTCCTCTGATACCAACTGTATTTCCCCGACCCCAAAAGCTCGGAGCTAGTGCATTATATTAATAAATTTACATCATTACAAGGAATCAAATACCAAAGGACCAAGTAGTTTAGTAGTTTTTGGAAAACAGATACATACATAGGTTTAACATTACAACTTCAAAATAAATACAACATATATGTTTTATTGGGAACATCCACCACACAAATATCTGGATGTCAGTCATAGTAAACCTCTTCATGTCTGGAAAAAAATAAAACATAAGAAAGTGGTGATATCAGATGATTAGCAAGGGTAAGAAATACAATAGAAGATGTCATAAAAATAAACATTATATATTTTGAATAACATAAAACACATTCCTTTTAAAAATAAACTTGAACATTATATAGTAGGAATATGATCTGAGTAAATACTTCTATAATAAAACATAATCATGGGTATTATAATAGTATAATAACCATAAGAACTATGAATTTTTTTATTCATTATAATTGAAATGAATATGTCGAATATTCTAAAACATACCTGTAACACCCCGAGATTTTATGAAAAATATTCTTTTTAATTTCATTAATGTATTGTGTTGTACGATACAACAAAATAATCTTTCACAACACGCATCCTTGACTTGCCTTGCATTACACACAATCACGACCTTCCTCGATAGCGTGTGTAGTACGCAATACCAAGTTTCACTAAACAACGATATGCTATTAAAATATTATTAAAACTAGCCATTATGAATAGTAATAACCACTTTTTGAAATTTTGTCAATTTTATTTTTCAAAATGGACTTCATTTTTGGATTTGGAATATCTAAATTAGCTTTGGGTGAAATTTTGGTAATTTTCGGATAACTTTCTTATTTATATGAATAGTGAAAATTACTAAATTTTAATTAAAAACAACTTTTTCAATCGAAATAATTAATAGTGATAAATTATTAATTTGAGTGGTTTTAAAGTATATTTAGAATATATTTTTACAATTTAATACAATGTTGGTCATTGGATGTAATTTCACATTTAAACCAGACATAAACAAGTGTCAATCTTTTGATAGTTATTATCTCTTAAGAACACGCTATTTGTTTTGACGGCGGGAATTAATTTTTAAATTAATTAATGCAACTGATATGTTTTGAATTTGGTAAAATAGACATCATTTTTGTGTTCATAATATCAAATATAGCTTAGGCCTAATTTTTGGTATTTTTCTAGAAACCTTCATTTTTTGATGAATTGTGAAACCACTAAGTGGTAGTTAAAAAAATTGAATTTTTCATAAAACTTAATTTTAACGCTTCTGTGAATGGAATTTAAAAAATCCGAGAGACACGGTTGATGTCAGTAAGTAAAATGTGGTTCAATGAGATGAAAATCATTTTTGGTGAATAGTAACTTTTTAGTTTTTTTTACCACGGTGAAAAGTAAATAGGGTAATTAAGGGTAAAAATGATATTATTATTACCCTAACACATGTCCTAATTCTATTGTATAAGTTTAATTAGACCAAAAACAACCTTAGGAATAAAATATGACCATTTAGGCCCAGTTGGATGAGATTAGGACATTTATTATTATCTAATTCAAAGAAGAGTTAAAAGAGTTAAAATCAAAAGTTTATTTACTAAAACATTTTTAATATAGGGTTATACATAAGATAAATTCGATTGTAAATATTCATTAGAAAGATAATTATATTTCCTACATAATGGTATTTTATTTAGAATTTTTAGACATTAAATAATCTAATTTATTTATTACACAACGATGATGCAGTAATTATCTTATTAATGAAATATTGACATAATAGATGTTATAAATACCCAAATAAATGTAATTTGAGACTTTTTATGAATTAAACTAATTTTCTAGGTTAATATGACATGTTAGTATTGATGTAATTAAATTGGTTCGAACTAATAATTCTGTTATGATTTTCACAAAAATCAATTACTAAATAGTGTCAAAATTGACATAAAATAGTTTTTAAAACAAATATTATATTATTAACTTTTATTTTATTCCTAAAAATATAAGGTTAGGCCAAATGACTTAGATAAGGTTATATATATTAATAATAAACAAATTGGGGTTCGTTTGGCTTCTTATAGTAAGATTATTAACCTTATAGTATAAGAACACAAGAAGACATGGTAAAAGAAAAATTATTTAACTTAATGTTAAATATAAATGATAAGGTTAAAAAAGGAGCCTAAACTTGTCTAAATTTTTTTGTATGAGAGTATTTCGACCCATACCCACCTTAGCTTATAAATAAATCAATTTGGAGCTATTTAACACCGAATTTGACTTTATAATAAAATAATAGTTTTAATTATTCCAAAGGTACCCCTCTCCTCCCTTATAAAAGGGCACCTCCTCCCCCTCTTCCTCACACAACTTTGAGCCTTCAAGCTCGGACATCCCCTGCCAAATTCTCTTCTCCACTTTCATAGAAACATCCTAGAGTTTCTGTTATTCCTCAAAGACCAATTTTAGTGCTCTAAAAGGAGGTCTCAAATAGGCGCTTCAAAGAAGAGGTAATGCCTGTTACCGATTCTTTCATATTTATTTCTTCTTCCACTTCTTCTTATTTAGTTGTTTCATCATGAAGTAATAACATCAGTATCACTAATATACGGATATGTTATTATAAGTATGAAACAACCCTATTTCACCATCTATCCATCCTACGGAAAATGAAATCACTGCGCATGCGTACGTACGGAATACCGTCTCCACGCCGTGGTGTAATCTATTTTCCACCACCACCTTACTTGGATGCGTATAATGGTGTAAATAATAACTATATATGATTATTATAAAGTGATATTGATTCTGAAATAGTATACATACACTTCAATACAATCCCACGATCATGAGAACGATATCATCGCTCGTGTGTACGTACGGACTACCGTCTCCACAACGCGATGAGATTCATTCTCCACGTTAACCATTCATGAATGATTATAAAGTATATATAATAAGTAGTCATGAAATATATGACATAATAATACTACTGGATTTATGTATATATATATTTATGTCATCTACTTCATTCCACTCAATTCAATAAGGAAACGAAAACAACATTCATGCGTACATACGGCATACCGTCTCCATGAACGGTGTATTTCTTTAGATTTATCGATCCATTATATATATGTATATTATGAATATATATTATATATAAATCATGTTTTATATTCTGGAATTAAGTAATCATGATATAAGTAATCATATGAATAATTACAAGTTAAAACACGAACGACAAATGAGACGATTTTACCCAAAACGCTACATTAACATGAATTTACAAAAGAACGGGTAATATAACGTCATAAGTGAACCATATATGATATAATAACAATGAATATGATTCTGTAATAAGTCAATGACATTATTTAAATCATTATACAGGAGGTTCGGACACTTACGAAGCAAATCGGATCTAAGGTAAGGGAAATATCACAATCTCATTTTTATCCGAGATTGTTTATACTTTGGTATTTACTGGGGTGTATTTTATCATCCACATCCATGTTTCCTCAATATGTAATATTTATATCCTTATACAATAGATTATATCCAATTTTACCCTTCGGTTATTTTTTAGTAAAAGATATGAAAGGAATCTTTTGTCCTTTTTCGTACGAGGTACTTTTTTACTTTTCTGACAAAAGTACGAAGAATGTTTTTTTTAACTTATATGACATGAATGGATTTTTAAAAAATTATTTCCAAGAAGCTTCCTTTAAAAGTTTTAAAGTTTATTTTTAATCAACTTCTTTTAGTTTAAAGTTGTATGACATGTTATGAAAGGAAAAATGTTTTTGAAGAAGAAAGGATATTTTCCTCAAGAATGGAGTTCAAGTGTTTTATCAAAATTATTTTCCATATAAGATAACAAAGGGTTATGTTTCTATCCCTATTATTAAATTTATTTTATTATGTTGTGATGGAATTATTTTTATAAATTCCTTTATCTTATATGAATTGTTTTATGATGTCATGTTGTTTAAGAATCCCATTTTTATTACGTGGGTTTTGCAATGATGTATGATTTAAGATTTTGTGGCACACATAAGAATGGAATCATTATGAGATGGGTGGGACCTATATCTCCCTCCAATGAATTGGGTAAAGATTTTATATCTCATGAGATAGACATGGCTGGAATGGTAGGTTATACCGGTTCAGTGAAACAGGACTGAAACGAGGGTGACTCGGTTCAGAAAGGGACATTGTCCACTAAGATAGTCTTGGCAATGAGTCTTGACTAATAAGATATGATTCTCTATGATTATGTGTGTATTCCACAAAGTTTCATGTTTTATGTTATGATTATTGGGATTTCATTTCACTACTATGATTTATCCCATGTTATGAAATTATGCTCTCTTTTGCAGGTTAAGATTTCCAAAATGTTATGTTCTTATGAAAATGATGTGATTGATATTTCTTTTGTTTACCCTTACTGAGCATTTGAGCTCACCCTTTTATGTTTTCTTTCCCCCAGGATATAAATAAAGGTTTTAGGTATAAAAAAAGGAAGATCTTTATGGGAGATGTTGAAGATCTTTCACCACGATTAGAAGATTATATTCCGAGTTTCCAAAGACACTAAACTATTACGATCCCTGTGTGTGTGTTTTTGTTATCTACTAAGTATTCCGCAAAAGTAATGTAATGTCCATGTATGTTAAGATTTGGGTCTTTACAGTTGGTATCAGAGTAAAGGGTTAGTCAACCTTTGGAAACTAGGATGTGAGAACGTTAGTGAGATCCCTAGAGATATTTCTAAGATATGTCTAGGGATGTCTCTAAGGATAAGTATACATATAGGATATAGTCCTAGAACTATGGTAACGATATTAGATTAAACCAAAGATGTTAGATATTGAATTTAATCCCCCTTTATTATGATTTTTGCCTCTCACACTATTCTTTTCGGGTTTTAGGAAATGGATGGAAACAAGATGATTCACGATAATGAAGGATATGATGGACAATGGAATGATATTCTTCATGAGCAACCAAATGAAATGGGATTTGGAAGTCCAAACATCATTATTATGCCGAATCAGCAATCTCATAATATGATCAATAAAGTAAAATTTGGTAAGTTTCCTGACTCGGATAATAAGAGAAAGATGGAGTTTCATGATGATCCTAGAGGAAATAAAGTTCAATTTCCCCTATGTAAATCATGTGGGAAAACGAATCAAGGGGAATGTTTCAAAGGAACTGGAAGATGCTTTTGGTGTGGAAAAAAAGGACACAAAGCCAGTAAGTGCAAAGGAAAAGGTTCTGTTAACACCAGGGATGAGGATAATGGTATTGCTACGACATCAACAATGGTTAAATGTTTTAAATGTGTAATGTACGGGCATTATGCAAACCATTTCCCTAAGGGAAAGTCTCATGAAGAGAATCAGTACGGCCGTATGGGTAGTATTTATGTTGATGATGATGAAGAGACTAAAAATGATATGTGAGATGAAAGAATTGTTGAATCTCGGTCAATGGTTTAAGAAGGTAGTGGAATGATTACATGTTTATCAAGTGTAATGTTGTATAAAGAATCTCATGGTACTATGGAATAAAGAGGCATCTAAGGATTGTTACATTGATGTCTTTCCTTGAGTTTTGAAAGTGTGTGATTAATGCTACCAGTGTCCATGAAAGGATATTCAGATATTTTTGGAATGAAGATGATATGCGCATAATGAAGGGATAAAAAGAAAATGAAATGTTTGACAGTATTCATGAGCTCATGATTGATATAAGTACTAAGTGATATCATGGTTTGAGTATATAGAATTTTGAGGATTTTGGTATGTGGAAGGTGTTAACTTTTAACTGCATTAATGTTTTCACTAAGGTTCAATGGGTATTCAAGATAATACATGATTAAATCCTTTGAATGTTTGGAATGTTACCAAAAAGACATATCTTATGATATATGGGGATCAACGATGGTATTAAATCTATGGTAATCGTTTTCACTATATTATGAGAGTGGACTGCAGTATTATGGATAAGCCTAAAGATTGGAATGTATTATGTTGGACATAAGTTAGTATTGTTTAAGGGTAGAATTTTTTTTCGATATTATTGATGGGATATTATAGTAATATAGTTTTAGAAAAAGTACAACCTGTAGGACGGGTGATAGCCCATCGCTTCGGACAAGGCTGTGGGAATCGAACCCACAAACAAAGTGCGACTGGCCTTTATCACCTACCACTGGACTACAGGAAGTCCCTGGTTAGTAGAAACTAGTTTTATTTTATTAAGAGGTATGATATATGAAGTATAAGTTCATTTTTGGAACCATATACGATTAACCATAAGATGGACTTATAACTTTTGCTAACCTTTTTTTGAAAGAGATGGAATGACCCATCATTCTATCACATGATCTGCTAACACATCACGAATGACAAATTCAACTTCATTTATTTAATAGATGAAGTGGAAATTGTCCAAAGAACGACAAACGGTGAGACTATACCAAAATCACGAAAGTATTTCTTCTAATTCCAATTTCATCAACTTTAGGGAAATGATCTTGAAAACCAAAAATGTTGTCCTAGTGCTCTTATATCCGGTGAATCAGATGGTACCTTAGATAATAACAAATATATGGCTTTGTGATTACTGGCTCTTCCATAGCCATGTTCTCTACCACTCTCCATCAGAACATGATGATTAGATTTCTCTTCCATATCCATATTTTCACCTATGTGGAAACCCAGTGATTAGTTTATTTGGGTAACCGTTACGTTTCATACTTTTGTTTTTAAAGATTGGTTTTGGTATTCCTTTTTACGATGTGGGTTTCTATTAAAGAAACTTTTTAATAGTAAACCATTTATAACCCCGACGAATTTCAAGGGCGAAATTCATTTTAAGGGGGGTAGAATGTAACACCTCGAGATTTTATGAAAAATATTCTTTTTAATTTCATTAATGTCTTGTGTTGTACGCTACACCAAAATAAGCTTGCACAGAACGCATCCTTGACTTGTCTTTCATTACACGCAATCACGACCTTCCTCGATAGCGTGTGTAGTACGCAATACTGAGTTTCACTAAACAACGATATGCTATTAAAATATTATTAAAACTAGCCGTTATGAATAGTAATAACCACTTTTTGAAATTTTGTCAATTTTATTTTTCAAAATGGACTTCAGTTTTGGATTCAAAATATCGAAATTATCTTTGGGTGAAATTTTGGTAATTTTCGGATAACTTTCATATTTTGATGAATAGTGAAAATTACTAAATTTTAATTAAAAACAACTTTTTTAATCGAAATAATTAATAGTGATAAATTATTAATTTGAGTGGTTTTAAAGTATATTTAAAATATATTTTTACAATTTAATACAATTTTGGTCATTGGATGTAATTTCACATTTAAACCAGATGTAAACAAGTGTCAATCTTTTGATAGTTATTATCTCTTAAGAACACGCTATTTGTTTTGACGGCGGGAATTAATTTTTAAATTAATTAATGCAACTGATATGTTTTGAATTTGGTAAAATAGACATCATTTTTGAGTTCATAATATCAAATATAGCTTAGGCCTAATTTTTTGTATTTTTATGGAAACTTTCATTTTTTTGATGAATAGTGAAACCACTAAGTGGTAGTTAAAAAAAATGAATTTTTCATAAAACTTAATTTTACCGCTTCTGTGAATGGAATTTCAAAAATTCGAGAGAGATGGTTGATGTCAGTAAGAAAAATCTGATTCAATGAGATGAAAATAATTTTTGGTGAATAGTAACTTTTTACTTTTTTTTACCACGGTTAAAAGTAAATATGGTAATTAAAGGTAAAAATGATATTATTATAACCCTAACACATGTCCTAATTCTATTGGATAAGTGTAATTCGACCAAAAACAACCTTAGGAATAAAATATAATCATTTAGGCCCACTTGGATTAGATTAGTACATTTATTATTATCTAATTCAAAGAAGAGTTAAAAGAGTTAAAATCAAAAGTTTATTTACTAAAACATTTTTAATATAGGGTTATACATAAGATAAATTCGATTGTAAATATTCATTATAAAGATAATAATATTTCCTACATAATGGTATTTTATTTATAATTTTTATACATTAGATAATCTAATTTATTTATGACACAACAATGATGCAGTAATTATCTTATTAATGAAATATTGACATAATAGATGTTATAAATACCCAAATAAATGTAATTTGAGACTTTTTATGAATTAAACTAATTTTCTAGGTTAATATGACATGTTAGTATTGATTTAATTAAATTTTTTTGAACTAATAATTCTGTTATGATTTTCACAAAAATCAATTACTAAATAGTTTCAAAATTGACATAAAATAGTTTTTAAAACAAATATTATATTATTAATTGTTATTTTATTCCTAAAAATCTAAGGTTCGGCCAAATTACTTATATAAGGTTATATATATTAATAATAAACAACTTGGGGTTCGTTTGGCTTCTTATAGTAAGTTTATTAACCTTATAGTATAAGAACACAAGAAGACACGGTAAAAGTAAAATTATTTAACTTAATGTTAAATCTAAATGATAAGGTTAAAAAAGTAACCTAAACTTGTCTAAATTCTATTGGATGAGAGGATTTAGACCCATCCCCACCTTAGCTTCGAAATAAATTAATTTGGATCTATTGGAAACCGAATTTGACTTTATAATAAAACAATGGTTTTAGTTATTCCAAAGGTACCCCTCTCCTCCCTTATAAAAGGGAACCTCCTCCCCCTCTTCCTCACACAACTTTGAGCCTTCAAGCTCAGCCAACCCCTGCCAAATTCTCTTCTCTACTTTCATAGAAACATCCTAGAGGTTCTGGTCTTCCTCAAAGACCAATTTTAGTGCCCTAAAAGGAGGTCTCAAAGAGGCGCTTCAAAGAAGAGGTAATGCCCGTTACAGATTCTTTCATCTTTATTTCTTCTTCCAATTCTTCTTATTTAGTTGTTTCATCGTGAAGTAATAAAATCATTATCACTCATATACTGATATGTTATTATAAGTATTAAGAAACCCTATTTCACCATCTATCCATCCTACGGAAAACGAAATCATCGCGCGTGCGTACGTACGGAATACCGTCTCCACGCTGTGGTGTAATCTATTTTCCACCACCACCTTACTTGGATGGGTATAATGGTGTAAATAATAACTATATATTATTATTCTAAACTGATATTGATTCTGAAATAGTATACATACACTTCAATACAATCCCACGATCATGAGAACGATATCATCGCTCGTGCGTACGTACGGACTACAGTCTCCACAACGCGATGAGATTCATTCTCCACGTTAACCATTCATGAATGATTATAAAGTATATATAATAAGTAGTCATGAAATATATGACATAATAATACTACTGGATTTATGTATATATATATTTATGTCATCTACTTAATTCCACTCAATTCAATAAGGAAACGAAAACAGCGTTCATGCGTACGTACGGCCTACCGTCTCCATGAATGGTGTATTTCTTTCCATTTATCGATCCATTATATATATGTATATTCTGAATATATATTATATATAACTCATGTTTTATATTCTGGAATTAAGTAATCATGATCTAAGTAATCATATGAATAATTACAAGTTAAAACACGAACGAAAAATGAGACGAGTTTACCCAAAACGCTACTTTAACATTAATTTACAAAAGAACGGGTAATATAACGTCATAAGTGAACCATATATGATATAATAACAATGAATATGATTCTGTAATAAGTCAATGACATTATTTAAATCATTATACAGGAGGTTTGGACACTTACGAAGCAAATCAGATCTAAGGTAAGGGAAATATCACAATCTCAATTTTATCCGAGATTGTTTATACTTTGGTATTTACTGGGGGGGTATTTTATCATCCACATCCATGTTTCCTCAATATGTAATATTTATATCCTTATACAATAGATTATATCCAATTTTACCCTTCTGTGATTTTTTAGTAAAAGATATGAAAGGAATCTTTTGTCCTTTTTCGTACGAGGTACTTTTTTACTTTTCCGACAAAAGTATGAAGAATTTTTTTTTTAACTTATATGGAATGAATGGATTTTTAAAACATTATTTCCAAGAAGCTTCCTTTAAAAGTTTTAAAGTTTATTTTTAATCAACTTCTTTTAGTTTAAAGTTGTATGACATGTTAATAATGGAAAAATGTTTTTGAAGAAGAAAGGATATTTTCCTCAAGAATGGAGTTCAAGTGTTTTATCAAAATTATTTTCCATATAAGATAACAAAGGGTTATGCTTCTATCCCTATTATTAAATTTATTTTATTATGTTGTGATGGAATTATTTTTATGAATTCCTTTATCTTATATGAATTGTTTTATGATGTCATGTTGTTTAAGAATCCCATTTTTATTACGTGGGTTATGCAATGATGTATGATTTAAGATTTTGTGGCACACATAAGAATGGCATCATTATGAGATGGGTGGGACCTATATCTCCCTCCAATGCATTGGGTAAAGATTTTATATCTCATGAGATAGACATGGCTGGAATGGTAGGTTATACCGGTTCAGTGAAACAGGACTGAAACGAGGGTGACTCGGTTCAGAAAGGGACATTGTCCACTAAGATAGTCTTGGCAATGAGTCTTGACTAATAAGATATGATTCTATATGATTATGTGTGTATGCCACAAAGTTTCATGTTTTATGTTATGATTATTGGGATTTCAGTTCACTACTATGATTTATCCCATGTTATGAAATTATGCTCTCTTTTGCAGGTTAAGATTTCCAAAATGTTATGTTCTTGTGAAAATGATGTGATTGATATTTCTTTTGTTTACCCTTACTGAGCATTTGAGCTCACCCTTTTATGTTTTCTTTTCCCCAGGATATAAATAAAGGTTTTAGGTATAAAAAAAGGAAGATCTTTATGGGAGATGTTGAATATCTTTCACCACGATTAGAAGATTATATTCCGAGTTTCCAAAGACACTAAACTATTACGATCCTTGTGTGTGTGTTTTTGTTATCTACTAAGTATTCCGCAAAAGTAATGTAATGTCCATGTACGTTAAGCTTTGGGTCTTTACAGTTGGTATCAGAGTAAAGTTTTAGTCAACCTTTGGAAACTAGGATGTGAGAACGTTAGTGAGATCCCTAGAGATATTTCTAAGATATGTCTAGGGATGTCTCTAAGGATAAGAATACGTATAGGATATAGTCCTAGAACTATGGTAACGATATTAGATTAAACCAAAGATGTTAGATATTGAAGTTGCTCCCCCTTTATTATGATTTTTGCCTCTCACACTATTCTTTTCAGGTTTTAGGAAATGGATGGAAACAAGATGATTCACGATAATGAAGGATATGATGGACAATGGAATGATATTCTTCATGGGCAACCAAATGAAATGGGATTTGGAAGTCCAAACATCATTATTATGCCGAATCAGCAATCTCATAATATGATCAATAAAGTAAAATTTGGTAAGTTTCCTGACTCGGATAATAAGAGAAAGATGGAGTTTCATGATGATCCTAGAGGAAAGAAAGTTAAATTTCCCCTATGTAAATCATGTGGGAAGAGGCATCAAGGAGAATGTTTCAAAGGAACTCGAAGATGCTTTGGGTGTGGAAAAGATGGACACAAAGCCAGTAAGTGCAAAGGAAAAGGTTCAGTTAACACCAGGGATAAGGATAATGGTATTGCTACGACATCAACAATGGTTAAATGTTTTAAATGTGGAATGTACGGGCCTTATGCAAACCAATGCCCTAAGGGAAAGTCTCATGAAGAGAATCAGTACGGCCGTATGGGTAGTATTTATGTTGATGATGATGAAGAGACTACAAATAATATGTGAGATGAAAGAATTGTTGAAGCTCGGTCAATGGTTTAAGAAGGTAGTGGAATGATTACATGTTTATCAAGTGTAATGTTGTATAAAGAATCTCATGGTACTATGGAATAAAGAGGCATATAAGGATTGTTACATTGATGTCTTTCCTTGAGTTTTGAAAGTGTGTGATTAATGCTACCAGTGTCCATGAAAGGTTATTCAGATATTTTTGGAATGAAGATGATATGCACATATTGAAGGGATAAAGAGAAAATGAAATGTTTGACAGTATTCATGAGCTCATGATTGATATAAGGACTAAGTGATATCATGGTTTGAGTATATAGAATTTTGAAGATTTTGGTATGTGGAAGGTGTTAACTTTTAACTGCATTCATGTTTTCACTAAGGTTCAATGGGTATTCAAGAGAATACATGATTAAGGCCTTTGAATGTTTGGAATGTGACCAACAAGACATATCTTATGATATATGGGGATCAACGATGGTATTAAATCTCTGGTAATCGTTTTCACTATATTATGAGAGTGGACTGCTGTATTATGGATAAGCCTAAAGATTGGAATGTATTATGTTGGACATAAGTTAGTATTGTTTAAGAATAGAATTTTTTTTCGATATTATTGATGGGATATTATATTAATATAGTTTTAGAAAAAGGACAACCTGCAGGACGGGCGACAGCCCATCGCTTCGGACAAGGCTGTGGGAATCGAACCCACAACCGAAGTGCAACTGGCCTTTATCACCTACCACTAGCCTACAGGAAGTCCTTGGTTAGTAGAAACTAGTTTTATTATATTAAGCGGTATGATATATGAAGTATAAGTTCATTTTTGGAACCATATACGATTAACCATAAGATGGACTTATAACTTTTGCTAACCTTTTATTTGAAAGAGATTGAATGACCCATCATTCTATCACATGATCTGCTAACACATCACGAATGACAAATTCAACTTCATTTCTTTAAGAGATGAAGTGGAAATTGTCCAAAGAATGACAAACGGTGAGACTATACCAAAATCATGAAAGTATTTCTTCTAATTCCAATTTCATCAACTTTAGGGAAATGATCTTGAAAACCAAAAATGTTGTCCTAGTGCTCTTATATCTGATGAATCATATGGTACCTTAGATAATCACAAATTAATGGCTTTGTGATTACTGGCTCTTCCATAGCCAAGTTCTCTACCACTCTCCATCAGAACATGATTATTAGATTTCTCTTCCATATCCATATTTTCACCTATGTGGAAACCCAGTGATTAGTTTATTTGGGTAACCGTTACGTTTCATACTTTTGTTTTTAAAGATTGTTTTTGGTATTCCTTTTTATGATGTGGGTTTCTATTAACGAAACTTTTGAATAGAAAACCATTTATAACCCCGACGAATTTCGAGGGCGAAATTCATTTTAAGGGGGGTATAATGTAACACCCCGAGATTTTATGAAAAATATTCTTTTTAATATCATTAATGTCTTGTGTTGTACGCTACACCAAAACAAGCTTGCACAGCACGCATCCTCGACTTGCCTTTAATTACACGCAATCACGACCTTCCTCGATAGCGTGTGTAGTACGCAATACCGAGTTTCACTAAACAATGATATGCTATTAAAATATTATTAAAACTAGCCGTTATGAATAGTAATATCCACTTTTTGAAATTTTGTCAATTTTATTTTTCAAAATGGACTTCATTTTTGGATTCAAAATATCGAAATTAGCTTTGGGTGAAATTTTGGTAATTTTCGGATAACTTTCATATTTTGATGAATAGTGAAAATTACTAAATTTTAATTAAAAACAACTTTTTTAATCGAAATAATTAATAGTGATAAATTATTAATTTGAGTGGTTTTAAAGTATATTTAGAATATATTTTTACAATTTAATACAATTTTGGTCATTGGATGTAATTTCACATTTAAACCAGACATAAACATGTGTCAATCTTTTGATAGTTATTATCTCTTAAGAACACGCTATTTGTTTAGACGGCGGGAATTAATTTTTAAAATAATTAATGAAACTGATATGTTTTGAATTTGGTAAAATAGACATCATTTTTGAGTTCATAATATCAAATATAGCTTAGGCCTAATTTTTGGTATTTTTCTGGAAACTTTCATTTTTTTGATGAATAGTGAAACCACTAAGTGGTGGTTAAAAAAATGAATTTTTCATAAAACTTAATTTTACCGCTTCTGTGAATGGAATTTCAAAAATCCGAGAGACAGGGTTGATGTCAGTAAGTAAAATGTGGTTCAATGAGATGAAAATAATTTCTGGTGAATAGTAACTTTTTACTTTTTTTTTACCACGGTTAAAAGTAAATAGGGTAATTAAGGGTAAAAATGATATTATTATTACCCTAACACATGTCCTAATTCTATTGGATAAGTGTAATTCGACCAAAAACAACCTTAGGAATAAAATATGATCATTTAGGCCCACTTGGATTAGATTGGGACATTTATTATTATCTAATTCAAAGAAGAGTTAAAAGAGTTAAAATCAAAAGTTTATTTACTAAAACATTTTTAATATAGGGTTACACATAAGATAAATTCGATTGTAAATATTAATTATAAAGATAATAAGATTTCCTACGTAATGGTACTTTATTTATAATTTTTAGACATTAAATAATCTAATTTATTTATGACACAACGATGATGCAGTAATTATCTTATTAATGAAATATTGACATAATAGATGTTATAAATACCCAAATAAATGTAATTTGAGACTTTTTATGAATTAAACTAATTTTCTAGGTTAAAATGACATGTTAGTATTGATTTAATTAAATTTTTTCGAACTAATAATTCTGTTATGATTTTCACAAAAATCAATTGCTAAATTGTGTCAAAATTGACATAAAATTGTTTTTAAAACAAATATTATATTATTAATTGTTATTTTTTTCCTAAAAATCTAAGTTTAGGCCAAATTACTTAGATAAGGTTGTATATATTAATAATAAACATCTTGGGGTTCGTTTGGCTTCTTATAGTAAGTTTATTAACCTTATAGTATAAGAACACAAGAAGACACGGTAAAAGTAAAATTATTTAACTTAATGTTAAATCTAAATGATAAGGTTAAAAAAGGAACCTAAACTTGTCTAAATTCTATTGGATGAGAGAATTTAGACCCATCCCTACCTTAGCTGCGAAATAAATCAATCTGGAGCTATTTGAAACCGAATTTGACTTTATAATAAAACAATGGTTTTAGTTATTCCAAAGGTACCCCTCTCCTCCCTTATAAAAGGGAAACTCCTCCCCCTCTTCCTCACACAACATTGAGCCTTCAAGCTCGTCCATCCCCTGACAAATTCTCTTCTCTACTTTCATAGAAACATCCTAGAGGTTCTGGTCTTTCTCAAAGACCAATTTTAGTGCCCTAAAAGGATGTCTCAAAGAGGCGCTTCAAAGAAGAGGTAATGCCCGTTACAGATTCTTTCATCTTTATTTCTTCTTCCACTTCTTCTTATTTAGTTGTTTCATCGTGAAGTAATAACATCATTATCACTCATATACTGATATGTTATTATAAGTATTAAGAAACCCTATTTCACTATCTATCCATCCTACGGAAAACGAAATCATCGCGCATGCGTACGTACGGAATACCGTCTCCACGCCGTGGTGTAATCTATTTTCCACCACCACCTTACTTGGATGGGTATAATGGTGTAAATAATAACTATATATGATTATTATAAAGTGATATTGATTCTGAAATAGTATACATACACTTCAATACAATCCCACGATCATGAGAATGATATCATCGCTCGTGCGTACGTACGGACTACCGTCTCCACAACGCGATGAGATTCATTCTCCACGATAACCATTCATGAATGATTATAAAGTATATATAATAAGTAGTCATGAAATATATGACATAATAATACTACTGGATTTATGTTTATATATATTTATGTCATCTACTTAATTCCACTCAATTCAATAAGGAAACGAAAACAGCGTTCATGCGTACGTACGGCCTACCGTCTCCATGAACGGTGTATTTCTTTCCATTTATCGATCCATTATATATATGTATATTCTGAATATATATTATATATAAATCATGTTTTATATTCTGGAATTAAGTAATCATTATCTAAGTAATCATATGAATAATTACAAGTTAAAACATGAACGACAAATGAGACGATTTTACCCAAAACGCTACTTTAACATGAATTTACAAAAGAACGGGTAATATAACGTCATAAGTGAACCATATATGATATAATAACAATGAATATGATTCTTTAATAAGTCAATGACATTATTTAAATCATTATACCGGAGGTTCGGACACTTACGAAGCAAATCGGATCTAAGGTAAGGGAAATATCACAATCTCATTTTTATCCGAGATTGTTTATACTTAGGTATTTACTGGGGTTTATTTTATCATCCACATCCATGTTTCCTCAATATGTAATATTTATATCCTTATACAATAGATTATATCCAATTTTACCCTTCGGTGATTTTTTAGTAAAAGATATGAAAGGAATCTTTTGTCCTTTTTCGTACGAGGTACTTTTTTACTTTTCCGACAAAAGTACGAAGAATGTTTTTTTAACTTATCTGGCATGAATGGATTTTTAAAACATTATTTCCAAGAATATTCCTTTAAAAGTTTTCAAGTTTATTTTTAATCTACTTCTTTTAGTTTAAAGTTTTATGACATGTTAAGAAAGGAAAGTTGTTTTTGAAGAAGAAAGGATATTTTCCTCAAGAATGGAGTTCAAGTGTTTTATCAAAATTATTTTCCATCTTAGATAACAAAGGGTTATGTTTCTATCCCTATTATTAAATTTATTTTATTATGTTGTGATGGAATTATTTTTATGAATTCCTTTATCTTATATGAATTGTTTTATGATGTCATGTTGTTTAAGAATCCCATTTTTATTA
Organism: Viscum album; assembly: GCA_963277665.1. Taxonomy (NCBI): domain Eukaryota; kingdom Viridiplantae; phylum Streptophyta; class Magnoliopsida; order Santalales; family Viscaceae; genus Viscum; species Viscum album. The sequence continues at coordinate 1,529,663,004 of OY728146.1, read as the reverse complement.
CGTGGGTTATGCAATGATGTATGATTTAAGATTTTGTGGCACACATAATAATGGAATCATTATGAGATGGGTGGGAACTATATCTCCCTCCAATGCATTGGGTAAAGATTTTAAATCTCATGAGATAGACATGGATGGAATGGTAGGTTATACCGGTTCAGTGAAACAGGACTGAAACGAGGGTGACTCGGTTCAGAAAGGGACATTGTCCACTAAGATAGTCTTGGCAATGAGTCTTGACTAATAAGATATGATTCTCTATGATTATGTGTGTATGCCACAAAGTTTCATGTTTTATGTTATGATTATTGGGATTTCATTTCACTACTATGATTTATCCCATGTTATGAAATTATGCTCTCTTTTCCAGGTTAAGATTTCCAAAATGTTATGTTCTTATGAAAATGATGTGATTGATATTTCTTTTGTTTACACTTACTGAGCATTTGAGCTCACCCTTTTATGTTTTCTTTCCCCCAGGATATAAATAAAGGTTTTAGGTATAAAAAAAGGAAGATCTTTATGGTAGATGTTGAAGATCTTTCACCACGATTAGAAGATTATATTCCGAGTTTCCAAAGACACTAAACTATTACGATCCTTGTGTGTGTGTTTTTGTTATCTACTAAGTATTCCGCAAAAGTAATGTAATGTCCATGTACGTTAAGCTTTGGGTCTTTACAGTTGGTATCAGAGTAAAGGGTTAGTCAACCTTTGGAAACTAGGATGTGAGAACGTTAGTGAGATCCCTAGAGATATTTCTAAGATATGTCTAGGGATGTCTCTACGGATATGTATACGTATAGGATATAGTCCTAGAACTATGGTAACGATATTAGATTAAACCAAAGATGTTAGATATTGAATTTACTCCCCCTTTATTATGATTTTTGCCTCTCACACTATTCTTTTCGGGTTTTAGGAAATGGATGGAAACAAGATGATTCACGATAATGAAAGATATGATGGACAATGGAATGATATTCTTCATGAGCAACCAAATGAAATGGGATTTGGAAGTCCAAACATCATTATTATGCCGAATCAGCAATCTCATAATATGATCAATAAAGTAAAATTTGGTAAGTTTCCTGACTCGGATAATAAGAGAAAGATGGAGTTTCATGATGATCCTAGAGGAAAGAAAGTTCAATTTCCCCTATGTAAATCATGTGGGAAGAGGCATCAAGGGGAATGTTTCAAAGGAACTGGAAGATGCTTTGGGTGTGGAAAAGAAGGACACAAAGCCAGTAAGTGCAAAGGAAAAGGTTCAGTTAACACCAGGGATGAGGATAATGGTATTGCTATGACATCAACAATGGTTAAATGTTTTAAATGTGTAATGTACGGGCATTATGCAAACCATTGCCCTAAGGGAAATTCTCATGAAGAGAATCAGTACGGCAGTATGGGTAGTATTTATGTTGATGATGATGAATAGACTACAAATGATATGTGAGATAAAAGAATTGTTGAAGCTCGGTCAATGGTTTAAGAAGGTAGTGGAATGATTACATGTCTATCAAGTGTAATGTTGTATAAAGAATCTCATGGTACTATGGAATAAAGAGGCATCTAAGGATTGTTACATTGATGTCTTTCCTTGAGTTTTGAAAGTGTGTGATTAATTCTACCAGTGTCCATGAAAGGATATTCAGATATTTTTGGAATGAAGATGATATGCGCATAATGAAGGGATAAAAATAAAATGAAATGTTTGACAGTATTCATGAGCTCATGATTGATATAAGGACTAAGTGATATCATGGTTTGAGTATATAGAATTTTGAGGATTTTGGTATGTGGAAGGTGTTAACTTTTAACTGCATTCATGTTTTCACTAAGGTTCAATGGGTATTCAAGAGAATACATGATTAAGGCCTTTGAATGTTTGGAATGTGACCAACAAGACATATCTTATGATATATGGGGATCAACGATGGTATTAAATCTCTGGTAATCATTTTCACTATATTATAAGAGTGGACTGCAGTATTATGGATAAGCCTAAAGATTGGAATGTATTATGTTGGACATAAGTTAGTATTGTTTAAGGGTAGAATTTTTTTTCGATATTATTGATGGGATATTATAGTAATATAGTTTTAGAAAAAGGACAACCTTCAAGACGGGCGATAGCCCATCGCTTCGGACAAGGCTGTGGGAATCGAACCCACAACCAAAGTGCGACTGGCCTTTATCACCTACCACTGGCCTACAGGAAGTCCCTGGTTAGTAGAAACTTTATTAAGAGGTATGATATATGAAGTATAAGTTCATTTTTGGAACCATATACGATTAACCATAAGATGGACTTATAACTTTTGCTAACCTTTTTTTGAAAGAGATGGAATGACCCATCATTCTATCACATGATCTGCTAACACATCACGAATGACAAATTCAACTTCATTTATTTAATAGATGAAGTGGAAATTGTCCAAAGAACGACAAACGGTGAGACTATACCAAAATCACGAAAGTATTTCTTCTAATTCCAATTTCATCAACTTTAGGGAAATGATCTTGAAAACCAAAAATGTTTTCCTAGTGCTCTTATATCTGGTGAATCAGATGGTACCTTAGATAATCACAAATTTATGGCTTTGTGATTACTAGCTCTTCCATAGCCATGTTCTCTACCACTCTCCATCAGAACATGATGATTAGATTTCTCTTCCATATCCATATTTTCACCTATGTGGAAACCCAGTGATTAGATTATTTGGGTAACCGTTACGTTTCATACTTTTGTTTTTAAAGATTGGTTTTGGTATTCCTTTTTACGATGTGGGTTTCTATTAAAGAAACTTTTTAATAGTAAACCATTTATAACCCCGACGAATTTCGAGGGAGAAATTCATTTTAAGGGGGGTAGAATGTAACACCCCGAGATTTTATGAAAAATATTCTTTTTAATTTCATTAATGTCTTGTGTTGTACGCTACACCAAAAGAAGCTTTCACAACACGCATCCTTGACTTGTCTTTCATTACACGCAATCACGACCTTCCTCGATAGCGTGTGTAGTACGCAATACCGAGTTTCACTAAACAACGATTTGCTATTAAAATATTATTAAAACTAGCCGTTATGAATAGTAATAACCACTTTTTGAAATTTTGTCAATTTTATTTTTCAAAATGGACTTCAGTTTTGGATTCAATATATCGAAATTATCTTTGGGTGAAATTTTGGTAATTTTCGGATAACTTTCATATTTTGATGAATAGTGAAAATTACTAAATTTTAATTAAAAACAACTTTTTCAATCGAAATAATTAATAGTGATAAATTATTAATTTGAGTGGTTTTAAATTATATTTAGAATATATTTTTACAATTTAATACAATGTTGGTCATTGGATGTAATTTCACATTTAAACCAGACATAAACAAGTGTCAATCTTTTGATAGTTATTATCTCTTAAGAACACGCTATTTGTTTTGACGGCGGGAATTAATTTTTAAATTAATTAATGCAACTGATATGTTTTGAATTTGGTAAAATAGACATCATTTTTGAGTTCATAATATCAAATATAGCTTAGGCCTATTTTTTGGTATTTTTATGGAAACTTCCATTTTTTTTATGAATAGTGAAACCACTAAGTGGTAGTTAAAAAAAATGAATTTTTCATAAAACATAATTTTACCGCTTCTGTGAATGGAATTTCAAAAATCCGAGAGATATGGTTGATGTCAGTAAGAAAAATGTGGTTCAATGAGATGAAAATAATTTTTGGTGAATAGTAACTTTTTTACTTTTTTTACCACGGTTAAAAATAAATAGGGTTATTAAGGGTAAAAATGATATTATTATTACCCTAACACATGTCCTAATACTATTGGATAAGTGTAATTCGACCAAAAACAACCTTAGGAATAAAATATAATCATTTAGGCCCACATGGATTAGATTAGTACATTTATTATTATCTAATTCAAAGAAGAGTTAAAAGAGTTAAAATCAAAAGTTCATTTACTAAAACATTTTTAATATAGGGTTATACATAAGATAAATTCGATTGTAAATATTCATTATAAAGATAATAAGATTTCCTACATAATGGTATTTTATTTATAATTTTTAGACATTAGATAATCTAATTTATTTATGACACAACAATGATGCAGTAATTATCTTATTAATGAAATATTGACATAATAGATGTTATAAATACCCAAATAAATGTAATTTGAGACTTTTTATGAATTAAACTAATTTTATTGGTTAATATGACATGTTAGTATTGATTTAATTAAATTGGTTCGAACTAATAATTATGTTATGATTTTCACAAAAATAAATTACTAAATAGTGTCAAAATTGACATAAAATAGTTTTTAAAACAAATATTATATTATTAATTGTTATTTTATTCCTAGAAATCTAAGGTTCGGCCAAATTACTTAGATAAGGTTATATATATTAATAATAAACAACTTGGGGTTCGTTTGGCTTCTTATAGTAAGTTTATTAACCTTATAGTATAAGAACACAAGAAGACACGGTAAAAGTAAAATTATTTAACTTAATGTTAAATCTAAATGATAAGGTTAAAAAAGTAACCTAAACTTGACTAAATTCTATTGGATGAGAGTATTTAGACCCATCCCCACCTTATCTTCGAAATAAATTAATTTGGAGCTATTTGAAACCGAATTTGACTTTATAATAAAACAATGGTTTTAGTTATTCCAAAGGTACCCCTCTCCTCCCTTATAAAAGGGCACCTCCTCCCCCTCTTCCTCACAAAACTTTGAGCCTTCAAGATCAGCCAACCCCTGACAAATTCTCTTCTCTACTTTCATAGAAACATACTATAGGTTCTGGTCTTCCTCAAAGACCAATTTTAGTGCCCTAAAAGGAGGTCTCAAAGAGGCGCTTCAAAGAAGAGGTAATGCCCGTTACAGATTCTTTCATCTTTATTTCTTCTTCCACTTCTTCTTATTTAGTTGTTTCATCGTGAAGTAATAACATCATTATCACTCATATACTGATATGTTATTATAAGTATTAAGCAACCCTATTTCACCATCTATCCATCCTACGGAAAATGAAATCATCGCGCGTGCGTACGTACGGAATACCGTCTCCACGCCATGGCGTAATCTATTTTCCACCACCACCTTACTTGGATGGGTATAATAGTGTAAATAATAACTATATATTATTATTCTAAACTGATATTGATTCTGAAATAGTATACATACACTTCAATACAATCCCACGATCATGAGAACGATATCATCGCTCGTGCGTACGTACGGACTACCGTCTCCACAACGCGATGAGATTCATTCTCCACGTTAACCATTCATGAATGATTATAAAGTATATATAATAAGTAGTCATGAAATATATGACATAATAATACGACTGGATTTATGTATATATATATTTATGTCATCTACTTAATTCCACTCAATTCAATAAGGAAACAAAAACAGCGTTCATGCGTACGTACGGCCTACCGTCTCCATGAACGGTGTATTTCTTTCCATTTATCGATCCATTATATATATGTATATTCTGAATATATATTATATATAAATCATGTTTTATATTCTGTAATTAAGTAATCATGATCTAAGTAATCATATGAATAATTACAAGTTAAAACACGAACGAAAAATGAGACGATTTTACCCAAAACGCTACTTTAACCTGAATTTACAAAAGAACGGGTAATATAACGTCATAAGTGAACCATATATGATATAATAACAATGAATATGATTCTGTAATAAGTCAATGACATTATTTAAATCATTATACAGGAGGTTTGGACACTTACGAAGCAAATCGGATCTAAGGTAAGGGAAATATCACAATCTCAATTTTATCCGAGATTGTTTATACTTTGGTATTTACTGGGGGGTATTTTATCATCCACATCCATGTTTCCTCAATATGTAATATTTATATCTTTATACAATAGATTATATCCAATTTTACCCTTCGGTGATTTTTTAGTAAAAGATATGAAAGGAATCTTTTGTCCTTTTTCGTACGAGGTACTTTTTTACTTTTCCGACAAAAGTATGAAGAATTTTTTTTTAACTTATATGGAATGAATGGATTTTTAAAACATTATTTCCAAGAAGATTCCTTTAAAAGTTTTCAAGTTTATTTTTAATCAACTTCGTTTAGTTTAAAGTTGTATGACATGTTAATAAAGGAAAAATGTTTTTGAAGAAGAAAGGATATTTTCCTCAAGAATGGAGTTCAAGTGTTTTATCAAAATTATTTTCCATATAAGATAACAAAGGGTTATGCTTCTATCCCTATTATTAAATTTATTTTATTATGTTGTGATGGAATTATTTTTATGAATTCCTTTATCTTATATGAATTGTTTTATGATTTCATGTTGTTTAAGAATCCCATTTTTATTACGTGGGTTATGCAATGATGTATGATTTAAGATTTTGTGGCACACATAAGAATGGCATCATTATGAGATGGGTGGGACCTATATATCCCTCCAATGCATTGGGTAAAGATTTTATATCTCATGAGATAGACATATCTGGAATGGTAGGTTATACCGGTTCAGTGAAACAGGACTGAAACGAGGGTGACTCGGTTCAGAAAGGGACATTGTCCACTAAGATAGTCTTGGCAATGAGTCTTGACTAATAAGATATGATTCTCTATGATTATGTGTTTATGCCACAAAGTTTCATGTTTTATGTTATGATTATTGGGATTTCATTTCACTACTATGATTTATCCCATGTTATGAAATTATGCTCTCTTTTGCAGGTTAAGATTTCCAAAATGTTATGTTCTTATGAAAATGATGTGATTGATATTTCTTTTGTTTACCCTTACTAAGAATTTGAGCTCACCCTTTTATGTTTTCTTTTCCCCAGGATATAAATAAAGGTTTTAGGTATAAAAAAGGAAGATCTTTATGGGAGATGTTGAATATCTTTCACCACGATTAGAATATTATATTTCGAGTTTCCAAAGACACTAAACTATTACAATCCTTGTGTGTGTGTTTTTGTTATCTACTAAGTATTCTGAAAAAGTAATGTAATGTCCATGTACGTTAAGCTTTGGGTCTTTACAGTTGGTATCAGAGTAAAGTTTTAGTCAACCTTTGGAAACTAGGATGTGAGAACGTTAGTGAGATCCCTAGAGATGTTTCTAAGATATGTCTAGGGATGTCTCTAAGGATAAATATACGTATAGGATATAGTCCTAGAACTGTGGTAACGATATTAGATTAAACCAAAGATGTTAGATATTGAAGTTACTCCCCCTTTATTATGATTTTTTCCTCTCACACTATTCTTTTCAGGTTTTAGGAAATGGATGGAAACAAGATGATTCACGATAATGAAGGATATGATGGACAATAGAATGATATTCTTCATGAGCAACCAAATGAAATGGGATTTGGAAGTCCAAACATCATTATTATGCCGAATTAGCAATCTCATAATATGATCAATAAAGTAAAATTTGGTAAGTTTCCTGACTCGGATAATAATAGAAAGATGGAGTTTCATGATGATCCTAGAGGAAAGAAAGTTCAATTTCCCCTATGTAAATCATGTGGGAAGAGGCATCAAGGAGAATGTTTCAAAGGAACTCGAAGATGCTTTGGGTGTGGAAAAGAAGGACACAAAGCCAGTAAGTGCAAAGGAAAAGGTTCAGTTAACACCAGGGATGAGGATAATGGTATTTCTACGACATCAACAATGGTTAAATGTTTTAAATGTGGAATGTACGGGCCTTATGCAAACCAATGCCCTAAGGGAAAGTCTCATGAAGAGAATCAGTACGGACGTATGGGTAGTATTTATGTTGATGATGATGAAGAGACTACAAATGATATGTGAGATGAAAGAATTGTTGAAGCTCGGTCAATGGTTTAAGAAGGTAGTGGAATGATTACATGTTTATCAAGTGCAATGTTGTATAAAGAATCTCATGGTACTATGGAATAAAGGGGAATCTAAGGATTGTTACATTGATGTCTTTCCTTGAGTTATGAAAGTGTGTGATTAATGCTACTAGTGTCCATGAAAGGTTATTCAGATATTTTTGGAATGAAGATGATATGCGCATAATGAAGGGATAAAGAGAAAATGAAATGTTTGACAGTATTCATGAGCTCATGATTGATATAAGGACTAAGTGATATCATGGTTGGAGTATATAGAATTTTGAAGATTATGGTATGTGGAAGGTGTTAACTTTTAAATGCATTCATGTTTTCACTAAGGTTCAATGGGTATTCAAGAGAATACATGATTAAGGCCTTTGAATGTTTGGAATGTGACCAACAAGACATATCTTATGATATATGGGGATCAACGATGGTATTAAATCTCTGGTAATCGTTTTCACTATATTATGAGAGTGGACTGCTGTATTATGGATAAGCCTAAAGATTGGAATGTATTATGTTGGACATAAGTTAGTATTGTTTAAGAATAGAATTTTTTTTCGATATTATAGATGGGATATTATAGTAATATAGTTTTAGAAAAAGGACAACCTTCAGAACGGGCGACAGCCCATCGCTTCGGACAAGGCTGTGGGAATCGAACCCACAACCGAAGTGCAACTGGCCTTTATCACCTACCACTAGCCTACAGTAAGTCCCTGGTTAGTAGAAACTAGTTTTATTTTATTAAGCGGTATGATATATGAAGTATAAGTTCATTTTTGGAACCATATACGATTAACCATAAGATGGACTTATAACTTTTGCTAACCTTTTATTTGAAAGAGATTGAATGACCCATCATTCTATCACATGATCTGATAACACATCACGAATGACAAATTCAACTTCATTTCTTTTAGAGATGAAGTTGAAATTGTCCAAAGAATGACAAACGGTGAGACTATACCAAAATCATGAAAGTATTTCTTCTAATTCCAATTTCATCAACTTTAGGGAAATGATCTTGAAAAAACCAAAAATGTTGTCCTAGTGCTCTTATATCTGATTAATCATATGGAACCTTAGATAATCACAAATTAATGGCTTTGTGATTACTGGCTCTTCTATAGCCATGTTCTCTACCACTCTCCATCAGAACATGATTATTAGATTTCTCTTCCATATCCATATTTTCACCTATGTGGAAACCCAGTGATTAGTTTATTTGGGTAACCGTTACGTTTCATACTTTTGTTTTTAAAGATTTTTTTTGGTATTCCTTTTTATGATGTGGGTTTCTATTAACGAAACTTTTTAATAGAAAACCATTTATAACCCCGACGAATTTCGAGGGCGAAATTCATTTTAAGGGGGGTAGAATGTAACACCCCGAGATTTTATGAAAAATATTCTTTTTAATTTCATTAATGTCTTGTGTTGTACGCTACACCAAAACAAGCTTGCACAGCACGCATCCTTGACTTGCCTTTAATTACACGCAATCACGACCTTCCTCGATAGCGTGTGTAGTACGCAATACCGAGTTTCACTAAACAATGATATGCTATTAAAATATTATTAAAACTAGCCGTTATGAATAGTAATATCCACTTTTTCAAATTTTGCCAATTTTATTTTTCAAAATGGACTTCATTTTTGGATTCAAAATATCGAAATTATCTTTCGGTGAAATTTTGGTAATTTTCGGATAACTTTCATATTTTGATGAATAGTGAAAATTACTAAATTTTAATTAAAAACAACTTTTTCAATCGAAATAATTAATAGTGATAAATTATTAATTTGAGTGGTTTTAAAGTATATTTAGAATATATTTTTACAATTTAATACAATTTTGGTCATTGGATGTAATTTCACATTTAAACCAGACATAAACAAGTGTCAATCTTTTGATAGTTATTATCTCTTAAGAACACGCTATTTGTTTTGACGGTGGGAATTAATTTTTAAATTAATTAATGAAAATGATATGTTTTGAATTTTGTAAAATAGACATCATTTTTGAGTTCATAATATCAAATATAGCTTAGGCCTAATTTTTGGTATTTTTCTGGAAACTTTCATTTTTTTGATGAATAGTGAAACCACTAAGTGGTAGTTAAAAAAATGAATTTTTCATAAAACCTAATTTTACCGCTTCTGTGAATGAAATTTCAAAAATCCAAGAGACACGGTTGATTTCAGTAAGTAAAATTTGGTTCAATGAGATGAAAATAATTTCGGGTGAATAGTAACTTTTTACTTTTTTTTACCACGGTTAAAAGTAAATAGGGTAATTAAGGGTAAAAATGATATTATTATTACCCTAACACATGTCCTAATTCTATTGGATAAGTTTAATTAGACCAAAAACAACCTTAGGAATAAAATATGATCATTTAAGCCCACTTGGATTAGATTAGGACATTTATTATTATCTAATTCAAAGAAGAGTTAAAAGAGTTAAAATCAAAGGTTTATTTACTAAAACATTTTTAATATAGGGTTATACATAAGATAAATTCGATTGTAAATATTCATTATAAATATAATAAGATTTCCTACATAATGGTATTTTATTTATAATTTTTAGACATTAAATAATCCAATTTATTTATGACACAACGATGATGCAGTAATTATCTTATTAATGAAATATTGACATAATAGATATTATAAATACCCAAATAAATGTAATTTGAGAATTTTTATGAATTAAACTAATTTTCTAGGTTAATATGACATGTTAGTATTGATTTAAGTAAATTGGTTCGAACTAATAATTTTGTTATGATTTTCACAAAAATCAATTACTAAATAGTGTCAAAATTGACATAAAATTGTTTTTAAAAAAAATATTATATTATTAATTGTTATTTTTTTCCTAAAAATCTAAGGTTAGGCCAAATTACTTAGATAAGGTTATATATATTAATAATAAACAACTTGGGGTTCGTTTGGCTTCTTATAGTAAGTTTATGAACCTTATAGTATAAGAACACAAGAAGACACGGTAAAAGTAAAATTATTTAACTTAATGTTAAATCTAAATGATAAGGTTAAAAAAGGAACCTAAACTTGTCTAAATTCTATTGGATGAGAGGATTTAGACCCATCCCCGCATTAGCTGCTAAATAAATCAATTTGGAGCTATTTGAAACCGAATTTGACTTTATAATAAAACAATGGTTTTAGTTATTCCAAAGGTACCCCTCTCCTCCCTTATAATAGGGCAACTCCTCCCCCTCATCCTCACACAACATTGAGCATTAAAGCTCGGCCAACCCCTGAAAAATTCTCTTCTCTACTTTCATAGAAACATCCTAGAGGTTCTGGTCTTTCTCAAAGACCAATTTTAGTGCCCTAAAAGGAGGTCTCAAAGAGGTGCTTCAAAGAAGAGGTAATGCCCGTTACAGATTCTTTCATCTTTATTTCTTCTTCCACTTCTTCTTATTTAGTTGTTTCATCATGAAGTAATAACATCATTATCACTCATATACTGATATGTTATTATAAGTATTAAGAAACCCTATTTCACCATCTATCCATCCTACGGAAAACGAAATCACCGCGCGTGCGTACGTACGGAATACCGTCTCCACGCCGTGGTGTAATCTATTTTCCACCACCACCTTACTTGGATGGGTATAATGGTGTAAATAATAACTATATATGATTATTATAAAGTGATATTGATTCTGAAATAGTATACATACACTTCAATACAATCCCACGATCATGAGAATGATATCATCGCTCGTGCGTACGTACGGACTACCGTCTCCACAACGCAATGAGATTCATTCTCCACGATAACCATTCATGAATGATTATAAAGTATATATAATAAGTAGTCATGAAATATATGACATAATAATACTACTGTATTTATGTTTATATATATTTATGTCATCTACTTAATTCCACTCAATTCAATAAGGAAACGAAAACAGCGTTCATGCGTACGTACGGCCTACCGTCTCCATGAACGGTGTATTTCTTTCCATTTATCGATCCATTATATATATGTATATTCTGAATATATATTATATATAAATCATTATTTATATTCTGTAATTAAGTAATCATGATCTAAGTAATCATATTAATAATTACAAGTTAAAACACGAACGACAAATGAGACGGTTTTACCCAAAACGCTACTTTAACATGAATTTACAAAAGAACGGGTAATATAACGTCATAAGTGAACCATATATGATATAATAACAATGAATATGATTCTGTAATAAGTCAATGACATTATTTAAATCATTATACAGGAGGTTCGGACACTTACGAAGCAAATCGGATCTAAGGTAAGGGAAATATCACAATCTCATTTTTATCCGAGATTGTTTATACTTTGGTATTTACTGGGGTGTATTTTATCATCCACATCCATGTTTCCTCAATATGTAATATTTATATCCTTATACAATAGATTATATCCAATTTTACCCTTCGGTGATTTTTTAGTAAAAGATATGAAAGGAATCTTTTGTCCTTTTTCGTACGAGGTACTTTTTTACTTTTCCGACAAAAGTACGAAGAATGTTTTTTTTAACTTATCTGGCATGAATGGATTTTTAAAACATTATTTCCAAGAAGCTTCCTTTAAAAGTTTTCAAGTTTATTTTTAATCCACTTCTTTTAGTTTAAAGTTGTATGACATGTTAAGAAAGGAAAATTGTTTCTGAAGAAGAAAGGATATTTTCCTCAAGAATGGAGTTCAAGTGTTTTATCAAAATTATTTTCCATCTAAGATAACAAAGGGTTATGTTTCTATCCCTATTATTAAATTTATTTTATTATGTTGTGATGGAATTATTTTTATGAATTCCTTTATCTTATATGAATTGTTTTATGATGTCATGTTGTTTAATAATCCCATTTTTATTACGTGGGTTATGCAATGATGTATGATTTAAGATTTTGTGGCACACATAAGAATGGAATCATTATGAGATGGGTGGGACCTATATCTCCCTCCAATGCATTGGGTAAAGATTTTATATCTCATGAGATAGACATGGCTGGAATGGTAGGTTATACCGGTTCAGTGAAACAGGACTGAAACGAGGGTGACTCGGTTCAGAAAGGGACATTGTCCACTAAGATAGTCTTGGCAATGAGTCTTGACTAATAAGATATGATTCTCTATGATTATGTGTGTATGCCACAAAGTTTCATGTTTTAAGTTATGATTATTGGGATTTCATTTCACGACTATGATTTATCCCATGTTATGAAATTATGCTCTCTTTTGCAGGTTAAGATTTCCAAAATGTTATGTTCTTATGAAACTGATGTGATTGATATTTCTTTTGTTTACCCTTACTGAGAATTTGAGATCACCCTTTTATGTTTTATTTTCCCCATGATATAAATAAAGGTTTTAGGTATAAAAAAAGGAAGATCTTTATGGGAGATGTTGAATATCTTTCACCACGATTAGAAGATTATATTCCGAGTTTCCAAAGACAGTAAACAATTACGATCCTTGTGTGTGTGTTTTTGTTATCTACTAAGTATTCCGCAAAAGTAATGTAATGTCCATGTACGTTAAGCTTTGGGTCCTTACAGTTGGTATCAGAGTAAAGGTTTAGTCAACATTTGGAAACTAGGATGTGAGAACGTTAGTGAGATCCCTAGAGATATTTCTAAGATATGTCTAGGGATGTCTCTAAGGATAAGTATACGTATAGGATATAGTCCTAGAACTATTGTAACGATATTAGATTAAACCAAAGATGTTATATATTGAAGTTAATCCCCCTTTATTATGATTTTTGCCTCTCACACACTATTCTTTTCGGGTTTTAGGAAATGGATGGAAACAAGATGATTCATGATAATGAAGGATATGATGGACAATGGAATGATATTCTTCATGAGAAACCAAATGAAATGGGATTTGGAAGTCCGAACATCATTATTATGCCAAATCAGCAATCTCATAATATGATCAATAAAGTAAAATTTGGTAAGTTTCCTGACTCAGATAATAAGAGAAAGATGGAGTTTCATGATGATCCTAGAGGAAAGAAAGTTCAATTTCCCCTATGTAAATCATGTGGGAAGAGGCATCAAGGAGAATGTTTCAAAGGAAATGGAAGATGCTCTGGGTGTGGAAAAGAAGGACACAAAGCCAGTAAGTGCAAAAGAAAAGGTTCTGTTAACACCAGGGATGAGGATAATGGTATTTCTATGACATCAACAATGGTTAAATGTTTTAAATGTGGAATGTACGGGCATTATGAAAACCAATTCCCTAAGGGAAATTCTCATGAAGAGAATCAGTACGGCAGTATGGGTAGTATTTATGTTGATGATGATGAATAGACTACAAATGATATGTGAGATAAAAGAATTGTTGAAGCTCGGTCAATGCTTTAAGAAGGTAGTGGAATGATTACATGTTTATCAAGTGTAATGTTGTATAAAGAATCTCATGGTACTATGGAATAAAGAGGCATCTAAGGATTGTTACATTGATGTCTTTCCTTGAGTTTTGAAAGTGTGTGATTAATTCTACCAGTGTCCATGAAAGGATATTCAGATATTTTTGGAATGAAGATGATATGCGCATAATGAAGGGATAAAAATAAAATGAAATGTTTGACAGTATTCATGAGCTCATGATTGATATAAGGACTAAGTGATATCATGGTTTGAGTATATAGAATTTTGAGGATTTTGGTATGTGGAAGGTGTTAACTTTTAACTACATTCATGTTTTCACTATGGTTCAATGGGTATTCAAGAGAATACATGATTAAGGCCTTTGAATGTTTTGAATGTGACCAACAAGACATATCTTATGATATATAGGGATCAACGATGGTATTAAATCTCTGGTAATCGTTTTCACTATATTATGAGAGTGGACTGCAGTATTATGGATATGCCTAAAGATTGGAATGTATTATGTTGGAAATAAGTTAGTATTGTTTAAGGATAGAATTTTTTTTCGATATTATTGATGGGATATTATAGTAATATAGTTTTTGGAAAAGGACAACCTACAGGACGGGCGACAGCCCATCGCTTCGGACAAGGCTGTGGGAATCGAACCCACAACCGAAGTGCGACTGGCCTTTATCACCTACCACTGGACTATAGTAAGTACCTGGTTAGTAGAAACTAGTTTTATTTTATTAAGCGGTATGATATATGAAGTATAAGTTCATTTTTGGAACCATATACGATTAACCATAAGATAGACTTATAACTTTTGCTAACCTTTTGTTTGAAAGAGATGGAATGACTCATCATTCTATCACATGATCAGATAACACATCACAAATGACAAATTCAACTTAATTTCTTTAGGAGATGAAGTGGAAATTGTCCAAAGAACGATAAACGGTGAGACTATACCAAAATCATGAAAGTATTTCTTCTAATTCCAATTTCATCAACATTAGGGAAATGATCTTGAAAACCAAAAATGTTGTCCTAGTGCTCTTATATCTGATGAATCAGATGGTACCTTAGATCATCAAAAATTTATGGCTTTGTGATTACTGGCTCTTCCATAGCCATGTTCTCTACCACTCTCCATCAGAACATGATGATTAGATTTCTCTTCCATATCCATATTTTCACCTATGTGGAAACCCAGTGACTAGATTATTTGGGTAACCGTTACGTTTCATACTTTTGTTTTTAAAGATTGGTTTTGGTATTCTTCTTTATGATGTGGGTTTCTATTAAAGAAACTTTTGAATAGTAAACCATTTATAACCCTGACGAATTTGGAGGGCGAAATTCATTTTAAGGGGGGTAGAATGTAACACCCCGAGATTTTATGAAAAATATTCTTTTTAATTTCATTAATGTCTTGTGTTGTACGCTACACCAAAAGAAGCTTGCACAGCACGCATCCTTGACTTGCCTTTCATTACACACAATGACGACCTTCCTCGATAGCGTGTGTAGTACGCAATACCGAGTTTCACTAAACAACGATATGCTATTAAAATATTATTAAAACTAGCCGTTATGAATAGTAATAACCACTTTTTGAAGTTTTTTAAATTTTATTTTTCAAAATGGACTTCATTTTTGGATTTGGAATATCAAAATTAGCTTTGGGTGAAATTTTGGTAATTTTCGGATTACTTTCCTATTTTGATGAATAGTGAAAATTACTATATTTTAATTAAAAATAACTTTTTCAATCGAAATAATTAATAGTCATAAATTATTAAGTTGAGTGGTTTTAAATAATATTTAGAATATATTTTTACAATTTAATACAATGTTGGTCATTGGATGTAATTTCACATTTAAACCAGACATAAACAAGTGTCAATCTTTTGATAGTTATTATCTCTTAAGAACACGTTATTTGTTTTGACGGCGGGAATTAATTTTTAAATTAATTAATGAAACTGATATGTTTTGAATTTGGTAAAATAGACATCATTTTTGAGTTCATAATATCAAATATAGCTTAAGCCTAATTTTTGGTATTTTTCTAGAAACTTTCATTTTTTGATGAATAGTGAAACCACTAAGTGGTAGTTAAAAAAATGAATTTTTCATAAAACTTAATTTTACCGCTTCTGTGAATGGAATTTCAAAAATCCGAGAGACATGGTTGATGTCAGTAAGTAAAATGTGGTTCAATGAGATGAAAATAATTTTTGGTGAATAGTAACTTTTTACTTTTTTTTACCACGGTTAAAAGTAAATAGGGTAATTAAGGGTAAAATTCATATTATTATTACCCTAACACGTGTCCTAATTCTATTGGATACGTTTAATTCGACCAAAAACAACCTTAGGAATAAAATATGACCATTTAGGCCCACTTGGACTAGATTAGGACATTTATTATTATCTAATTCAAAGAAGAGTTAAAAGAGTTAAAATCAAAAGTTTATTTACTAAAACATTTTTAATATAGGGTTATAAATAAGATAAATTTGATTGTAAATATTCATTAGAAAGATAATAAGATTTCCTACATAATGGTATTTTATTTATAATTTTTAGACATTAAATAATCTAATTTATTTATGACACAACGATGATGTAGTAATTATCTTATTAATGAAATATTAACATAATAGATGTTATAAATACCCAAATAAATGTAATTTGAGACTTTTTATGAATTAAACTAATTTCATAGGTTAATATGATATGTTAGTATTGATTTAATTAAATTGTTTCGAACTAATAATTCTGTTATGATTTTCAGAAAAATCAATTACTAAATAGTGTCAAAATTGACATAAAATAGTTTTTAAAACAAATATTATATTATTAACTGTTATTTTATTCCTAAAAATATAAGGTTCAGACAAATGACTTAGATAAGGTTATATATATTAATAATAAACAACTTGGGTTCGTTTGTCTTCTTATAGTAATTTTATTAACCTTATAGTATAAGAACACAAGAAGACATGGTAAAAGTAAAATTATTTAACATAATGTTAAATATAAATGATAAGGTTAAAAAAGGAACCTAAACATGTCTAAATTCTTTTGGATGAGAGTATTTAGACCCATCCCTGCCTTAGCTTCAAAATAAATCAATTTGGAGTTATTTAAAACCGAATTTGACTTTATAATAAAATAATAGTTTTAGTTATTCCAAAGGTACCCCTCTCCTCCCTTATAAAAGGGCACCTCCTCCCCCTCTTCCTCACACAACTTTGAGCCTTCATGCTCGGTCATCCCCTGCCAAATTATCTTCTCCACTTTCATAGAAACATCCTAGAGGTTCTGGTCTTCCTCAAAGACCAATTTTAGTGCTCTAAAAGGAGGTCTCAAATAGGCGCTTCAAAGAAGAGGTAATGCCTGTTACCGATTCTTTCATCTTTATTTCTTCTTCCACTTCTTCTTATTTAGTTGTTTGATCATGAAGTAATAACATCAGTATCACTCATATACTGATATGTTTTTATAAGTATGAAACAACCCTATTTCACCATCTATCCATCCTACGGAAAATGAAATCACCGCGCGTGCGTACGTACGGAATACCGTCTCCACGCCGTGGTGTAATCTATTTTCCACCACCACCTTAATTGGATGGGTATAATGGTGTAAATAACAACTATATATGATTATTATAAAGTGATATTGATTCTGAAAAAGTATACATACACTTAAATACAATCCCACGATCATGAGAACGATATCATCGCTCATGCGTACGTACGGACTACCGTCTCCACAACGCGATGAGATTCATTCTCCACGTTAACCATTCATGAATGATTATAAAGTATATATAATAAGTATTCATGAAATATATGACATAATAATACTACTGTATTTATGTATATATATATATATGTCATCTACTTAATTCCACTATATTCAATAAGGAAACGAAAACAGCGTTCATGCGTACGTACGGCCTACCGTCTCCATGAACGGTGTATTTCTTTCCATTTATCAATCCATTATATATATGTATATTCTGAATATATATTATATATAAATCATGTTTTATATTCTGGAATTAAGTAATAATGATCTAAGTAATCATATGAATAATTACAAGTTAAAACACGAACGACAAATTAGACGATTTTACCCAAAACGCTACTTTAACATGAATTTACAAAAGAACGGGTAATATAACTTCATAAATGAACCATATATGATATAATAACAATGAATATAATTCTGTAATAAGTCAATGACATTATTTAAATCATTATACAGGAGGTTCGGACACTTACGAAGCAAATCGGATCAAAGGTAAGGGAAATATCACAATCTCATTTTTATCCGAGATTGTTTATACTTTGGTATTTACTGGGGTGTATTTTATCATCCACATCCATGTTTCCTCAATATGTAATATTTATATCCTTATACAATAGTTTATATCCAATTTTACCCTTCGGTGAATTTTTAGTAAAAGATATGAAAGGAATCTTTTTTCCTTTTTCGTACGAGGTACTTTTTTACTTTTCCGACAAAAGTACGAAGAATGTTTTTTTTAACTTATATGACATGAATGGATTTTTAAAACATTATTTCCAAGAAGCTTCCTTTAAAAGTTTTAAAGTTTATTTTTAATCAACTTCTTTTAGTTTAAAGTTGTATGACATGTTAAGAAATGAAAAATGTTTTTGAAGAAGAAAGGATATTTTCCTCAAGAATGGAGTTCAAGTGTTTTATCAAAATTATTTTCCATCTAAGATAACAAAGGGTTATGATTCTATCCCTATTATTAAATTTATTTTATTATGTTGTGATGGAATTATTTTTATAAATTCCTTTATCTTATATGAATTGTTTTATGATGTCATGTTGTTTAAGAATCCCATTTTTATTACGTGGGTTTTGCAATGATGTTTGATTTAAGATTTTGTGGCACACATAAGAATGGAATCATTATGAGATGGGTGGGACCTATATCGCCCTCCAATGAATTGGGTAAAGATTTTATATCTCATGAGATAGACATGGCTGGAATGGTAGGTTATACCGGTTCAGTGAAACAGGACTGAAACGAGGGTGACTCGGTTCAGAAAGGGACATTGTCCACTAAGATAGTCTTGTCAATGAGTCTTGACTAATAAGATATGATTCACTATGATTATGTGTGTATTCCACAAAGTTTCATGTTTTAAGTTATGATTATTGGGATTTCATTTCACTACTATGATTTATCCCATGTTATGAAATTATGCTCCCTTTTGCAGGTTAAGATTTCCAAAATGTAATGTTCTTATGAAAATGATGTGATTGATATTTCTTTTGTTTACCCTTACTGAGCATTTGAGCTCACCCTTTTATGTTTTCTTTTCCCCATGATATAAATAAAGGTTTTAGGTATAAAAAAGGAAGATCTTTATTGGAGATGATGAAGATCTTTCACCACGATTAGAAGATTATATTCCGAGTTTCCAAAGACACTAAACTATTACGATCCTTGTGTGTGTGTTTTTGTTATCTACTTAGTATTCCGCAAAAGTAATGTAATGTCCATGTACGTTAAGCTTTGGGTCTTTACAGTTGGTATCCGAGTAAAGGTTTAGTGAACCTTTGGAAACTAGGATGTGAGAACGTTAGTGAGATCCCTAGAGATATTTCTAAGATATGTCTAGGGATATCTCTAAGGATAAGTATACGTATAGGATATAGTCCTAGAACTATGGTAACGATATTAGATTAAACCAAAGATGTTAGATATTGAAGTTACTCCCCCTTTATTATGATTTTTGCCTCTCACACTATTCTTTTCGGGTTTTAGGAAGTGGATGGAAACAAGATGATTCACGATAATAAAGGATATGATGGACAATAGAATGATATTCTTCATGAGCAACCAAATGAAATAGGATTTGGAAGTCCAAACATCATTATTATGCCGAATCAGCAATCTGATAATATGATCAATAAAGTAGAATTTGGTAAGTTTCCTGACTCGGATAATAAGAGAAAGATGGAGTTTCATGATGATCCTAGAGGAAAGAAAGTTCAATTTCCCCTATGTAAATCATGTGGGAAGAGGCATCAAGGAGAATGTTTCAAAGGAACTGGAAGATGCTTTGGGTGTGGAAAAGAAGGACACAAAGCCAGTAAGTGCAAAGGAAAAGGTTCAGTTAACTCCAGGGATGAGGATAATGGTATTTCTACGACATCAACAATGGTTAAATGTTTTAAATTTGGAATGTACGGGCATTATGCAAACCAATGCCCTAAGGGAAAGTCTCATGAAGAGAATCAGTACGACCGTATGGGTAGTATTTATGTTGATGATGATGAAGAGACTACAAATGATATGTGAGATGAAAGAATTGTTGAAGATCGGTCAATGGTTTAAGAAGGTAGTGGAATGATTACATGTTTATCAAGTGCAATGTTGTATAAAGAATCTCATGGTACTATGGAATAAAGAGGCATCTATGGATTGTTACATTGATGTCATTCCTTGAGTTTTGAAATTGTGTGATTAATTCTACCAGTATCCATGAAAGGGTATTCAGATATTTTTGGAATGAATATGATATGCACAAAATGAAGGGATAAAGAGAAAATGAAATGTTTGACAGTATTCATGAGCTCATGATTGATATAGGGACTAAGTGATATCATGGTTTGAGTATATAGAATTTTGATTATTTTGGTATGTGGAAGGTGTTAACTTTTAACTGCATTCATGTTTTCACTAAGGTTCAATGGGTATTCAAGAGAATACTTGATTAAGGCCTTTGAATGTTTGGAATGTGACCAACAAGACATATCTTATGATATATGGGGATCAACGATGGTATTAAATCTCTGGTAATCGTTTTCACTATATTATGAGAGTGGACTGTAGTATTATGGATAAGCCTAAATATTGGAATGTATTATGTTGGACATAAGTTATTATTGTTTAAGGATAGAATTTTTTTTCGATATTATTGATGGGATATTATAGTAATATAGTTTTAGAAAAAGGACAACCTGCAGGACGGGCGACAGCCCATCGCTTCGGACAAGGCTGTGGTAATCGAACCCAAAACCGAAGTGCGACTGGCCTTTATCACCTACCACTGGCCTACAGGAAGTCCCTGGTTAGTTGAAACTAGTTTTATTTTATTAAGTGGTATGATATATGAAGTATTAGTTCATTTTTGGAACCATATACGATTAACCATAAGATGGACTTATAACTTTTGCTATCCTTTTGTTTGAAAGAGATGGAATGACCCATCATTCTATCACATGATCTGCTAACACATCACGAATGACAAATTAAACTTCATTTCTTTAAGAGATAAAGTGGAAATTGTCCAAATAACGAAAAAAGGTGATACTATTCCAAAATCACGAAAGTATTTCTTCTAATTCCAATTTCATCAACTTTAGGGAAATGATCTTGAAAACCAAAAATGTTGTCCTAGTTCTCTTATATCTGATAAATCAGATGGTACCTTAGATCATCACAAATTTATGGCTTTGTGATTACTGGATCTTCCATAGCCATTTTCTCTACCACTCTCCATCAGAACATGATGATTAGATTTCTCTTCCATATCCATATTTTCACCTATGTGGAAACCCAGTGATTAGTTTATTTGGGTAACAGTTACGTTTCATACTTTTGTTTTTAAAGATTGGTGTTGGTATTCCTTTTTACGATGTGGGTTTCTATTAAAGAAACTTTTGAATAGTAAACCATTTATAACCCCGACGAATTTCGAGGGCGAAATTCATTTTAAGGGGGGTAGAATGTAACACCCCGAGATTTTATGAAAAATATTCTTTTTAATTTCATTAATGCCTTGTGTTGTACGCTACACCAAAAGAAGCTTGCACAGCACGCATCCTTGACTTGCCTTTCATTACATGCAATCACGACCTTCCTCGATAGCGTGTGTAGTACGCAATACCGAGTTTCACTAAACAACGACATGCTATTAAAATATTATTAAAACTAGCCGTTATGAATAGTAATAACCACTTTTTGAAATTTTTTAAATTTTATTTTTCAAAATGGACTTCATTTTTGGATTTGGAATATCGAAATTATCTTTGGGTGAAATTTTGGTAATTTTCGGATGACTTTCATATTTTGATGAATAGTGAAAATTACTAAATTTTAATTAAAAACAACTTTTTCAATCGAAATAATTAATAGTGATAAATTATTAATTTGAGTGGTTTTAAAGTATATTTAGAATATATTTTTACAATTTAATACAATGTTGGTCATTGGATGTAATTTCACATTTAAACCAGACATAAACAAGTGTCAATATTTTGATAGTTATTATCTCTTAAGAACATGCTATTTGTTTTGACGACGGGAATTAATTTTTAAATTAATTAATGCAACTGATATGTTTTGAATTTGGTAAAATAGACATAATTTTTGAGTTCATAATATCAAATATAGCTTAGGCCTAATTTTTTGTATTTTTCTAGAAACTTTCATTTTTTGATGAATAGTGAAACCACTATGTGGTAGTTAAAAAAAATGAATTTTTCATAAAACATAATTTTACCGCTTCTGTGAATGAAATTTCAAAAATCCAAGAGACACGGTTGATGTCAGTAAGTAAAATGTGGTTCAATGAGATGAAAATAATTTTTGGTGAATAGTAACTTTTTACTTTTTTTTACCACGGTTAAAAGTAAATAGGGTAATTAAGTGTAAAAATGATATTATTATTACCCTAACACATGTCCTAATTCTATTGGATAAGTTTAATTCGACCAAAAACAACCTTAGGAATAAAATATGACCATTTAGGCCCACTTGAATTAGATTAGGACATTTATTATTATCTAATTCAAAGAAGAGTTGAAAGAGTTAAAATCAAAGGTTAATTTACTAAAACATTTTTAGTATAGGGTTATACATAAGATAAATTAGATTGTAAATATTCATTAGAAAGATAATAAGCTTTTCTACATAATTTTATTTTATTTAGAATTTTTAGACATTAAATAATCTAATTTATTTATGACACAACGATGATGAAGTAATTATCTTATTAATGAAATATTGACATAATAGATGTTATAAATACCCAAATAAATTTAATTTGAGACTTTTAATGAATTAAGATAATTTTCTAGGTTAATATGACATGTTAGTATTGATTTAATTAAATTGTTTTGAACTAATAATTCCTTTATGATTTTCAAAAAAATCAATTACTAAATAGTGTCAAAATTGACATAAAATAGTTTTTAAAACAAATATTATATTATTAACTGTTATTTTATTTCTAAAAATCTATGGTTCGGCCAAAGGACTTAGATAAGGTTATATATATTAATAATAAACAACTTGGGGTTCTTTTGGCTTCTTATAGTAAGTTTATTAACCTTATAGTATAAGAACACAAGAAGACATGGTAAAAGTAAAATTATTTAACTTAATGTTAAATATAAATGATAAGGTTAAAAAAGGAACCTAAACTTGTCTAAATTCTATTGGATGAGATTATTTAGACCCATCCCCGCCTTAGCTTTGAAATAAATCAATTTGGAGATATTTAAAACCGAATTTGACTTTATAATA
Organism: Viscum album; assembly: GCA_963277665.1. Taxonomy (NCBI): domain Eukaryota; kingdom Viridiplantae; phylum Streptophyta; class Magnoliopsida; order Santalales; family Viscaceae; genus Viscum; species Viscum album. The sequence continues at coordinate 1,529,639,088 of OY728146.1, read as the reverse complement.
AAATAATAGTTTTAGTTATTCCAAAGGTACCCCTCTCCTCCCTTATAAAAGGGCACCTCTTCCCCTCTTCCTCACGCAACTTTGAGCCTTCAAGCTCGGCCATCCCCTGCCAAATTATCTTCTCCACTTTCATAGAAAAATCCTAGAGGTTCTGGTCTTCCTCAAATTCCAATTTTAGTGCTCTAAAAGGAGGTCTCAAATAGGCGCTTCAAAGAAGAGGTAATGCCTGTTACCGATTCTTTCATCTTTATTTCTTCTTCCACTTCTTCTTATTTAGTTGTTTCATCATGAAGTAATAACATCAGTATCACTCATAAACTGATATGTTATTATAAGTATGAAACAACCCTATTTCACCATCTATCCATCCTACGGAAAATGAAATCACCGCGCGTGCGTACGTACGGAATACCGTCTCCACGCCGTGGTGTAATCTATTTTCCACCACCACCTTACTTGGATGGGTATAATGGTGTAAATAATAACTATATATGATTATTCTAAAGTGATATTGATTCTGAAATAGTATACATACACTTAAATACAATCCCACGATCACGAGAACGATATCATCGCTCGTGCATACGTACGGACTACCGTCTCCACAATGCGATGAGATTCATTCTCCACGTTAACCATTCATGAATGATTATAAAGTATATATAATAATTAGTAATGAAATATATGACATAATAATACTACTGGATTTATGTGTATATATATTTATGTTATCTACTTAATTCCACTCAATTCAATAAGGAAACGAAAACAGCGTTCATGCGTACGTACGACCTACCGTCTCCATGAATGGTGTATTTGTTTCCATTTATCGATCCATTATATATATGTATATTATGAATATATATTATATATAAATCATGTTTTATATTCTGTGATTAAGTAATCATGATCTAAGTAATCATATTAATAATTACATGTTAAAACACGAACGACAAATGAGACGATTTTACCCAAAACGCTACTTTAACATGAATTTACAAAAGAACGGGTAATATAACGTCATAAGTGAACCATATATGTTATAATAACAATGAATATGATTCTGTAATAAGTCAATGACATTATTTAAATCATTATACAAGAGGTTCGGACACTTACGAAGCAAATCGGATCTAAGGTAAGGGAAATATCACAATCTCATTTTTATCCGAGATTGTTTATACTTTGGTATTTACTGGGGTGTATTTTATCATCCACATCCATGTTTCCTCAATATGTAATATTTATATCCTTATACAATATTTTATATCCAATTTTACCCTTCGGTGAGTTTTTAGTAAAAGATATGAAAGGAATCTTTTGTCCTTTTTCGTACGAGGTACTTTTTTACTTTTCCGACAAAAGTACGAAGAATGTTTTTTTTAACCTATATGGCTTGAATGGATTTTTAAAACATTATTTCCAAGAAGCTTCCTTTAAAAATTTTCATGTTTATTTTTAATCAACTTATTTCAGTTTAAAGTTGTATGACATGTTAAGAAAGAAAAAATGTTTTTGAAGAAGAAAGGATATTTTCCTCAAGAATGGAGTTCAAGTGTTTTATCAAAATTATTTTTATCTAAGATAACAAAGGGTTCTGTTTCTATACCTATTATTACATTGATTTTATTATGTTGTTATGGAATTATTTTTTTGAATTCCTTTATCTTATATGAATTGTTTTATGATGTCATGTTGTTTAAGAATCCCATTTTTATTACGTGGGTTATGCAATGATGTATGATTTAAGATTTTGTGGCACACATAAGAATGGTATCATTATGAGATGGGTGGGACTTATATCTCCCTCCAATGCATTGGGTAAAGATTTTATATCTCATGAGATAGACATGGCTGTAATGGTAGGTTATACCGGTTCAGTGAAACAGGACTGAAACGAGGGTGACTCGGTTCAGAAAGGGACATTGTCCACTAAGATAGTCTTGGCAATGAGTCTTGACTAATATGATATGATTCTCTATGATTATGTGTGTATGCCACAAAGTTTCATGTTTTAAGTTATGATTATTGGGATTTCATTTCACTACTATGATTTATCCCATGTTATGAAATTATGCTCTCTTTTGCAGGTTAAAATTTCCAAAATGTTATGTTCTTATGAAAATGATGTGATTGATATTTCTTTTGTTTACCCTTACTGAGCATTTGATATCACCCTTTTATGTTTTCTTTTCCCCAGGATATAAAGAAAGGTTTTAGGTATAAAAAAAGGAAGATCTTTATGGGAAATGTTGAAGATCTTTCACCACGATTAGAAGATTATATTCCGAGTTTCCAAAGACACTAAACTATTACGATCCTTGTGTCTGTGTGTTTGTTATGTACTAAGTATTCCTCAAAAGTAATGTAATGTCCATGTAAGTTAAGATTTGGGTCTCTACAATACATCCAAGGCCTCATACAAGACATCTAAAATGATTAATGCCTCGGAAAAAATCATATATCAAAATGGAAAAGGCCTCGGCCAAGTCCACATATATTTGTTTCATGAGACCTACAATGCATCGAGAGGCAATATCTGGCCCCACCCATCACATACTAAGTCCAATGGATTTCTCATAAGATATGGGTGAACAAAATTATTATATACATTCAAATTGAAACTAACATATGAAATGTATATAACATTCCCCAATCGTTAAACATAAAAACTAACCATTCAGAGTAAAATGGTGAATGGTTTCAAGATAGCACATCCACAGTCGAACTAATCATAATCCATTCTATAAAAAATATTTGATGATATCATATGGTATAAACCTTAATAAAGTACAAGATTCAACAAAAACATTGACATATATGAAGATACTTTTAAATGAGTCTATTAAAGAAATATTTTAGGAAGTAATCCTTAAAAATTCCAAAGTGTTTCATACCACCTTGAAAAATTCAAATAATTATACATTAGAATATCATGAGAATAAGGAGAATAATTATATGATATTAAAAAGGGCAGAAAATACACCACAACAAATAAATAAGTGGTGAACAAGGCCTATATCTCATAAAAGATGAAGTGAGATGAGAAAAATCTTTTTTACATTAGAAAGAAAAGTTCTTTTGGAAAATAATTTTTATATGATACGAAATGAGATTATAAACATGTATATCACAAAAAATAAAATTTAGTTTCATTGAAAATATATTTTAGGCTTAAATAAAGTCTTATTGATGTGAAATCATTTCAAAATAGTTTTAAAGAATCTTTAGAAATAAAACATTTTAATGTAGTTTAAGGAAGACGTTAAAGGATTTTTAAGGGGAAATGATTGTTTTCTATAATAAAATAATAAATGATCCAAAATAAATTTTTCAATTAAAAATTTATTATTTTAGAAATATAAATACGGCATGAAACTGATTATAGAGTGAACATCAAAATATGTAAAAATCTGAGAATTTCCTTGAATAAAGCATGTATTTCAGGAATAATTTTTGAAAGAAACACTTCAGAAATATAAATACACATAAATTAAAGAGGGATTATGGTTGGTACACATATATAGGACATTAATTCCAAATTTATGAGGATTAAATAATAATACATAAGAATATCATTGAGGTGAGTAGAGAATAAGAGCAACATAAATAAAAAATGGTGGTTTAGGTATAAAATACTTAAAACTTTGTAATCAATTGAATTGTTTTCCCAAAAATTAACAACCATAAATGATAAATATATTATCATGAAAATAATTTTATTCATGATATGAAACATCAAGGGTATGTATACATACACCATGCACAAATAGTATAAGTGAATACATACTATCTCACAAAAATGGATGTGAGATGAAGAAATCCCTTACCTTAAGTCTGATAGTGTTCTTCACTTTGTCTTAGTTTCCTTGATAACCAAATTAAATCAATTAATTAATATTTATAGTACCTATTATGCATTTATTTTATTTATTATAAACTTATTGTGTTAATTCATGTCCATTTTGATGGGTTAAGGGGTTCAATTCCATTGTTCATGTCTGTTTGTTCACAATTGGTATACTTATATACATGAATGGGAAATCGTGTAAAATGAGGATTTTTGTATAGAATTGAAGTTATATGTTATTATTTAAAATCCTTAATGATAAGTGGTTGTAAATTTATTTTATTTACTTGGAGAGAAGATTAATAATTATATAAATTATTTAATGATAACTGTTTGGGTTAATTGGCGGTTTTTGAACACCACGAACTCAATTTGCTTAATAAACCAATACCATGTGTAAAAAATATATTTCAGAGTCATATATGTGACATAATACATATATTATAGTCCGGTTCAACAAAAATAATGGTTTCATGGTGAGGATTGGAGACAAAAATGGAAATTGATAACCCATCATCCTTGAGTGTGGTAAATTAGCACATCTCGGATGGTGTTTTCATTTTGAGTATACAAGAATAGGAAAGGAGAGATGATGAAAAATTATTCATTTATCACGATAAAATTATATTATATGTAAGATATTGGATTCATCAAAACATTTGGATGAAATTATAACAAAAATGAAAAAGGAAGGAGCTCAAAATAATAGAAAAGTTGATAAATCTTTTCAGAAATTCAGCAGCCTAACGACATCGCTTAAAATTACATAAAATATTTTGATGATATAAAAATGGTATCTCTTAATTATTAAATAATATGGATAATAAGGGGTATATTTAATGAAATATGCCAAAATAATACAATTTAAATGAAAATGAAATAACATAATAAGAGTGTTTGAATAGGAGAGTGATTTTGAGATGAAAATTCTACAGCATAACTTCTATGCAATGTGGTTTAAGGAAAAATTAAAAATAGAGGGGATAGGGGGAACCCATTCATAAATGAAACATAAAATAGTATAGGGAAATTATAATATGTAAATAAAAACATGGTAAGAAAACATGTAATACATACCACATAAAAGAGAATTTTAATGATAAGAAATGAAGAGATGTGTTTACCTCTTGAAGAAATATTATTTGATAGCCTTTTAGGGGAGAGGTTTTGGTATTTTTAAGATACCAAGGGCTAATGGACACGGGGGAGGATCTAGGGAAGATATTTTATCAGAATTTAGACAAGGAAAAAGGCTTTAGAGGATTGAAGATAAGAGGGAGTGAGTGGGGGTTTTATATTGGAGGAGAGTAGTAAATTTTGAATATTTTAATCATTATCTTATTAATTCCCAAAAGACAACCAATAGTTTTGATTTATGTGATCCCTAATAGTAATAAGTGCTTTTGAGTTCGAACTATGTGAGATTACATCTCCGATGATTTCATAAATATTTTATTTAATTTATAATTTGTATATTTGGTATTTTACTGTATTTCACTATTCATCCAAAATTCGAGCCTATCATAAATATCCCAAAAATTCACCATAAACAATTTTCAATGTGTAAAATTCAAAAATGAAATCCATTTTTTTAAATTAATTTTCAAAATATTTTTAATTTAATTTTTAAATTAAATTATCATTTATTCCAAAACATAACTTTAAAACTATAACTCATTTTATAACACATTAAGAAAATAATCAAGGTCCCATAAAATTATCTGATAACCATAAGACAATAAATTAACAGTTTATGAATAAAATTTATGAAAATACATTACCATTTTAAATTATTAAATTAATAGTAAAATTATAAATAAAATATTTGTAACCGGAAAAATACCAATACTTATACTATGATCATTTTTTCACTAAAAAGATGTCTAAATTGTATTTATAAATTAAAGGGTTATGTTTCTATTTTTGGGATGATTTACTATTAATTACTATTCATAAGGGTATTTTATTATTCATAAGGGTATGTTTCTATTCACCAAAGATTGTGTTTGTCTTATCATACTCTAAATATCTTACTGAACACAACTATGTATATCAGTTTTTCAAAATTTGAATCACAGAGCGGGAAATTTTTTGTTTACATGGAAAGGTTATAACAAAGTGGTGTTTTTGTAGAGACTCAATGTTTCATTCATTCAAGATTAAATCTATTTTTATTTTCATGGGGTGTTATAACTAGCACAATGATTAGTCTCTTTTTTAACTTGTTAAAACAGTCTTCATGTTCCTGATTCCAAACAAACATTACTCCTTTCCATGTCAGCTTTGTCATTAGATTTTACAATCATGAAAAGTTCTCCATAAATCGTCAATAATACCTATCTAGATCCATAAATATTCAGATCTCTTTTATAGATGTTGGCATGGGTCACACATCAAACACCTTTGTCTTGGAAGGGCCCATAGATATCCCTTTACTTGTGATAACATGCCCGAAGAATGATAATTCGTCTATCTAGAACTCACATTTAATGTACTTTTCAAACAATTTATCCCTCCACAAAGTATTTAACAATGTATTCAAGTGCCCCTCATTTTCCTCCTTCTTTATGGAGTATATCATAATAACATTGATAAAGACAAACACTAATTTTTCGAGGTAATACCTAAATATTCTATTCATTAAATTCATGAAAACTGATAGAGTATTATGGAGTCTGAAGGGAATCACTATGAACTCATAGTGTCCATAACTTGTTTTAAAGGAAGTATTGGGAATATCTTTCCTCCTCATCTTTAATTGTGGATATCCTGAATAATGGTGTAACAACCCGAATCTGGATCCACTCAACTGGTACCCCATACTCAGTTCGGAACATGACCTCAAGTGCGTTTCCCCAAATGCCAGAGGCTGCTGACTAGCAGTGAGGGCATTGGTGAGTCATTGGGAAAACTATGCCCTCATTTGGTAAGTTATACCAAGAATGGAAATAAAAGTCAATAGCGGAAGAAGTAAACATCATACAATAACTGAAACTAAACAGCAGAATGAATTTATAATATAATAATGAAGAAAATGATGCAGCAGGTACAAGTATCTAAGGAAAGAAGCATACACAACAACGTGTTGAAATACAACTGGGAACAATGTACTGAAAGTAAATAGCTACTCCAACAGCATCGCAAGCCTAGGCTTGGTCCTATTCTCTCCAGCTCCAACAAGCAATCATGTACCTGAAGTAGAAGGTCCACAATCCCTATCCAAACCTACAACCATATAACCTATTTGGGATGAAAAGCAGGACCCAAACAGGGTGTGAGACTAATCCCACTAGGCAATCACCACAAGATCTGTGCCCTACTCTCATTGAGAAATATAAAAAAAGTAAAAAAAATAAATGCAATAGAGAAACTAAAGTATGCTAGAGTAAACAAACCTACCAATCTATATTCACATTTATTTATTAATTTAACTCACTCATTAAATTATCAAACAAGGAATCTAGAAAACAACTCTATAATCTCAAGGAATAGCAAGTAACACAACAGGTATCACAACATACTAGCTAAACAGCAAGCAGTATAAAACTCAAGCTTGTTCTTTGTATTGGTGGACTCATAAAAACCAACCAAACGATAATCATAGTGACTCCCTGGGTGGCTCACACTGGCAGACCGTTCTAGTCAAGTAAACATACAAAGGCATAGACACACTGGGGAGCTCTCACCATCAATTCCCCTACGGTCTTGCAACGATAGCTATAGACTCTCTTAGAAAGAACTTATGTCTAATTCCCCAAATAGTCTTAATATGTAACTAAGGAAACTCTAATGAAGCACAAAGTCTCATTCCCATAGGTCCTGTGAACGATACTAAAATATAACAAACTCTCTAGGGAATCCCTAATTGTCAATTCCCCATTTAGTCTACCGCACTAGGTTCACACATCCCTGAGCAGTTTAGTCATGCGTAATCAACTGTTAGTAGCCTAATTATGCTCAAAAAACTACTTGGATAATAGAAAAAATTCATCAAAAGCATATAAATAGTAGGCAATACATGCAATCAACTATAACAAGGCAAGAAAGCAATGTAACAAGGTCTGCCTCACAGGCAACCTAATCCAAATGGCGATAAACAGCCAAAACAAGGAAAACACCCAAGGGGTGATCCTCAAGCATGCTAACAAGCAATTATTAATCATTTAATAACCTCAAGCATATAGGAAATCTAAGACAGATAACAAAACAGGATCAAAAGCCTATCCTGAGATACCCGATACATGGGTATTCAACACTTTTGCACCAAAAACACAAGGACATTAAATGTAGGGAAACAAACCACCTAACTCGATCCAATGAGGTCGATATACATGAATCACGAGACCTGATTCTCATTAGAATGGAATAGATATATGAAAACGCACAAAACCCTCAACCCCTGATAACTTGAGAAAAAAATTAATTGGGAAACAAATCTCTAGGAGAAGAGAGAGCTTACCGCTGTAGTTCCAACGCAATCGATGACGTTCGATTCGAACAATAGGGGACGGATCGGTGGCTCGGAGAAGATTTGTGGTCGTACCCTCACTCTTGGTCGAAGAAGATGGATAAGAAAACGTATTCATGGTTAATTCGCGACCCCGGTCCATTTAATGAAAAAAAAAAGAAAATAAATGGCATGTACTTTTGAAGTACACGGTTTGTACTCAGCTTTTCCGTACTCCACTTTAAGCAGCCTCCATATCACTCCTACACACCGTGTGTGTGGTCTGGACACGGCTAGCACACGGTCTCGAGTGGAAAAGGTGTACATGGCATGTACTCACAAAGTACACGGTGTGTACTTCGAAAATTTCCAGAAACTCATATTTTTCCAAAAAAAATACCAGAAAGGGAAAAACATACATGAAAAGAAGGTATGAGTTCTTACAAACTTCCCCCCTTATATAAATTCTTCCTCGAATTTCCCTAAAAAGGTAGCGATGAAGAAACCTCGAACAACTCTAGCCACTGTGATCACATATCGGCCTCCCTCTCCCAAGTCTCGTCCTATACACGGTCGTGCAACCATAGCACTCGTACCAGAGGAACAGACCGTCCATAGAGTACCTTTTCACTACGATCAAAAATCCTAATAGGATGCTCCTCGAACGATGAATCCTGCTCTCGCTCAACTTCCTCAGGTTGAAAAACATGAGACGGTTCTGAGAAATTGCGTTGAAGCTGAGAAACATGGAAGATGTCATGCATAGTCTGATATCTCTTAGGTAACTGGAACCTATAAGAAACCGGACCGACCCTCTCTAGAACCTCAAATGGCACGACGTATCTTGGTAAAAGATTGCCTTGTCACATGATCCTCTTGAGTCCCAACCTTGGGGTAATATGTAAGAAAAACTGATCACCGACCATGAACTCCAAAGTTCATCTCTGTTGATTGGCATAAGACTTCTAACAATACTGTGCAATAGCCATCCTCTTCTGAATCAACTCTATCTACCCTGAGGTCTCCTGAACAAGACGAGGTCCCAGAAAAGCTTCCTCTCCTACCTCCAACAAGCACAAAGGTGATCATCATGGCCTACCGTACAAAACCTCGTAAGGTTCAATCTGAATAGTCACCTAAAAACTGTTGTTATAGGAAAACTCCCAAAGAGTAATATGCTTCTCCCAAGAACCTACAAAGACTAGAATGCAAGCTCGGAGCATATCCTCAAGCACCTGGATCGTGCGCTCTGACTGGCCATCTGTCTGGGGATGGTAATCTATACTAAGAAGTAACTGTGTACCCAAGGCCCTCTGTAGCCTCTGCCAGAAATGTGACATAAAGCAGGAATCCCTATCTCAAATGATAGTACTCGGAACCCCATGCAATCACACAATATCACGGATGTACAATAGTCTTAGTTCATTAACACCAAAGGTCTCCTTTATCGGCAAGAAGTGAGCAACTTTCTTGAGCCTGGAAACAACAACCCATACTGTGTCGTTCTCTCTCGAAGATCTCGGTAACCCTATCACAAATTACATCGTGACATCATTCCACTTCCACTCGGGAATGGGTAACTTCTACAAAATCCCTACTGGCCGCTGGTGTTCCGCATTCACCTACTGATAGGTGGAACACCTCATGACAAAACCAGCCATATCTCTCTTCATACTTGGACACCAGTACTGGCGGTGTTGATCACGATACATCTTGGTGATGCCAGGATGAACTTCAAAAACTGAGGAATGAAAGTCTCACATCATCTCCTCAAGTATATTTGGTGGCACCCATACGCATCCCTGGAAATGCAAGATCTCATCCCCGCCAACTGTCCATCCTGGAAGAGGGTCCTCTCCTCAAACGCTTTCCCGTAGAACTAGTCCTTCAGAATCTGATAGATGCCTCATTAGAACTCAGCCGAGAAGTGTTGAAGTAATAGCTACTGAATATAGGTATGTCTACCCCTGTCTATCGTGAACCTCCAAAAGAATCTCATAGAATAGAGCCATAAAATGTCACTCACTGTTGGCCTCCTAAACTGCCTGTACCTAAGTCCTCCTACTCAGTGTGTCAGCCACATCATTTCCTTTTCCAGGCGTATAGGAAAGATCGTAATCAAAATATTGCTGGTACTCAACCCACCTCCGCTATCTCAGATTCAGGTCACGATGTGTGAAGATGTACTTGAGGCTCTAGTGGTTAGTATATACAACAAAATGATCTCCTAGAAGGTAATGCCTCCAACAACGCTAAGCATGAAAAATTGCAGCCAACTCCAGGTCATGCGTAGGATAGTTCCTCTCATGTGGCCTAAACTACGAAGATCCTTAGACAACAACATGATCCTCCTACATAAGCATTGCTCCAAGCCCGATGCCAGATGCATCACAGAAAACTGTGTAACTCTTTCCCAGCTCTGGAAAAACAAGAATCGGTGCTGAAATAAATCTCCCCTTCAGCTTCTGAAAGGATTAATCACAGTCTTATGACCAAAAAAACTTCACCCCCTTCTTAGTCAAGACCGTCAATGGTGCTTCTAAGCATGAGAAGTCCTGTATAAACCATCTATAGTAACCATCCAGCCCCAAGAAACTTCATACATCGAAGACATTATTCGGCTGCTCCCAGGTAACTACTACTCTCACCTTCTCTGGGTCTACTGATACTCCAGTCTCTAAGATGAAATGACCTAGGAAGTGACTCTCGTCCATCAAAAAGTGGCACATTGATAGCTTAGAATATAACTGGTGCTCCCTCATTGTACTCAAAATGATCTCAAGATGGGTAGCATGGTCGTGTCAAGTGTGAGAGTACACCAAGATGTCTTCCATGAAAACCACCACAAAGGAATCCAATTAAGGATGGAAAACTCTGTTCATCAGTTCCATGAAGACAGTTGTTGCGTTCATGAGACCGAACGACATGACATTATACTCGTATAGACCATACCTTCTCCTGAAGGCTGTAAGAGGTATATCTGATGGTCTAACGTGTAACCGATGATAACCGGACCTCAAATCATTCTTCGAGAACACTCGAGCTCCTCAAAGCTGATCAAAGGGGTCATCTATCCTCAGCAAGGGATATCGGTTCTTGACCGTCAACTAGTTCAGCTTCCGATAATCCACAAAATGTCGAAGGGTGTCATCTACCTTCTTCGCAAACAGTGCAGGCGAACCCCAAGTAGAAGTACTGGGTCAGATGAAACCCTTTTCCTGCATCTCCTCCAACTTCTTCTTGAGCACCTGCAACTCAGGTGTCGCCATCTTATAAGGAGTAATGGACACCAGTGCCACTCTGGGCATGAGCTCAATCGAGAAGTCTACCTCACGACCCAGAGGCAAACCTAAAAAGTCCTTTGGAAAGACATCCTGGAAACGATCCACGACTGGAGGAAAGTCTAACTGTGAAGTCCCATGGTCATCCAGATATAGACTATAAATCTGGGCGGTAACTCCGCCGAGATCATGATGCTCGGGTCCAGCTCTACCCGCTTGGACATCCCACTCACCTCTATGAAGAAAAGACCCGTTGTCTAGTTATACGAAACTCACCATGCGGCGATAGCAATTGACGACTGCCTGGAAGGGAACCAAGCAGTCCATCCCGAGAATGACATCATAGCCTGTCATCTCTAAGATATAGAGGTCCAATAAGAAGTGACACCCTGTAACCTCAAGAGGGAACTCGTTTCACTAATGTACGCAAGATTTCCTCGTTCCCAAGGGCGAGTTAAGAGTCAACATGTCATCAGATGAAAAGATACAGAGCCCAAGGCTCTCCACAATAGCAACAGAGATAAAGCTATGAAAAGCACCAGTATCGATAATAGATGAAGATAATACTGCGGCTACTAAGATCATACCACGAACTATAGAAGGTCCAAGATCCTGTTCCTGATGAATCTCCTCTACAACAAAAGTCTAGCCTGTACCGCGACCCTACGTAGTAGCCTGAGATCCCTGCCTTGCTCCTCCCTGAGCCTGACCACTGCGTCCACGGCCTCTACCCTGAACTGAATGACCAGAAGAACTCTAACCCCCAGTCTTCTGCGGAACTAGTAATCATGTTCCTATACACAGAGTCAAAACTGATCCTCCTTCACTAGTCGCTGGAAGGGGAACGTTGAAGAAACACTGCTGATGACCCATCTTGCCACAAGATTGGCACTCCACTAGGGTACCTCGGGCACTGAGGCTTCTTATTCCCACTCATTCCACACTGATAACACGTCACTTGGGTGCCAGAAGGAAGATCTCATCTTCCTGAAATAACACCTCACTTCCTCGGATCCCCTCGTGTAGACTATCGGTGGCGCTTCCTACTGTCTACCTGAAATGAATCAGCCCTGGATGTTGAACCGCCCTGGTCCACAACTCCAGTCTTAATCAGGTTCCTTTATGTGATGAGTTTCTGGTTACCTATCAGATTAATAGAAGTCAACTGAAATACATTCACCTGTGATCTGATGTCTAGTTTGAGGCCTTCCTCAAACTTCCTTGCTAAAAATAGCTCATTATTCCCCACAACAGGAGTGAAACACTGTAACTCAGTGAAGTGGGAGGAATACTCCATAACTGAGAGAGTACCACTACCACAAAAATGGGCATTCTCGGTGCCACCCTTTATGATCGCTAATGAAAAAGCGCTGATAAAGGGGGGGTACCTTTATCAACGCTAAAAAAAGGACTGATAAACATACCCACTTATTTACGCTTTTTTAGCCCTGATAAAGGTACCCCCTTTAACAGTGCTTTTTTAGCACTGTTAAAGGGTACCCATTTATCAGCGCTTTTTTTAGTAGCGCTGATAAATGGGGGTCTTCATAAATACTTTTAAAAAAACACTATTAAAGGGTCTACTTACAAAAAAAATCATTAAAAAATTTATATTAATATTTTAATATATAGATATAGTTATATTGATATAAATATAAATTGTATTTTTTAAATATAAATTTAAATATATTTTAGATAAGTATAAATATACAGTTACACTTAATATATAACATATTTATTGAAGGTGGATTATAAAAAAATTAAAAAAATATAATTAATTAATAATTTGATAATTATTATGGAGTAATAGTCATTTAATAAAAATTTGAAGACTAAAAAAATAATAAAAAATTAAAAAAAGATCGAAAATATATTGAAAACGCAACTCGAACTTCATACAGCCATAACTTTTGATCCGGGTGTCCGTTTGAGCTCTACCACATATCAAATCGAAGCTTGCGAAGATCTATACATCATTATGTCCTAAAGGGACCCCGTTCAAGGTTTTTTCGAGGGCTTAAAAGTCCCATAAGTCCTTCAAAGTTGAGTTTTTAATCGGGGTACCCTGGTTTTTTAACATTTTGTGGATTTTTAGCCTCGTTTAAGGGGGTATTATTGTATTTTTTTTGTGGTGACTGAATATATTCCAAGGTATTACATTCATATTGATATTATTTCTTTGAAATTTTATCGTTTTTTATATTGCAATACTATTTATAATCAAATATATAACTATATGTACTTATTTTTTATATATTCACATATAAAAATTTAATTATAAATATAAATAATAAAATATATTTACATATAAAATATATTATCTTTATCTAAATATTAACTAATATCCATTTTTTTAAAATACAAATATATGAATATTTATATACCTATATATTAATCTAACTATATATATATATATTAATATAACTACATATATATATTGATATAACTATAAATATATATATTAATATCACTATAAATATATATATTAATATAACTATATATTTATATTAATATAACTATATATATATTAATATAAATATATATTACTATACGAATAAATATAACTAAATATATATATATATATATAAACAAATAGATATATCACTAATAGGAGAGAAAATCAATATAGGGGAGTGGCAAAGGCTTCCGGCGTGCAGGGAGGGAGGTCTCGAGATCAAATCCGGGTGGAGGCAGGGACGCACGCGCATGGGTGAATCTTGATCTAGCGCTGATAAATGGTGGAGGGGTGTGTGAGGGGTGCTTTAGGGGGGTGTAAAAGCACTGTAAAAGGGGGGATCAAGTGCTATAAAATCCCCCTTAATTTTTTTTAACATTTATCAGCGCTAAAACAAAGCGCTGATAAAAGGGGTCTTTTATCAATGCTAAAAACAAAGTACTGATAAAAGACCCCTTTATCCATGCTTTGTTTTAGCACTGATAAAAGACTGCTTTTATTTGTGCTTTTTTGAGTGCTGATAAAAGGGGTCTTTATCATTGCTTTTTGGAGCGCTGATAAAGGGGACCCCCCCATCTTCTTCGGAATTTATAACACTTTTATAGCGCTGTTAAAGGCCATTTTAGAAACTGATAAAATCCATATTTGTATTAGTGTACCCTGTTGTAGGATCATGAACTCCATGGCTCTGTCAGTCCTTTGGGTCGCCGGGTAGAAGTAGTTGTAGAACGTACGCTGAAACTTATCATAAACCATAGCATGTTGGCGCCCTATCTCTGAAACCACATCCCACCATCTCTTGGAGGAATATCTCATCATATAAGTTGAAAGCTTTACTCTCCTTTCCGGAGGTGTCTCTAGATGCTCGAAGATTGATAGCATGGCTTCTAGCCATGACTCCGCGGCCTACGGTCCTCCATCCCCTTAGAACGTGGGAGGATGCTACTGCTGAAAAACATGCATCAGCTCTGCCATAGTTGGGGCAGGATGCTGAGCTCCCTGGAAGGTCTGCATGAATCTCATAAAACCCTCTCTGAACTGTTCATTGGAACCAGTTTCTGGAATCACTATAGGTGCCATGTCCGGAATGATAGGCGGAGCTACTTGTAGTCCCTGATCTACCATATCAGGTGTACAGTCATTGCCTGGTCCCTAATGTGCAACGGGAGGAAGTCTTGGTGCCATAGCTCTGAAAGATCAAAACACACATTCATTAACAAGGAATACAGTTGCAACATAAGAGAGTAAAACAGAACAGGAGGGAAAACCCTTTAAAATTTTGGAAAACATGACTACACAGTGTGTTGTACTACTACATGTCGTGTTTCTTAAATGTTTACCCTGGGTGTGTACCTTGGTCATACATGGCTGTGTAAACCACCCGGCTACACGTCGTGTTCTTAAACTACACGGCGTGGACTAACCCTTTTCTCCCTACCCGTTCACTTTTACATGGCTAAGAACATGGATTGTCCTAGTAGGAAACTACACGACGTGCTTTTCCACTAAACGGTGTGTCCTTAAGATCTCTCCCATGTCTGTGTCATTAGTCACACGGACTGGTACACGGACCACTACTACACGGCGTGTCAAAGGAGACATGGCATGTACTTGACATGCCTTACCTAGCCCGTGTTGTTAGTGAAACATCCTGATACACAGTCGACACTACACAACGTGTTCCAAACTGACACAACGTGTACGCGGAAGGATAACACCAACCCGTGTTGTTGGCTACACGGCCGGCTACATGGTCAACTATACACGGCGTGTTCCCAAGGGACATGGGATGCATGTGAAGGAAAACCCCGACCCGTGTTGTTCGTGACATGGCCGAATACTTATTGCAGACTACACGGCGTGCTAAGCTAGTACACGGTGTGTTCCTACAAGATTTTTTCCGGACCCCGTGTCCTTACCCACACGATCAGTGGCACGCCTAAAAACTACACGGCGTGTATTCATAAGGTACACACCGTGTATTCTGGGTTTTTTCGGATATTAACCTCAGAACTGCACTGAAGCCTAGAAAACACAGAAAACTGGCATTAAGGTGACAAATTCCGATCTGTGGGGGCCCATACTCCCCGCGAATCAAAGCATAGCATCATAACCATGCATATAACAAGTAAACATTATAACAAACTCACGACCCACCAAATTATGATCCTCGAGGGCCCATAACAATTCTAAGACCAAAGTTTGGTGTCCATGATAAAGAATCTTTAAAAAACGGATACCCTATCAACACAGCAGGTATTCTATCACAACAGCTATCAAAACAGCAATCATTGTCTATCACAAATTCAATCGCAGCAGCATGTAATTTCTAATGCAACCTTGATAGCATGGAAAGGCATGACATGTTATTTTATAACATGTTCCTATATGATTCATGAGATGGAATACCCTCATCTCATCGGGTTGCAACAAAATAGAACCACAATCATATAAACAATAACAACAAAAAACAAGTGCACCACCCAAAGGTGAAATCAATTAAACTGTAACATTTGCAAAACTTGAAAATTAAAATATTCAAGGTAATATGGAATTTTCTTTATACATGGGTTATAGAATGCCTGGGCACAGCTGTTTATGATTTACCTATTCCGTCATATCCCGGAATAATTTCGCTAAACAGTATGTCAATAGAAAAAGAAAGAAACTCCTCTGATACCACTTTGTAACGACCCGAATCCGGAGCCACTCAACTGGTGCCTCGTAACCGTTTCTCCACATGAACTCAAGTGTGTTTCCCCAAACTCCAGAGGCTACCGACTAGCAGCAAGGGCCTTGGTGATTCATTGGGGATATTATTCCCTTATTTGGTAAGGTATACAAATAAAGGAAATAACAGTCAATATTAGAAGTAGTAAACATCATACAATAACTGAAACTAAATAGCGGAAGCAATGTATAATATAATAATGATGAAAATAATGCAGCAGGTACAAGTATCTAAGGAAATTATCAAACACAACAACATGCTAAAATACAACTGAGAACAAAGTAATAAAAGTAAATAGAAACCCTAGCATCATAGAAATCCTAGGATCGGTCATATGCTCTCCAACTCCAAACAGTAATCATGTACATGAAGTAGAAGGGAAAAAATCCCTATCCACACCTACAACCACATAAACTATTTGGGATGAAAAGTAGGACCCCAACAGGGTGTGAGACTAATCCCAGTAGGCAATCACCATAAGATCTGTGCCCCACTGTCAGTGAGAAATATAGCAAAAGTGAAGGAAATAAATGCAACAGAGAAACAGAAGTACGCTAGAGTAAACAATCCTACCAATCTCCAATCACGTTTATTTATTAATTTAATTCACTTATTAAATTATCAACCATTGAATCTAGAAAATATCTCTATATTCTCAAGGCATAGCAAGTAACACAACAGGTATCTCAGCAAACTACCTAAACAGCTAGCAGTATAAAACTCAAGCTTGTTCTTTGGATTGGTGGACTCATCAAAACCAACCAAACGATAATTATAGTGACTATATGGGTGGGTCACACTAGAATACCCCTCTAGTAAAGTAAACATACAAAGGCACAGACACTCTGGGAAGATCTCACCATCAATTCCCCTACGGTCTTACAACGATAGATATAGACTCTCTAAGGAAGAACTTACATCTAATTACCCCTATAGTCTCGATACGTAACTAAGGACACTCTAAAGAAACACAAATCCCCATTCCTGTAGGTCCTGCGAATGATACTAAAATATAACATACTCTATAGGGAAGCCCTAATCATCAATTGCCCCTTTAGTCTACCGCACCAGGTTCACACAGCCCTGAGCAGTTTTGTCGAGCATAATCGACTATTAGCATCCTAAATAAGCTCAAAAAACTACTTGGCTAAAAGATAAAATGCATCAAAATCATATAAATAGTAGGAAATACATGCAATAAACTATATCAAGGCAAGAAAGCAATGCAAAATGGTTGGCCTCACAGGAAACCTACGATAAATGGCGATAAACAGCCAAAACAAGGAAAAACCCAAGGGGTGATCCTCAAACATGCTAAAAATCATTTATTAATCATCTAATAACCTCAACCATACAAGCAATCTAAGTCATATGACAAAACCAGATCAAAACCTTTACCTGAGATACCCGATACATGGGTATCCGACACTTTTTCACCAAAAACTCAATGACATTAAAATTAGGGCAACAAACCACCTACCTCGATCCTAGGAGGTCGATATACTTGAACCACGAGTCTTGATTCTCATTAAAATGGTTTATATCTACAAAAATTCACAAAACACTCAACCGATGATAACTTGACAAAAAAAGGAATTGGGAAACAAAGCTCTAGGAGAAGAGGAGCTTACCGCTACGGTTCCAACGCAATCGACAACATTCGATTCGGACAGTTGGTGACGTATCGCTGACTCAGAGATGATCAATGGTCGTACCCTTGCTCTCGGTCGAAGAAGCTGGAGAAGAAGACGTATTCAGGGTTAAGTCGCGACCCCGGTCCATTTAATGAAAAAAAATACACTGCGTGTACTTCTAAAGTACACGACGCGTACTCAGCTTTTCCGTACTCTTCTTTAAGTGTCCTCCACATCACTCCTACACACCGTGTGTGTGGTCTGGACATGGCCAACACACGGTCTCGAGTGGAAATGGATTACACGGCGTGTAATCACAAAGTACACAGCGTGTACATCAAAAATTTCCAAAAACTCCTCCTTTTCCCAAAAATGGCCAGAAAGGGAAAACCATACCTGAAAAGAAGGCTCGGGTTCTTATAAAAGGTCCAGCATTAGAGAAATTTCAGGCCCTACGAAGCTGATCTAACAAGTCATCTATCCATGGAATGGGATAGTTGTTCTTTATCATGATTTTATTGATCTCACGATAATCAATGCAGAGGGTCATTAATCCAACCTTAATCTTGATAAAGAGCACTGGTGCACCCCATTGTGAATCACTCTGGTGTATAAATCCATTCTCCATATTCTATTGTAACTACTTCTTAAGATCATCTAACTCTACGGTGTCCATTCTATAAGGATTCTCTGATATATACATATATCTAGGAATAAGTTCAATTGAGGACTCAACCTCTCCGTAATGAGGAATACCAGAAAAATCTTCAGGGAATACAATAGTGTAATCCCTCCTGATGGGAATGTCTTCATGCCTGATTCTATCCTTTTTCTAAATCATTTTAGCAAGATATGATTTCTCATAAATCAGAAATATCCACACTTGAGATGATGATTTTAATAAAGATCCATCTTCCTCCTTACACTTGTAATGAATTGGAGGATTCTTCGGGATGCAAAGATTGATCTCCCTCTCCCAATAATTAATGTTGTATTTTTTAATGATAGTCAATCCATGCCCAAGATAGCATCGAACTTCACTAAAGGATGTTTAATGAGATTTTCTAGGAGGTTCAATCCACAAACGTTAACCGGGGAGAAGTTATAAACCATGGATGAAATAATTTCCCCATTAACTATTCCCATAGATAATTTTTCTTCCAAATTTTGATGTGGTGTTTTAATATTTATACTAAACTTTCAAGATATGAAAGAATGTGCAGAACCAGAATCAAATTGTATGTTCACTATTCATGAATAAATAACTATTATACCTATCACCACATAGTTTTCTGACTCCACCTCGGGAGTAGTGATTTCAAAATCTCTTCCTCGTTTCCTTGGAGGTTGTTGTTGACTTCCTCCGAAAACTCATGGCATAGAGTAGTTGTTCGCATAATTCCCATGGTCTTTGTAGTTGTAGCACAATAGTACATGCGTAGTGTGGATCTAAACTTTCAATTGTACTTATAAATTAATGGGATTCTTCAAATCCCATTGGAATTTTTTAGCCATATGTCCCATATTTCCACATTTGAAGAAATTACTTTTTCTCTTTAGACAGTTTCCAGGATTCTTCATCCCACTATTTATACATGTGGGATGTTATAGGTTCATCCTATCATAGAATTTATTTGAGATACATACCACATGAGATTCCATTTTCCAATTTTTATCATTGGGCCCATGATACCCATGAGAGTCTCTGATCTCTATTTCAACATTTATGAAACAGCGTACTATATCCTCATAGTTTTGTAAGTCTCTAACCACTAGAACATTTCATATACTCAGCTTTAATCTGTAAAAGAAGCAATCCACCTTACTTTCGGTGTTCATGAGATAGCTAGAGATGTAACTTCCAAGACTTGTAATGTTTTCTTCATATGCTCGTATTGAATCATATTAATTATTCTTAAGTCTGAGGAACAGTCTTTCCATCTTGAGACAGAGGGTTCATAGAAAAATATTTACTAAAAACCATTCACTTGAATTCCTACCAATCCAAGGAATAAATTTCCATCGACGATTCATAGTCATCATCAGTGTCAACCACTGATCTACTTCCCCAAAAAACAATAGACCTCCATCAAAACATTCTCTTCTTCAAAGCACTGGATGATAGAGAATTACTTTTCAATGAAGTTAGTCCACTGTTCAGCGAGTAGGGGATTAGAAGATTCACTAAACATGGGATACCTTTACCACATGAAGGATTAAAATGCATATTTCTTTTTCCATTGAGAATGAGAGTGTTCCAGATGATTCAAGTCATTTTTTATAACTTGAGACAGCTGAGCATGTACTATCATGGCGTTTTGATCAAATAGTTCTACTCATATCAGGCATTTCATAATGGAAATCTTCACTATAATTACCCATCCCCAGAATCTCGAAACCAGTGCTTTATTTTAATACATTGAAATGATTAAAAGGAATCAATACCCGAAGGACCATTTTTTTTAGAAGTTTAGGAAAAACATATACATACATAGGTTCAACATTACAACTTGAAAATAAATACAACATATAAACTCCTTTGAAAATATCCAAAACTCCTATGTTATTTCAACTTGTCATTCATTATATACCACTTTGTGTCCTAGGAAAATGAAACATAAGAAAGGGGTGAGCTCAAAAACGTAGTAAGGGTAAGAAAACTAAATGAACACATCGTAAATGTAAACATTAAGGTGGGTGAATAAATATAAACACATTCCTTAAAAAATAAACATTAAAACATTATGGCAGGAATAAGAGATGAATAAATAATTTCATAATAAAACATAATCATGGGTATTCTACAAGATAAATAACAACATGAACAATCCATACTATTTTCATAATTATGGAATTCATAATGAAGGATAACATCAGCATACTATCAATGCCTCATGCCAAGACCATAAATAATAATTTTTTCATGGCCTTGTACAAAGACCATAGTTTGTCTCATGAGACCTACTAATCCACCGAGGAGTTATAGCTGGCCCCACCTAAACATTACTATGTCCAATGCTTTCCTCTTATAAATGGGGATAATCATAAATGACATACACATTCATATTGAAACTAACATATGAAATGTAAATAACTTTCCCCAATCATTACTCATAAACACTAACCATTCATAGTAATATGGTGAATGGTTTTCAGATAGCACATCCACAGTCAAACTAATCATAAAACATTTAATAAAAAATAGTGGATGATATCACAGGACATAAAACTCAATGAAGTAAAAGAATCAACAATGTATGTTGACATATATGAGGATACTTTTAAATGAGAACATTAAAAAATCCTTTAGGAAATAATACATAAAAATTCTAATCTACCTCATACCACCATGAAACATTCAAATCATAATCCATTAGAATATAATGAGTATAATAAGACTCTAGATATGATATTCCTACGAGTTGTACAAACCCAAAAACAATGAAATAAGTGGTTAACAAGGAATATATCTCAAAAAAGTTAATGTGATATCAGAAAAATCCTTTTTACTTTTTAAAGAATGGTTATTTTTGAAAATCATTTACATATTACATGAAATCAGTTTGAAAAAATGAATATCCCACACAAAAAAATTCTAGAACATTGAAATTAAATTTTAGTCATATATGATGTCCAACTGAAGTGAAATCAAGTAAAAAGTGTTCTTATGATTCTTTAGAAATAAAATATTTTAGAGAATTTAATGGAAAGTATTAAAAATAATTTTAAAGTAGAAATATTATTTAGTTATATTAAATTCAGAAATGATCCAAAAACATTTTTCATGATAAAATTATTTTTTTATAAATATAATGGTGGCTTAAACAGATTTTGGTGTAGACATGAAAATAGGTAAGAATTCAAAAAGATTCCTTGAATCGGGTTTGTATTTCATAAATAATTTTGAATGCACCTTTTAAAACATGTAACTCCCCATAAAATAAGGAAGGATTATGTTTGGTAAACATATATAGAACACTCACATAGAATTTATGATCATTGTATGATAATAAATAATAATTTTATTGAGGTAATTAAACAACAAAAGTAACCCAAATGGAATGGAGCTTCGTGTGGAAAACCCTCATCACATTATAATCAATCGATTCGAAAGCTCCAAAATTAATAATATTAAAATGTTAAATCTAATACCATGATAATAAAAAGATTAATTATATGAAAAAAATTAATGGGCAGTATACATACACCATACACATGTAACAGTAGTGAATACGGAATATCTTAGGAAGATGGATGTGGGATTAAGAAGCCCTTAACTTAAGTCTGATGGCGTTCTTCACTTGATATTAGTGTCATGGATAACAAAATTAAATTCATTAATTAATATTTCCCAAGAATATTTTTTATGTAATTTATTTATTATAGAATTATTAAGTTCATTCATGGACTTCTTGATGGGTTTAAGGGTTCAATTTTATTGTTTGGGAGTGTTTTATTCATGATTAGTATACTTATATACATGAATAGAGAATCATGTAAGATGAGGATTGTTATAGAGGATTGAATTTTTATGTTATTCAGTAAATATCTAGAAGGTTAAATGGTTGTAAATTTCATTTGGTTACTTGGAGTGAAGTTGAATCATTATATAAATCGTTTATTGATAATTATTTGGGTTAATTGGTGGTTTTTGAGCACATCAAACTCATTTTTCCTTATAAATCCAAACCACATGTACAAAAATATTACATAACCCTAGATGAGACCTAATACATATATTATAGTTTTTTTAACCATAATAATGGTTTAATGACAATAATTGAATACGGTAATAGAAATTGAAAACCCATCATCCTTGAATGTGGTAGATTACCACATCTCGAGTGGTGTTTTAATTTTTAGTATAAATGAATAGAAAATGTGAGAGGTTAAAAAATTATTACATTACCATTAATACAGTCTAGTACATGTAAGATACTGGAGTCATCACAAAATTTGTAAGAAATGAGAAGAGGAAATAGAATGAAAGGAAATCAAAATAAAATATAAGTTGATAAATCCCTTATAATAATCCGGCAGCCAAACAACGTCACTTAAAAATTCATAAAATTTATAGATAAGGGAAAAAGGATATCTAATATTTATTATATAATATATAAAGTAAGGGGATATTTAATTACATATCCCAAAATAATAAATTATAAATTAAATGATAATAACATAATAAGAGTTCTTGAAAAGGTGAGAGATTTTCAGATGAAAATTCTACAGCATAACGGCTATGCAACATGATTTTAGAAAACATTAAAAACAGAGGGTAAAGGGGTCAACCATTCATAGAAAACCCATAAAAAATATTTTGAAGGAGTACAATTGAAATAAGAACATGGTATGAGAACTTGAAATACATACCACATAAAATAGAAATTGAAATAAAATAATGAAAAAGAGAATTTACCTCTTGAACCCACCTCCATGAGAATCTTTTTAAGGGAAGGCGTTTTAAGATTTTGGAAATACCAATAGATTCATGGATGTGGGGAGTGACTATTGTAGGGTATTTTGGCGGAACATTGGAGATATTCATGTCTTATAGGAGTGAGGAGAAGATGGAGTGAGGGGGGTTTATAGTGGATGAAAGGAGTGAATTTTGAATACTATATTCATTATTTTATTAATTCTCTCGAGACAAAAAATAATGTGGTTTCATGATTCCCATAATAATTATAAGTTCGTGTGATTTTTATCCATGTGGACTTACATATCTCATGATGTCATAAAAAATTTATTTAACTGATAATTTGTATATACAGTAATTTACTGTATTTCACTATTCATAAAAAATTCAAGTTTTTTAGAAAAATACAAAAAAATCACCCTATCTATTTTTCAACATGTAGATTAAAAAAATGAAATAAATTTTTGGAAATAAATTTTTTATATATTATTAATTTAATTTTTATATAATATCATAATTTATTAAAAACAACTTTAAAACTATAACTCATTTTATAACATATTAAGAAATTAATTAAGGTCCCATAAAATAATATTATAACCAATAGACAATAAAGTAACAATTTAAGATTACATTTTATGAATATAAGTTTCCATTTTAAACTATTAAATTAATCATAAAATTGTTATTAAAATATTTATGACCTACAAAAATATCAATACTTATACTATGATAATGTTTTCTATTTAAATATTAATAAATTTAATTTACACATTCATGGGTGAATAATTTATTATTTTGGCTGATTTACTATTCATTAATATTCATTACAATTCATAAGGGTGTGATACTATTCACCAAAAATTATGTTTGTCTTATAAGACTGTAAATATCTTATTGAATTAAATCATGTATGTCATTTTTTCAGAATTCAAATCACATAGGTAGAAAGATTATATTTATTGGGATAGGTTATAACAAAGTAGTGTTTTGTAGAGACTTAGTATTTAATACATTCTATATTAAATCTCTTTGTAAATTCTTATGGTGTTTCATTCACATTCCCTATCACATTGATTGTTGGCATGAGTTGTTGTATTTCCATCCATCAATAAAGAAAAAGATCATACAATTAGTGGTCTTGAATAATTATCTATTGATCATAAAAAGGAATATTTGAACATAAAAGGATTAACTTTTAAAGGATATGTATATCTTATCTTTTGATTCCCTATGTTTCAGTCTAGGTTATTCTGGATTTATTTCTTAGCTTGTATTCTTATGGGATCTATTTTTTATTCCCTTAATAATGTTTTTTACTAAGCTCATGAATTTACCAATTCATATCCCTCAAGAGTGTGAAACCAAGAGAGATATAAGGACCATTTTTGTGCACTAGTTCCCATTCAGGTCTAGCTTAGAGTGGGGTTTTCAAGTTTTACACGTAGATACATCTGTGCTAGAGCTACCTCAAATTGTTTTTATCTAGACATGGATGTATTTTCTTGATAAACCACTTACTCTATACATACCAAAATTTAGGGGTGTTTTCTTATACTTAGTCTCATCATTAAGGTTCTTACTAAAGTGATCTATTACAAATCTCATAAAATAACTAAACTATCCTATAATACCATATATATTGACCCTAGTATTTTATATATATCATTAAATTATTTTAGGTGTAAATAAACATCATAGTATAATCCAAGGTTCGTGATGTCTAGTGTCATTGAAGACTAGGTGCATAAAACATAAAACATAGAAATAAAAAACTTCTTTATTTAATCTTAAAAAAGAGATCCTAAATTCCTTTGAGCCCTTACATATATATAGGGTACTCTGGGGTTCACATGAAAAAAGGAATGAGCTAAAATCTAATTAAGGTAATGAACAAAAAAATAAGTCCTTAGCACATGTGTAAGAGATTATTAAATAATGACATAAAATGGCATATAGAATCATAACATATAAACATGGGATTATATGAATATTTAATCATATAAATTTGGCTATTACATAAAATTTGACTTTATCATGATTCAAGGATAAGAGCCAAGACCATATCACATGGTTGCTGAATCCAAAGGGAACCTCCAAGTCCATTGAACATGGTAGAATAATCCAAGGCTAATAGACATGATTGTTGCACATAACATCTCATGAGACTGAAATTTAACCAATGCATTAGAGCACGATTTGGGAACACCCAAATTAATATGTTCGTGAATTTGATTTCCACATAAATAATTACACATAATCAATCATGCATAAACATAAGGGTGCCCATGGAAAGAAATGGGTATCACAATCATTTCATTAAGCATAATAAATGGGCATATCATGCACATTTCCTTGAAAGAAAAGAATTAAATATTACATAGAAATTTATAAGGTAAAAAGTCATATATCATGATAAGTGATGTTAGACCCAAGTTAAAACTTCTAAAAAACTATTTAAGAAACATTAGAATTTAAACATTTTACAGTGGAGTTAAGGATAATAATAAAGAGAATTTAAAATACAAAAGGGAATAATCCATTATGGAAAAACAAAATTGATCTAAGAAGTTTTTAATAACAAAATGATTTAATTTATAAATATAATTTTTTATTAATACAAAAGATAGGGTGCACTTGAAATTGGTTATGAATTCAGTAAACTCCCTTAAAACAGGGTTGCTTACTGGGAAGTAATGAGGTGGGAATAACTTAAAAACATGTATATCCCGAAAAGAAAATGATGAAAGGGTATTCTTAAATGTACATAGAATTTAGAATATTCATATAAATAGATAAGATAACTTCATTTTGGTAGAAATAATGATAAGGCAACCAAATGGAACAAAGGAGGTTCGTATAGAATTCCTTACAAATTATCTACATCATATTGGGTGTACCTAAGAGGGACTAATGAGAGAGAAAAAGGGTTTATCGTCACTTATACTTCATGATGGAAGTATGTGGGAGGTTTTAAGTCATACCCCATCTTTATGAATGACACAAAAAAGGGCATAACATAGATAACATTCTTGAATAAAAGTTAACTAGAGAGGATCCCTTACCTTAATTCTGATGGTGTTATCTATTTGATATTAATGACCTTAATAATAAAATTAGGTTCATTAATTAATAATTCCCGAACCAATTATATATTTAAAATACTTTTTATATATTTTTTATGTTCATTCATAACCTTTTTTATTTTTATTAGGATCAATTTCATTGTTAAGATCTGTTTGCTTCCTTGGTTTGAATGATTGATTCACTTATTCATGTTCAGACACACATGTATGATGAGAGTGGTTTTCCAGATTTTGGGTTATATTTTATTATTGAAAATTCAAAAGGTTACATGATTTAATATTTAATTTTTTCACTTGGAGTGATGTTGAATCATTTTTTTAAACATTAGTTACAACCATTCATGTTAATTGGCGGTTTTTAACCACAATAAACACATTTTGTTTTCTAAATCTAAAGCATGTGCACAATAAGATACCAAAACCATAGATGAGACATAATAAATATGTTGTGGTATTTTTAAACCATGAATACCATTTAGTGACTATAATTGAAGATGGTAAAAAAAAATTAAAAACCCCTTGTCCTTCAATGTGTTAAATTAACACATCTCTCATGGTTTTTTACTACAAGTATATAAGAAGTGTAAAAGAGGGATGATAATAACTTATTCTATTTTCATATCAACATTGTTGTACATGTATGGTACTAAAGTTTTTATAACATTTTTAGAAGGAGAGATAAGGATAAAAAATAAAACAAATGATTATGAAAAGAAAGTAAAATAATAGAAAAGTGGAATTTACATTTTGAATCAATCTTTCTTGAGATCCTCTTAAGGGGAGAGTATTTTGTCTTTGAAGAGGCTAAGGGATGTTGGGAGTGGCGGAGGATCTTGGGGAGATATTTGGGTAGAATTTAGGCAAGGAAAAAGGCTTGAGAGGAGTAAATAGATTAGAGGAGTGGCACATGCACCTCAGCCTAGTTGGTGAGGTATCCTTAAGTGCATCCATGAGACCCAGGTTCAAAACCCAGAAGACGCATATTTCAATGTATTGTAGTAGTATTTTATCAGAGACTATATCAATACAGTAGTAGTTATAGTGGAAGTTACTATAGTAGGCACTATGGAAGTACTGTTTGATACTGTAGTAGGTATTGTTTGGTACTATAGCAGCTGGAACTATTATCCTGGGGCCACCAATTTGGGATTAGAGTCCTTAAGTCCTTCTTGCCACCTAGGCCTACTAGCCACCCATTCCTTCACATCAATAGGTATTTTTTCCACCTTTATGTTCTTATGGACACCTCAAGGCCTTTTTACCACATGTAGTTACCCTAGATAGATTCCACAAAAAAAAGAGTATCCCTAAAGGAGGATTCAGAGGAGGAACACTCACTATAGCAGAACCAAAGGATTTTGAAGAATGAGAGGGTATGGCTGTGCCATTGGGACCAGCCTGTGCTTGCACGGGAATCTTAGCCAGATGGCCAGGGGAAGGTGGAGAGCTACCATCATGATGCAGATACTGGGTAGGGGCAGTTCCTTGTAGTTATAGTCTGGTTGAATTACAAAAGACCATTAGGTCATGTAATTCCCCTTACACGTATGGTCCATGTAATGACTAATCCTACAGGACTTGTAAGGGTTCCCCCTCATCCGTTGAAAGGAGGGTTATCAAAAATCAATAAAAAATGAAGGCCTTTGGGCTATTCGGGTGTGTGAAAATGGGAGTGTGGGAGGTTTTAACAGTGGAGGGGAGGAGGGTTTTCTTTATATTTAATTACGTAGTTTATTAATTTCACAGAAGACCAAAAATAGTGATGATTCCATTGCCAAAAACTGAAATAAGAGCATGTGAGTTTGATATTTGGGTTTTTACAACACTTATGATTTCCAGAATTGTGGATTTAATTATAATGTATTTATACGGTAAATTAATGTATTTTACATTACACAAAAAAATAAAGTATTTCAGAAAAATCACAAAAATTAACCATAAACGTTTTAGATGTGTTGCTTCCAAAAATGAACTCAAGTTTTCAGAAATAATTTTATAAATATTATCACTTTAATTTTTAATTAAACTCATAATTTACTAGAAAAATTCAAATTTTAAAGCTATAACTTATTTTATAATGCTTTAAGAAATACATAAGGTCTCAGAAATTTATCATAAAATAATAAGACATAAAATTATCAATTTATGAAAACATTTTAGGAATATTTATATTTTTAAAATTAATTTATTTATTTTAATTTGTTTATTTATAATGTATAAAAATATGATTACTTTTAATATGGAGATATTAGCACTTATAAGATGCCTAACTTTTCTTTATACAATCAAGGGTGAGGTTACTATTCTTTTGGACGATGTAATATTCATAAGGGTCTTATTAATAGTCAAAAGGGTAGGTTACTATTCATAAGTTTAGGTTACTATTCACAAAACAAAATCCCTATAAGACTTCAAACATATTACTTATCACCACCGTGTATGACATATTTTCAAAATTCAAAATACAGAAGGGTCAAAATTATGTTTAAAAGTCATATAACACATAGTAGACCATTGTGTCGCAATTTCATGTTATTATATGAAATAATTATTGGAAAGGAATTTCCATTGATAAAATAATGGGTTGTTACAAAAATATAAGTTTTACACATGTATTCCAAACTAATTACATTGTTACCAATTAATTAAGAATAAAAATAAAAATAATTTAAAAATAATTGAAATCTTTTCTTGATCAACAATTTTTATGAGAAAAAACATATTTTACCACAATATATTAGGAAAATAAATTTATGTGATGGATTATAATGAATATTATATAGTAAATATCCAAAAAAAACTATTTAACATTAATCTTATGTGTTTTCTTGTCATTAGATAATAAAAAATCAAATTTTATGCATAAAACTGTATTTTTATAAAAATAACTATTCTATCATATATTGGGAACATAATTTAAATTTATTTTTTAAAATATAGAAAATAAATTTTATAAAATAATATTATTTTACTATTTTATCATGTCAAATTTATCTTTGGGTTATTTTTTCATAATTTTCTAAAGAAAATAATTTTTCATTGAATAGAGAAAAATATATAATTTTAATTGAAAACTATCTTTTTGATGAAAAAATTATAATGTTATATTATTTTAAAAATTGGATTTTAAATTCACATTATATCAGTATTAAATCTATTATTCCAATTTAGGAAATTTTAATTTTTTTTTATTTTTTATATAAAAACTTTTTAAACATTTGATCATTTTCTTTTTAAAAAACCTTTTTTCTCATCCCATCAGCATGACTGATTTTAAATTAAAAAAAAATCAAATATATTATTGGAAACAATAAAATATATATTATATTATTGTATTCATACTAATTTATATTTTATATACAGTTCTACAATTTTTTTACCAAAATGAATATTCAAACCATTAAGAATTTACTACTATTGTAAAGGTTACAGTTGGTTTACATGAGGGATTACCAAAACAAATAAGGGTTAAAAATATATTAAATCATTTATAAAATGAATAATATGGACATATTTAGACCCTATTATATCTAAGGGTCGTTATTACTCCATTTTAGATCCCTCTTTCTTTAGAAAAACTTGGGTACAATGTTTTCTTTTAAAACTATTACTAGTGTCCAATCACCTCACTTATAAAATGTCACCCTATATCCTATATTATTCAGACCATAAAACCCTCATGGTTTATAAAATACCTACCTTAATAACATCATATACTCCCTCCCCTAATCATATAATCCTATGTTTATACATAATGAAAATCTAGTAAGGAATTTGATGAAACCCTAAGAAGGTTATCCGTAGAAATATGAACATTTTTTCAATGAAACTTTTTATTTTATATCTTCCTCAATATAATTGAATTCCTTTAAATTAATGTTGAAATAATACCCATAGTATATTATCTATACTAAAATTCTTTTTTTCTTATGTTAACTTTATAAAATCATCTATACTTCAATAAAATGGGTTATGAATTCATCATTAGTGTGTACGAAATACTACCTCCTCTCACAACGATTAGATTTGTTTTCACTAATGATTTACATGAAAAAAATAAGGAAATTTTTAATTAATATAGATAATATAAATGAAATATTTATGATATTAATTAAATATTTATCATTATGAAAATATAATATATCATTTTAATTCTTACATTTTCACTAATTGAAAGATGACAACGTTGTTTGTGCATGGGGGTGACCACCTTCATGAAGCAATATAACTCCAAAATTTCATAAAAAACACATAAAAATTATTTATAATAATATATAATGAAATAATATCTTATTCATGATATAATTAAATTTATGGAAATATATTATATCCCTTACCCCATTCTCTTAATGTTATTCGAAAAATGGATATGTTACTAATGTGTATGCACGACCTACCATCTCGATAAACATAACATTATCCATTTCTTAAAACCATCATTCAGGGTTGGTCATAAAATTATTATTTATCTATAAATAATTTAATACTATCATTTTTTTTATTTTTTAAATGATTAAACAAAAATATAACTAAGAATAATGAAAATAACAATTCAAAACAAGTAGGAAAAAAGGGGTTATTACCTGTATCATAATTATAATATGGAATTGATTATAAATGAATAATTAATGGTCATAATTAAATATTATTTATTTTTATAGAAATATTTATTGATTAATAGTATATTAATATAAACCTTATATTAATTATACAAGAGTTTTTACATGCACAATGGTAGTTGATACCAATGGTAAGAGATATTCATTGTCTCTTTAATTTCAGGAGACCTAAAAAATTCCTCGATTATTTATTTTTTGTGCCATTTTAAATTTTATATTATTTATACCCTCATTTTCATGATTATAAATGTTTCATTTTATGTTATTCCCTATTGTTGATTACAATTCAAAAGACAATTTAAGTGGTAATAGATTTCCATGTAACTTTTATATTCGACGAGACACAAGCCATATTAACCATATGGGGTTCATGTAGTGTATATAGTATGTAGGAATATTTTTTATTATTTTTACATTAAATTATGTGTATTTACATTTCAATTTTATTATATCTAATTAATTGGGATTAGGATCAAATATTACCTCACTCATAAGGGATGTTTGTCTTAATTTTACTTATTTAAGATATATGTTATATTATCAACCTAAATTTTATTTAGGTGGTGTATATAATTCTATTTTGACATGTAATAACATGAATTTATTTATTGTAATGATATTTTTACTTCCATTTATCATTATTTTTTCATGAGTATTTGGATTCAATGTTATAAAAATGGTAAGGGTTTAATGTTACAACCATATAATTTATTGAGTTTTCTCATGATTAGGATTAAAATTATAAAATCATATGATATATCCTGAAATAAACATATATATATATTTAATTTTTAATACATGTTTTAAATTCATTTCTCTATCTTTAAATACACTATAAGTCAAAATCGTGTCGGTAGGAAAATCGTCATTATATATTTTTTTGCTCGAAAAACCTATTTCTTCCAAAACCATTTTTTCAATAAATGTTTTATAAAATAGTGTATATTATTTAAATGAAAAATTAAATATATTTTTACTCATTTTTTAATTTTAAAATAGTTTTTTGTATGAAATATTTTTTTCATTTTACAAATAGCCACTATTTTAATTTTAAAAAAAATGAGCATGGAATATTTTTTAATCATATATGACATAGAAAGTGATTCCCTCTTTCATAAGAACTATTTTAATTGATGATTACATTATATTTTTCCATGGTTATTTTCAATGAAAACAATTTTCATGATTTTTTATGTTTTAGACATTATTTTACATAGTTATAAGGATATATTCCACAAAAACAATTTAAAGATTTTTAAATTCTAAATTTATAAGATAAAATTTTTATTTTTAAGAAAATTAATTTCAAAAATATTTTATAATTTTTAGTTTTAGAAATTATTTTCAATGTACGGATATTTTTCTCATGAAACGTTCCAAGTTTTTTTTCTATTGAGAACATTCTCTATTTAATAAGAAATCACTTGAGGTTACATATATTTATTGGTGATATTATACAAATATAAAATTATTTTTATTTTTATTGATATAATATGTTTATAATAAGGTGATGTTGATGAATATTTTTTTCTCTTAAATGGGTTATAAAATGATATAACTATTTGGAATCCCGCTTACATTCCCAGGTTATGATATGGTGAATTAATGAAATTATTATTAAAATTCTCTCTTTTACACAACTAATGATGTCATATAATTTTTATAAATATAATTTAATTTAATTTTCTATGATATGATGAATTTTTTATGATCATGTAGAATATTTATGTATAGTTTTAGTTATGTGGTAATTGTTACATTATAACCAATGATGGTGGTTATGTTATAACCATGGATGCTTTTTACATTATAAACATATTTTATTTGGACCTATGTCTCTCTATAATTCATTAGGTAATTATTTTTATATAATTATATATATGGGGTAGGAATGGGGAGTTAACTCGGTTCAATAAGGTTCTTTTCTACTATGACGGTTATGGGAGTGAGCCTCGAAAATTGTGATGGTTTGGAGAGTGAACTAATTATACAATGATAGACTTAGTAGTGATCCATGACTAATATTTAATTTATTCTCTATAATTATGTATATTCCACAATTCAATGTCTTCTTCCAAAGTTATGATCTTGTTGATCATGTTCTCTGATTTACATATGATTCATTTCTTATGAAATGGCACACATTATTCCTTGAATCAACAATCAGATCCTTGAGATGTAGGGTATGGTTTTCATAGGTTATTCCAATATTCTCTTAATCTAGTGTTCATTTCATTTTTACATATCACTCTTTTTTTCACTTGATTATAATCTGAGTACACAATTTCATATGTTTCTTTTCCCCATATTATAAAGAAATTTTTGATGTAGGTTATTTTTGGGAATAGTTATAGGGAATAATATCTCTATGAGAGATGTTGAATATCCTTCAATAAATTATAATATTTTATACATTTTCTTGATATAGACTAAACTATTACATTCATTAGTCGTGTTTTTTTGTAATGTTAAAAAATTCATCTCAAAATATCTAATATTCATATACAAAAATCCCATTTTTCTATGTTTGTTAACATAGGAATTGTATAGTCAATATTTTGAAACTATGATGATAAAAAATAAATTATTTCCCTATATATTTTTCTATTGATATGTCTATGGATACACATAAATATAATTCTAAGAGTGAAATAATTTATAGGAATATTTCTAATAAATTTGTGTAGTGAATAGAGAATGTGGTTTACATGAAATGTCTTCCAAATCTAGACAATACAAGTGGATGTTGAATTGGGACAGAGTTACTTAGGGTTAATAAATCCAAAAATTATAACACGATATGCAATCGATCATCACCTAGTGCATGATAATGGGATTTTCTACACAACTAGTTTTACAATTTTTAGGGTTATACTTTAGATATTCACAAACTCATTACAATTAATCATTATTGATTTAAATATATAATGAAAATTAATGACCTAGAATAAAACTATGGTGTCATAGATTAATAATACACTATAATTTTTTAGACATTATATATGGGATTATCATTGATAAAATGGTTCTCTTTGGTTTTAGTCAGTGTAGGAAACCCAAAGGAACTAAAAAAATGATGAATATAATATAAAATTTCATTATGATAATCTAAATGGGATTATAACTTGAGTAATAAAAATTATTATAAATTATAATCTGTTTTCACGTAACATGATTAAAAACAATGGAAATGAATAATATTATACTCATCTATGAATATAATGATAGAGTTGGCTAATATTTAGTAGAGTACGGACAATTGAGGAAAGAGGATTCAGTTTCCTACATGTTGGGAATATGGAATAAAGAACTCTAGGGAATGCCTCATTGGTTTGAAAATTTTTCTTCATTGTGGAAAATGTTGTCATAAATTAACTTCAAATAGAATAGGAAAATATCGTAAATTGTAGTGGATGAGAAGAATGGTATACATAAGGTTTCATTGATTACTGAACGTTTTAAAATTAGAATGTGTTGGAATATAAAAATATTTTTCCTAAGGGGAGAGCTCATGAAGATAATTATAAATAATGTGCTTGTAATGGTTATATTTTTTTATAATTATGAGACTACAAATTACATATTAAAAGAAGTAAGTGTTAAGTAGTAAGATATATGAATCCTTGTTAATGTTTTTTGAAAGATGTGAAGTGACTACTTAATGGAATTAAATAATTATATTATATGAATTAGGAAATATATAAGTATTTTTCAGAATAACATTTTCATTAATGATATGAATTAATATGTTAAATAGTAATAATGACATTGAAAAATGATTTATTTACATGGATATATTTTATAGAATAACATTATTATGGGAAGACAACAATTATTTTGTTCGTAATGATGAGAAAATGGTTTTTAGTTTAGATAGTGAGATTATTGATTTAGATAAAGTAAATTGGATATTATTTATGAACTCAAAACTGATTTTTGATTTTTTGACAAGGTGGTTTATGTTATCATTAATATTGTTTAACAATTTATCGGTTATGTAGAATATGATCAATAATATATGGGTTTTTAGTAGAATATAGAATAATTAATGTTTTTATTGTGTTTTTATTGAATTTTTGGTTATTTACAAGCTTCGGGAAAACTTATAACCATGTTGTTGACATATTTGAAAAGTGACCATTAATAGATGCTTAATTATATTTTGAGCATTAATGTTGTGTTTGGTAATATTAGTGGCCTTATTTATAGATATTAAATTTTGTAATACTCATAAGTATAACCATTTATTTAATGGTTTATGTTGAACGTTATATGGGGTTTTAAATTTTATTTTATTACATACAAATATCAGTATTTATTTATATTGGATAACTAGGGAAACCTTATTTAACTAGAGATGAAATGAATGACTTAAAATTACTTTATGGATTGTATTTAGTTCTTCATACAAGAAAAAACTTATTTTATAGGTAGATTCATTAAGTGGATATTTAATTAGGGATAAAAAAATGATCAAATTTGCCCTACAAAATAAAACAATATCATGTAAATATATTTTCATATGTTCTTAGTAAAAATGGAAATGGATTCCTCCAATATTAGGAAAATGATATTGAACTAAAATTTTGTCCTTATATAATCAATTTTTATTATATCAATGAACCCTTTCACACTACTTTGTTTTCATTTTTTTGAGTCATTAATATTCTCGACATCACTGACTTTCTTGTGATCACTGATCTCTATCACTTTGTATAATTATTTACTCTACCCTTCCAGGTCAGTATCCTTATTTTCCAACTATGTTATCCTCTATTTAAATCTAGTAAATATTATCCATGATGATTTTCTCAAATTCCATTATCTTTTTTAGTATTATTTTTTATAAACATTTCTAATTATGTGGGTATTTATGATCGAATTTTAAAATATTAAACCTTTTATAACCAAGATAAATTTTGAGGATGAAATTCATTTTAAGTGGGGTAAAATGTAACACACTGTAATTTTTAAAAAAAAATATACAATGAAATTTAGTAATTTACATTTTTTATTACATGAAATATATGTTATATATTTGTACAAGTAAAATTGAGTTTAGCTTTCATTACGTGCAACAATGAGTTTAAAAAACATGACATACTGTTAAAATATTATTATGGTTATCACCACCTAGTCGTTTGGATGGTGGGTATGGGTTTATTAACTTTGTTATGGAAATATATTGTTAAAACATTTATATATAATTATTTATATTTGAAACAATTAATTATAAAATGAAAATAAATTTTATTTTAAAATAATGAAAATCAATTTTTAAGAAAACAATATTTATGTATTCCAATGTCAATTAACTTAATAAATTAAAAAATCACATTTAGTGAACTATTTTTACTATATTCTATATATTATATATTAAATTTATGTATTAATATTTTTCTTATGTGTTTTTTATACAATAGTTAATAATAAACATAATATTACTCTTAAAAACATTGTTTTTCTTCAAGAAAGCATTTTTGTCTCATTTTTTGAAGTTATTTTGAAATTATTTTTGAAACCATTCAAAAAATTATTTTAAAAATTAATTTTAACTTTTTAAATTTTCATATGAAAATTATCTTAGGGTTAATTTTCAAATATTTTATGAAAATATTACTTTTTTGACGAATAGTGAAATAACATGGGATTTTAATTGAAAATTTCCCTTTCATTTAAATTTAATTTAATCCTAAATTATAATTTATATTATATTTAAATTAAATTTACTTAAATAAAATATCAATTAATGTAGACTATTTCATTTAGATCTATTACAAATTTATTTTTTTTATAAAAACACTGTAAACACTTCAAGATTTTCACTTTGAAAAACAGGGTTTTTCATCTCATATGCAAGAATATATTTCAGTTAAAAAATTTCAATTATGTGACTGTAATTTAGATACATATATACCAAAATTGTAATCATAATTATTAATATTTTATAATAGGTTTAACTTAATTTTTTACAAAAATAAATAGTGAAAAAAATAATAATTAATTATTGTAGTTAAGATAAAAATTAGTTTATCCAGGTTTAAACGAATTAGATAAGACTTAATATTACCCAAAAACGTTTTGAAATTTTATTTTATGGAAATATATTGATAATTTCATGTTTTATATTAGATAAAACTCAATTTTTGTTCTTATTGGAATGAGAAAATTTTGGATACACCTTTTTCTTTTTAAAATATTACAGGTGTGCCACTAACCACACTTATAAAAGTCCATCGTATCTCATCTTGGCATCATGATTTAGAAACCATTTTGTTCTAAAAATACCTACCCAATTAAGCTACCAAAATACCTTATCTAATCCAAGAATCCTTCTTATTTTATCAAATCCATCATTAGAAGTATTTCTAGTGTAAACCTTTGGAGGTCACCTGAACAAGAGGTAATGTATTTTAACAATTATTTTTTTATTCTTCCACCTACATCAATTATAATGAAAGATTAATTTCAAAATAAAAACAATATCATAAATATTATGAGATTTTTTTTATTTTATGAGCAACAAAAATATACAAATCAATCAAAGGGTTTATGAAATCATTACTCATATCTACAGCGAACTACCTCCTTGCAAACCAGAGTCATTGTTTTTTCCATTACCACCTCTCATATTTGGGTATGATCATGGATATAATTTATAATACATATATATATATATATATTAAATATTCCACTTGGGTCATCCTATAATATATAATTTTTTACATTCGATTCTATATGGGAGATTATAATGTTGTTCTTGTGTGGGGGATTACCTCCTTGCAATGTGATTTGTTTCATTTTCATAAATTATTTATATAAAAAATAATATGGTTATATTTAATGATATATGTGATATAAAGTACATAATTATTATACTAATGACATATTTATCACTAATAAAATATAATATAACTTTTAAATTTTTAAATTCTCACTCACTGAAAGATGATAACGTCGTTCATGTAAATGTGGACGACTGCCTTATTGAAGAGATACAAGTATCTATGTTCATCACCACACTAAATAGATGATATGTATAAGTTTATTTGAAAATATTTTATATTATTTCTATATTAGTGTCCTTATTTAATGAAAAAATAATCCATAGCTATATTCCATATGTATCGTTCTGAAATGGATACACAACTCACGTGTACGTACGAATTACTATCTCCACGATCGTAAGAACAATCGTTTAATATAACCAACATTCATGATTGGTCATAAAATTATAAACGATGTATAAATATGAATATTTTTTCATTATTATTATTCCGTAAATTATGGAAACATTATTAATGTATGATGATCAAAAATAAAAAATCAAAACATATACAAAAAAAATGTGGTTATTACTTGATACGTGAGTTTAATATGGAATTGATCATAAAAGGGTAATGAATGTTCATAAGTAATCCTCTTATTGTATAATATTAAAAATTTATGGATCTATAATTTATTTATAATAATCTTATATATATTATATAGGATGTTTGAATGTTTATGAAGTATTTTAATACGTTTTTTATGGGATTTCTATTCACACTTTTTATTTTAAGGAGACATATGAAAATCCACCACTTGTTTATTTTGTGTAGTGAATATATAATTCCTATTTGACATGTTATATTTGAAATCTCTTAATTTTCATGATATTATGTATTATATTTGAATTTATGGTTTATGGGGGTGTATGATTAAAAATATTAGTAATATATTAATGGATTTTTATCTCACTTATATTTTCTATGAGACATAATCCATAATAACCATGTGTTTCTTTCATGTGTTGTATATTCTTATCGTTAATTAATTTTATTATTGTTATCCTTAAAATCATTGGTTTTTTAAAATATATCTTTTTTATCTCTCTTTTGTTCAATTTATGGTTCAAACGTTGCAAAATAGATAATGGTGTTCTTTCTCAATTTTCATTATTTTGATGGAAATGTTATATTATTCTGTTTTCTTGTTTTATGAGGTGTATATATAGACCGATCGATAAGTAATATCGGGAATTAATTTATTATATTAATATTATTTTTTTACTTTTAATTTTATTATTTTATGGGCCTTACGATGGATAATTCCCAAAGAGTTTGGGGTTTTTTGTTACAATCTAATTGTTTATCATGATTCCTATTAATTGTGTTTCTAATTATGAAATAAAATGATGTATCTCTCAAGAAACTCATTCCTTTTTTACCCTATCATTATTTATATAGAACACATGTTTTATATTCAATTTAATCTCTTTTCCTACTCAAGATTTTAGAATAATGTTCTAATGAACAATCACCTTTATTTCCCACTTCGGTCAAAACAACCTTTTCATCCAAAACCATGTTTTGTATAAAAATTTATTTCAATAATGATATAACATTATTATAATGATTTTTTAATACATTTATACCCATTATTTACTTTTTACAAATTTTTTTGAGGGAATAATCATTTCAATTATCAAACAATCCCCTTTTTATTTTTCAGAAATGGTCATAGGGATCCTTTTTTATCATATATAACACAACATTAATCTACATCGATCATGAAAATTATTTTCCTTTAAAATTAATTTATATCCTTTCAAGGTTATTATAATGATTTTTTTTTCAAAATGAATTATGTTTTAGAATTTTTCTTCCAAAGTGGAAATGATGTTTTCCTTAATAAAATATTTAATTGATTTTTAATGTTTCCTTTATAAGTTATCAAGTATAT
This sequence comes from Viscum album, assembly GCA_963277665.1. Lineage (NCBI taxonomy): Eukaryota > Viridiplantae > Streptophyta > Magnoliopsida > Santalales > Viscaceae > Viscum > Viscum album. Next base: position 1,529,598,842 of record OY728146.1, on the reverse strand, counting down.
TTTTCAAATAGAATAATTCTTAAAATGTATTTTGTTTTAGATTTTGGTTAGGAAAGTGTACCTGATATTTTATTGTGGAAAAATTTTAAATTATTTTTAAAGGTTCCTTTATACATTTCCATGTATTTTTTCAAATAATGGGTTTAAAAATATTTTTTATTCTGTTTATTTTTGAAATTATATTTTCAGAGAAAATTTATTTTTCATAATAAATGTTTCAAATTATTTTTATTTAAAAATTATTTTCCATATTAGAAAACATCATTTGTGATTTTTTATTCTTTATATGTTATATGGTCGAAGGATTCCTACAATATTATATCTCAAATTTGTATTTGTTTATGATGACTTCATGTTTAAGAAACCCATTTCTATTCTATCAGTTATACCATGGAATATCTCTTATGAAACCCACATCTATCCATGGATTATTCTTTAAAAAAATGATTAAATAATTATTAATCCTTAATCTTTTCCAGAGGTCACGATATGATGAAATGTTTATCAAAACCTATTTAATTTTATGTGTTTTGATATCTTAAATAATATACGATCTTATGGAACACATATGTATAATTTTAATTATGTTATAGTGGTTACATTATAACCATGTATGGTGATTATTTTGAAACCATGTACGATGGATACATTACAACGAATATCGTTTGGGACCTGTATCTCTCTCCAATTCATTGAGTAAGAATTTATATCTGATAATATAGAAAAGAATGTAATGGTAAGGGATCTCATTTCAGTTTGGGATCTTCTACTATGATGGTCATGGGATTGAACCATTAATACTATGATTTTTGGATAGTGAACCCCCTTCCACTTTGATATTCTTGGTAGTGAGCAATTAATACATAGAAAATTATTTTCTATTCTTATATATATGCCAAAACTCCCTGTATTATTTCAATTTTATTCTCCCATAGATCATGTTCTATGATATACTTATTATATTTTCTTATGACCTTCCAATATTTATTCCATAACTTAAGATTATGATAACTAATATAAAGGGAATGGTTATTATATTTTATCCTCATGTTCTCATAACATTATGGTCATGTTATTCTTATATATCACTTTTTATCATGATTACTGAGAATCTAATATCATCCTTTCTTATGATTCCTTTACCCAGTCTATAATGAAATGTTTTATGTGGGTTATTGTTATGAAGAGTAATGAAGGAAAATAAATCTACAAGGGATATTGAAGATCATTCACAAAATTATACCCCTATGGATCAAGTCTCAAAATGCACTAAATTATTATGGTAGTGAGGTATTTATTGTGTATTTTATTTAATATTCATATAAAACAATGTAATAATATTTTTTGAAAATCCTGGGATGCAATAATGTGACATGGAATAAATATCTTTTAATATCATAATAAATGATTCATCAGATTGAAATCATGGGTCCATAATCATGTTCTATGACAATATAACATAATAATAACATTAAAATGTGACCTTAAATAGAATAAATAACATGAGTCAAGGTTAATCAAAAATCCACATATCACATTATTGACTAGAATAAACACATACCAATAATTTAGTAGGAATTATCTAACAATCCATGCACTATATTGGGCTTAGGATACTACTAATTTACCATTTTTTTCATGAGATACTACCCATGATCCATTTTTTTGAATAAGCTACTACTCATTCACCATTTTGGGCTTGGTCTAATACCCATGTATGCTTTTTTCCTTACGATACTACCCATGTATTCTATTAGGAATAAGATACTATTCATATACCCATAAAGACTTAAGATAAAACATATATACTCGTTTAGAAAAAAGAAATATAAAAACATGACCAAGGAATTAGAGGTTTATAAATAAATACCATTAAATTAAGGATAAATCATACACAAATTTTTCATAATAACATTAAAAATTATAATCCCATCATAGATTAATTAAAATGTGTCAATGAAATGGGTCATGTAATGATGTCTGTATAACCTATTCATAAGTCATCCAAATTAACAATTTAGATTATATCGTTAGTAATATACCAAATTTGACATAAAAACATTAATTTATGTATAAATATATGAAAATAAATTTAAAAGAACATTATGAAATTATTTTTAAAATGGGAAGAAATACCATTTTCATTTTCAATAATAATTTTAAAACAAAAAGTCACTAAAAATGATAATTGAATTTATATTAGAAAACCATGAAAACATGAAAATAATTTAACAATTTCATAAATTGTAGTAAAATAATTAAAATTATCTCATAGATGATAGATTATAAATTGGGATTCTTTTCACACAAGTGTAAATAATGTCAAATCAAAATAAATTAAATTTTATAGATCACATTTACACGAGATTCCACTCAAACCCTATTCATGAAAGTAACATTTTTCATAAAATATCCTTAATTAATCATTAAATAATATAAAATAAAATAAGTGAGACAATATTGAAAATATAGACAAGGGAGATAAATATTCCAGACTAAATAAATATATTGTGGACTCTACATATGTACAACCTTTAAGATGAATTTTGAACCAATGGGATGGAAATGGTAATAAGAGGTCTAAAACTAGGAAATAACCAAAGGAGATTAAAATATATTATTTTTAGGAGTTAATCAGTAAAAAAACATTTCCATAATGGTTTCAAAAATAATATAATATTGATTAAAATGTGTGATAGGGAAAAACATTATGGATTTGGTAACTTAGGAATCAAATTAAATTAAATGAAATAACATGATATAAACATGGAGTTACCTCATGTCTTATGAAAAATTATTTTATATGATAATCATGTGGTAGTATATTCACCACATTATTAAAAATGTTGTTTAACACATAAAATATCTCAATATTAGAAAAATATGCTGAGAAATACATTTCTGTGTATCCTAACATTCATCAAATGTATTCATCATCCTATATAATAATCATAAAAATATTAATCAATTATTTCATTACAATAGCCATATATATTACATTTCTAATTCTTTAGTTTTATCCTTTCATTAGACATATATTTTTTTGTTATTATTTTCATCCATTAACATATATTTGTAACTATAATTATTTCATTACATTTTAAAAATATATAATTTGATTCTTATTATTTTATACCATATGTATAGTTAAAATATTATTTAATTAATTATAATCATTATGATCTAATGATTTATTCAGTCCCATTTTCTCCTAATGGATTATATATGAGAACTGAATCCATGAAAACATCTATCAATGAAATTATTTATTACAAGTTACATCAGGATGACCAATCATTTTTCTATCATCCATAAAAAATAATAGTTTAATAGATTATTCTGGATTATCATCTAAAACTATAATTAATTCTATGATTTGTATTCATGATTAAAATAATAGTGTTTTCAAAGGTTTTTCCAACTATATGTCTTAACCAACCCTAACAATAACAAGATATTATAACTAATGTTAAAATGTATATAAGTTTTAAATAGTGATGTAACTTTATCTAAGAAATAAGGAAATGAATATAATATAATTATTGTGTATACTAATTTCAATTGAAAATTTTACAGAAAATTATACATTCTTAAACTATATATTCATAGATTCTGGAAAATGTTTCCTTCAAAATGAATGATTTATGATTTCATATTGGAAAGATAATCTAACAAAAATCATATTTATATTTTGGATAATGATAATATATGTATATTAAATTTATAATTTAATGATTTCTATGGTTTTATAATGGTATAGGCGTGGTTAATTTATAGGTGTGTTTCTATTACATTTCTAAAAATTCACATTCCCAAACTTATAAGTTTTTCATTGTAAATTGAATGTTAATAAATGTGAAAATATAATGGATTTGGGATACATATGATCAGTAAATCAATAAGATTAATATACATAGTTTAATGATCTTCATTGTAAACCATGATGATAATAAATTAAGGATTGGAGTACTTTTATTTACCTGTGGATGTTATTTTCTAATGAGACATAAAAAAGATAATTATTAATAAATGAAAATTTTCAAATACTATAAGATAGATTTAGGATGGGAGATAAATCATTGGATCCTAAGGGAATCCCAAAAAACAATGTTGTAAAAATCCCAATGAAGAGAATATGATTTATATAAAATTTATAGAGGTTTATCTGGATTCCCATTAAGAGATAGGATTTTCATTTCCATATTGCATTTATACCATTTATGTCATATCAATACAATAGGAAAAATATATACCATATACTCCATAATGAAATAAATAGTTCTTTACTAGATAGGTATAAGGACCCAATGATTATTTATAGAAATCACATAAAATAACTCGATGATAGAGAAGAAAATATCATAATACTGATAAAGAAAAATGACTCACAACATATCATATAATTCTACAAATAAGGAAATTAGAACACCATAGATTGAACTAAATACTAAAATCCCATATCCTTGATAGTCAGGAATAAACAATACCATACACATAATTTTATTAATATAATTGTAATTTTTATTTAGTTTTAGATATATAATAGAGGCATTTAAATCCTTCTAGTGAACCTAAATAGAACCCAAAACAGCATTCTACATCTATGTGATATCAATATATATGGTAAAAAATAAACTAGACAAACAACCTTGTTGTGAAATCATTCCCATCTCTAAGACCAATAGTACAATCCTGTATTATAGTGAATATTTTCTCATCGTAGAACCCATGTGTATTATCTTATTATAAATATATTACATAATATATCATCCAACGATGATATCCAATATACAAGGATGAACTTTTACCAAATATTCCCATATTTTTTGAGTAAGATAAATATAATTTTTCAAATCCACTAAATGATTATCCTATGAACAACTAATTGCTGAGAATGATCTAAATAACACTAACACGCTCACCTTCCAAAATGGGATGTTCAACAATATATATTTTTAGATAAAAATTAGTAGAAACTTTTATATTTTATATATTTTTTATTAAATTGGTTCTAGTTATTAATAAGGATTTAATTTTGACAAACCCTCAACCCACAAATGTTATAAATCATAGGTATACATTTTTTTTATTAACTTCACCAAAGTTTCAAAAACTTTTTGAGAATTAATAATCCAATAAAAATTAGTTCCATAGAATGATCCAGATCTAGTGTTGAAAAATTCAAAATGGTCTGTAAATAATGGTCTCAAAATAATTATAACCCCATAAAATATTGTCTTCCTACTTGAAAATCCATATTAATTACACTATAAGAATATCAATAGAGTTTATGAGTATCTTCCATAGAGAATAAGTTTCATAAATTTTAGTTTTCATGTTTCATATAGTTCTCCCATACACGCCATTCTTATAATTCAACCAAAAGTATTATTCAACCCACACATCCCATACCTTTCTTTCAACATTAATTTCATTAATTAATCAAGATTTTTTATAATAATAATACCATCTAAAGATTTATTTTCACAGTGAGACAAAATATACTAGTTATAGTGACCATTATAGTCAAATTTCAATAGAATACTACTAATGATATTCTCAATTTTTCTTCTAAACACTTTAGGAATCTAAATAATATATAATATAATATTTTCCTTCAAACCTAATACAGTATATTTAACATGTATCCTTCGACTGATTGGTATGAAATTAATTTTTATTTGACTAATAAACTATGATATCTGATCCACACTACAATAAAAATGAGTAATATGAATTCAAATTGGTGAAAATAAATAACCCAAGTAAATCATTTGCAAGGACAGTCTAAAAAATCAAATAAAAAAACTAATTCAACTCGAACATATATTACAAGATTTATCTGATCTAAACACATATATCTTCAAATTATAAATTTCATGCCAACTCTATATACCATATGTATTGAGTATATACAATAACCTTTTAATGAATTTTATTCTTTCCACTAATGAAGAGGATCATATCATCTTTGAATAAGATATGTAAGATTCCATTTAAACCATACATACCTATCTGTGGAACAACATTGAAATTCATGATAGAATATTTGAGGTTCACTCTAAGGAGGTACTAAGAGATAATAAATAAGCCTATATTCATGATGTTTTATTTTAAATTATTTTTAAATAAAAATAACTAGTCACAATAATTCCCCATGACGTATATCAAGAAACACTAGGATGAAATTATTTTGAAAAACATTTCACTAGCCTATTATGAGAAACCACATATCCTTAACATATATAAAACCTTGTTCCATTCCATTATATTTTAAGACATTTAAATATCAATTTTATTTATAATATTTTATCCATTTACATTCGTAATTATGTCTTTAAAATTTACTAAGCTATCCTAATAGATACTTGAATGTATATTCCATTTGAAAACCTATATCTCGCTTTGAAGAGTATGATCGGAAAGAGAATATAGTGGATTCAATTAAAAAAATATCATAAAGTTTGTATGAATAATTGTATAAACATATAGACCTATATTTTTTGAACGTGTATGGAAGAATTTATTTCATAATTAGAATCAAGTTATCGTCATAAATGATTTTAGTAGAGGCCCCCTTTAAAATTACCTTGCATTTTATTTATCACATCTCTCCTAATCATATCGGATAAAAAAATAACATACTAGAAAATAGATAAGGGTAAGGGGAAATATCTTTGTTAAGACATAAAATATATTTTATTATTTACTCCTCTAATATAATAGATTCAATCATTGAGTTATAATGATCATCAATGATATAAGGAATAAGATAGAGGATTGAATCCATATAAAATTCCGAATTAAATGAGCTATCTATACAAGAGAAAATAAAAAATGAATTTTTAAAAGAGTTGAATTTCTAATAAGACCAGTTATATCCACCTCATAGGTAAATGATCCATGTGCTTTTGTTATGTTAATATTTCCCATGAGTTAAAACATTTATATGAATTCATAAAAAAGAATATATTCTTTCTTACTATGATGAGAAAAATAACTCTTTATTTTTATTTGTTTTACCTCTATGAAAATGGAAGTATCTCCAACAATAATCTATATTTTTTTTAGAGCCTATTAAAAGTATCATCTTCAACTATAGACTAGAGATACTTGTCTATTTGTATTATACCATATATTAGATCATCATGATTAATGTCATGATCTAGTTTCCTAACTGACATCTCCCATTAATCTATTTTAAATTTAAACAATTTTTTAAAGGATTTACCTAGTATTTCCCTTGCATGGTACAATTATAAGATGATTTTACTTTTTTAGGAATCCCCTATCCAGTTTTCATATTTGGGAAATAAAGAAACTATACACGAAGGATTTATGAATCTTAATCAATAGGGGTTAAAAATATTTAATATCACATATCATGGGATAAATATAAGTATTATAAAACAAGATACCCCTTATAGATTGTCAAGGAATATCTATTTCTAGTTACATGTTCTCATAAAATGATATGTGTTGTTGCACTATGTTATTTTTTACCTTTGAATCTGAGGTCTAACAAATGGGTTTCAGATAGAATGTATTTGATTTCCTTTATCATCTTCATATAGTAGTTCCTATAACATTATTTCTCTGAAATAACTGATATAGTATTGAATCCACTACCCAAAAACCATATTCAAGGGCCTATATCAAATATTTATTGATCATTCCAAAAAAATTACTTTTATTTATATAAAAAAAATTATAATCCATTGGTAGGTACAGTAAGATGGTGTCAAAAATTACTTATATTATTGTTATACGATGGGGGGGATGATTTTTAGATATATATGTAATAATGGGTTTTCTGTCAAATGAATATATCATTATTTGTAGTAATTTAGTGATAGATTTTGTGGGCATGAATCTCATAGGAAAATTTTTGGAAATATTTGGACTTGTGTTTTACCTCAGTAATATACATTATTGTTATGTGATTATGTATAAATTAATTGGTAAGTAATTCTGAAATTTTTGACAATCATGTCCCTCTAGATTTCTATGTATTCGAAGAGATCATGATGAATATGAGTTTAGATCCAAATAGGATTTAGACAGGGGGATTTTGAGATATATTCAATTAATCTCTATATGAATTACAATATTTAATCTATATTCTATATGACTTTAGATTGAAAAAATTTATCTTCCAATCCTCATTCCTATAAATATTATAGAATCACAAATAAAAAAGTGTTTTTCTCCAAAATATATAATTATCGAAATAAGAATTGTTCCTCCTTTAATTATATAAATATAGTTCATGAGATATCTCCTCCTATGTAAGGGATTCTCAGCACCTGAACTCTGATAAAACAATTTCTAGAGGAGATGTAACTGGGGCCCCTAGTGACATTGTTGGAAGAGACGAAGGAGATAGAAACATATCTAGACAAGAACCAAGCTGAGCATAAATCACCATTAGTGAGAGAGAGAGATACAAGTTTTTCAGAAGTCATTTTATACATAAAGAAAAGTTGGTTTCCTAGTATTTCTATATGATGATCATGTCCAGTTCTCATCTCTCCTTAAATATTATTCTTCAAGGTATCATTCTATATGTTGTGATAAATGTGAAACCTCCACTCTCTTTTCCTTTTCCTAAGAGTGCACACATGTCTCCAATACTATATCCATGTCATATCTATACTTACATAATAGTTTAATAATGATAGTTTTGATAACATCTAATTTTCATATGGGAATATTTTATGTGATAAATTTTTTCTATATGCAAAGGAATTTTTCATATGGTTGTAGTTTTCATAGAAAATAATAATACATATGGGATATGCCTTATATCACCAAATAAGTTCTCTAAAGTTCATTTCATCGACAAAAAGTTCCCTATGTGTTCCTCCATACTTTTTAATAATTTTAATTTCTCTATTTTAATTTAATAATGTGGGTAGAATTCCTAAATTATGTGAAAATATGTTCTACTCACGTGATATATTTGTAAAATCCACTTACACTCATTCCTTTTATGTTATCTGGTCTCCTCACCCAAGGAACTCACCTATCATATTGAATGTAATTGTTAACATGTCAACATTTTACACTACTCCTATTATCCAAATAAAAAACCACATGAATATTGTTTTGGTGAATAATGAAAAAGGTAGGAGATTGAGTGGGTCAAAACTTAGAGTTTTGGATTTGAATCTCATTTCATCCACACTCTAGCCTCCAACATCCACTTAAGGAGACATGATAATTTAATATCTTATTATAAAATTTAGATTTTTATAAATTGTTCATACTATGTGTATCCTATGAAAACTATGTGAAATAAAAATTCTTCAATACTCATTTAGGACTATAAAAAATGAAACTTTCATAAAGGTATCACTCTTGGGAACTATGAACTAAATGAATCCTAATGGTATGACACTTGGACCTCATATACATCACTCATCTATGATATATATCAATGGTGTTCCAATTCCAAAAATCTTTTTAGAGGTAACAATTAGAGTTCTATGTGTCTAACTCACACAAAATTTACCACATTATGGTGCCATATTCCCACTCCATCCAAGAGATCCTATAAATGTGTGCCACCTTTACTTGGCCTCATACCTATGAAAAACATCATTGTGGTCATATACCTAGGTTCCACTTATCCCACATATAATACATTTATCCCACTTTACCCCAAACAAATTATTTGGTTCCATATCATTGATGTCCAATAATTAAGTGACACTTTATCCAAGTCTAATTCATGGGAACCACTCTACCCAAGTCACACCATAGGAACCTACCTCATCAGAAATCCACTATAAAATATTATGAAACATTAATATAATATGTAAACATTGTTTCACCCCATTGATCATGTAAATAACTAAAATTTTAAATTTTATAGTTCCCTCGCCGCTAACGGATAGGGTCCATGGGGTGTTTAAATCAATGTATTTCGCTATTAATGGCCTCCTATCATTATTATATTTGTGAAACATGTATAAGATTAAGGTCCCCATCTTGGATTTTAAATATAAATTATCTTGTTACCTATAGTATCCAATGGGTATCATCAGTTCACACCAAAAAAACTATATAAAAAGGATCCAAAAATGCATTACAGGCCCCAAATATCTACACACACATGATCCTTCTTCTAGTTTGAATAAGAATTGGACAAGTATTTTTTCCATCCCTAACCTTTTCACATTGAGTATCATTCCCCATCAGTCTAGTCTTCCTTAATCATCTAGTTAGCAATATACTAGATTTATAAAATTGCATATAAGCCTTCTACCTTCTATAGGAATAATCATAAGCCTTTTTTCAAGTTACTAAAACAATATTTGAACCCAAAAGTTCCACACATATGTAATCTTTATAGAAAACATTTCTAGTAATCTTTCCCCTTGAAGTTCATCCTCTAAGATACAGAACTTCATGAAATATATCTTGGATTCCTAATTATAAAATACACATCACATGGTCATGGATTCATAACATTTTATTTAGCCACAATGGTCCTTGACACAAAACATTCAAAGGGAAATCATGTAACATTACTCGACACCTATGTTTATGAGTTTATATTACTTTTATTTAGATATATAGGAATCCCATCTTAGGGTCCAATTCAAATCTCAACAATACACATCACCTCCCTAAGCATTGATATATTCTAGACTATTAAGTTGTATATATTTAAACCACATCATAACTGAGCAGTAATAATAAATAAAGATAATCTCAAATATAGTCATATGATTGAATCAGTGGATATTTATAATCAGTAGAATAAATTAGGGAAAATAGTAATAATATTTTCACTAGAAATACTAAAAAACATGTTCAAATATTATAATATATTCCTATAGTGGGTATCAACACCCCTTAAGGGATTATCTCCCCTCTCATACTATTATAAAATTGAAAACCCTTTTTTTCAATTGAATATCCAAGAATCCACATTCTTTTGTAATGTAGGTTCACATGAAAAAAATACATGGATAGGGGTTACCTATTAAAAGGGGAAAATATATAAATTGTGATCATTGAAAAATATGCAATAAATATACAAAACCAGTGCACTAATATAAGAAAATTTGTCAACTCATCAACAATCTTGGTTGTCTCTCAAAACCAAATTGCTTAAAAATTAATAAAATCAAATAAAAATCCTTCCTTTGAGGAAATATTCCTTATGAAATAAAGCATCATATTACCAATCTTCGAATTTGATATATTTTTATAAATTTAATATTCCTTGAGATAAATATGGAAAGTAAAAAATTCTTGGAATGTTAACCCTCTAATAGTGAATAAATAATGATGTAATAAATGAAAAACCCTCCATAATCTAATATATTTTTAGCTGTTAATGTATTATTCTTGATTCCTATAAATAACACAGGGGTGGTTTTCATATCTATGAAATCACAACCTAAATATTTTAATCATAGATTCACCTAAAATATACATTAATGATATGATCTTTGAGAACCAAAATTTAGTTTTAAATGTACCTAACATAAATCTCCTAGAACAATTTTTATAATTTTTTATTTTAGAAGATATCAATGATAATTTAAAAAGGATATTTTTTCTTTACTGTCATAGGCCTCATGAAGTGATAGATAGTATAAGTAATAAATCTCTCTTATATCTTCTTGGAAAAAAAAAGTGGAGCTTAAAAAGGGGAAACATGGGTTGTAGTAAAATATATCTTTAAAAGATACTCTAACATTACAATTGTCTCTATAAGGTATATCTACCCTATATAATAATCTTTGACTAAAATTTGTGTAGTATTGGGGTATAACTAAATGATTTTTGGATCTCTCAAATAAAGCAATACCATGGTAATTATATTGTGGAAATTTCCAAATACCCACCACCATTATAGGTAATTAATCATGTATAGAATCTTTAGTGATCATTTCATATCTCACGAATCGATGTGCTATAAACTACTATATTCTATGGTTTGACACTTTTTTTCTACATAAGTGTATCACTCAATAGTAATGGTGAATCTGGAACCAAAAACATGATATGGTATCACCCTAAATCCTTTAATGGAAGAAAGACACACAACCAAGCTGAAAAATTACCTATGTGTTCCAATGATAATATGAAATAGTCTTATATTGATCATAAAAAATAATAAGAAAAAATATTTTTACTCGGTTTTAGGTCACATTTTTAGTAGATTCGTATGAGGGTGTGATCTCATAGAGTATGTATCTAAATTTGAAGAGGTTTTTGGAAATTATTTACTAGTGTATAAAAATACTAAACCAAAATATTCCTAAATAATAGTACAGTTTAAATCCATTTCATTGAATATGAGTGAAAATTATAGAAGAATCAAATTGTACCTCAAACATTTCAAGGATCACCTATATTAAATCCATATGTCTCATATATCTAACCTCTTACTAGACCTCTAGAATTATAGGTTTTTAATTGAACACTTGATTTGGTGGTAGAAGTAGTGGATGAAATCCTCCTCCATCCCTAGTTTGTCTTGCATTACTAACTCATTTTATCAAGACACCTTCCCTAATGAAACCCTTCCAACCTCAAGAAAAACCTTAGTAGTTGTTATTTATCAATCGATGATGTTTATCTTTTATGATACCAAAGGTATCTACCACTACCAACCAATAAGGAAATACCTGATCCATTTTTCACTACTACCACAAGCGTGACACAATCTATCTCTCTATTAAGAGGAACTAATATGGGATGTGTGTGTGTGTGTGTGTGAGTGTGTGTTTATATATTTTATTTTACATTGAGAGCAAGATAAGAATTTTACTTATCATTTATGAAGATATGTCACAGGAAATCATGGACTAGATATCACGGATGAATTTTCTCTTATGATAAAATAACAATCCCATGAATTAATAAACGACTACACTAAAAAATAATTTATCAATATAAAATTCTATAAGATACCATCATATGTTGGGATAAATTTGGGAACATTCCTAACCTAAACCATCCATTTAATTTTATTTTGAAATTTGGGATCCTAACGATATAAATCACAGATGATGTATTGATATTACCTCATGAGGTACATGAACTAATAAGAATATTGAGTCACAGTTATGCTTCCCAACATTAGGTCTACACTCTCCTAGATTCATTGAATTATTCATATCATTATATAATAATCCTTTAAGAATAGGCAACATAACATTATCTAAGTTATAGAATCTCATCCTTTTTCTATGAAATTAATATCCACCAATGGTTAATAGTGATATAATGTGGTCTCATATAATGAATATGAATATAGACAGTGGGTTTCTGAATAACATATAAATCGATAGAAACAGACTCCATCAAAACCTAATTATTTTAATGATATGAATCATCTAAAAATTTAGAAGGGAGTTGGAATTCAATCTAATAATGTAAAATCATCTAGCTGACTCTAACATTCTTCTATGTGGGTCCTATTATTTACATTGTGGGTGGGTTTAATGTCTCTAATATTAATATAGAAAAACAATTCCCTATAATCTCCTTGTATTGATTTATATTCATTCTGTATATTATAAATTGATTTTAATATCACAAGAATGGTCAAATCGTAATCCTTCTTATATAGATGAGATGGATATATACTAGCTAAAATATGATAGTTTTATGAAAAAAGTATAGTAATAATGTATGATAGTTATATATGAATCTAAAATAACCTCAATGAAATCTAAAATAAGCTTCTACATGATTCATGTACTATCCCATAAAATTATGAAATTTATGAATTAGAATTATAAGTTAATTAACAGTTTATTAGGGCATGGATGAAAAGATATTATACTTGTTCAGACATATCAAATGGATCCATATAATTCTATCTAATCCATTACCCCTTCACATCATTTCCTTGAGTATAACAAAATAATTAGAAAATCAATATTAATTGATTATTATATCCATAGAACATGAACCACAATGATACTATTCTCACAGGACCTAAAACATTTTGACCCCACCGAGGATACCAGAATATTTATTGTGCCACCACAATCCCACCTCTAATATGCTAATTTCTAGTTACTAGAACTAAGAAGTAATATCACACACTTGTGATTCCATAAGATATAAAACTAGTATACAACCACATATCCCCAAGACAATACATATAGTTCTTATATTGAGATAAATATATAACATAAAATGATAATGATAAATTCTAAACCTAACAAAAGTATAAAAACACAAATTCTACTAAATATGATTAAAATAAAAGGACTATTATCCAATAATATTGATTCACCTAAAAAAGAGGGTATTGGTAAATTAATATACAACCAATACCAACCTAAAAACATTATTAATGTGAATTAATAAGTAGAAATAATTTTGATATACAATAGTAACCTATTTATTAAAATCAAAACTAAATCCTCCATCATCAATAGAGACATAACACATTTCTGCATAAGGCTACTGTATGAGAGATTATAAACATACCTAGAAAAGAACCCTAGAAACAGAAAAAAAGAATGAATATATATTCCAGCTCAAATATAAGGGAAATCCAATTTTTCTTTTAAGAGTATTCAATTACCATGGTTTGGAAAAATATCAATATCTATATGTCATCCCTATACACATAATACAATTAAGAGATCCTAAAACACTCAACATATTTCCAAAACATATTAAAATAAACCTTTTAACTCCAATAACATTCATGTCACCTCACAATACATGTAGTGGAGGACTAATTCATTATGACAAGTGAATAAATGTTTTTGGGGTGACAACCACTATAGAGGAACGACACATTAGTATGTTTTATGTACATTAGCTAAGCGGATTATAAACTCAATTGGTAGAGAACCCACTCCCTATCATTATTTGAAATTATCTAAATAAATAAATGAATAAAAATGACCCCTTAAAGAAATGATACTAAGGTATCACCAATGTCATTATCAATCCAAACATCTCACCCACACCACGTCATCACCTTTTCAAAGCTATAGAACACCTATTTTCCCTAAAATCTCTTAGAAAAAATCTGAAAATCATTATACAATAAAATGTTAACTTACATTTTTAAATGAAATTAATGGACTATATGGTTTTACTATTATGACCCTTATGTGAGAAAATATTAGAAAATATCATATTACACATAGGATATGAAATATACACTTTTATTCATGGAATGTAGCTCCTGGTAGATATTGATGATATATTATTGAATATTATTTCTTGTTTAGTAGAACATCATAGAATTTATAAGTAGGGTAAACATTTTGTGGGAGATATAATCCATCAAAGAATATGCAGTTATCCAGTTTTGCATCATGTTATAGAACTGCACATAATATACTCTGGACCACACAATATATTGTCCTAGATATTACATGGTAATGTATTTAGGTACACAATTCAGTTTTTCCCCATAATAAATATTGCCGGATATAAGTTCACACATCATGAAACATTTATAACCTCTCATAAACCCTATCAATACATAAAGTTACATGTATGGATTGTGTATTGAGAACTAAATGTTGTGTTTTTTAATTTTAATTGATCTATAAAATAACCCAACCCAAACATGTCTTTAAATAGTCAACTACACTCTCATCTCTATCCATTCCCTAGAAACCCACATACCCCAACAACATCGTGGGTCACCATCAAACCTCAATATTACATTATTTTACATTTTTTTAAGGTTACTAAAACTAGAACATCAATCAAAACAAATTATTTTTTTTCTCTTTATGCCCCCATTTACTTCCATAATGTCGTACGTAAAACATTTTAAATGTCATGTATGCTAACTACAAAAATATTATACTCTCTATCATTTAGAATATTTGTATGGAATCCAATATTTATGTTGAAATAACATATAATAAAGGGGTGACCTATAATAACAGTAATGCATAGGACCTAGGGTATCCCAAGGAAGATGGTTCATTCTAAATACCCCATATTATTTCCCTCATTCACTTAATAAACATATGTCTATAAATATAGTGGTTATTTCTGTTCTCATTGACCTTTATAGTGTGTTCGGATCTTTAGATGGGTTTTATTAATGGTTCCTTAAAATTTCATAACAACTTCATCAACATTGGAGAAAAACAGTTTTCTATTACTCAAGAAATCGACCACGTTATATAATATAGGTGGAACAAACTCTAGTGTATTTATAATTCACTCATGGATGTTTAAAATGAGAAAAAATGTTAATATCTATAGTTAGGAATATCAACATAGACACGATAGAGACAATTAACTACATATTAATCATTCAATAAATGGTCTCTCTTATCTATAGAGATGAAAAAATGGTTTCAATTTACCTTTTTAAGAGATCTTTGAAAACTGATGACTTATTTGGTATTGTATCATAGACGTATGTTTTTTTCAATTTCATAATTCTTTTGTTTTTGATCATGATTACATTATCCTTTACTCTCCTCTCTTGTTCCCCACTCACATTTATGCATTATATTTTATGGTTGCATTCCTTTTGGTCATGTACTCTAACATTCATTTATTTATTATAATTATTATTATTAATCCTACCTAATGAATCCTAAAAATCATGATAGAAGATTAAATTAATGAATAAATATGTTAATAAAATAATTAGTTTCAAAAAAAATTATTCATTAATTGATTGATTTCTTGATCAATATATCACTAATAAAAATAGAGATTTCTCAATTTTAAACACAGTCAAATACTCTACAAATATTGAAGCATGAATAACCATTTATTATTAGTCTTATATTTCCCCAATCAATTTTATAAATTTCAACTTCAGTGAAGATGAATAAAATAATATAATGAATTTTTTGAAAAAAAAAATCATAACCCACCTTCTTCAAGATGAGGGACAACAATGTGTTTCGGCCTTCCTTCTACAAGATAAAAGAAATATAATGACCCCCCCCCCCCCCCCGAGTGCCACCTTTAATATTCCCCAGAGTGGCGACTAGAAACAAGGGTATATAATCTCACAAAAAATTGAAGGAATTACCATTTTTAAGGAAAACAATATTGAGAGATATGATGGTAAAAATATCAAAAAACCCAAAAAATATATATAAGGGAAACCAAAATATAACCCATGCAATATTTAATTATAAACTTCCAAAAGGGAACAACAAAAACTCCAAAGCAAGGTTACAAAAGAATATTCTATGTAGAAACAAACAATTGTCCTTAAACTTGAGATAATAATGTCTATCACGGTCCTCACAGTCCTCCAATACACATAAAAATAGTTCAATAAACATTTGGTGAGTATAAAAAAATACCCAGTAGAAAAACTAAATCTACTCATACACTTGTGGGGGAACATACAAATTCCGTTGTAAGAGAATAGTAGAAACTCAATACACCTACCAAGGATTACTAACCAACCCATCCTCACCAAGGAACACTCACTAAATAACACAAGTCATGTAATGTAGTAGTATAACCACATAGACATTTGAGTACCCCACGCCACTTTCCCACTAGTTAGCTTCTCATTTCTAATAGCTAACATCTTGACCCTACCACTCTTCCAAAATGAATTCCCACTTCCACGACATGCCTGCATTGATCTAGGCCTCAAACCACATAGAAATCCCGCTCTTAGATACCTATTCCACAACCACACCACACATTCTGCCTAGAGACACCTAGGCCACAACAACCATGCCTCTCACCCGAACAAATCTGGGACTCATTCCCAAGACACATGGGAAAATAATCCTAAAATGAAAACACCATTCCCCCTTATCCACACAAAAAACTACCGGAAGGATATTGGAATATGGTAAGCCTCAAGATATTACAGCCTTCCCAAATAGGCTCGAGTGTTAAGAACCTGGAAGATGGTGTGAGGAAGAAAGTTAGTAACCCACCATCTATCCTCCTACTTGGATGTTGTGAAAGACACCATCCCCCCTGAAATGAGGGTTTTTTGAACATTGTTCTCAACAATGGTGGGGTGCGTATACAAATAAAAAGAAAATAAAATTTATAAATATGGGTGTGCAAACACACAGTGCAACCTATGGGTTTCAAAAAAGAAACCATCCCACACAAAACCACATTTTATGCCACCCCTATTTACACAACCATACAAATACATACAATAAAACACAAGCCTAACTCCTATTCATTTAAACACTTTCCATTCATTAATTAAGGGTTTACATTTTTTTTATTCCAACACTACCTAGGGAAACTACCATCCATAGCCATACCTAGCAGAATAAGCCAAACCAAGCTGCAATCCGACTGCACAAAAAAACAAAGAACCACAATAGATTCCCACATCAAAAACAATTTCGATGACCACAACATAAACCAAATGAAGTCCCACTAAATACAATTTCATCCATTCCTCAATCAATCAATCGAACAGTATGTGATTCTGTCAAACCTTCTGTACCACCCCATACACAAAGCCCAAAGAAAAACACCACCAACTAGCAACCCCGCTGCACAAACAGACCATCCCCCAAAACAAGGTTATTCCCTTTGTCCACCCCGCATACCCATAACAAGGTCACTAATAGAAAATTCACACAACCCCCACAAGGTACAAAAACCAATCAAAAAAAATCACACAACCACTCCATTAAAAAAACTATATTCAAATTTAGAATGAGAGGTTCTTTAATTATACAATAAATAATAGGGGTGATCAGAGAATATGTTTGATCCTGGGGAATCCATTTATTTAAACAAGTATATGTGATTTAGAATATTTCATGTTATAATAATTTATGAGAGAATCTCAAAAAAAATACAAAACACCATTAGTGTGAAAGAAAAGGTCCCCAACAACCACGATTTTTAGAAGGCCTTACATCCCATATAATTCAAAACAAGGTTCATTGATAACAATAAAAACAATATACATAACATCATCACTTACCTACTATTATTTCATTTACCCTTTTTATCTTTTGATCATCATATTCCTTTCACCACATTTATTACTTGTTAAGAAAAATTATTCATCCATTCTTCATGAAGAAACATTACTACACCCACCCCACATGAAACATAAACAAGGATTGGTGGAAGTATCCTTAATTGATAGGAAAAGCGACTAAAACTCCTCTTTTCACCAAAATAGGGTGGTCTCACAAGCACCAGGAAGGACTTTAGTGGAAAACGATCAATGGCTATGACACAACACACGACCCCACATTGAGTGAGAGCTCTAAGAATTCCTTGATAAAAGAGAGGAGAGAACCTCTACTTTAGAAAAAGTCATATCCTGTATAAATGGAATAGAAATGGTTTCAAATGTAATTTATGTGGGATCATGGTCATGATCACGTAGTTTGAATATCTCAAACTCCCCTAAGTGTTTGGAAATTTAAGATACATATATTATCATTTGAAATAGCCTAAAAAATTCTCAAAAAGGAATTAAACTCAGTTTGTGTCAAATAAAACATAAGAGGGGTGAAACTGGAAAAACTAGGTGAAACTGGAAAAAACTAGAAATTTAGAAAAATGTGAGCCTTCATTTTGTGTACCAGCATCACGGTGAAACTACATTGGTATTTAATTGTTATTGTTCCACCATTTTAATGTGCCATTGTCACATGTGCCACCTTCATTGTGTCATTGTTTCAGTGTGCCACCATTACGGTGACACCATTTTGGTGTGCCACTATTATGGTACACCATTTCTATGTTCCTCCATGACGGTGCCACCATTTCAGTGTTCCACTATTACGGTGCCACTAATTTGGTGTTCTACTATTACAGATCCTATGTTTTGGTGTGCCTCCATTATGGACCCATAGTTTCAATGTGCCACTATCTCTATGTGCAATCATCATATTCCCACTATTTTTTTGAACCATTTGGTGAAACTGGATTTTTAGAAAACTCCTGAAACAAACCACTGTGACCACAAAGAACACCACATGTATTGGATTTTCACAAAGTAATTTCATGTTGAAAATTGATTCATTACATCATATAACTCTCAAACTATTCAAATCCCCATGAATTTCAAACTAACATTACAAAAATATGGGACTGAACAACCACCCCATAAGATACCTCTTAGTGACAAACCACCCCGTGTAGTTCTAAAAAAAGAGAGAAAACCTAGACATCCTAGAACCTCTCACTGACCACTATTTCCCCAAAAAAACAAAAAAAACACCAATGGATACAATCTCCAAAACCTGGATTAACGGCATCCATCCTCTATGTCAAGATACTATCCAATTTGGGTCGCACTGACTCACCTGCATGGGTTCAATCGCATCGGCGTTAATGCGTCTTGATTAGGGATATGGTCCTCCCCTCTCCATAGTTAGGACTTGTCACACACATTTAGAGAACATGGAAACAAATCATCTCACAGAAAATGCGGTCGATCATTACATCATATGAAAACCGCCAAGAAAAACTCGAGTGAAAAACTCAGAATAGCTCTAGGTACTTAGCACACATCTATACCTCTCACTAAAAAGTCCTCTACTTGAATCCAACATGCTTCCATAACACACGAACCAAATGAATTTTAAATCCATAAATAACCATGTCATCAATATCCTTGATTCTTATTGGATGCTCCATGAACATTGTGTCATCCTCGATATCCAACTCCCCATAGTCAATGATGAGGGAGTCATCATGTAGATACTGATAGAGCTGAGAGACATGGAAGATGTTGTGAATCCTCTCCCACTATAGTAGAAACACTAGCTAATATTCCACCTGTCCAACATGTCCCAACACCTCAAAAGGTCTGATGAACCTTAGAGAAAGCGTGCTCCTTCTGCCAAACCTCAGCTACCCATGTCGATGGAAACCTTTATGAATATATTCTCCCCAACCTCAAACTCTAATGGTATCCTCCAATTGTTGGAATACAAATTATTTTAGTCATGTTATTCCTTCTTCTTATTATGGAAAAGTTATACCTTTATTGGCGTACTCTATACCACTTCTGGACCAAGAATATATGCTTCCCCATCTTTCATCCATCACAATGGTGAATGACATGACCTCCCATATAATGATTCGAATGGAGCCATACCAATTGAAGAGTGATAACTATTATTGTAAGGAAACTCTACCAAGGGAAAATGTCTCACCCAAGACCCACTATAGTCCAAAACATATTCCCATAAAATGTCCTCTAATATCTGGATGGTCCTCTCTATTTTTCCATCTGTCTGATGGTGGAAATCAGTTTTGAGGTGTAACTATGTGTCGAAGGAATGATGCAATCCCCTCTTGACTCGTGATGAAATTCATGTATTGTGATACAAGACAATGTATATTGGAACTCCATGTAGCCCTACCACCTCATATGCATACCTCTGTGGTAAGGTATCTACTTCTCTTGACTCCTTGATGGCTAAGATGTGATCCTATTTCATCAATTGATACTCTACTACCAAAATAGCATCACATACTCTCATATTCATGGGTAATCCTACAACGAAATCCATGGATATGTCATCTCACTTCCACTAATGAAATTCTAGGGGTTGTAACCGACCATGGAAAACTCGGTGCCCATCCTTCACCAACTTACACTCTAAGCACCTTTCCACAAACTCCATCACTACACACCTCACCCCGTGCTACCAAAACTGATACCTCAACACTCTATTCATTTTTGAAACACCTATATTCACTTCCATGGGTAATCTATGGAACTCACATAGAACTATCTCACACATTACCACTAGGACAAACAACTTCCCACAAAACAAAATCTGATTCTGACTATACTATTACCATTCCTCCAAAGAATCACCCTCTAAAGAGTGATTGCGCATCACTTTAGTCTTTGATTTTTTCCATAGAGACTCCTACACCTACTACACCAAGGAATACTGCACATTCGTCTGAAATAGACAGCCTCTTCCACCATCCAATCTCCAAATTCAATGTGGTCAACTACTCCATTTCCATCCAAGTATATGTTGACCCTAAAACTACCTCTTTATGAAACATTCCTTCTTAAGGAATCATCCACCACATTCCTCATTCCTAATGTGTAAGAGATCTTGAAGTCGTAGTCCTAGATAAACTCCATCATCCTTCACTGTTGCAGTTTTAGGTCTCATTGACAGAAGATATACCTCATTATTTTGTGATTCGTAAAGATCACAACTCACCCCCCCAATGAGGCAATTTTTCCACAAATTTAGTGAAAATATGACCGCTAAAAGCTACAGATAATGACTATCAAAGTCAAATTCATTTGGATGTACCTACCGAGACCCTTAAGTGATCACTCCCTTATGATACATCATCACACATCCCAAACCTATACCGAAAGAGTCAAAGAACACTTCAAAGTTCACCCTTTCCTCTGATAACCTAGGCATTGTAGCACTGACCAAATTCCCCTTAAAACAGCTCAATGCTACCTGACATGACTCACTCCACACAAATTCTGAGTCTTTTCATGTCAAAACTATCTATGGAGAAGCAACATGAGAAAATTGGGTACGAACCTCGAGTAGTATCCCGCAAGACCCAAGAGTTGTGAACCTCTGCAACATTCTTGGGTTCTTCTCAAAAAAAACCTACATGGCCTTTGATCGTTCAAATTATATCCCTTTCTGATACAAAACATGTCCAAGGAAGTTCCACTCTCACATAAAACACATAAACTTGGACTATATCCCATAGAATAGGTTTTTTCAGAGGACATCCAAGACCCTCATGAGGTTCTCAGCATGCTCCTCTTCTGAATTTGAGTAAAATATAATATCATTAATGAACATGATGATGAACTAGTCCAAGAACATTCAGAAGATAGATTTCATGAGACCCATTATTGTGGCTGGTGAATTCGTAACACCGAAGGGTATTCCCACAAACTCAAATTTCACATACCTGAACTAGAATGAAGTATTTGGAATGTCCCCATTCTTAACCCTCAACTGGTGATATCCAGACCACAGATCGATCATGGAGAACCAACCTTCTCCCCTAAAATGGTCTTAAAAGATATTATATTCTTGGGAGTGGGTAACATTTCTTGACCATTACCTAATTTTGTCTCCAGTATTCTATGAGAAGCCTCAGGACACCATCTTCCTTATTCACGAACAAGATGGGATCAACCCTCAGTAAAACACTCGTCTGCATAAAACCTCTTTTCATTAGGCTCTCGACCTGAATCTATAACTCCCTCAACATGGAAGGCACCCTCCAATAGGGAGCCTTTGAAATAATACACGCACAAGGATGAATGTCTATTCTGAACTCAATGACATGTTGATGGGGTAGAGTAACAACCTCTTCGGGAACTCCCCAAAACTCACAAAACCTCCACCATCTCATCTTCCTTTGACCCCTCTAATAGTTTTTCTAATATAGAATGAAGAGGCTCCACAGACCAACTACCCTCCTGATGAATTCTCTCACCAACAAAAGCTTCATGTTGGACATCCTTCTCTAAAAACATGACTCTCCTACATAAGCAGTCGATGATGACATGCATTGAGAATAACCAATAGAAAGCAATGATGGCATCTTATAGTTGCATGTATAGTAGATGAAGATCCCCACTAGACTGATGCAGACCTACAATCTGTCTATATCCCTGGAAAACATCAAAAAGACTATTCTGACCTCCAACTAGTTTGCTCAGCACTAGGGGAATGGAATGTATCTCTACATCTACTCCTAAGGAAAAAGCTAGACTGGGTGAAACAATGGACTGTTATGCTCCAAAATCAAACAAATTACATGAAGGGGTATTAAAAAAATTGATCGTACCTCGAACAACCTTCGGCCCTAAATAATTTTTTTTCCTCGGTGGTGTGCAACTACCCATGCCTAGCTCTTCTACCCCTCTCCTATCGAACACCTCCCCGACCATGCCATGGTTGAGGTCCTTGTGGTGGACCATGAGTTCATCCTCCTCCAAGACCATATACCCTCAATTTAGTGGGAGATAGATGCCCCTACTATTGAAATGGTTTGATCTAAAAATACTACATCTGAGGTGGGAGCCAAACATTCCCACCCACACCATACTAAGATTGAACTGGGAAATGACATTGATGATGTCCACAACCTTCAAAGAAAATAAAATCAGTCCTGGGCCAATGGGAAAAGGGAGAGGACTAGGATATTGGAACTGGAACTGTTGAGTCCTACTTCCCACTAGCCAGAAACTGTATTGGACAAATGTTAGAGACTTTCTGCTGACTACCATCCCATTCAATGAACTCGACTATCTCCCATATCATGTTACATCTCCATAAAAGTGCATCATATCCATTGAATCATCATTCTTTTAAAATTCTATGTATGTTGGTAGGGTAAAGGGAGTGATGATATACAGAAGGAAAGTTTAAATTGACTCCTCTAAGTGTATCGCCTATGACTCCTCATCCAGAAATAGATCTAGAGAAATGCGTAAGATATCCTTGAACATGATCCCCATTTCCCTAAATGAAATACACTCCTCCTTGTAGAAGAGAAACTCCTACCTCTTCTTGGCCTTCATTATCTTAGAATGAAAATATGTATGAAACTCATTCTTAAAGTCATCCCATGAGACATTAGTCTCTTTCCTCTCTTAGAGGTAAATCATCCACCACTAAATCTCTACTCCCCACATCTGGCTCATTGTTTGAAGAACCTGGTACTCACTCAGTGCATGGATCAAGTAATAATTGATTTTCATCACCTCAATCTATCCCTCTCTCTCTATGTCTGAAACATTGCCTTCGTAATTTCTAAGGGTCTGCCGCTAGAAAGCACAAAGGTTCTTTTTCCAGAGCTAATCTTTCTTATCTCGATAATCCATCTTCTAATAAACCAATTAATCATGTTGGGCCTCAACTTCTCGTACCACATGTGGGTGATGTCCATGTTTCATAGATGAAAATTTAAACAATATACTCATATGCCTGGGTAGTATGGAATTTTCTTTTAAGATTTATATTAAATAATTATTTAAATTAAATTTCCAAAATTTTCAACAAACATGTGACAAAAAATTCTATATTATGCATGTAAAATTCCTATGGTCTCTACTCGATAGTCATCATATCCTCAAATGGTCATTTTTTTGGCCTAGAGGCCTTACATTGGATCACGGGGAGCCCTAAAATATCGTGTCCAAGATGGTCTTCCCTAGAATTTTTCATGCACTATGATTTCCTAAAATCATTTCCCTACCAATCCATGTAATCCTCTCTATTCCTAACTCAAAAATCCATCTTATCTCTCATCCTTCACTTTAGATACCATTTTGTCATGACTTACATTCTTCAGGATAAGGGAAGAAACATTAAAAATCCATGCCCTTCCTTCTTCAAGATGAAGGAGACATAATTACCCCCGAGTACCACCTTCAATAGGCCATGGAGTGTCGAATATAACCAAGGGTATAAAATATTACACAAAATGGAAGTCATTACCAATTTTGAGGAAAATAGTATCGAGAGATAAGATGGTAAAACTCCCAAACAACACCAAATATTAACATAAGGGAAACCAAAAACCAACCCATTCATGATTTAAATATAAACTACCACAATGGTACAAAAAACTACAAACCAAGTTCCAATCTAAAATACTATGTGGTAACACAACAACTATCCCAACACTTATGATTTTAAAGTCGGGCACGGTCCAAAATGTCTTCCTGAAAATATAAAAATAGTTCCACAAACGTAGGGTGAGTATATAAGTATTCCCAGTAGGAAAACTAAATCCACTCATTCACAGGTCGGGGACATACTAATTCCCCTGTGAGAGAATAGTTGAACCTCATAGCACATACTAAGGAGTACTAACCAGCCCAACTTTTCCAATGCACACTCACCAAATAACGCAAGTCAAGTAAAGTAGTAGTATAATCACATCGACATTTTGGTACCCCACACCACTTTCCCTCTGGTTAGTTTATCATTCCTAATAGAAAAATTCTCGATGCTACCAATCTTCCAAAATTCAGACCCACTGCCACAACCTTCCCGCAAAAACCTGGAACTCAAACCACACACAAATACCACCCACCGGAACCTGTGCCACAACCACACCACACATCCCTCCCATAGACACCTGGTCCACAACAACCATTTCTCTCACCTAAAGAAACTTGAGCCTCATCCCTAAGACACTTGGGAAAACAATCCTGGCCAACAAACACCTATTCCCCTCATCCACAACAAAACATACTCGAATGATCTTGGAATATGGTAATCCTCAAGCAATTATAGCCTGTCTGGATGTGCTTGAGCATTAAGAACCCTAAATAGGGTGTGAGGAAAAAATTCAGAAACCATCCATCCATCCTCCCATCAAGATGTTTGGAAGGACACCCTCCCCCATGAAATTGAGGTGTATGGAACATGGTTCTCAACATGGTTGGGGTGCATATAGAAATCACATGGAACTAAAATTTATACATATAGGTAAACAAATACTTATCCCAACCTTTGGGTTTAAAACAAACAACCAGATCACACAGAACCACATTTGATACTACCCCTATATTCACAACCACACAAACAGCCACAAAAAACACAAGCCTAACCCATTTTTATTTAACCACATTTCATTCATT
This sequence comes from Viscum album, assembly GCA_963277665.1. NCBI lineage: Eukaryota > Viridiplantae > Streptophyta > Magnoliopsida > Santalales > Viscaceae > Viscum > Viscum album. The sequence continues at coordinate 1,529,572,285 of OY728146.1, read as the reverse complement.
AATTAAGGGGTTCACATTAATTTTTTCCATCACTACCCGAAGGAAATACCATCCACAACCATACCCAGCATAATGTATTAGCATAAATAAATTTATAATTAATATATGTTACATTTATGTAATTTCTACTATTATGATATGGTATACCATGTTAAAATTTAAAGGACCAACAACACAAAACCAAAGCATACATGAAAAATGAGGATGTTATTTTCCGAAATGTTATTTTAAAAAGAAATTATTGATTAATTCATATTAAAATGTCATATTATAATCAACTATGGTATGATAAATATTGTTATGGTCATTTAATATTTGTATAATTTAATTAAATTAATATATAGGAGTATTTAATGTGTACTATGGATGTTGATAATTAAGGTAAGGGATTTTTGTCTCATCATGTCTTTTTTGGGACAAACATTATATTATCCATCAAACGTATTTTATAAAGTGTATATATATATTCCATTTTAAATATAATATCTTGAATTTATATTTTCACATGATGTTATCAATTTCAATTAATTTTATTCTTTCATGTGGTTTATAATCCAAGGTTACTAATTTTTCAAAGGTTTTATGTTATAATCACATCGTTAATCCAGATTGATTGTGAATATGCTACCAATGCTGAAATAATATTATCTATGTCTACATAATATCATGTATTTTATTCTTCTATGGTTATTTAATTAAAATTCATTCCATCCTTTCATTTTCCTCCATTAATGTTTTGAAGAGATGAAAATATATTTTAATGAAAAATCAAATGTTTTTATATTTTTGGTTAAAATTATTTTTCTTCTATATCAATGACTTTAAAAAAAATTGTGAAGATGTTTTTAAAAATCACATAGATTTTTTAAGGTAATTTTTACCCTCTTTTTCTTTTCAAAAAACATTTATTGATTTTTTTTTCTAAATGGTGTTATTTTTTATTTTCTCCATTAATGTGATTGTATAATTTTTTGTAATGTGTACGACATGAACATTATTTTTCACCACCATGAAAACTCATTGTTTTAATTATTATATTATATATTTTAAAATATATATTTAAGGAAAAAAATTTTCATTATATTTTATTTTATAATAATTTTTTTTCGAAATTGAAAAGATATTATCCACAAGAATTGTTTTAAATTATTTTTAATGATTCAATTATTTGTTTTTATGGTAATTTTCAAAGAAAAGGATTTTGAAATTTTTTCTATTTTACCTATTTTTTACAATATAGATAGATTATTTTCCTTAAGAAATTATTTTAATGATTATGATGATTCCATTGTTTGTTTCCATTGTAATTATAAAAGGAAATGATTTTAAAAAATATATATGTTTTCATGAAAATTTATCAATATTGAGAGGATATTTTTCTCATGAATATTTTTTAATTTATATTTAATATTTCCTTTTATTTTTTCCAAGGTTATGTTAAAAAAATTAAAAAACATTACTTTTTAAAATGTATTTTTTAAAACATTTAATGGTTATTTTCTAAATGAAATGTGTCAAGTGATATTTCTAAATAATTTTCCATCTAACAAAAAATCCATTGATGTCTCATATTCATTACAATGAACATGATCAATGTTTACTATTCTTATTCTTTCAGTGAATGGTTAACGTTTATAATAGTGATATGTATAAGAAATAAATTTCTCATCCAAGGGTTATACAATAAAAAAATTATTATGATACCCACTCCTTTTTCAAAGGGATTAGATATAGTAAAATGATGAAATGATTATAAAACATATTTATTTTCCACATGTAATTCCATGGTGGAATTTTAATGAAAACCATTTCTTTTCATGTATTTGGATATGGTGAATTGTTTTATATTATTTTGGATCCCATATGTATAATTTTCTTTATGTGATGTATTGGACTTGTATCTCCCAAATATGTATTGGGAAAATACTAATTTCTAATGAGAAAAATAGGATTAGAATGAGGAGTGAACCAATCCCAGTGAAGGAATTTTTCAACATTGAAAGTCTTGGGAGAGAACCTTGACTACTAAAATGGTTTGGGGAGTGGACAATTTACATTGTGAGAGCATTTATAATGAACCTTAACTTCATTTAGAATGGTTTTTTATGATTATGTGTATGTAAAAATTCAATTTATTATGAAAATTTTGTTCTCTCATGGATCATGCTTATTGATTTACTTCTGATTGATGTCTACTAAACAATAAATCATGGTTCCATCACTCATTTTTTTATCTTCTACATATATGTTATGGTTTTCATATGTTTTTGTCACGATTTCAGAAATTTCTTCCCATGTTATGCTAATGTATTACCCTTTTTACCCTTATTTGGCACCTGAGATCACCCATTCTTATTATTCTTTCCCCCAGGTTATGATGATCATTATTATGTGTGACATGTCTATGTAGGGTGTTTTTTATAAAGAACAAGTTGGGATACGATGTAGATCCATTAAGAGAGATATACTTATTATTCAATGTTTTTAAAGGCATTATACCTTTAAAATCTTTAGGAATGTGTTTTTTAAATGTAATTAATATTAATAATTAATTATGTAATATCTATATATGAAAAATTTGGGTTGTTATAATATGCTCATTTGATGGAAAAGGCAATATTTATCACTCATTTCTCAAAAATTTAATATATGATGTGGACTTTATATCTATGTGTCAAGTTTAATTCTATTTGTAGAATGAATGATATTATATTTCATATTTATTCCCACATGAAACGTTAACATCATTTCCACTTTCATATTATCAAGATAATCTCACACCAAAAAAATTAATTTGTTTCTTGAGTTATAGTATAATACATTGCTTTTGTTGTGTATGATATATTGGAACTCTAAATATACATGAATCAATATATATATCCATCTCCTAATAAGAATAGTTCAGTATATTTAGAATCTAATAAAGACATATAAATATTATCTTAATTGTATGTCATATATAGTCTATTTTCAATAGTACCTTTTATATTCATTGGAATAAAATTCATTAAAATAAAAGGAGATACCATTAATTTACATTTATACCTTAAAAAATGTTAAAAAATAAATAATCTTTGATCATGATGTATTCAAATAAAATACGATCCATAAAATTTTATAAATAATATTTGAATGAATTATTTATAGTCATAATCAATATAAACATTTTACATTTTTATTTTAATGTTGATTCATTTACAAATTCTATAGAAATAACCATATCAAGCACTATGGGAAAATTATTTTTATAAAGGTAAATTAAATCTTTCCCTTAAAAAATTTAAAACCAAAAAATTATTTTATTTCTTCTGACATCATTATCTCATACATTTTTATCATTTGAGTGGAAAACTCCATGAAAATTATTTTTCATTTATAGAAAATAAAATATCATCAACATATTCAATAAAACTTGTAGAAACAAATTTACATTACATTATGTTCACATTGTCTCCCACTATTCCTTTTTTAATTTTCAATAGATTCAAATATGTGACAATCATAAAATTCAAATCCCTCACATCTTTTCTTAGAAAATTAAATTCATTATTAGATAAGTAAACACATAATTTTACTTCTATAAGTAAAAAACATTCATATTTATCTATATAGACATCCTATTAAAATACACTATTGAGGATGGTTATGATAAATCTATTTAAAAAACAATTTAAATTATTTAAGATACAATATGAAGGAACATTTGTATAGCCTCGTGACTTATAATTAAAGAAACTATCTCATTATGTCATTCACCTTAACTTGATAATATACTTTATAGATGAGTATTAAAACCCCCATTCTTATAATAATATTATTTTATATTTAGTTAGGTACTGATACATAAGTATTGTGCTTCTCAATCTAGTATAGTTCATCATTCATTGCATCCACCAATTCATGGTTTTTATTTCTTCATTTTCGTTTCTTAATTTGAACTATGAAAATAATGAGGTATGTGTTTTTTATTTAATATTCTCAACGCCTGAAATTATTTTTAATGGTATGTAATAATATTCTACATATCTAAGAACTTTTTAATCCTATTATGAACTATATTTGTTTTTTCGTTGATAGTAGACAATTTTCAATCACCATATTCATCTATAACAATGATAAAATATTTATTATTCTTGGAATATTTAATGTGTTTTCCAATAATTTCCACATCATATACATTAAATCTCAATTAGGTTGGTTTCTATTCAGACTAACTTGATGATTGTTTGAACACTTTATTATCAACACTAGTAGTAATCAATCATATTTTCTTGTAATAGTTGTGATATCCTATTCTATTTTGAGGAAATCCACAATGTACTCCATCAACACCTCTTTTCTAAAACATTACAATGTTTTCATCCCTCATATTAATAACACAAGGTTTGTCAAACACCAGTAGATAGTTCATGATCATGTAATTCTTATAATATATCTAATGCCTATATATTTCAATGTAATGATGATATATACATATATTATGTTTGAGCATCATTATCCCAATCACTTTCCTGCAAAATAATGATAATCTATTATTCCCCATAAATATTATTTATGCTATATCCACTAGGATTTTTTTTTCAGTTTTAGTTAAACCATTATTCATTATGGGATATAGGAAACTAAAATTGTCACAACCCGTCCCCTAGGGCCTGTGTTGTGACTACCCCAAGCCCACCTTCCATAGGCTAGGGGATGGCAACTTGCACCAAAGCCTTAATTACATAAAACTAGGAAGCCATTGATTTTATAACATGTAAAAACACGCAAAATCAAGAACACATCTAGATTCGGAACACCATGTAAACTGTATAAAAAAATATTGGTGAAAGAAAAAGGGGCTGGAATACAAGACCAACTGGAAAATACAAGTACAACTGTGATACAATAAAATTGAAGAAAAGGGAAAGTCAGCAGTTGGGTAGTCCTCCAAGGTTCCTACCTAAAGGGTATGTACAGATCACCTCCTCAGCACTCCTCATCCATCTGTTTCCTCCGTGTACCAATTCTTCATATGGTCCACCTCTCGGTATCATCTAGTCCTGGTACTCTCGGCCTCAGTCAGTGATGTCCGTCGTCTGCATCCAATACAACAAGGTGTGGGCATAGCCCGTGCAGGGGTGATTATAATGATACTCATTAGGGACCCCGAGACCCTGTAGGTCTCACAAAATCCATCAAGGATAAACTAAAAAGTATTAAATAAACAGATAACATTACTTAGGTATATGCCCATACATATACCTATGTTATTAAGTAATCCTTCTCAATCATGAAGAAAACACGGAAAAACTGACTCAGCTCAAACCAGGATTTTATTCTAGGGGTAGTATCATGTAACATCCCCAGTCACATTATAGAAACCTCGGCTACTGGAGAACTCCTCATCTATCGAGTAATGTGGGCCTACCACGACACCAAGGCACTTCCCACTAACCTTGTACTACTGAGGTACTCCTCCTGTCGAGTACCGTGGATCTTCCACATCACCAAGAGCGCTCCCCACCATGGGTCTGCCGCATCACCAAGCATTCTCCCCCTCGTAGCCTGCTGAGTTACTCCTCCTGTCGAGTACAATGGATCTACCGTGACACCAAGGCACTCCCCACTGTGGGTCTCCAGCGACACCAAGTCACTCCCCACATGGCAAGTCGAGTCACTCTGCGTCGAATCGGTCAGCAGTCGTCAGGTCTCACCCAGCTACTAGGTCTTTGCACTATGCTTGATCGTCTCCATAAGGATCCTATCCACGTGCTACTAGTCGATAGTCCAACTGTCACGAAGTCCCATGAAGAAGTATCTCCGAGGTCCGCCACGTCATAGGGGTTTCAACGTAATAGACGACGCGTCAATCGAACACTCAGTCAGTGAGATATTAGCCTTTTTGTCATGCGGCCCCGGTTGGATTAGTGCTCTATCCAACCTGAGCATACCCCATCACAATCGAAAACACTTTGGGGTATCATCAAAGGGACCGTCTCGCTCCAAGATTTCTAGCACCACTGACGGTTCTTCAAATGGTCAACTGGTGCCAACATAATGGCCAAAAGATCATAAATGGGTCGTAGTGGGCTCGGGTCTAGTCTGACCCAGTCGGACCGACCTGACCCGACCTGGCATGGGTCGACCTAGTTCAGGTCGACCCGGCCTGACCTGCAAGGTCACGCCTGGCCCGTGATGTGGCCCGGTCGGCTGAGAGGTCCAGAAGGCCGCGAGGGGTCGTGGATCCCACGGGTGCCACAAGGCGGCTTTGCCGTGGGTGTACCACGAGGGCGAGGGCCCAATTCAGTCGAGGCTCCATAGGGGCATGAGGTTGGTTTGGCCGGGGTATCGTGAGGGGGCACGGGCCAGTTCGGTCGGGGCGTCGCGAGGGAAGCGGGCCAGCTCGGTCGGGGTATCGTGTGGGGCATGGGCCGTCTCGGCCATGGCACCATGAGGGGCATGGGCCAGCTCACCTGGGGCGTCGCGAGGGGCGCGGTCCAGCTCAGCCGGGGTGCTGAAACGGGCGTGGGTCGGCTCGGTCAGGGCGCTACGAGGGGTGTGGGCTCGTTCGTCCTGGGCGCCACGAGTGGCGCGAACCAGTCCGGTTGGGGCACCGTGAGGGGCGAGGGCCGGTTCGGCCAGTGGCACAGAGCGGCGGAGGTCACGGGTGTCGTGTGGCAATGCGGCGAGGCCGCAAATGGCGAAGCTCTGTGGGACGTAGAGGCCGCAGGGGCGGGGGGGAGCACTGTTTCCTTTGTCGCCTTCCTCTATTTCTAATTACACATCAATGAAGAATAGCGGAGGGGTCAGTCCATGTTCTGTTGGCCTACACCCTCCATGTTTAAAGTTGTATCAAGCAGTTTAATTCCCTCTTGAATTTCAAATAATTATCAAGAAACGAAGAGAGTAGAATATCAATCAACCACCCTATAACTTTCCCTAAATAATCAAACACAATTAAAACCCTACCTCGTATTGTTTTTTGACAATGATGAGGAGGTAAGGTCGGGCGTTGAAGACATCCCACGTTGGTTTCCTCTGCAAGGTGATTCCGAGGAAGAAGTCGAAGATGTTCCTCACCAACGTTCTTCATGGAGGAGGCATTCTTCATTGGAGAAGCTTTCTCCCAATTCCACCCAAATGTAAAGTAGTTCCAAAATAATAGATTAACCCATCTATTATTTTGATGGAAAGAATTCAAAAAGATAAATTAATTATGGTTGGTGGGATAATTAATCAAGATAAGGGCTGGAATAAATTATTTAAAGGGGGGTTAGCACCATTAAGTGGGGAGCTCAAGAGGTTTCTCCCCACTTAATTATGGAGTTTAAGAGGTTTCATTCCATGGGTGGTCCCAACCATCATAATATCCACAAGAGGATTAGGCTCGGGTGTTCCCCACCACCGAGCATTCAATTTTGAGGATAAAAATCTTGTGGTCCCCACCTCCACAATATTCACATGGGTGTTTCAAATAAAAATAAAATGTTTACGAAATTTTATTTTTATTTTATTCTTTCACGAAAAAACCCAACAAATAACTTTCACCCTCGACCAACTGTCATCAAGGTGAAATTCTTCTTAAGATAATATCGGTGCTTTGAGTTCAACGGTGCCCTTAGATTTCAATTCTGATCACCGGTTCAAAAGTTAGAAAAAGCTTCTCGCATGTTTACTAAACGCACCTAAACAAAATTTCAGAAATTCATTTCAGTCACTCCAGGCCTCGGAATCACACACCATCAATTTTCGCAGACTCATATAATTCCCATGTATTAAAAAAATTACATGGAAATTCTGGGTCTTTACATTCTTCCCACCTCAATGCTCTAAATCCCCGTAAGCCACAACCCACACTAGGTAAAAAAGTGGGGGTATGCAGCACGCATATGAGCCTTCTACTCCAATATTCTCTCTTAGAGGTTCTCGTGCTTCCAGCAACTGTGCACCAGAGGTTTCGAACATCCATGAAGGACTCACTCCTGTCAATCCTCAATATCTACTTGAACCTCTGTAAAATTCGACCCATCGTCGACGTCCGGCTCTCCATGGTCGATGATGTGAAAAGGGTCGTGAATGTATCTCCTAAGTTTGGATACATGGAAGATGTCATGCACCTGGTGCAACTGAGGTAGAAGAGCTAAGAGGTATTCCACCTCATCAACTCTACTGAGGACCTGAAAAGGTCTGATTAATCTCGGAGATAACTTTCTGCCTTGTCCAAATCTCTGCAAACCTCATCAAGGTGAGACCCGTAGAAAGACGTGGTCTCCATCCTCGAACTCTAGAGTTCGCCGTCTCCTGTTGGCATATGACATCTACCAGCTTTGTGCAGTCTTCATTAGATCTTAGACAACCTACACCTTCTCTGGGGTAGCCCATACCATCTCTGGTCCCACTAGTGCTGACTCCCCCAGGTCAGTTCAGTACAAAGTTGATCTGCAAGGTCGCCCATACAAGGCCTCGAAAGTTGTCATCCCAATGGTGGAGTGATAGTTTTTGTTGTATGAAAACTACACCAAAGTTAAGTGATCCTCCCAGCTACAAATGAAGTCAAGGACACAAGCACGCAACATGTCCTCAAGGGTCTGAATGGTTCACTCAGTCTGAACATCCGTATGTGGATGGAAGGCGGTGCTCAAACGAAGATGCATCCGGAAAGCCTCTTGCAACCTCTTCCATAGCCGAGAATTAAATCATGTTTCATGATCGGAGACAATATCCCAAGGTACTCTATGTAGCTGCACAATCTCCTGCATGTAGAGGCATCCCAATCTCTCTACTGAACCCTACTCTCTGGTCGGTAGGAAGTGGGCCGACTTGGTGAGTCAGTCAACGGTCACCCAAATAGAGTCATCTTCCTTGGATGTATGTAAAATTCCTATCCCAAAGTCTATGGATATCCCATCCCACTTCCACTCTGGGACCTCTAAAGGTTGAACCAAGCATGTTGGTACCTGATGCTCCACCTTCACTTGCTGACAAGTGAGGCACCGAGAAACAAACCATGTAACGACTTTCTTCATTACCAGCCATTGGTGCTGTCATTGATGATCCTGATACATCTTCACCAGTCCTAGATGTACCGCTAGAAGAGATGTGTGGAACTCTGTCTACACTTACTCTTGAAGTGACACTAGTACCATAGTACTTCCTCTGAAGAGGATGGCGTGCTCCCCAACTTCAGAAAATCCATCAGGTGCTAGCCCTGTTGATATCTGAGCACAACGAGCATCACAGTCAGCATTCCCACACTGCACCTCCCTGAATCTCTGAAGAAGTGGGGAAGTGACTATAAGAGACTGAAGTAAGTCTTCTCCCTCATGTTCTATGAAGGATAACTGTAAAGAGGCTAGCTACTCTATCGCCTCGACTAGAAGCTATATACCAGACCTCTTGCAGAGTGCATCTTCTACAACGTTCCCCTTCCTAAGAGTATAGACTATATCAAAGTCATAGTCCTAGAGGAACTCAAGTCAACGTCACTTTCTAAGGTTTAGGTCCTTATGGAATAAGATTTACCTGAGACTCTTATGATCAGAATACACTGAAAAACGTTTTCCCATAAGATATTGCCGCCATAATTTCAAGGAGAAGACCACTGCTGCTAACTCCAGGTCACGGGTAGTGTAGTTCTTCTCAAGCTATTTTAGCTTCCGAGAACCATAAGTGATCACTGCTCGCTCCTACATCAGGACATATCCGAGACTTGTCCCTGTTGTGTCTTAGTAAACTATTTACCATATTCCCTCCTCTGGAAGCCTCAAGATGGGGGCACTAGTCAGCCTCTACCTCAGCTCCAGAAAGCTCTGCTGGCATATCTTCTACCACACAGGGTTTCCCCTTCTTCATCAACACTGATAGTGGTACTGAAACTCTGGAGAAGTCTGGAACAAACCTCTAGTAATATCCAGCCAAACCCAAAAAACTTCGTACCTCCATCACACTCCTGGGTGGCTCCCAAGAAAGTAGCGCCTCAATATTCACTGGATTCACTGCAACTCCCGCCTCCTATATGACATGTCCCAGGAAGTGAACCCCTTGGATCCAAAACTGGCACTTCGAGAGCTTACCATAAAGTTGGTGCTCTCGGATTGTGTCCAGTACTACCTACAAATGATAGGCATGCTCCTCCTCAGTAGTCGAGTAGATCAGTATGTCGTCGATGAAGACTACTACAAAGCGATCAAGTTATGGTTAAAAGATTATTTTTATGAGTCCCATGAATACTGCTGGCTTGTTGGTTATGTTGAATGGCCTAACCAAGAACTCTTAATGGTTATACCGACACCTGAAGTTCATCTTCTGCACATCCTCATCCCATACTCAGAGCTGGTGATAGCCTGATCTAAGGTCTATCTTCGAGAACCATTGTGATCCCATCAGCTGGTCAAATAGGTTGTCAATACTTGGGAGTGAGTACTTGTTCTTCATGGTCACTTTGTCTCAGGCACCGATAGTCAAAAAAAAGCCTCAAGATCCCATCCACCTTCTTGGAGAACATAATAGGGGTTGCCCAGGGAGAAACACTAGGTCGGATGAATCCCTTCCCCTGTAAGTCCTCTAGCGGTACCTACAGCTCACGAAGCTTAGTGGGAGCTATCCGATATGCTGGTGTAGATATTGGTGCCTTCCCAGGGTACAAATCAATTTAAAAGTACACCTCTCTATGAAGAGTTAGACCCGGAACTTCCTCAGGGAAGACAGCCATGTACTGGTCCACCACTAAAAGATAACTTGGACTCTCCACGTCAATCGCTTTGAGGGTATGGCTGGCTAATTGATGTTTTATCAGACACACTCTCCTCTGGTTAAGTCCATCTTGTGCTACATAATCTCCGTTCTCACCGGTGAAGGTAAACCTGGTCCCATCCATGCCGACACACCGCACTTTGCACCTAAAACAGTATATCTGATCATGGATTGTAGATAACCAGTCCATTCTAAATATGACATCATAAGGCCTCGACGCCACTACTAGAAGATCCTAGCTAAAGCTCTCGCCTTCTAGAGTAATCTCGCACTACCGGAACCAGTGTGTAATCATCGAATCCACTCCTGTAAGAGTCTCTAGCTGTAAGGGTCATTCCAATGGCTCCGTTTGAATCTCTAAGCTCCAAATGAGGGCGGTGGCAATAAAATAATGACTTGAACCTGCATCTATAAGTACCACAGCTATGGTAGAATAGACACAGACCATACCTCATATCATCTCTGGAGCACTGTGATCGTAAGACTTAGCTGCCTAGAACTGAGCTCTCCCATTTCCACATGCTCCCTGCGGTCAGGGTGGACTTCCAAGTGGTGGTGGTGGTAAAATATCGAATCATCACCTACCGCCAGCTACATGACCAGCTCCTTTTCCACATCTGCCTTCTACCTACAGACCTCCTCGGTCGAACCTCTGTCTTTTCTTGAACGGTCCTTCGACCATCTGCTGATCATCCGTACAGTTGGTTGGACAGTCAAGAGCCATGTGACCTTGGCCAACGCATGTGAAACACTGCCTGCTCCTGGCATATCTATCTCCGCCTCGGGTGCCCCTCAAAACCGACTCTGAATCATGTGGTCATCCACATGTAGCTCTTTTCCTCTTGGACCTATGTGACATGTGTCTGCTTCCATCTACAAAAGACTCTGCAACGTGTTGACTGGTGTGGGATCTCACTATTGGAGACTGCACAGCAAGGAAATTCTCTACTAGGACGGCTCTCTATAACACCCCTGCCTGCGTCGGGAAACTGAGTGAGATCACCGAAGCCCTGATCTCCTGCCTAAGTCCCTTATCGAAGGTTTGGGCCCCGAAAAATGGGCCGCGCACCATATCGGTGGAGTAGTGTGAGAGTTTTGTGAACCTCACTGAGTACTGACCTATAGTCATGTTGCCATGCTGAAGATGAAGTAGCTCTTGAATGTGCATAGTGCGAAGAGTCACTTGAAAAAACTATGCACGAAACAGGCTCTCAGAGTCTGCCCAGAGAAGCATCACCTCGTCATGAACTTGGAGCATCAAGCTCCACTATATGCCTATTGCAGCTTGTAGAAGGATAGCAGCAAGAATCCCCATGAGATCGGTTGGTGTCCCTAACAGTATGAAAAATCTCACCACGACCTCCATCCAATCCTCATCCACCTGCAGGTCTGTCTCTCCCCTGAACCTGGGTGGCCTCTAGCGCTGGAACTCGTGCAACACGCTCAAGTGGAATGCACTATCTACTGTTGGGGCTGGTGTCATCGGTGGCCCAATGGGTAATGGTACCGCTGGTGCCTCTACTGGTGACTCTGCTGGAAGAGGGACCTGCACCGAGGCCTCATTGCTCGGTAGGCTACCAGTGCATACAACTCTCAGAACTCTTGTCGGTTGTCTGCGTGGAGGCATCCTGAAAAGAAACATGTTCTCTATTATTAAAAAGTTATACCTGGTAAGCTGACCTGGTGAGCTGACATAAAGAAAACTTTTGAAAAAACACACGCAATCAATTTTTTCATGCACTGAGCTGGAAATCAGATCTCAGGGTCCTAGTGTATGGATACATTGGACACCGCACCAACACTGGATTCCTTAACCTAATAACCACACACACTACACATAACACAATTGCTTTATGGAAAATATAGGAGTCCTATGTTTTATGGTAGAACCTCCCTCTGATACCAATTTGTCACGACCCATCCCCTGGGTCCTGTGCCGTGACTACCCTAAGCCTTCCTTACATAGGACAGTGGCTGGTGACTAGCATTAAAGATGTAATTACCTAAAATTGGGAAGTCATTACCTTTATAACCTGTAAACACACGTACAAGCAAGTATATAGCTGGATACAGGATAGCAAGTAAATTGTATAACAAAAGAGTAATGAAAGGAAAAGGGGCTAGAATACAAGCCCAATTGGAAAATACAAGTACAACTATGATACAATACAACTGAAGAAAAGGTAAAGTTAGTTGTTGGGTAGTCCTTCGAGGTTTCTACCTGAAGGGTAGGTATAGATCGCCTCCTTAGTACTCCTCGTCCGTTCGTCTCCTCCATGTACTGATTCATCGTAAGGTCTACCTCCAGGTACCTTCCAATCTGGGTTCTCTCAGCCTCAGTCATCGTTTTCCATTGTGTGCATCCATCACAACAAGGTGCGGTCATAACCCGTGTAGGGGTGCGTATACCAATACTCAGTAGGGACCCTAAGACCATCTATGTCTCACAAAATCCATCAAGGATAAACCACAAAGTATGAAATAAACAGATAACCTTACATAGGTATATTCCTATACATATACCTAATTTATCAAGTAATCCATCACAATCATAAGTAAAACACAGAAAAACTGACTCAACTCAAACCAGAATTTTATTCTAGGGGTAGTATCTAGTAACATCCCCCGTCACATTGTCGAAACCTCGACTGATGGGGAACTTATCCTCTATTGAGTATAGTGGGCATGTCGCGACACCAAGGCACTCCCCACTAACCTTGGACTGTTGAGGTACACCTCCTGTCGAGTACCGTGGATCTGCCGCATCACTAGGCACGCTCCCCATCGTGGGTCTGCCACATCACCAAGCGCGCTCCCCCTCATAGCATGCTAAGGTTCTCCTTCTGTTGAGTACTGTGGGCCTACCGTGACACCCATGTGCTCCTCACTTTGGGTCTTCCGCGACACCAAGGCGCTCCCCACGGGGCTACTCGAGTCACTCCAAGTCGAATCGGTCAGTATTCCTTAGGTCCCAGCCAGCTGCTATGTCTCCACACTATGATCTCTCATCTCCGAAAGGATCTACTCCACGAGCTTCTGGTCGATACTAAAACTGTCACAAAGTCTGAAGAAGAAGTATCTCAAAGGTCTACCACGTCATAGGGGTCTCAACGTAATAGATGGTGCGTCAATCAGATGCTCGATCAGTGATTTATTAGCCTTTTTATCCCAGGGGTCCGGTTGGATTCGTGCTCGATCCAACCTGACCATACCCCATCACAATCCAAAACACAGTGGGGTATAATCAAAGAGACCGTCTCACTCTAAGATTTACAACACCACTGATGGTTCGTCAAATGGTCAATCGGTGCCAACGTTATGGACAAGAGAGAATAAATGGGTCGTTGTGGGATCGGGTCTAGTCCGACCCAGTTGGACTGACCCGAACTGACTTGGCATGGGTTGACCTGGTTCAGGTAAACCCGGCCTGAACCTCTGGGTCAGACCCGACCCGTGATATGGTCTGGTCTTCTGGGAGGTCTAGCAGGCCGTGAGGGTCATGGGCCGGTTCGGCTGGGGCGCCGCGAGGGGCGTGGGCCAGTTCGGTTAGGGTGCTACGAGGGGAACAGGCCGGTTCAGCCATGGGCACAGAGCGGTGGAGGTCATGGGAGCCGTAGGGTGATGCGGCGAGGCTGTGGGTGGCATAGTTCCACGGGGCATGGAGGCCGCAGGCGGTGGAGCGCGACGGGGCACGGAGGCTGCGGGGGGGGGGGGGGGGGGAGTTTCGTTGCCTTTTTCACCTTCCTCCATTTCAAATTACACATCAATGAAGAATGGCATAGGGGTCGGGCCATGTTACTTTGGCCCGCACCCTCCACATTTAAAGTGGGAGAAAGAGGTTCAATTCCCTCTTGAATTTCAAATAATTATCAATAATGGAAGAGACAAGTATATCAATAAACCAGCCTATAACTTTCCGAAAATAATCAAACACAATTAAAACCCTACCTCGTATTATTAGTTGATGATGATGATGAGGGAGGTCGGTCGTCTAAGACGTCCCATGTTGGTTTCCTCTGCAAGATGCTTCCGAGGAAAAGTTGAAGACTTTCCTCACTAGAATTCTTTGTGGAGGAAGTGTTCTTCTTTGGAGAAGATTTCTCCCAATTCCGCCCAAATGTAATGTGGTGCCAAAATAATAGATTAAGCCATCTATTATTTTGTTGTAAAGAAATCCAAAGGCTAAATTAATTATGGTGAGTTGCATAATTAATCATGAGAAGGGTTGCCATATATTAATTAAAGGGGGGTTGGCACTATTAAGTAGGGAGCTCAAGATGTTTCTCCCTGCTTAATTATGGATTTCAGGAGGTTTCATTCCACAGGTGGTCCCCACCATCATAATATCCACAAGAGGGTTAGGGTTGGGTGGTCCCCACCACCGAGCAATCAATTTGGAGGATAAAATTGATGTGGTCTCAACCTCCACAATATTCACATGGGTGTTTCAAATAAAAATAAAATTTTTACACAATTTTATTTTTATTTTATTCTTTCACTAAAAACCCAAAAACTAACTTTCACCCTTGTCCAACTGCCATCGATGTGAAAGTCTTATTAAGAGAATATTGGTGATGTTATTTCAACAATGCCCTTGAATTTCAATTTCGGGCACCGGTTCAAAAGTAAGAAGAACCTGATTGCACGTTTACTAAACACACCTAAACAAAACCTCAGAAATTCATTCTGGGCACTTCAGGCCTCGGAATCATGCGCCGTCAATTTTTGAGATCTCCTAAAATTTCCATTTAATAAAAACAATTTACATGGAAATTATGGGTCTTTACAAAAATTATATAGGTTACCCTGATTTTCAAAATAAATCTCCATTATTCTTTTTTTTTAGTAAACTCAATTATCTATACAAACTATCTTCAATGAAAAGTTACAATGATTATCTTCCCTTCTTCCAAAACATTTAAATAACTTTTAATCCACCTTTATAAATTTCATAAACATAATACAAGTAATTAATATAAAGAAAACATTAAAAGAGATCATGTACCTCTTCGAATTTGTTCATTTCTTTCTCATAGCCTTGAAAATATGTGAATGAATAATCTCCATTGGATGTAATTTTTTAATATCCACTTTAATGTGTCAAGAACTAACAATATTAAAATGCTAGAATGTAGCAAAATGTTGATATATTTTTTTCCTTCAACATTGTCATATTGAATAAAAATTTAAAATTAGTAAGAACAATTATATTTATTTTTTACATAATTTCCAAGTCATTGGTTTCGTAACTCACTCTCCACATTCAGGATAAAATAGTAAGAATTATTTATTGTTTCTTAACAAAAATAAGTAAACATTTTGATTTCATAATATAATCACATACTAACCATGCATTCCACATTTAAATAAGAAACCATATTTTAAAAAATATTCATTCCATTCATCTAAATGCTGAGAAACAATAAAAAGTGTAGGCATTAACAATTTAGTATTTTTGAACACTTATAACCCAATCATTTTATCATAAGTTTTATTCCTTGAATTTATCAAACAATATTTGATATCATATATTTCATTCAGTTTCCAAATTTCATATTTTATAAATTTTTGTAAATTATTTTAATTTCCCGAAATCTAAATATGCTTCTCTTTCAACATTAAATAATACTTTTACTCAAAAAATCTATAAGAAAATACACCATGGGAATGTGGACATTTTTTATTTCCATTATCATCACACATATTTAATATTTCTAAAAAAAATTCTATATCTCTTCAAGTATTCACGGACATCTGGAATGGACTTCATTATGATAAAGGAAAACATTTTTCATGAAATTTTTTAATTAAAATCTATTTTATTGAACACATTCATGTTATTCTTTTATATCCCCATATCTTACATAGAATAATTTTTATTATTACCTTTAGTGAGTATCATCATAAATTTAACAATATAAAATGGAAACAGAGACTTGTTTTCATTATGTTTCGAGTCATTATCATTAGAGATTTAGAATTAGTTCATTATATGTGTATTCTACCTTACTAACATTGAGATATATAAAATTAATTCCTTCCATTCATGCTTTCTAATGTTCTACATATGATTTTATTATTCATTATCATAAAGTCCATCTTCATCCCTAGTGAACCTGTCATCATTAACATTAGACATCATCTCTTCCCAATCAATGTAATTTTAAATATTTTATTTATATTCACTAATTTATTCATCATTCAACAATGATAAGTGATCCATTTTTTTAATTTCTTTTTATTCTTACCAAGACCCTTTGTTTAAAAAAATTATTATTGAATTTATAATTTTTTTCTTTTGGGGGTAACTAATATACTCAAATTTATCATCACTTAAATTTTCCTACAATTTAATAAAATTTTATACAAAATACCCTAAAATTAAATGTTGGAAACATTTCAGTAGTATCTTTCCCTAAAAAATTATATTGACCATTAAAAATGTTATTATTATAAATTTAATTTTTTTTCTAAACTACATAAAATTCATCTTTTGCATCATTAATTTATAATCCTCTAATTTGATGTTTTTATGACAGTACACCTCATTATCAACCTTACAGGATATTTCTATTTTATTTATTCTTTTATTCTATGATGAAATTCATTGAATTGTTTAATAGTAAATGAATATTTTCTATTAATAATACAACAGATGTTACCTAGAATAATGGTTTCATGTATATGATGCATGTACTTCAGATTTCACTAAAATAAAAAAACAAACGTTTTTATAACTCTTAAATCATTATTTTCTCCAATAAACTATAAATGGTTCTCACCACTTCATCGACTCTTTTAAACAAACCGTAAATAAATAAATTTTATTCATATGAATGTATTCCTACATAAAATTATAATTCTACAATTTAGAATCTTTTACAGTCACATTTACAATGTAAATGTTTCTTAATTTGTCTAACCAAACTATTTAATATATAAATCCTAGTGAAATCAAAAAAAATATTCCTAAAGAAGATACAATAATCAAATTCTATGATCTACAGTCATCTTCATTAGTCTTTCATTCAACCACATTCATTTTAACTTTTTATGCATGACTAATATACCCATTTTTTGTCACAACCTATACATTTAAACCATATTATAATAGATTTATAATATTTTTAACTTTTCATATATGATTTAAAATAATTTTTTTATATCCAAAAAAGATCAACAAATTTAATTTAATTTAATATTTTTTAATAATAACATTCAAAACCAAGCCCTCTTCAATGGGTGAAAAATCCTCACTCTCAATCATTAAACTGATTGACATTATTGATGTAAACCCCAAACAATGAACTGATTCCAATTTTAGGAGATATCCATATAGAAATTTATATTAGTTTACTCATAGATTCATCTAGAGGTGGGATTGAATCAATGTATTAGTTTCTTTTATTTTTAACACTAAAAAATCATTATCCCTTTTTAATGTTATCGAATAGACTATCATTACACCATTATTTGTTCCCCGCTATTTAAAGAAAATATCAATCAATTTTATGAGTATTAACCCACAAAATTAATAAAAATAACTATGAGAACTATGAGTTTTAAATGTTCACCACCCAAAGGGAATGGTTACATCCAAGTAATGATATGGAAAACCCATGATCACCCAATCTAATACTCATTTAAGATTAAAATGTATAGGGATTTAATGTTGAACTAATGTTTCATAATTATGTATCAATAATAATGTAATGTGCTATCTGATAATGATAAAAGAAGATATTTAAATTATATAGTATGATAAGTCTTCAAACAGTTATTGAATTCCTTTATAGTAAACGTTTATAAATTATTATTATCTCTATCACACATATATCTTATTATCAACCAGTGAATGAACTCACACATAAACCATAAAATTCATTATATTAATATTCATTGATTAATATTGATTAAAGGGAAATATATAATAATTTACCAATATGATTATTCAAAGGACATCATTTCATGTACTTTAATATTCAAAATCATCATCATACATAGTGTATTCAATATTTATATTGTAATTGTGCGTACATCAATAATAAAATAAATGAATCTTCTCTAAATATATTGGCAGTCTTCCTCTTCCTATGCATGTATTATACATATCAATTCATGTAAATCCACCAATTAATATCTATATCTTCTTAGAAATAGTAGTATAAATATTTATTATAAACATGTATGTTTAATATTGAATTTAGATACAATTCCATATTTAAATTATATTTTAAATTTACCTTCAATTAGTTAAATGTATTAGAATAAAAATTTTCTTTAAAACACCAATGATGATTTTTAGAAACATGAATGATAGACATAATGTAACCTTTAAGTCATCCAGGATGAAACATCATCAAAACACTTGAATATATACTTTTGTAAGAAGCATGATGTGAAAATATAATTTGATTCATGGAAATTAACATTACTGTAGGATAATATTTATTCATGAACATCCATGGGGTATTCTCTAATATATCATAATATAATTTTTAATAGCTTTCAATCATAATATATGATCTTCAGATTTATTATATGATATCTCTAACCAAAAATAAAATGGATAACTAAAATTATATGGAAAATTCTTATTGGAATAGTCTCATTGACCATGGTGTAATATACTTCCCCATGTTGTAATCTCATTTCACAAACCAAAAGGTGTGAATATGAAAAAAAATATGGTTTGAAAATTATATTGAAATATTCGTTTCATGAAGGATTAGTCAAAACATTTTCTCATTTATGATTCAAATCACAACATAAACACTAAAATTATAGCGAGTTCAATAATTTTCCAATATATATTTCATTATAAATAGAGCCAATATGGTGTGATATACTCTATTTCTATATGATTTCAACACCAATGCCAAAACATATCTAAAACTTATTTTTTACCTTTATTAATATTCAAATCATATCCAATAAACCAAATATTCATAACCATAATTAATCTAATAAAACATAATTTACATTTAATATGATACATATTTTAACTAATATGTAAAAATAATAATATAATATCATAATTCATTTCAAATTCACCTTTAGAATCTCCATCCAGATCCACCATTGAAATACAATATCTCTCAGGGTACCCTTTATCCTAAAACATTATTTTAGAAAAATAAAATATATATTTATAAACATTAAAAATTATAACCTTCAAAATTATTTTTTTTAAAATATCTTTAAATGAAAAAAATTTACATAGTGTTAACATTAAATTAATTCATGTATCAATCCATAATGTTTTTTTAATTTTTTATTTAATTTAACTACATGGTGAAAATAAAAATTTAATTAATAATAAGATATTTCATTAATGATTACATTATTTATTCTTGATTTAATCACTGAATGTACTACAAAAAGTAACCCCACCTAAGTTTAAAAAATAATCCATAAAAACTCGTATTAAAATTATTATATTTAATAAATTAATTATAAATACCTATAAAAATAATTATAATTATCGTTCGATTAGTATAAAAAAATACATTTAATACACCATATTTGTGTAAAGGCCAAAAATAGTATATAGTAACCCCAATAAGTGTTAAATTTTAATAATGATCTATCCTAATTATTTATTTTACTTATGAAATCATTAAAATATATTATATTGTTTTTAGGATGGAATAAAATATTTATTTGTTTGAATATGCACATTTAAATAAATGATTTCAATAGAAAATAAAAACTCATAATAATAACTATATGAATATTGTTTTATAGTAATGTATTCCATTTTATATTTTGTAGAAAATATTTATATTTAATGCAATAAAATCTCTATATGTTGATTAAAATTGGTTAATAGTTGTTTCACTAGAAATTCATTGGGTCACTCTTTTTTTATTCTTAGATCTTAAGAAATGATAATTATATAAAATTAATATAGAAAATAAGTTATAATTTTTTAATTATAATAGGTACATTATTTTATTCACTAATAACATATTTATATTTTATTATTATTCATTATGATGAAATAAAATACTACATTTCCCTTCACAATCTACACATTATTTTAACATACTATATTTTCAATGAATGTATTATTGAATTCATATATACATTCTTATATGAAATTAATCTAAATACTCTCCTAAATATGATTAAACAATATCTATAATTATCATATAAATTTTACCGGATATTCAATTGAATATAACCACCCTTAATTATCTTGGACGTTTTTTCTAATTGAATTAAATTTATCTTACATTATTTAAAAATATTTAAGTAATATTTATACTTAATTTAAAATTTTTGTCTCTCACGTTATCTTGAAAGTAGGGTATTTGTGACATCAAACCATTTTTTTTATATGACATCTAATTTCGTATACAACCCAATTTTTTTATTTTTATAACATTAGAGTAATTATGAACTATAACATCAATAGTAATATTATAAAATAAATATCAAAAAAACAATTCATTAATTTAACCATTGCAAAAAATGGCATTTATGCTCATATATATTTTATAATAAATCTATAAATTACTATAAAAATGTTATTTATAGATTAATTTTAAATAAATATAGTCAATCCAATCAATACAAAACACTTAAGAAATCATTATTTAGTGATAAATATTTTTCTTTTTCTTTTTCTCAATGATTATAATAGTTTCAACGTTCATTGCATCATTCTCTCATCAACCACCAAAATGAATTGATAATTATGCGACCATATTCCACTAGTTGAATAAAATGGTAATATTAAAATTATTTATATTAATCCAATAAATATATTTCATTTATTATAGATTAAATAATGAAAAAATTTATTGAATTGTCAGTAAAGATAAACAATTAAAAATATAAAAATAAATTGAAAAATACTCTATGTAATCATATCTACAATGGTTTCATGTATACTGATATAGGTAAATATATGATATGTGATATAACACCTCCAATTTACACATTGAATGAAATTTTATATATGATTTATCTATGTGTATTTTAATAGAATTATACGAAAAATAAATTCATTATCAAATTTAGAAATATTAAATTTACCAAATTTAATAATCCATAAAATTTTAATGGGTACTATAACAAATAAATTATAATAATTTAGAAATTAAATCATTAATTTTACCTTTTGGTTTGTTAACAATAATTATATTTTTATTTTCATTACCAATTTGAATTTAGGATACTTTTATATGATTAAAACCCATATAGGTAAATGAATCATCACCTAGTTGATGTGTCAACCATTTTTATTAGTTCTCTACATTCCAAGTAAATCCAAATCATTTTGAAAACTATTAACAACCTTATAGTAATATAATAATTCAAATCATATATTTAATTCCTAAAATGTATATAAATATAAAAAAAATTACTTTTTATATGATAATTACTTAATCATTAGTCTAAAAATATTACATAAAGATATATCTTTCACTATCATCTTAATCTTAAAATTGAAACATTATTTCCAAAATGTTTTTCATAAAATGTGTTAACAAGGATTATAGAATTATAATTTATTTACAATAAAATGTAATTTACAATTTCACATTAAAACATTTACTAGGAAATAATAATTATAACTTCATAAAAATTAGGTCATCTTTTGTTTTAACAACAATAGTGTATTTAATATTAGTATTTTTTTGTGACATATAATTTAGTTTAATTCTTTAAAAATCTATGAAATTTTATTAATCAAAAATTATATGTCAATTTTATTTAACTAGTTTATAATTTTGATCTAATATGTTCCAATAAAATAAAATAAATATTTTCATAGTTTTAAATTTTTTTAAAAATATATATCCAGTCATGAATTTTATGTTAGTAGTATTAATATTCATATAATTCAGAGAGTATCATTTAGGTAAAAATTAGTATGTTATGGATAATAATGTATCCTAATTTTTTTGGTCTTGAGTAATTCAGATTTATCATAAAATAATTTCTTCTTGAATTTTTTTTCTAAAAAATATTTTTCAATATTTCATAATTTTTCTAAATAGATAAATAGGGTTTACTGTATTTCAAATATAACTGGTAATACTTTTCAAAAATATTTTTTTGTCTTTTTCAATTTTAAAATTAACATCATGTGTGTTACATTTCCAAAAGTATAATAATGAAATATAAAAAATTAATTATAGAAACCTAATATTGAAATTTTAGTAATATCAAAAAAAATATAAAGATTAGTTGTGTTGAGTCAAAAAATTATATCTTCCACATAGACCAAATTAATAAGATTCATTATATTCCTTGTATCCATGTGTAAATTATTATTAACTACACCACTTATAATGATTGGCATCCTTAAATAATAACATATATGCATGTTTCATTATATGTGATTAAGATTTAGTTTATATCATTATATTATACTATAAAACACTATGTATAACCAAAATGAATTTAAAAATAAATAAATTTGTAAATATAAATTTATTCATTTATATTTTCATTCAAAAAAATGTTACGTTTCCATTTTAGAGTAAATGTTCCCTGTCCTTGGAGTCTAATAGAAAATAAAAAACAAATTATTGAAAAAAATTATATCTTTTTCGCATTAACATTGATTATTTGTTAAAATATAATTTTTATCAAAATGATTAATTTTTCCCTATAAGTTTCTAATGAAATTATTTAATTTTAACCATTTAGGTATTATAAAATAATAATTTTCACAATTTAATCTAATTCATTGAGCATTTTTTTATCAATAATTTATATTTTTAATATTATTCAAGAATATGTGGATCCACTTCATAAATTCATGTGGTGTTTTAAATAATTTTCAATCTTATTAAAGGTAAAATTGTTATCATTTAACAATATATAATACCTTCAAAAATTAATTGTCTCATTATTTCAAAAATTGTATAATTCGGTGGAAAAGATCTATATGATCAAATTTAAATAAATCTTAAACAAAATATAATTCTTGTTGATTAAAAATTCTTATATATCATTGTATGAAATATTATTTCTTTAGGATCTGAATCAATTTTGGATTATAAATTATTAATCTCAACAATATAAATATAATTTATTCTAATCATTATCCTATTAATTTTTTAGTATAATTTTATTTTTTTTGTGGTTTTTTAATGTATAAAAAATCCTCCATAATTAGAACAATTGAATTTATATAGTGTTTTTACTTTATCATTGACAGGGTGATTACTTCCATTGAACTCAGAAATAATTTATTAGTTTAATATTTCCACACAAGATGACATGGGTTGTAACATTTTCACATTTAAACAATAATATTCTATTTTGGACATAAATTATAATATGAGTAGATTCTTTATGAAACCATTTTAAAAATTCTTCATCCAATATTATTTCTTTAGTCATATTAATTAATAATTTTTTTTGAAGAGGTTCATTTTTTGTATTTTTCTAACAATAGACACATGATTCTCATTGTCTTATTTATTTCATGTATTCTTCAACATCCAATTGTGTTCATTTAATCACACAATCTAATCCCAATATCATAATATTCCTTTAATGATGATTCTCAATATAGATTTTATGTTTATTTATTCAATAAACACATCACTTTTTTGGATAATAAATTTATTATACCTTAATATATTGTCGTGATTTGAAAATTGAGTGAAATACATTTATAATTTTATACAATAAACTATGATGAGACCATGTATAATATTATAGGGAATAATAGGTTTGAGTAATTAATTTATGCTATTTAAATTCCAATTTTTCAATTCAATATCCTTATACAGAGAAAATAAGTAATACTTTTCCGTATTTAATTTGGCACAGTATGGGAATATTTAGACTTCTAAAATCTCATCATGATATTTTATAATATATTACCAAATTAACATATATAAAATTTAGTTTCCTCTATAATTTATAGTTTTCATTCACTAATTTAGTATCTAGGTGGATATTAATTGTCATTTTTTCCATTATAACTATTTATTTTATTTCTATCGCATTTCAGGATCAACTGGGTTTCATTGCTAAAACTGAATACATGTCATCAGATGAAATAATGTTAATAGTAGATTTTATATACCACATAGTGGTAGATTAAACAACTAGTGTATGTTTTCTTGTAGTTTTAAATAATCTATATAAATATGTGTGTGGGAAATTATTTATTGGTTTTCAATTTGGTCTAATAAATATATTCTAAAAATAATATCAAATCAATAACTTTAAGTGAATTTTATTTTTATAGTTGTGTATTGATGCCATATAATATATATTAATGTGAAAAAGATATTTTTTAATAGTTACATTTTCAAACAGTAGTAATTAGATTCATGTCTTGTTATAGTTTTATTATCCCTAGTAAATATGGTACATAATATTTATTTTAATAAATTAATGATGGGTTTCTACTATTAGTGACACTTTAACCCGCAAATAAAATAGTTAGGGTAGAAAAAATTAAAATTTAGTTCTTATTAAATTATATTCCCTTATAAACGATGAATCCAAACTATCTATATTCATAAAACAAAATAAATTAATAAAAATTAATCAATATATTTAGATATATTTATTCTGTATATCAATATATAAACAAATATAAAAAATAATAATATTTCAATATTATAAACTACACATTTCAATGTTTTTAATTCACTATTATGTATATTAACATGTCAGCATACATAATTAGTAATTTTTATATAAATATATCAAGATATTCATTATCATGAATCTCTATTACATCCTCTATATGATTCATGGTTATCACCTTCCAACTATGACTAAATTACACAACATTAATTTCTGAAAATTTTGTACACTATAGATTCAAAATTTTCAAAGAAGATGAGTATTGACATAAATCATTTTTAAATAAATATTTCACAAAATAATTATAAATATATAATAAAATAACAATTAAAATGATTATTATGTAATCAGGATAAATAATTTTAAAAAATAAAATGTCAGACTACAAAATTGTTTCTCTTTAGATACATATAATTTATTTGGAATTGTACATATAATATTTTTCATATCGCTTATGCACGGTTGACATGTACTTATAAAAATAGAATATCTTTTATGAATTATTATTTTATAGTATATTTTATTAAAAAATAAAATAGCTAGTTATATCTCATTAACAAAATAAGAGTCATTTTCAAAGGAACATTTCATTAAAATTTAGTCAAAAAATCACTTTGTGAGGAATTATGAATGTCATAGTGTAGCGACATGGAATTTTTGAATTTGATTCAATTAAATTTTTTGAGTTGAAAGGTATTGTTTCATCATGCTAAATTTATTTTTTAAATGACTATTACCTTAACACCGTGGCGATATATATTGGAACATAATGTTTTATATATATATATATATTATTTTAACCTTATATTTAAGGATGTTTATTAGGATGGTATCTATTGAACTGTGGACATTATAATGGGATAAAAGAGGGGGAATGAGGGGTAATACAATGAAAACCATAGGATCATGAATCATGTCATCACATCTTAAATTGAAATGTTTTGGATTCACATAATGTTAATGGTAGTTGATGTGGTTTTAAAAATAGATACAATGATATCTAATAAAGTTTTGGTTTAATTATTTTTGATGATTAAGGAATATTAAATTTTTATGGTCGTAATTATTATAGGGGATTCATCCCTTATTAGTTTATTCTGATACAATAGACTATATTGAACCATATTAATGATGTAATTGTTATCAATTATAAAAATTTGTTGAATTGTTTGGGTATCAAATAGTTTTTTATACTTTTCACTAGATCTCCCAGTCTTCAACTATGTAATTTTAAATACCTTTGTGTCATAAATTTCACTTCAATTGTGATATATTTAAAATAATATCTAGATTCTAATTTACTATTTTTTTATATTATTATATTGGATTCATAGTTATAGTTTCATATAGATTTCTATACAACCCTATCTCTATTTTGAAATCAATACCTTGCATCATATTTTTTTATTCCAAATATTACTTTGTTGTAAATATTCTAATTAATTTTTCCATTGTTATACTGTAGCTTATTTTAATTAAATTTTCAGAATTAATGGTGTTTCATAATGGTGATGATGGATGGTTGTTGAAAAATTATATGAAATTGTTTGAGTGGGACCATAGTGATTATTGTAGCAAGACGGTTCCACAAAGTCACATTAATGTGAGACAATTCATATTTATCCATTATGCATGTCCTTTATGATTTCATAGATTTTTATATAGAGGTACATTATAAAATACTTTGAATTGTTTTATAATTACCTCATTTGTATGATATATGAGAATATTTTAAAATATCACACCACTAAGAATGTACAATGTTCTAAAATTAGTGCCTAATGATTGTGATATATGAATGGGTTATGGAAAATAGTGATGGATGATGTTTATGGAAGAAAATATTTTTTTATGGATCTATTGAAGATTCATTGGCTATGGAATGGGATTCCTCATTATGGTGTGAGGTTGATGAGTCGATCTTTGTGTAATGACTATATGGATTGTGCTACAAAAATTTAAAATTCCTTTATGGGAGTTTCCAATAAGATCCCTTCATTGTTTTTTTCTCATTTATATGTGTTTTTAATCGGTTTAGTAAAAATAAATAGTTTATAAAAATAAGTATTCTACATATAATGTGGTTGTATATCTCTCTTAATATTCAATGCTGAGACATGAAGTTGATTCACAAAGATTTTTTTCCTTATCATTGTAGATTCAATGACTTGGATTTAGAATAATAATTAGACTAAACCCAAGAGTAGTAACTCTCCTGGTGAAATACTAGATACATTCCACATGTCCCGCATATTCTTCTCGATTTATGGAAATCCACTACCTTCTCATCCTCAAGTATTCTAGATTTAGTATAGTTTGGGTACACCCTTAGACACAATGAGGAGTGGGTCCATCACACATAAGTAATAGATCTAGGAAATCCACCACATACATAGAGATGGTCCCTTAATCCATTTATTGAGATACTCCTTAATCTGAGGAATTATTTTTGGTGAGGTGCACATATTCTAACGTGGTTCATTAATACCTTGAAGGACACATGTCTTGGTGAGTCATGAGACCCCCACTATAGTTTTCTATGTGTTTATTTAGGTTGTAAAGCAGTGTAGTATAAATAGTTTCTTTTTTATTATAAAATATTCTTCTATATTTTGTGTATGATGAGTAAGACTCATTATATATATTGGGTTACTAAATAATAAATTTTATATAGTTTAATCATCTCTTTATCATTATGGTTTGGATATTACTATTTATTTTTATTTAATATTTTTGGTTTTTATTCTTCCTAAAATGAATATATATCCTGACCCATGTATGGGATTTTTTATAGATGATGATAGGTCTTGTGAAGTTAATGGTAACTTTAGAGGTTATCTTGGTGGTAAATAATATTTATAGACTAGGAGATTAGTGGTACCATATGGTGATGTCAATGGGTGTTGTTCATATTTTTTTGAGTTTTATGAAATGGAGTAAAACTTATTATATATGTGTAAAATATTGGTTTTATCTTTGGAGTTTCGATCGTAGGTTTGTCATTATTACATAATATTATTAAAATTTTTCATACTCTATGGATAGTTAAAACATGTTTCTAATGATTTTTATTACTATTTTTTATGCACTATATTATGATATCCCATGTGGACATGTGTGAAGTATTATTTATGTTATGATGAATCCTCTCAGTGTAATTTGTGATGGAATCAGTGTAGTATCGTTGATTAAGTAAGGCCGTAGTTAATATATTTCTTCCACTATAGATCAAATCTATATCCCCGCCAAAGATGGGTATTTTGAGAGTTAATATGTGGTCAATAGATTTCTAGTTAAGGAGAAAAAAGTTTCTAAACAAATTACCTCTCCAAATACCCCTCTTTGGTGGGGATAAACATTGAGGGATACCTCTACCAGTTGTGATAACATTTTCAACCAAATATTTGGATGATGTGAAAACTTTCTTATCAGAGAGATGTTTTGGTGGAAATTACATTTTCTAAAATAGAGTCTTTTAACATCATCATCTATGTGAACAATCAATACGAGGACTATACCAGGAAATATTTATATTATGTTAGAGTGGGTTTTTTATATTTATGTATTTGGGTTTTGTTTCATGGGTGACTGGGTACATCATGAAATATTTGAGTGTATTTTTCTTTAGAATTTAAAACCTATTATCCATTCAGGGAATATTTTTCCCTATATAAAGAATATTTATTAGAGTATCTTCTACCTATAGTCATAGAAATTTATATAGGAATATTCCTTGATGAAATACATGTAAGACCTTAAACTTATGACAAAAAGTTCAAGATCTTGTCAAATTGAGTCCAAAATATAAATTATATAAAAACTAGATAAGAAAATTCAATGGTTAAAAGGGGTTATTACAAAAATGGGAATGCATCAAACAAAACATATATGCATCCACCACTAGGGAAAAATATTCTAGGGTCTTGAAGGTCCACATAAAATCCACTTCCATTGTAACATTCTTTGAAAAAATTTATAACACATGGTTTTCCTCCCAATATGTATGTGAGATTATCATATTGAGTTGTGTAGTATTGTTTCATCACTCAACCAAGAAATGTAGAATTCTACAAGGTATGTTCATTGTTATTGTTTTCAAGACCATAACAATAGTTTCATAATAATATTTAATTCATCATTAATTCCATTTATATTGGATATCATATCCAATTGCATACACCATACCTAGTAATTATGCTTCATAAGTAAAAAACAATTTCCAATGTAATTGTAAAAGAATCCTTTAATTAAACTGTGGTGTTTGCAGAAGACAAATCCATAACCTAAGGGCCCAGACATTCTAGATTCCTCCCCATCAACATTGATCGTATTCCTTGGGATTATTGGGGGAATCTTGTGAATGACTTTGATCATTGTAGGCGTCTTTTTGACATGTTACACCCAATAATATGAGAATATTAAGGTCATGGAAATTATTTTTCATGCCTCTTATTTGTATCATGGATGCCGCATAGACCTCATGGTGTAGAATGATCATTCCCATGTGAAGAAAGGGTTCTATCAAATCAAAGAGTTTATCGTTTCGATCACTCCATGTGGTTGGAAGAATAGACCCAATAACTTACAATAATAGTTCCCAAATATGCTCAATAAAGTTTGCAGTATAGATATTTTCCACAACCTCATTAAACTGTATGATTCTTTAAATTATTAGTCCAAATAGATAGATTATGTAGTTATATAATTCATGGGAAAGGTTACATTCCATGAATAGAAGTTTTATGTAGTTTTATTCTCAAAAACACATAGTATAAGTAGAGTGAAGCTGATAACCAGACATTTTAATTTTATCCTTTGTGGGGATCCTATGTTTATAGGTCATCCACAGTAGTATATATCAAGAAGTTTGAATAAATCATTACTTTAATATCATTATCCATAGTTCTGGATGATTGGAACCACCACATTACATCTTATAGAACTCCTTGGCATTGAACGGTCCCTTTTAGTTGTGATTCTTTATTAGATTGTCACATTCCATGAAATTGTACCTCTAAATTTCTAAGTTATTTTATGTTGGAATGAGGCAATTAATGTTAAAAAAATTTGACACAAAATATTCCATAAATAGGTTTGAAGACTCAAGGGGAATGATGATATTATTCTACAATGGACTTTCAATCCACATAGTAGTCTATCATTTAAGGATGGAGTCCATTATTATAATCCATTTTCTAACATATTTTATTATGTTTAAGGGAATTTTGATGGTTTCCCTAATAGTGGATGAATGATAACAGTTATTGACATTGAGGAGTCTTATATTAAACTTGTTTTATAAGAATTCAGATTAAACATCACATGAAATAAAGCTCCTTGTAAATTTTGTAATAAGGCCTTCATTGAATATCTTGATATCCTTGATTCTCTTACCTCCCAATTCAATGGGTTTACTGCAATTATTTTATATTATAGTGATCAATTTCATTTGATAGACTGAACCAATCGAAATGATATTCCGAATAATCCACTCGAATCTCCTTTACAATACTTCTTGGACACTTGTAAATTGAGGAAGAATACACAAACATAGATGTGATCACATAGTTAACAAGACATAATACAACAGACTAAGAAATGGTTTTTCCTTTCGATTAGGCCATTTTATTTACAATGTCTAAGCACATGTCTTCCAAAAATTATCATTTCATATTTTCCCAAATTATCGGTACACTAAGGTAACTAAATGAGAGGGATCCTACCGTAACTCCATGTCCTTTAATTATACTATTTTTTATAACAATAAAAAAACTATCTCCAAATACATTGGAGGATTTATGAAAACTTATGGACTACCCATAAACTTCCTCATAATGTGAAAATAGGGCCCTAATATAGGATATGTTATTTTTTTAAGCATTAATAGCAAAAATAATATCATCAGTATACAAAAAGTGTGAGAGGACATAATCATTTCTTTCAAATTTGATTTTTTTATAAGAAAATTGGATCCATATCATTGATACATCTTCCCAGGTTGTAATCAAAAATGGAAAAGAGATTCCATAAATGTGTATTTCCATGTCGCACACCAATGGATCACTAAAAATATCCTCTAAGAGCTTTATTAATAAAAATGACAAATCTAGATTAATTAGGAAGGGTTCTATCTTTCTTCATAAACAAATTGGATAATCCATATCTTCTAATAAAATCATATAAAAAATATATTTCATTTTATCAAAGGATTTGGGCATTCAAATATTGAGTGAAAATTTACCATCATTTAGTTTCTTCCTCATTATATTTAAACCCTCTGAAACTCTGAAAAGAAGTTTTCGAATTCTTCTTCCATGGGGAAATCCAAATTCATTCAGGGTTGTATGACCATTAAAAAGTCACCCCATCTTGTTCATAACAATCATACTAATTCGATTTGGAATATTATTCCCAATATAAATAGTCATAATGTAATTGACATCATGTGTATTATCCTTCTTGGGTATCAAGGTAATTAATCTTTCATTTATCCCATAGGTCACGGAGGAATGAGTGAATAATTATATGAATTATTGAGTAATATCATCCTACAATAAATCCCTATAAAACTTGAAAATTTATTAATGAATCCATCTAGTCTAGTATCTCTTTCAATGTTAATAAGGAAATGTTCTGCATTAATTTATTCCTTTGATGGATACATTATAAGGGCTTGATTATGGTACTCATCAATTTATGGAGTAGTATTGTCAATAATTTTTTTTCCCCATCCCATTATGAGAGAATATTTTCTTTAAGTGATCCAAATTTTCCTAATATATCTCACTTTTAGAGGTGTATAGATTTTAAATTATACTTATTTCCATGTTCCCTACTCTTTTCTTCTTATATTTATGAAATGTATGAAAGAACGATGAGTTCATATCCCAATCTTTTATACATTTGACAAATCAGTTAAATTTTTTTCGGCCTTTCCTTGGACATAAGAGGATAATCCATCCTATTATATGCATTTATCTCATCTTGAGATGATAAATTCTATTGTTGATTTATAATATGGATGTGAGAAAGATATTCCTCAATAGCTCTGATTTCAAAATATAGCTTGGGAAACTATTTTTATCCCATTAATTAGGAAACATATTATTGTACTAATGTTTGGTAGCCATCCTTTGGAATGGGAAACCAACAAGTCCAAATTTCCAGGCTTCTAGAAGAATTTACCTAGATCCAAAAATCAAAATCCATCCATTATTAATATGAAATGGGATAGGTGCTGACCCTTCTATATCTTTGGAGACTTCTCTAATGATAGGATTGTAATCGTTGTCCCCAAGGAACATGCATTTGTTATACATACTTTTATAAATTCCCTCAATTTCCATCTATAAATCTCTCTAATTGATGTAAGATGTGGATAAATAAATAAATGATGTTAATAAAGTACAACCTAAGATGTTACAGGAGATTGAAAGGATCTAACTCCATTTACTAGCATCATTAATTTTAATTCGTTCATGTTATAGAACCCAAATATGATCTAGGTTGGATTCATGCGTGTTCTGTGGAAAAAATTTAACAAAAAGGATTTTTAGTTATGAAATATTATATTTGGTGTAGCAATGCCAACAAGAATTGGTTTTGGGGACTTAATAAAGTGTCTATGGGATTCTCTATTAGTGGATTCCTTCTCCATTTATATATCCAATAAAATATAGGAATTTCTTAAGGGTTTTCCCCTTGCCTATAGTTCTTCTTGTTATGCCACACTCATCTGTAATTTTACTATTCTCCCCTTTGTTTCTATTTCTCTTCCCATTTTCGGCTACCAGTTTTGTTTCTTATTGGTCCCATATACCATGATTACATGTAAATTGTTTTCTATTGAGTAACACTCAGGTTTCTCATGTTCATGTGTGTATTCCACATCATTAGAAGTGAATACACCATTCAGAAATGTAATCCTATTAATAGACTACTCAATTTCCTCAGTCTTATCCATCAACATTTTCTTTATTGTAGTCTTTGATGAAGGTATCTCTGAGAAATCACACTCCAGTTCATTCTGATTAGTGGGAAAATTCTAAATATTATCACCTCCATCTACTCTTACTGTCTGTTTTCAGGTAATCCTATCTTGTGTTGGAGTCTCAGAAATAGACTCTTCTAAGATTTTTTTTGTAACTATTTTTTTAATATAATTAGGTGACTTAATCATCAATGTTTTCCTTATTGAACTAGGTACCATTGGGATCCCATTTTAATTTCACACCTCCTTATCACCATGAGAGTATTTTAAAGAGATTATGACATGTTCCTTTTATACAACCCCTTCATCAAAGGGTTTTCTAGTTTTGGACCCCTCTATGTTTCGGGGTCCTACTTTTATTAGTGATATGGGGACCTTATCGAAGTGAGTTATCAACTACCTAGTTTCATTCATCTTCCCTGATTTTTCCTATAAAACATCAAGTTTCTTTTTCTATGAAAGACATAATCACCTCATCAGTGCAATTATCTAATGAGATGCGAAAATTCTATTCAACCATTGCATTATCATACTTATTAATTTTTAGGATAACAAGAAGGTACACATTCTCCATGAGAAATAATCATCTTCACCCCATCTTGAGTTGAGACAATTGTGTCCACTTTTTATTTTTCTGTCTCAACATTCCCATTAGATGATGGATGTTCAAACTCACTATTATGTTCCATGATCCTTTCAACATTGTCATTCCCACCTCAGGTAGGAATCCTAATGTCATGAGTCTCAGAGGTCTTTAAATTATTCCCATTCTATTTCCTACAAAATTCATATCATTCACATTTATTTTAATTTTTTTCCCTTCTATATTTATTTATTTAATGGATAAAAAAGATTAATTTGTCACAAAATTTGAGATTTTTTCATAATATATATCAAGATGAATTTTTTCATCTCTTATTGCGAGAAACACCTCCCCCACCAAAGTATTTTATGTGTCAACTTCCACAAAAATTCCCGCATTATTCTGAATCCTCAAATTATCCATTTTCTTTTCCATTCAAGTGTGGTTTATAAAATATGATACTATATACTAGAGGAACCTCATATTAAAATTAAGTGTGTTAGTAACATATATGTAGATCCATAGTGGAGTGTAATATTTTATAACAGTTTTTAGATCAAAATTATATTCTCACTTATAGATTCTCATAAATATAGGATTAAAAGATATTGATCCCAAGCCCAATGATATCCTCTTGAAATCATTGAATTGGATGAACATATAATAATATCTTCATCCCATTTCAATCATTTTCTTATCTTTAAACCCCCATAAATCCTCAATTCATCAGGTGAGGTCACAGAACATTCAAATTCTATCCCCCCTTTGGTACCCAGAGTCATGATATCATTGATTATTTTCAAAGACTAATGCTTTCCTTAACCATATCCTAATTGGCCACCACATCTTCAATTCTTCCTTTCCTGATGATCATTCTTGGAGGTGGATTTTTAAAATCTTCAAATGAAAAATTGACGATATATTTCATTACCTATGTAATGTTATTTGCCAACAAGCTCGTACCCGAGTGGTAAGGGATCCTGCTTGAAATCCAAGAGACCCGGGTTCAAAACCAGGTAGAGGAAAATTTCCGGGGGTACTGTAGAAGTCCTGTAGAATTCACTGTAGCAGTCACTGTAGCAACCGAAACTATTCACCCGATTTAGGCCTTCGGGCCACCAGTTTGGGCCTACGAGTCTCTAGGGCCTTCGGGTCATCAAAGGCCTTCGGGCCATAGGGCCTTTGGGTCACTTAGAACATGGGGTAAGCCCAGTTCACACAGAACATGCCCCAGAAAAGGATCAGAGCAATAGGAGTAGCATCCACCAGATGCAGAGCTAACCGGATTGGAAAATGAGAGGGTATGGCAGCCGCCATCGGGACCAGGCACCGTGCAGCTTTGTACGGGGAAATGCTTGCTGATCAGCAATGCAAGTTGGGGAGATAAGGAGATCAATGATGCAAGAAGCTGGGGAGGGGTAGTTCTAGTGGGTTGGGCCTACGGGTCATGTAATGGGCATGGTATGCCTCTGGGTCTTCGGGTCATGTATTGCGGGTCATGTCGGGCCTTGTGCCTTGGGCCTAAGGGTCAGGTACGAGTTCCCCTTCAACCCTTAAAAGGGGGATTATCTATAATAAAATAAAAATAAGTCCTTCGGGCCATTCAGGCTATGTAATGTTATTTTGTGATTTGATAGGAGTCTGGGGTTCATGCTTCTTTAAATTAGGTTTATTGATGAGGTGAAATATATAACTATTCTAGACAAAATCAGATTGAATCGGATTTCCTAAGGCTCTCATTGGTTCCTTCATTCAATTTTCTTTTATTTTTAATGTTTTAGAATCTTATTAAAAACTCTTATAAAGTACACCCATACATTTCAAGTGGAAACTTATAATTTGTATCCGTTTTTTTATAATACAAAACACTCAAAAATAAAACATGATTTCTTTTTATGAAAAATCATCACAATTTCCCCCTTAATATCATCCTTGTCTTTATTCCTCCATAAACCACGTGATAAAATTATAAATTAGTGTATGATCACAAAAAATCATAGTAAGGTACTTAAAAAATGAAATAAAACCATTAGTTCATGAATATATATAAAATCATGAATATATTTTCATAAAGTTTTTCTTTCACCCATAAACCATATGGTATTTTTTTGAACTCATGAAATCATAAGTTTTAGGTATAAATATATATAAAATAGTTACCCCATTTCCATATTTTTCTTATATATATTGAAGCTCAAAATTCTATATGTGGAGGATCCTTCATGGTTATATTTCAAATAGCCAACGTAGTATATTCCATTAATCTTTTATTATAATCCCTACCAATTAACTCTGTCTCATTACCCAATGTAATTGATATCTATAACGGGATCACCAAACCTCATTTTATCAATGAACCACCCATAATCATAAACAATTCCAAATAATTATAACATAATCATACAACTTAAATCATTAATAAAAGAAAAACAACTTTTCCATATAGAAATTATTTTTTATTTTTACAGTAGCGTACACTCATAATTGAAAAAATAATTACATGAAAATAAAATGATAAAATTATTAAAGAAGAATAAAAATATTAATGTGACATGATAGAGTAAAATATCATTCATTATGTATATGTTAACAAACATTCCTTTTATATTTTTTAAAAGCATTTGAATGAGTAAATTTAACAGCAGTTTTTAAAAGAAATTTCCATACATAAAACTAGCAAAATATCCCATATTGAAAAATATGAGGGAAATTTAAAAAAATCAAAACATTCATCTTCATATAAATATATTACTAAAACCATTTTAAAATCATGGGTTTTAAAATATAATTGTTGGGATAATAAATCATTTAAACATTTAAAATATGTTTTAGTTAAAAAGTCTCTTACCAAGATCATATCACTAATGTGAACATTAATCAAATGAATTGATAATTTGTATCCTTTATAAATTCATTTTTAATGAGTGTAAATGTATCATAATATTATCAAATTTATTTTTTTCACATAATAAAATCATGACATAATCAATAATGTTGTAGTTTAACCAAATGAATAGAAACTGTTTTATGAATTCTCTTACTACTTTGAAATTAATAGAATCCTAAGATACTTGAAAGGGTAACATATATAAAACATTGAATAAATTGATAAAAAATAATAAAAAATTTATAAAATTTTAATTTCAAATGATATAATCATTTGAAAAGAATATAGGTGTATAACATTAAACACATTCTTCAACGAATGAAAATTGAGACGAAGTCCCTTACCTTGAGTCCTAATCGTCACGTAGAATCTTTATATTCTTAATTATTAAATATAGGATAATTATTTTCATTCTAGATAACATTTATAATTTTTTATTAATAATTTTATATCACTTATTATCAGGATATAGCAGTTACTAATTCATTTGATTTCATGTCAGATGTTTTGACAATATTCGGTACATGTGTCCAAAATGAATCTTGTATAATTTCAATAGTGAATTTAGTAATTATTAAGGAATACCATTAATAATATTAATGATATAAGATTCACTATTATACATCATTTACACTTTTAATACATCCATTACAAATCGATATGTGAAATTATCTACGTTAGTTGTACGTACACATGAGTAGAATTTTCATTTTTCAAAGATCATTATAGAAAAAAAATATGTGTTTTCTTTAAAAAATTGTGATATAATAATTAAAATCATATTATTAATTTAAATATACTTATATATATAATCCTTGTAATGAGGTGATGAAAAATTAATCACATCACTTTTTGGAGGTGATACTTCACCCGTATGCATGAATGAAGTTATAATTTTTAAATGCATGGAAATCTAAGAACATAAATGATATATTATTCATTAATACTGATAAATATGTCCTGAATATAATATATATACATTAATTCCATAATTATAACTAGTTGTGTGAGGTGTTGATGGGATATGAATTATATCGATTAGTGAGGTTGTAGTTTTCCTTAAATAGGAAGGATCAATTATTTTCCCATTTGATGGAAGTGGAGACAGAATTGGGAGATGATATTGACAAAATAACACTATAGTATATTTGCTATAATTTTTTATTATTTAATAATTCTATAATAATAATTTATATAACTTTTAAAAGAAAATACAATGAAATACATGATTGAATGTGATTCCTTTTCTTTAGAAAATCTTCTTTTCTTAACACATTAAGTCCACATAGGATGGTGTCTTGCCAAAAATAATAGCTCTATAATACAGGGAGGGAATCTAGGATGTATTGGTTCATATCTTTTCTGAACAATATAGGTTTATAATTTTTAAGAACAGAGATGATGTGGTTCCCTTTTAAAATAGAGGGGTGGAGCACTCTTGGAATTTCACAAAATATTAAATTAATATAAATTAATATTATATTGTAAATGTATGAATACTAATTTATTTGTATGATAGTAATATTATTGTTCAAAATGACTACATCTAATGAAAATTATATATGTTTTTACAATTATTAATTCTTATTATTAGGCTTTGACACATATTAAAATGCTTCAACTGTTACAATAAGAACTTTGATTTTTTACTCTTTATATGTTAATACGTTTACTCTAAAATGAATAAAGATTCATAAATGAATCAATGATGAAATTTTAAACCTTATCCAAATCAGTTGGTTTATTTGGATATTTTTATAAATTTTATCATAATTATGAAAATATTATTTTTTTAAAATATTATATATGTCAATTTTGACACTATTCATTATTTTTCTGTATAACAATATGATAACAACAAGATAAATACAAAATAATTATTCTAAAAAAATTAATAACATGTTATATGATTCTATAAAATTATCTAATGTCTTTAATTATTTTAATTATTTTAATTTCAATATTTTTAATATAATTTATTGGATATTTCATTCAATTATAAAATTAATACATTATCATTATATCCGCATTTAAGGTAACTATTTTATCATTTAAAATTTATAAATATATCAAAATGATGTTTATAATTATCATAGATTTAAAATTTCTATTTGTGGTAGATGATATATTTAAATTACCATATATTAATAAAAATCGTAGTTATTAAAACATAAGTATGAAATCTCTAACTTTCCTATTAATAAAATACTATAAAATGATAATAGAAATCCAGGTGGCTCAAAGAGGTCATAAATTTATCCCATGGATGATTTTTTCCTATAATGAATCATCCAATATTATTTTTAAAAGTTTAAGGATAATTTAATAAAATATATATATTATTATTTTTACCCGTAATTACCCGATTTACTCTTAATTGTGGTATTAAAATTTTCTAATTTTTCTGTTTATAATGGCCAAAAATAATAGGGATCTATTTAATAAATTTTTACCCTATGATTTAAAATATTTAATCCATTTTTCAAAATTCAAAACACATGATTAGATAAAATTAATTTAAAATTATTTCTTTTGATGGAACGATAAAACGTAGTTATAATGTAAAAATTTCAAAAAATAGAAATGTTTATATATACAAATTCAATGTAAAATTAAATAGAATTTCCAAAAATGTATTAACTAATGTGAAATTTTACTAATTCCACTTTGAAACTAATCATTAATATAACATAACACTATAAACTATATATATGAAGAATATGTTTTTAATTAAAATTTATTACTTCTTCACTATTCACTAAAACCGGAAATTTATCATAAAAATAAAAAGAATTAAACTATAGTAAATTTTGATATTACTATTTCAAATTATATTCTTATTTTTTAAATTATAATTTTTAAATATTTCTTTAACTATATTTAAAAATGGATCACTATCAAAAGTCAGAAAAACGATCTTTTTATAAAAAATATATATATTTTTATGCTTACAATTGGATTTGTGGGTATATCTTATCTAGAAAACCTATAGGATGAATGATAAAAACATATATTTAATATATATATATATATCATAAATATATTCCAAAAAAATTATTTCTTTATTTTATAGTTATGAAAAAAACTTATTTGCATTCAAAAAGATTTTTTGTAAAAATATTTATATTTATTTTGGAAGGAGTTTTATTTTCATTCATAATTAACTGGTATCCAATGAAATAATTATATAAACATGTGTAAAAAATATGTTCAAAATTATATTAATCATTTTCATACCCTCCATTTTAATGACAGTGTTATAATTGTAACTTTAAATAACAGTATTTAATTGAGCATTTCATCTTATTTTGGCGTATTTTATACACTATCTAACATAGACATTTCTTTTTTAAAACATAGTATGTTATATTATCCACCACCACATTAATAAATTAAGAGATATCAATTGGAACCGAAGATTTAAAACTATGGGTTTTTCTTTTCAAAATTCCATTTTTGAAATATCTCATGAGTAAAATATTAATGAAACATCCACTTTAAAATAAAGAAATAGAATTAGAAAGGTCAATGATATAACACATAATAGAGATCCATGTAGAAAAAAATAAACAAGGAATAGAAAACTAAATATATTGTTTTGAAGGAGAGTGATGAAGAATATGGTCATTAGATTGTTAGAAATCCAAAACCCATAAATCCATGATTGGTTAAAATGTTATTTATTTCCCTATAAGAAAAGTAATCGGATAACATTTTAGTTTCATGATTAATTTCATAGAGTGGAAGAAACCTTTTTCAATAAGGACTAAGAACTGAAATAAATATACCTATATGAAATATACATTTTTTTACTTTATTCAATTTACACTCTAAAATCTTATTTTTTTCTAAATAATGAGAATTCAAGATGAATTTTTCATGCCTGAAGCACTATAATCAACTTCTAGAGAATCACGTAATATATATAATATTAACTATATATTTATAGTTTCATGAAATATTAAACAATACCAAGATTATTAAGATAATATAAAATAATTCTCTATAAATAATAAACCATTATAGGTTGGGAAAACAGTATATCCTCAAAAATTTAACATTGACACACAAGGGTCATCATAGATCATTGAATAAATAACTATAATTAAAATTCCTCAAAAATATTATAGACTAATATTGAATCCCAAAACATAGAAGGATTTTATCACATATACTTACAAGTTAATTTTTAAAATTTATCACCAAATAACTTAAATCAATCTTAATGTCTCATACAACAAATGTAATTTCAATAGTAACATAATTTCCAAGTATTCTATGCATTTCCATAAATAAACAGAATAACCATAAAATCATATTTTTCTCTAAAAGATAATTAAACATTTTTTATACAATAAAATAACATAATATTATATTTACCTTAATCATATAATGTTCCCAAAATAGAGAACATCTTCTGGAATAATATTAATCACATAATCACCAAATTATTTTCCAATCCAAAGGTTATAATTTTGATAAAAGATTTTTTCCCAAAATCAACTTATTATTAATTAATAAAATCATTTATCTTAAAAAATAAATTCAAACTAACTATGATATCATGTAGGTCAGTTGTAGGATATCAACCCTTGTCACCCTTCGGTTTTTGGTTCAAACTCCTGGCCTTTTTGGATAGGATGGTTTTATACACAGTCAACGATATATCCTTTTCAAAAACTATATAATTATTATAAAATTTTCAAAATATGATAAAATCTTAGAAAATAAAATTTTCATTGATTAAATTCAAATTTTATCTTATACTTTAGATATTTCATCACAAAATTCAATAACGCATGATTTTCCCAAAAATAAATGTTTCAAAATATAGTTAGTCACCTTAAAATTATATAACATAAATCCTTAAATATAGATTTTATGTCACTAAAATTATTATCAGCCTTAAAATTATATACACATCATGATATCAATAACTCATAAAAATTAAAAATATAAAATTCTATCAAAACATTCTCATCAATAGCAACTATAAGGATGCAACCTTAAAAAATCCAAATTCTAGTATTTCTGAACAAGAACTCACATCTGATGAAATTTTTAATTTAGAGATTTGGTGAATTATAAAAAATTATATTTCAATGTAAACCCATACAATACAACTAGTAACACATTACTTATTATCCATTTTTTGACATTACAAAAAACATTAAAATAACAAATTATTTCTCTTTAAAAAAATCTTCAAAATTAACCCGTTGATCTCATCCTTTTCTCTATTACCCCTCAAGCCCTGTGAAAAAAAATTAAAAAAAATAGAATGAGAAAAAAATCCATATAAGTTAAATAAATAAATAAATAAAACTGTTAGCCCACAAATACTTATAAGCCTTTGAAAACATTTTCAAAAAGGTATACTTTTCACCCATAAAGCATATTCTTTTTATATTACCTTGTGAAATCAATCATTTCCTATAAAACTCGTTAGAAAAAATATATCATAAAGGTAACATGGGTCATACTTTTCATATCACTCTTACATTTTCTGTATCTCTCATGGATATATCCTAACTAACAACCAAGGTTACATTTGGAATTACCAACGAGTATATTCCCTTAATCACTTAAGAGAAACTGTACCCATTAACAATCTCTCATTACCCAATGCATTTAAGGGCTATAATAGGATCTAAATACTTTAGTTTATCAGGGATCATGTTATAATCATAAAACATTCCTATGCACTATAATATAATCTTAACACTGAAATCATGAAAAATAAGAATAAATTTTATACTTTGAAATATTTCTTCCTTTTCATAAAGGCACACACTCATAAATAAACCCATTTTTGGTAATAAAATTATAAAAATTTAAATGAATCATAAAACATTAAATAAACATTTATTTGGGAAAAAATTTCATGTTGTATATGTTAAAAAACATTTCTTTTTTCCTTTTGTAAATACATATTATGGAGTAACTCAAAAAGAGGTTTTTAAAAAAATCCCTTACATAATACTTGAAAATAAAAACATTTGGAATAAAAATCAGAGAAAATTGAGAGTTAACAATTAAAAAAATAATTTCAATGATAATACATTCATAAAAACAATTTATAATACATTAACTTGAAAAATAAATATTAAAAGAATGAATCATTCGAATAGATAAAATGATGTGTTAGTTAAAGGGTCCCATATATTTTTCATATCACTGAAGTGAACATTAATCAATGGAATTAATTATTTTTATATTATATAGTCGCATAGATATAAAGTGTAAATAAAACATAACTTAATAGAAAAATATTCACACATAACAATTCCAAGATGGAATCAATGAAGTAGAAGTTTAACCCAATGAATGGAAATTGAGTTATGAAATGGATTACTACCTTGTAATATGTCAAATGATATTATATATGAATGATTAAAATATATTAGAATAATAAATATCATGAATTTAAAAAAAATTAATTATATAAAATTTCAAATTAATGTTATATACAGCTTATAAAATAATATAGGTGTCTAACTATGATAATATGCCTCAAACAAAATTGAGACGATATCCCCTAACTTGAGTCTCACACATCATGTAAAATATTTATATTACTAAATAATAAGCATAGGGTAAATTTTTATATAATTTATAAAATAATTAAATTTTATTTTCCCTTTTATATCACCAATTATCCTGATCTTACAATTACTTAATTATTTTGGTTCATTTCGGATGTTTTGGCGATATTCGGTACCTCAGTTAGAAATGACTTTCGTTTGATATAAATTCTCAAAGTGTTAATTATTAAATAATATATAGATAATATTAATGAAATAATAATCACTTATATATATAAATTAAACTTTTAAATTAATTTATTACATTGGGATATGAAAAATGGGCTATGTTACAATATTGGAGATGGCAAGTCGTGTATACTGATAAGTAACATTTTCAATTTTCAATGATCATGATAAAAAAAATATGTATTATTTTACCTCTCAAGAATGATAATAATATCACTAATATCAAATTAATAATTTAACTATACTTATATATATCATCATTTTCACGTGATGGTGAAAAATGAGTCACATCGCTTTATGGAGGTGATAGTACACACGTACGCACAAATAATATTATCATTTATATGTGATTGTAAATGTTAGAATGTATTTGATATATTATTATTTAATAATGATAAATATTTCGTTATTACAATAAATAAAAATTAATTCTATAATTATAACCAATATTGAGATATGATTACAGAAAACGAATCATATTTGATCATGATGTGGTAGTTCACCATACATATGAATGATTAATAGATTTCTTATGTTATGAATGTGGAGATAGATTTAGTTGAATATATTAACATAATAAAACTTCAGTTTATTTAAGATACTTTATTAGTCATTTAATCAAGTTTGAATAATATTTTTAAGGAATTGTATGAAGAAATAAAACCAAAAAACAAAATAAAAATTATACCTCTTTTCGGGAAATATCTTATTCTAAAAAACTGAAGACCAATAAGGATGGTATTATCTCTAAAATAGGATATCTAAATTATTGAACGGGATTATATAAAGGGTTTTATTTTGTAGATATTGTCTGATAAAAATAAATTTTGATGTGTGAAGAGAAGATAATAAGTGGTGCCCTTTTATAATAGATGGGAAGAGAACTCTTATAATTTCACAAAATATTAAATTAATAAAAATTATTATTGTATTCCGAATTTCTCTAAACTAATTTATTTATAATATTTTTTTGATTATAGGTCGTAATTACTTCATAAAAATAAATTTAGGTATTTTTTGTCTATTTTTTAATCCTTATATTTTATCTTTAACTGTTATTTAACCTCTTCAATGCCAATCGTGACTACATGTATTATTATTATTTAAAGGTTCATATTATTACTATTTTATTTAAAAAGAAATATTAATGAAGAATAGATAATATTTCCTATTTATAGAAACTATTTTTATGAAATTTATATATTACTAAATTTTATATTATTTAATAAAATAATATTTATTTTAACATATCATTAATGTTAATTTTCACACTCTTTATTACTATAATTTTTTAAAATA
This sequence comes from Viscum album, assembly GCA_963277665.1. NCBI lineage: Eukaryota > Viridiplantae > Streptophyta > Magnoliopsida > Santalales > Viscaceae > Viscum > Viscum album. The sequence goes on along the minus strand of OY728146.1, from coordinate 1,529,527,448 downwards.
TCATATCAACAAGATTAACTAGAAAAATATCTTATAAAACATAAATAAGATTCCAAATTAATATACTAGATTATTTTTTCAAATTATTATCCTCATTTTTTTATGTAAATATTATTAATTTAGTTTATTTGATATTTCTATTAATTAAAAAATTGCCACATCATCATTGTGCCAACACATAAGGTAATTTTTTTATAACATAAAAATTATAAATATATTAGCATGATTTAGAAAAAAAATTACCTTTAAAATTAATATTTAAATTTTAAGATATCTTCTATATAATCCTATATTAAAAATGATTTTGTTATTAAAACATAGGTATTACATATTTGGTGTTTCATTAAAATAAAATATAATAAATTGATTAAAGTCATTAAAGTGGCTCAAAGAAGTCATAAAATCTCCCAAAACATTATTTTGGTATAAAATAACTCATACAAAAATATTTGGACAATTGTTTGATTAATTTTATATTATTAATATTTTTATTTTTACCCTTAATTACCCAATTTACTCTTAAATAAGGTAATAAAAATTACGAAAGTTACTATTCATATTATCTAAAAGGGGCCTATTTATTAAATGTGTTCCTTATGATTCCAAATATGGAATCTATTTTTCAATATTAAAAACACATAATTAGATAAATTTAATAAAAAAATATTCTCAGTGATGAGATGGTAAAATAGTGTTTTAAAATAAAAACATGTTAAAGATTGAAATCTATTTATATACTAATTCAATGCTAAATTGATTCAAATGAACTAAATTGGATTTATTAATATAAAAATAATATAATTATAATTTAAAAATAATATAAAATATAGTTTTACAGTATGAAAAATTTAAAAAAAAATTATCCATTAAGATTCAGTATTTTTCTCATTATTCATCAAAACATGAAACTTTTCAGAAAAAGAAAAAAATCAAAAAAATATATTTTCAATTAGAAATTTCAAATAAGATGTTTGATTTTTAAAATATAATTTAACTAAGTGTCGAAAAATATATTTTAAAAAGTGTTCCATCAAAAGGCTGTGAAATTACCTTTTTCTTAAAATGCATATTTTATTAGTAAAATTGGATTTATTCTTATATCATATCTAGAGGTCAATAATAATTAATGTTAAAACTTATATTTAATATATATATATATATATATATATAATTAATATAATCCCAAATTTTTTATAAGTTTATTTTTTTATTATAAAGCATACATTTGAGAATTTAAATAGTTTTTTAGAGTAATATTTTCATTTTATTTTTAAAAGGTTTTATTTTTATTTACTATTAATTATTCACCAAATACTTAATTAAATACCTATTTATAAAATATATTTTCTTAATTCAATTAATCCTTTTTGTAGCCACTATTATACTGGCTAGGTTATAGCAATACTATTTAAACAACAGTATTTAATTTTTTTTTAAGATCAATGTCGCATATTTTGTAGGATGTCTAACGTAATATATACTTTTTTTAAACTCTAGATTTCATATTTTCCCCCATTTAAAAATTTTATCCTTGAAATTTGATCACTATATTGAAAACTAGAGTCTTTACTTGTCAAAATACCTATTTTAAAATCCCATATTGGAAAAAGAGTAATGAAACTTAAAATTTAAAAGAAATAAAGGGAATTACAAATTTAACTTGAGATAAAACATATTAAGGTTCCATGAAGGAAAAAATTTACATGTATGAGAAGAAAACTATCATATTTTTATGGAGAGTGATAGAGAATACGGTCATGAGAATGGTTAAAATCACAATACCATAACATTGTGATGGGTGAAATGGTCGGTGATTTCTTAGGAAGAAAATTAAATGGATAGCATTTTCCTATCAAGATTCTTTTCATAATGTTGATGAATTATTTTAAAACATTGACTAATAGTATAATGAAATACACCTAATTTACAATTACAAATTCATACTCTTTTATTTTTCCACCACAAACTCATCTTTTTTTAAACCAATTAGTATTCAAGATGATTTTTTCACATATAAAACACTATAATAAACAAAAATAAAATCACTTAATACAAAAAAAATATTGACTATAAATTTCAATTTTTAAGAAACATTAACAAAAAAATATTTAGGATAAGATAACATAATTATTTTAAAATAATAAACCTTTATTGGATGAAAAACTACATCAATATACAAAATTCAATCGTGACACCAAATTTAAACATAGATCATTCCAAAAATAATTAACCATAAAATTTTCCTAGACTAAAATTGAATCCCATAAATTATATGTACTCGATTTCTTTGTATTCTAAGACAAATTTTAATATTTATTACTAAATAACATTAATCACACTTAATGTCTCATACCAAAAATGTCATTTTCTTAAATCACATAATCTCCAAATATGTTATCCATTTCCATAAACAATCATAATAGTAATAATATAATATTTTCATCTAAATGAAAATGAAACATCTATTTTTCCAATAAAAAAAATATTTTTTGTACCTTAATCATATAAAGTTACCAAGACAGAAAAAGTATTCCATAATAACACTAATAACATAATCACCAAATCATTTTATATTCCAAATGTTATCTATTCAAAAAACATATGGTCTGAAAATAAACATAGTATTCATCCATAAAATCATTTAACTAAAAATAAAATTTCATGCTAACTGAGACATCAAGTAGACGAGTTGTAGGTGATTCACCCTTATTTCTGTTTTCTTGTGGGTTCAGAACTGATGTCATTGTTGGATGCGACGGTGTCACGACCCATCCCCCAAGGCCCATGTAGTGACTACCTCAAGCCTGCCTTCTATAGGATAGGAGTTGGTGACTAGAACCAAATAGACATATCCCAAAAAGGGAATCCATTTGCCTTTAAACCTGTACACACACACAAACCTCAAACGGTAGAAATTAAAAACAATGTAAACCAAAAATCTCACTAAGAAAACTACAAAGAGTATATTATAAACTGAAAATTAGACAGGGGACAGAATATTAGCACAAAACCAAAAACGGAAAGTACAACTACCAAGGTCTATATGCCCACTCCTTCCCTAAAGGGTAGGAGGAGGGTAGCTATATGTAGCCGTAGAAATAAATCACATTCATCTTGTATCACAGGGCACCACATGGTTCTGGACTACCAAGGTCTCCATAAAAGCATCGATTAGTTTCACAGGACACGACACGTGGGGGTGAAGCTCATGCACAGGTGAGTAACCCAATACATAGTAGGGAGCCCAAACTACCCAAAATAGAACACAAAGAAACACCACATAGCAATATGACACAACAAGACCTAAAATCAATGACATCACACAGTAGGTATAACACAAAGTATAGAATGTATGATTTATTATTTGTAAAGGTGAATCATCTTGTACTACTGATGGACTCATTCTTGATGAGACACATAGGTCTGTTCAACATCTAAACCATTGAGTTCTGCTTGGCTGCTTGACAACTGAGGTCCCCTTGTATGATAGACCACTGAGTTCCACTCATCTACTAGACCACTGTGGTCTTCTCATCTCATAGACCAATGAGTTCTTCTCGTCTGTTGGACCATTGAGGTACCATCATCTACGGGACCACTATGATCCACTCATCTATTAGACCACTAAGGTTTTATCGTTTACTAGGCCATTGAGGTACACTAGTATTTTGTAGCATTGTGGTATGCTCATATGATGAACCACTGAGGTACGCTCGTCTTCTAGACCAATGAGGTTCTCTCATCTTTGGAACCACGGAGGTACACTAGTCTGTTAAACCATTGAGTTACGCTCTTCATATCCTTCATGTCACAGCCAGCAGTAGGATTCTGGATCTCTAGGGCACTTTATTCTGGGATTATCTACTCCTCAAGCCATCGTTTGTATCTTTACTGTCATGGAATCTCACTTAGAATATTCCCGAAGGATTTAATTATCACAAGGGTCCCAACGCCACAAATAGCACCTTAATAGGATGCCCGATCAGAATGATATTGGTGTTTTAGTAAACATGGGCCGGTTGTGTCTGAACCCAGTCCGATAAGGTCGGACCGACCGAAAAATCCTGGCCTAGGGGTCCCACATAGCCTGACGTGATTTGGCCAACCCAACTTGATTGGGTATGGGATGGCCAGGTCCAGCCTGGACCATTGGGATTTGCTGGACGTGGCCTAGTTTGGCAGTGGGTCCAGCCCTCCTAGTCACCTAGTCACTCAGTCCACTTTCTCAAGCCTAGTCCGACTCAGTCGGATTGGTACTACATAACCGGGCCACCCAGGGCCCCGGTTTCCCCTCTGTCTCGGATCGAATCTTTTGGAAAGTTCTCCTCCAACTGGGGCCACCTAGTGGACTAGTTTAGTTCGTTGGATCAGCCTACATTAGCGGACCGATCTACTCCCAGCCCAGACTTTGTTCAACATCTAGTTTAAGCAACCACAAGGCGCCAGGGTGGCACTGCATTTTCATCCTTCTGGTCCGTTCATGCAGACTTGTTCTTCCATGTGACCTGGGGCGAGCTGCGGGTCCAGCTCACTGCCTGGGTTCGTAGACCACAAATTTCACCTCCAATGTGGTCAGGTGTCTATGTCCACCTACTGCTACCCGTAGGCCTCCATGTAGGCAGCCCCTGTCACCGCTGCAGCGCAATTCCAGTTCTCCACCTCCCATCTTCCATTGCGGCCCTGTGAAGTCGTGCAATTCGGTGTTACATCATGTTGTTGTCGTTGTGGCTGGGTGTCGTGGCCTGGTCCTGATGTTGTGACTATGTTCCACAACCTACTTGGTCGCGGCCTTACAATCTTGTCCCTCCGTAGCCACTGTGCCTTTTACCATTCTTCCATAATGAATGCGAAAATGAATTAATTAAGAAGGGGGGATTATCAAATATGAACACCAAATGAATGATTCTGGAATTTTTCATATTTATTAGGATTCATTCTTGTTATAAAGATCACAAAGAACCAAAATAGGGAAGAATAGTCACTAAAATAAATATCCCATTTATCCTGCATCATTAACCATCCTGTATGATTGATTGATCCACGTGTTAACTTTTTCGTGAGTTAACCTGCATTCGCATTTTAAGAGAGAGATTGGTGAAAATCAATTTACATTTAAAACCATCAAACCCCTACCTGGGATAGGATTTTTGATCAATGAATAATGGGATCGTACACCTCTATTCATTATTTTTGATCTCCATCTCACCATTTCTAGAGATTATTTGAATGGAGGATGAAAGTGCAATCACCATCCGTCGTCACTACCCACTAAAGCCTCAATGGAATACCAGGATTGTGCCAACAATTAGGCATTTCATGTTTGTCTATTAATTGATGATATTTTAATCAGCATTACAGTGTAGCTATAGTAACACATTAATGAGGTTAATCATTGAGATTCATTAATGATATTAATTGATGCCTCATTGCTTCCCCACAAAGCTAATGTTCCACTACTTAATGATGAAGAAAAAAATAAAATAACTTTTTAAGTTATTTTATTTTTCATCCAAAATGTCCGAATAGTATATTTCACCATCAACCCATTCCAGTCAATGTTAGGATTTTCCTAAGGGAAGCATGCCCTCAAGAGGTCAAATTTACTCTCATATTTAGGATCCATGTTACCATTTTGGAGTCATAAGGATTTAAAAGTAAAATAATCGTTATTCAATTATTATATTTACGGCCAAAAACTACAATACATTGATTGCCCACGTCGACCAATGTTACATAATTTCATTGAGAATTCCAATGCTCTGATATCTATAGTACCCTCCAAATTTTGATCCAAGAAACTGTTTAAATGTTTGAAAAACCTACTCGCACGTCGCTTTAATGAACCTTAAAAATAATTCAAAAATACATTTGATCCACTCCAGGCCATGGAATTTCGTGTCTTCTAAGAGCCTTGTCTCGAAATAATCCCAATTAATTTTCCAAAAAATTTCAGGGAATTATGGAGTATTACATTATTTCCCTATTTGGAGATTTACATCCTCATAATCTAAAACTAGGGCTAATCAAACAAATGGGGGTACTGAGCATGAATCGGAGCCTCCCACTCAAATTCACTCTATTGAAGATTAATATGATTACAATGAACACAAAAAAGAGGAATCAACTATACATGATGGATCCTATCATGTTGATCCACTCTCCACTAGGTACTCCATTAACTTCTCCATCTATTCAATCTCTAGATCACCATGGTCGACGACATGAGAAGAATCATGCACGCATCTCCCCTGCTGGGTTACATGGAAGATATATTACACCATCTCTAACAGCAGTTGTATATCCAAGTGGTACACCACCTCCCCAACTCTATGTAGTATCAAAAAAGGTTTGATGGACCTCAGAGATAGATTTCCACCCTAGCCAATCTATGTATCCCTCGTCGAGGAGATACTCCTATGAATACCTGGTCTCCCTCTTCGAACTCCATGGAACTTCATCGCATATTGGCATAGGACTTCTATCAGATCAATGTAGTCTTAATCCACTCTCGTATAACCTGCACCTTCTAAATGGTAGCATGTACCATATTAGGACCCATCAGTACTGACTCCCCTGGGTCTGTCCAGCATAACGGTAACCTGCATGGTCAAATGTATAGTTCCACAAATAGTGTCATACCGATGGTGGAGTTGTAGCTGTTGTTGTATGAAAACTCTACCATTGGTAGGTGGTCCTCCCAACTATGAAAAAAATCAAAAACCCATGCATGAATCAAGTTCTCCAAGGTTTGTATGGTTTTCTCTATATTAACATCTGTTTGTGGGTGAAAGGCATTGCTCAAGAAAATATGAGTATTGAATTCTTCCTGAAATCTCTTCCCCAACACAGATGTAAAGTGTGCATCACAATCATAAACTATCGTAGATGGGACTCCATGTAGTCGAAATGTCTCCTACTCGTAGAGGAATATATAGCTCTTTACTAAACCTTATTCTCCAAAGGGTAGGATGTGGTTTTACTTGTTGAGTTAGTCTATGATCACCCAGATGGTATCGTGCCCCTAGACATCTATGGTAATCATTTCATGAAGTAAATTGATATCCCATCCCACTTCCACGATGGTACCTTGAGAGAATGTGTCAGACCTACTGGAATCTGGTGCTCAGCCTTCACTTGTTGACAAGTGAGGCATCTAGAGAAAAAGTCGGCCACTTGCTTCTTCATCTCCGACCACCAGTACTAAAGTCAGAGGTTCTGGTACATCTTCTCCACACCTGTACATACCGCCAAAGGGTTTTTATGGAACTCCCTCAACTATTCCTCCCATAACACCACTGGTAAAATGGTGCATCATCGAGAAATGATGATGCACTCCTTACCTTTTGAATGTCCATCAGGGGTAAGCCCTGTGGACATCACGGCACATGTAGTCTCATAGCTGGTATCTCAAAGTTGCACCTCCATGAAATGATGTAAGATTTCAGGAGAAGCTACTATCAACCGATGAAATGATGCCTCATCTCTATCCACAAAGGATATATGAATCAAGGCCAACTTCTTTAAGGCATCGTTTAGTATTTGTGAACTCAATCTTCTACTGAGAACATCTTCCACCACGTTCCCCTTCACAAGACTATAGACTATCATAAAGTCATAGTCCTGGAGGAACTCTATCCAACTCCATTGCCTAAGGTTCATATCCTTATGAGAAAATATATACATGAGACTCTTGTGGTCAGTGTGTATGATAAATCGTTCACCCATAAGGTTTTATCACCACATCTTCATTGTGAAGACTACCTATTCCAACTCAAGCTCATTACATGCATAGTTCATCTCATGTGGTATCAATTTTCATGAGATATAAGAAATTATTGCTTTTCCCCCTACATCATGAAGAAACTAATCCTAGTTCCTAATGAGTCACAATACACCACGTAGTTGACCCCCTCCTCTTGATACCTTAAGATAAGAGCACTCTTCAAGCTCTACCTCAACTGGTGAAAGCTCCACTGGAATCCTTTTATTCACAAGAAGGGTTTTCCATTCTTCTTCAAAGCCATCATGGGTGCTTCCAATCAGAAGAATTTAGGTACAAATCTCTGATAGTACCTATCCAACCAAAGGAAACTTTGTGCCTTGGTAACACTCTTTGGTGCCTCTTACAAAATCACCGCCTCAATATTATTTGCATCCACTAAATCTACAATCTCTTAGATGACTTGTCAAGTGGACCTTTTTTATATAGAACTCACACATCGAGATAATTATATAAAGTCGATGCTCTCGGAGTGTTTCTAGAACAATTCTTAGGTGTATTTCATTCTCCTCCTCAGACGCAGAATACACTAAGATTTCATTAATGAAGACAACTATAAACCAGTCTAAGTATGGCTGGAAGATCCAATCCACAAGCTCCATGAACAGTGTGGGGGCGTTCATCACTCAAAAAGACATCACTAATTACTCATAGTGACCATAGGGACATATGAATTCCATCTTCAAGATGTCTTCATCTCATACTCGATTATGGTGACAGCCATATCTTACGTCTATCTTCATGAACCATATCTCTCCATTTAGCTGACTGAAGAGGTCATTAATACTCTATAGAGGATACAAGTTCTTCATGGTCACCTAGTTCTAGTACCAAACGTCCATGCGTAACCTCAAGCTTCCATATACATTCTTGGAAAACAATACAGTGGCTAGCCATGGTGAAATGTAGGTCCTTACGAACCCCTTCCTCTAGAAGTCCTCCAACTATACCCTCATCTCCTAGATCTCTAGGGGCGCCATTTGATATGCAGGTTTTGATATCGATTGCATCCTAGGGTAGAGATCAATGCATAAATCTACCTCTCTGCAAGGATGTTGTCATGGAACATCCTCTGTATAGACTCCCTCATAGATATCCAATACTATAGGAAACAATGGAATCATCTCATCCAATGCACTTAGTGTCCTACTAGCCAACTAATGAGTGATTGGTTACACCCTTCTAAGTGATAATTCATCCTACGCTGCTTTTTTTCTTTTGTCACCAAAGGAAATTCAGTTCCCATCTTCTCCAACACACCATATTGTGAATCTAAAATAGTCGATCTAAGCATGAACTACTGATATCCACTCTATACCTAGAATGATGTCTTAAGCCCTCAATGCCACTACTAATATATCCTAGACAAAGATCCTGTTTCCAGGAGTAAGCTCTCACTGTCGGCATGAGTGTGTGATTATCGAATCCCCTCCCATATGAGTCTTTAATCGTAAGGCTTGATCCAAAGGATTGATCGAAATTTCTAAGCTCCAAAAGAGGTTTTTCATAAGGAAAGAGTGACTAGAAACTATTTCTATAAGAACTACAGCTATTGTGAAGAAGAAAGAGATCGTACCTCAAATCATCTCTGGGACGTCAAGACCATAGGCCTCAATGGCCTGAAGTTGAGCCCGCCCCTGTCCACCTAATCTTATAGCTCATGGAAGATCACCTAGGGGTAGGGGTAGTACCTTGTACCTAATATAACCCCCTTCCACTCATCCCGCTCGTCTGGCACATCTGCCACCTGGTAGACCGCCCTTTTCCTATCTCTACCGCTTCCTCGGTGGTCTGTCGACCGTCTTTCTGTCCTCTATTTGGAATGTGGGGCAATCCTAAGCCAGGTTCCCATATCCACTGCATACATAGAATATTATGCTTCCCTGATGAATCCCTATGACCTATAATCCTTGTAATTTCACCCCAGATTCTTGGGGTCTTCTTCCAAATGGTATGACCTATTTGAGCCTCTCTGTCATCAGTAGGCTACCGGCCAGAGATGACTCGACCACCCATCACCCGATGGTAGCTCCCATAGTCAGTGCATTCTCTATGTGGAAGCTCTGTACTAGTAGAGACTGCTCCAACACCCCATCCTGCATAGGGATGCTGATGTAAATCATTGATCCCCGGATCTCCCAATGGAGTCTCTGGTCAATGGTATGGGCCCAAAAGAAAGGGTCTCACACCATATCTGTAATGTAACGGGAGAGGTATTTTAATCTTAAAGGGTACTTAGAAACCATAAATATTTCACGTTGTAAGTGAAGCATCTCTTGTATGCACATTGAACCCAAATTCATGGGGAAAAATTCCTCCCTAAAAACTCGCTCGAAGTCAGACCAGGTGAGGGTCTCCTTCTAATGAGTTCGTGTGGTCAAAATCCACCATCTCTCTAAAGAGTCATGTAGAATGATCACTGCTAGGGCCACCATCTTGTCATGTGGCCTCTTCACTAAGCGGAAGACTCATGTCACCACCTCCAGCTAGACCTCAGCGACTTGAGGATATGTCTCTCCACTAAATCTGGGAGGTATTTGTCATTTTAACTCATGTAAGGCACTAAGGCTACGTGCGTCCTCTACTGATATTGATAGTAGTAATTGATGACCAACAGGAGATGACATCACTAGGACATTGAATTATGGTTCCAACTCGGGTAATGGTCTATGTACTGAAGCCTCATAGCTCTGTGGACCATCCTCATGGTAACATAATAAAATCCTGGCTGGCTGGCTGTGTGGAGGCATCCTGAAAGAGATCAATATGAACCATAGTAAATTTTTTATACCTGCTGAGCTAACTCTAACTCTAAATGATCATGGGAAAACAATCAAAACACTCATGAAACCAGTGTTTTCATGTACCGGGCCAGAAAACATTATCCAGGGTCTAGGTATATGGATTCTTCGGCTGCCACAAAAACACTAGACTCGCTATCCTGAAATTTGAACTCAAAACACTTTACACTCTTTCCCCATAAAAATTTACAGACTCTTAGTTATTTTTGTAGAACCGAAACCCCTTTGATACCACTTTTTCATGACCCATCCCCCAGGACCCATGTCGTGACTACCCCAGACCCAATATTCATATGCCATGGGATGGAGATTATCACCAAATAGTCATATCCTAGAAGGGAAGGCATTTTATTTTAAACTTGTACACATGAAAAAAACACAAACTACGGAAAGTCAACACAAAGTAAACCACAATTATCATTGATACAACTAAAAAGAGTAAAGTACAAATTGAGAAGTAAAGAGGGGCTAGAAAACAAGTCCAAAATCAAAAAGGAAAGTACAAATTCCAATGTATGTCTGCGCAAACCCTACATAAAGTTTAGGAGAAGGGTATCTTTCTATAGTTGTAGAATTATGTTAAATTTGTCACATCTTACTGGGAACCAACTAATTCTGGACCACCAAGGTCTCTGTTGAAGCATCAGTCACCTGTAGGAGACACGACATGAGTGGGAAAATCCCATGTAGGGGTGAGTTACACAATACTCTGTAGGGACCCAAACCACACCTAAAGGACCACGATGTAAGACCACATAACAAGTCCACAAAAATAATACATCTCACACCACGAATTACTAAATGTATAGAAAGTGAGATTTATCAGTCATAAAGCTGAATCATCTTATACAGCTGAGGGGCTCATCCCTGATTAGCCACTGAGGTCTTCTCGGCAACTGGACCAATGTGGTTCGCTTATCTATTGGACCACTTAGGTCCTCTCGTCTGTAGTACTACTGATGTATGCTCATCTACTAGACCACTGAGGTCCTCTTGACTGTTGTACCACTAAGGTAAGCTCGTTGGCTGGATCATTATGGTCAGCTCCTCTGCTCAACCATTGTGGTCCGTTCATCTACTGGATCACTAAGGTCTGCTCCTCCGTTGGACCACTGAGGTCCCCTTATCTGTTGCACCACTAAGATCTGCTCGTCTATTGGACCACTGAGGTCCTCTAATATGCTACAACATTGAGGCACGCTCATGTACAGAACCATTGATTTATGCTCTTCTATTATACCAGTGAGTTATTTGCATCTAATGAACCATTGAGGTACGCTGGTTTTCTGAACCACTAAGGTACGTTCATCATATAATTCATGTCACATCCAACCATAGGATTCCCGCTCTCTAGTTCCCTTGATTCTGATAGAATATAATCCTCAAGCTATCAGTAATATCTTGAAAATCACAGAATCTAACTTAGAGTATTTACAGAGGACTATCTTATCTCAAGTGTCCCAACACCATAGATAGAGTTTTAATCAGACACCCAGTTTGAAATATATTGGTGTTTTAATAAACATGGGTTGGTTGCGTCCGGACCTGGTCAGACTTGGTTAGACCAACTCGACCAACCTGGCCCAGGGGTCCCGTATGGCCTAAACCATTTCAGCTAACTTGAACTAAAACATTTGGGTCTAGGTTGACCCGGTCATGCCAGGACCATTGCCTAGGCTCATTCGAAATTGCTGGACTCAGCCCGGTTCTGTTTTGGGTCCAGCTGACTGAGTCGCCCAGCAACCCGGACTGCATTCTTCTACCTGGTTCGACTTTTTCAGACTAGTACTACATTGTCATGCCACCTAGTGGCTCGATTTCCCATCCAATCGGGGCTGCATCGGTGGGACATTTCTCCTCCAAACTAAGCACCCCCCCCCCCCCCCGCCGCGACCCAGTTTAGTTAGCTAGACTATCTTGCATCGGCGTGCAGGTTTCCTCACAGCTTGGACGTTGGCCGACATCCGGTTTGCATAGTCACACAGTGCCAGGGTGGCCTCACATTTTTAGCCTGCCAGTTTGCTCACACAGACTAGTTCCTCTGCATGACCCATGGAAAGCAGCGGGTATAGATCACCTCTAAGGTCTGCAGTCCATGGCTTGCACCTCCAATGTAGTTGGGTGGCGGAATCTACCTGCCACCTGCTCTTGATCTCCTTGCATGTGGCCCCTATCTCCATCACGATGCATTGCCAGTGCATCGCTTCCCTCCTGACCCTGCAGATGGGTTCTACGACCCTTTTTTGCCGCCGCAGCTGGGTATCATAGCCTGGTGTCATCATCATAGCTGGGTGTCACGTCCTAATGTCGATGTCGTGGGTGGGTGTCGATGTCGCGGCTTTCCCAGCCACATCCCTTCCGTCTAGCGCGTTCGTGGCTGATGTTTCGCTAACCATTGCGCCATAAAAAATGGGAAAATACAATAATGGAATTGGGGATGCAGTCACACATATGAATTCCCAATAAATGATCTGGGTCTTGTTCATGTTGACCATATGTGTTCTTTTTATTAGGATCGTGAAGAACCAAAATAGAGAGGGATAATCACTAAGATAAATATCCCCTTTATCTTACATCATTAACTATCCCGCATGAACGATCAATCTACGGGTTAATTTGTTCATTACTTAACCCGCAATCATCATTTAAAAGATGGAATATGAAAAATCAATTCACACAGAAAAAAATCAAACCCCTACATGGGATACGATTATTGATCTAGGAAAAATGGGATCATGTGCCTCCATTCTTAGTTCTTGATTTATAGCCCACCTTGACTAGAAATTCATTGAATGGTGGAAGAAAGTACAATACGAATTCATCATCACCACCCACTAAATCCCCAGAGAAATCCCAGGATTTTTCCAATAATCCTACAATTCTTGTTTGGATGTTAAATGATGAAGCACGAATCAATTTTTCCGTTACACTGTGTTACAGCATCGTTACACTGACTCATTAATGAGGTTTATTAATAAGTTTCATTAATGAGATTTGGTGTCACCTCTTCGCTACACCGCAGTGCCCACATGCCTCTACTTAACAATAAAAATAAAAAATAACTTTTTGTGTTATTTTATTTTACTTCTGAAAATTATGAAAACAAACATTCACCCTCGACCCGCACCATTCGAGTTTAGTCTCTGCCCAACCTTAGAAAAAGTCCGAAAATATTTTTCAACCACTCTAGGCCTCATAATTACATTTCATCTCAAACCCTTGTATCAAAATAATACCATTTAATTTTCTAAAAAATTTCATGGAATTTCTATGGTATTATAGTAGGGTTGTGACGCGGTTTATGGTATGTCTGTTTCTAAAACTATATAATTCATAAAACATATCAAAATATGATGAAATCCTCAAAAATAACCTTATCATGTTTTAATATAAATTTTTATCTAATAATTTCCATTTTTATTAATTAATATAATAACCCATAATTATCTCAAAAATAAATGTCTCCAAAAATACCATTAGTAAACTTGAAATTTCATAACATAAAGCCTCAAAAGGGGTTTCTAAATCCCAGAACATATAATGATCTTAAAAATTATAAACCCATGAATATATATATTTCTATTATGAAAGAATCTTAATCTCCACAGTTATCAAAATTTTCACTCTGATACCAACTATAAGGACACGACTTTAAAAAGTACATATTCCGGTATTTTTAACTAGAAATAACATTGAAGAACCTTCTCAGTTTATTATTCCATATAATTAGGAAAAAATAATAAAAATTAAACACATGAATTATAAGTGTACATTTATACTTATTATCCATTTTCACATTATTATCCTTTTTATAAAAACATGATTTATCATTTTGAAAAAAATACACAATTTTCCCCTTATTATCATTTTGTTCTCTATTCCCCCTTAAATAATTTGTGATAAATTATAACACATTGTATGAGGAAACAAATCTCAGTAAGGGACCTAAAAATAATGAAAGAAAATTTTTAATCTATTAACACTTATAATCCAATGGAATAATTTTCACAATGTTATGCTTTTCACCCATAAAACATAAGATATTCAGCTTACAACATGAAATCATATGTTTCCTATAAAACTACATAGAGAACATAAATTATAAAGGAAATGTTTTGAAACATTTAAATATCCCTCTCAAATTTACTATAGCTCTCAAGTATACAAAGGTTGTAACCTTCATGGTTATATTTGGAATATCAACTTTATTATATTACCTTAATATCTTAAGAGAAACACTTTCGGTTAACTCAGTTTCATTACCCAATGAATTGGAGTGATATTACGGGATCACCCGCCCTTATATTACCACTAAACCACGTGTACATATAAAAATTTCCCAATAACTATAAATTAATCATATAGCATATATCATACATGAAAAATATTTCCACTTTGAAATAACTTTTCATTTTTAAAAAGCCACACATTCATAAATGGAAAAACATTTTTACAAATTAAATCTATAAACAATTAACAGAAGAATAAAAAAACTAATGTTAGATGAATATGCGAAATTATGTTCATGTTGTATATGATAAAAAAATCCATTTTCATTTTGAAAAAATAGTTTTAAAGAGTAACATCAAAAGATGTTTTTAAAATAAATTCCCCCACATAAAACATAAAAAGATACCTTTTTGAAAAAAATTGAGTGGGATTAGAAAATAACTTTTTAAAAACATTCATGTCTATATAAATTAGTTCATAAAAACATTTTGAAAACTTGTGCACTAAATAGGAATATTATAATTATAATTCATTAAAACATTTAAAATATTTTTTAGTTAAAGTGTTAGTTATTAATAACATATCATTGAAGGGAAAATTAATTAAATGAAATTATTATTTTTATATGCTTTAAATACACTTAATAAAATCAAAAATAAAACATAATATTATAAATATTGTTTTTATAATTAATAATATCATGAAATATTCAATTATGTATACATTTAACCCAATAAATGGAACTTGGGTTTGAAATCTACCACTACATTGTAATCGGAAGAATCATATGCAACATGAAAGTGTAACATTTATCAAAAACTTAAATATGATGAGACTAATTAAATTCATAATATAATATTTCAAAGGATAGTGATATACACCTTGGAAAATAATATAGGTGTACAACATCAAAAATAAGCCTAAATAAAACAGAATTGAGATGAAGTCCCTTACATTGAGTCTGACTCATCACATACAAATTTTATCTTTTAGAATAATAAATATAGTTCAAATATTTACTTAATTGGGAAAAATTTTAAATTTTATCATTCATTTTATATCACTTATTTTCAAGATATAAAAATGACTTAATTATTTATGTTCATGTAGTACATTTTGGTATATTCAGTTGTGGAGTCAAAAATGATCTGATTTCTATTTTCATAGTGGGAAATAATTCATATCCTAAAAAATAATTTTAATTAAATAATAATTAAATTTATAGGAAAATAATAATTTAAAATCAATCCATTACATATGGATATGAAAAATGAACTATGTTATAATCATGGAGACAGTAATCCATACGTACGCATGAGTGATGTTTCCATCTTTAAATGATAATTAGGGGAAGAACATAAGTATAATTTTACTTTTAAAAAAACATAATAAGATAATTATTATCATATTAATAATTGAAACATACATATATATATCATCCATGTGTTTTGGTGAATAAATACGAATCACAGCACATCATGGAGATGATAATTCACACGTACAAATGAACGATGTTGGAATTTTTATAATCATGATAAGGTAAGAAAATAAATGATATAATACTTCATTATAACTAAAAATATGTCTTGGATATCATATATGTCCTTTAAAACCTTCATTATTACCAGTCTTGAGAGATGGTGACCGAAAATGATTTATATCGGTTCGTGAGGTGGTAGTCTGCCATAAACACGGACGATTAATTATGTTCCCATATGATGGAAGTGGAGATGGAATTAGGTAATGATATTAACATTATATAATATAAGTATATTTATTTATCTTATTTTATTATTTAATCATAGCAGAATAATATTTTAAGTATGTGTAGAAGAAATAAAATAGAAATACTTGATTAAAAATGCTATCATTTCTTCAGAAAATCTTCTTTTCATAACAACTTAAGACAACTAAGGGATATGATATGCCTAATATATTAGGGAAATTATGTTTTAAGGGATTCTATGAAGGTATTTGGGTTGATCTTGGCTGATCCAAATAGGTTTTTAAGTGTGAATAAAAGATAATAATAGGTTCCCTCTTATAAAAGAGGTAATATCCACTCATGGAATTTCTCAAAATATTAAATTAATATAATTTCTATTTATATTGAAAATGGTTCCAAAATAATTTATTTAGAATATAGTGTAATTAGGTTTCTAAATAACTTAATTAAATGAATATTATATATGTTTTGAATTTATTTTAATCCTTATCTTTTGGCATTAAACCTTATTTAACCCCTTCAACTCTTACTGTGACAACTTGTCTTCTTTATTCTTTAAAGGATAATATTGCCACTATAAAAAAATAATGATAAATCAGTCACTAATTAAATATTAATAATTGTAAAAAATGGTCAAATTTTATATTTTTATAAATTTTATATTATTTAATAAAATATTATTTATTTTAAAATATTATTAATGTCAATTCAAAGAGTATTAATTACACGACTTTTTAAAAATACCATAACAATAAGATAAATTGGAAACAAAATCTTCTATAAAATCACTAACATGTAAAAAATTTCAATAAATGTTTTCTATGATATTAATTATTTCAAATTGTATTCATTTCAATGTTTTTAATATCAATTATTTGATATTTTGAATAATTAAATAATTATTGCATAATCGATATGTTAAAATTCAAAGTAATTACTTTATCACATAAAATTTCTAAATAGGTTATAGTGATGTAGATACATATATATATATTAAAATTAACTATTTAAAATTAAAATTATCTTATAAATATACCTGTATTAAAAATGTTATAGTAATTAAAAAATAAGTATGGAATCTTAGAGATTTAATTAAAATAATATTCTATAAAGGGATTAAACTCATCGAAGTGGATTCAAGAGGTCATAAAATCATCCCATGAATTATTTAAGTCAATAATAATTCATCAAATAAAATTTGGACCGTTTTTAGGGTGATTCTACAATATTTAATGCTTTAAATTTATTCATAAATACCTAATTTACCCTTAACTATGGAAATAAGATTTACTAAAGATACTATTATTAATTTCAAAAAATAAAAGGTATATAATTATTAAATTTTAAAATTATTATTCCAAATATGTAACAAATTATTCAAAATGTAAACACATAATTGGTTAAAATTTATTTAAAATTAATAATGTTTATGGAATGAGAAAACGAGGTTTAAAAGTAAAAACATACAAATGATTGAAATGTTTTTATATACACATTCAACATGAAATTGATTGTAATGACCTAAATTATGTTAAAATATTAAATGGTTATCTAAATTTACATTAAAATCAATCATAGATATATTTTAACTTAATACATTATTTAGATGAAAAAAAGTTGTTTTCAATTAAAATTTTATATTTTCATTATTCATCATAATATGAAACATATCAAAAAAATAAAGAAAACCCAACCAATGAAAATTTTATATAAACTATTCAAGGAGGGTGTTTATTTTTTCAAATATAATTTATATAAATATCAAAAACATGATTTAAAATAAGTGTGCCATCAAAAGGTGAAAAACACTCTTTTTATAAAAACACATCTCTCTTGCGTAAATTGGATTTGTTATTTTTTTATATTTAGAAAACAAATAGGATGAATTTTAAACATTATATTTAATATATATTTTTATATATATCATTAATATAATCCTGAAATGTGTTACTTTTTCATTTTATTGGTATAAAAATAACTTCCATAAATTTAAATATTTTTTTAGAAAATGATTTCCATTTATTTTTAAAAGTGTTTTATATTAATTATTAATTAAAATGTCACCAAATAATAAATTATATATACTAATATAAACCATAATTTAGTAATTTAGTTAATCATGTTCATTCCTACCATTATAATTACTAGATTATAATGGTAACATTTAAATAAAAATATTTAATTGTTCATTTAATCATGATGTGGTTTGTTTTGTATGCTATCTGACATAGTATTTCTTTATTAAAATTTATGGATGATACCCCATAAGACCAAGAATACCCACTATGAATATCCAATTTTATTAAAATATATGGATAATTGGATAATGGATATTCTTATTTCATATCTCTAAAATAATCGGGTGAATGTTAAGAAAAATACCACTTTCATGTAATGATAAATTATTCAACAAAATTTAAGGCATAATTTGGTTCCCAAAATTCAATATTACTTCCAATAATCATTGGATTTGAGTATGTATGGAGAATTATAAATGATATCATTCAAGTGTAGCAATGTGTATTAGGATTTTAACCTAATTTTGTTTAGCATAAGTAATTATGTAGCTATGGTCATGGGACACATAGACTGAATCTTTTATCCTTAGAGTGGTTCATTATTGTATTTATTATTTGAATCCTTTTATATTTAACATTAAATGATGATAATCTTGTGTATGTGATTAATTTCAAGTAATTTCACTGATATCATCACTTCTATTGTAATCTATCTATGTTTTATCTCTAGATTCGAGTGGGATATTTAATATCTCATTTCATCTTATATGGTTTTGTGGTCATAATTATAAAATACAAAGGAGGATCTTTCTAGGAATCCACCCAATATATTTTTGGATATACATAACCTCCCTATATTGGTGGGATTCTACTAGAGATTTATATCGATCCTTCCTATGATTATGACTTCTATAAATGACCTTAACCAAAAGGTAAACACTTAAATTAAACATAGTTATAGAAAGAGGAATTTAAATAGTTGATTTGAAAATTAATTAGTGCTCCCATTGTGAGTTTTCTCAATAACATATTTGGGTTAGTGGTATTTTATGAATCCTCTTAAGCTATTATTGGATTTAAGTTGATGAGTAATCTAGTATAGGTTTCCTATATATCTCAATAGTTGGGGCCTTGTGATCAAAATGGCATAATGTTCTGTTTGGATTAAGTGGTGATAGTGTTTTAATAATACTCTTTAATATACTACCATTTGAATGGGTGGACCATAGTCTACACTTGTCAGACGGGCCTAAAACACATCTTCACTTACACACATCATAACAAAAGTTAGATGCATCAGTAATAGTTATTTTAATACGTTGACATTGGAATTTTGTATACTTCTAGAAATTAAAATGTAGTGGTAAATTCCATTTGACAAACATATTGAGATAGTTTTATATGCATAATGTAATCATTTGGTAGTAATAGATTTTTCCTTAACAGATAATGGACCTGTGTATTATATTAGATTAATCATAGTGGAACTTATCCTTCCTTTTTTGATGAATTATTCCCTTTTTATAGATATTGATTAAAATTTTATATATAAAAAATATCCTCATGAAAATAAAATATAGAGAATTTACACATGCATGAAAATATCATATTATTTTTCGGTTGAAAAATTTTTCTAGTCAAACTACACGAGGAGGTACTGAGGGAGTTCCACACTACCTAATTAGTTGAATCTATTTGTGTAATGAAGGTATTCCAAGATCTCATGTATCAGTTTTCATGTCCTAGTTTAAAGTGAACTGTTACTATTTTAATATTAGGGTGCCTCACATATCATCAATTACAGGCCAAGAAATTTTTTCCATAACTTTTTTCTAACCGATAAGAGATTATGAAATGAATGTGATATTTATTTTCTATAGAGAGAAAATTAATACTTATATATTCAATAAGACAGCATGATACAATATACATTATTATTGAATTGAAAATGAAGTTTTCCAACATTATCTTAATATGGGATAATAGACTAGATGGGAGTATTTGATTCTGGTAAAACGATTACAAAATCAAAAATCATAGTGTTCCATTGATGATTAGAATGATATTTGATGGTTAATTGACATCCTAGTTGTGAAAGAGTTTCATGATTCATTTGGGTTATAGTTATTGTTGAGTATAGTATTTGTACCTCAAATGGCTGAGCATACAAAGAGAATTATTAATGTTCATGAGGATTTATTGAGGGTTTTTATACATGATTTTAGCCGAATATGGGATAATCACCTACCCTTAGTGGATTCCATGTATAAAAACAACTACCACTCCATTATCAAGATATATTTCTTTATGGACTTACTTGGGAGGCCCTACTGTTCCCCCCATTACTGGAAAATGATTGGAGAATCACCACTCATGGAACTGGATTTGGTGTTTTTAATGATAATGAAGGTACATGTGGGTTTGTATTGGATAAGTAAAACTCATTTCCATCAAATTTTTTATTCATACTAAAATTATGGGACATTAGATATTGAATAGGGATATTATTTATTCATGATGTTCTCAATCTGAAATAGTCAAAAATAAAATTTTTCAAGGAAGAATGGAATCATGAAGGTATGTCATACCCATACATAATTTTTACCGATTAGGTGATTTAACTTATATATATAAATTACCCCCTGTGATTTTATTGTTTTAAAACATCTTTTATATGTCATTGTTGAGAATATGCATTCATAATCCATAAATGTTATCGAAAACTCAATTAAATTTTTATTAAAAAGCATAAGGGTTACACGGTTAAGGGGGTCTGAAGTAGTGGATTCCTATAGCATATCCAATAACATGTGACATCCCATCAGGAGGAAAGGATCCAATATAGAAAAAATTATGAAGGGGGTGATCTTCAATGGCCATAGAAGCTACAAAATATGCCAGGATTGTGTGACCATCATGTCACGAGAGAGTAGGGCCATGTACTCCCGAATCAGATAGGTAATGTTCCACATAGAGGGATAGGTTCAAGAGATGTACCCAACTATGATATCGGAGTCCGTTTCAACACTAGAAAGGGGAATTATCTTCGAACTACATAGGGAAATATTGTTGTGCATCGCTAATGTGTCTGCATTGAGAGAGTAGCTAGGGACAAAGAAGGTGTTGAAGGAAAAAATAATGGAGCCAAAGGAGTCATATACCACTCCTCCACTGCACAAGCATCCAATGGAACACGTGTCCTCAACATTGAGATTGATTCCATTGGAGGGGGAACTGGTGGACCCACTAAACTATCCGGAAGTGGTGGGGTGTCCTACTAGGGAGGTAGAACCTGAGGATGGGGTAGTATCCCCCTCATGTAGAAGCCCAGATAACTCACTTTTTTTACCCATGGAATTCACAAGAAGTCTCACTCTAGAAATCTGGGATCCATGTCGCTTCTAATTCCACGAATGCTAGAGGCTCCCACATTTAGCTGCCAAGAGAATGGCCTAGGAAGTCTCCTCCAACTGGCAACCATGGAACCCGCTAAACTAGTACTATAGAAAAGAAGAAATATGTGCATCAAATGAGGTGGGTTGTATGAACTCGTACAGCTCCCTCCAAACCTATATAGACCGATTGCTCGGAAAAAAGATGTGAAATAAATATTCTTTCAATTTAGATTCACAACCAGTAAACCGGTATTCCATATAGATTCCCTTAGATTTGACCTCTAGATCAGTAGGCAGTGCATGAATATGAATCCTCCAAATTAAGAAATTAATATTTGCAGTAATGGCCTTACACTAGATACAGGAACTCAAAGGGTTTCTTCTCGGCTGAGAGGACAGTGTCTACCTATAGGCCATAGAAAAAAAATTACGACTCTTAGATCTAGAGAAGATACAATGGTCTTGGGAGTCATCTATCCAAATTCTTTCAAGGGATTCCTTTTGAGATGAGTTGAGGGTCACCTGGGTAAATTAGGGGTAAAGGCATGCCTCCCTGACCGAAATGTTTGGGGCATGGTATGATAGAAATTCCAGAATCCCACCCCCAATTGAATTGTAATAATTTGATCTCACCCCAGCCAATAACACATTAAGAGTTATTGATGAGGGTAGGAATATAGACACACAACACTTTCCAAAAGTGAGAGTGTGGTCTTCTATTCACTCGGGTGCAAAATCTGTACTTCCCTTAGATAAAACACACCCATAAAGAGGGTCCTTCAACCACTTCCCATCCATGATTTCCCTGAAGGTGGTGCATAGATTTCTCCACATCCCTATCTCAAATACCCCCATGATCAACTAGTTTATCCAACCTTCTCCAGGAGGCCCACCGGCACTTCCCCATACCTTGGGAATCCCATATAAATCCATTCAGAGTACACTCAATATGACTAATGATGGAAAACAAAATCTAGAGGGTGGACAGGATGTTCATGGGGATTGAGTAAATCACATAATTGGCAAGGGTGATTATACCTTGAAACCATAATAATTTAT
Organism: Viscum album; assembly: GCA_963277665.1. Taxonomy (NCBI): domain Eukaryota; kingdom Viridiplantae; phylum Streptophyta; class Magnoliopsida; order Santalales; family Viscaceae; genus Viscum; species Viscum album. The sequence goes on along the minus strand of OY728146.1, from coordinate 1,529,504,439 downwards.
TCTTCTAGTTGTTGATATAGTTGGAAATTTTTCTAACAATACTTTCAATGTGGAATATACAAATACTACCTAGGGAGATGGGGGCACCCATGTAGACCATGGGGAAACTCAGGCCCCTCATGCCCAACCAAGATTCGATGTTATCTTGACCCCTCATTGGGTAGGAGGATGAAAAATAGACCCCACTTTTTCCCTATTGACAACATGACAACTTGAGTAAGAGTAATCCTCTATGGTATGATTAAACCTTATGATTGAATATTTTCTCCCATTGATAAAGAAGATAAGGTCGTCAGAAAAGAGGAGATGTGACACACTTGTAGTTTTTCCCCTGTAGTGATATAGGAGAATCATCCCACTTTTCACTGAAGAGATGAAAAACATGATAAGATCATCCTGAACCATAATAAAGATGCTAAGATAAATGGGATCACCCTATCTATGCCCACAAACCGATTTCAAGAAGACCCATTTCCGACCCATGAAAGACACGCTGAACCAAGGAGAGATGTAGCACTGAAACAGTACATCTATAACCCATTCATAGAAGCCCATATATCTCATAACATGAATAATAAATGGAAACCCGAGCCTATCATAAGATTTATCCATTTCCACCCGGACCTATATATTTTACCCCTGACCCTTCTTGTTTATGTCACCAATAATATCATAGGCCAACCCTATATCCTCTTAAATTGACATGTCCTGGATAATTCCATGTTCTTCCTACGACACCCATATATTCAAAAACTAAGATAGTTTTCAATTTATTATATTTTCTTGAACTTTTTAAGAAATATTAAACATGATGATAGGGTGATACTGCATGATAGAGAGGGATAATGAATCATAGGGATGAGGATAATGGTGGTGGCACTCATAATCTAGGGAAGGGTTCCCCCTCAAATGAAATCACGAATGGTACTAATGAGGTCACCCCAAATCACATTCCTCACACTGACAAAGAAGGACCCATGTAAACTATTTGTCATGGGAGAACTATCTTGATTGAGTGAAGAGAAGGAGTCCCAAACAACTACCTCCCCTAGAGTCCTCCTAATAATGGAATTGACTTGATCCATAATAGTCCAAAGAATAGAGTCAAAAAAATCAGCCTGGCCGTGAGGATATCAATTTTTTAACCTTAGGATGGGAGAAAAAAACATGGAATGTAAGTGGGAACTAAGCATCCCACTGGTAGTACAGAAATCGCTGGTGAAGGAGACATCCTCCTGTGGTATGTTTGGATCTCAGCATCGCTACCTCACCTTCAAGAAAGCTTGGAAATAAGCCATATTTTAATCTCCTTCGTTTATCTAGGTGTCCTAGGATCATTCACACAGTCCCCTCTCCTGCTCGAGTATCATCTCATTATATAGTTGTTTTTTGAGGCCCAATGAGACAACAAACTCCTCCTCCCATGATTCTTCAAAGACATAGCTCTTCACATTCTATGTCACCATTGATGTCATCTAGGGAGGGCCAGTCTGGGGGTGAGGATTTATACTAGGATAAAATCTCATATTTTAAACGTTGAATTTTGTTATGGAGCCTAATCCAGTTTCTTCCATTAAATTGAGAATTCTCAAAATTATAGACCAACTCAAGAAAATATTGTTGGGGAATCCAGCACTTTGAGAAGAGAAATTCTAATCTCTTGAGACACCTGTATTCAGGTGTAAAATCATGGAGGAATGATTAGATAAGGCATGGGTCAGGTGGATGAGTTTATAGTTAGGAACTCTGAAAACTGAACTTTGTGACTGCACGGTAGAGAACTACAAACTTTCATTTCCAACTAATCTAGAATAGTGTTGAAATTACCCCTACCTACCAAGGGTTAGCTCCCAGGTTGAAAGAACTGAGATAAGTCTAGAGTTGTTCCCTAAGATGATCATCACACTCAGAATATAGAATAGAATAGATATAGAACCAACCATTTACTTCAATTGAGACTAAAACATGTTGTTCAGAGGATACCAAATTGACCACTTAGATTGTAGGCTTCCAAAGAACCTTGATATGGTTATTCTTTGTATCTACATAGAGAAAACACTACATAGGATACCTTATTTTTTTCTCCCTTGGTTTTTGGAGTTCATTATAGAGATATAGTATTGGTAAAAGAGGAAACAATTTGGTCATTTGATAACATTATTGATTTTCATAATGAAAAATGGGAACCATCAATTGAGTTCATGGGAATATGATGATAATAATCTTGTGTACTACACTAAAATTATCTAGTAAATTTTTTTGGAGTAAAATCATTAAATTCTAGGTGGATGAAGATGATTTTTTTCATTTCATTCCATTAAAATTTTTGATATGAAATTTTTTTATTTTAGTGTCAAATTTTTTATTTTTCCATTACTGTTACACATGTACTGTTGTCTCGGAACTAATTAAAGGAAGTGTTTTATTTATTTTAGTGTAATAATACATAGAATTAATTTCACAAAAAATAGTAAGAATTATGTTGTGTACATTATTTGGGATCCTCATACAAGCACAAGGGGTAGTGCATTATAACTAGATGTTCATGCATTACATTGTAAAATCATTCATTACCCTAAAATGTGATTGGAATTTTGAAGTTAATGGTTGTTTCAAAGGTTTGGTATGGATTTACATAGGGATTCTATAACACAATTGTTTTCATTTTATTTGAAAAAGGTCCATTGTGTCAGTATATTACATTTCCCCTTGTTGTTTTGGTTTATTTACTAGGAATTACATGACAAAAAATTATTTTACCACAAGATCGTTGGATCCATTTTTTTAATTACCAGCTGTAGTGCTCTCCCTATATTTTATTCATTCTCTCATTAAGGCCTTATTGGTGAGATATTTGATTCCATGGTGTCCCATATAGCTTTTCAACCACCAAAACATTCATGGTCATATCTTGGTGAATTTAGAGAGTGGATTTTTCAATGGTGATGAATGGATTCTGACATAAGACTCATTTCTTATCATTTGTATCATTATTGCTTCATATTATTTTTATGTTATCTTATAAATTATTTACTATTGGTTAATTACATTCATTATTATTTCAAATCTATAATTATCTAGGGATTTATAAAAAATTGGATTCTTTATTTTAAAAATTATCCCCTCTATTTTATTTTCTTATTGTAAAAAGAACGACATGGTTTAGATTTTCCTTTGATTATATCCTTTTATTTATATAATTTTTTCTAATTAAGAAGACCATATTAATGTTATGGGTTAGTTATGATTTTGTGATAATGAAAATTCAGGTTATGAAAATGGAAACATTAGAATGTGGTGGTGAAAATTACTATATATCACTGTAGATTCATGTTGTGTCTTGACAAGGAATGTCAAATATCAATGTTATTTCCCATAAATTTTCCTTTTTTATGATAGATAGGACCATACCATATCAATTTTTGTGGAATCATGATTACCCGATCCCTATGATATTTATGATTAGTATAGAGAATAATACCAATAAAAGTGATGTTTTTCATGGAAAAGTTTCATGATGAATGTGATTTGTGATTCACTAGTAGTGAGATGATATTTTTTGTTCCATAAGGGATATGAATGTAGCATAGATAACTATAAAGATAAGGAATTACTAGTATTTTTGGGTTATTCATTATGGTGGGAGGTGGGAGAATTATGAATTGTTGAAAAAAATAATTAGACTATATCACAAATCGGTCAAATTTCACCAAGGGAATAATTCTATTTGATAATTTCATGGGTGATTTCTCATCTCTTAGTACACATGTTATTTTTTAAAAAATTAATAGAATATCCTAATAATTTTTCAAAATAGAATTCAAAGGTACATTACTTATTGTCTATATGGTTGTTATGTGATTAAATTTAGATTATTTACTTTCATTATATCTGTATAATTTTTATTTTTTAAAATGTATAAAAATCAATGTAGGAATAGAGTTAAGGAATCCCCTTACATCATACTCAATATATGGTGTTGGTAACATGTATTCATCATGGTGTTTGGTACACCAACACCTTCTCAGGGCATGAGTCCCTAAGATCAATAATGGGATTCTGACTCCCTCTTCTACATTACTGAATGAGTCCCCCAGACATGACTCTCAGAGTTAGGAACTCCCAAACTTATGAGAGGAACATGGACTCTATCCATAGAGTTAGGTACACTCTTCTATGATAAAAAATTTGTAAATATGTTTGTGTCTTAGACATGTAAGGGTTATTCTCTCACCTGATTATTACCATGGTATGAAAGGGGCCCCCAAAACTATTTTTTGAGAGGTGAAATAAGATACAAATAAGGGTAGTCCCGATTCTTGGTTTAATAACTTTGGATGATTCATTTATACTTGATATATATAGATAGAGACTCTATTATATTTCCTGGGTATTCAACCATTTAATAATATCTAATATATTATTTTTATTAGATTTATGGTTTTTAGCTAACTATTTTTATATACTTAGTATTTAAGGTTTTCATACCATCATAATAAGTACGTATATACACACCCTTTAATGGGTTATTACCATGTTCATGTCATATCATATAAATATAATGGGATGTTTGGGGGTGATCATGGTAGATACGATATTACTGTAGAAAAATATTAATAAAACATAGAGGTGGTAAACCTAAGGGTTTGTTCTTTTGAGATGTCTATCAAGGAATCATTTTTATCTTCCAATTTTTTTTATTGTTTTTACCTTTGGAGGATTGACTCTTTGTTTCGATCATTTACAATTTTTCATTACACATTGTTGAACTTTGTGGACTATTAATAGATGTCTCCTAATTTTTGTATGTTATGGGAGATTTTATTGTTCATCCTATAAAATTCTATCCAATATGGACAAAAGTGTCCCTATATTCTAACATTATGTTGAGGCCGCCCATGCTATGAAATATTCATATTATGTGCTATTCAACACTCTGAACTATTGGTTGTGAGCCTACTGTGGAACACATGATATATTTTCAAACTAAACGGCATCATGATCAGTTGAGTCATTTACTATTATCATTAAAAATTATGTCATTTAATTATTTAAATATATAAATTTATAAAACATTTTTTTGGAATATAAAATATCTACCATTCATAAATTTATATAAAACATAGAATATGTATTATGACACTGATTAATATATAATCAATACATTAATAAATTTGAATATAGAACATTTTATTTTAAAACATTAAAAAATAGAACATTATAATAGAAGTTATTATAAAAGGATAGTTTAACAAAAAAATTAAAAACAAAAAACCTTAATAAAAATAGAATATATATTAAAACACATTATCATAAAAATAAAAATAAAATATTAAGTAAAAAAATTACTAAAAATAAAATGTTTAACTATATTAATGTTGGAAAATATGCCACAATAACCAAAATTATTTCACTATAGTATATTAAAAATAGAAATTTTTATTCTTTAATAAAATTCACTTTAATTTAAAATCAAAGGTTTTACTCAATTAAAATATAAAAATGTAGAGATAACATTAACTTCAGACACATAGAACATTACCATAAATAGAGCATTTGGAAAAACTAGATTAACAAAATGGAAAATTTAAAATGAATTATTATAGATTTAAAATTTATTACAAATATAACATCTAACTAAAAAAACCTGTCAAGAATGAAAAAATTAAAATGAATTGAAAAAAAAATATTATATTGGAAAATATCTAAAATCTCAAACACTTTTTTTACAAAAAATTATTTTTATGAAAATTTTCCTTAAAATAATTAAATTTAATATTAATATGTTAAATATCTATATAATATAGAAATTTAATTTTCTAGAATTAACAATATGTTTTTTTTAAATTATCTCTAATATTTTCCAATCGTTTAAATATAGTGGCTAACAAATTATTTCTTAAATTGGTCCAAAAATTTTAATAATTAGAGAGTCATAATCATTAAATATATTCTTTATTTGATGAAATTAATTATATTACTATGAATCAACAATTGTGATTAAATTTATAGAATGTAAAATTGTTGGGAATGATGCATGTGACTGACTAATGGCCAAGGAAATGAATTTTCAATAACACAAACCGTAAAATAATTAAAATAATCATTCCCTAAAATCATTAAAATAACATCATCTCATATATCAACATTGAAATAGAAGATTTATCATCACATTATTACTTATTTTTGTATTTGAAATTAAATAACCCTTAATTATAATAAAATTTAATAACATCAAAATGTAATAAAAAAATTTACTCCAAGACCATTAATAGGTTCATTCACATACATGTAATGATTATTGTATTTATATGAATAAAACTAAATATATATCCTTCCAAAAACATGACAACCCACTATTGAAGGTATTGAAGAATAATATTAGTAACATTTATAAAAAATAAATCTATTATACTTTTATATATATGTATTTTAATATATAAAAATGTACAATTATATATTTCTTTTTTCTGAAAATATTTGACCCTAATGTATGGAGAATGAGATACATTTATTGAATAGTATAATTTTTAAAACAAATCTCTACAAATGAGATCTATACAACATTAAATTTTATTAATAATGTGATAATAATTTATTGATATAATAAAAATACTTTTTTTGATTCATAATTTTGATAATCAAAAAGTGTCTTCCACTAATACACAAGAACTACATTAGGTACAATTTCATTTATGTTTAATATTGTTAAAGATATTTTATTAATTTAATTCCAAAATATTAACTTGAAATATTCAAATCCCATGCACTATATTTTAGATATATATATATATATAATTACAATTGGAATTCTAAAATGAAATAATATGAGAACATAGAATACATGATGTTCATTATAGTTTTCGAATATTAAATCATTTTTATTATTTTAATCATGTAAGAATATTTAATTACTATAGTTCCATTATTTTATTATTATTAAACTATTTCTAAAAATATATTGAAATATACCTCAATTCAGACTAATGTATAGGGTAGATGTTTCCTGATATTCTATGGGACCTCAATTATACTGTTAAATTTTCATATAAACATTATTGGTTACCCTAAAAAGTTTAAAATTGATTCAATATTATTAAATTAATAGAAATCTATGTAGAAACCTCAACCTTGATAACATGAATATGATGTTTGATTAATTACATTAGAATAAGATACAAGGAATCATATTTGGGAGGACTAAATAGTTTATTAGCCTTGGTAAAATAGATCCATAAATGATTATCATGTTGCATTTTAAATAAATTACAACCGAGTTTTTTTATATAATCATTATACTCTCTAAGATATCAGTGTATATTAGTTACAGTATACATCATTAATATCCATGAAATTAAAAAATATTGGTGACATGAAATATGTAATATGGGTAAATTACATCAGAAGATACTTGTAATTAATGTGAATAATTGAAAAATGAAATTTGAGTTACTGGAAACAAATACCATTTAAATAATTTGAATATCATTACTAGAGAATTAATATTCAATATTTAAAGGTAAACAATAGAATAGAAATGTAATTTATTAAATAATTTTACAATCATAACTAGATAAGGAATGATATATATGGAAAGATACATAATAGTAAAAACGGTCCATTTAATCAATACCGTATCTATCATCACTGGATAAGGATCAATCAATATGGAAAATAAAATAACATAAAATAAATTTCATTTAATTAATAACATGACTATCATAAATGGATTAGACAAAATCAATATAGAAATGTAAATAATTAAAAAAAATGTCATTTCATCAATAACATGCTTATCATACCTAGATAAAGAATAATTAATATCTCATGATCAATTAAAGAAAACGCATTCCAATTAATCAATAAAATGAGAATTAAATTCTTCTATATATAATATAATTGATTAAATATTATGGAACAAATAAATAAATTCTCAATATATGAAATGTGTAAATATTGAAATGAATTCCTCCATGCATCGTAATTACTCTTCTATCAATTTCATTATTCAATATTTTTTAAAACCAGTGTGTAGAAACCCATTTACCTTAATATAGAATTTATTTATCTCATTATACTACCACTTCATCAATGGGAAACCTATAACTGGGCCCCAACCATGTCTGTAAATCCAAAACATTCTTCATATATTGAATGATCTACATAATTCATAAACAAAGTTTCTTATAATAAAATCTGAACATATAGTAAAAAATATATATTTATAAATATTTCTCTAGATAAAAAAATAAAATTCAAAATAAAACAAAATATGTATAATTGATATATTTTTAAAAAAATAAGTGTAAACATGATAAGTAATATGGATATTTCTATCAAAGTTATTCTCCACTAATCATTGGAATGTGAATATATCAAGGAATTTTTATTAAATACAAAAAATGAATCAAATAATTGGATTTCAATAAATTCCATGGTCTAAATGATGATAAATCATCCATAAAAATAATAAGGATGGTATTAATACAATATATACCCTTTTGAGTAAGAATTAAGGGTTATTTTCATTATTGTATATATATACCATTAAAATATATTTAGAACCATTATTGAGAGAATATTAATTTTATATTGAAAATAAAATTTCAAAACTAAAAGATTAAAAAATATAGGTGAACTAATTTTCATTGAAATACGATTTTAATCTTTTAATGTATTTTTTAATAAATTGGCATGGTTATGATGGCTAGAAATTTCAAACATGATGAGTATGTTAAAAAATATTCATGTCACTTTTTAAGTAAACACAAAACATGGATTATTTTGAAAAAAAAATTGATGATTAAATTAATGTTTTAAAAAAATATTTCAAATTGGGTAAAAATTCATTAATATAAAATTTATGAAAGGATCCAAAAAAAATATTTATGTAGAAAACATGGTTTTTTATGAAAATGGTTGTAAAATTTTATTAAAAACATTTTCTCATTCATTTTATATAATACGATTCTAAAAAGGGTACTATTACTTAAAAAAGTTCATGAATAACTGTAGGAGAGTAAAATAAAATGTTTTATTAAAAAATGATGAAATAATATCCTTCAATGGAAATTGAAGTACAAATAATACTAATAAGAATGAGATTCCAAAATAATCTATTTCAAATGTCATAGTATTTATTTGAGGATTAATCAATGAATTGATTATGTATATCAAATGCAAAAAATGGTTATACAAGTTTAGGTACATAATAATATAGTAAAAATTATTTACACACATGATATTAGAATATCAAATACTATTAATAACTAATATAACCCAATGAAAATAAATTAACTTATATAATACATTACCACTTGTAAATATTTAAGTCAAATCCTATTGGATGAAATAATTCAAATTGAAACATAAAAAATAAAAATAATTATTAATTAATCATGATATATCATATCCATGTGATATACCCCATTTACATCTGAACACACTAGAAAGCAGGTCACTAGAGCTAGATTTTTCGAAACCTGTCCCACAATTGATGCACCTACTTTTTCCAAGATCATTATCTCAAGTAATCCTACAGGTACTGCTGAGACACATGCCCATAGTGGACTTAATTCTAGTCTAATTCAACATTAAGAAGAATTAATTGGAATTAAGACCATTAGATATGTATCTACACATAGAAAGGATCATGATGCCCCAAATAGAGTTCATTTGGAAATCTAGATAGACCTGAAAAATACAGATCTGAATGCTAAAGGCAAGGCTCTGAGGAATAACACAGCTGATATTTCTGGTTTATTTGAGAGTTCCCCAGATCTCAAAAATAAGGCTAGACATCCACCAAAAAATCAAGGATCTAAAAACCTAAGGGTTACCATCCTCGGAGTCAGTTTCAAATGAAGTTGTTGTTTTTTAACTGTCAAGCCCTTGGGAACCTTGAAACCACCAGATCCATTCGGCTTTTTATTCAAAATCATCAACTTGTCCTTATAGTCCATTCTGAGCCAAAAAAATATATTTATTTCTAATATTTCCTACTTTGATAAGTTGGGATACTCTTTAATTGATACAAATATATGTTCAACTTAAGTGAAGAGCCTTTGGGTCTTGGCTCACTCAGCTATGGACAGCACTCCAACGGTTGTTTCAAGTGAACAACATGTGACTAGCTTCTTTAATTTACTTTTCTCTAACTTGGTTTGCACCATCATTTATGACAATAATATGTATCGGGATCGTAGGAACCTCTGGGAGGATTTTGGGATCTCGGAATGCTATATTTTTTAGTCCCTGGATTATCTTGGGGGATTTCAATGCAATTCTTAATATAGGTGAAAAAATGGGGTTTACCACAAATTGAACTTCCTCTAGATAATTAAGAGCTTTCATTGATCAAAATGATCTGATTGGGATCAATCAGGTTAGTTCTAAATAAACATGGTATAGGAAGCATCATAATAGTTTTTTTCCTAGAAAAATTTACATGGATTTTATCAATGCGTATCTTTGGATAAATGGGGTTCCATCTCATTTTTAACCCTTGCAAGACTCAATTCTGATCAACATCCAATCATGGTAGATCTTTCCAAAAAAGAACTCAATCTTCCTTTCCCTTTAGGTTTAATAAATCCTAGGTCACTCATCTAGATAGTAGGGTCATTGTTCAGAGTAAATATAATTCTGTGGATTGTAGGAATGATGCTTTTTCTTGTATCACTATAATTAAAATCCTCAAGAGAAGCCTTAAATTCTTGAGTCTTCCCTCTAGAGTCTTCAGGAGCTCAACACATCCAGTGACTTCTCTAATAGGGGATTGGATAAAACTAAGTTAATCACTAAACTCAAACATCTTCTCAACTTAAAACATTCCTTTCAAAGGGATTCATTCAAAGTAATATAGTTAAAGTATGGGGAGATTAATTCGAAGTTTTTCAATGCTCTTTAGAAAATAAGAAGGATTTCTAAGCCCCTTTCCCTAATAAAAAATAGGGATAACTTGATTGATAATATAAAGGACCTCTCATAGCATAGAATTCCTTACTTCAAGAGTCTCTTCAATGGGTCACCTTCTAATGTTAATCCAATTGATGGTGTGATTCCAAGGCTTTTGACTTAGGATGACAACACCATCCTTACTACTATCCCTCTTGAACCAGAAATAAAGGAAGTAGTTTTTAGTCTCAAATCTAAGATATCTCTAGGTTTGGATGGCTTTTGTAATTTTTTCTCTCAATCCTTTTGGGATAACATTCATACAGATGTTTGTAAGCTATTCATTCATTTTTTCATAGGTGGGATTCTTCCAAAAGGCTTGAACACTCAATTCCTTTCCCTTATCCGAAAAATGGAGAATGACTATGAAATTCACTTGTTCAGACCTATTTCCTTGGTCAAAACTATTTAAAAAATTATTTTCCATATTCTTGGTATATGTTTATCAAGTATTGATTCTAATATTGTCTCTATAAATTAGTTTGGATTCATCAAGGGGAGATCGATTCAAGACTGTCTCATTACTGCCTTAGAGTGAGTGAATCTTCTCAAAAATACCATCAAAGGTGGAAACATTTCTCTTAATATGGACATCAAGAAGGCTTTTGACACAATGTATTGGGGTTTCATATGCAAGATCCTTGATATGTATGGCTTCGATGATGGTTTCATTAATTGGATCAAGTCTATTGTGTGATCTGCTCATATATCATTTCTTATCAATGTATCCCCCAAAGGATACTTTGAATGCTCAATATGTGTTAGGCAGGGTGATCCTTTATTAGTTATCATTTTCTCTATTTATGAGTATTATCTCAGTATGTTTCTCTATTTAATGGAAATCAATGGAAATATGAAGACCATTCATACTGAATGGGGGTTGGTAGAACCATCACATCTTTTATATGCTGACGAAATTATCCTCTTTACTCAAGGGGACAAAAGAGACATCATGAACATCAAGAGATCTCTCCTGCATTATGAGATGGTTTTTGGACAAGAGATTAGCTGGAAGAAGTCATTTTTTTATTTTTTAGGAAATTTCTCACATAACAGGAAGAATGACATCGTCAGAGAGATGGGTATTCTTGAAGGATCCCTTCCCTTCACTTACTTGGGGGTGCCAATGTTTTGGGTAAGACCAAAGGTTTTTTATTTATCTAGTATTTTTTTTATGATAAGAAGGCAGCTCTCATCATGGAAAGGAAAATCCTTATCCATGGCTGGAAGAGTGAGTCTTGTAAAATGCATTATCATTTCAAAATTTGTTTACTCTTTCATGGTATAAAAATAGCCAATTTATTTTCTCAAGATTATTAATGTCTCTATCATGAATTTCATTTGGAGTGGTAGCATAAATGAAATGAGGATTGCAACGGTCCCTTGGAACTCTGTTTTGTAAGCCTTATGATGAAGAGGGCTTTGGAATCAAGAACATTCGATTTTTAAATGATTCCATGTAGGATGGTTTTACTTGGAGGCTCATGAACCTACAATCTGAGGCTCTCTACTTTCTCAAATCTAGATTCATGCCCATACTCAAAGCAGGGAACTTTAATTACTTCACCTCTTCGGTTGGTCTAACCTTCGAGAACATTTTTCCATAATTGATGTTAATTCCTGCTTGTTAGTTTCAAGGGTTTATCCCCTCCAATTTTGGAAATAAAAATGGACTAGGAATAAATTGGAAGACTTGGTTATTGAGGATAACTCGAATCTGGTTTTTGATTTTTCAATCAAAGATCAACTGGGCTGTATGGGTGGTCTCCCGAATCATATTGTTTCCTTTGTTGAGCAGTAATTATTTTCCTCCAAGAAGGATTTTTGGGCTTGGGATATGGCTTCTAATAGTATTCTTTCTTCCAAATGTTTTTATAAGAACATTTTGGGAAGCACATATAGTTTTCAATGGATGGGTATCCTGAACAAGGTCTTATTAAGGCCCTCTTGGGCCACGTTTTCATGGAGGATAGCTCGCAAGAGGATTCCAACTGATGGCAATCATCAAAATTGTGGAATATCCCTCTTCTCAATGTTCATTATCTATCATCAACATAGGGAAGACATTGATCATTTCTTTCTCACATGTGTGGTAGCTTCAGCAATGTGGGAGGCTGTGTACAACATCTTTGAAGTGAATTTACCTGCTACCAACTCAATTGATGGCTTCGTGCAACGCTGGCCTGAGCTGAAACTTTCACTGTAGGTATTATCTCTTATTCTTTCTATTGTTGAGTAACTCCTTTATTTTATATGGTTTTCCATAAACAAGGCCCTACATTAATAGTAGGTTTTCCATGTGGGTGATGCCTTGGCCAGACTTCCCACTGCTGCTCGTATAGTCATTATTCCAAGAGGCAGATTTTGGGCAAACTCCATTCATGATTTTTTTTCATAACTCAGGATGGAGTCAAAGGAAAGTTTAGACCACCTCATGGCACACTTGAGGTGCTCTGGATTCCCCCTTCCATATTTGGATCAAAATAAATTTAAGACAGCACTTCAAGAGGTAACCCAGTTTCTTCAGGATTCGATGTGGTTTTTAGGGCTCATAAATGGTGTGTTCTGGGTTTTCTATATGGTTCCTATGGTTTTTCTTCCACTCTTTAACCAGAGATTATTGGAGTGATCGTGGCGGTTGAGCAAGATGAACGAAGGGGATGGAACAAGTTATGGATTAATGTGACTCTAAGTCTGTGATTCTGGCTCTCTGGTCAGGTTGTCTTCATCTTTCTTGGAAGACGACTAATCGTTGTACAAGGTGTTTAGATCTTCTCTTTTCTAAGGAGTATATTTTTACTCATGTGTATCGAGAGGTGAACTCTTTGGCAGATGGTCTCGCTAGCAAAGGTGTGAATGTTATTAATTTTCACTAGGAGGATCAAATATCGGGCGACCTACTTCCCATTCTTAAGAAGGTTCAATGTAAATATTTTAATTTTATACTGGTGTAATTTTTATTTTTGATAATAAAGGGATCTTTCTTTTCATGTCAGGTTCTCAGTCTTCTCTAAAAAATGGTAAATTAAGATGATGTCCCCTACCTCACACATTCCTTTTATAGAACATGCTCTAAAATCAAGTATAAGGGTTTTCTGATTTTTATAAATTTATACTATATCCATATTCATACTTATAACATCATATCTAATTCTATTATTATATTTTTCAACCCATTTTGTAATAATATTTCATTATTATCATTTTTTAGGTGTTAATTCCCTTATTTTTCATGTAAGTTTGGTCATGAAAATTGATATTATTTTTCATATGATATATATTCATATTCAACATAATAAGATTAATGTTATAAATATCATATTATAATAGTAAAAGAATGCAACCATTTTTGAAATTTTTTATGTGAATCACATCGCTTCTTGGAGACTGTAGGACACATGTACGCATGAGGGGAGATTTCATTTTATTAACGAGTGAAAGGGTAAACAATTGACTGATATATTAATTTTTCAAAATTCTTATAATATATATATATATATATATTCATTAATAGTATTTATTTTTTCTTTCCATTAATTTTTAAGTTAAAAATGAATCACCTTGATTCGTAAGTGGGTAGTCTGCCACATTTCCGTGTGATGTTATTTGATTTTCAAAGGAATGGAAAGTAAAAAAGTTATACGGTGTGTTAAAATTAAATAATTATAATAATATCATAAATATATTATCAGTTTGGAAAAGTCATCACTATATTCTTTCTTGAATGGTGTTGATGGAAAACGAACTATATCTATTCACAATGCGGTAGTCTTTCGTACACATGATCAATGACATCATTTCACATCTGATGGATATGGAGATGGATAACTACTATCACATAAACATAATAACAACTTATTATATGTTAGATATTTGAATTATTATAATTTAATAGTTAATAAATAATTTAAGTTGTAAAAATAAGATAGAAAAGGAAACAGATGTGACAACAAAATTACCTTTTCCAAGAGAAACAACCTTTAGATCTCCTATAAAATACCATATTGGTAGACTTTTTGGAGGGCCATAAATTCTAAAATATGACTTAGTATGTTGGTAAGAGAAATATTTAGGGTTTTTATTATGAATGAGTCTCAGTAGGTGTGAATAAGTGAGGTTATGGAGTTCGCTTTTAGAAAGGGGTAAGGGAACCCTCACAGCAAATTTCTTGGAAATTAACAAAAAATAAAAAAATAATAAATCCACTAAAATTAAAAAAGATACCAAATGGAAAAATATTATATATTGGTATGCATAAGGTCAAAATATGTCCAGAAATTAATATTTTTACATGTTGGTTGGTCATTTTTACCCATATATTCTTAGTTTAACTTCATAGAAAACACTTTTTACTTTAACCTCAGCAAATATATTTTACCATTTTCACTAATCATTTTTTAAAATATAATGTTGAAAATATTAGATAATATTAATTATGATTCTATAATATATTTGATCCATTTTTCATAATTAAATCCACATAATCGAAATATTTTAATCTTAAATTGATCCCATATACATGATGAGAAAGAATGTTTTTAAAGAGTAAATGTCCAAAATATTACAAGGTTTCTATTAAAAACTCAAAATAAAAATTATTCTAACAACCTAAATAATATTAATAGTAATATAATAGAATTAATTTTACGATAAAACAAACTTAGAATATAATTTATATTTATAAATTATTTAAAATAAAATTAATTTTTCAATTAAAATTCAATATTTTTCACTATTTATCGAAAAATAAATCATTTTAGAAAAAAAACCAAAGATAATTTTGTTGTGATTATTTAAAAAATAAAATTAATTATTTAAAATAAAATTTTAAAAAGTTGTAAAAAATAATTTTTAATTATGTTGGAAAAGAGAGACTAAACAATCTATTAGAAAAAAAATAAAGTTTTCTAGAAGACATGAGTTTTTACTTTAAACTATTCATATTTCATTACTAATCATTATATAACCATAATTTTGAAAATTTATTTTTTACTATTCCTCTATATTAATTTAAAGGTTAGGTTATATTAGTATACTTTATTATTGTCCATTTTGACCCAGAGTTTCATGTTCCATAAGATATTGAAGAAATTAAATTTAATAAAATACATTTACATGTTTTTTATGCTAAGTGTTCTGTGTCACATACATTATTGAAAAAAAATCTTATTTTAATTTTCTAAGGTGTTACATTCTCCATGCCTTAAATAAATTGTTTCATTGCAATTTAAATTTTAGGTTATAAATCAAGTGTTTTGTGTTTTGGAATTCACTTATTGAAAACCCACATCATAAATATAATTCATTAAACATCCTCTTAACAAGAGAGAAATGTGTTTAAAAAATTTACACCATTGGGCTTCTATGTCAGAGGAAATTGGTGGAAATTGATGATATGAACATTAAAAAAAGAATAAATAATTATAGATAATGAATGAGTTTATTGATCAAAAAATAGTTATTTATCAATAAAGGTTTAAGGACTAAAAAATCATAAATAGATTATATTTATAAAATACCATCAATTTCATCAGATACGAATTTAATATGACAAAAAAATTTCAAGATCATCTTAATATGGTTGAAAAATTCATTAAATCTATAATAATACAAGGAAATATATATATTTGATACATTTCAATTTTATAAGAACAATTTCATCATTTGGGAGTGCCTAAAAAATTTAAAATTCATCACTTCATCCAAGAAATTAATTTCAAAAAATGAATTTTTTTATATTTGACGCTCTAGAATTTACTTTTAATGGACCTTAAGATTCATAAAAGAGTAGAAAGTCATTATATATGTATTTAACTATTAAAAAAATCCAATATAGTTTACAAAAGTTTTCAAATAAAATACTTTAACCTAGAAGACACAATAGTAGATCCACTAGATCTTATTTAATATTTACATGTCAAAAAATCTATCTAATTACATTTTAATCACAAAATCACATAGTCCAGTGGTATCTGTTATACCCTTTTCATCATCCAGTCGTGGATTCAAACCCCATGATCTTACTAGAAATTTCATGATATCACTTAAAAGATAGGTTCTAATTTTATGATACTATATTATTATAATTCCAATAAAATTTCCATAAAAAATTATTTACATTCTTGAAGACATATTAATCATTAATTAATGTTTTCACTAATGTTTACAATAAAACAGAGTTTTTTATTTTTTTCCAAAATATATGATGATAACATTTTAAAATTATTAAAATTTATTTGGTGATAATATTAACCTAAAGTTTTTTAAAAACCATTAAACTTATTCCTACAATAATTTTGGCAATTGTTCTGTGAAATACTTTTTTTACCAAAAAATTTATTTAAAAATAGATTTGTATTCCCCTAAATTTTTTCCAAATAATATATTTATTCTTTATAAATTTCAATCCCATAACACCTAAAAAGTATTATTTAAGACATTAAAATTATGATAAACTATAAACACATAAACCCATTTTAGTATTCATAACTATTATGTTTTTGATGAAATATATGCTTCTAAAATATTACACAATACATGGATGTTTCGATGTTCTAACCACCAAAATACCATTGGTAAAAATTAATTCTACAATTTTATTATTGAACATCAATACATAAAAACTTCATTAATTTTTTTCAAAATTGTTCCTTCCAATGGTCTATAATTAATCCTTTAAATGTAATCATTGAATTGGATAATGGAAAAGTTTCCTATATTTCATAAATTGAACTATAAATAGATTTATAGGATGAAATTCATTTCCTTCCCCAATACTCATCATTTTTTTCTCATTGTTTCATTACATTATGCCCTTATAAACCACATGTAAAATATTTTCCCATTCTTTTGAGATAGTTTCTATTTAATCTAAGAAACCATATGTGTAATCTCAAAAATTAATTATCATTATCTATTTATGTACTTCATAATGGTATATAAAGAAATTATGAATTATCCTAATAATATCATGTAGGATTGAAAACCATTTGTGTAGTAAGGCCCATTAACATTCACCCGATGGTGATTAGGTCAAGACCAATGTGCTCTTTTAGTGTTGTTACACCTTATTACATCTATTTCATAACCACATCAACTTGTACTATCCACATAGGTATATATTATAAGTAAAAAATACAAAATATCTACCTTACCAAATAATTAATATGTTCTTATATTTTTTACCTAAAATTATATCTTAGTGTAATGATCCTTAATCTGGTATTCCTAAATATAGCTCCCAAGGTTTATAATAATTTTCCTCTAAAAGAAGCGGTATAGACCTCAACCCCAGTAACCCATAAAGGGATTCTCATTTCTTATATTGACATAATATTCATGAAATCATATCCCAAGAGAGTTAATAGTTTAGTAGTCTTGGTAATTCAGATACATACATGACATTCTTATTACATTAGAATAAATAAATTTTAAAATATTTATTTTGAAAATATATTTATTCCCTATATAATATTCATGTATATCAGTCATAGTACACTTCATGGGATACTCATAAAGGGAAAAAAATTGGGTGACATAAACTTCTTAGTAATATTTAGGTATAAAAGAATATATCATGAATAAATAATCATAAATGAAATTTCAAGGAATATAAAAAAAACCCCATGTCATTTGAATAATTTGACTATCATGATTAGATAAGTCATAATATCTGTGGAATGTTAAATAACTGAATGAAAATTCAATTTAATCAATTACTTGACTATCATATATGGATAACACATAATAAATATTCAAATGAATACAGATGAAAACAAATACATTTTAATAGTTAACTAGACAATTGTAACTTGATAAGAAATATTCAATATTGAGAGGTAATTAACTTAAAAGACACTCCATTTAAAAAAATTACATGACTATATATTTTATTCCATAATAAAAAGTGGGTTTGAAATTACATTATGTAGTGGTGGTGGTATAAACTTCACGTCAGATACATATGCATATGTCCATTCCAGTAATTTTATAATGTTTATTTTTTATGGACTAAGAAACACTCAAAAGTTACATTATTTAATTGGTTTCATGAACCTTCGTTCCAAACGATCTTGGTCATTAGGAAATAGATAAAATGAAAATTGGGGATACTCATTTGTCGAGAAAATGGGAGGTTCGGCAAATCACACCCTTTTGGGGGAAAATATTTTCTTCTTAGGAACTCTGATAATGGTTTATGACATGTTTATGAATGTTTTAATAAAAATAAATTTTAACATAGGTCTCCCTTGGGTAATCATTCAATTATTATAATGTTTGAACTTTAGAATAATTTATATGTATCAAAGGTTCTTTCTTGATAGAAAAATAAAGATTTATTTGATTTTCTCAATCAATGGAATAATTTTCCATATAGACTATATATTCATTGTTCATTTAATCTTACAATTTAGGTTTAATGCCACATAGTGGGGAACTTTGGATTTTATCATCATCCAGGGATACAAGACTTGTTTTGATGTCTTTATTAGACCCTTTATATGGGATTAGTTTGTATATGTAAGATTAATCATAACCCAGGTAGTTTAGTCCCACTTAACGTAACAAAACATTCCAATTAAGGCCCTGTAATGAGGACCAAACCATGTTTTTTACCTAATGAAATGAGGATGTATAGGTGAAAGGATCCTAATCAATTTTATCTATGAGGCTTATGCAGAAGTGGCCCAAGGAACCCAAAGGGAATTAATCCTATGGGATTATATATGACATAACTTGGAATATATCAGAGAGAAAATTATTGTGAATTGGGATTTTGGGTTTCATCCTCGAGGAGGATTCCTAGGTATCCCATTTTTTCAAGAATCAATGTGCATGTAGTTTGATTTATGAGGAAATGCACCTATAAAGGCCTTAATGATATTTTTTTCTCATAGGGGACATGGCCTATTGATATAGATGTATGTTTTTTAGGACCAATGACTAAGTAATCCTTCAATAGTATTTTTCTCATAGAGGATATGGTTCATTGAGATTATGATATCATGATTCAGGTATATATGGAATAGAAGGACCATTAGGATTGTATGGTTAGAGATTATACAATATATGAGTCATGTTTATAGTTTACCTCTTATGGGATACTACCACTGGACTTGGATATATGGATTAGAGGACCCAAAACCTATAGAGAAACTCTAAAGGAAGGAAAGAGGAACATCCAAAAACTTATTCTCTACCAATATATGAATCTAGTGATGTGGATTTAGTTATCATCACTAACCTCTAACCCCACATGATTAATTCTTGATGTGTGAAAAAAGAGGATTTCAAATATCTGGGAATCCAAAAAAACATAATCTTTGACTGATGGGTGAGTCCAGGTCTTCAGGAGGGATAAAGGGCATTGATCTTCCCATCTCTTTTTGTAGTGTTCATAACCTTGGTGGTCAAAAAACAAGAGGAGTATGACCTCTTACAAGAAATTATATATGCATAATCCATGATATTATCATTTTTCCTTTTCTATATATGTGAGGAAATTGAAGAGCTTATTCTTACCAAAATGGAATGAATTTTTCCCCTCCTCACTGTCTAAAATTGGAGGTCCCTGGTTATAGAGACGATATAGTGAGGACATGGACCTATCTCTAATGATTGAAACTAAGAGGTTATAAAAAAATCCACCTTTGTTGGTGTTATTATTAATTAAGGGTTTCTTAGCTCTAAATAAGCCAAGGAATTTTTTCATCATGTTGGACTTTTGTGGGAAAACTCCTACAGAAACAATTCACAACCAAATGGGGGACAATCTGGTGTTTTTTTCACCATGGTTGTTCACATTTGGAGGATTTGGTAGTAGTATTTTATTGATCCCCATCAGATGTCGGAAAAAAGGGAAGATATTATGTACCATTTATGGAATAAAATAGGACTTAATAGAGGATCTCATAGGTGACGCTTGAACTAACTATAGTGGTCACATGCTGGGTAGACATGGTTGGACTAAGGAGGTCTCGGGTAGGGAATTCCATGGTGGATTGGAAAGTTATTGATGCAGTCTATGCCTACATGATCTAAAGATACATTATAGAAGATTTAAAACATATAAAAGTACACTTTGGTCACACCTACCTATAGGCTCTAAGTGTTTCCTCATATACCCTTGGAATGGTCTCGTGCAAGCCCCGATATTGGTAGGGGACCATCACGATACAATTTTTAAGGGGGATGTGTTCCTCATGATTATATCTTTTTATTTGCAGCATGTATAAACCTTCATCAAACTATCTCCCTTAATTTCCTCTACTCTTGGGTTTCAAAGATCTACCTGTTTCGTTTCAAGATCACAGGTGAAGGACTAATGTGGGTAAAGATTTAGGGATTCATTTGAACGCTTATTCCTATAAAATATTGTTCACCAAAGTTCTATTTAGAGGCTATATTGATACCCTGGGTGATGGAATTCATACTTATAGGTTTAAAACATAGGTGCCTCATGCAGGTGAAGTTTATCCAACTAGGCCACACAGGTCAATCCTGTATGAGCCTCTTATCACAGAGGATGGGTGTCAATAGGTTGATTAGAGAAAATTCCTTGATTATCATTATATCTCTATAACTATATATTTCATGGGGTAAATTTCATTTATGATTTTTAAACTAGTGTGGTAAACCCTATTGTCACTAAAATCCACCCCCCCCCCCACACACACAATAAATGATCAGATCAGAAGAGGAGGGTATGATCCAGAGGTAGAGGAAAATAAATACTCACTTGAGTTTTATGTCAAAATTAATTAACTGCGAGTTATAAAATGAAAATCCAAGTAGGGATCGCTGGTTGAGAATGATCTGACATTATTAAGACACACATAATAGAAATATCGAGTAATGATTTTGTGATTTCTAGGCTAAAAACATGTGGTCAGACAAGTATGAAATGGATGTCCATAGAGAAAGTATGAAAATAGGATTCAGGTATGATATTATCGAGGCTTATGGATATATTATAATTGTCTCTTGATATAGAATTTATATCTTGTTAACACACCCATGATGACGTTGTCTTATATAGATCTAGACTATGGAATATTGTGCATAGTTAGACAATGAAATCTTATTGTTGATATGTCATTTTGGTGGGAGACTTATGCAGAACAAGACTGGGGATTATTATAAATAGTCAAAATAAAGGTGTTTTTAGGGATTTCAAGATTCTATTATTATTGTTCTAGGATTTTATTATGATCTAGATCTCTCGGGACAATGAAATATGGTTTATGAAG
The DNA here is from genome assembly GCA_963277665.1 of Viscum album. NCBI lineage: Eukaryota > Viridiplantae > Streptophyta > Magnoliopsida > Santalales > Viscaceae > Viscum > Viscum album. The sequence goes on along the minus strand of OY728146.1, from coordinate 1,529,482,234 downwards.
GGAATTTTTTTAATAGTTAAGGGATAATTTATGTTGGAACTGGCCGTGGATGGAAAACGGCTTATATATGAACATGTTTTTTATAAATTTGGGGGAATTCAATTTTGTTCAAAATATTTCAATGGAGAAGTTTGGGAAGATTTTCAGAACCAACCATTCAAATTGGGGTTATCTCAACGAATGGAGGAACACACATTTTTTGGTTGTCGTGGCAGCTAGTCTAAGAATAGAGAATCATGGAATCACCACTTATCATGACAGAATTAACATAAAGTTGTACTCTATAAATTAGGGTGCTTTGGTGGATAAAATACATCGAGAGAAAAGGATCCTCCCTAAAAAAGGGTTGACACGTCATTTATTTTAATGTTGTGTGACAAAGAAATAGACCGTGTAGTTTAACATCTTATGGAAACTTAATTGAGAGCTATGGATTAAGTTCATTTATCTTTTACTGAATGATTATTGAATTTCTACTCCAACTGAAATCTGTCCAAAAATGTTCCATTAACATCAATATTGAAGGATGACGGATTGAATGTATAATAATTGTAAATTTGTATTAGTAGAATTTATATAGTTAAATTAAGAAATTAATTATCATAGACCATGTTTGAAAAGTTGTTTCCAGAATAATGATTTTGTGGCTTATAAGTATTGAAGAGGTTTTTCCTAGTGAAGAATGAACCTTTGGTTCACAAGCCCATTTTTTGGAGAAAAATAATAGTAAATACTAGATAATATTGATCATATTCAAAAAATTACATCCTCTAATTAAAAGACACTTTTAGTTATCAAATTTTATAGAGCCACATGGGGGAATATTGTGCCTAGTGAAAAAAGGTACCCTCAAGAATCAGACATTCTATTACTGATGGATGAATAATTCTTATGGAGATTTATAATTCCCCAAACACATATTTTTGTTTATGGAATGAATTTTAATTAAAATGTAATGAAAAAAATCATAAGAAAATTACCTATTAATGGAAAAAAAATATTTTCATATTCATGTTTCAACCATGTTTATTTTTTTCAACCATACTTATGAAATGGTGGTTTTTTAGTTGTGGTTGGGATCAAGACATATGGTCAAGAAATAACTATGCATCTCATCAAAGGGAGAATCAATCCAAATTTTTTCTAGTAATGATTCTTTAAAATTATTACATTATTGTCTATAAAATGGGATGTATAATTTGAATATGAGCTCAAGAATAGGGATATGGCCCATATTAGAACCACTTTTTAGGATCTACATCAAACATAGGAGAGAGTGTGGTAATTATTATATTTATTCTCGACTAGGATGTCGGATCCATGTATCACTATCTTTCTTTTCAAATTAATAATCTAGACACATATAGTTCTTGATATTTACATCATGCGGGAGATGTCAAGAATGCAATTTAACATCTTGTGGTAAGGATGTTTGGTGTTTCTTTTATGTTCATTCTTCTTGGAAAATGATAACTCACACATGAACTAATATTCCATTAATCATGATGGGATTTATTTAAAGAAAAAATAATCACATTTCAATAATACACTGTGTGAGAATCAAGGAGTGGAAACAGATTCTTTCAACATATATAAGATATTAAAAGGATAGACAACGTAATTTTGATCTTATGGTGGCTAAACAAATATCTAAGATCCAATAATCACTAAATATTTATTTGTAATAAAAATTAAGACATACAAAGTTCTGAAAAAACATGTAGTTTAATGTCATGTAGTAAGGATAATGGTTACCCAACAAGAAAAATAAGGCACAAAGCCCTACAAATTATTTTTAAGCATTCCGGAAATCAACTCTAGAGAAGCATCCCATGTTTTGGATATGAGGATTCTAAAAACAGTTTCCAAGGGAATCCTTTTCTTAGTACATAGGGTAATAATACATTTTAACATCTTGTTCTAATGATTTTATTGAACAGGTTAACATAATGTGACTAGGAACACATGGTTTCTTTCATTTTTAGGTCATATATCTGGAACCATTGATCATTGAAATAGTGAGTAATATGCTACCTACATAGAAAAGGTTTTTCCTTCATACTCCAGATGTGATGAATGAAAATGTATTCCATGATCTTGGGGGTTCTCAGATTAAGAGGAGTGAAATGAGACAAAAATGAAAAGAATGATCATGGAACATGTTTGAAAATAGGTTTCCAAAATGCTATTTTTAGGGATTATAGAGATAAAATATTTCTCTCTTATGGATGAATTCACCATTTTTCAACACGAACATTTTTGGGAGACATATGAAAATACATATTTGGGCATATGAATTCATAGTTAAACAATAAAATCATGTAGAAGACAATCCCTTTTGTAGGTGATGTATGAAGAGACAACTAGGGAATTTTACTATATAGTTTGAAAAATGTGCCTTCTGGAATCATATATTATATTAATGATTGTTGGAGACATATTATAGAGATATAAAACTTCCAAAAAAATTGTTCATGGTGTGTCTAAGGAATATATATAGTCAAAAATGAAACATTTGTATTGGAAATGTAGATAGAGAGTGAAGCCTCCTTTATAGATCGTTGATATGGGGTAAATATATATTTTCCTTTCCATGATGGACTCCATAATGAGTGAACATAAATTAAGGTATTCTATATAGATACGGTTTGTATATAAGAGGGGATAGTTTTTTTATGGTTGTGGCTAGGCCAAAAGCATCATATATGGGAATAACCAGATATATCAGCCGAGTAAGAATCAAATAATATATTTTCCTTATAACAAAGGTGTATTAGGAGGATAACACTAATGGGTGTGATCCACTCTAGGACAGACTGAAATGCTATAAATGTTTAAGTGACATAATAATAACCTGAACCATGTAGGATTATTTTTTAATAAAGGATATTAGGCTATGTGGTTTAATGTCTTACATCATAGACTATACATTCGAGTAGCTTTAGGTAATATGACTATGATCAAATGTTGTTTGTTTTTGGATATATTGTTTAAATTCATAAGCCCATAACCTAGGAAACCATATAGTATAAAGTCATATGGTGAGGTTGATGTTTTTTTATAACCATTATTATATCATGAGAAATCATGAATCGTTAGTAGTCATGATAGGCTCTTGATCCATCAATATCAAGGAATATAATCCATTATAGTGGACCCTATGAGTGTCGTAAGGTCCGTCACACATTGTTTCATGCTTTGGTGGTCTATTAAATTGTATCATTAGGGTCTTGTGGACCAATACTAGTTCTTCATGATGGAATGATTAGAGGTGGCCATTATTTGTTAAAGTAACATTCTATATGATTTTTATGGACCTACATGTGATGAAGGTGTGCAGTCTATTATAAAAAAGATTCTCCAATTCATTCAAATATTTTTTGGATTTACTGCTTGAAGATATTTGATCATAGATGGAAATGTGTAGAGAGGATAATTAGACCTCAATGGGAAAGAATGATTCAGTCACATATACCAATGAGTATGAGTTTTCCATGGTGGTAGGGTGTGATGTAGTCTATTTTTCTCCCATGGTATGAAAGAGCTTTTCAGTGACTGAATTTTTATCTATGTCCACAATATTATAGATTATGTTTGATAGGGTCTTATTGAATCCCTATATCTATACATTAGTTTTTTCATGATAGGAATATGAAAGGTTTTATTTAATATTATATTCGTCATACATTGTTTTGAACACAGTAGAACCAAAATTGGTTCCCAATTCTATTAGTATTGTATGAGGGATGCTAAATTTCACAATTATTTTTTTTTATTTTGTGAAGATAATAATTATTTTGGTGCCAAATTCCACAAGTTGTATTACTCCATCACCTTTGGATATGATTTAAGTAGTGATTTGGATGTATTTAAATAGTTTGTCCATATCTAGAGGGTATTACCCTATAATATCAAATCCCCACCTGGAAAATGGAAATGATTATAAGTTTGTGTGTAGAAACTATGAGGGTATATAGATGATGTTGGGATGCACCTATTAATCATGAAACATATTATTGAATTTTGTAAAATCTTGTTTCATTGAAGGAAAGATGTATCCAACCCTCCATATTGGATTGGAAAACATTAACCCTTTCTAGTGGGAATCATATTCTCCCATATTCATATCTTTAATAATGATAATAGTCTCTTATACTTCAATGAAACTAAAAAATGACTCCATAACTTACCAATTTATGGAGTAATTTATTTTTATTTGGGACATCATAAAGGGTTATATTGGTTTCACATCACCATATTTTCTCTATTCTAGAAATTGAAAATGGTAGAACTCTTAATTGAAGGTAGTCTACAATGGGTATCATCCAACCAATTATATGATCATCTTGTTCAAGTATGGAATTAACCTCATTTCTTCCATACTAACATAAATAAAAGGAGAGAAAATTTGGTAGTGTGCACTGTTGATGACTATTTATCTCGTTCTAGATATAGTAAATCCAAGGATATATAATCCAATGCATCAGCCTAGATATTCTATTATCAAGGGATATGATTGAATTTGGGTACCAAGGGTAATTCTATCATTACTAATTATAAATTTCAAGAATTATTAATAACTCTTCATTTATAATGGAATAATCATAGTTGATCTGATTTATTTCTTACTTTTAATCTCTATTCTCCAACATTTCAACACTCTTCTCACATCCCCACTCAGACCATATATGCTGTGAAAACTCATTGGATTTCCCTCTTGTGAGTACAATAGGAGAGGAATAATAGATTGGTTCTTCATATTCAAGTCACCTTTGGTGAGTCTAATTTTTTGGATTCCTTATTGTGGGTGAATAGGTCTAATTTCTACATATATATGTTTTCATATTCAAATGTCTGTTTGATTATCTATTATGTCACTTTTTGAATTTATTGATAGGTTTATGGAAATTTAACATGTGTTTGTTCCTACCCAAGAGTGTCCAATGTGGAAGATAAAAGTCCTCCAATTGGAACAGGTTTATGGTCTTGATCTAGTTATTCGTATATCATGTTAAAATTTCACCAATGGCCCACCGATATTAGAGAATATGTGTGTTTATGCTCGAGATTGACCCTCATTTTCTATTGGCGATTCACAAAGTTTTTTGGGATGATGTTGTGTGTCCCCCCCTCCGGAATTATTTCCACTATTATTTTATCATGTAAAGTATGTAGGATACGATCAGGAATTAGTGTATACCATTTAAACATTTTTTGATGTTATGGGTAACTTCATTAGTTGGAATAGGGATACATGTTCTTTAATTCTTAGGTTCGAGGGTGTTTTACTTCTCATATCCTCCATTTACTACCAGAATATACTGACAATACTCAATAGTATAGGTAGATATATGGGTCCACCCCTTCTCTATTTATGCGAGATTCTAGAAGATATCTCTAAAGAATACTTGGTTAGGCTAGAATTCATTATAGATGTGGGTAGGTGTGGGTGCCTAATTAGGTATTTTTTTTGTATTTGGTTGGAAGGAATGGATAATGTTTAATGGTTTTTTTTTCCACACTCACGCTTTTCCATCGAATTTGACAATAATATTTCTCTGGATGTCGCAAAACTGTTCTGGTGTGCTTTTCTTGTGTAGGCATGTTTTAATTCTTACTCATGGTTTTCCACTGAATTAGAATGGAGGTCTTACTTAGATGGGGGAGAGGTGAAACCTTATTACTTATTATCTAGACACTACAATCAGTGGTTATTTATTCATGGATAGGTATGGGTGACCTTGGTAGGACTCCCAATGATAACACACCCATCAGGATCATGGTTTGTCACCATGTAGTGTTGGTAATGATAGCTTTCTACAGGATCCCTTTGGAGGAACTGTTGTTCTTTCAGGATGAGGATGTGTGTAGAAGCTTCTTGTATGATGTATGTGACATATTTATATGTTCTAGGTATTGGGTCATGAAATATTTTGAGACCCAAATGGGTTTCATCTACTTTTGGGCCACCATTCATCACTAAGGGAATGGTTGGTGGGGCTTCATTAGCTATATGGACTACCAAACATCATCGAGGGATGTGATAATACCATTTTGGTCATACTCCCTGAATAGTGATCTTATTATCTGGCATTAGAAATGTTTTTTATGTGATGTCATGGTTTTTTTAGTCAATGACCTATCTTGTGTAGTGGTCATAGAATGTGTTTGAAGTAACTAGTATGGTTCCATTTGTATTGAAGGGAGTTTATGTTGAATGTTCCTAACATATATGTGATCAACATAAATAATCAATCCCCGTCAATGAAGTATATTAATAAATTAATACATCAGAAATTTATTTTTTTGATATTCGTGTGTGGCCCACTATTATTTTTTGTATAATAGAACAGACACATGTTTGATATAGTTATTTTGGGTTATGATTCAAATGAGGTTCTCCATTTTTTGATTCATTATAAAATTCCATGTGGGTTTGGAATGGTGTTTTGTGGTGGTGGTGATGGTGGAAGAACCTACTAGTCAGACACTTATACACACATCCTTTCTAATAGTTTTCTAATAGGTCTTGTTTCTAGAATCAGAAACACACAATGGTTACCTTTTTCAATAGGATTCACAAACCTACTTTCCAAAGGTACATGGTGATTAAGAAATGGAACCAATGATTCATAGGGACTTCTATTGGTCAGGAAGTTAAGAGGTTTGGATAATATCGCTTTCTTTGGGAAAATTATCTCATAATTTTGTTAGCTCTTAATTATTTAAGACATGATTATGAATCCTTTATTAAATACCAAGTATAAAATGGGTCTCCCATGGGCTAGAAAATAATTACTAGCATGAATGGACTTAATAATAATATATATTTATCTATGTTTATTCATTGATGGACACACATATATGTATATGAGGTTCTAAATCAATTGTATTATTTTTCATATGGATTGGATATTCATTGGCAATTTATTATTATGATCAAGGTTTTAATCCTTATAGTGGAGAACTCTAGAATTTATCATTATCTAGGGTGAATGAATTTGGTGTTGGGATAGAGACTATTAGATAGGCCTCTTACATGTCCTTATGAAAGGAATCAGAACCCATATAATTTGGTTCGACATAATGGGACACAGGAAACCTTTTAAGGTCATGGGGTGGGAACCAAACTATGCAATTTGAAATCACATGGAATGGCTGTTTAGGAGAATTGTTCCTAGTAAATTATTGGTGTGGGACATATTCCAATGACACCAATGGATCCTAAATGGAAAGTAACCTTCTTGATGTGATGTAAACCTATATGGATTGTGTCCTAGATAATATTAGGTTATATTTGAGGTGATGGTATTGAACATTATGGATACCTCTTAGGTATATCATTTTTTAAGGAATTAATTCCCACATAATTTAATTTTTAAGGACCTAGCACTATGGAGGTTTTAACTCATAGGGGATGTGTCCCTTTGAGATTGAATCATTGTTTTTTTGGACACACACCTATAGAGGACATCATGATTTTTTCTCATAAGGGATATGGACCATTTGAGATGTTGATAACATGGTTGGGTTATATAGAATAGGAGGTTGGTTATGAAGGTATGTTTCAGGGTTATACCGGATAGGGTCCTATTGAAGGTTTATCTCACATTTTAAATATTATTTGGAGTTGGATATATTTTTTTAGTACCCAAAACAATATAGGACATCTAAATGAATAAGATAGAAATATCTGAGAAAGGATTCTCTTCCAAGACATTAATTTAATTATGTGGAGGTAGTAATCATTATTTTTCTTTTTGACCATGTGATTCATGATCTACCTAAAAATTAATTTGAACTCAATAAAATTAAAATCCACACAATCTCTTTAATTAGATATTGGATGAGGTCAGGAATGTGGGGGAGAGAATGGGAATTGATAATCCCTTCTCCTCCCTTTTTTGTATCCCCCAGGGATGGATGAAATGATGGGTATAACTCCCCTTATGAAATAATATAAGATTAATCAAGTATGGATTATCTTTTACTTATTCCATAGAAGAGAGGATTATATGGTTTTAAACCCCAACAAATGAAATAGAAACCATTCCCCTCCTCACTGTCTGAAATGGGAGATCCCTAGCCTTAAAGATCTCAAAGGGAAGGACATAACCATCATGTTTGAAACCTAAAGGTCCCTAAAATTTTCACCAAGGATAGGTTACTTATTAATGAAGTTATACACAACTATAAACATCCCAATGAGCCTACCCACTAGTAATGAAATATACATTACAACTTAAACTAAATGAATTCCCAACCGAATGGGAGACACTATGGTGTGACTTTCACTATGGTTGTGAATTTTTGGTGGATTTCTTTGAGGTTTTGGATTATTACACCTCATATTTTAGATCCATGGTAATAGAAACCCTACCATTTTTAATATAAAAGAGGAAATATAGGATTATTTCATTGGTAAGGCAAGGGTAGAATGGAAAGGTCTCGTATAAGGTAGATCCAGACGGACTAAAGAGGACTCTTGCAGGGTAGGCATGGGTGAATGAGGAAGTTATTCTTGTATTCTAGGCTTGGTTGAGAAATAGATAAATACATGATGATGTAAATCCTAGAAAAATTAATTATTTCTAGCATTGATTTAGTATCCATGTGTTACATCATGTTCCCATGAAGTTTCTTATGCATGTCTCGAACTATGAAGTAGACCATCACACTAGTACATGTCAATTAGGGGTAGTGGTTCCTCAAATAGGTTTATTATGTTTTAAACACTTCATAATCCTTAATCCCACTATCCCTTTCAATTATCACTTCTCTCATTCTTTTGATATCTTGATTTGTGGTTTCAAGGGCCTGGGTGGTGGAATAGGGTGAGTATAGCTTCAAGGATTCTTTTAAATTACTAATAATTTAGAATGAAAATCAATGGGGTCCTATTTAAAATAAATTTTAGAATATTAGGTGATGTAATGAATACATTCATGTTCATTATGTTTTTTATGTACACTAGTTACTCATGAAGGTGTGGTTCCTCTTTCTTGGTGGCACAATTCTGGCATGTGTGAGCCACATAGAATTCAGGCTGGGTGCGCACATGTTGACCTAGGTGAATTCCTTGATTTTCCATAGTACTCTGTATCTCATTGGGTAATTCCCTTTTAATATTCCCACCATTGTGTGAAAAATTGAGTTACAAAACAGTCAAAATTGGATATGGAATAATCAATATAGGAAGGTAAAAAACTCCAAACACAAGAAATTTGTTCAATAATGTTAATATGAGATGCATCTAGGGAATAAATTATTTTCATATTCTCAATTACAAAAATAACTTATTATCAGTTAAGGATGTGATAAATTTTTTGTGCTCCTGATATATAGAATCATGGTACATATATCTTCAATATATTTCCTCAAGATAGTTTGAAACTATTATGTAGAAACCCATTTAACAAAGGCTAAACAATTATTTTTCCTTAATTGAATATTGATGCCTAGAGGGGTATAAATAAATCATACCCAAATGTATCTTTATATAAAAAACATTCCTCATATATAAAATTATTGATTTAATTCATGAAAAATATTCTTTATCATCAATTATCATTATTGAGTAAAGAATGTATATTTAATAATATTTCCTCAGATAAAAAGATAACATTCATAGTATAACATGATATGTACAAATGACATACAGTTTAAGAAATAATTGTATCCATGATATGTATTATAGAAACAATGGAGATATTTAACGTGTAATGATCATCAGAAAGTGAATATGTGTAGGGAATGTTAATGACTACAAAAATGAATCAAAAAAGTGAATTTCTATACTTTTAATGGTCAAAATGATTGTAAACCATCAAAAGGAGGAATAAGGATGTAATTTAAAAACATAGACTCATTTTAGAAATATTAATGGGTTTTTCTCTCTAATGATTATAAATAACACTAAATGGTCTATAAAAAGTTATGAGTAAAATATCCTATTATTTTTGAAAAAATATTTTTAAAACTAAAATTACACACAACATTTTGAATATTTTTTTAAAATAACATTTTAAATTTGTAAATTTTGTTTTTAATTATCTGAGTAATCATGAGAGTTAGAAATTATATAAATTAAATGTATTTTAAAAAAATATATATTGCCCATTTTTTATTAAAAGAAAAAATGTCATTACCTTGAAGAAGATGTGAAGATTCCTTAAAAAAATTTAAAATAAAAAATGGTCTGAAATGTATATAATAAATAATTAGGGAATTTTTAAAAAAAAATCCAAACCATTTTTATAAGGCATTTTTTTGATAAAAATTTATTTCTGGACAAATAGAAAAATGAAGCCCAATTATAATTGAAAGTCATGGATAAACAATATTGATAAAAATGTGATTGTGAAATAGACTATTACAATGATCATAACATAAAATAGATTATTAATCAATGAATCAATTCTTTTTATAAAATTTAAATCCAAAAAATGTGTATTTAGGAAATATAATATTATAATTTATCTACACACAATACCTTATAATATCAAAGATAATTATGATGTAATATACCCCAATGAAAAGACATCGAGTTATGAAATTACTAACCACTTTGTAACTTTTATGTCAAATATAAATGGATGAAATAATTAAAATTGAATAAAATAAGTATCCATAATTATTATGTAATCATGTTATAAAATTAAATCATTCATTATATCCCCATATAAATTAAATTAGGTGCATAATATTTCAATGTTCCTCAATGAAGGGAAATTGAGATGATGTCTATTACCTCGTGCTTCCCTTTAGACAAAAATTTTCTTAAATATGGTATAATGGTTTTATGAATGTTATAAATTTATAAAAGAACTGTATTAACATGTATAATATCAAATAAAAACCTCTTATTACATTTTACAATATTTTTCTTTGTAATATTTCTTATATTAATTATTTCGAATTTTAATTGCCTCATTTTCTCATGAGTTTTATTCATGAATTTTCACGTTATTATGCATAGGATATATATACATATTATCCATAATGATATTAAATTTATAAATCAAATATTTATTTAGTTGAAACTTTTTTATAACCACTTATAAATTTTGGAAAATAACTCACATCACTTAATGGAGGTGGTAGGTCGTACGTAATCATGAGAAACTATATCATTACCTTAATGAGATAAAGTATAAGGATGTTAGTGAAATTTTAATTTTTATTGAATAAATATAATATCATATGTATATATATATATTCATTAATTTTATCCTTATTACATTCAATGAAATGTGGAATTGAAAAATGAATCACATCACTTCAGGAGGCGGTAGCCCGCTATACACAAGAGAAACACTATAGTATTTCAAACAGAAAGAAATTTAAAAAGGAATATGTTATATTAAAATTTAATATTTACATTATTATAATAAATATTACATAAAATTGGTAAATAAATCATTATATTCATCATTGAGTTGTGGTAGTGGATAACAAATTGCATCACGTTGTGAGGTAGTATTCATCTATACACATGATTGATTAGTTCATTTCCCAATTGATTAAAAATAGAATATCGAAAGACAATAAAAAAAATTAATGTTCTTTCTTAGGATAATTACCTTATGTAAGTAGAACCTATTTAGATATCCTATCAATGACCATAGGGATATTCTTTTGGGTGAACCAAAATATGTATAATTTTAATAAAGATGTTGGTATATAATTTTTTATGGTGGTTCTTGAAAAAAGGTAACGGGAGTTTGAAATATTTAGGGACGGATGTTCCCTTTTATAATTTGTTAAATATAACCCTCTTATAAATTACTTAGAAAATCCAAAATGTTAAATTAATTCACATAATAAAAGATTTAAAATGAAAATATATTCTAAATTTGTTAGGATAAGGATGATATATGAATATCCAATAAATTTTTTACATGTTGGTAGTTCATTTTTATCCATTTTCTTCTTAATTTAACCTCACTGTAAACCCATTTTTCCCAAAACAATGGTAATTTTTTTAATGATTTCTCAATTGATTTAGAAGATTCCTATTTTTAACTTATTATATATATATATATAAATTATTATGATACCAAATATGGAATCCATTTTTTTAAAATATATTTACAGATGTGGAAAACATTTTTTAAAAGTAATCTCATAGTTGTGATGGGAAAACATGTTTTTAAAAATAGAATCTTTAAATGTATACATTGTATTAATAAAAAAATCAGTATTAAAATGATTACATTGAAATAAAATGGTTTAATAGATATATAATTTTACTAATGAAACATTGATATGGATTTAAAATATAATTAATATTTATCAATAATTTAAATGAAAATTCAGTTTTCAATTAAAATTTAGTATTTTTCACTATTCATCGAAAAATGAAACATTTCATAAAAAATAAACATATATTAAATTTTTTAAAAAATATTTTGAAGAACTATTTAACCTATTATATGGTATGAACATACAACATCTAGACTCCACAAACACATATCTTTTGAAAATTTCAATGAAACGTTATAACAAAATCATTTTCCTATCCATTCTAATTTTTAATATGAATAATATTTATTATTAAATTTCATACCCAAATATATATAGAATATCATATTGAAATTCACTATTTATCTCATATTTTACCATTTTTTAGGAAGCTTTAAATCGATAATTAATTACATTTATATCTACAATATTCATGTAAATAATGATAATTGAACCCAAAACTCCCTGAAACATGTATTAATAGATTTGAACATAATAGATGTAAATATAATTTGAATCCTCTTACATAACAAAATTTTTGTCTAGACTATATGTGTTTTTTTCTATTTGGTTTTTAACCTCTTATATCAACTACATTGTCTACAGGTAAATTTTTATAAACATATAACATAATCCATTTAAAATAAGCATAAATAATTGAAATTTTAAAACTATATTTGATTTCATATATTTCATTCAATTTTTGAATTTTCTAATTCATTATTTCTTGAAATTATTTTATTTTTCCAGAATCTACATATCCTTCTCTTTCGAAATCCAGAAATCATTTTTATTCAAAACATCTATAAACTATAACACCTAGGAAATGTGGAATTTTCTTATTAACATTATTATAAAAAAAAATTATATTCATATAAACATTCTATATCTCTTAATGTATTCAATATCTTCTTAAATAGACTTCATTAATATAACTACAAACTTTTTTCGTGAATTTTATAATTATAATATATTTTTCTGAACCCTTTCAATTTATTCATTTATCTATAACACCACATTGGATAAAATTTAGTAGTATCATTCCTAAAAAAATCCATGAACTATAAAAATTCTTATTTTTATAAATTTAATAATTTTTTTAAACTTTATCAATGAATCTTATGCATCATTAGTTTATTATCCAAAAATTTGATGTTTTTATAACTCTTCTCCTCCTTCTCAACATCATAGGTTATTTTTATTTTATCATTTTTATTATTCTGATATGAAATTCATCATCTTGTTTAATAGGAAAATTAAATGTTATATAAATAATAAAATGGATGTAACCTAGAATAATGGTTTTCAAGATATGATACCTTTAAATTAATATTTTCCAAAAAGAAACAATATTTCTTTTTTAAAATTGTTAAATATTTATTATTCTCCTATAAATCCTAAAAGATGCTAAATTATTCATTGAATCTTGTAAAAAAAATAATTAAGTTCAATTTTATTCATTTTAATGTATTCAAACATTAAATTACAATTTTATAATTTAGCATAATTAACACTCATGTTTTCTTTGTAAAAGTTTATTAATTTTTCCCACAAAACCATTTAATTTTTAAATATATGTGATATAATAAACATCTATTTATGATAAAGATAAATAATCATATTTTGAGCTCTACCATAATCATGAATGTTCATTCGATCAACCATGTTCATTATAACAATTTCTTCATGATGTATATACCCATTTTTGTCACGCCAAGTACATTTAAACCAATTTATAATAGATTTGGAAGATTTATAACTTTTTATATAATATTTAAAATCAATTTTAATATCTTCTAATATATTCTCCAATTTTTTTCATACATTTTAATAATAACATTCAGAACCAAGTATATTTCAAAGATGGTAAATCCTCACATCCAAACATTAAAATGATTTACATTATTGATCGAAACCGCAAACAACAAACTGATTCAAAATATAGGAGTTGTAAGTATGGAAATTAGTATGAGGATACTCATAAATACATTTAGAGTTTGTATTTAAATAATGTATCAATTTCTTTAATATTCCATGTTGAACAACATTTTTCCCTTATTAATGTTATCAACTAACTTATCATTACACCATTATTTTTTACCCTCAATTTAGAAAAAAAATACGTCAATCACATTTATGATTATAAAACAACCAAAACAATAAAAATAACTATGAGAATAATGAGTTTTAAATGTTCACCGCCCAAATTTAATGGTTACATTCTAGGGATGATCTGGAAACCCCATGATCACACATATATCTTTTTATCAACCATTGGATGAACACAATCATAAACCAAAAAATGCCTTCTATTACTCATCATTGAGTAATATTGATGAAAGGGTAATATATAATACTTTACCAATAATATTATTCAAATAAAAAAAATTCCATGTACTGTAATAGTCAACAACTTCGTCATAATTAGAATATTTAATGTTTAGATTGTAAGTGTGCATACTTCAATAATAAAATTAATGAATATTCTCTAAATATGTTATTGGTTTTCCTCTTTTTATTCTTATATTATACCTAACAATTCATGTATCTACTTATATTAATATCCATATATTCTCAAAAATTGTAATATACATATTTACTACAAACTCAGATGTTGAATTTTGATTTTCTGATACAATATGATAGTTAAATTCTATTCTAAATTTACCTACAATTTATTAAATTAATTATAATAATAAAATAATTCTAAACACAAATGAAGGTTTTTAGTAACATGAATGATAGACATAGTGTAATCTTTATGTCATCCATGATGGAACATCATCAAAACACTTGAAACTATACAATTTTAAGAATCATGATGTAAAAATGTATGTGGATTTGTGAAAATTAACATTATAGTATGATTTTATTTATTCATGGAACATCCATGTGGTTTTCAACAATATCATCTAATATAATTTTTAACCACATGAGGTCATGAGAGATGAACTTGTAATATAATATATAATATCTCTAACCTATAATCTATATGATAGATAATATTATGTGGCCGGATTCTTATTGTAAGAGTTTGATTGACCACGGTGAAACGACCTTCCTTGGCGGGTAATATTAGTTCACATACCAGAATGTGTGAATATGAAAAAATATGAATTGAAAATGGAAGTGACATATTCATTTCATAAAGGTTTAGTTCAAAAAAATTCCAATTTTAGAGACAAATCACATCATAAACACTAACTTTATATCATGTTATATCATGTCACAATATATATATTATTATACATAGAACCAATATGGTGTGATATACTCCACTATTGTATGATTTCTTCCCCAATTACAACACATCTCTAAAAACATTTTTTTTACTTTTAACCCTATTCAAAACACATCCAATAAACCAACTAAAAATCACCTTAATTAAAATAATAATTCCCACTTTACATTTTATATGATACAGATTTTAACAAATATATTATCAATAAAAAATAACACTATATCATAAATCATCTCAATTGCACCTTCTAAATAACCATCACTATTCACCATTGAAAGACTATATCTCTTATGAAACCCTTTATCCTGAAACATTATTTGAGACCAATGAAATATATATTTGTAAATTTTAAAAATTATAACATTTAAATTAATATTTTTTACTAATTATCTAAAATAAAAATAATTTTACATAAAGTTAATGTTAAAATATTTCATGTATCCGTTAGTAATTGTTTTTTATTTTTTAGTTAATTGAACATCGTGATGAAAAGTAAATACGTAATTCAAAATAAGATATTTCATTAATGATTCTACTATTTTTTGAGATTTAATAATTGAAGGTATAACAAAAAGTAGCACCACCTCAGTTCAAAACATTATCCATTAAAACCACTAATTAAAATATTAGATGTAATAAAAAAATATCAAGACCAATATAAAATATTTATAATAAAAATACATTTAGAATTAAAAAACTAAATTTAATACAGCATATTATTGTAAAGACCAGAAATACTAGATATTCACCTGAAGAGGTGGTAAAATAGAATAATGAACAATCATAAATATTAATTTTCTTTATGAAATCCAAAATAAATATTATATTGTCTTTAGGATGTTAGAAATGATTTCATATTTCAAATATGAAAAATTATTTAATTGGTTTCAAAACAAAATAAATCACTCGTAATAATAACTGTATGAATATGGTTCACCACCAATGTATACTTTTTTATATATATTGTAAAAAATAAATATAATTATTGTATTAAAATATCTATATATTGATTAAAAAGAGTTAATGAATGTTTCACCAGAAATACCAATTGTCACTCTTTCTTATTTTTCTTATATCGTGAACAATGATAATTATGTTAAAACAATATAAAAAATAAGTCATATTTTTATATTTTAAATTAAAAACAACACTAGATCTAATATGGACATTATTTTATTAATTTATTAAGTATTTATATTTTTTTATTAATTCTCATTAAATAAATAATTAATTTCCCTTCACCATCTACCCAGTAATTGAATATACAATATTTTGCAATAAATGTATTAATGAATTCATATCTACATTCTTATAAGAAATTAAAGTAAATAATTTATTTATTGTGATTAATCAATTTCCATATTTCTCATTTAAATTTTTCTGAATATTCAATTGAATATAAATGCATATTATTACCTTGGATATTTTTTATAAATGAATAAAATTTATCATACATTATTTATAAATATATGAGTAATATTTATACTACTTTTAAAATCCATGTCTCTAACATTATCGGGAGATTATGATATTCATGAAATCAATCCATTATTTATTATTTTAAATAACATCTAATGTCTCATAAAACCCAATTATATCTTGTGTAAAACATTACATTAATTATGAACTCTTGTATTTTGAAAATAAATTTTTTAAGAATTTATGTTTTACTTATTTATAGTAGATATATTACTTCTCCATAAAAATGGTTTTATTCAACATGACATATAATCATTTTATTTTTATTTAAATAACATATATATATATATATATATTAATTAAATATATTATGAAAAACATAGAAATAAGATTCTTCTAAATTCACATCTCATAAAAATCCTTTAATATCTACACATTTTAAAATAAAAATATTTTTTTATTGAAATTGAAAATTCGTCCACTAATCTATTTTATTCTATTTTATAGTAATAAATTATTTTAATAAACTCACTAGTAATATTATAAAATAAACATATCAAATATTAAAATCATTAATTTAACCATTGTGGAAAATTACTTCCATGTTCATACATATTTCATTATATATCTAAAAAATTTCGATAACAAATACTATTTATAGAATAATTTTCAATCAATATAGTAAATTCAATAAACATAAAACACGTAAGACATCATTATATATTGGTAAATATTTCTATTTTCCATGTTTTCTAAGTTGACAACAGTTTCAATGCTCACATTATCATACTCTCTTCAAATACCAAAACTAATTTATAATTATGGGACGTCATCTAATAATTGTATAAAAATAAGCATAAAATCCATTATATGAATCCAATAATTATATTTTGTTTATTATCGATTAAATAATGAAAAAAGGTTCATTGAATTATCAGAAAAGATAAGAAATTTTAAATAGAAAGATATATTGACAAATACTCGAATAAATCATAACTACAATGGTTTAATAGAAAATGATACTGGTAAATATATGATATGATATGGGCCACCTCCAATTTAAACATCGAATGAAAATTTATAGATGTTTTATCTATATATATTTTAACATTATAATATTGAAAATAAAATCTTTGTTAAATTTATATATAATAAATTCATCAAATTTAATAATCCCCAAAATTGTAATGTTTTTTTCTAAAAAATACCATATAAGAATTTTTAAATTGAATCATTAATTTTACCTTTGGGATTTTAATAGTAATTAAAAAATTTTTTATTACCACGTGTAATTTTAGATTCTTTTCTAGGTTTAAATCCCCCAGGGATAATAAATATTTACCTAGTTGATGTGTAACCCGTTTTTATCAATTTTACAATTTCCATGTAAATGAAAATTATTTTTTAAACTATAATAAACATTTTATTAATATATGAATCAACATCGTAAATTTTACTCCTTATATTGATAGAAATAGAATGAAAATTATTTTTTAAGAAGCTAATTACTTAATACTTAGTCTAAAAAAATTACATACAAATATGTCTTCCATTATAATCTTCTTTATAAAAATTAAACATTATTTCCAAAATTTTATTTATAAATTGTGTTAAAATAGATTAATGGAAAATTATATATTTTTAATAAAATGCTATTTCAAATTTTAATTGAACACTTTCACTAGGAAATAATAATTCTAACTTCATCTAAATTAGTTGTTCTTATGTTTGAAATAGAAAAAAGTACCTAATATTACTATTTTTTGGTGACATGTAATTTGGTTTCATTCTTTACCAATCCTTGAAAATTTTTTAAACATAAATTGTTTCTTAATGTGAATTATATTATTTATAGTATTGATCCTATATTTTTCAATAAAAGAACATAAATATTTTCAAATATTAAATTTTGTCAAAACCTATAGTCATTTCTGAATTTTATGTATTTAATATTTATTTTCATATAATTTAGATTGTATTCAATAGGTACAAATTAATTCATTTTAGATAATAATATTTCATAAATTTTTTTGGTCATGAAGAATTTATATGAATCGTACATGAATTTATTATTTTAATTTTTTTAATATTTATTTTTATTTCATAATTTTGAATCCATACTTAAATAGTGTTGATTATATTTCAACTATAAATGATACTATTTTTGAAAAATACTATATATATATTTAAATTTAGAAATTAAACCCATGTATGTTACATTTCTAATAATATAATAATAGAATATACCTCATTATTTATAGACAACTAATATTTAAATTTTAGTAATATAAAAAAAACTATAGATTCATCATGTTAAGTCATAAAGTTATATCATTCACATATAACACAATAATTAGATTAATTTTATTCCTTGTATACATGTGTAAATTATTATTAACTCCACCACTTCAAATGATCATCATCCTTAAATAATAACTTATCCTCAAGTTTCATTCTATAGTATTATGATTTAGTTTATAAAATTATAATATAGAAAAAAACACTTTCTATAACAGACCTCAGTTACACGTCAATTTAATTTATAAATTTAAATTTATTCATTTTGAATGATATTCAAAAAAGGTAAATTTACAATTTATGGTAAATGTTACTTTTCCTAGGAGTCCAATAAGAAATAAAAAATAACTCCTTGAATAAATAGATATCTTTTTCACATTGAAATTGAATTATTTATAAAAAAATACCTTTTATACAAAGTATTAATTTTTACCCACAAGGTTCAAATAACATTATTTACTTTTTACCATTTCAATATTATAAATTAATAATTTTCTCAATTTTCTCTAATTCATTCTAAATTTTTTAGATTAGTGATATGTATTTTTTAACTTATATAAGAAGATTTGGATCCGTATATGATTTTAGGGTGGTGTTTTTAACTATTTTCAAACTTATTAAATGTAAAGTTGTTATTATTTTACTATTTATATTACCTAAATAAATTTATTATCTCATTATTTGAAATATTATAAAATTTGGTTCAAAATTTTCAATATGATCAAATTTTAATAATTCTATAACAAATTATAAAACTTCATGATTCCAAATTGTTAAATTTTGTTACATGAAATATACTTTCTTTAAGAATGGAGTCAATTTTGGATTATAAAATATTACTCTTAATCCCATTAATATAATTTATTCTATTCATTATCCTATTAATTTGTTAGATTAGTTTTATTTTTTTACGGTTATTTAATCAAAAAAATCCTCCATAATTAATACTTCTTAATTTATATGGTTTTTTAATTTATTCTTGACATGGTGATTAATTCCATTAAACTCAAAAATAATTTATTAGTTTAATATTTTTACACAAGATGTCATAAGGTGTAATATTTAACTAGTAACCATTAATATATTATTCTATACATAAGTAATTATATGAGTAGATTCTATCTAAACCCATTTTATAAATTTTACACCAAATATTATTTTTTTTATTCATATTAATTAATAACATTTTTAAAGATCGTAATTTTTTGTTGTGTTCTAACAATAGAACAATGATACTAACTATCTTTTTTTTCATGTATTCTTCCACACCATGAGGTGTTCATTTAATCACCCAGTCCAATCCCTATATCCTGATATTCCATTAATGATGATTCTTAATATATATTTTATATTTATTTATTCAATAAAGAATTCACATTTATGAATCACAAACATATTTTATATTAATATATTTTATTCATTAAAAAATTGCTTGAAATACATTTATAATTTTATACATGCATCTATGATGATACCATGTTTAATATTATATGAAATACTAGGCATATATAATTCATTTATTCTTTTTAAATTCTAAAATTTCTTTTCAATATCCTTTTATAAATAAAATAAGCAATACTTTTCCCTATCTAAATTATGAACATTATGAAAATATTTAGATTTCTAAAATTTCATCATGATATTCATTATTATATTACCTTATAAACACATATAAAATTTTTTTTACACTATAATGTTTAGATTTCATATCTAATATTGTGACTAAGGGGATATTAATTTTCATTTGTTAACTTGTAACTATTTATTTTATTTTTACCGTATTTCAAGATGAACTACTTTTTATTAGTGAAATTGAATACATATCTCTAGAATAAATCAAGTTAATAGTACATTTTATTCGCCACATAGTGGTGGGTTAAACAATCAACATCTATTTTATTGTATTTTTCAACAACCTATAGTCATATATGAGTTTAATATTTTATTGTAGTTGTTAATTAGATCTCAGAAATGGATTATATAAATATTATGAAATCAAAAAATTTAAGTGAATTTTATTTTTTTAGTGGTTCATTAATTCCATATAATGTAAGGATAAATAGTTGTTTTTTAAGAGTTACATTTTAAACTACTTTTAATAAGATACATATTTAGTTATGGTGTTATCATACCTACTAAATATGGTAAATAATATATATATTAATAAATTAGAGATGGTTTTATATGATTAGTTGACCTTAAACACAAAAATAAAACTATTAGTATTGAAAAATATAAATTTTTAATTTCTATTAAATTATATTAGATTATAACCAATGAATTTATAATATCCATATTCATAAAATAATAAAAAATACAAAAAACTAATTGTAGTTTTAAATATCAATATTCTATATATTAATATATAAAATATATATATATAAAATAATAATATTAAAATATTATAAACAACATATTTCAATGTTTTTCATTCACTATTATGTATATTGACATGTCTTTATACATCAATAGTGTGTTTACATGTATCTATTAAGATATTAATTTACATGAATCTCTATTACATACCCTATATATGTCATGGTCATCACTTCCATGACTTTACTAACCTCCACTATATTCATTTTATGAAATTATGTACACTATATATTTAAACATTTCAAAAAAGTCGAATATTGACTTCAATAATTTTCAAAGAAAAAATTCACAAAATAATTTTAAATAAATAGAAAAATGAACTGTTAAAATTATTATTCTGTAATAAATAAACAAATTATAAAATAATTTATCAAACTACAAAATACTATCTCTTTGGATACATCTAATAAATTTTAAATTTCTACATATAATATTTTCATATCCCTTCTGCACAGTTGACATGTAATAATAAAATATAATATAATTTTTTAATTATCATTATAGAATACATTTTCTAGTATATAAAACATCAAGTTATGTCACATTAACAAAATAAGATTCTTTTTCATGTGAGCATTTCATTAAAATTTAGTCAAAACAAATCTCTTTATGCGGAATTATTAATCTAAGTGTAGCGACATGGATTTTTTGAATTTGATTTCATTAAAAATTTTGAGTTGTAATTTTTCATTGCAGTATGCTAAATTTATTTTTCTGCATGACTATTACCCCAACATAATGGGGATATATTTGGAATATAATGTTTTATAAAGCTTTTATATTAACATTATATTGAAGGAATTGTATTGGGATGGTAGGAGTTACACAATGTACATTGTCATGGGTTACATGAGGGGGAATAAAGGTTCATACTATGAAAACATGAGGTTCATGAATCAAGTAATCACATCTTACATTGAAATGTGTTAGATTCACATACAGTTAATAGGAGGTGTTACAGTTTTAAAAATAGTTACAAGGGGCTTCAATCAATATTTGGTTTGATGATTTTAGATAATTAAAGAATATTATAGATTTATGTTCATAGTTGTTATAGGGATTTCATCCAAAATTAGTTTTGTATTACATAATAGAGTATATTAAATCATATTCATTATGGAATGGTTTTAATTAAAATATTATTCTAACTGTTTCGGTATCACTTAGATTTTTTTTCATTATATTTCATTGTCCTATGTTGAGTACTTTTAAATCACCTGGTGTTCAAAATGGAACTTCAATAGAGATATATTTATAATAATATAAAGATTATAATTTGTTATTTCTTGGTATTATTACTTTTGATTCATAGTTAATGTCATATAGATTTCTATAAAAACCATCTTTATTTTAAATTAATCCCTTGTATCATATTTTTATATTCAATAAACTACCTGTTATAAATATTGTTATTAGTTTTCCCCTTTTTATATTATAGTTCATTTTAAATAAATCTTCTATATTAATGATGGTTGATAATGGTGATGAAGAATAGTAGTGGAGGGATTATATGAAAATGGTTTTTCTTGACCATAGTGATTATTTTTGAAAGATGATTCCATAGAGTCACATTAAAATTTTACTATTCATATATAACTATTTTCTGTGTCTAATATAATTTCTTGTGTTTTGTTAGAGGGAGGACCCTGAAAAAACACATTGAGTTGTTTTATGATTACCTCATTTGCGTTATACATGGGATTATTTTACAATATCACATAGATAATGATGTTCTACATTCTAAAATTATAGTATAATGACTGTAATATATGAATGGGTTTTGCATAATGGTGTTGTATGATTTGTAAGAAATGAAAATATTATTTGGATGGCTATAGTGAGGAATCATTTTATATGGAATGTGTTTCCTCATTATTGTGTTAGGTTGATCAGTTGAGCGTAGTGTCACGACTATATAAATTGTGCTATGATAAGGTCAAATCACATTCAAGGAGTATCCCAATATGATATATTCATTAGTTTTTTCTCATATAAATGTGTTTTTAATTTTTTTTAGTTAAAATGAAGAGATTTTAAAAATAAATATTCTGTATATAATTTGGTGGTATATCCATCCTTAGTATCAAATGTGAGACACGAATGTGATTCACATAGAATAGTTTTATTTTCACTATAGGTTCGATGACATGGATTTGGAAATACAACAAGACTAAACAAAGGAATACTAACTCTCCTCGTGAAATACAATATATAGGTCACATGTCCCCCATATTCTTCCTATTTTTGCGTAATCCACTTCCTTATCAGTCTCATGTTCTCTAGATTTAGCATATGGTGGGTACACCCTTAGACATAATGAGTAATGGGTCTATCACACATGATTAATTGATCTAGGAAATCCACCACATACATGGATAATTTTCCCTTTCTCCATATATTTAGGTACTCCTTCATCTGAGGTGTTCTTCTTGATGAGGTGCATGTCTTTGACTAGGGTTGATTAATCCCTTGAAGGAAACATATTGTGGTGAGTCATAAGACACTCACTATCGTTTTCTATGTGGTTATTTAGGTTTTAATTTAAGGTAGTATAAATTCTTACAATTTTTTATTATATAATATTATTATATATTTAGTGTATGATGATTAAGACTGATTTTAGGTATTTGGTTCCTTAAAAATAAATTATGTCTTGTTTATTCTTCTATTAATCATTATGGTTTGAATATTAGTATTTATTTTTATTTAATCATTGTGGTTTTTATTCATTCATATATGGATTGTATATCATAGCCCTTGTATGGGATTTATTATAGCATATGTTAGGTCTTGTGTAGTTTATGGTATGTTTAGAGGTAATCATGGAGGAAAAAATATCGATAGACCAAGAGAATATTTGTACCTTATGGTGATGTACATTGGTGGTGTTCATGTTTTTTAGTTTTATGAAAATGAGTCATCTTTATCATAGAGGTTTGAAATATTTTTTTTATCTTTGGAGTGTCGGTCATATGTTTTTAATTATTAAATTATGTAATATAAATTTTCATACTCTATGAATGGATTATTAATGTTTATAATGATTTTTGTTGCTGATTTTGTTTTCTAGACTACATTTGTATATCCCATGTGAACTTATCTATAAGATTATTTACATTATGAGGTACATTATCGGTGTCATTTGTGATGGACTCAGTTGAGTCTGGATGATTTAGTGATGCCATTGTTTAGATATTTTAGCCATTGTAGATCAAGTCTATAACCCCAAAAAATTTGGGGAATTGGAGAGTTAACCGGTGGTCAAGAGATTTGTAGTTGAGGAGAAGAAAGTTTCTAAATCAAGTGATTGATATCCAGGAGCAGATTCATCATCTATGTATGACTATAAAAAATAATCAGCATTACAACACTAAATTCATGCTCAGTTGTGTTCCCTGACTGCAGAAATATCAGCTCAGTTTTCTAATAGACGATCAATCCATCCATGTGATGGGATCATCTATTCTTTTTACGGATTAGGTCACGGGTATCAAGACATTCTATACTAATGGGAAGAATTTGTATGTCAGGTGGTATATAGGCACCACATGTGAGAGGTAGTGATGTGTTTATGGACCACCTCAAGGTGGTAAGGGTGCACTTTAGGGATGAGTTTATAGTAATTGATATATCTTATTACTAGTTGTATTATCTAGAAGTTGATTTTATAGTTTTATTCAATACTACCAACCGTTGGTGGTCCCTTTCAAGTTGAGGGGGCTAGTACCTATGTAACACCCCAAGGTTTTACAAATGAATAAAATACTAAGACACTATGAAAAAAATATTTTTTTAACGATATAGTTATAATGTATCTGTTGAAACATAATTTTTCTACTTTTATGTTGTGAATTTCGAAAAACATTCATCTACAGTTATGATCAGTATGTTATTCAGAGTCTGATGGAACCAAAATGATTTTGGGTGAATAGTAACATACCCTTCTAAATAGTAATAAGAATAGAAATATGACCCTAATGAATACTAAATTTTAGTATTATTTTATTTTGTTAAGGCTTTAATATAATGACATCTTGATTAATTTTTCATGGAGTTATAAAATGACTTATAGTTTTAAACTTGAACTTTTTTTAATAAATTATGATTTCATTTACAAATTAAATTAATAATATTTAGAAATTTATTTTCAAAAAATTTATTTCATATTTTAATTCTACACATAAAAATTATGGTTAGGGTAAATTTTTGGAATTTTTCTGATATTCATGAATTTTTTATGAATAGTGAAATATGGTAAAATACCATATATTCAAATTAACATTTAAATGCACAATTTTTTAAACAATGGATAATGTAATCACACTTGTTTTGAAGTAAAATTATCTATTTTCTATTATGATCTCAATTATGAATACTATTCATAATCATTTCCAACAATATTAAAAAATGATTAAAATAATGTAAAATCCCTCCTCCCCTCCACTATAAATACCACCTTCATTCCCCTCTTCCTCTCATACCTCTCAATCATGGAAAATTATATAATTTCTGCCAAATCTCCTCCACAAGGATCTTCCCCACGTCCAAGACCGAATGGTCTTGCCAAAAGGACAAAACCAAAGTCCTTAAGGAGGATCTCAAGGGGAAGAAATCAAGAGGTAAGAACCCTATTTCATTTTCAGGTGTTTTCTTTTCAATTCCTTTATTTTCTTATAATTTCTTCCCCTCCACTTATCTAGGAGGTATGGAATATAAAAAATATTATATTTTTTATTTTTTATCATTTTTAGGTAAAAAAATTTATCATCTTTATTCCTCTCCTCCTCCTCTTGTTATAAAAACAAATAAAAACATTGTTCGTGACGTGTCGTTTACCAAAATTGTGGATAATGTGATTTTAATTTCCATTACATCCTTCAAAGAATATCATAAAACCCTTTTAATTATTATAACAGAATTTAAAGTGTATTATTTGATCTATTCTATTTTTTGGAATGAACTTCTATGCATGTAATTAAATTATATAATGAAACAAGTTCATGATTATCGAGGAACCACTGTAAATGATCTATAAAATATAATTAATATTTTATCAAATGATTCATCATAATATGTGATAAAAAATGATTTATTGTATATTTATATATTCTGGAAACATATGAATACCATTTTATTCCACTTCTATAATTTCATTTCCATACGATAAAAAAATAAAATACAAGCAGGGCATGGAAATCATGTAAAGAATGCACCTGAATCAATGGGAGGAAGAAAATACAAATAACTAAATGGTGAAATGATGTTATAAAATGATCATATAATGTGTTATAAACATATAAATTTTTCTTTAAAATACTAATAACACATTTTTATCCATTATACATGAGTATTAAACAAGTTTTATGTAAGAAAGACCTGAGGTAAGGGAATTCTTAACCAAATTTCCATTCTTTGGGTAAACCTTCTACTTCATTGATTTTGTGGTTTTAGGATCATTTTTGGGATTCATTTTTCTTTATATTATGATTTATTAAGTTTATTTTTTGTTTATACACAAATTTATTTCTTTATTATTATTCACATATTAATCATATGTTTTTACTAAGGGAATTTTCTTATAAAATTCTCTTTTAAACTTTTGGTTTTACAAAATTCAAAAGAAATTTTTCTATTAAATTATTCATGTTGTATGATTATATTTTGGTTATTGGTAATTTATTATGATTAAGTGTGGGACCTATATCTCCCTCCAATTCACTGGGTAATTGTATGTTGGAGGTTAGCTGTATGGTTACTCCATGTGTGGATGTGATGGTTAAACTATAAGGTAGTTGTAATGGTTACATTGTATGTTAGTCGTGATAGTTACAAATTATAAGGTAGCTTCAAGGGTTACAATATTAGTAATTAATGCCCCCAATATACCTTTATGTTTCTATTTATGTTCTCTATGTTTTGTTGGAATCTCAGGGAAATTTCAAGTTTCACAAATTAAGTATTTTAGTTGTCACGTGTTTTTGAAAATAATTTCATACATTTAAAAGTATTCATTAACTAATGTTTTCCTTTCTTATTTTTATATCCCTTACTATGATTTTTGTTCACATCCCAAGTTTTTAAATTATTTCATAAGTTATAGGGATGTGTATGGAATATAAGAAATCCATGTTAAATGTTATGATTATTTGTCAAAGAAATCATGTTTTATTTGAAAAGTTTTACATATTTGAAGAAATGGATATTGTTTTTGTTGTACCTACTCTATATGAATGTTGAATGATATGTGAGTATTATATCCCAATTAACTAAAAATCTGACTTTAAAATATCCTCAATATGAAAGTAAGTGAGTTCTTGACTAAAATTCAAGATTATGTAATGTTATATGGTTGGGTCCTTATAGTTGGTATCAGAGGTTGGTTTAAATAACTTTAGGGGTTAAGATAAAGATAATATAAGGACATAAATTATTTTTAATCTATAGTTAATTTCAAATGATATAGGATTTAAATATTACCATGTTTCTTCAAAAAAATATATGTTTTTTCAGAATTATTTTCCTCAGAATAAATAGGGTAGATGAAGTGGAGAGGTACAAATAGAATTATATCCTTCTGAATATGAAGCCCAGAATGGGCGGGATTGGAACTGAGTAGTTTGTTATAGTAATGTCTCATCTAATGAAAACAATAATTGTTGGTGGAATCCATGCATGAGAACAACCATAGGTACCACAAAGGAACACGATGATAGTGAGACATTTTATTAGGAAACACCCTCTTGATTTCAGTGGATCATCTAACCCAGTAGGATTTTAAGGATGGATTAAATACATTGAAAAGATATTTTATGTTATGGGATGTTTAGATAATCAAAATGTGAGTTGTAACGTCATGGTTTCAGGTGCCTCCAATTGGTTCCCCATACCCTGATTTTCAAATGAAATCAAGTGATTTTCCCCAAAAACTAGAGGCTTCTGACTAGTAGTGACAGCCAAGGTCTGATAATGGAAACATTATGCTCTCATTGGCAGAGTATGCATAGCTGAATAACAAATAGTAAAAAAAATCTGAAGCAGTAATACCATACAACCAAATTAAACAATGAAATATTGATAGTAATATAACCATTGGAGAATATATAAATGATGAAAGTAACATGTGTCTTCGAAATATCCAAATAAGTCTAAATGATATAAATATAATACTAAAACCAAAGTATAGAAAAGCAGTAAGCTGCAAAAGCATCACAAGACTCATATTAGTCCCATGCTCTCCATCTCCAACTGCAATCATGTACCAAATGAATAAGAGAGATTTCGCTTATCTATACATGTAACCATATATTCTCTTTGGGTCAAAAATCATGACCAAAATTGGGTGTGAGACAAATCATAGTAGAAAACCACAAAAAGATTTATGCCTAACTATCAGTGAATATATATATATATATTAGGTAATATGATGAAATGAATTAATAAAATAAGAAATATTAAAAAGTAACAATCATATAGTTTTGAATTACATTCATTTACATTAATTATTCATCAAATGAATCAAGTAAACAATGGAATATTTCCTAAGCCTTATATAACATGTGTAATAGTAACAATAGACATCTCAAAAGACGATCTAAAAAATCAAGTAAGACTGAGTCCAAGATTGTTCTTCGGCTTGGAATAATTGTCAAGATCATTCAACTATTCAAGTGGAACCCTCTACGAATGTTCTCATATTCTAACCCCTCTAGTTTAACATATCATCAATTCAATGAATAATGACCCTATGATAAAGCTCTCACAGTCTAACCACTTTGGTCCCATGTACCTCTAAACATTTATAAACAACTGTGTGGTTATCTCTCACAGTAAATACCCCCTTAGTCTACATAGAATCAATAAACAACAATGACTACATGGAAGCACTCACAGTCTATTCCCCTGGGTCCAACATTCATTTAATAACAAACCTCCAGGTAGCTCTCATGATATAATCCCTATGTTCTATGTCCACCTAGAAGCTCTCATATTCAATACCTCTAGGTCAATATATCAATAATTTATACATAAATGACCCTCCTCAAGAAGCTCTCATAGTCATATTCCCCTTGGTCATATATTCACAATGTGAATCACATATAACTCATATAATCAGTAACTCCATCCTAACAACATGAGGTATGAAAAAAGAAGCAATCCTAATAGGAATTCTAAACTAAAAGGCCATAATCAATCAAACAATGGAAACACCACCATAATAAAGGTATAAAACCTTATGCATACTCAATAAACCTTTCTCTATCAAACAAACCACACTAGGTATTAACAGGGTTAAATTCCAAAATATGCAATACCCCAAACATGGGTATTCTGATCTTTAAGATTATATAAATAATATACAATCAATTAATGGCACAAACCACCTACCTTGATGTTGTACGATCAACACCCTTGAACATCGGCACTTGAATCGGCCTAGAATAATGTAGAACTACAAAAGGTGAAAAAAGTTCAACCATAAAATACTCACAAGAGAGGGTGGATTCGGAAGAAAGGATCTTGGGGTTTTGAGAACTCAATTGTGGGATTCCAACACAACTAGTGGATTCTTAATCGGACCTCAGGAGGGGAATCGGGAGGGGTTCAGAGTTCATCGACATTTTGTCGCTCTTATATACTAACTATAGGGAGAAGAAGTTGTTTCTGAAGATGATATGCGACTCTACACCAATTTATAAAATAAAAAGAAAAATACACATTATATTCATTTATGTAATGTCCCAGCATTAATCAGGTACAAACCATTTTAAATTTTTTCTCTAATTCCTTAAATCGGCCAAGGGTGCACTTCGGTACACCCACTGTGGGTCCCAGACAGCTATTTAAATATTTGAAATAACTACAAAGGTTTTATGAAAAATTCTCTACCTCTCTTTAGCACATTATTTGGGATTAAAATAATTAATTTTGGATTGAAAATAAATAATATGAGATTTAAATAAAATTCAAAACAAATAAAGAAGGTATTAAAAAATTAGAAAAAATAGAAAGTGTTTTATAGAAGAAGTAAAAAATAATTAAAATGGGAGATTACAATTTTTTATTATTTTAATCCTTTTTCTTTTCCATCCATTTTATTCTATTTTACTTTTCATTTTATTTTCTTTTTTTCAATTCCTTCATTTTTCTATTATATTTTTATTTTCTTTTTCTTTCTTTTCTTTCTTTTTTTCTCTCCTCTCTTCCTCTCCTCCCTCAAGTGTTGCACCTCCCCCTCTCCCTAAGTGGAACACCCCCTTGACCTTTGTTTGGAATAATTTCATGCCTCTATTTATCATCTATTTTATTGGGCATCTAATGTTCTATAAACCCTAAGGCAAGGCTAACCTTACGCATTTGGAATCGTAGATTTTCATTGAGTATCTTTCATGCAGTTTGTTGCGGAAACATTTTACCCCATTTTGGGGTTTTTCTAAAATCATTCATTTTCTTCAATTTTATGTAAAATAAAATCCTAACATATATCATATAATCATCTATGACTATAAGGTAGGTTGTTTACTTTCTTTCCATTCGTTTTTTTTTTCAATTTATAAAAATGCATGGTTGTGTCGTTTGTTGGTGTCTACCGACTTTGAGAAATTTTTTAAGGTTGGGGATGAAGCCTCATTTTTATTATTAAAGAAAAGAAAATACCACTTTTAAATGGGTAGAGGGAGACCCATTACTTATCCCAAAGTCCCAGTGGGCATTTAGCCTATAACATGACCCATAGACCCAAATTATTGCCCCAAGGCCCAATCTATGAATAGTACCGCTACAGTACCACCTATTACAGTACCACACAGTACCCGCCGCTGCTATAGTGACCCTATCGCTTCTATAGTGACATGTCACCGCTACGGTGCCCGTTATTGCTACAATATCATCGCTTCTACAATTTCCTATAGTACTACTACAGCAACCTATCCCCAATGGGTTTTGAACCCCCATTTTCCATGTAGGATTACGGGGTACTTACCACTGAGCCAAACCCCAACTACTCCGACTTTGTGAAATTTCACCCAATCTTTTCAATTTAACTATTTAGCGTAATTTTTACAGCCTTTTTTATGATAATATAAATTTATTAAATTGTTCCAATGTGGTCAGACACACCTTTGGGCATGCTGACATGACTGGTATAAATTCTGTTAGCCCGGGAATTTAGTTAAATTAACATCATGTGTTGCGCAACCCATTTCTGTTATGTTTAATTTAAATAATTAATATAGATTAATTATTAACCACGAATTATGGTATGTTTGGTAGTTGTTTTTACTAATTTATTTATTATTTAAAATTTTCATTTATCTACTTGTGCTGATATGGTATCTTTACTCGTTAGGTTTTTATGCAGAAATATTAAATTAATACCTCATGTTTCCAAGGTGTATCTTCTTAGTTTTCAAGCTTCAATTATATATGCATTATATGTTATATCTTTTGTGGTGAAATTTTAATTAAATTCAGGGTGCAGAGAAAATGTGGGCCCCGTATTAAGGGCCACTCTTAGACCCTCTGTTCCAGACTGGTTACCACTACGCGTTGGGGGGAGGTGTCTTTGGCTTTTCCAGACCAAGACTTTCACATGATTTCTAAATACTTATGACTGATACCAATTCCAAAATGGCCCAACGAGTATGGATCCACTGGTAATGTGGCTTTGACAGCCTTAGATGATGCTCGTCCCCTTTTTTCAATATTGGGACGGACTCGTGGTAAATCATTTCCATGATCGATACATGGTCTTCCGAAAGATTTCCTTGGACTGGCTCGGTGGTATTGGATAATTTGAAGGATGTATTGTAGTGATACCTTATGGATGGGCTCAGACTCCAACTGTCAACTAGAACATTAATAATGATGCACTGATGTTTTATGTTAATTCCTCTTTGAGTCTTTTGATAATTGTGATATTTTTCTTGTATGTTAAAGTAACTAGGTTGAAAGGTAATTTATACCCCAAGATAAAGCACAAGCTTGGGGGTATGCCTCTTCATTGTTTTAACTTGCTTTTACATGTTTATATATACACATAGGTGATTCCTTGTTATTATAGGTACTTCTTTAAAACTTTATATTAGGCCAGAGCATGTGAATAGGGAAGGGTACCGTTGGGAACCCATGTCAAGTTATATACTTTATTTCACTTAATTAATTATATGAATTTTTTACATAATCCACATTGTATTTTTTTACTCCAAAAAATGGAATGTCTTAGACACCATGGGTGCCGACCAAATGGGATTTTATATC
The DNA here is from genome assembly GCA_963277665.1 of Viscum album. Classification (NCBI taxonomy): domain Eukaryota; kingdom Viridiplantae; phylum Streptophyta; class Magnoliopsida; order Santalales; family Viscaceae; genus Viscum; species Viscum album. Next base: position 1,529,449,401 of record OY728146.1, on the reverse strand, counting down.
ACACCCTGCTCGGGCGTCATTGAATACCTAGTAGATTACATGATTACTAGTATTTACAAAAGGAGGTATGCTTCTTCCGATGCTTGATTATTTCTTGCGACATAGGATGGAGATTTGGGTAGAGGATTGATCCTTTCCCAAGATGTAGTTGTTCCACTTTGTGTCTTGTCTTTTTAGTTGATAGTATGCTTGGGTTTATATTATCTATACTTTCATTTTAGATAGACATCATAGCATGAAATTATTTTGTGATCTTCCGCACATGATTATTATTCAGTTGAATTATTCATATTGCTTCTTCTATTATTTAATTTTTTATATGCTTCATCCATTTATTATTAATTATTATTTACATCTACTCTGATAATACATATTACCTATAAGGGCATTATCTCCCCCTCAGACATGAAAAATGATCTCACTGCTAGTAGGCAGCCTCTGGAATTCGGGGAGATGTGCTTGAGGTTATGTGGCCAAATCATCTCGGGGTACCCTTCTGGTGGCTCCTAGGATGGGGATGCTACAAATTGGTATCAGAGCTTGTTTTTTCATTTGTCTTAGTGTTTGGTTTAGATAGTATACTATGATATAGGGATTTGGAATGTACCATGCGCTTGGACGTAGCTAACCCATGTATAAGGGAAACCCAAATTCCATGGTTGGGATTACAGTTATTGATTATACCAGTTATTGTTGATATGATTTCACTATTGGGTGTCTCACGTGTTTTTCATTGTTAAATTGTATTGGTATTGTGGAGATAATGGGTTTTTACATTGCATCCTGATGATACGATGGAAATACATTTCAATCATAGTATTAGAAACTATAAGATTAAAATGAAATGTATATGGACATTCCACATCTACTTTCAACATGCATTTTCATGTTCGCATGTGAGTATTGTTGTAACTAGTGGTAATTTTTTTGAAATTTTCTTTTTTTTAAATTATAAAGTTGTGATAGTTCATTTGATGTTAACCTGACACAACCTATGAATGGATAGTAGACCTTTTTTAGTAATCCTTTTATGTTTTCTCTTCCATATTGAATCCTTTATCTTGAAGTGGGTTATCTTTTATGTAGTTCTCAGAGGCAGGCTATATACCTAAACTCTTTTTAGTACATACCGTTTTCCTCATATTCTTTTCCTTTTTTATAATCATGTGTGTTTGGATATTTTATACCAATGTTATTGTGTCATATTTGATCTGTACCTCAGGATAGTGGCAAGGAGAACATTCCAGAGATGGTGGGTCCCGAACAACCTATGGTACCTTTTGTAGTGCATCATGATGTGCTACCTCCTACCAACCTTCTGAGGGACCTTGAAGCTCAGTTCTGGGATAGCCTTTTCATGTTTATGTAGTTAGTTTAGAGTATATCCAGACCTGCCCTTTCTATGGAAGACCACATGTGGGACTTTCTGCAGCAGCACCCTCCCACCTTCTTGGGGATTGGAGGAACTCATGCTACAAATTCATGGATAGAATCCATATGGTATATATTTTACAACCTCAATATGCCTTCAGAAAGAAGAGTCAAACTAGTAGACTACATGATTCGTGACTCTACCAAACACTGGTGGGACATTTTTTCTCAAGATGAGCAGACTAGGGACATGGTTTGGGCTGATTTCCAAGTAGATTTCTATGATCACATTTTCCTGCAGACTCTGAGAGATGATCGTTCATGGGAATTCCTACATCTTCAGTAGGGTAGTATGACTATGTTAAAGTATTATACTCATTTCATAGAGCATCATCATTTTTTCCCATCTTTGACTGGCGACGGACAGACAACTGCAAGGAATTTTGAAGAAGGACCTGAGTATACTATTCACTCACCGGTGAACATCTTCAATTTGACCACTGTCACGGAGATCGTAAATTAGAATCTGATCTCAAGGCAAACTGTTTTAGAAGCTAAACTGGTGAGATTGGGTGGTTCAATTCCGCAATAGGGTGACTTCTCATCCAGTAGTAGGGAACACAATTTTGAAAGTGAGTGTGGAGTAAATCCTAACCAAATATCACATTTTGATGGCTCTGTCACATGTTATCAGTGCGGCAGAGATGGTCATAAGAATCCACAATGCACGAGAGACCCAAAAAAGAGTCGATCATGTAGCAAGACGGTTCACCTTCAGTGTTTCTTCCATTCCTTCTCTAAAGAATCAAGTGGAAGAGGATCTAAACCTACACCTCCATCAATTGAGGGATTTATGAATCCACAGCAGGCTGGATGTTCTCTTTCCACCGGTCGATTGGGATGAGTTAATGGTGGAGTTCATGGTAGAGTAAATCAAGTTCTAGACTATCAGAATCAGCAGAGTGGACCTACTCAGGCCAACTAGGCAGCGTTTCAGGGTCCTGGATTAGGTATCATAGACGTAGTGCAATCAGAACTAGAGGAGCAGAGTGCAGGACCATCAACGGTTAGAGGTACTGTTCTGGTAGCCTCTACTTTACTTTCTTCTCTTTTTGATACTGTCAAATCACACTTCTTTTTATCTACTTCTTTTGTTTAAATCCTTGGTTTTATGATTGAACACATTTGGGGCATCATGTCTCTCGACACCCTGCTATGAGTCAGGATAGAGGGCATACACCAGTTCCAAGAGTTCCCCATTGAGATAGGTGGGTATCATTTCGTTTTGAATTTCTATGTCCTTGATATGTCTGGCGTTGAAGTCATTCGTATTATGAACTGACTTTATCCTTATTGTGAACAAGTGGATTGGTATCAGCATAGGGTTTCCTTTACATCCCATTAGGGTGACACATATCTGCACAAATGAGAATGAGATATTCAGGGAGATTAAGCTAAGACTAAATATGTACGGTTGGATAGAGTGATTTCTCAGTTAGCAGGTCTCTAAATGAAAAATCAGGGGATACAGCTAGTTTATTTACCTCCAGTGGTGGATATTTTCAGGGAATCCTTCCTAATGACTTCTCTGGCATAGCTCATATGTGGGACATGGAGTTCACTATTGTGCTCATGCTAGGTGTGGAACCAGTATCCATTCCACCTTGTTGGATGGAGCAAATAGAGATAAAGGAACTCAAAAAGAATCATATGGTCCTCATGGATAAGGGTTTCATCAGACCCAGTATATTATCATGGGTTTCACCTATTATTTTGGTGTAGAAGGCAGACAGTTACTCAGGTTATGCATGGATTATCTTCGATTCAACCAGCTCATGGTAAAGAATCGATACCCCTTGCCTCATATAGATGATTTCTTCAACACGATCCTGGGAGAAACAATTTTATCCAATATTTAAATGAGGTTGGGATATCACTAGGTGTTTTTGCGACCATCTGACATACCATGTACAACATTCCGAAGTAGGTACGACATGTACGAGTATCTGGTTATACAATTCGTCTTCCTGAATGCGCCGGAAGTCTTCATGGCTATGATGAATTGGGTTTTTCACCCATATCTTGATTCCATTGTGGTAGTATTCATGGATGACATCTTGTTGTATTCACATTCCATACATGACCATGAAACCCATATTAATATCGTGTAAAGTACACTAAGAGAGAACCATATATAAGCTAAGCTCAGAAAATGCCACTTCTGGATTGATAATGTTACTTCTTGGGTCATATTATTTCTAAAGTAGGAGTATCAATTGACCCAGAAAAGGTGATCCCCATAATTTCATGAGAGAATCCTAAGAGTTTCTTCGACATGCCTAGTTTCTTTGGGCTTGTTGGCTATTATAGGCATTTCATATAGGATTTCTCCCATATAGAAGTGCCTATTACGACCCAGAATAAGGAAAGTGTATAGCTCATCTGGTTAGAAACTTGTGAAAATTATTTTCAGGAGTTTAAAGGAAGTCTAAACTCATCTCTAATCCTAATTCATCCTGAACTAGGTAAAATCTATAATTTTTATTGTGATGCTTCTGGAATCAGATTGGTTGTAGTTTTGATGCAGGGAGATCGAGTCGTGGATTATGGATCCTACAAGATGAGACATCACGAGTAAAATATCTTAAAAATGACCTTGATTTAGAAGTTTTGGTTCATGATATATGTTGTTATAGACACTATTTGTTGGTTTAATGAATTATTGTTTACACGGATTATAAATGATTAAAATATATCACCACTCAATGAGACTTGAACTTAAGGAAGCACAGGTGGGTTGAATACATGCATTCATTTGACTTTGAGTTTTCTTATACCCTTAGTAATGGTAATGTTGTGGGAGATGCTTTATGCTACAATTTTCAGACAGAAGCCATTCAGGTATCCAGTAGTGAGTGGTAGTTTATGGTCTTGTTTTCTAAGATGTATCTATTGGTTCAGGAAAATCACGGGAAATCAGTTCTAGCAGCACTTACTGTGACTTCCTCTATTCTTGATCAAGTCCACATGCGACAGTCGACTGATCATGAGGGGCTCGTTTTGAGGGAATGAATTATAGGAGAGAACCCACCTCTTGGTTGTGTGGTTGATGGTAGTTAAACTATCCTTTATAATGGTTATCTATGGGTACCTTCGGGTATATGGGAGGAGCTGATGAAGGAATCTCACACCTCCATTTGGGTACTTCATCCTCAGCTTACCAATATGTACAGAGACATGTTTTGATAGTACTGGTGTCCTGGTATGGAAAAGAAGATATAGGATTTCATCACTCGGTGCTCCACCTATCAACTGTTGTAGGTAGAGCACCAGTGACCTACTAGACTCTTACAACCTCTATTATTCCATAATGGAAATGGAATGACAAACCATTGATTTCATTATAGGCCTTCCAAGATCTCCTTGAGGTAGCGATGCAGTATGGGTGGTTGTCGATAGGTTGACCTAGGTTGCACACATATTACCTATCCGGGATACCTTAACAATTGATGAGTTGGGAAGGTTGTATATCTAAGAGATTATGTGAATTCATGGAATACATCTTTCTATTGTCTTGGAAAGAGATGTCTTCTTTACTACACAGTTCTGGAAAGGGTTTCAAAAGGTTTTGGGTTCACAAGTACTTCTGAGAACCGCATATCACCCTCAGACCGATGGGAATTCTAAGAGAAAAATACAAGTGTTATTTGATATTTTACAGGCATGTATCCTTGATTTTAGAGGTAACTAGGAGAATCATATACCTATTGTTGATTTTACCTATAATAACATCTTCTAGGAAACAATTCAAATGTCTATGTATGAGGCTCTCTATGGTATACCATGCCTTTCACCTTTATGTTGGCTCGAAGCTGGTGAAGCAGCTATGTTGGGTCCTCATCTCATTCAATAGAATATTGAGTAAGTTAAGCTAATTTATAAGTGTGTGACTATAGAAATGTCCAGAAGGAAGTCTTATACTGATTGTCTCTACAAACCTCTAGATTTTGAGGTGGTCATCGAGTATTTCTACTTGTCTCTCCGAGGATGGGTCACAGCCGGATCTTATGGTAAGGAAATTTATCACCAAGATACATCAGGTAGTTTTAGATAGTGTACAGAGTTGGTTTGGTATCCAATCAGTTACTATTACCTCAAAGTTACCATTCCATGAATGATGTTTTCATGTATCTCATCTTCGACATTACCATCCCGACTTGTGTCATTCTTTTGACCCTGACGACATCGAGCTTGAGGTTGATGCATCTTTTGAGGAGCATCTAATCTGTATAGTCAACCATAGAACAAAAGTCCTCCAAGGCGGGTCATTCCCTTTGGTATGGGCGGTATGGAAAAATAAATGCATTTGGGGTGATACAAGAGAGTGAGATACGGATTTACGTGCACAGTGGAAGGAACATTTCTCAGATGACGTTCCACTACCCTTAGAAGGGAATATTGGGGACGAGTTGTATTAAGGAGCGGAGGTTGTAACGTCCCGACTTAAATTAGTTATGAACCATTATATAATATTTTGTCTAATTCCTTAAAGCAACACAGTTCATGCATTGGCGCACCACGTTGCAGGTCTCAGGAAGCTATTTAAATAATTTAAATAATTGTATAAGTTTTATGTAAAATGTTATATCGCACTTTAGCATGGTGTTAGAGATTAAAATAACCAATTAAGGATTGAAAATAAATAAGTATATATTTAAAGAAAATTTTAAAGAAATAAATAATAGATAAAAAGAAATTTAGAAATAAAATATAAAGGAGGTTCTGGAAAAATTAAAAATAATTTAAATGTGAGATTAACATTTTTTATTATTTTTATCTATTTTCTTTTCCATCCTTTTTATTCTATTTTATTATTCATTTTATTTTCCCTTTTTATTTTCTTTTATTTTTCCCTTTTTTTATTTTCATTTTCTTTCTTTTTCTTTCTATTTTTTCTCTCCTCTCTTCCTATCCCCCCTCTCACATCACGCCTCCCCCTCTCCCTAGGTGGCGCACCCCCTTGCCTCCTCTTCGGAAGACTGTTGTGCCTTCATTCGCCTTCATTTTTATTCTCTGTCAGGTGATCTATAAACCTAAAGTCAAGTATAACATTATTCATTTAGAATCGTAGAGTTTTGTTGAGTATTCATCGTGTAGTTTGACATGGAAAGATTTTACCCTATTTTGGGGTTTTTCTAAAATGATCTATTTTCTACCATTTTAGGTCAAATAAAATCTTACCACGGATGATAGAATAATCTAAGACTATATTTTAGGGTGTTTAATCACTTTCTATCCATTTCATTGTGATTTATAAAATGCATGGTTGTGTCGTTCATCAGTGCCTACCAACTTTGTGCAATTTCACCCAATGTTTTCAATTTAATTATTTTGAATAATTGTTAAATCCCTTTTTATCATAAAATAAATTGTTTAAATTGTTGAAATTTGGTCAGACACCCCTTTGGGAATACTTATTTGGACGGTATAAATTCTTTTAGCTCGTACATTTAATTTAATTGACAGCATTTGTTGCGCAGCACATTTTTGTGGTGTTTAATTTAAATAATTAATTTAAATTAATTACAAACCTAAAATTATTGGATCTTTGGTTGTTGTTTTTGTTGATTTATTTATTTATTAAAAAGTTCATTTATCTAGTTGTGCTGATACTGTATCTTTACTCATTATGTTTTTTCGCTGCAATATTAAATCAATACCCTGTGTTGCACGATTGTATATGCTTGAATTTCAAGTTCCAATTGCATATTTAGGATAGGACAGATCTGCTACTATAAAATTTTAAATAAATTTAGGATGGGGAGAGAAGGTGGATCTTTTATTATGGGCCATGGTTAGGCCCTCCCTTCCTGACAGGTTATAACTACGCATCGGGGGGTAGTGTCTTAGGCTTTTCCAGACCGAGACATCCCCGAGATTTCTAAATACTTAGGTGTTATTCTGGTTCCAAAAGGTCCCATTGAGGATGGATTCATTAACAATGTGGCTAAGCCATCCTCATATGATTCTCATCCCCTTTTTTCAAGATCGTGATAGACTCATGGCAATGCCATGCCTCAAACGATTCAAGGTCTTTCAAAATATTTACTTGGATGGGATCAGTGGTATTGGATAATTTGTAGGATGTATCATAGTAATACCTTCAGGATGGGTTTAGAATATAACTCTAAACTTGAACATTATTAATTATTCACAGAAGTTTTATGTTAATGTCTCTTTGAGTCTCTTTAGAATTGTAATATTTTTTCAGGTATGTTGAAGCACAGCTGGTTGAAACATGATTTAGACCCCAAGTTAAAGAACATGGTTGGGGGTACGCCTCATCCTTATTTTACCTTGATTTTCTAGGATTATATATATACATATGTGCATCCTCCTTATTACAGTTTCTCCTTTTAGACTTCTGTCTTAGGCTGAAGCAGGTGATTAGGGATGGGTACTGTTGGGAACCCAGGAAGAGTTATTTATATTATTGCACTTAATTAATTATCTACATTTGTTATATAATGGCACATTTCATTTTGTTAATGTGTGAAATTGAAAGTTTTATACACTAACAGTGACATCCTACTGGATTTTATCTCACACCCTACTCGGGAATCATTGACACCTGGGTAGATTACATGCTTGCAGGTATTGACATATGGAATTCGGCTTCTTCTGATGCTTGATTATTTCATACTACTTGGGATGGAGACTGGGGAAGATGACCGAGCCTTGATCATGATGTAGTTGTTTCACATTGTTTATTTTATTTTTAGTCGAGAGTATTCTTGGGTTTCTATTTTATATTCTTTCAGTTCAGAGAGGAATTATAGCATGACATTATTTTGTGAGCTTACACGCATGATTGTTATTGAGTTTGATTATTCATATTTCTTCTACTGCAGTTTATTAATTTAAATGCTTATACTATTTATTATTAATTAATGTTTACTTCTGATTTGATAATACATATTACATATGAGGGAATAGTCTCCCCCACGAACATTAAAAAGTCTCTCGCTGCTAGTCGGAAGCCTCTGGCATTCTGGTTGATGTGCTTGAGGTTATGTGGTCAACCTTGCTCGGGGCACCCTTCAGTTGGCTCCTGAGATAGGGATTCTACAATTTAATGAACATGTTGTGTACTATCCTTAATCATCCTCTTGCTATAGGTATTCTTCCAAGTCACCTACATAGCCATGTACTCAGCCATTACATGGCCAGTACACAGTTATACGTGGAAACCTGGTACAGGGTGTGTGCTCAAAAGTACACAACGTGTACTTAGAAAATTTTTCAATTTTTCCTTTTCCCTCAAAAACAACCTAAAATAAACATCCAAACCTAAAATGAAGATCCAAGTTCTTACAAAATTCCCCTGCTAAAGAAATGTTTCCCAGTATTTCCCTTCAAAGGGTGGAGATGAAGAAATATCAATCAACTCTTGCCACTGGGATTGGACGTCGGCCTCCCTCTCCCAATTCTCATCCTATACTCACCTTTGCTACTATAGCACCAGTACCAGAGGAACAAAACATCCACAAGAAAACCTTCATGTTAAGATCCACAATCAGAAAAGGATGCTCCTAGAAGGATGCTTCCACCTCCAAATCAACCTCCTTAGGTTGAAAAACATGAGACAAGTCTGAAAAGAAACATCATAGTTGAAAAACATGAAAGACATAGTGAATATCCTGGTACCTCTGTGGTAACTACAACTGATTGGAAGCCAGAACAACTCTCTCCAAAACCTCAAATGACCCGATATATCTTAGTGAATGCTTCCCCTATCTCATAATCCTCATGTGTTCCAAGCTTGGTGTGACATGTAAGAAAACCTAATCACCGACCTCAAAATACATAGGTCATCTCTATCGATTAGAATAAGATTTCTACAGAGGATGTGAAGTATCCATCCTCTTCTGAATCAGATCCGCCTACTCAGTGGTCTCTAGGACAAGATGAGTTCCAATAATTTATGCATCTCCTACCTCCAGGAAACATATGAGTGATCAACATGGCCTATCGTACAAAGCCTCATAAGGTTTTATCTGTTAGGGTATGGTTTTTTGTACTCAAAAGTACTTGTGTAGCAAAATCCCTCTTTTTTCCCTTCCAGATACGAGATGTAAACTGGGCGTCCTAGTATGAAAATATATAATGTATAACCCCATGCAAAAGTACAATCTATCGGATGTAAAAACTTCCATGTTCATCAACACTAAAGTTTTCTTTAACCAGCAAGAAATGTTCAACCTTCGTGAGCCTGTCAAGATCAACTCACATTGTATCCTTACCACAATATCTCCAACATTTTAAAAACTCTCCAAAGTGCGGCCCTATGCATTCCTACAATGCAACCGGAATTTTTTCTATTGATTAGGCTAACCCAAACACAACTGAGGTCATAAACATAGCCACACAACAACAAAAGGTGAAATACAAAATAATATCAGAAAAATTAATAACACAATATTTCCTTGAAGGACATTGCATATTTCCACAACACACCAAACCTTAACTAGAGGGTTGTTAAAACTAGCTCACTCGAACCATACTCACAGAACAAGAATGATAACGAGTCAAACCATCACCATATGAATTATCTATGAAACTCTTGGATTACAAGACCAAAATATTACAACAAAAAAATAATTACTTTTCCAAAGTAATCACGTGCTCACAATGAAACCATTCACTGAATCCTACATCTGTCCCTCGATGACGCTCTTATGTAAAATCGTCCCTTGATATCTAAAAAGTAAATGCCACATCACGAATAAAAATTTAATTTCACATCTATCCCACATGAATTATTACCTCTGTAATCATTATATCTAAGCCCAGCTAAAAGTATGAGATAGCCACAAATTAATCAACCTCAAGTCTAAGGAACTCGCCAAGGTGGTCCATACTCCCCGTATAAGTGAGAATTTAGTGTGGAGCCCAAACTCCCACATAAAAAGACTGACTGAACCCAAAATGGAATACACCTAGTTGTCACATCAAGGAAGCAGTAGTCATCAAGATTCTATCCAAGGTGTTCTTACATGGGAAATCAAGTATCACTCCTTATTTACCAAGCCTCTACTAAGACAATGCATCCAGTGCACAACACAAAAAGAGATCATGAATCAGTACAATTACTTCCAACTATAGCACGACGTATAACCGATGCTCCCTCAATGAACCTAAGATGACATAAAGATAGGGGAAATTCACACATATTACGAAAGATCACACTGATAGGACATCAAATATTACCAAAAATGATAGCTTAACCACTACTGGTCGACCTCTAGAATAAAACTTAGATTTAATTTCCGACACATCGTCATTTTTTTATCACTACAATGTTGTGATGCTTAGAAATCACCAATATGAAACCAGAATCGTGATCCTCAAAATCACTAAATTAAAAAACAACTATTTCTGAATAGTCTATTACTATGATCCTTATACCTGGAGAGAAGACAGTTGAAACAGAACTGACATGAAGCTCCCCGCCTAGGAGAGTCTCATACGTCGAGAATGACTAGTCGCTAACAAATGAGCTAGTTGAGAAGAAACTTAAATGTATGTGTTTCATTCCATGATCCATGATCACCACGTCACATCACTTGGCATGTAGATGAAAGGATAAACTGACCGGCATGTCAAAACACTCGTGTCCCAAAATGTCCTCCCGAGTAGTGGGACAAAAAAGGTTCCAAACACTTAGGTCACTCTATATCTGAGATAATCTAAGAACATACAGTATAGCTAAAATCTCAACGATGTAACTAAACCCAATGGGTCTTTTAATCATCTAACACTCAGCAAGTATCGTGTATTATAACTTACACTACCCCAAGTTAACAATATCAATGACACATTATAGGGTACTATGCATAGGTTTTCTACCCTAATAATCTTAGTACTATATGGATCACAAAAGAACATGATCAAAAGCACATCATATACACAACCAACAACTCGGTTGATGATGTACCAATTATTCCATCACAAAAAATTGATGTTTGCAAAACCTCCTAACAGTCGACCATGCCTGAGGCATGTCTAACCCAGATAACTAAGTGATCCTCAAGCTTGTCCCCACATAAAAATTAAAGGCACAGTGACCACCACTCTAAACAAGAATGTCATTTAAAACTAGAAGTCCTAATAGGGTTGATGAAACCTAGACCTCACCAATGTCAAAATCTCATAGTTAAAAAACAAGACAATGATCACTAAGTGTCCTACCTACCATGGTCTAGCAGTTTATGAAGCATAAGCATAAACTTATGGTACTAGGTTAAACAAAATATATTCCCTAGGCTCAAAAGTCCATGGGGAACTACATTAGATCAATAGTTCAAGTTTAAATAGTCATGTCTCACAAAAATTCTTTTAAATCATTTGATAACTCTAATAGTCCACCATAAATGGCATGTTAGCATGTAAGACCATTTTTCACAACCAAGGAAACCTACAAGGATCTTATTAAACCAACCTGGGTCCTGAAAAATGGAATACAAGAGTGGTTTTTTAACCACAAAATGAATGAACACATCAGTAGTTCATTCTATTAAAACCCCCTTCCAAAGAACGTAAGAAGTGGAATCATTCAAGAGGTCTTTAAATGATAAACAACAAGGGAATCCCATTACATGGATCCTCGAAACGGTACACAAATGAGGGGTCCTATTAGGGACTCCCTAGAAGCTATAGGTCTCATAGCCTCATAGGCCATAAGGCACATCTCAAATATGAAGCATTCTCAAATGAAAAACATCATGAGAGATAGCTCACAACTCATCTCAGATCAAAGGATTCAATTAGGTTGGTCCAAACACCCAACTGATCATTTATTCCTTTTTCTTACTCCCAAGAGATAGCTGAAACAGTAACTAGAAGAAGAACCCATAAATTTAGAAAATAAACCCCAAAACACCTATTAGGATTCCTCATAATGCTCCATATGTTCAACCATCATGATCTATGTGTAAAACTACTTAGAAAAGAATACACATTGGTCCAAAACTAACACCAGGGAATAAAACAAGAACATGCCCTCAATACGTACAAAATATGGAAACCCAGCACGTAGAAATCACACACGGCATGTACAATCATGATCTTACATAGAAGTGTACCCCAAACTTCCTAGGTGTATAAAACTCAAAGGTACACGATGTGCCATCCAAGAACACAGCATGTACTCATGTCCTCCCTCCTGGCCATGTCCATCTACATGGACATCCTCACATGAGTTCTATCAACAGAAAACTACATGGGGTATACATAATCTTTATGGTGTGTCATTAATAGGACTCAACAACCCAGTTTTTTCCCCACACAGATAGAACCACATGATTTCTCCTAGTGTAACACTACACCACATGTTCACCCTGACACGGCGTGTACCATAAGGTTCTATCCACCAGTGTTGTTAATCACACGGTATGATAAACTGTTGAATACTACATGGCATTTACAAGCTAGAAACTATGTGTACCATCTGAATTTCATCCACTACTGCCTTTATTCACATGTTAGGATACATTTTCTTATAAGAACGATGTGTACTCGTTGTACACGGCCTGTTCTACCGAACGTTTATCAAACCTATGTCTCTACCCACACTGTCAGTCCCATATTAAAAGCTACATGGAATGTACATACTGTACACGGTGTTCCCTTAATAAAATTTGTTTATTTGAGAATAGAATAACACATGGCATTTTTTCATAACATCACATGTCTTTTTTTCAGGGTTTCGAGACAGTAGTCCTCTAAAACATCATTAGAACCCATAAAAACATAAATTTTTTTCCAAGGCATGACAAATTACAACCCTAGGGATCTGATAATCCTAGAAAATATAGTTTGGAATCCTTTTTCACATCATAACATGACAAAATTAAATTAAAGATCAAACATTATCCACCAAATTCCGATCCAAGAGGGCCCATAACACCTCAAGGAGCAATGTTTGGAGTCCATCCAAATAAAACATTACATATTTCAAAACCCTTTGAAAATAGTAGGTATCTTATCATAAAATCTATCACAAAATTATGAATATCTACCACAATATCTATCACAACAGCATGCAATCAGTAATTCATCCTAAATGGAATGAAAATAATGTATGACATGCGGTCTCAAGAAAGTTCAAATATTATGCATCATATGGAACACCATCTTATCATCCGGTTGCAAAAAAAATAGAACCACAATGATATCAATAATAACAACATAAAACAAGTGTGTCACCCAATGGTGTTATCAAATCATCTGTAATAGTTTCAAAAAAATAAAAAATGCAATATTTGAGGTAACTATTTATTTCCCTATACACATGTTAGCTAGTCTCAGTCACAGCTTATTAGTAAAAATCTATTCCTTTCTAACCCTATATATAGGATCCAAATAATAATACAACAATGAAAAGAAATTTTCTTGGATACCATTTGTAACATCCCAGTTCCAGGTTCCACCCATAGGTGCCCCATACCCGATTGGTCACATGACCTCAAGTGAATTTCCCCAAACGCCAGAGGCTGCCTACTAGCAGCGAGAGGAATGTTATGATAATGGTGAAATTATGACCTCATTAGTAGAGTATACACAGTATAATAACAAATAGTAATCAAAACCAGAAGTAGTAATACCATACAAAAAAATTAAACAACGGAATACTGATAGTAATATAACCATTGAAGACTATATAAATGATGCATGTCACATGTGTCTAGGAAGGTACCCAAACAAGTCACAATGATGGAAATAAAATTCTGAAACCAAAGTATAGAAACAAACTAAACTCCAACAGCATCACAAGCCTCATCTTGGTCCCATGCACTCATGCTCCAATATAAATCAAGTACCTAATGAAGAAGGGTGCTTTCCCTTATCTATTCCTTCAACCATGTAATCTGTTTGGGTACAAAATCATGACCCAAATAGGGTGTGAGACGAATCCCAATGGGTAACCAGCAAAATATATGTTCCTAACTATCATTGAATATATATATATATATAAGGTAATATGAAGAAATGATGTAATAGAATAGGAAATACTCAAAAGTAACAATCCTACAGCTTTCAATTACTTTCATTTAAATTTATATTCATCATTTCAATCATGTAAAACTTTATATCTAGCCTCTCTCTGTATCTCGTGTGTAATAGTAAGAATAGACATTTCATAAGACCATCTAATCAATCAAGTAAGACGAGGTCCATGCTTGTTATTTGGCTTCGCAGACTCGTCATAATCATTCAACCATTCAAAAGCAACCCTCTGGGGATGTTATCATAGTATAACCCCTTTGGTTTAACATATCATCAATTCAATGAATAATGACCCTCTGGGAATTCTCTCGCATTCTAACCCCTTTGGTCCCATGTAAAACTAAACATTTACAAATGACCACTTAGGTAGTTCTCACATTCAATACCTCTAGGTCAACATAACAACAATTTATACATAAATGACCCTACCTTGGGAAGCTCTCATAGTCAAATTCCCCTTGGTCATACTTTCACAATTAGAATCACATGCATCTCATAATCTGAAACTCCATCCTAACAATATGAGGCATAAAAAAACAAAGCAAGCCTAATATTCATACTAAACCAAACGACCATAATCAATAAAACAAGAGAAACTCACCCATAATTAAGGTACAAAACCTTATGCATAAGAAATAACCCTTTCCCAATAAAACAAACCATAGAGGGTATTAAACATGGTTAAATTTCAAAACAAGAAATACCCCAAAACATGGGTATTTAGGATATTAATTATATAGAATAGAAATACAATCAAAGAAAGGAACAAAGAACATACCTTGATGTCGAACGATCAACAATTTTTAATTCCACCGCTTCAATCGGCCTAGAATGATGTAGATCTACAAAAATCTGAAAAATGTTCAACCTTGAAATACTCACAATAGAGGGAGAATCATGAATAAAGGATTTAGGGGTTTTGAGAACTCACTGGTGGGATTCCAACACTCTTGGAGGTGTCTCAATTGGATCTCAAATAGAGAATCATGAGGGGTTCGGAGATCTCCGACATTCATTCGCTCTCCTATATGAACTGAGGGGATAAGAAGGTGTTTTCGAAGATGAGACGCAACCCTGCACTGATTTGTCAAATGAAAATAAAATTACATAGTGTGTTCATTTAATATACACTTATTGTACTATCCTTAACCCGCCCCCGCTTTAGGTGGTCTACTTGGTCACCTACACGGCCATGTACTCAACCGTTACATAGATAGTACATGGCTATATGAGGAAACTAGGTACATGGTGTGTACTCAAATGTACCCAGCATGTACTTAGAAAATTTCCCAATTCTTCCTTTTTCCTAAAAAACAAGCTAAAATAAAGATCCATACCAGAAATAAAGATCTGGTTTCGTACATGAATATTCCCATTTATCATTTTGAAGGTCAAGCTTATCAGTGGTGGTAAATGGTTCAGAATATCAGGGATATAGAGGATATTGAAGCCTTAGATTTGGATGAATTTAAATGTATTTTCCTTGAAAAATATTTTGCTAAGGTAGTGTGACTTATAATGGAGAATAAATTTCTTGAATTAAAGATAGAGGGGGAATATTAAATAGATTTGTAGGAAGATAACTTCACCTGAATGACAGGGAATGCTCAAAATATATTTCTTGATCAGGATAGTAATATCATCCATTTTTACTCAGGATTGAATCTAGTGTATCAAAGGGTATTAGACTTCTATATATTCAAATGTTATGAGAAATTTTTCTGATGTTCTAAGAGGGTATAAATAGAGTTTTTTGATGATCGTGTGTACTTTGACATAAGAATAAGAAGAGGTCCATATTGAAAGTGATGGGTAATAATTAATCAATGAAATCTAATGGTAAGAATGTCCAATTACCAATTTGTGAAAATTGTGGCAAAAAGCACCCCAAGGAATGCATTACCAAAAATGGAAAGTGTTTTTGATGTGGTAAGTTTGGGCATATGGCCTGAGATTGTAATGAAAATGATCCTAAGACTAATCTTGATAGGCATACTTTTATGTCTATTAAATGTGGTGATATGGGTCCCTATAAAAATTTATTCTCAAATAAAGATCCGAATAAATCAAAGAAGACAAACTATAATTATAATGGTGTAGTGAGATCCTTTTCAACTACATCAGTAGATGTCAGTCTATGCATTTTTATTGTATCAGGTACCCTATTCATTTACTCATATTTTTCTAAAGATTTTATTTATATGAGGTGAACACATTCCTTTATTTATGAGAAATTTTCTCGTAAATTAGAAATTTCACCTAAAAAATGAAACAAGAACATATTTTTAAAACACTAGGGGGAAATTTTATATAAAAAAAATTAAGAATCATACTATTTTTATTTATGTAAATACATTACCTAAAATCATTGATTTTTTTCCCTTAGTAAAGTTTGATATCATTCTTGCAATGGATTAGCTTTCTGTTAATAATGCTAAGATTTATTAGAGAAAAAAGAAGTAGTTTTTTAGTAAGAGTTTATGTTTATATATAATAATGAAACTATATAATTGATAACATATCAGGAAGGTGTGAAACTATTGAAAGATGGAAATTAAAGTTATCTTACTCATATTGCTGAAAACAAGGTAACTGTTCAGATTAATGATGTGAAAGTGCTAAATTAATATATTGATATGTTTCTTGATGATTTACCCATTGTTCTAACTAATTTATATATTGAATTCACAATTTACTTAGTTCCTGATTCTAATCCAATTTCAAACCCCCTTACCTAATGGCTCAAATAGAACTTTTAGAGTTGAAAAATCGGTTGCAAGATTTTTCTGAGAAAGGATTCATTCTTCCTAGAACTTCACCATGTCATGCTCATATTTTTTCGATAAAATTAAATATGGTTTCATGAGGCCTTTCATTGATTATATATCCTTGAATAAAATCAATGTTAAAAACAATTATCCATTGCCTCATATCAATGACTTATTTTATCCTCTCTAGGGAGCTTAGTACATTTCCAAGATTTACATGTCATTTGGATACCATCAACTGAAGGTGAAGGAGGATGACATCCCAAAAATAGATTTTAGTACTAGATATAGGAATTATGAATTTTTTTTGGTCTTTTGGTTTAAATAATTCACCTGTGGTATTCATGGATCTTATTAATATGATATCTCATGAGTTCTTGGATACGTTTTTGGTTGTGTTTATTGATGAAATTATGGTGTTTTCTAAGAGTAAATAGAAACATGAAAAACATCTTAGGGATGTTTTCCAAACCTTAGAAGAATATAAACTATATGGAAAATTTAGAAATTGTGGTTTTTGGTTGAAATAGATTTTATTTCTTGGGAACATTGTAAATAAAAATGGAATATCAGTTCATCCTACCAAAAAAAAGTGGTTTATGAATGGACAAGACCTACAAATGTTATAGAGATTCATAGTTTTCTTGGATTACTAGGTTAATATCGATATTTTTGAAAAACTTTCATGATTATCTATCTTTAAAATTAAGTTAACATAAAAAGGGGTTAAATTTATTTGGATAGAAAAATGTGAATATTGTTTTCTGGAACTAAAGAAGAAATTGGTGAATGCTCCAGTATTGTCCTTTCCTTCCTGAAATGGTGAGTTTTCCATATATAGTGATGCTTTATTGAAGGTACATAGTTGTGTTTTGATGAATAATGATTTGGTAATTTCTTATGAATTAATAAAACTAATACCTCATGAGTTAAATTATACCACACATGATTTGGAATTAACATTTGAGTTTTTTACTTTGAAAATTTGGAGGAACCATTTATATAGAGCCAATTGTAAAATATATACTGACCATAAATGTCTGAAGAATATATTCACTCAGAATTAATTGAACCTGGGGTAGAGAAGATGACTTGAACTGATGATTGAGTATGATTCCACGATCAATTTCCATATAGTAAAATCATAAAATTTGGTGGATTCCTTGAGTCGAAAAAATCATGCATCATTAACCATGTTACATTTGCAACATGATCCCTTGATTAATGATTTGATGAATTTTGGAATAAAAGTTATTGGAGTATGAAATACATCTATTTTGTTTCTTGTTTTAGTGCAGTCCTTATTATCAGACAGAACTAATAAAGCACAGAAGGAAGACCATTAGCTTTAGAAAAAGGTAGAATTGGTTAAAATTGATATTTTTCAATAATTTCAACTTGCTAAATATTGTGTTTTAAGATTTGGAAAAAGTTTTTATGTGCCTTGTGATTCCAATTTGATGAAATAATTGTTGTGTGAATCTCATAGTTCTCCATTTTCAGTAAATCCTAGAAGTACTATGATGTACATAGACCTTCGAGAGTATTACTAGTGGGATGGACTGAAGGGGGATATTGCAGATTTTACCATGAAATGTTTGACAAGTAAAAAGGTTAAAGTAGAGAGGTAGTTACCAAACGGGATGCTTCAGCCTTTACTAGTGCTAGAGTGGAAATGGAAAAATATATCCACGGACTTCTTTGTGTGACTAACAAATATTTCATGATGTAACACTGAAATGTGCGTTATTGGTGATCGATTGACTAAATTTTCACATTTCTTTTCTATTCGAGATACAATATCTTTGGATAAACTTTCTCTATTTTACCTCAAAGATATTTTCAGGTTATATAGATTGCCTCTTTCCATTGTATCTAACTGATATCCTAGATTTACTTCTATTTTTTGGAAGGGTCTTCAGAATTCATTGGGAACATAATTAAATTTTAGTACAACTTTTTGTCCTCAATTAGATGGGAAGTCAGAATAAAATATTTATACTTTGGAAGATATATTTCAATCTTGTTCAATGGACTACCAGGAAATTTGGGATCAACATATTTTTTTAGTGGATTTTTCATGTAATAGATGTTTTTATTCTAGTATACTCATATCACCTTTTCAAGAATTGTATGGGAAGCGGTTTTAAATCCCACTTTTTGAGATGAAATCGGGGAAAGGAAGTTTATGGAGCCATAATTAGTAGATAAAGTGGTCGAGAAAGTGACGATGATCTAGTAACCCATGAGGATATATCAGAGTAGGCAGAAAATTTTTATGAAGAATGGGATGGACTTTTATTTTGAGGTAGGTGGTCATGTTTTTCTTAGAATCTCACCATGGAATGCTGTTATTTGTTTTTTAAGAAAGGAAAGTTATGACCAATGTTCATTGGAACATAATAAATTCTTGATAAAGTTATATAAGCCACCTATTCAGTAGCTTTTCCTCCAAGTTTATCTCTGGTACATAATGTTTTTCTATTTCAATGTTGAGAACGTACACTTCGTATTCATCTTATGTCTTGAACCTAGAAGTAGTTCAGCTAGAAGAAAACCATTTTTATGGAGAGAAACTAGTTTATATTCTTGACCGAATGAAACAAATATTGGGGAATAAGGTAATCCACTAGATAAAAGTTTTGTAGAGAGACCAAATGGTTGAGGAAGCAACATGGGAATCTAAAAATGGTATGAGGTAAAGGTACCCTCACTTTTTTAATAAGTAAATAAAATTATGAGGATGCAATTCCCAAAAGGTGGGGTGAATTTAAGACCCCAAGGTTTTATAAATAAATAAAATGAATGAAATACTAAGAATCTATGAAAAAACATTGTTTGAAGGATATCGTTATTAAGTATCTATTAAAATATTATTTTTTAGCTTCTATGTTTTGAATTTAGAAAAACGTTCACCTATAATTATGATCAGTATGTTATTTGGAGTCTGATGGAACCAACTTGTATTTTAGTGAAAAGTAACATACCCTTATGAATAGAAAAATGTATAGTAATATGACTCTAATGAGTAGTAAATTGTATTACTAATTCATTTTATTAATTCTTTAGGATAATGACATCTTGATTAATTTTTATGGTGATATAAAATGAGTTATAGTTTAAAAACTGTTAATTTTTTAATATCGTGTGATTTTTTTCAAAAAATAAATTAATCATATTTAGAAAATTATTTTTAAAAAATGGATTTAATTTTTTAATTCTACACATAATAAATGGTTAGGGTGAATTTTATTTATTTTTATGAAATTCTTGAATTTGTTATGAATAGTGAAATATGGTAAAATAGGGTATATTCAAATTATCAGTAAAATACATTATTTTTTACATAAGGGATGTTTTAAGCCTACTTTTTTCAAACTCAAATTATATCTTTACTATTTTTATCACAACAATGAATATATTTCATAGTATTGAAAAAAAAAATTAAAATAATGATTAAAATAATGTAAAATCCCTCCTCTCCTCCACTATAAATAGTACCCTCATTCTCCTCTTCCTCTCATAACTACCAATCCTTGATCATTGTCTATGTTTGAAAAAGTCACCTCCCCAAGGATATTCCTCATGTCCAAGACCTTATGGTCTCACCAAAATCCCAAAACCAAAGGCCTTAAGTAGGATCTAATGGAGAAGACATCAAGAGGATAGAATCCTCTTTCATTTTCATGTGTTTTATTTTCAATTACTTTATTTTCTTATAATATCTTTCCCTCCCCAAATTCAGGAGGTATAAAATCTCCATAATCATATATAATATATATGTTATCACTTTCATTTAAAAAATTCATCATCTTTCTTCCTCTCCTCCTCCTCTTATTCTAATAAAAATAGAAACATCATTCGTGATGTGTCATTTACCAAAATTGTGGACGATGTGCTATCAATTTCCATTAATTCCACCAAATATAATCATAAAACACTTTTAATGGTTGAAATATAACATAAATTGTATTATTTAACCTATTTTAGGTTTTTTAATTAACTTATATGCATGACATTAAATTGTATAATGAAACAAGTTAATGATTAGCGAGGAACCACCAAAAATGTTCTAAACAAGTATCATTAATGTTTTATCTAATGATTCATCATCATATATGATAACATAATGATTTACAGTATCATTATATATTTTGGAAGAACATGAATACCATTTCATTACACTTCTAGAATTTAATTTCTATATGATAAGAAAATAAAATACAAACCGTCCATGGAAATCATTTACAGAACACAGTCGAAATAATGGAAAGAACAAAACACTTATAAATAAAGGGTGAAATGATGTTATAAAATGATAATATAGGTGTTATATGTCACGGCCCGTCCTCAGGGCCCGTGTTGTGACTACCCCAATCCCGCCTTCCAAAGGCCAGGGGCTGGAAACTCGCACCAAAGGCGTAAATCCCTAAGTTGGGAAGGCATTGCCTTTATAAAAGTAAAAAAACAACAGAGTACGCAACAGGAAGTAAACACTAAGTAAAGATGAATACAAAAGAGTGTGTTGGAAAGTAAATGGGCTAGTATAAAAACCCAAATGAACAACATATACAAGTAAAAAGGGACAAACATCTGAAAGTAAAGAGAAGCTTCCAAATCATCCTCCGGGGATTCCTACCTAAAGGGTAGGTACAGATGGACACCTCAGCACTCACGTCCGTCAGTCTCTTCCATGTACCGACTCGTCGCAAGGTCCACCTCCGGGTACTGTCCAGTCGTGTTTCTCTCAGCCTCTGTCAGCATTTTCCGTCGTCTGCATCCAACACAACGAGGTGTGGGCATAGCCCGTGCAGGAGTGAGTATAACGATACTCAGTAGGGACCCCGAGACCTGCAAAGTCTCACAATATCCACTATGGATAAACAAAAGAAGAAAGATACAGTCATGAACTATAAACCAACCCTATTTAGGTATATGACCATACATATACCTAAGTTACCAATCTCAGTCCGGATCCAACTCTCGAGCCCAAGAACAAACCAAATTTCACAAAGGAAGTAAAGTCAATCACCACGGTGATAATGGTTGAAAGACATGACTCAGCTCACACAGGTATACCACAATAGTAGAGAGATATAGATGATCATATGTAGCCACTGGATCATCTAAGATGTAGAACCCACACATGATACAGGGCCAGCTAAGATGTCGGACCCACATAGGATACAAGACCAGTTATCTCGTCAGAGCTGTCGGACCCACACAGGATACAGGACCAACTATTCTGTCGGACCCACACAGGATACAGGACCAACTATTTTGTTGGACCCACACAGGATATAGGAACAGAATTCAGAACTGTCGAACCCACATAGGATTCTGGTACATTAGTCGTCGTCGTCGAACCCATGGAGGATTCCAATACAGTAGTCATCTCTGTCGAATCCACACAGGATTCCGGTACAAAAGTCGACGCAGTCACAGCCAGCTCTAGGGTTCCCACACACACCATGCTCGATTCTGAGAGGGTCTGCTCCATGAGAAAAGGGTTCAATACATTAACTATCAGGAATTCCGGAGATGATGTATGCCGAAGTTCTATCTCATCAAAAGAAACCAAACGTGACAGACGACATGTCAATCGGACGCCTGGTCTGAGAGTTATTGGCTTTTCCGTTCCAGGGGCCCGGTTGGATTTAGCCTTGATCCAAACCCAGCTTTTTTCCAAAGTCGTCCAATACTCACTTAGAGTATCACAAAATGACCGCCTCTTCACAAGGGTCTCAGTGTCACAGACAGTGCATCGTTCTGATGCACAGTCTTGAAGATATTCGCATTTAAGCGAAGTCAGGCCCGGCCTGTCAAGCCCAGTGGGTTGTGGCAAGTCGGCCCAACCCGATTCGAAGGGACCGACCCGGTTGGGGGGTCGGCCCGGCCCGGTGGGGTGCGGCCCACCCTCGGACCCGGCCCGCGTTGCGGGCCATTCTGGTTCGCCCGGAGGCACCGAGCAGTGCCGCCTCTCCCTGCCCAGCCAGCGGAAGCTTTCCGGTTCTATCTGGTGCGAGCGGCCCACACAGCGGGCCGCTGTTCCTCCCACACGGCGCCAAGCGGCGCCGCGGTTTCCTTCAGCCTAACCGGCAAGCAGCCAGCCGGTTCGCCCACCGACCGACACGCAGAATGTGGGCCGCAGTCTTCTCCGCAGCACGACACCAAGCGGTGTCACGGTCCTCCAGTCCAGCCGACAGGCGGCCGTCCAGTTTGGTTCGTTCAAGTGGCCCGTGGATGCGGGTCGCGGTTTCCTCCACGCGGTCGGTGCGACGGCTCCAGACCTCCACTGTCGTGGCCTGGCCGGGCCGCGGCCTTCAGTTGTCGCCGCCTTCAGTCGCCACCACCTCTTGGTCGTGTCCTCTTCCTCTAGTGTGGTGCAACGTCACCACACCCTACTAGCTCCGCCTCCATTTTTAACGCAAACTAGAATCAATGGAGGGTTGTCGGGTCATGTTCGTTCAGCCTGCACCCTCCGTGTTAGGTGATACAAAAGGCCAAAGACGAACCATAGCGTTCATCATGAATGAGGGTATAATTTTATTCAATTAAAATTATAAAAAAATTCCTACCTTGATTCGAAGTTCGTTCGTTGACGACGGCGTCGATTCGTTGACTTCGGGGTGCGTCTGAGGAGGAAGTGTCGTTGTTGGCGACATTCTTTGCGGGTGGAGTCTTCTCCCTTGACGCGGAGGAAGAGGAAGGATGATGGGCATTCCTCATGGGCGTCGTCTCATGTTCTTGCCCCAGTTTGAGAATTTTTAAGGAGTTGCTTCACGTTCTTCGAGACATGGAGCGTTCTTCATCGAGAGAATAATATTCCACCAAGAGTTTCTCCCAAATCCTTCTCAAAGTTCCACCACCCAACTAAAATAATAGGCTCTCCTATTATTTTATTATTGAAATGCTTTTCAAAATTCAAAATCTAGAATTAAATTAATTGAATAAGTTAAATTCATTAATTAGTTGGTTGGCATACTAAATAAGAGGGGGAAGGTGGAGAGTTCACCCTAAATAAAAGAATGGTGGTGGCCTCATTAATTCAAAGGGGAGTCCAAGAGTTTCAAAGGGGGGTTTAAAGGGGAGTTAAAGGGTTCGGTGCTCGTGTGGGCCCTGCCATAGAATATCCTCCCATGGGAGGTTATGTAGGGGTAGGTCTTACCGCCAACTTCCCATTGGAGAAAACAACCACCACCCAAATACTTTATCCTCCTTTAAATAAAAATGTGTTACACACACATTTTTATTTAATCTTTAATTTTTAATTAGAACCCCCAATTTGTAACTTCCACTCTCAACCAAACGAAACTGCAGTAGAGGTGTCATTAAGTGAATACTGGCACTGTGAGTTCATCGGTGTCCTCGGATTTCAATTTCGAGCACCGGTTCAGAAAATAGAAAAACCCGCACGTACGTTTACTGAACGTACCCCAACAAAACTTCAAAAATTTATTCTGGGCACACTGGTCCTCAGAGTCAGGCGCCGTCAGAAACGGCGGACTCGTAAAATTCCAAATAATTTAAGAAAAAAATTCCTTGAAATTTTTGGGCCTTTACATTACCCCCACCTTAGGGTTTTACGTCCCCGTAATGCTACAACACACACTAGGGAATCAAATGGGGGTACTGAGAACGCATCTAAGCCTGCCGCTCCCATGTACACTCCTAGAGGTTCCCGTGCTGCCAGCAAACGTGCACCAGAAGAATCAACCATCCACGCAGAACCCACTCCTGTCGATCCTCAATCTCCACTGGAACCCCCGTGAAAGTCACCCCATCATCGACGTCCTACTCCCCATGATTGATGATGTGGGACGGGTCATGAACATATCTCCTCAGCTGAGATACATGGAAGATGTCGTGCACCCGATGCAATTGAGGTGGAAGGGCTAGGCGGTAAGCCACCTCACCTACTTTGTTGAGAACCTGGAACGGACTGATAAAATGCGGAGATAACTTGCCGCATCGGCCAAATCTCCGTAGACCTCATCGAGGTGATACCCGTAGGAAGACGTGGTCACCATCCTCAAACTCTAGTGGTATTTGTATCCTATAATCATAGGAATTATGTTTACTTTGTGCAGTCTTCATCCACTCATGGATGATCTACACCTTCTCCATCGTTTCCTGCACCATCGCTGGTCCTACAAGTGCTGACTCCCCTGGGTCAGTCCAGCACAGAGGTGATCTGCAAGATCGAATGTACAGTGCCTAGTAAGGGTCTATCTCGATGGTGGATTGGTATCTGTTATTGTACGTAAACTCCACCTAGGGTAAGTGATCCTGCCAACTGCGACCAAAGTTGAGGACACATGCACGGAGCAAATCCTTGAGTGTCTGAATGGTCCTCTCAGTCTGACCATCCATCTGATGATGGAAGGTGGTGCTCAAGTGAAGATGCATCCAAAAATCCTCATGTTACCCCTTTCATATCTAGGAAGTGAAGCAAGCATCTTGATCGGATATGATAGTCGATGGCACACCATGAAGCCATAAGATCTCTTGAACATAGAGGCATCCAAAGATCTATACTGAGCCATGCTCTCTGATCGGTAGGAAGGGGGCCGACTTGGTGAGTCGGTCTATGATCACCCAGATAGAGTCATGTCCTATGGATGTACGTGGAAGTCCCGTCACAAAATCCATGGATATCATGTCCAACTTCTACTCTATAACCTCTAAGGGATATACCAATCCTGCTGGTACCTAGTGTTATGCCTTCACTTGCTGATAATTGAGGCACCGATAGACAAACTCGGCTACTGCTTTCTTCATACCTGTCCTCCAGTGCTGTCATCTGAGATCTTGATACATCTTCGCCACTCCTGGATGTACCTCTAGAGGGGACGTGTGGAACTCCATCAACACCTCCTCATGTAGTGCAACTGGTACCATGGTACAGCCTCCGAATGGGATGATGTGCTCCCCACCTTCATAAAATCCAGCAGGTTCCTGCCCTGAGGATATCTAAGCACGTTACACCTCACAGTCAATGTTCCCATGCTGTGAATCTATGACTCACTAAAGAAGTGGAGGAGTGACTGTGAGAGACTGCAGAAAGGCTTTTCCATCTCTATCCATAAAGGATATCTACAATGTGGCCCGCTGCTCTGTCGCCTCTCCTAGCAGTTGAATGTCTGATCTCCTGCTCAGAGAATCTGCTACAACATTCCCCTTCCCAGGAGTATAAAATATCTCGAAGTCATAGTCCTGGAAGAACTCAATCCATCGCCACTATCTCAGGTTCTGGTCCTTCTGCGATAAGATATACCTGAGACTATGGTGGTCAGAGTAGACTGTAAAATGCCCACCCATCTGATAATTTCGCCACATCTTCAAGGTGAAGACCACTGCTGCTAACTCGAGGTCATGGGTAGAGTAGTTCTGCTCGTGTTGTCTCAGCTGCCGTGAACAATATGCGATCGCTACTCGCTCCTGCAACAGGATACACCCGAGTATGGTCTTTGATGTGTCGCATTAAACTACATACCCTACGCCCTCCTCTAGTAGCCTCAATATGGGTGCACTGGTCAACCTCTACCTCAGCTCCTAAAAGCTCTACCAAAATATCTCTGCCCACACGAAGGGTTTCCCCTTCTTTGTCAATGCTGAGAGTGGTGCTGCAACTTTGGAGAAGTCTGGCACAAATCTCCAATAGTACTCAGCCATTCCCTGGAAACTTCGCACCTCCATCACACTCCTGGGTGGCTCCCAAGAAAGTACTTCCTCGATAATCGCTGGATCCACTGCAACTCCATCCACTGAGATGACGTGTCCCAAGAAGTGAACCTCTCGAATCCCAAACTGTAACTTCGAGAGTTTACCATAAATCTAGTGCTCTCGGAGTGTATCTAGTAATACCCACAAATGGTAGTCATGATCCTCCTCAGTAGTCGAGTAAATCAGTATGTCATCGATGAAGACTATGACAAAGCGATCGAGGTAAGGCTATAAGATCCTATTCATGAGACTCATGAACACTGCTAGAGTATTGTTTATGCCGAAGGTCATAACCAAAAACTCATAGTTTCCATACTTACACCTGATGTTTGTCTTCTACACAGCCTCGTCTCGAACTCTGAGCTGGTGATAGCTTGACCTAAGGTCTATCTTCAAGAACCATCGTTCTCCCTTGAGCTGATTAAAGAGGTCATAAATCCTTGAGAGTGGGTACTTGTTCTTAATAGTCACCTGAATTAGGAGACAGTAGTCGACACAAAGTCACAATCTCCCATCCGCCTTCGTGGAGAACAAAATCGGAGATGCCCAGGGTGAAACACTGGGTTGGAAAAATCTTTTCTCCTACAAGTCCTCCAGCTATACATGTAGCTCACGAAGCTCGGTGGGAGCCGTCCGATATACTGGAGTAGATATTGGTGTTGTCCCGGGTACAGGTCAATGTAAAATTCTACCTCTTTGCGAGGAGGTAGTACTAGAACATCATCAATAAAAAAAATTTTGTACTGATCCACCACAACAGAAAAACTCGTACTCTGCACATCAACTGCTCCGAGGATGAGACTAGACAACTGATGTGTGATTGGATACCCCCTCCTCTTCGTAAGTCCATCATGCGCTGCAAAGGCTCCCTTCTCACCGGTGAAGGTGAACTTGGTCCCATCTGTGTGGACACACTGCACTTTGCACCAAATACAGTCAATCTGAGCATGGACTGTAGATAACCAGTCCGTACCCAAGATAATGTTGTAAGGCCTCAATGCCGCTACAAGAATATCTCAGTCGAAGCTCTTTCTTCCTTGAGTAAGATCACACTATCGGCACCAGTGCATAATCGTCTTGTCTGCTCCTGTAGGAGTCTCTATCTGTAAGGATCGAGCCAACAGATCAGCCGGAATCTCTGAGCTCCGAACAAGGGCAGCGGCAATAAAATAATGACTTGCACCTGTGTCTATAAGTACTGCATCAAGGGTGGAGTAGACACAGATAGTACGTAGAATCATCTCAGGTGCGTCGTGGTCATAGTACTTGACTGCTTGGAGTTGAGCCCACCTTTGTCCGCCAACTCCCTGTGGTCGGGGTGGACCTCTTGGTGGTGGTGGTGGTAGAGCCTCAAAACGACATCCACCACCCGCTGCTCAGCCAGCTCCCCTTCCACGTCCGCCAGCTCCCTGCGGACCACCACAGTCAAACCTCTACCTCTTCCTGGGAGGTCCCTCTACTATATGCTGCTCATATTTATGGTGGGTCGGGCAGTCATGAGCCATGTGGCCCTGCCCACCACATGCATATAACTACCTACTCCTCGTATTGTCGACTCTGTCTCGTGTGCCCCGCACAACCGAACATGTATCCTGGGATCACCCACCTAATGTCCTGGTCCACTTCGACCTCGGCGACATCTGTTTATGGCTGGCTGCAGAAGACTCTGCTATGTGTCACCCTGTGGTGGGTCTCGCTACTGATGACTGCTCAGCGAGAAAGCTCTCTACTATAAGTACTCGCTCCAGTACCCCATCCTGCTTCAGAATGCTGAGGGGAATCATCGAAGCCCTCACCTCATGCCTGAGTCCCTGCTCAATGTTCTGGGCCCTGAATAACAGGTCTCGTAAAATATATGTGGAGTAGTTCGAGAGTTCAGTGATCCTCGCTGATTACTGAGCTACTGTCATGCTGCCCTACTGCAGATATAGTAACCCCTGAATCTGCACCGTACGAAGGGTGGCTTGAAAAAACTCTGCACGGAACAGGCTCTCGAAGTCTGCCCAGAGTAGTGATGCATCATCATGCACCTGGAGCATCAGACTCTACCATATACCTACTACTGCATGTAGGAGACTCGTTGCAGGGATCACCATAAGGTCGGCTGGTGTCCCTACCAATTTGAAAACTCTCACGACAGCCTCCATCCAATCCTCAGCTGCATGTGGGTCCATCTCTCCCTAGAACTTAGGTGGCCTTTGTCATTGGAACTCGTGCAACGCACTCAGGCAGTGTGCACTCTCTACTGCTGGGGCTAGTGGTATCGGTGGCGCAGCGGGTAGTGCTACCACTGGTGCCTCATTTGTGATGGGGCCTTACATCGAGGCCTCGTCACTCAGTGGGCTATCATCTCGTATGTAACTCGGAACCCTAGTCGGTTGCCTTCATGGGGCCATCTTTAAAAGTAACAGGTGTACCACGGTCAAAATAGTATACCTAGTGATCTGACACAAATTAATCACAAAGAAAACTTTTTCAAAGGAAACACACATACAATCAGTGTTTTCATGCACTGAGTTGGCAATCAGAAGTCAGAGTCCTAGTGTATGGATACGTCGGCCGCCACACCAACATCGGTTTCCCTAAACTGATAACCACACCCAAAACACTTAACACTATTGATGTTAAAAGAAACATAGTCCATGTTCTGCAGTATAACTGGCCACGTTTGATACCAATTTGTCACGAACCATCCTCGGGGCCCATTCTGTGACTACCCCAAGCCCGCCTTCCAAAGGCCAGGGGCTGGTGACTAGCACCAAAGGCGTAAATCCCTAAGCTGGGAAGGAATTGCATTTATAAAAGTAAACAAACACAATAGAGTATGCAACATGAAGTAAACACTAAGTAAAGATGAATACAAAAGATTTTGTTGGAAAGTAAATGGTCCAGTAAACAAAGCCAACTGAACAACAAGTACAATTAAAAAGGGCCAAACAGCTGATTGTAAAGAGAAGCTCCTGGATCATCCTCTGGGGATTCCAACCTGAAGGTTAGGTACAGATGTCCACCTCAGTACTCACTTCTGTCAGTCTCCTCCGTGTTCTGACTCGTCTCAAGGTCCACCTCTAGGTACCGTTCAGTCGTGGTGCTCTCAGCCTCCATCAGCGATGTCCATCATCTTCATCCGACACAACGAGGTGTGGGAATAGCCCATGCAAGGGTGAGTATAATGATACTCAGTAGGGACCCCGAGACCCACAATCTCTCACAATATTTACTAAGGATAAACAAAAGAAGAAATATACAATCACAAAGTATCAAACAACCCTACCTAGGTATGTGCCAATACATATACCTAAGTTACCAATCTCAGTCTGACTCCAACTCTCAAGCCCTAGCACAAACCAAATTCCACAAAGGAAGTAAAGTCAATCACCACAGTGATAATGGTTGAAAGACATAACTCAGCTCACATAGGTATGCTACAATAGTAGAGAGATATAGATGATCAGATATAGCCACTGGATCATCTATGTTGTCAGACCCACACAGGATATAGGACCAGCAAAGCTGTTGGATCCACATAGTATACAGGACCAGCTATCTCGTCTAATCTATCGAACCCACACAGGATACAGGACCTGCTATTCTGTCGGACCCACAAAGGATACAGGAATAGAAGTAAGAACTGTCGAACCCACACAGGATTCCGGTACAGTACTCATCGTCATCAAACCCATAGAGGATTCCAGTATAGTATTCTTCGTTGTCGAACCCACACAGGATTCAGGTACAGAAGTCGACACAGTCGCAGCCAGCTCTAGGTTTCCCACACATAGCACACTCGATTCTAGGAGGGTACGCTCCTCGAGTAAAGGGGTTGATACATCAACTATCAAGAAGTCCTAAGATGATGTATCCAGAAGTTTCGTCTCATCAAAAGAAACCCAACATGGTAGATGGCACGTCAATCGAACGCTCGGCCTGAGAGTTATTGGCTTTTCTGTTCCAAGGGCCCTATTGGATTTACGCTCGATCCAAACCTGGCCGTTTTACAAAGTCTTCCAAAACTCAATTAGAGTATCGCAAAAGAACTGACTCATTGGAAGGGTCCTATTGCCGCAGACGGCGCGTCGTTCGGACGCTCAATCTTGAAGATATTCCCATTTAAGCGAAATCTGGCCCGGCCCATCAAGTCCAATGGGCTGTGGCGGGTCGGCCCAACCCGACTCGGTGGGTCCGACCTGGATGAGGGTCATCCCGGCCCGATGGAGCGCGGCCCACCTGTGGACCCAGCCTGGTGGGTTCGACCCGGTTGGGTGGTCGGCCCGGCCCAGTGGGCGCGGCCCGCCCGCTGACCTGGCCCGCATTGTGGGCCGGTCCGGTTCACCCTACGGCACCAAGCTTTGCCACCTCTCCCTTCTCGGCTGGCCAAAGCCGGCCGGTTCTGTCCAGCACGAGCGGCCCGCACAACGAGCCGCTATTCATCCCATGTTGTGCCAAGCGGCGCCGCGGTTTCCTTCAGCCTGACCGGCAGGCGGCCGATCGGTTCGCCCGCTGTGCGGCCCGCGGATTGCAGGTCGTTGTCTTCTCCGCAGCGCGTCACCAAGCGGTGTCGCGGTCCTCCAGCCCGGCCGGCAAGCAGCCGGCTGATGTAGTTCATCCGAGATGCCCGCGGATGCGGGCCACAGTTTCCTCCACACGGCCGGCATGACGGTGCTGGTCCTCCACCACTGCGGCCCGGCCTGGCCATGGACTTCGGTTGCCACCGCCTTCGGTCGCCGCCACCTCAGGGTTGTGGCATCTTCCTCCAGCGCAGTGCAACAGCACAGCACCCTACCGGATCCACCTCCATTTTCAACGCAAACAATAATAAACGGAGGGTCATCCGGCAGTGTTCGTTCGGCCCGCTCCCTCTACGTTAGGCGATACAAAAGGCCAAAGAAGAACCATTGCATTCATTATGAATGAGGGTATAATTTTATTCAATTAAAATTATACAAAACACCCTACCGTGATTCGAAGTTCATTTTTTTGATGACGGTGTCGATTCATTGACATCAGGGTGCGTCCAAGGAGGAAGCGTCATTGTTGGCAACGTTCTTCGCGGGCGGCGTCTTCTCCCTTGATGCGGAGGAATATGAAGGATGAAAAGTGTCCATCAGGGGAGTCGCCTCACGTTCTTGCCCCAGTTTAACAAGGTAGAAGGAGTTTCTTCATTTTCCTTGAGACGTGGATCATTCTTCATTGGAGAACGGTGTTCTTCGTCAAGAGAATAATATTCCACCACGAGTTTCTCCCAAATCCTTCTCAAAGTTCCACCACCCAACTAAAATAATAGGCTCTCCTATTATTTTATTATTGATAAGCTTTTCAAAATTCAAAATCTAGAATTAAATTAATTGAATAATTTCAATTCATTAATTAGTTGGTTGGAATAATAAATGAGAGGGGGAAGGTGCAGAGTTCACCCTAAATAAATGAAGTGTGGTGGCCCCATTAATTCAAAGGGGGTCCAAGAGTTTCAAAGTGGGTTTAAATGGGGAGTTAAAGGGTAAGGTTCTCGTGTGGGCCCCACCACTCAATATCCTTCCATGGGAGGTTATGTGGGGGTGGGACCCACCTCCAACTTCCCATTGGAGAAAACAACCACCACCCAAATACTTTATCCGCCTTCAAATAAAATTTTGTAACACACACATTTTTATTTAATCTTTAATTTTTAATTAGAAACCCCAATTTATAACTTCCACTCTCAACCAAACGCAACTACGGTAGAGGTCTCCTTAAGCGAATACCAGCGTTGTGAGTTCATCGGTGTCCTCGGATTTCAATTTCGAGCACCGGTTCAAAAGATAGAAAAACTCACACGTACTTTTACTGAACGTACCCGAATAAAACTTCATAAATTTATTTCGGGCACACCGGGCCTCGGAATCAGGCGCTGTCAGAAACTGTGGACTCGTAAAATTCCAAAGAATTTATGAAAAAAAATTCCTTGAAATTTTTGGTTCTATAAATTATAAACATGAAATTGTTTATTGAAAATACTAATAATACTCTTTAAAACATTATAAAAGAGGTTTTAACATGTTTTAAGTATGAGAAACCCCAGGTAAGTGAATTCTTAAACCAATTTCCATTCTTTTAGTTAACATTATACTTCATTAATTTTGTGGTTTTAAGATCATTTATGTAAATAATTATTTACTTTATTATGTTTTATTATTTTTATTTAGAGTGTATACACATATTAATTTCGTTATATCGAGTCTCTTATCAATTATACATTATTTGTAACGGACTTTTCTTATGAAATTCTCTTTTAAACCTCTGGTTTTAATAAAATGAAAAGAAATGTTTTCATAAAATTATTCATGTTGTGTGATTATGTCCTAGTTCATGGGAATTTTTTATGATTTAGTGTAGGACCTATATCTCCATTTAATTCATTGGTTATGTTTAATTTGGATTTCGACCATTTGGTTACTCCTTGTGTAGCTATGATGGTTACATCATAAGGTAGCCATGAGGGTTAAATTTTTAAGGTAGTCATGTGGGTTACAAATAATAAGGAAACATAAAGGGTTAAAATATAAGTAAATAATTCCCCGATATACCTTTATGGTTCTATTTATGTACAATAATTTTTTTGGAATCTTCTGGAAATATCAAGTTTTATGAAGTAAG
This sequence comes from Viscum album, assembly GCA_963277665.1. Classification (NCBI taxonomy): domain Eukaryota; kingdom Viridiplantae; phylum Streptophyta; class Magnoliopsida; order Santalales; family Viscaceae; genus Viscum; species Viscum album. The sequence continues at coordinate 1,529,415,835 of OY728146.1, read as the reverse complement.
TATATATGAGAGACAAGTCTATCTTTTTGAAAATGATTTCATACGGTTACAAGTATTCATAGACTAATGATTTATTTTCTTCTTTTTATATCCCTTACTCATCTTTTTGTGCTCATACCAAGTTTTTAAATGATTATCACCGGTTATAATGATGTGTAAGACAAATAAAGAATCCAACTTAGATTTTATAAAGATATTTCAATGAAATATTGTTTTATTTGAAATGTTTTACATTTTAGAAGAAATGGATATTGTTTTTATAGTATTTTCTATATATGAATGTGGAATGTTATGTATGTATTATATTCCAATTATTTAAAAATATAAATTGGAAATGATCCTCAATATTAAGTGAAGTTAGTTCTTGATTAAAATTCAATTATATATAATGTAATAAGGATGGGTCCTTATAAGATATGTATGCATCTAAATTCAAGAATTAGAGGGTATATGACCAAAATATTCCAATCATAGTTAATGTAATGATCTATGCATTATATACACTATAACTTCTACTAATATATACTAGAATGATCCATTTTTTATTTTCCCTATTTTTAATGATCAAAAGATCTCCTTGATCGATAAATATTGATGAAGTCTTCTTCCAGTTATGATGAAATTCTCACCCAAATATTTTAATGATGTGTGATCTTTCTTATCAAAGATAACTTCTTGTTGAACAATAATGTTTCTAGAATGGAGTCTTATAACATCATCCTTAATGTGGACCATCTATAAGAAGTCTATTCCTAGAAATAATTATACTATTATTGATTGGTTTTTTATATTTATCGACTAGGGTTTTGTTTATCGGGAGAGTGGGGCCTTCAAGAGATATGAGAGTGGATTTTTTCTTTAAATTTTAAACCAATTACATATCTATTGAATATTTTTTCCTATGTAAAGAAGAATCATCATAGTATCATCTAAAAATATTCATAGAAATATATAAAATAATATTCCTGAGGAAGTACATGGAATACCTCCCCATTATGACCAACAAGTCTAGGATATAGTCAAAAGTTATCCTAAAAATAAATTATATTAAAAATACATAATAAAATTCAAGGGTTTCAAGAGGTTCTTACAAAAATGGTAATGCATCACACCATACATATATGCATCCACCACTGGAACACAATAGTCTAGGATCCTAAAGAACCACATCATATCCACTTCCATTCTCACCTTCTTTGAAAAAACCTGAGCCATATGGTTGTCCTCCCTATATTCATGTGAGATTATCGAATTGATTTGTGTAGTATTGTTGAGGCAGTCAACCAAGTGAGGTAGGATTCTCCAAGGTACATTCCTTGTTCTCATTTTCAAGGCCTTCATAATAGTTCTATACTCATATTAAATCCATAATCATTTCCAATTATATTGGATATCATATCCAATTGCGTACACCATATCCTATAATTTAGCTTCTTAAGACAACACACTTTTAATGTAATGGTAAAATCATCCTTTAATGAAAATATGGTGTCTGCAGAAGACACCTCCACAACCTAAGGGACCAGACATTCTAGAGGTTACCCCATCAATATTGAACATAATCCATGGACTGATTAGAGGAATCCAGTGAATGAATTGGATCATTATGGGATACTTTTTTGACATGTAAAAAAAAATATGAGAATATTTAGGTCATGCAATGTATTTTTCATATCTTTTATTTGTATCATGGATGTCGCATAGACCTCCTTGGGTGGATCCATCATTCCCATGTGAAAAATGGTTTGTTTACCATAAAATATTTGATCCTTTTGATCACTCCATATTGTTGAAAGAATATATCTAATAGCTTCCTATAATAGGTTTCGAATATTTACACTATAGTCAACAGTATAAATATTATCCATGACCCCATTGAGTGATATGATTCTGTCAATTCTTCATCCAAATAGAAAGATGATGTAGTCCCATAATTCATGGGAAAAATCACATGCCATGAATATATGGTTTGTGTCTTCTTCTTCTCAGAAACACATAGTACGATTATAGGAATGATGATAATAATACTTTTTTATTTGATCCTATGTGGGAAGTCGGTGATTCTATATCTTTCATAGTATGATATAACTATAAGTTTGAATAATTAAATAATTGAATTTAATTATCCAATGTGGTGTCCTATTGTAAGAACCATATTATAGCTTATAGAACATGTTTTCATTGAAATGTAAATGCTAGTTGTGATTCCTTATTATAGTTTCACCGTACATTAAACTGTACCTATGATGTTCCAGAGTAGTTTAGGTTAGAATGAGGCTATCAATGTTGGAAATTTTTAAAATGAAATTAGAAATGGATAGGTTTTAATACTTTAGGTTAATGCTAATATTATTCTATAGTGAACTGGAAATCATGTTAGTAGTCCATACATTAAGGTTGGAGTCCTTACTCACAATCCATTTTCTATAATAGATGATTTTTTGAAGGGGTGTTTAATGGATTCCCAAAAAAGGATGAGAGATAATATTTATAGACACTGAGGAGTCTTCCTTTAAAATGTGCTGATAATAATTGTGATTAAACATCACAATAAATCACGATCTATATGAATTTCCAAAAAAGTCCTACATTGAGGATTTTGAGATCCTTAATTCAACTTTATGGGTTTAACGCACTTCTTCCATACAACAATGATAAGATTATTTTCATAGATTGGAGGAGTACATATGAATTTTTTAATCATCCCTTTAATATCATTTATTATGCTTCATGACCACTTATTAAGTGGGAAAGAATACAAAAAAGTTAGAAGTGGTCACAGTGTTAACTAGACATAATCTTGTAGTAGTAGACATGGTTTTTACTTTCCACCAAGACATTTGATATACAATTGTTGAGTGTATTTCTTATAAATATTATCATTTCATATTTCCCAAAATTAAAGGGACACCAAGGTAACTATATTTGGTGAATCCTCTCTTATATCCAAGACTTTTAGTAATCCTGTTTTTCATACCAATCAAAAAAAATCACAAAAGACAAAGGAGGATTTATCACAAAATTTTGGCCACCCATAAACATCCTCAAAATGTGCAAAGATGGAATTAATAGAGGATATATTATTTTTCCAATCATGTCTATGAAAATGAATATCATTTTTATCCAGTATGTTTGAGGGGAGATAATAATTTCTAATAGCTTTGATTTTTTTGTATAAATCAATTTGATCTAGATCATTGATACATATGCTCATGATGTCTTAAGAAATTTAAATGAGACGTCCAAAAGTGGGTAACTTTATCTCACACCAATGGTGCACTGAAATTATCCTCTGGTAGCTCTATTTATTAGAATGGATATACTAGAGTAATTGATAATGATTCTAGCATGATTTTTAAACATATTTGAGAATACATACCTTCTGATAAAATCAAAGAGAATACTGAATCTCAATGTATCAAAGGATTTGGATATGTCATTATTGAGATAAAATTTACCATCTTTTATTTTAATTCACACTATATTTAATCCTTCTGAAGTTGTGAAAAGGAAATTATGAATAATCTATATAGGGACAAATCCAAATTCATTCATGGTTATATGTCTATTAACAAGTCACCCCTTCTTTTTCATAAGGATATTACTAATGATCTTTGGAATCTTTTTTCTAATGGAAAATTTCCTGAATTTTTTGATATCAAGTGTGTTCTCTTTATTGAGTATTAAGGAAATGAAGCTTAAATTTATCCCCTAAGTCATGGAGGAATGAGTAAAGAATTATTTTAATTCTTTATTTACACCATCCTAAAATATATCCCAATAAAATATGAAAAAATTGTTAATGAATCCATATGTGTTAGGAGTAAATTCCATGAAAATAGATAAAAGGACTTCATTTATTTCCTCCATAGATGAATCCATTATAATCTCTTGATTATGGTTCTCCTCAATGCACAGAATGATATTATCAACAATTTTTTGTATGTTTAACATTCCAGTATTATAGAATATTTCATTAAGGTTCTCCACAATGTAATAAGATATATCACTTGAAAAGGTGTATAGATTTCCAATTATACTAATTTTTTTGTTCTCCACTCTGGCCCTTTTCTCTCTATCCAATATAAGAAAGAACGTTGAGTTCTAATCCCAATCCATTATCCATTTGAAATTCAACTAAACTTTATGCATCCTTTCTATGGTTATTAAAATATCATCCTACCTATTATGGGATTATATAACAACCCTATGCGATAAATTCTTGTGTTTATTAATAATATGGTTGTGAGAAATACATTCCTAAACAGCTATAATTTCCAAATAATTCTTCGAAGATGATTTTTTACTCCACTGTCTAAGAAACTTCTTGGTATAATTATTTTTTCTAGCTAGCCTTTGGAAAGGTATTCCAATATGTCCAAATTTCCAAGCTTCTAGAAGAACTTCCGTACATCCATGAATCATAAGCCACACATTATTAAAATGAAATGGTATAGGTGTAGACCTTTCTATATGTGTAGATAATTCCATAATGATTGGTTTTTGTTTATAATGATGTTTAGGGAGTGTTAATTTTGAGAATAAATTTGCAGTACACCTATAATCCATTTCAAAATATATTCAATCAATGTTAAAAAATTCAATACATTCAACGTTTATCTACTCTATGTAAAGTCATCTCCTGCAATTGGAATTTCAATAATATTTCATTGATCAATTCAAGAGGAAAACTCAAGATAATAAATGTTTTTAAAGTTATATCTAGTATTTAATTATGGATTAAAAAATTTATTGATATCCCCAAGGATCACACATTTATGACTCATAATTATATAAATTCTCTCAATTTCTTTTCATGAATCGCTCTTCCTGAAGAATTATGAAGATAGATAAAAAAATGAGATTGATAAATGAAAACCTATGATGTTACAAGAGATTGAAATGATTTTAGGCCTTTTACTAGTATCATTAATTGGAAGTCTTTCATGCTGTAAAACCCATAGAATATCCTTCTTGGATTCATGCATATTTTCTGAGAAAAATATAACTTAAAGGCTTTCAAGTTATGAATGATTAGATATGGTTCAACAATTCTCACAAGAATTTGTTTATAAGAATTAATAAAGTGTCTAGGGGATTTGGTCATTAGGTAATTACCTATTCATTGACAGTTATAATAATATATCTCCATTGCTTAAGGTTTTTCCCATTTTCTAGGGGTTATCTTATTGTGTCACACTCATCTAGACATTTCCTCTTATCTACTTGTTTCTCTTTTTCTTCCAATTTTTTCTGCTACCATTTTAGTATCATTATTATTCCCATATATTATGTATACATGGATAGTGTCATTAGTTAAAGAAATATAAGGTGTCTCAAGTTCTTGTGGGTCTTCAATATCATAATATTAGAATAAAAGATACAAAGATGTGAACCTGTCTATAAACTGCTTAATTTCAACAAGCTTATCCATGAGCATTTTTTTGTAGTTGTTGAGGAAGGTATATATGAGAATCCTACCTCCGGTTTACAATGATTAGAGGGTTGAGACACAAAATTGGAATTCCCATCTAGTCAAACTGACTATTTTCTAGTAATCTCATCATGTTTTGGATTCTCAAAAATAGCCTCTTATGAAATATTTCCAGATGGGAATTCTTTTGGTATAGAATTGGGTGATTTTAGAATCATTGTTTTTTCATTGAACAGGGTACCTTTGGGTTACCATTTTCATTAATCACCTCATTATCATTATGAGAGTATTTTATAGAGAGTATGACTAGTTCGTTCTGTACAACCCCTTCATCAGAGGGTCTTCTAGTTTTGGCTACCTCCATGATTCAGGGGTTTTATTTTTTTAGTGATAGGGGGCCTTATCAGAGTTAGTTATCAACATCCCATTTGTATTCAACTTCCATGATGTTTCTTATAAATCAAGATTTTCCTTTTCTATGTCAGATTTTATCACCTCATCATTGAGATTATCCTATGAGATGTGAAAATTCATTTCCACAATTGCATTACCTTCCATGTTAATTTCATTAGGATCATATGTAGGAAAACATTCTTCATGAGAAATAATCATGTACACTCCATCTTGGGTAGAGAAAATTGTGGCCACTTTGGATTTGTAGGTCTCAGTATTCCCATTAGATGACAATTGTTCAAACTCACTATTATGTTCTACGATTCTGTCAACATTTTCATTCCCACTTGAGGTAGCAACCCTAATTTCTTTATTCTTAGAGGGCTTGATAGTATTCCTTTTCCTTTTCCTACATGAATTCATATCATTTATTTTCATATTAAAAAACAAAATTTTGTGTCTATTCTGTATTCATTCATTGAATTTACAAATAAGATTCATTGGTCACAAAATTTGGGCTTTTTTTATACTGGATATCAAGATGCATGTTTACAACTCTTGTTATGAGCACAACCTCCTAAACCAAAGTATAGGACATGGAATGTTACCAAAAAATTCCTACATATTTCCTAATCCTCATATTATCCATTTTCTTTTCCATCCTGATGTGGTTTCTAGTAGATGATTCTATATCCCTGATTATCCTTTGATTCCAATTAAGACAGTTAATACTACATATGTTGATCCATACCTAAGTGTAAGTTTTTATAACCATGTTTCGATTAAAATTATAGTCCCATTTTTGGATTCACATAAATAGAGGCTTTAAGAATATTAATCCCAAGCTCCAAAGAACACCTCTTATATTCATCATATGTGAAGACCATATGATAATATCTTTATCCCATTACTCTCATTTTCTTATAATAAAACCCACATACATATGAAATTTTTCAGGTAAGGTAATGAAAATTAAAATTCTCAAACCCTTTCATTCTAGGGCTCATGAAATTTTGGATTATTTTCATATACTAACCCTTTCCACATCCACATCCTTATTGGCCACCACATGCACAATTCTTCTTTTCCTGATGACCATTCCTGTTGGTGGAATGTCAAAATCCACAGAAGAAAATCAATAGATGATTTTACCACATTTGTAATGTTATTATATGAAACGAAATGAAGATTGGGATCTAAATATTTAAGTTAAGTTTATCCATGAGGAAAAATATCTTACTATTCTAGACATAATCAGATTGAATCTGATATACTGAGGCTCGCATTGGTTCCTCCTCAGTTCCAGATTCATGTGGTTTACAGTTTTCCCCTTTCACCTCTCGTTCCCCTTGACCTTCCATACCCTCCTCAATATAATTTCAACCTTAATATTAATTTTTCACACCATTAACATTAAGATATAATTTTTTTATATTGGATGTCCCCATATGAAACCTCAGTTTTGAAAGTGCATTAGGGATACCTTATAGGGTATGGTTCTATATGTAAGGATGTGACCTTAAACATTGCATATTCTATTCTTATTGAATTGGAATTTACATTTGAGTATATTCTCACATTAGGGTTTTATATAATTAGTAAAAACTCTTATAAAATAAACCCATACATTACAAGTGAAAAATTATACTCGGTATTCATTTTTTACATTGTAAAACACTCTAAAATATAACATGATTTCTTTTTATAAAAAATATTCAAAATTTTTACTTGATCTCATCCTTGTATATATTTCTCCTTAATCAATGTGGAAATTCTATAAATCATTTGATGAGGACAGAAATATTAGTATGGTACATAAAAACAATGAAATAAACCATTATTCTATGAATACTTATAAAACAATGAATGTGTTTTCATAAAGTTTTACTTTTCACCCAAAAAACATAATCTGTTTATCTTGCCGTAAGAAATTATATGTTTTATGTAAAACTCAATAGAAAATATAAATTATAAGATAAAATGTTGAATACTTTGGATATTGGTCTTACATTTACTATATCTCTCAAGGATATATATGGAGTATCCTTAGTGGTCGCATTTGAAATAACCAAGGTTGTATAATCCATTAATCTCTCATTAGAAATCCTACTGATTAACTCTGTCTCATTTCCCAAAGCATTGGATATCATTAGTTGATCAGATTAACTCAATTTATCAAGGAACAAACCATAATCATAAACAATTCCAAATACATATAACATATTAATGACATGTAAATCATTTAAAAAGTAAAATTAACTTATCCATATTGAAATCACATTCCATTTTTAGAAAGTCAGACATGCCTTATTGAAAAACATTACATGAAAATAAAATAGTAAAATTATAAAAGAAGCACTGAAATATTAAATATACAATATAGAGGGAAATTTCATTCATTCATTATATGTTAAAAACCATTCCTTTTGACTTTTGTAAGAATAGTTGAAATAGTAACTTTAAAAGATATTGTAAAATAAATTCCCTTACATAAAACCTGAAAAAATATACCATTTTGAAAAAATATGAGAGAAATTTGGAAATTATCATTTTAAAATAGTAATTTCCATATAAATATATTCAAAAATACTATTTTGAAATCATAGGTAATAATGATAATTATTGGGAGAATAAATCATGAAAACATTTAAAATATGTGTTAGTCAAAGTGTCCCTTATGAATATCATACCATTGACGTGAACATTAATCAAATGAATTTATTAATTGTTTCCATTGTAAATCCATGTTACAAAAGTTTAAATATAACATAATATAATCAAATTTATTTTCATAGATAACAATATTAGGAAATAATGAACAAATTGACATTTTAACCCAACAAATGGAAATTTTGTTATGAAATCTTTTACTTATTTGTAATCAGTAGAGTCATAACACACATTGTAATGACCCAATGTTTTTTAATGAAAATTACCTTCTCATATGTATTCCATAAAATCATATAATAATGAACTACTAAGTGATAATTGACCTTTAAACATAAGTTTGTCACTTCTATGTTTGGAATTTTGAAAATCTGGCATACACGGTTGTAATCAGTAAGTTATTTGGAGCCCGATAAGAAAAACTTAATTTTTGGTGAATAGTAACCTACCCTTATGATTAGTAACATACCCTTATGAATAGTGTTATACCCTAATGAATAGTAACCTCACCTATGATGGTATAAAAAAAATTCATGTTGAAATTACGACATACCCATATTTTAGAATAAGTTAATGATTGTTTTAAAACTGGTTTTTGATAATAAATTATTATTTTAATCAAATATTAAAATAATCATATTTAGAAAATTATTTTTGAAAAATGGACATCATTTTTGGATTCTAAACATAAAAAAATGGTTGGGGTAAACTTTTGGGATTTTTATGAAATACTTGAATTTTTTATGAATAGAGAAATACTGTAATTTACAAAATTAAGCTAAATAAGATAATTATGGAGTCATGTGTGATGTTCTGCTGATGTATGCCCACTTGGTTCGGGATTAAATTATTAAATTACTATTTTGGGTCATATAATACTCACTATTCCTTGTCTTGGGAGGAATTAATAAAAAAATGAATTTTTTATTAAGAAAACCCCTCTCTCCTCCACTATAAAAACCTCCCTTCACTCTCTCTTTTCTCCACTCCACTCAAGCTCCAAGAATTCTCTAAATTCTGCCCAAATATCTCCCCAAGATCCTTTCCCACGTCCAAGGCTTCATGTTCTTTCCAAAAGACAAAAATAAGATCCCCTAAGAGGAGTCTCAAAGAGAGGAGATCAAAGGGTAAGAACCCTCTTACGTTTTCAAGTGTTTTGTTTTCATCTCCTTCCTTTTCTTATACCCTCTTACACTTCCATTATACAAAAGGCATGAAAGTTCCAGATTCTCATATATTCTAGATTCTAATCATGTTTATGGATAATTTCAGGCATCATGCTTCCCCTCCTCTCCCTCACGATCTAGAATTAAAACATCGCCCGTGATGTGTCAAATTACCAACATCATGGATAATGTGTTTTCAAATTATTTTATCATTTTGTTTCTGGTCATGAAACAATTTATGTTATGGTTGAACCAGGTTATTATATATTTTATAAGTCCTATTAAAGGTTTTTTAATCCTAATACACTCATGATATAAAACAATAATACAAAACAAGTCAATTATGGGCAAAATCGTTAAAATTGATTCAAGTGTTTATTATTAATGATTAATGTAAAGGTTCTCTTTCACTCTAATTAACCAAATTAATTTTAACCATGTAACATAATGGATTTCCACTAATGTTATATAACTTCAATTTTGGACAATCACTTTCTTCTCACATTTCTTTTGAACCAAAATACAATTGAACCGATCATTAAAACAAATGAAACAAACGAACCCGAACAATGAAACTGAACCTTGTAATCAATAAAAATGGGTATAAATGAACTTAAAAAGGTTATACTGAATATGATACTTATAGATAAAATTCTTGAACTATTTATTAACAAACCTAATTTTACTATTCATGTCATTAATATCAAGTGGAGAACACCAACGGACCTAAGGTAAGGGATCCTCTCAATTTCACTCTTATTCAAGATTGTTAACTATGTTAGGACTTGTTGTGTGTAATTATTAATTATGGGGTATGATTTCACACCTACCCCATACTTCTCTCTTTATTTATAAGTGATGATAATTCCCTTCCCACTCTCACTAATCCCCCTTAAGTACTCCCGATACAATGTCGATAATTCGTAAGGAATTCTACTCGAACCTCCTTTATTCCTTCAGGTTGTCTTATCTACCTTTCTCCCAAAATGATGTTATCTTATCCTTTCATGTGAATACTCTAAATTTTGTGTACATGTTCCAAGTTTATTTATCAAGACTCTTTCTTCACTCTCTTTCGGGGATATACATGTTTTTCTCTCCTCATTACTTCTCGATAAGTGAACCCATTTTAAGGGAACTTTCTGAATTCTTTTCTTTTATCAAGTGTACTCTATACTCTATTTTAATCCACCTTTTTCTTTATAAAATCATCCTTTTATTATGAAAACCCTCCTGGTTTAATTCGGGTTTTATAAAAAATATTATGTCGCTTTTCGTTTAAAGAGATATTCGATGTTTTCTTAAACTGCACTAAAATGTTTTGACTCAATGATTCCTAAAAACTATTTTTACATGTTATCACTTTAGTTTCTTATCTCTTGTCATGATTTATGACTTTATACCTCATTAGTGTCTATTTATGATTTAATTCCTTTCTTTCATGTATTCTTTTATGTTATGTCCCTTTTTATTATGCTTCATGATGCGATTGTGTGCCCATTTCTTTCCTTGGGTACTCTTATGTTTATGTAAGATTAATTATGTGAGATTATTTATGTGGAAATAATATACATGAATAATCTTACATGGGTGTGCCCAGATAGTGCTCCAATGCATTGGATAAAGTTAATGTCTCATGAGAAGATTATGGGAAAACGGTCCGGGCGGTTAGCCTTGGCTTGTGATACTATGGGAAACGAGATTGGCGGTTACCCTTGACTCGTACTAAATTCATGTTTAAGGTTGCTTCCAAATCTCTATAAAACTATGCTTATACAATCTCATGCTTATATGATCCCATGATTATTTTATTCCATGTTTTTATGATCCAGTGTTTATATGTTATGATTTCATATGTTCCATGCTTCCAATATCATTATGTCAAGCCTCCTAACTCATGTTCTTAAAGTTTATTCTTTTGTTCATTCCCTTACTGGGCTTTCTAGCTCATCCCTTTGTTCATGTGTTCCCCAGGGTACCCTATACAGATGTAAGAGCTCAAATGAAGTTATAATCTATTTATGAAGATTAAATAAATAAGTTTTTTTAGCCCCATGTTTCATGTTTTATGTAACTAGTCTTCCAAGAAACCAGTCTTAATGATCCTTGGATTGTACTCTAATGGTTAATTATGCTTAAAAGTATTAAATGTTTTATGTAAAAGGCTTGGGTCTCTATAGTTGGTATCAAAGGATGGTCTAGTTATTTTTGGAGATTAGGAATAGATCACCTTAGTGAGAACCTTAAGGATGAGACTAAGTATTAGAAAACATTCCCAAATATGGGTGAGTATTGAGTAAGTGGTTTATCAAGAAAATAAATCCATGTCTGGATATGAGCAGGTAGAGGCGGCTCTGGCATAGATGTATCCTAGGGGTAAAACCCGAAAACACCTCTTTTATCTAGACTCGAATGGGAACTGGTGCACGACAATGGGCCTTGCTACACTCTTGGTTATGACACTACTGTGGGATATGCTTTGGTAGATTCAAACGCTTAGTATAAACCATTATTAGGGGAAAAAGACCATAAGAATATAAGTTAAGAAATAGATTGAGGATAACCTAGATATAAACCTAACGAATCACAAGTTAGGACATACTTCTTCTTTATAAGTTCATCCTTTTATGTTCAAAGTTTCCTTTTATGCTCAATAGCTAAGTATTCTGGTCCTCTAATTATATGTTCTTTATTTTAGTTAATGGCGGGAAATAGAAGAACACGTACCAACATCCAACGTGATAGGCAATGTGATGATTACCCTAATGATATGCTTGAGGTGATGGAATCGGGTGCTCAAAAATTCATGGTAGTACATGCTCAGCTGGATCACGTTTTGAATAATAACTTGAATCAGGTGGAACGTCCTCCTCCTCCAAGGAAATATAAAGTTGTCGTGGAATTCTTCATGCGACAAAGGCCTCCCATGTTTAGTGGATCTTCTGATCCCCTCCTCGTGGAAAAATGGATTAAATCCATTGAAAAGATATTCTCCGTCCTCCAGTGCTTGGAAGAAGAGAAGACGGTACTGGTGGTCTACCATTTTTATGGGGAAGCTGATCAGTGGTGGACACTGATCAAGAATACAAAGTCCCAAGAGAAAATCGATTCCATAGATTGGGAGGTATTCAAGAGGATTTTTTTCAACAAATTTTTTCCTCGAACCCTCCATCTCAAGATGGAAAGAGAGTTCCTCAGACTCAAGTAGAAGGAATATGAGTCCATCAGGGTGTATGAAGAAAACTTTTCCAGGCTTGTAAGCTACGCCTCTGTCTTTTTCATGAACATCGAAATCAAGGTGGATCACTTCTTTAGCAGACTAAAGCCAAGTCTATGAAAATTGTTGGTGATTCGAGACTTCGACAGCTAATGGGGATATTGTGTGTTGTGCCCTCAGAGTTGAAATGGAGATTGGAGACTCTCAATGGTCTCATGGGCCCAATGACAAGAAGCAGAAGATGGAAAACTACATAGGTGGTCCATCAAACAAATCCCATGATGGGAAGAATCCCAACTTTACCCTTTGAAAAAAATGTGGGAAGAAGCATCCTGGTAACTTTCTGAAGGGAACCAAGAACTGCTTCAAATGCATAAAGTTTGGTCATTGGGCCAAGAACTACCAAAGGGATATGAAAAATTCTGCTAATGTTGAAGAAGAAATGAAGGTTCAGATCAACACTCAGCCTGCAGTGCAATGTTATAACTCCAAGGATCTTGGGCATTATGCAAAAAATTGCCCTAAGTCGAGGGTTGTCGGAGGCAATCAACAACAACCTCCAAGGAAACAAGGAAGGGATTATGTTATCATTACTATGGAGGTGAAGTCAGAAAACGATATGGTGACTAGCACACTTGTTATTCATTCAATAATAGCGAACATACTATTCGATTCTGGTTCTAAACATTCTTTCATATCTTGCATGTTTAGTAGAACTATTCAAACACCACCTCAAAATTTGGAGGAAAAGTTATCTGTGAGAACAGTGAATAGGGAAATCATTGCGTCCATGGTTTATAACTGCTCCCCTGTTAACGTTTTTGGACATAATCTCCCAGAAAATCTCGTCATACTTCTTTTAGTGGAGTTTGACGCCATCTTGGGCATGGATTGTCTATCTTTGTATAAGGACAACATCAACTGTCGTGAAAGGGAGATCACTTTTCACATCATGAAGCATCCTCTGATTCATTATAAGTGTAATGAGGAAGATGAATCTACTTTATAATATTCGTCTCAAGATTGGATACTGATTCCTTGTGAACAAGCATATCTTGGTCAAATGATTGATACAAAGGAGAGAATCATGCTTGAAGACATGCCCATCGTGAGGGATTACACTGATGTTTTCCCTGAGGAGTTTCCTGGTCTACCTCTAGACTGAGAGGTTGAGTTCTCAATTGAACTTATCCATGGAGCTCTACTAATTTCAAAGACACCTTACAGAATGGCCACCATAGAGCTGGAAGAGTTGAAGAAGCAGTTACATGAGAATATAGAGAAGGGTTTTGTATGCCTGAGTGCTTCACCGTGGGGTGCTCCAGTCCTCTTTGTCAAGAAGAAGGATGGATCAATGCGCCTCTACATTGATTATCGTGATCTCAATAAAATCACGATAAAGAATAAGTATCCCCTTCCATAGATAGATGACTTGTTTGATCATCTACGTGGGTCCAGTTATTTCTCTAAGGTGGACCTTCGGTCCAGATATCACCAACTAAAGGTGAGGAAGGAATATATTCCCAAGACTTCCTTTCAAACGAGGTATGGACACTATGAGTTCATAGTGATGCCCCTCGGACTCCCTAATTCTCTAGAAATTTTCATGGATTTAATGAATAGAGTCTTTAGAGATTACCTCGACAAATTTGTGGTAGTATTTATTGATGATATTCTGATATACTCCAAGAGCAAGGAGGAACATGAGGAGCATTTTAGAACTATGTTAAATACTTTTCGAAGGGAGAATTTGTATGCAAAGTACAGTAAATGTGAGTTCTGGATGGAGGAAGTGTCATTCTTGGGGCATGTTATCACTAGAAAAGGGATATTTGTGGACCCTTCCAAGACAAAGGCAATTAAAGAGTGGCCCATGCCAACTTCTGTAATGGAGATCCGTAGATTTTTGGGTTTAGCTGGGTATTATCGACGATTCGTGAAGAACTTTTCATGACTGTCAAACCCAATGACCAAGATGATGCGGAAGGTATTAAAGTTTGTATGGACAACGAAATGTGAAGACTATTTCAAGGAGTTGAAAAAGAGGCTTATCACTGCGCCAGTACTCACACTCCCTACTAGCGGGGAACTCTTTGTAGTGTATAGTGATGCTTCTAGGAAGGGATTAGGCTGTGTGATGATGCAAAATGATAAATTGATAGCCTATGCCTCAAGGCAGCTAAAAATCCATGAGCAAAACTATCCATAGCATGATCTGAAGTTTGCGGCTATGATTTTTGCCTTGAAAATCTGGCGGCATTACCTCTATGGGGAGAAATGTGAGATATATACTGACCAAAAGATTCTCAAGTATATATTCACACACAATGAGCTTCATATGCACCAGTGAAGATGGATAGATCTCATCAAGGAATATGACTGCACAATCCACTACCATCCCGGTAAGGCAAAGAAGGTGGCGGATGCTCAAAGTAGAAAGGATCATGCATCTTTATAAATGATGAGAATTGAAAAGGATCTGATCTTCTTGTATTTGCAAAGGATGGACATGGGAATCATTAAGGGAGGAACATAATCAATCCTTTTGCAAATGATTTCTCAACCATCCCTCTTGGGGAAATAAAGGATGCTCAAAGAGAAGATGTGGAAATTTAAAAAAAGGTGGAAGCTATTAAAAATGGTAAATCCTTCGATTTCAAAATTGATGAGGAAGGAGTTGTAAGATTTGGGACACGATTGTGTGTACCATCTGATCCATAGATAAAAAAGGATCTATTGAATGATGCACATAGATTGACCTTCTCTATCCATCCTGGGAGTACCAAAATGTACTGTGATCTCTGAGAACACTTCTGGTGGGATAACATGAAGAAGGATATTGCAGAATATATATCAAGGTTCTTGGTATGTCAGTAAGTTAAATCTGAGAGACAAAAGTCCAAAGGTTTGATGCAGCCATTACCTATACCCATATGGAAATGGGAAAATGTTAATATGGACTTTTTCATGGGTCTACCAAAGACATCGAAGGGAAATAATGAGATATGGGTTGTGGTTGACCGACTCACCTAGAAATCCCATTTCATAACTATTCGGGAAGATCTCTCACTTGAACAACTTGCAAAGTTATATGTGAAGGAAGTGGTGAGACTGCACGGTGTTCCACTCTCAATTGTCTCTGACCGAAATCCAAGGTTCACATCTAAATTCTGGAAGAGTATTCAACAAGATTTGGGTACTGAATTAATTTTCAGCATGACCTATCACCCCCAAACTGATGGCCAATCTGAAATGACTATTCAGATGCTTGAAGATATGCTGAGAGCCTGCTCTTTAGAATTCAAAGGTGGATGGGATTAGCATCTCCCATTGGTATAGTTCTCATACAAAAATAGCTTCCACTCGAGTACTCAAATGGCTCCATAAGAAGCTCTGTATGGAAAGAGATGTATAACACCAACCTGTTGGGATGAAGTTGGAGAGAGAAAGCTACTTGGACCTGATCTTGTTCAAGAGATGACAGAGAAGGTTCAAGTCATCCAGAAACACATCAAAGCTGCTCAAATTCGGCAAAAAAGCTATGCTGACAACCGTCGAAGGGACTTGGAGTTTGACATTGGAGATAAAGTCTTCCTTCAAATATCTCAATGGAAGAGATTCATACGATTCGGGGATAAAGGGAAGCTAAGCCCAAGGTATATTGGCCCCTTTGAGATCCTTGACATCATAGGAGCCGTGGCCTATCAGCTTGCACTTCCACCGAATATGGATTGAGTTCATGATGTTTTCCACATATCACTCTTGAGGAAGTACATACCTGATCCCTCACATGTACTAAGCTCAAAGGTGGTGCAGCTGGAAGATGATCTCTCCTATGAGGAGCAGCCAGTAAAGATTCTAGATCAGAGAGATAAGGTTCTACGCAACAAGACAACCCATCTTTTCAAAGTGTTGTGGAGGAACCATAAGTTTGAGGAAGCAACATGGGAACCGGAGGAAGTAATTAAGGAAAAGTACCCACATCTGTTTGTGGCCTAGAATGTAAAATGAAATTTCAAGGGTGAAATTTCTTAAGGGGGGAAGAATGTAATGACCCAATGTTTTTTAATGAAAATACCCTTCTCATAAGTATGCCATAAAATTACATAATAATTAACTGATAAGTGATAAGTGACCTTTAAACATAAGTTTGTCACTTCTATGTTTTGAATTTTGAAAATCTGGCATACATGGTTGTAATCAGTAAGTTATTTGGAGCCCGATAAGAAAAACTTAATTTTTGGTGAATAGTAACCTACCCTTATGATTAGTAACATACCCTTATGAATAGTGGTATACACTAATGAATAGTAACCTCACCTATGATGGTATAAAAATAAAATTCAAGTTGAAAGTACGACATACCCATATTTTAGAATAAGTTAATGAATATTTTAAAACTGGTTTTTGATAATAAATTATTATTTTAATTAAATATTAAAATAATAATATTTAGAAGAAAAAAATTTGAAAAATGGACTTCATTTTTGGATTCTACACGTCAAAAAATGGTTGGGGTAAATTTTATGGATTTTTCTGAAATACTTGAATTTTTTATAAAAAGTGAAATACCGTAATTTACAAAATTAAGCTAAATAAGCTAATTATGGAGTCATGTGTGATGTTCTGCTGATGTAAGACCACTTGTTTCGGGATTACATTATAAAATTACTATTTTTGGTCATAGAAGACTCACTATTCCTTTTCTTGGGAGGAATTAATAAACTAATGAATTTTATATTAAGAAAACCCCTCTCTCCTCCACTATAAAAAACCCCCTTCACTCCCTCTTTTCTCCACTCCTCTCAAGCACCAAGACTTCTCTAAATTCTTCCCAAATCTCTCCCAAGATCCTTACCCACGTCCAAGTATTTCTGATCTTTCCAAAAGACAAAAATAAAATCCCCTAAAAGGAGTCTCAAAGAGAGGAGATCAAAGGGTAAGAACCCTCTTTCGTTTTCAAGTGTTTTGTTTTCATTTCCTTTCTTTTCTTATACCCTCTTCCCCTTCCCTTATCCAAAAGGCATGAAGGCTACAAAATCTCATATATTATGGATTAAAATTATGTTTATGGAAAATTTCAAGCATCATGATTCCCCTCCTCTCCCTCGCGATCTAGAATTAAAACATTGCCCGTGATGTGTTAAATTACCAACAGCATGGATAATGTGTTTTCAAATTCTTTTATCATTTTGTTTATGGTCATGAAACCATTTATTTTATGGTAGAACCAGATTATTATATATTTTATAAGTCCTATTTAAGGTTATTCAATCCTAATACACTCATGATATAAAACAATAATACAAAACAAGTCAATTATGGGAAAAATTGTTAAAATTGATTCAAGTGTTTATTATTAATGATTAATGTAAAGGTTATATTTCACTCTAATTAACCAAATTAATTTTAATCATGTAACCTAATTGATTTACACTAATGTTATATAAATTCAATTCTGTAAAATCAATTTCTTCTCACATTTCTTTTGAACCTAAATACAATTTAATCGATCATTAAAACAAATGAAACAAACGAACCTGAACAATGAAATTGAACCTCTTAATCAATAAAAATGGGTATAAATGAACTTAAAAGGGTTATACTGAATCTTTTAATTATATATAAGGTTCTGTAACTATTGATTAACAAACCTAATTCGACTGTTCAGTTCATTAATATCAAGTGGAGAACACCAACGGACCTAAGGTAAGGGATCCTCTCAATTTCACTCTTATTCAAGATTGTTCACTATGTTAGGACATGTTGTGTGTAATTATTAATTATGGGGTATGATTTTGAACCTCTCCCATAATTCTATATTTATGTATAAGTGATGATAATTCCCTTCCCTCTCTCACTAACCACCCTTATGTACTCCCGATACCATGCAGATAATTCATAAGGAATTCTACCCGAACCTCTTTTATTCCTTCGAGTTGTCTTATCTACCTTTCTACCAAAATGATGTTATATTATACTTTCATGTGCATAATATAAATTTTTTTTACATGTTCCAAGTTTATTTATCAAGACTCTTTCATTGCTCTCTTTCGGAGATATGCATGTTTTTTCTCTCCTCATTACTTCCCGATAAGTGAACCCGTTTTAAGGGAACTTCCTGAATTCTTTTCTATTATCAAGTGTACTCTATCCTCTGATTGAAGCCACATTTGTCTTTATAAAATCAGTCTTTTTATTATAAAAACCCTCCTGGTTTACTTCTGGTTTTATAAAAAATATTATGCCACTTTTCATTTAAAGAGATATTCGATGTTTTCTTAAACCGCACTAAAATGTTTTGACTCAAAGATCCCTCAAAAATATTTTTACATGTTATCACTTCAGTTTGTTATCTATTGTCGTGATTTATTCCTTTATACCTCATTAGTGTCTATTTATTATTTAATTCCTTACTTTCATGGACGCTTTTATGTTATGTCCCTTTTTATTATGCTTCATGATGTGATTGTGTGCCCATTTCTTTCCTTGGGTACTCTTATGTTTATGTATGATTGATTATGTGAGATTATTTATGTGGAAAGAATATAGATGAATAAGAATATATGGGTGTGCCCAGATAGTGCTGCAATGCATTGGGTAAAGTTAATGTCTCATGAGAATATTATGGGTAAATGGTCTGGGCGGTTAGCCTTGTCTTGTGCTACTATGGGAAACGAGATTGGTAGTTAGCCTTGACTCATACTAAAGTCATGTTTAAAGTTGCTTCCACATCTCTATGAAACTATGATTATACAATCTCATTCTTATATGATCCCATGCTTATTTTATTCCATGTTTTTATGATCCCATGTTTATATGTTATGATTTCATATGTTCCATGCTTCCAATATCATTATGTCAAGCCTCCTAACTCATGTGCTTAAAGTTTATTCGTATGTTCATTCCCTTACTGAGATTTATAGCTCATCCCTTTGTTCATGTGTTCCTTAGGGTACCCTATGCATATGTAAGAGCTCAAAGGAAGTCATAAGCTCTTTATGGAGATTAAATAAAGAATTTTTTAGCCCCATGTTTTATGTTTTATGTACATATTTTTCTAAGACACTAGGCTTAACGATCCTTGGCTTGTACTCTGATGGTTAATTACGCTTAAAATCATGAAATGTTTTATGTAAAAGGCTTGGGTCACTATACACATGATAGACTAAAAATAATAAAAACATTAAATATCATGAGAATAAAAAAATTAGTATATAAAATTTTAATATATAGTGATATAATAATTATAAAAGAATATAGGTGTATAACATCATAAATAAGCCTCAATGAATGATAATTGAGACGAAGTCCCTTACCTTGAATCCTAATCATCACGTAGAATCATTGGCTTAGTGAATAATAAAAATGGGTTAATTATTTAAATTTTAGAGAACATTTTTAGAGGTTGTTATTCAATTAATATCACTTATTGTCATTATATAATAGTTACTTATTTATTTGAGTTCATGGTAGATGTTTTGATGATATGAAGAACATGTGTCCAAAATGAATTCAGTATGTTTTTAATAGTAAATTATGTCATTATTACATCATACCATTCATAATTTTCATGAAATAACAATTACATTTATACATTATTTACTTTTTTAATACATACATTATATATGGATATAAGAATTTACCTATGTTAGTTGTACATATCCATGAGTATCATTTCCATTTTTTAATGATAATTATAGAAAAATATAAATATTTAGAAAATTATAAAAAAATTAATATCATATTGATAATATAATTATACTTATATATATCATCCTTGTGATGTGTTTATGAAAAATTAATCACATCACTTTGTGGAGCGGATAGTTCACCCATACGCATGAACGCCATTATGATTTTTAACTACATGTAAAGATAAGAACATAAATTATATATTGTTTCTTAATAATGATAAATATGTAATTAATATAACATATGACCATTAATTACTTCATTATAACATGTTTTGGGAGAATGTTCTAGGATATCAATTATATAGATTCATGATGTGGAAGTTCTCTTCACATAGGAATGATCAATTATTATCCTATTTTATGGAAGTGGAGATGTATTTAGGTGATGATTTTAAAATAATAACATCTCATCATATTTACGATAATTGTTTTATTATTTAATAATTCATGAATTATATTTTATGTAAGTGGAAAAATAAATACCTGATTGAATATGATACCTTTTCTTTAGACTGTCTTCTTTATTTAACACCTTAAGACCACTAAAGAAGGTGTTATGCCAAAAAAACCCTATAATGCAGCGAGGGATTCTAGTTACTATTAGGTAATATATTGTCTAAACCAAATAGTTTTTTAAGTTTTATGAAATGATAAAAAGGGTTTCTCTTTTATATTATAGGGGTGGGGCCCTCTTGGATTTTATCAAAAGTATTAAAGAAATATAAATTAATTTTATATTAAAAATGTAACCACACTTATTTAATTAGAATATAGTATGATTATGGGTAAAAATAGCTACATACAATGAAAATTATAAAAAAATTTAGTTATTAATCATCATCATTAGTATTTAAAACTTATTAAACCCCTTCAACTCTTACCATGGCAACATGGGTTTTTTACACATTATAGGTTAATACTTTTACAATAAAATGACAAATAATCATAAAGGAATCGGTGATGAAATTTTAAACCTTATCCCAATTCTTCGGATGATTTTTATATATTTATAAAATTTAACTCATTTTAAAAAATATATTTTACTTTAAAATATTAATTATGTCAATTTTGACACTATTTATTAATTGTCCTTATAACAATATCACGACAACAAGGAAAATTCAAAGAATTTATTCTAAAACATCCATAACATGTCAAATTAGTCTATTAAAAAAGTTAATGACATTAATTTTTTACATTAAACTTATTTAAATATTATTCAAATTAATTATTTTATATTTAAATTAATTACAAAATTATTGCATCATCATTATGTCAGCATTAACAGTAATTATTTTATCAATTAAAATTTTTAAGTATATTAAAATGATATAGATAATTATTTTATATTTAAAATTTATATTTATAGTAGATTATATATGTAAATTACCCAATATTAAAAAATTTATAGTTATTAACACATATGTATGATATATTTGACTTTTATTTAATATAAAATACTATAAATAGAGTAAAAAAATCCATGTGGATCAAATAGGTCATAACATTATCCCATGGAAGATTTTTCTATGTAATGAATCATCCAATAATATTTTTACAAGTGTTAGGATAATTTAATAAAATTTACAATATTATTTTTACACTTGATTACCTAATTTACCCTTAACTCGGGTAATAGGAATTACTAAGATTTCTATTTTTTATTTTCAAAAAATAAAAGGGTCCTATTAATTAAATTTTGACCCAATGATTTCAAATACCAAATCAATTTTTAAAAATTCAAAACACATTATTTGAAAAAATTAATTTATAATTAATCTTGTTAATGGAAAGAGAAGATGATGTTATAAAGTAAAACATTCAATAGTTTGAAATTTATATAAATATAAATTCAATGTAAAATTAATTAAAATTACCAACATTTGATTAAATAATTTAAATTTTCTATAAATTTACGTTGAAACTAATTGGTAATATAATTTTACACTATAAATTATATATAAGAATAAGGTGTTTTCAATTAAAATTCAGAAATTCTTTACTATTCATTAAAACATGAAAATTATCATAAAAATATCAAGAATGAATCCAAAGTAAATATTTATATTAATATTTCAAATAATATTATTTTTTAAAATTACATAACTTATAAAAGTATTAAAAACTATTTTTAAAACATGTGCACCATCAAAAGTCATTAAAACTACCTTTTTTATAAAAATACATATTTTATTCTTAAAATGGGAATTGTTGTTATAAATTATCTAGAAAATATATTGGATGTATGTTAAAAATTATATTTAATATATATATCATCTATATAATCTAAAAATGTGATTTTTTTATTTTATTTTTATAAAAAACTCTTGTTCATGTTGAAATATTTTTTTAGAAAAATATTTACATTTATTTTCAAAACAGTTTTATTTTCATTCATTATTAATTGGTCACCAATTAAATAATTATATATACATGTTTAAATCATACTTTCATAATAATTTTGATCATGTTCATTCCCTCCATTATAAAGGCTATGTTATAATGGTAAATTATAAATACATATATTTCATTGACTGTTTCTGCGTGGTTTGGCATATTTTTTACACTATATAATATAGAAATTACTTTTTAAAACATAGGAGGTTAAATTATCCACACCTAATTAATTACTTTAGACAACTCAATTTGAACTAGAGATCTAAAACTAGGGGTTTTACTTTTCAAAATACCTTTTTAAAATCTCTCATCCGAAATATTTTTATGAAATATCCACTTTAAAATAATGAAATAGAAGTTGATTGGTCACATGAGATAACACATACTAAGGTTCCATATTGGACAACGTAGAAATGGAAGAGGAAATTGACTAAAATGTTATAATGGATAATGATATAGAACATGGTTATGGGAATGATAGAAATCACAAACTGTTAAATCCATGATGGGTTAAAAGGTTATTGATTTCTCTATAAGAAAAGAAAACAGATAACGTTTTTGTTTCAACATTTTTTTATAGAGTCTAGGAAACCTTTTAAAAAAATAACTGAGAACATAGGTAAATATACCTACAAGAAATGTATAGTTTCATCCTTTAATCAATTTCCACACCAAATCTTCTTTTTCTCCAAAAATGAGTATTTATGATGAATTTTTCATGCTTGAATCACAAGAATCAACTTATTAAGAATATCATAATCTATAAAATATTAATTTTCTATTTATCCTATTGCAAAACATTGAGATAAAAATAATTTTTATAAGATATGATAATTATCCCAAAATAATTAACCATCATAGGATAAAAAACTTCTTTAACCTCCAAAATTCAACATTAACACAAAAAGATAAACATAGATCATTGAATAAATAACTATAGTTAAAATTACTCAAAAATATTATAGGAT
Source organism: Viscum album (assembly GCA_963277665.1). Taxonomy (NCBI): domain Eukaryota; kingdom Viridiplantae; phylum Streptophyta; class Magnoliopsida; order Santalales; family Viscaceae; genus Viscum; species Viscum album. The sequence goes on along the minus strand of OY728146.1, from coordinate 1,529,391,896 downwards.
AAGATTAAATATAAAAATTTATAAGTATTTTATTATAAAAACATACAATATTGTTTTTAAAATCTATCACCAAATAACATCAATAACTCTTAATATCTCATAGAAAAAATGTAATTTCATTAGTAACATAATTTCCTAGTATGTTATAAATTTCCAAAAATAACTCTAATAACTATAAAATAGTATTTTTCTATAAAATATAATTTAACTTTTATTTCTCTAATAGATCCCATAATAATCTATATACCTTAATCATATAATGAACCTAAAATCAAAAATATGTTCTAAAATAACACTAATCACTTAATCACCAAATCATTTTCCAATCCTAATGTTAAAATTTTGATTAATGATATGTTCCCAAAAAAACTTATTCTTCATTAATCAAATCATATGACTAAAAATGAAAATTCATACAAACTAAGAAATCATGTAGTCCATTAGAAGGTGATGCACCATTATCGCCCTTCCGTTGTTGGTTCAAAACACCTGACATTTTCAGATGGGATGGGTTGTCACAAAGACTATGAGATGTCTTTTTCTAAAACTATATAATTATTATAACATTTATGAAATATGATGACATCCAAAAAAATAAAATTTTATGGTTTAACTGCAAATTTTATCTTATACCTACCACTTTTCATCACAAAATGTAATACACATATTTATCTCAAAAATAAATGCCTCTAAAATACAGTTAGTCAACTTAAAATTTAAGAACATAAATCTTTAAGAGTCTTTTATAAATCACCAAAATTATGATCATATTTAAAATTATATACCCATGATAATATACACAACTCTTAAAGAAATTATAATATCAATATTTATCTAAACTTTTCGTTTGAACCCAATTTTAATGACCCATTTTTAAAGAATCCATATTCTAGTATTTTTGAACTATAATTCAAATTTGAGGATCTTATTAGTTTTTAGTTTTAGAGAATTAAGAAAAGTTACTACAATGTAAACCCATAAATTATAATTGGTAAGAAATTAATCATTATCATTTTTTTCACAGTATAAAACCCTTTATAAAACATGAATTCTCTTTATGAAAAAATATTCCAAATTAACCCCTTGATCTCATACATATATCTATTACCCCTTAAAACCTATAAAAATTTTAAAAATATTTTGAGGAAAAATCTCACTAATGGGACAAATTCAAGAAAGAAAACCATTATTCCATGAATACTTATAAACCCATGAAGATATTTTCATAAATTTATAAATTTCACCCATAAAACGTATGATTTTTAACTTAACTCATGAAATAAATAGATTCCTATAAAACTTCTTAAAATACATATATCATAAAAGTAACATATGAAATTATTTTTATATAACTCATACATCTATTGTAGCACTCATGAATATATTTGGAATAAACACCATGGTTACATTTTGAATAACCACTAAGTATATTTACGTAATCTATTAGGAGAAATCTTACCAGTTAACTTTGTCTCATTACCCAATGCATTAGAGCTATAACAGTCTCACAAACCCTCGTTTTATCATGGAACCATATATAATTTACCAATAAATATAATATAATTATAACACTGAAATTATGAAAAACTAAGAATAAATTTTATACGTTGAAATATGTTTTTGTTTTTAATAAGTCATGTACTCATAAATAAATACATTTTTTTACTATAAAATTAAAAAAAATTAAATGAATCATCATGAAATTAAAGTGATATAAAAGTGGTAAATTTTCATTCATGTTGTATATGTTAGAAAACATATATTTTTTCTTTTTTAAATATATTTTAAGAACTATATTTTAATGTGGTTTTCAAAAGAATGTCGCTTACATAAAACATGAAAATGATCTATTTTTGGAATTTTTTTAGGGAAAATTGAAATTAACCGTTTTAAAAAACTCAATTTCAGGAAAATACATTCAAAAAAATATTTTTGAAACATGAATTTTAATGATAAATATTAGAAGAATAAATCATTAAAATTTTGAGAATGATGTTATAGTTAAAGGATACCATATAAAAATCATATCGATATAGTGACAACTAATCAAAATAAATGATTATGTGTATCTTTCTTAAACACAAAATATTAAAGTGTAAATAAAAAATAGGTCAATAAAAATATGATTCACACATAATAATACCAGGACATAATCAATGAAGTATATGTTTAACCAAATAAAAGGAAATTTATTTCAAAAATCACATTTTAATTTGTAATTAGTCGAATCATATGCCATATGAAGGAGTAAAATTTTTCAAAACATATTATATCAAGAGAAAAAATTAATTATATAAAATTTTGATTGAATGTTATAAACACCTAATAAAATAATATAGGTGTATAACATCAATAATATGCCTCAATAAAAGAAAATTGAGACGGTGTCCTTTACCTTGAGTCTGAATCAATACGTAAGATCATTATATTCTTGAATAATAGAAATATGGTAATTTTTTATATTTTTAAGAAACATTTTTTTAAATTTATTATTCCATTTATATCACTTATTATCATGATCTAACAATTACTCAATTACTTATGATTAGGTTGGACATTTTGGTGATATTCAGTACTTGATTCCATAATGACTTTTGTATGATGTAAATTGTCGAAGTAGACATTAGTAAATCATATAAAGAATATTATTGTTGACATAATAATCATTTTAATACATCAATTTCAATTTTAAATCTCTCCATTACTTATGGATATGAAAAATTAACTATGTTACAATCATAGAGATGGTCAGTCATACATATGCATGAGTAACATTTCCATTTTTCAATGATCATTATGGAAAGAAGGGATGAATTATTTTACATCTCAATTATTCTAATAATATCAATAATATCATATTAATAATGTAAATATACTTATATATATCATCATTCTGATGTGATTATGGAAAATGAGTCACATCACTTCATAGAGGTGATATTACACACATATGCACGAGCGACATTATCATTTTTATGTGCATGGAAAAGTAAGACTGTAATAGATATATTATTATTAAATAATTTTAAATATGTATTCAATATCATATATAAACATTAATTCTATAATTATATCAATTCTTGAGAGACTATCTTGGAAATCAAATTATATTTGATCGTGAGGTGGTAGTTCACCGTACACACTAAGGATTAATTCATTACCCATTTTAAGGAAGTGGATATGTATTCAGTTGAACATATTAACATATTACATAGAATATTATTGAGGATAGTATATTTTTAATTTAACCATTGTTTAATAATATATTATGTAATTTTAAGAATAAATAAAACAAAAAAAACATCATTAAAAATGGTACCTTTTTTCAGACAATCTCTTATTGTTATCAGCTTAAAAACCCTAATGATTTTATTATGCCAATAATGAGATATCTATAATTTAGGTAGGTATTATATAAAGTTATATTTTTAGATATTTTCTTATAAAAATATTTTTTGAAGTGTGAAGAGAAGATAATAAGTGGCGCCCTTTTATAAGAGAGGGGAGGGGCACTCTTAGAATCTCACAAAATATTAAATTAATATAAATTAATATTATATTCAAAATTCCTCTAAACTGGTTTATTTAGAATCTAGTATAATTATTAGCTACAATAAGTTCATAAAATTAAAATAATATAGGTTTTTACGATTTATTAATCATTATATTTTAGCTTTAACCATTATTTAACACCTTTAACTCTTATTGTGACAACATGGATTATTACTTTTTATAGGAGAATATTATTAATATTTAATTTCAAAAGAAACATAAAATAATATTTCATGAAATTTTCCTCCTTCTAAATATAATTTTTGGGAAATTTATATTTTAATGAATGTTAAATTATTTAATAAAATATTACTTATTTTAAAATATCATTATTATCGATTTTTTTATTCTTCGTTACTTGACATTTTAAAAATACCATATCAAGAAGATAAATTTGAAAAATATCTTCTAAAACATAAATAAAATTTCAAATTAATATATTAAATTTGTTTATGAAATTAATAAATTCAATTTATTTTTATTTAAATTTATTTAATATAATTTATTTAATATTTCTATTAATTAGACAACTATAGCATCATCATTTTCTCAACACTTAAGGTAATTATTTTATCACAAAAGAATTATAAATACATTACCATGTTTTAGATAAATCATTTATCATTGAAATTTATATTTATATTTTAAGATATATTCTAAATAATCTAATATTAAAAATTATTAATTTTAAAAACATAGGTATGACATATTTGACTTTTCATTAAAAAAATACCATAAAATGATTAAAGTAAATAATGTTGATAAAATAGGTCATAAAATCGTCCAAAGGATGATTTTGTTATAAAATAACTCATCCAATCATATTTGGGAGATTTAAGAGAAATTTTAAATTTTTAACAATATTATATTGACCATTAAATACCCAATTTAGCCTTAACTATGGTAATATAAATTGCTAAAGTTACTATTAATATTTTCCAAAAATAAAATGGGCTATTTTATAAATTTGGAACTTATTATTACTAATATGGAATCTATTTTTCAACATCAAAATTCCAAATTTGATGAAATTAATATGAAATTAATCATGTTGATGGAATAAGAAAATGAGGTTTTAACATAAAAACATTCAAATGGTTAAAAAAATTATATAAAAATTAAAGGTTATATTGATTCCAATGAACTATATTTTATTAAATGATATAAAATTTATATAATTATACTTTAAAGAAAATAAAAAATATAACTTAACACTATAAATCATTTAGAAGAAAAATATGTTATCAATTAAGATCCATTATTTTCATAATTCATCAAAACAAGAAGCCTTTCAGAAAAATTCCATAAATTCAACCAAAGTAAATTTTTATTTATAAATTTGAAATAAGATGTTTATTTTTTCAATTAAAAATAAAAAAATTCAAAAACAATATTAAAAAAAATATTCCATCAAAATGCAGTGAAACTGTCTTTTTAGAAAAATATATCTTTTGTTAGTAAAATTGGATTTTTTTTATTCTGTTATATATTGAAAAAAACAAGGATAAATTTTAAAATTTAGATTTAATATATATATATATAGTTTATATAATATAAAATTTGTTGTTTTTTTATTTAATTAGTATAAAACACACTTCTAAGAATTTTAATTGTTTATATGAAAAAATTCCCCTTTTATTTTTAAATAGGATTATCTTTATTTATAATAAATTGTTTTCAAAATATTTAATTACATATACATGTATAAACTATATTTTCATAATTAAATTAATCCTTTTCATGTCTTCCATTATAATGGCTATGTTAAAATAGCACCATTTGAAAAAACAATCTTTAATTGTTCGTTTAAAATTGATGTAACATATTTTGTACACTATATAATGTAGAATATCATTTTTTTTAAACTATGGTTGTCAAATATTCTCCCATTTAGGAAATTTTATCCTTCAAATATGATCAATGGATTTAAAACTAGGGGATTTACTTTTTGAAATAATTTTTTTTTAAATCCCGCATCGAAAAAAGATTAATGAAAATATCATGTTAAAATAAATAAATGGAAGTACAAAGTTGAACTAAGATAACATATATTTGGGTTCTATATAGGAAAACATGGAAATTTAATTGAGAACTAACCAACATGTTATGATGTAGAGTGATATAGAACATTGTCATGAGAATGTTTAAAATCACAATACCATAAATCTTTAATGGGTTTAAAGGTAATTGATTTCTCAGTAAGAAAATTAAACGGATAACATTTTTTGTTAAGATTGTTATCATATATTTGAGGAAGTATTTTACAACCTAGAATAGGAACATAAAAATATGCCTACTTTACAAGTAGAGAGTCGTCCTTTTTTCAATTTCCACCACAAACTAATCTTTTTCGGCAAACTATTAGTATTCAAGATGATTTTTTCAGGCCTAATGCACTAGAATCAACATATAAATAATCACCTAATCTAGAAAATATTAATTATCAATTTAAAAAGTCATGAAAAATTAACCAAAACCAAAATGGTTAGGATAAGATAAGGTAATTCCTTTAAAATAATAAAACATTATAGGATGAAAAACTACTCCAATATCCAAAATTCAATAGTGACACCAAAATTTCAATATAGATCATTCCAAAAATAAAAATCCTTAAAATTACATTAATTTTTTCCTGAATAATATTGAATACCATAATTTAGAATTATTTAATTACATTTTCTTCCAAGATAAATTTTGACATTCATCTCTAAATAATGTCAGTCACTCTTGATGCCTCATACAAAACATATAACATCCAAAATCATGTAATATATATATATATTTTATCCATTTATATAAATAACCTTAATAAGGATAAACTTATATATTACTCTAAATTAAAATTCAACCTCTATTTATCCAATAAAACCTCACAATATTTTTTTTCCTTAATCATATAAAATTCCAAAAATAGAAAGAATCATCTGAAATAACATTAATAACTTAATCATTAATTAATTTTAAAATCCCAAGGTTATCTATTTGGAAAAAAACATATGGTAAAAAAATAAAGTTGTTATTATATCCATAAAATCATTTGACTAAAAATATATGGTTATACTAAATGGGACATAATTTAGTATTCTTGTAGGAGATTCACCCTTGTTTCTCTTTGCTTGTGGGTTCAAAACTGATGGTGTTGCTGGATGTGACGGGTTGTGAAACAGTCTAGGGGTTTTCCTTTCCAAAAACTATATAAATCATTAAAAAATTATAAAATATAATGAGATCCTAAAAAACAACCTTTTCATTTTTTAATCTCAAACATTATAACATACCTTCCATTTTTCATCACAAAATATAATAACCAAAAATTATCTCAAAAATAAATGTTTCCAAAAATTCCAATAGTCACCATAAAATTTCATAACATAAATACAAAATGAAGATTCTATGTCATTGAACATATGATAATACTTAATATTATAAACCCATGATTATATCCATATCTTTTAGGAAAGCATCCCAAAATCCAAATTTATCTAACTATTCTCTATGATACCAACTATAAGGAACCGACCATAAAAAAGTATATATTCTTGTCTTTCTTAACTTGAAATATTATTCAAGAATATTTTCAGTTTAGAGTTATACATAATTAGGAAAAACTCATAAAAATTTAATTCATTCATTTCAATTGAACACTTTAATATATTATCCATTTTTTCACAAAATAAACCTCTTTATTACAAAACATGATTTATTATTATAAAGAATATACACAATTATTCCCTTGATCTCATACTTATCTCAATTCCACCTTAAATCCATGGAAATAAAATTTAAAACATGGTATGAGAACCAAAATCATAGTAAGGTACATAAAAAATAATTAAATAAAACATTTATTCCATTAATACTTATAAATACATGGAAATACATTCACAAAGTTATACATTACACCCATAAAACCTATGTTATTTATCTTACCACATCATATCCTAACATTCCTCTAAAACTCCATATAAAACATAAATTATAATAGTAATGTTTTGAAACATTTCTGTATCACTCTTAGGTTTACTGTAGCTCTCATGGATACATAGGTTTTTGGGTTCATGGATATATTTAGAATAAAAAGTTCATCAAATTCCTTTAATATCATTAAGGAATTCATACCAGTAAACTCCATCTCATTAACCAATGCATTTCATTTCTATTATAGGCTCACTTGACCTCATATTATCACAGAACCATCCATACATATAAAAAACTCTCATGAATTGTAAAGTAATCATAAATGAGAAATCATGCATAAAAGAAAAAAAAATCCACTTTGAAATTGCCTTCCATTTTTAAATATCCAAACATTCATAAATGAGAACATATTATTTGAAAATAATATTTTAAATATGTAAAGGAAGAATAAAAACACTAAGGTTAGATGAATGTGTGAAATTATATTCATGTAGCATGTCTTAAAAACATTCCTTTTTTCTTTTTGTGAATATAGTTTGAAAGAGTAACATTAAAATAGGTTTTTGAAGGAAAATGTCTGACATACAACATAAAAAATATCCATTTTTTATAAAATTTGAGAGAAATTATTAAATAACCATTTTAAAAAATTCATTTCCATGTAAATAAATTAATAAAAACCAATTTTAAAATATGGACATGAAAATGAAATATTATAAGAATAAATCATCAAAACTTTTAAAACATTTTTTAAATTAAAGATTCACTTACCAATAAAATATAATTGAAGTTAAAATTAACAAATTAATAGAGTATGTGTATCTAATTTAAATCCACATAATACAAGTATAAATACAACATAAAATTATAAAAATTATTTCCATGCTTAATAATATCCTGACATAATCAATAAACTAGAAGTTTGACCTAATTAATGGAATTTGGATTTGAAATACGTTATTATATTATAATCGGATAAATCATATACAAAATGAAAGAGTAACATTTTAAAAAAATAATATAATATGATGAGAATAAATAAATTCATAATATAATATTTCAATGGATAGTTATATACGAATTAGAAACATATATAAGTATACAACACTAAAACTATGTCTCAATGAAACAAAATTGAGACAATGTCACTTACCTTGATTATGAATCATCAAAAACAGTATTTTTCTTCTAGAATAATAAATATTTTTTAATTATATACTTACATTTTTTCCTTTTTAATGTTTATTTTTAATTTTATATCACTTATTATCAATATATATAAATTACTTAATTATTTAAGTTCATGTCAGGAATTTGGTGATATTTGGTACTTGAGTCAAAAATGACTTTGGTGTGATGTCAATAGTCAAAGTGGACAATCTTAATTCTTATATAAAATAATATTCATGACATTATAGTAAAATATATAGGTCAATAATACTTTAAAATCCTTCAATTACATAGCGATATGAAAAATGAACTATGTTGCAATCATGGAGATGGTAATCCAAATGTATGCATGAGTAATGTTTCCATTTTTTAATGATCATTATAGAAATAACATTACTATTATTTTAAGTTTTAAAATTTATAATAATATCATGAATGTAAAATTAATAATTTTAATATACTTATATATATAATCCATGTGATGTGGTGATGAAAATGGTATCACATCCCATTATGAAGATGATATTTCACACTTACACACGAACGATGTAACAATTTTTATGACCATGATAAAGTAATATAATAAATGATATATTATCCATTAATAATGGAAAATATTTCATTAATATCATATATGACCATAAAATCGTTCATTATAGCTAGTCATGAGAGATGGTGACCAAAAATGATAAATATCGGTTCATGAGGTGGTAGTCTGCAGTAAACAAAGACGATTAATTTGGTTCCCATATGATGGATATGGAGATAGAATTAAGTGATGATATTAACATAATAAAATATAATTATATTGAGTTAAATGGTTTTATTATTTCACCAAAGTTGAATAATATTTTTTGAATGTTTAAGAAGAAATCAAAAAGAAATACCTGATTACAAAAACTATCATTCCTTCAGACATTATTCTTTTGATAACATTGTAAGACCACTAAAATTGTGTTATGCCTAATAAACGAGGTATATAAGTTTTTAATGGATTATAAAAGGGTATTTGGGTATATCATGGTTGATCCAAAAATGTTTTGAAGTGTGAGTAAAAGATAAGAATATGTTCCCTTTTATAAAAGATGTAATGTGCACTCTAGGAATTTCTAAAAAATATTAAATTTATATAAATTCTATGTATATTAAAAATGGATAAAAATTGATTTATATAGATGATAGTATTATTCTTGGTCAAAATAACTTAATCCTATGAATATTATATATATTTGACATTATTATAATCCTTGTCATTAGGAATTAAAACTTATTTAACCCTTTCTACTCTTATTGTGACAACATGACTTTTTACACTTTAAGGTATAATATTTTTACTATAAAAATAAAAAATAACTATAAATGAGTCACTGGTGAAAATTTCATAATTGTAAAAATAACTTCGATAAATTTTATATTTTAATAAAGTTTATATTATTTAATAAAATATAATTTATTTTAAAATATTATTAACGTCAATTCTGACACTATTTAATACATGAATTTTTAAAAATATCATAAAAATGTGATAAATTATAAATAATACTTATATTAAATCTATAATATGTCAAATTAATCTATAAAATTTTTCTATGGAATTAATTATTTTAAATTATTTTTATTTCAATATTTTTAATACCAATTATTTGATATTTCCAATAATTAAACAATTACTACATCATCAATATGTCAGCATTTAAGGTAATTATTTTCTGAAAAAAAAATTATAAAAAAGTTATGATGTTGTATAAAAATATAGTTGATTAAAATTTAATTTTTATAGTCAAAGATAAATTCTAAATATACTTTCATTAAAAAATTTATAGTAATTGAAACATAAGTATGGCATATTAGACTATTCATTAAAATCAAATTCTATAAAGGGCCTAAACTCGTCCAATTGGATTCATGAGGTTATAATATCATCCCAAGGATGATTTTGGTCAACAGTAATTCATAAAATAATATTTGGACAATTTTAGGTAAATTTTATAATATTTAAATTTTCAATTTTACCCTTAAATACCTGATTTACCTATAATCATGGTAATAAAAATTACTATTTACTTTTCATAATGTCCAAAAAAATGTACCTAATTTATAAATTTTTACATTATATTTCAAAATGGGGAACCCATTTTTCAAAATTGAATTCACATAATTGTGTAAAATTAATTTAAAATTAATCATGTTTATGAAATGAGAAAATTTAATTTTAAAGTGAAAATGCTAAAAAGATTGAAATATTTTTATATACAAATTCAATGTGAAATTTATTCCAATGACCTAAATTTTATTAGAATAATAAATATTAATCTATATTTAGTTTAAAATAAATAAAAATATAATTTATCACTATAAATTATTTAAATGAAAAACTTGTTTTTAATTAAAATTCAATATTTTTTATTATTCAAGAAAACATGAATCATATAATAAAAATACCAAAAATTCAACCAATGAAAATTTGTATACTGAATATTCAAGGAATTATTTTATTTTTGTCAAAAATCATGTATATAAATTCAATAAACAATATTTAAAACAAATGTTCCATAGAAAGGTGGAAAATGCCTTTTTATAAAAAATACATATTTCATACATAAAATTCGTTTTTTATTTTATAATATCATGAAAAAAGATAGGATTAATTTTAAAAATTATATTTATATATATTTATATATATTTAATTAATTTAATCCATAAAAGTGTGATTTTTTTTATTTTATTTTTATAAAACTCACTTGTGTGCATTTAAATAGTTTTTTAAAAAATTATTGCCTTTTATTTTCAAGAGGGTTTTATATAAATTTATAGTCATTTTTTCCAAATAATAAATTATATATACATTTATAAACCATTAATTGTTTAGTACATATTTTTCATTCCCACCATTATAATTACCTGGTTATAATAGTAGCATTTATATAACAATATTTAATTGTTCTTTAAATCTTTATGTGGTTTGTTTTGTACACTATCTAACATTGTATTTAATTTTTAAAATTGAATGATGTTAAACCATAATAACATGCTTTCCCACAGGAAATATCCAATGTTATTTAAATAGATGGATGATGGAATCATAAATCTTCTTAATTCATATCTCTACAATAATTAGGTGAATATTAATAAAAATACCCATTTGTATAATATTGACTTCTTCATCCAAATTTAAAAGGTAATTTTGTTCTCATAATTAAATATTAGTTCCAATAATTATTGTCTTTGGGTATGTGTGGAGTATTCTCATATATAATATTCAAGTGTAGCTATATATATTATGATGTTATCATAATTTCCATTGGCATAGATAATTATATAGTTATGTTCATGGGCTACATGAACTGAATCATTTATCCTTTAATGGAGTGGTTCATTAAAATACAAATTTGGTGTTTTCTAGGAAATCATCCAATATAGTGTTTAACATACGTAACCTCGCTATATTGGAAAGATTCTACTAGAGATTTATACTTAACATACCTAGGATTATGACTCCTATAAATGAATTTAACCAAAAGGGAAACTCATAAATTATACATAGTGATTCAAAGTGGCATTAAAAAAGTTGAAGTGAAGATTCATTGGTGCTCCCATTGTGAGTTTTTTTATTAAATAGTATAGTTAGTGGTATTTTATAATGCCTCAGAATCTATGTTTGGGTGTATTTTGATGATTAATTAGGTAGATTTATATTATACATCTCAATATTTGAGGCCTTGTGATAAAAAATATATAAATTGTGATTTGGAGTTAGTGTTGATAGTGTGTTAAATAAACTCTTAAATATACTACCATCCGAATGGGTAAACAATAGTATACACATGTCATAGAGTCTTGAAACACATCTTCACCTATAGACATCATCACTATAGTTAGATGCATTAGAAATAATTACTATAATACATTTACATTGTGATTTTTTGTACTCCAAGAAAGTGAAATATAGTGGTAAATTATATTTAACAGACATATTGGGAAATTTTTATCGGGGGAATTTGATCATCTGGTAGTAATGGATATTTCCATAATTGATAATGGAAAAGTGTATTATATTAGATTATTCATAGCGGAACCTATACATCATTGGGACATGAAGGACTCCCATTTGATAGATATTGGCTACACATTTCTATATAAAAAGATATCCTCATGAAAATGAAATATAAATAATTTACAAATGTATGAAAACAACATATTATTTATGGGATAAATATTTATTCTAGTCATACTACATGAGGAGGTCTTGAGATATTTCCATGATCCCTAGTTAATTGAATCTATAGGTGTAATTAATGTATTCCAAGAGCTTAGGTATTAGTTTTCATGTCCTAGTTTAAAGTTAAGCATTACTGTGTTAATATTAGGGTGAATCAAATATCATAAATTAATGGGAGAGAAACAGATTACTTTATTTTTTTCTTCACTGATAAGAAATTATAAAATGGATTTGGGATATTTTATCTATGGGAATCAAGATAGGACTTATATATTTAGTAAGAAAACATGATACAATATAAATGATTGTTTAATGGAAAATGAAGTTATCCAAAATTCTTTTAGTCTGGGATTATAGTTTAGTAGGGAGTCATAGATGTTTATACAATGATTAAAAAATCAATAATCATCATGTTCCATTGATGATTATTTCAAAATATGATGGCTATATTACTTCTTAATTAAGATTGAGTTTCATGATTCTTTTGGGATATAGATGCTTTTCAGTAAAATACTTATACATAAAATGGATGAGCAAACAAAGATAAATATTCTAGTTCTTGAGGATATATTTAGGGGTTCAATACTTTATTTTAGCTAAAAATGGGATGGTCACCTACCCTTGGAAGATTCCAAGTATAAAAACAACTACCACTCCGCTATCATGACATATTCATTTAGGGAAGTACTTGGGAGATCCTACTAGTCCCCCCAATACTAGAAAATCATTATAAAGTCATCACTCATGGAATTAGAGTTGGTGTGATTAATGATAATAATTGTGTATGTGGATTCGTATTGGATAAGGACAAATCATTCCCATCATTGTTATATGAATACTCATAGAAGGGTAATTTAGAGATTAAATAGGGATATTATTTATTCTCTTACATTCTCAATTTGATACCGTATACAAATTTTTATCAGGGAAGAATGGTATCTTGAACGTCTATCAGACCCATCCATATTTTTTGCGAAGTAGGTGATGCAACTTATATCAAGAAATTTTCCCTTTAATTCTATTTTATTTTCAAAACATCTTCTATATTTCATTGTTTAGAAGATACATTCATAATCCATAAAATTTTATCAACTTGTTTTATATTCATATTAGGGGTATATTTACCTATATAGAGTACGCTATAGTGATCTAGGATTAAGACAAATATGATACTATTTTTCCATTTGATGATTTTTTTGTTTTTCAAATTTAATAATGGGAACCATTGAAAGAGTTCATGGTACTATGATGATAATATTTGTCTGTACTATATTAAAAAAATCTTGTAAATTTTTTTAATAAAATAATTGAAGGCTAGGAGGATGTATAGAATTGTTTTTTCATTTAATTCCATTAAACATTTTGAGTTGAAAAGTTTTATTTCATTATGGGATTTTTTCTAAATTATTATTACAAATGTACCATGGAATTATAACTTATGACATAAAGAATTGTAGTTATTTTTGTTTAATATTATAGAGAAATAATTTCACCATAATGGTAAGACAAATTTTGTGTCCATTATTTGGGATCCTCACTGATGCATGAGGGACACTCCATTATATGTAGGTGTTCAAGCATTAAAATTTAATTTCAATCATTACACGAAAATTTCATGGGAATTTTTTATGTTAATGGGTATATATCAAATTTATTATGGAGTTACATAGGGAATCTATTTCACAATGGTTTTCATTTTATCTGAAAAGCTCCATTGCATCATTATATTCCTTTTTCCATTGTGGTTTAGGTGTGTTTATGTTTAGTTACATGATATAAAGTTATATTAAAACATGATCATGATGGACCCATTTTTTAAATTACCAGAATAAATTGTATCCCTTTAATATATTTCATTCTTTATTTAAGTCATTAGTGGTGTAATAGTTGAATCCCTAGTATCCCATACATCTCTTCAAAAATCAACAATCACAGTTTTTTTAGTCAATTTTTAGAGTGGATTTTTCAGTGGAGATTAATGGATTCTCACATATGTCTCTTTTATTATCATATGTATCATTATTTTATCATATTATTGTTATATTATATATCAAATTATTAACTATTGGTTCATTCAATTCATTATTATTTCATTGATATGATGAAATATGGATTTATAAAAAATAGGATTCTTTATTTCAAAAATTAACCCTTTTATTTTTTTAGTATTTAAAAAAAATGACATGATTGATATTTACCTTTGATTATGTCCTTTTATTACTATAGTTTATTCAAATCAAAGACAACATTTTAATGATTGGGGATAATGGTGATTATGCACTAAGTAAAATTCATGTTATGGAAATGGAACATTTGACTATGTTGATAATAACTACTAGATATCACTATAGATTCACATTGTTCCCTAATAAGGAATGTCAAAAATTAATTTTTTTCCTCAAAAAAATAATTTTTTTTGATTGGGAGTACCATGCCGTAAAAAAATTTGATTACATCATCATTATCTGATCCTTATGATATTTACGATTAGTATAGATAATCATCTCAATAAAAGTGTTTTATTTCATGACCAAGTTGCATGATGAATGTGATGTGTAATTCAGTTGTTCTGAGATGATATTTTTGATCCATAAGGGAGGTGAATTTATCATGGATATCTATAATTATCAAGATATAATTGTGGTGTGGGGTTATTCATTATGTTGTTAGGTGTATGAGTAATGAATTATGGAAAATCTCTTTGTAATATATTGAGACTCAGTCAAATCCAACTAAGGAAATAAGCTTATATTAACAATTTTTGGGAGTTTAATCATCTTTTTGTCAACATGTTATTTTTAAAAATATTAATAAAATTTCCAAATCATTTGTCAACATTGAATTAAAATATAAATTACTCATTGTACATATACTTATCATGTGATTCAATTTACATTATTTAGTTTCATTTTATATATAAGATTTTTTATTGGTATAATACATGACAACTGATGTTGGAATAGGGTTAGGGAATCCCCTTTAATCATACTAAATATAGGTTGTTGGTCCCATTTATTCCTTATGTAGTTTGGTACTCCACCACCAACTCGAGGCATGAGTCCCTAAGATCAAGAATGGGATTGTTACTCCCTTTTCCTCAACATGGAATGATTACCCCAGACTTGACTCAAAGAGTTATGAAATCCCCCACTTATGGGAGGTGTGGTTAATCTATCAATATATTTAGGTACTCTATTGTTTGAGGAAATATCCTCAAAGAGGTTTGTGTCTGACACATGGGATAGTTACTCTGACACCTCATAATTAACATTGTATAAAATTGTCCCCACAAACTATTTTTTGAAATGTGACATAATATACCAATAAGGGTAGCCCAAATTATTTGTTTTCTAACTTTTGATGGTTCATTTATATTTGGGATATGTATATATAGGTTCTATTTTATTAATTGGGTGCTCAACAATTATATAATATCTAATATATTATTTTCACTAGCTTTATGTTTTTGAGCTAACTGTTTTTACATACTTATCCTTTGTGGTTTTCAAAACATCTTACTAAGTATGTATATACACACCCTTTAATGGGTTTTTACCATGTTCAAATCAAATTATATTAATATAATGTGTTGTTTTTTAGTGATCTTGGTGGATATTCTATTAGCATATAAAAATATTAGTTGAACATCAAGCTAATAAACCCAAGAAGGGTTCATGATTTTGAGATTATTGACAAGGAATCATCTTGATCTTCCCATTGTGTTAGATTGGTTTTACATTTTAGGGGTTGAGCCTTTGTTTCATCCTTTTACTTTTTATCATCACACATTGTTTAACATTTTGGAATATTAGTAGATGTCATCGAAGTTTTATAAATTAGGAATTCTTTTATTTTATATCATGTATGGTTTAATATGATATGGAGATGTGCGTCCCTATACAGTGACATTATGTTTAGGTCTCACATGCTATTTAATATTCATACTTTGTGATAGTCAAAACTCTGAACTATTGGTTGTGATCTTTCAATGGCACACATGATATATAATCTAACTAAATAGGATCTCGATTGGTTGAGTCATTTACCATTATCATTAAAAATAAAATCATTTAATTATTTAAATATATAAAATCATAAAAAGGTTTATGAATATAAAATATCTAACTATAATAAAGTTTTATAAAACATAGAATATGTATTATAAAACTAATTAGTATATAATCAAAACTTTAATATATTTTAATATAGAACATTTTATTTTAAAACATTAAAAACTGAAACCCTTAAACATAATTTATTTGAATTGGATAGTTTAACAGAATTATCTAAAACAAATAACATTATGAAATATAGAATATCTATTTAAATAGTTTTTCATAATAATAAAAATAAAATGAAGTGTTAAATAAGAAACATTTATAAAAATAAAAATATTAAATATAATAATGTAGAAAAATATGTCACATTAACAAAAATGATTTCACTGTAATATAATAAAAAAGGGAAATTTATCGTGTATAATTCAATTTATTTAAATTTAAAATCAATGGTTTTACTCAATTAAAATTGTAAACATAGACACTACATTAACATGATACACATAACATGCTAGAATAAATAGAGCATCTAGACGTACCACATTAAAAAATTGAAAATTGAAAATGAATAATTATAACATTATATTTTATTATAAATATAACATCTAACTTTATAAATTTTTGAGAAAATAAAACATTCAAATGAATAAAAAAATTATTAGAGAGAAAATGAAAAATATTTAAACAACTAATTTTAAGAAAAAATCATCATATTTATGGATCTTTACCTTATAAAACATAGATATAAAGATAATATGAAATCTATTTCTACATTTAATAAATTTAATGACCTAGAATTCCCTATAATTTTTTTGATTACATTATCACTAATTTTTTTCATCCATATAAATACAGTGGCAAACACCTTCTTACATAAAGTGGGGAAAACATTTTTTTAAATTAGAAAATCATAATGATTAACTACATTCTTTATTTGATAAATTCCATTCTATGATTGTGTATCAATAATCGTGAATGACTTTACAGAATGTAATTTTTTTGAGAATGATGCATGTGAGTGACAAATGACCAAGGACGTGAATTTTCCACAACCCAAACCCTCAAATAATCAAAACAATACATTCCAAAAAATTATAAAATAACATCACCCTCATATATCAACATTGTAATGAAGCATTTATCTTCCCATTATTCTTTAATTATATATTGAAAATTTAAAAATATTTATTTATAAGGAAATTTAATAACATCAAAATGTAATTATTTTTTTTACTCAAATTTCATTAACAGGTTCATTTTATTATATGTAATGCCTAGTTTTTATAAGAATCAGACTAAATATATTTCCTTCCAACATCATTCCCAACCACCGTAGAATATATTGATCAATAATATAAATAAAATTTATAATAAATAAATTCAGTATTAGCATATAGATAAGTATTTGAATATATAAAAATGTATCATTCAAAAAAATCTTAGAAATTTTTTTAACCTTAATGTATTAGGAATTAGATACGTATGTTAACCAATATAATTTTTAAAATAATTCCACATAAAATATATCTATACAGCCTGAAATTTTATTAATAATGTGATAATAATTTATTGATATAATTAAATTTATTTTTGAGATTCATAATTTTGATAACCAAAAAGTGTTTTCCACTAGTACATAGGCATCAATTTAGGGACCATTTAATTCATGTTTAATATTGTTAAATTTGTTCTATTAATCTCATTCCAAAATATTCACTTGAAATATTCTAATTTCATACATAATATTTTAGATTTCCATAGACATGAAATCACAGAAATCATGCTAAAATAAAATAATATCTGAACATATAATACATGAAATTTCTTATAGTTTTGGAATATTAAATAATTATATTTATTTTAATCATGTAATAATATATAATTACTATAGTTCCATTATTTTATTATCAAGAAAATATTTCAATAATTATTTTGGAATATACCTCTATTTAGACTAATATATGGGTAGATGTTTCTAGGGATGATTAGTGTCATCAGTTATACTATTAAATTCCAATATAAAAAGTATTGGTTACCCCAAAAACTATAAAATGGATCCAATATCATTAAATTGAAAAAACTCTTTATAGTAACCTCACCCCTAGTAACATGAATCTAATATTTGATTTATTATTTTAAAATATGATATAAGAATCATACTTTTATAGACTGAATAGTTTAGTAGCCTTTATAAAATATATCCATACTTGATTCTCAAATTATATTAGAAAAAAATTACAACATATTTTTTTAGAAAATAATTATTCCCTATAAGATATCCATGCATATCATTTATAGTTCACATCATGAATATATGGGAAAGGAAAATATATGGGTGACCTGAAATGTATAATAAGGATTAAGTACATCTAAAGATAGTATTAATCAATATGAATAAATGTAAAAGAAAGCTAACTAATTGAATAAAAATTCTATTTAACTATTTTGACTATCATGATTAGAGAAGTCATAATCAATATGGAAAGGTAAATAATAGAATAAAATTTTAATATAACAAATAACTTGACAATCATAACTAGTAAAGGAATAATTTAAATAGAAACATAATTAAATAAAAAAATGTTATTTAATCTATACCTTCTTTATAATAACTAGACATGTCCTAACAAATAAGGAAAAGAGTAAAAATTTAAATAAATTGCAGTTAATCAATAACATGACTATCATAACTGGATAATACATAATCAATATGTAAAGGTAAATAATTGAAAAAAAAATTATTTAATCAATTACATGACTATCATACCTGGATAAAGAATAATAAATATGGACTAATAAATAATCGAAAACACATTCCATTTAATGAATAAACATAGAATTAAATTCTGTTATGTATAATATCCTTGCGAAAATGTGATGAAAAAAATAACTAATTATTCAATGGATGATATTCTTAATTATTGGGCTTCATGATCTCAAGAATCATAATTCCTCTTCCATCAATATAATTCCTCTAAAAAAATTAAAATTTATGTGTAGAAACACTTATAACTAAGTATATCTAACTATTTCATCTCATTAGATTGCCAATTCATCAAGCAGCAATCTATAACTTGGCCCAACTTGTCTCTACAAGTCCAAAACATTCTTCATATGTCGAACGATCCAGAAAATTCTTGAACAATGTTTCTTATCTTTAAATATCAATATACTATAATGAATAATGATTTATCAATATTTCCTTGGAGAAAAAAAAATTATTCGATGTAAAAAATAATTTGTATAATTGAGATACGGTTTAAAAAATAATAATAATCATGATAAATAATATGGATATTTATGTCAAATTTATTATCTAATGATCATAGAAATGTCAATATATCAAAGAAAAAATAATAAATACAAAATGATTCTATAAATTTAATTTCAATACATTTTGTATTCTAAATTATCATAAACCACCCCTAATATGAAAAAGGGTGGTATAAATATAATATATATCGACTTGAGTAATAATAAAGGTTTGTTGTCTTTGTTGTATAGAAATTCCGTAAAAATAGGTTAAAATTTTATTTTTAAAATCATCCATTTTATTTTGAAAATATATTTTTATAACTCAATGATCATAAAAAATATATAAAATAATTCTCATTGAAACAACCTATGAATATTTTATGGTATGTTTTAATAAATTTTTAGTGGTCATGATAGCTGCAAATTCCAAACATGGTGAGTATATTAAAACAAATATTCTTGTCACTTTTCCATTAAAAGAAAAACATGAATTTTTTTGAAATAAAATTGATAATACAAGTAATGTTTTTCAAAAAAAATCAAATTGGGTAAATTTTTCATTAATATAAAATTTTTAAAATTTTCAAAAAAATTAAATTTTGTTTGGAAAACCTGTTTTTTGATGAAAATGTTTTCAAATTTTATTAAAACATTCTCTGATTAATTTTTAGTAATTAGACTAAAAATATGGTTCTATTACTTGAAATAGTTCATGAATAACTAGAGGAGAATAAAATATAATTTTTTATCTAATAATGATGAAATAATTTCCTTCAATGTAAATTCAAGTGTAAATAATCATGATTAAAATGAGATTCTAAAAATAATCAATTTCAAAGTTCTTAATATTTAAGTGAGGATTAATCATTGAATTGACTATGTGTATCAAATGTTAATACATATTATACAAATTTACAAACATCATAATATAGTCAAATGTATTTTCACACATAATAATATAATATCAAATACATTGAAGAAGTAATATAACCCAATGAATATAAATTGACTTATATAATTCATTACCAAATTATAATTATTATGTCAAATCCCATTAGATTAAATAAATCAAATATAAATATGAAAAATAACATGACGTATTAATGAATCATAGTATTACATTTCCATGTGAAATTATATACACTATATAAAATAAAATAGGTTCGTATAATCAAAATATACCTCAATGATGGGAAAATAAGACGAAGTCCCCTACCTTGCACATTCCTTTTGTCAGACATTCTCTAAAATCATGTATAGTGATTTTAGGATTTTTATAAATATACAATAGATTCATATTTATACTTATAATACCATATATAATACTGTAATTATATTTTACAATCCATTTCCTAAAAATATTTCATTATTATCAATTTTTAGGGTGTTAAATTCCTTATTTTCTCATGTGCATTTTGTCATAAAAATTATTATTATTATGCATATGATATATATTAATATATTAAATTATCAAATTAATGTTATAAATATAATATTTAAATAGTGGAGACACATTTAGAACCATTTTTTAAATTTGGGAAATGAATCATATCACTTCTTAGAGACTGTAGGTTGTATGTAGGCATGAGGGACGATATCATTCTATCAACGAGTGAATGGGTAAAGTATTGAGTGATATATTATTTTTTTGAAAATCAGTATAATCTCGTATATATATATCAAATATTAATTAATTTTATCCTTATTAAATTCCATTAATTCGTAATTAAATAACAAATCACATCGATTCGTGATGTGGTAGTCTGTCGTATATGCGTGTGACATTATCTTATTTATAATGGAATGGAATATAAAAATTTATATGATATTTTAAAATTAAATAATTATATTAATATCATAAATATAATATAAATTTTTTGAATACATCGTTATATCCATTCTTGAATGTTATTGTTGGAAAATGAACTACATCGGTTCATGATGCGGTAGTATGTCATACACATGATCAATGTTATAATTTCCCATTTGATAGAAGTGTAGATGGATAAATAATATTCCATAGACATAATAACATCTCATTATATGGTAGGTAATTTAATTTTTATATTTTATGGGTTAATACATAATTTAAGGTGTAAAAAATGAAGAATATGAAAGAGCTAAGATAAATAGTTACTTTCACTATGAGAAACCTCCTTTAGATGTCCTATAAAAAGAAACTAGGGGTAGAATTTTTTTTATCAAAATAATTTCTAAAATGTGACATAGGATTTTGTTAAGAGAAATTTTTAGGGTTTTTTAAGTGAATGGACTTTATAGGTTTGAAGAAGTGAGGTTAGGGAGTTACCTTTTAAAAGGGGGTAAGGGAACCCTCATGGAAATTACATAGAAATTTATTGAAATAATCAAAAAATTATAAAGTCAATAAAATTATAAATAATAAAAAATGGGCATTTATTAGATATTGGTAAGTATATGGTTTAAATATGGCCACAAATTAAAAACATTTCATGTTTGTTGGTCATATTGAAACCATATCTCTTTAGTTTAACCCCATAGTAAAAACATTTTTACCTTAACTATAATAAATATTTTTTACTATTTTCACTATTCATTTTTTCCAAAAAATTATGTTGAAAATATTAGATAATATATATTATGATTATTAAAAAAATGTAATCCATTTTTCAGAATTAAATCCAAATTATCGACCAATTATAATCAAAAATTAATCCCATAGACTTGATTAAAAAACAAAAAATTAAAGTGAAAATGTCCAAAAGATTACAATGTTTTTATATCAAAACTAAACCTAAAAATGATTTAAATTTCCTAAATTGTATTAATAGTAAAATAGTAGAACTAATTTAACAATAAAATTATTTTAAAATATATTTCAAACTTATTAATTAAATAAACAAAAATGTAGTTTTCAATTAAAATTTAATATTTTCTATATTCATTGAAAAATACATCATTTTAAAAAAATAAAAAAAATATCCCTAAGATAATATTAATATGATGAATTAAAAAATTAAATTAAATATTCAAAATAAAATTTTAAATTGTTTTAAAAATTAATTTCTAATTACGTTTGCAAAGAGCGACTAAAACATATTTTTGAAAAAATATATTTTTGTTGAACATAGTTGTTTTTATATTAAATTATATATATTTAATTTATAATAATCATATAACCATAATTTTAATCTTTTATTTATTACTATTCATAAATATGAATTTAATTGTTAGGTTATTTTATTATACTATTCTAAGGTTCATTTCTGTTATGGTTTGTGTGTTTGAAAAGATATTGAAGAGATTAAATCTAATGAAATGTATTTCATGAGATTTTTTATCTCGGTGTTATGTGTCACATACATTATTAAAAAAATCATATATTAATTTACCAGGGGAAACATTCCCCCGACCTTAAATAAATTATTTCAATTTAATTTACATTTTATGTCAGTAATCAAGGGTTTGGAATTGGGAAATTCACTTGTTGAAATCCAACATCATTAATAGAGTTAATTAAACTTCCTCTTCATATGAGATAAATAGAAGTAAAAATGGTTACATAGCTAGGTCTTTATGTTAGTGAAATTGGTGGTAATTGAAGATTTGGACATGGAAAAAAAATAATAAATAATTATATAGAATGAAAGAGTTCATTGATCATAAGAAAGTGACTGATCAATAAAATGTTTAGGACTACAAAACCATAAATATTTGAATGTTTTAAAATTCTATAAAATTCATTAAATATTAATTTAATATTTCAACACTTTTTTCAAGATAATTTTTAAAGGGTTTAGGAATTCATTAACTGTATAAGAATAGAAGTAAATATAAAAATTTGATACATTTCAATTTCATAAGAACCATCTCATCATTTGGTTGTGCCTTAATAAAATTACAATTCAACTCTTAATAGATGAAATTAATATCCAAATATGATTATTTTTTTTGTATAAAACACTGAATTCAAATTTAATGGATCTTAAGAACCATAAAAGAGTTGAAAGTAATTTGGTGTGTCTCTAACTATTATGAAAATCCAATATCGTTAACACAAGTTTTCCAATATAATACTTTCATCTATAAAAAAATATTAAATTTTTTGGATCATATTTAATATTTGCATGTCAAATAATTTGTCTAATTACATTTTAATCAGGAAATCACATAGTGGAATGGTTTTAATTTTACCTTTTTTAACATCCAGGTTTGGGTTCATGCCCTATGATTTTGCTAGAAATTCCACAATGTCACTCAACATATAGTATGTCCTTTTTATGAATCTATATTATTATAATTCCTTCCAAAACAATTATGGCCCTTCATGAAGTAATATTAATCATTAAATAATGTTTTTATAAATTTTTTCAATATAATTTAGTTTTTTATTTTTATTTTCAAAAATATGTGATAATAATATTTGAATATTATGATATTTTACGTAGTGATCATATTAACGCAAAAAGTTTATAAATACCTTTAAAATTATTCCTACAAAAATTTAGTACATTCATTGATTAATAAAATTTTGACTAAAAAATATATTAAACCATTTAGTTGTATTCCCATAAAATTTTTCCAAATAATATGCTTATTCTTTGGAATTTCCAATCCCATAACACCAAAAAAGGTGTGCTTAAGACATTGAAATTATTATAAACCTTAAAATAATAAACCCATCTTGTTATACATAACTATTATATTGTTGAAGAAAAATATGGTTCTAAAATATAACACAATCCTTGGATTTTTCATTGTTCTAATCTCCAAAATACCATTGGTAAAAATTACTTCAAAAATTTTATTATTGAAAACCAATACAAAAAAACTTCTTCCATTTTTTTTCCAAAATAGTTCCTTCCATGGTCTATGATGCAGCCATTATATATTCTCATTTAATTGTATAATGTATAATTTTCACATATTAAAAAGTGAAATATAAATAGATTTATTGTATGAAATATATTTTATTCTATAATACTCTTCATTTTCTCTTGGAATTTCATTACTTTATGCCCTTATCAACCACAATTAAAATATTTTCCCATTCCTTTGATACACCTTATTTTTAATCTAATACACCTTATGTTTAATCTTCGTAATTCATTATCATTATCAATTCAAGTCCTTAATAATGGTATGTAATGAAAATATGAATTTTCCTAAACATTTCTAATGGGAGTGTAAAACTAGGTGTGTAGTAAGGCCCATTGACACGCACCAGGTGATGGTCGGGTTAAGATCAATGTACCATTTTTAGTGTTAGTACACCTAGGAATAACTATGTCAGAACCACATCCACTTTTACTATCCAATCTGTTAAGTATTATAAAGGAAAAAATCACTACCTTAAAAAATAATTAATATGTTCTTATATTATCTACCACTTATTCTATCATAGGGTAATGATTCCTAAAATAGTATTCCTAAATATAGTTCCCATGGTTTCTACTAAACATCCACTAGCACTAACTATTGATATCTCAACCCCAGTAACACAGAGCTGGTGTCTTCATTCTTACATGGACATAATATTTAAGGAATCAGATCTTGAAGGAATTAATATTACATTAAAAACATAAATTTAAAAAAAAATATTTTTAAATATATTTATTTCCTATATCATATCATTTTATATCAATCACAGTACACTTCATGGATTACTAGGAAAGGGCAAAAATTGGATGACCTCAAATTCTCATAAAGGGTTAGTTATAAAAGAAACTATCATGAATCAATAAGTATAAATAAAATTTAATAGTAAATAATATAACCCCATTTCATTTTAATAATTTGACTATCATGATAAGATAAGTCCTAGTCATTTTAGAATATTAAATAACTGAAATAATATTCCATTTTATTAATTACTTTAACATAATTTTGGGATAACACACAATAAATATTGACAAGAATATAACTAAAAATAAATACAATTTAATTGTTAACATGTCAATCATTACATAATAAGGAATAATCAATATTGAAATTATAATAAAATAAAATAAATTCCATTAAATAATTAACATGACTATATTTTTGATTTCCAAATACCAAGTGGGGTTGAAATTCCATTTTTGTGGTGGTGTAATAACCTTCACGTCAGAAACATATGATGACATTATTTCTAAGAAACTTCCAATGAGTATTGTTCATATACTAATAATCACCAAATTTTTACATTATTTTCTAGGCTTCACAAACATCATTCCAATGGTAGTTGGTCGTTAGGAAATAGATCGAATTGTAAATTAGAGAATCTCATTGGTAGAGAGAATGAGAGATCAGGCCGATCACACCCTTATGGGGGAAAATATTTCCTTCTTCGAGGCTCTCTTAATTGTTTATGATATGTTTATGGATTAATTATTAAAAATAAATTGTAACATTGGTCTCTCTTGGGTTAAAATTCAATTATTAGCATGTTTGAACTTTAGAATCATCTGTACATATCATAGGTTCCACCATGATGGAAAACTATTTTTATATCAGAGGTTCTTCATCAATGGAATCATTTTTCATAAATATTATATATTCATTGGTAATTTATTATTACAATACTAGTTTAATTCGTCATAGTGGTTAACTATGTAATTTTTCATCATCTATTGTTACGGGGCTTGTTTTGATATTTGTATTGTTCCCTTCAAATGGGATTATTTTGTATCCACGTGAGTGGAATAAGAATGCATTTAATTTGGTTACACATAAAATCAAACAACATACCATTAAGGTCATGTAATGAGAACCAAACCCTGTTTTTTAACATTAATAGAAAAGTAATTTTAGGATAAGTGTTCCAAGTTAATATTTTTGTGATGCTTCTGCTAAAGTGGCATAATAAAACCGAAGGGAATGCTCCCTACATGATTAGATACGAACTGACTAGTCATATGACATAGATAAAATTAGAGCAAATTTGGGGTGTTTTTCGTGATCATCATGGAGGCTTATTAAGAATCTTTTTGGGCAAGAATCAATGTGCATGTACTTTAATTTATAAGGAACCATGCCTATGAAGGCCCTCGTGAAGTTTTTTTCTCATAGTGGATGAAACCTATTCAGATGGATGTAAGTTTTTAGGGACCAATTCCTAAGGATTTTCTCAAGAGTTTTCCTCATCGGGGATAAGGGTCATCGATATTGTGATACCATTGTTGGGTATTATACTAAATAAGAATCATATTGGGATTTTATGGTTGGAAATTATACTAGATATGAGGAAAATTTAAGGTTTATCTCTTATGGGATACTACCACTTGACTTGGATTCATTGATTTGATGACCCACACAAATGTAGAACCTCTAACAGAAGGCCATAGGAAGATCCATAAAAGGGTTATCTACAATGACATGAATCTGATCATGTGGATGTCATGATAATTGTTGACCTCTAAGATCACTTGATTCATGCTCATTGTGAGAAAAAAGTGGAATTCAAATATATGGAAAACTAAAAAAATCATCATCTTCGACTGGTGGCTGAGGTTAGGGATTCATGAGGGATAAATGGAATTGATCTTCTCATCTCATATCTAGTGTTCATAACCCTAGGGGTTGAAAGATAAGAGGAGTATCACCTCTTCCAAAAAATATGGGATTAAGACATAAAGGATTATCATTTTCTTTTTCCAGATAAGTGAGGATATTAAATATATTATCCTTACCAAATGGAATAAATATTCCCCCTAAATGTATGAAATGGGAGGTACCTAGTCTTATAGATGATATGGTGACAACATGGACATATCCTCCATGTTCTAAACCAAGATGTCCAAAACACTACCACCTAGGTTGGGTTTATTATTAATTAAGGGTTTATCAACTTTACATAACCTGAGGACCGGAACCATCATGTAGGAAGAGTGTGGAAAAACTCATACTGAAATAATTTACAACCAAATGGGTGATAACATAATGTGTTATTCACCATGGATTTGCATGTTTAAAATATTTTGTAGATGTTTTTTCATGGTTTTCAATAGATGATAGAACCAATGGAAAATATTACATATCATTGTTGGAATAAAATAGGTCTTGATGAAGGCTCTCATAAGTAATGCATGGGAAAACTGTAGAGGTCACTTAAAGGGTAGACCTGGGTGGACTAAAGAGGTCTTGGGCATGGAATGCCTTAGTGGAAAGGAATGTTATTGATACATGGTATACATACATTATCTAGAAATAACTTATTGATTATTTTAAAACTAGTAATGTACACTTGGGTTACACCAATCTATAGGCTCCAAGTGTTTCATCAGGTGTCCCTAGAATAGTCTCGTGAAAGTGCCAACTTTGGTAGAAGACCTTATCGCTACTTGTTCTTAGTTAGGGGGATGTTCTCCTCAAGAATATGTCATTTTATTAAGAATGTATAGAAACCTTAATCACATTATCTCCCTTAATTTCCTCTTCTCTTGGTTTTTTGAGAGTTACCTGAGTGGTTTCAAGATCCTTGGTAGAAGACTTGTGTGGTTAGAGCTTTATGGATTCTTTTGAACTCTTATTTGTCTGAAATTTTGTTCACTGGGGTCCCATTTCTAGGCCATGTTGATATCCTAGGTGATGTAATTCATACTTATAGGATCACAACATTTGTGCCTCATGTAGGTGTAGTTTCTCCTACTAGGATACACAATTTAGGACTTCACGGGCCTCTTATCATATAGGATGGGTGGACACATGTTGACTGAGGATAATACCTTGATTATAATTAGTTTTACTCCCCAATTTATCTCATGGGTAGTTTTTATTTATTATTGTCACACTTGTGTGGGAAACCCAATTGAAAAAAAATCCACCCAGTCCCCTTAGGAATTGATTAGATTTGAAGAGGAATGTTTGATCCTTATGTAAAGGAAAATATATGTCCACTGGTGTTTTATGTCAAAATTAATTGACCATGAGTTATAGAATTATTACTCACATAGGGATCACTAAATGATAATGATCTGAAATTATTTAAATACCCATAACCAAAATTTTCAGTCACGATTTTGTGATTTTTGTATCAAAAATATGTCATGAGACAAGTAGGCGAGGGATGACCACCTAAAATATTTGAAAAGTAGTTTCATGTATGATATGGTTGATGCTTATTAATATAAAATAGGTCTCTCATAAGGGAGAATGTTCCTATAGTTAATACACCCTTTTTTATGGTGACATATATAGATCCGAACTAAGGAATATTGTGCATAGTTATACAATGGAATCCTCTAGTTGATAGGCCATTTTGGTGGGAAAATAATACTAAAACAGACTAGGGATTATTTTAAATAGTCAAAATAAATTTTTTCATAGGGATCTGACATTATATTATTTAAGGTCTAAATGTTTATGAATAATTGGATCTCTCTAAACCTCGACGGATGGTTTATGAAAGTAATGTTTTTTAGAATTAATGGTGGATCTTTGTTTTCACTATACATTAATGGGAAACTACTCTTACATAAATATTTTTGTATAAATTATGGTGAATCATATTTTGATTAAAATACTAAAATGGATGGGTTTTTTAATAATTCTAGAACTGTTCATGTAGATTGGGTTGTGTCTATGAATGGAGGAACACATATGTGTTTCACTGTTGTTGTAGCTGGGCCTGGAATTGAGAATCATGGAAACACTACATATATGTATAGAATGATCATTGAGTTATACTCTATACATTGGGTGGTTCGGTGGATAAAAAATATAAAAATAAAAGGATCCTCCCTAAAAAGTGCATTGAGAGCAATGGTTTATGTTCATTTAACATTAACTGAAAGATTAGTGAATTTCTCCTCAAATGGTAATCTATACAAGATTGTTCCGTGAACTTAAACAATTAAGGAAGATGGTTTTAAGATATAATCTTTGGTATTATGGATTTTTATAATTTATAATGTTACATTTAGAAATTAATGATAATGGACCTTTTTTGAAAAGTGGTTTCGAGCATAATGATTTTGAGGCTTACAAATATTGAAGAGGTCTTTCCTGGTGACGACTGAGCCTTTGGTTGGAAGGTCCATTTTTTTAGATACATATACAATTAAAGACTAGATAATTTTGGTAATATTCAAAAAAAAGACATCCTCAGATTAATAGAATCTTTTTGTGGTCAAATATTAAATATCCAAATGGGGGTGTATTATTACTAGTGACAACAAAGGTACCCTCCAGAATTTGGAATTCCATTACTGACGAATGAATAATTCTTATGGATATTTGGATTTCCCTGGATATATATTTTTTTATGGAACAAATTTTAATGAACATAGAAAGAATAAATTCCTATAAAAATTACCAAGAATGGGGGGAAATCATTTCACATTCAAGTCTCACTCATTATCAATAAATGAAGGGTTTTTTTATCATTTTTGGGCTCAATACATAGGTTCGAGGAATCACTATGTATCTCATCAAAGGGATAATCAATAATCAAATTTTTAAATGAATTTTTTCACAAAATTATCAATTAATTATCTATATAAGGGGATGTATGTCTTGAATATGAGCTTGTGAACAACAAGAGATCCCATATTAGAACCTCTTCTAAGGATATAGATCATACATAGGAGAGAGTGGGGGATTTTTTATATTTCTTATAGACTAGGTTATAGGATCTAGGTATCACTATGTATCTTGTCAAAGTAAAAAATCAAGCCACATATAGTTCTTGATATTTTTTTCATGCAAGAGACGACAACCATGTAATTTAACATTGTGTAGTAAGGTTGTTTGGTGTTCCTTTTTTGTTCGTGCATCCAAGACCATGGTAACCATCACATGAAATAATATTCCATTAATCATTAAGGGATTTAATATGCCAAATAAATAATGACATATAAAAAATACACTGTTTGAGAAAAAAGGAGTGGTAACAGATTCTTTCACCACATAGATGAGATTAAAAGGATATAAAAGGTAATTTTTATCTTTTTATGGCTAAAACAAGATCTAGGATCCAATAATTTCTACATATTTAATTATAATGTGAATTAATACATACATAGTTTTTGAAAACCATTTATTTTAATGTCATGTAATAAGGAAGAAGGCTACCTGACATGAAAAATAAGGCATGAATCCCTACAAATCATTTCTAAGCATTTATGTAATCATCTCAAGAGAAGAATCCCTTTTTTTATATGAGGATTCCTACTCTAGTTTCTCAAGGAATACTTTTGTTGGAAATTAGGGTTATTCAACATTTTAACATCTTGTGAGAGAGATTTTTTTTGTACTTTTTAACATCATGTGACTATGAAGACATGGTGTCTTTCATTTTTAGGTCATACATCTGTAACAATAGTTCACTAAAACAGTGATTAATATTCTACCTACTTAGAAAAGGTTTTTCTTTCATAAATTAGATGTGATTATTGAAAATGTAATCCATGAACTTGGGGGTTATCATATTAGGATGACTAAGATGGGAAAAACAAAAGTAATGATAGTGGACCATGTAGGAAAAGAGGTTTCTAGCATGATGTTTTTCAGGATCATAGAGATAAAATAGTTCTCTCCCACAGATGAATTCACCTTTTGGCAACATAAAATTTTTTTGGGAGACATATAAAAATAAAACATTTGGTGTATCAATTCATAGACAAATAATGTCATCTAATTGCAGACATGACCTTTCGTGGGTGTCTTGTGAAATTCAAACTAGGTCGTATTATAGCATAGTTAGACTAATGTGCCTTCAAGAATATTATATTCAATTATTTATTTCCATAGAAAGATTTTAGAGATATGAAATTTCCCCTACCAAGGAGTATGATGTGTCAAAGAAATATTTATGATCAAAAATAAAACACATGGAATGGAATTGTACAAGGAAAGTTATGCCTCTTATATAGATCATTGATATGGAGTATAGGAATATTTTTGTGTCCATGATGGGATCTGTAATGAGAGAACATGAATTAAGGTCTTCTGTATATATCTTGTTTGTTTGAAAGAGATAATAATTTTTTTTTGTAGTTATGTCTAGGACCAAGGAATAAGATATGGGCATAGATATATATATTTTCATCGAGAGAATAAATCCATATGTTGTTCTTATAATGAAGGTGTATTGGGAGGCCAACACTAATGGGTGTGATCCACACTATCATAGACCACAATGTTATAAATTCTTAAGTTACACTACAAGGAAAATAACCAAGGATTTTATTTCATTGTTATAGGACATTAGGTTGTGTGGTTAAAAGCCTTATAGTTTCAACTATATGGTCTAATAGTTATAGATCTTATGACAAGGACCATATGTTTTTCCTTTTAGGATATGTAGTTTAAATTCATAAGGTCGGGACATAGGAAACCGTAAAATTTAAATTAATATGGTGAGGATTTTTTTTCTTTATAATATTAAATATATATTGAGAAATATTTTATTTTTAGTCGTCATGATAGGCTCTACATACATCGATATCAAAGAATAAGATCTATTATAGTGGACCCTATGAATGGAATAAGGTATCTAACACTTTTTTTCTTGATTTGGTGGCTTCTTCCATTATATCCATAGGTTATTGTATAAAAATACATGTTATCCATGAAAGAATGATTATAGGTGGATATTACATGTTAAAATCATATGAAATATTATTTTTATAAATCTAAAAGTGATTAAAGTTTGTGGTCTCTTCTAAAAAATATTCTCTAATTCATCCAGCTTTTATTTATTTATTTCTTGATGAAAATTGATCATATATGGAAATGTGTAGGGATTTAATTATACCTCAATGGGTATTAATCCTTATGTCTCATATACCATTGAATGTGTGGTTTCCTGCATGGAAGGGCGGAGTGTAGTCTGGATGGCCACCAATATATGAAATATGTTTTCAGAACATGAATTTGTATCTATATCCACAATTGTCTAGAGTATGTTGGATAGGGTCTTATTGAAGTCATATATATGTCCATTAGCTGCTGCATGAAATGAGAATTAATGTTTTGATTTGATATTATATTCATTATTCAACTTTCCCAAATCAGTATAACCAAAAACATTTCCCTCGTGTATCAGTATTGTATGAGGAACACTAAATCTGGAAATGATTTTTTCTTTTGTGAAGATAACAATTATTTTGGTCCCAAATTCCATGTGGTGTATTACTTTAGAACATTTGGATATGATTTTGGAAGTGATGTGGATGTATTTTAACTATTTTTACGTATCTGGAGGATGCTACACTACAACATCCATTCCCCACATGGAAAATGGACATTAGTATTTTTTTGTATAAACTCATAAGGTATAAGGATGAAGTTGGAATGAAACTATTATTAAGGAAACCTACTAGTGACTTTTTGATAATATTTTTTCATTGACAGAAAGTATTATCTATCCCTCTATATTTTATTGGAATTCTTAAACCCTTTTTGGTGGGAAACACAAGTTCAAATATGCATATATTTAATGATGATGGAATTCTCTTCTACATCAATGAAACTAAAACGGACGCCCCATCAATTCCTCATTTATAGAGTAATTTATTATTATTTGGGCCATCTTAAAGGGTGATATTGGTCACCCATCACCATATTTTCACTTTTATGGATCTTCAAAATGATAGAACTCAATATTGAAGGTAGTCCACAATGTTTATCATCCAATCAGCTGTAGGATCATCTTGTTCAAGTATGGAATTAACATCATTGATTTTATCCATGCTAGCATGAAAAAATGAGAGATAATTTGGAGGTGTGTAATGTTGATGACTATTTAGTCTTGAGGTAGATCAACTGAATCTATGGATACATAATTCAATGTATCATCCTGGGTATTCTATGATCATGGGAGATGAATCAATTTTCTTACTAAGGGGAATTCTTTCATTAGAACATAAACATTTTTATGAAATATGAATAAATATTATGTTATAATGGCATAATAGTTTTTGATCTTCTTGATTACCTACTTTTAATCTATATTTGACTTCATGTCAACACTCTTGTCCCATCCCCACTCACACAGTATATACTGATGAGACACATGTGATTACCCACTAGTAAGTCCAATATGAGACAAATCATAGATTTTCTATTCATATTCAAGTAACCTTTGGTGAATCTAATTTTTTGGATTCCTTCTTATGGTTTACTATGGACGATTTCTAAGGATATTGGTTTTCATATAAAAATATTTGTTTTATTATCAAATGTGTCACTTTTTGAATTTTTCGATAGGTTTATAGAAATTTAACACGGGGTTTTTCCTACCCTAGACTGTCCAGTGGGGAAGATTAATTACCTCCACTTAGAACATGTGTATGGTCCTGATCGAATTGTTTGTATATCATGTATAAATTTTTCCAATGACCGACATGGATGGGAGAATTTGTGTATTTATTCTCGAGACTGACCCTCATTTTCTATTGATGAGTCACCCAAATTGTGGGGATGATGTTGTTTTTCCTCCCCTCTTCTACTACTAAAACTTTTATTATATCCTGGAATGTTTTTAGGATATGGTCTATAATTGGTGTCTACCCTTTCACTGTTTTTAGGATGTTATGGGTAACATCAACAACTAGAATATTGATATATGTCCATTATTCTTTAGGTGCAAGGGTATTTTCATGCTCATGTCATCCATTGACTTCAAGAATATATTGATAGTAATCAGGTTTGGAGGTAGAGATATGGGTACACCCCCTATCAGTATCTAGGATTTACTAGCTAATTTCTCAACAAAATACATGGTTAGGCTCGATGTCTTCATAGATGTGGGTAGGTATGTGAGCAAAATTTTGGATGTTTTATTTATTTGTTTATAAGGATTGGTTTACATAGGAAGTTGTTTTCTCATACTCTCAATTTTCCATTTAATTTGACTAGAATAATTTTCTGGATGTTGCCAAACATTTCTTCCAGGCTTTGCGTGTTTTTCCAGCTTTATCTGTCCAATCATGGTTTTCCAACAAATTAGACTAGAGGTATTATTAATATGGAGAATATTTTAATCCTTGTTACTTATTATCCAGTCACTTCACTCAGTGGTTAGTCCTTTAGGGATAGGTATGGGTGACCTAGATAGAACTCCCAATGGCGACACCCCCATTATGTTGAGGGTTTCTCACCGCATAGTATTGGAAATGGAGGATTATTATAGGAACCCTTGTTCTATATAGATGATTAAATCTAGGGAGGATTATTATAGGATGTCTATGAACTATTGGTACATTCTAGGGATTGTCTCATGAAATAGTTTGATACAGAATTGGGTGTCGTCTACTTTTGGGCCACCAGTCACCACTAAGGGAATGGTTGGTGGGGATTCATTAGCTGGATGGACTACTAAACATCCTCAAGGGATGGTATGGTACTATTTTGGTCATAATCCCTAAATAGGAAATTTTATAACTGTCATTATAAATGTTTTATATGTGATGTCATCTTCTATTTAGTCATAGACCCATATTATGTTGTGGTTGAAGATTATGTCTAAAGGAACCAGTATGGTACCACTTGGATAGAAGGAAGTTTATAATGAAGTCTTATGTAATATTTTTGATAAAAAAATTGATAAATCCACATAAATTTAGAATTTTAATAAAATAATACATGAGCAATTTATTGTTTCACATTTATGTATTTCCCTTGATAATTTTTTTTAAAATGGTCCTAACATGTGGGTGACTCATTTATTTTAGTTAATGATTCAAATTGGGTTTATCATTTTGGATTCATTTCAAAATTATGTGTGTGGTTGGGATGGTGTTTTGTGGGGGTGTTGGTGGCGCAACCTTCATGTCAAACACATATTCTCATATCCTTTCTAAGAGGTTTACAATGGGTCTTATTAATGGAATCGAAAAAACTCAATGATAGCCTTATTCAAAATGATTCACAAACCTAAATTCCAAAGTTATGTGGCCACTAGGAAATGGATCCAATTATTCTTATATAATATCATTGGTTAAAAATATATTAGTTATGGAGCATCACACTTTTTTGTGGAATTATTTCATACTTGGGAACCTCTTAATGATTTAAGACACGATCATCAGTCCTTTATTAAATCCCAAGTATAAAATGTGTCTCCCATGGGATAAAAAGTAATTAATATAATGAATGAACTTTTGAATCATCTATATTTTTATATGATTCTCATCGATGGAGACATATATATGTATATGAGGTTTTCAATCAAATGTATGATTTTGCATATAGATTAGATATTCATTGGTCATCTATTATTACGATGAAGGTTTTAATGCATGGAGTGGGGAACTCTAGAATTTATCATTATATAGGGAGAAGGAAGTTGTTTTTATGTGGAGATCAGGACCATTATATGGGACTCTTACATATCCTTATGAAAGGAATCAGAACCCATGTAGTTTTCTGCCACATAACATGACACATGACACCTTTCAAGGCTATGTGGTAAGGAACACTCAGTACAATTTTACGTCACGTGGAAAGGATATCTAGGAGAATGGTGCCTTGTAAATGTTTGTATTGGGACTTAGGATAATTCAACCCAAGTATCTTTAAGGGAATCTTGTAACACCACAATCTTACATGGTAAGTTTCCATTTGAATAATACAGTATCTTGCGTTGTACGCAACATGGAATTTTAACACACCAAGACCAATAAAACTAGCTGTTATGAATAGTAATACCTGCATTTTGAAATTTTATAAATTTTATTTTTCAAAATGGACTTCATTTTTGAATTCGGAGTATCGGAATTATCTTAGGGTGAATTTTGGGTATTTTTCTGAAAACATTCAATTTTTGATGAATAGTGAAAAAATACTACATTATTCTTTAAAATCGACTTTTTATTTAAGTAATTAGTTTTTTTATTTTAATTTATTTTAGATAAAAATAGATATATAATACCTATATATATTCATTTTAATTCATTTCAGTCATTTTATAATAATTTTAGATATATAAAATTTTATTGAACTCTTTACCGTCTTTTACCCACCAACTAAGAGCATTTGAAAATTTGCATAAAACTTAATTTTACCATTTCTATGAGTTGAATTTAAAAAATCCAAGAAACTTGGTTGACATAAGTATTTAAAATATGGTTCAATAAGATAAAAATAATTTTTTTTGAATAGTAACATTAGACTTTTATTTACCACGATTAAAAGTAAATAAGGTAATTAAGGGTAAAAATGGTATTATAATTACCCTAACACATGGACTAATTCTATTTGATAAGTGTAATTCGACCAAAAACAACCTTAGGAATAAAATATTATCCTCTTTGGTTCACTTGGATTGGATTAAGAAATTTATTATTATTTTATTTAAACAAGAGTTACAAGAGTTAAATTCAAAGTTTAATAAATAAACTATTTTTAATATAGGGTTACACACAATATAAATTAGACTATAAATATTAATTATAAATATAAAAATATTTCCTATATAATTGTATTTTATTTATAATTTTTAGACATTAAATAATTTAATTTATTTATGACACAACGATGATGCAGTAATTACCTTAATAATGAAATATTAAACTAATTGATATTATAAATATCCAAATAAATTTAAATTGAGAATTCTGAAGAATTAAAATAATTTTCTAGGTTAATATGACATTTTATGGATGATTAAATAAATTTTTTCGAAGTGATAAAGTTATTATGGATTTCAAAAAAAACAAATACTAAATAGTGTCTAAATTGACATAATTGAGTTTTTAAAACAAATACTATATTATTAATTGATATAATATTCCTAAAAATCTAATGTTATTAAAAGGACTTATATAAGGTTATATATATTAATAATTAACCACTTGGGGTTCTATTTTCATGTTATATTACGTTTATTAGCCATATAATATAAAACTACAATGAGACATGGTAAATGTCAAACTATTTAACTAAGAGTAAAATCTAAAATATAAGGTTAATATAGTGACCTAAACCTGTCTAAACCCTATTTTTTGAGAGTTTTTAGACCCATACCCACCTTAGAATAATAATAAATTATTTTTGAGCCATTATAAACAGAAAATTATTTTATTATAAAATAATATTTCATGCTTTTCCTAAAGGGACCTTCACCTCTCTTATAAAATGGTACTTCCCCTTATCTTAATTTCACACCTCCAAATCCATTTGTATCATCCAAAACCATCCCAAATATACTCTAAAATATACTACCTTCTACCTAGAGGCCTTAAATTGATCAAAAATCCAACCTATGGAGCCCTTTTGATCAACTCAAAAGGAAACACCCGAAGAAGAGGTAATAATTTCACCACCATCTTTCAAGTTCTTTTATTCTTCCACTTCCTCTTTCTTTGTTTTTTCCATAAAAAAATAATAACTCCAATAACTCCTATATACTTTTATGTTATTATAAATATGTTACAACCATATTCGTTATTCTATCCATCCTATAAATGAAAAATTCCCCATACATGCGAACGTACGGTTTACCGTCTCCATGTCGTGGTGTAGTTTGTTATTCAAACACATCATTATTTGGATGAGTATAATAATGAGTATAACTAATGTAAATAATAAATATAACATGTTAATTATTCTTTATATATGATATACCATCCAATTACATTTGATTTCACCATCAATATAATGATATTTTCGCTTGTGTGTACGTACGGATTGCCATCTCTATGAACGTGATAAGATTCATTCCCCATCGTAATCATTCAAGAATTATTTTCATTTTATGATTAAAAATAATGTTTATGAACAATATATCATTATATATATGAATAAAATACATCATATTCATAACAAACATGGCTTACATAACCAGGCATATAAAGGAAAACGAATCAGTTAACACCCGAAATGATGATACTACTAAAATATTATTAACAAAGCAATATTAGAAGATCATATATGATATCATATTTTTGTATATGATTCCTATATAATTTAATAACAATGATTTAACAATTATATATGAGGTTAAAGTACCCTCTACTGAGGAAAATTACAAGGTAAGGGTTAATTCTAAAATCTCTTTACTTATCTGAGGTTGTTAATACGCATGTATCTACTGGGGCCTCTTTATCATCCACATATGTGTTATCATAAAAATGTAATTCAAAAAAATTAATATTTACTAGACTATGGGTTATAGTCAATTATACCCTTATTTTACCACATATTTTTTGAAAAGAATATTTCTGTCATTTTCCAAACAAGGTACGTTATGACCATCTCGACGAAATTAAAGTAAGAATGTCTTTTTTAACTTATATGGAGGGTGTTGCTATTTTACGCCATTATAACATCGTCGAAGCTTCCCATGCAAGTTTATAATAATATTTTAAAAATAAATGTTTTATTTTTTAATTATATGTATTTTAAGTGATTTCAAAATATAAAGAGATATTTCTCTACAAAAAATTTTTATTTCTTCTATGTCAACATCCTTTGATGGATTTTAAGCTTCTTTGATTTTGATTATTATGATACAAATCTTCCATATTTTATTGAATGTTGTGTGATATGTTTGACTGTGGATGTGTTATTTTTTACACCATTCATGGTTTATGGATAAATTATTGACATTTCATATTCCAGTTTTAATACGAATGTTTATGATATGTTTAAACCTTTTCATATAAGGAATGCATTGGACTTAGTAAGTGACGTGTGGATCCCGCTATAGCTCCTCGATGCATCAGTAGGTCTCAAGAGACAAACTTGTGTCTTGGCATGAGGTCATGAAAAAATCTTATTTGTATTCTTGGAACAAGGTCTTGAATATGTGGTTATTAAGTCTGGCATTATGCATTCTAACATTAGGAAATTAGATATTGATATTACATGTGATTATTCGACTAGTAGAATATCCATGTGAATAAGTAAATGGAATTATTTGATTTATCTTTGATATATTATTATGAAGTTTATGTTTGAAAGTATTGGGTTTTAGTCTTATAATTTGCCTTAAATTTTTATGCTTATTCATGAAATTTTCCTCTATATTGTTATCCTTACTGAGCATCTGATCTCACCCCTTTCCATGTTTTATTTTTCCCAGTATGTGATGATGTATATTATGACTGACCTGTAGGGATAGTCTAAGGGATGAATTTGTTCAATGGAGAAAATTTTGTTGTTGTTTTTCATTTTATAATGTAATGTAAAACTTATGAATGTATCTAGTACTTCCATGGCTACTAAACTAATTGGTCTTTTGGGATTTTTATCCCTTGTGATCAAGCCAATGTTATGTAATAATGCACCAACTCTGGGTAACTGGGGTCAGTGTGTTACAGTTGTTATCATATGAAGTTTAGTACAAACCTTAAAACTATATTTAGATAATCTCTGATTAGATCACATTACCCTAAGATAGACTTTGAGGATTAGAACTTCCTATAATTTTGGTAATGTAGAGATTTTGTGTATTTTCCAAGAAATATATCCCTGTCTGGATATGAGTGGGTAGAGGCGGCTCTAGCACAGATGTACCTAGTAATGAAAACTCCAACAAGGAGTTTTGGGCTTTACCCAGGGTTTCCTAATACACGAAAATGGGCCTTGTTGCACTCTTGGTTACGACACTCCAAATGGATATGCTTAGGATAATTTACATTTTATTTAAAAACCATTATGAAGGATTTATGAGTATATACCTCCTCAAAAAACAGTTTTTTTATGATTTTGGATTATATCCATAAATTGTTCAATTTATGTTAAGTGTTTTACAAGTTTGGAATTATGTATTGTGATTCATAAACTAATCTAGTGTATGCCACTGTTTAGAAATGACGCCTAGTGGAAGGAATGAAAACTGTTTCAATGCACATAATCCATGTAGGGATTTCTTTCCTACTCAAGATAATTATAGTGGAGGTGGTGATGCAACTATTATGGATCAGTTTATCACCATACTGGGACAACTCACTCAGGTTATGAATAATAACCTTACCTATATGGAGTGCCCTGATCCACAATGTAATGGATCAATGTTAGACTGCTTCATGAGGAAAAAACAACCAACATTAAATAGGAGTACGAATCAATTAGTAGTTGAGCAATGGATAAGTTCTTTAGGGAAAATATTTCATACTCTGGGGAGTAGTGAAAGGGAAAAAGTGGTCATGGAAGTTTATCACCTCAAAGGATATGTAGATCAATGGTGGTCATTAATACAAAACACAAAGGAAGATGAAGAAGTATCAAACATGGATTGGAGGGAGTTTAAAGATATTTACTTAGAAAAACACGTTCCTCGTGACCATCGAGAAGATATGGAAAGACAATTTCTGAGTCTGAGGAAAAAGGAGAATGAGAATGTCCCAAAGTATGAGGCTAAATTTACAAGGTTAGCAAGGCATGCATCAGATTATATACGTAACCCAAGGAGTAATATTGATCGATTATTTGATTTGTTAAAACCATTTCTTCATCGAGAATTAGTCTCACAATCCTTCTCATCGCATGAAGATATTGTCTCATACACTATCAAGACAGAAAAGGAATTCTCTAAGTCTTGTGACTTACAAGTAATGCAAGAGAATAAGAGATCTACTGATCACTCTATAAGTGAAGATAAGGGTAATAAGTGAAAAGTGTAATATCCATCCTACGGTAAATGTTGGAAGAAACACTCTGGTACTTGCCTGAAGGGAATGGGGGTCTATTACAAGTGTGGTGAAAAATGACACCAAACTCATGATTGCAAGGGAAATAAAGAGTCTCAATTTTGAATGCTACAATTGTAGAGAAAAGGGACATTATGCAATTGAATGTCTTAATTTCCAAGGGAAATTTCCTTATAAAAGGACAAGGGATAAAGGCCAAGCTTATGTGATCACTATTCCTGAGGTTGAAGCTCCAAAAGCCATGGTGGAAGGTAATTTAATGGTTTTATCATGTTTAGCCAATAATTTATTTGATTTTGGAATGTCACATTGTTTAATATCTTCCCAGTTTGCTAATAAAATTTGATATTTTCAATTTGACTTAACAAGGGATTTGTCAGTCAAAACTTCAAAGGGAAGTATCATCACAAAAAAGTTTTGTGAATCAGTTCCCATTAGGGCATATAAATGTTCTTTATCTATTGATCTCGTCATCAAACCCATGATTTAATTTGATATAATACTTAAAATGGATTTGATTTCAGACCATGATGTGAAAATTTATTGTAAGAAGAAGGAGGTTGCAATTTTCGATGATGATAAGGAGTACCTTTTATTTAGAGCAGAAATGTCACCACTTAATTCATATCTTGATCCACCCCCATTAGCTTTACTAAATTAAATTATTGGGGATTAAGAGAATGAAATAATTGTGGGTGAGGAAAAGAATGTTTGAATAGATGATGAACCTATTGTGAAAGAATATGTTGATGTGTTTCCATAGGATCTACCTGGACATCCTCCAGAATAAGAAATTGATTTTTTCATTGATTTAATTCCTAGTTCAAGGCCCATATCAAAGACCCCTTATATAATGGCCACTTTGGAATTAGTGGAACTAAATAAACAACTAGAGGAATTTAGTAATAAGGGATTTATTCACCCTAGTGTTTCTCCATGGGGAGCCCTTGTCCTTTTTGTTAAGAAGAAAGATGGATCTATGAGGTTGAGCATTGACTATTGGGAGATCAATGCAATAACAATAAAGAAAAAGTATCCCCTACCTCACATTGATGATTTATTTGACCAACTTCCTAGAGCTCAATATTTTTCAAATATTGGCCTTCGATCTGGATATCATCATTTGTGTTTGAAGAAGGAAGACATTTCAAAAATAGTATTTTGAACCAGGTATGGGCATTACGAGTTTAGAGTAATGCCTTTTGGATTGACTAATGCACCCTCTGTCTTCTTGTATTTAATGAATAGAGTTTTCAAGGAATATCTTGATGAAGTTATAGTTTTATTTATTTATGATATCGTGTTATACTAAAAAATCTTCAAAGATCATTAAAATCACTTGCAAACTATTTTGAAAACCCTTAGAAGAAATGAATTATATGGGAAGTTTAAAAAGTGTGAATTATGGCTTCAGTAAATTTCTTTTCTTAGCCTATTGTCTCTAAGGATAGAATCTCTGTTGATCCTTCAAAGACCAAGGCAATACAAGAATGGCCAGCACCGATGAGTATAACTGAGGTATGCAATTTTATTGGTTTAGTAGGTTATTATCGACATTTCATCCAGAATCTTTCCAGGTAGGATAACCCATTAACCAAGATCACACGTAAAGGGGTTAAATTTGTTTGGACAAAAGAGTGTGAAGAATGTTTTGAATAACTAAAGAGAATATTAGTCAATGCTCTTATCTTGACTCTACCAACAGGGAACGATGGTTTTGTTATTTTTAGTAATGCTTCAAAAAAACGACTTGTTTGTGTCCTTATGCATAATGATAGAGTTATTGCTTATGCATCACAATAGCTAAAAAATCATAAGCAAAACTATCCCACTCATGATCTTGAGTTAGAAGCTATAATATTTTCCCTGAAAATATGGATACACTATCTCTATGGTGAAAAATGTGAAATTTATACTGATCACAAGAGTTTGAAGTATATTTTCTCACAAAAAGAACCCAACATGAGGCAAAGGAGATGGATTTAACTACTCAATGGTTATGATTTCACAATACACAACCACCCGAGGAAGGAAAATAATGTGGAAGATGCTTTGAGCAGAAAGGATCGTGGAGTTTTGAATAAGATGAGAGTTGAAAGGGATCCTAATTTCATGGATCTAGTAAAGATGGATGTGGTAATAACCATGGAATATGAAACATCAATACTTTTTCAAATGGTTTCCAAACCATCTTTACTAGAAAGGATAAAAAGGCCTCAGACTATTGATGAGGAGTTTCAAAAGAAGATTAGAACTATAAATGATGAGAGATTGAGTGACTTCGTATATAAAGATGGAATTTTAAAATTTGGGAAGAGAATTTATGTTCCTAATATACTTGATCTATAAATGGAATTGTTGGATGATGGTCATAGCTCCAATTTCTCTATACACCCTGGGAGCACTAAGATGCATAGATATTTGAAAGAACATTTTTGGTGGGACAATATGAAGAGGGATGTTGCTGATTTTGTGTCAAGATGTATGGTTTGTCAACAAATGAAAGATGGAAGGAAACTTCCTGGAGGATTCATGCAACCTCTTCCCATACCTAAGTGTAAAT
Organism: Viscum album; assembly: GCA_963277665.1. Lineage (NCBI taxonomy): Eukaryota > Viridiplantae > Streptophyta > Magnoliopsida > Santalales > Viscaceae > Viscum > Viscum album. The sequence goes on along the minus strand of OY728146.1, from coordinate 1,529,347,604 downwards.
GGGATAATATTACGATGGATTTTGTCATGGGGATACCAAAGACTCCTAGAAGGAATGATGCAATATGGGTCATTGTTGATGATCTTACCAAGTCACCACATTTTCTTGTTATAAGATAATATTTACCACTTGAACATCTAGAAAAACTATATATTAATGAAATTGTAAGACTCCATGGTGTACCCCTATTGATTTCTTCTGATCACGATCCTCTTTTTACATCAATATTTTGGAAAATTCTTCTGAAGACCTTGTATACTGAACTTCGTTTTAAAATTAGCTATCACCCTCAAACCGATGGACAATAAGAATAGACTATTCAAACCTTTTAAGACATGATGAGATCTTGCCCACTTTACTTTCAACGTATTTGGGATCAATATTTACCTCTGGTAGAATTTTCATATAACAATAGATTCCATTCAAGTATTGAGATGGCACCATATGAAGCATTATATGGAAAGAGATGTCTCACACCAACTTGTTGGGATGATGTCGATGAAAGAAAACTCGTAGGCCCATAACTTGTTGAGGAAACAAAGAAAAATGTGAATATTATCTAAACCCGCATCAAAGCATCTAAAATTAGGCAAAAGAGCTATGCTGATAATCGAAGGAAGGATTTGGAATTTCAAGTACGAGATCATGTTTTCTTTAAGGAGTCTCCATGGAAGGGTGTTATACGATTTAGTAAGAAGTGTAAATAGAGTCCTAGGTACATCGGACCTTTCGAAATTCTAGAATTAATTAGATTTGTGGCTTATAGTTTGGTAATGCCTCTAAGACTCTCCAAAGTTCATGATGTGTTCCACGTATCACTGTTGAAAAAATATATGCATGACCCAACGCATGTACCCACCTATGAGGAAAATGAACTGGAACCTGATTTTTCTTATTGTGAAGAGCATGCTAAGATTCATGATACCAGATAACAAGTGCTGAGAAACCGGACAACTTGTTTGGTAAAATTTCTATGGAGAAACCATAAGATGGAAGAGGCAACTTGGGAACCTGAGGAACTTATGATGAAGAACCACATAAATATTTTTATACAGTAATATTTTAGAAATTTCTAGGGTGAAATTATTTTAAGGAGGATAGAATGTAACACCCCAAACTTCCACAGTACGTTTCCATTTAAATAATGCAATAGCTTGTGTTGTACGCAACATGGAGTTTTAACACCCCACAACCAATCAAACTAGCCGTTTTGAATCGTAATACCTGATTTTTGAAATTTTATAAATTTTATTATTCAAAATGGACTTCATTTTTGAATTTGGAATATTGTAATTATCTTAGGGGTAATTTTTGGTATTTTTCTGATAACTTTCAATTCTTGATGAATAGTGAAAAACATTGCATTATTGTTTAAAACCGACTTTTTATTTAAGTAATTAGTTATTTTATTTTAATTTATTTTAGGTAAAAATATATACATAATACATATATATGTTCAATTTAATTCATTGGAGTCATTTTATAATATGTTTAGATATATTAGATTTTATTGAACTTTTTACCGTCTTTTACCCACCTTCTAGGAGCATTTGAAAATTTTCATAAAACTTAATTTTACCACTTATATGAGTTGAATTTCATAAATTCGAGAGACAAGGTTGACAGCAGTAAGTAAAATTTGGTTCAATAAGATGAAAATAATTTTTCTGAATAGTAACTTTTGACTTTTATTTACCACAATTAAATGTAAATAGGGTAATTAAGCATAAAAATGAAATTAAAATTACCCTAACACGGGTAAAAATTCTATTTTATAAGTTTAATTCGACCAAAAAACCTTAGGAATAAAATATAATCCTATTTGGTCTACTTGTATTAGATTAGGACATATATTATTATTTTATTTAAAGAAGAGTTAAAAGAGTTAAATTCAATGTTGAATAAATAAACCATTTTTAATATAGGGTTAAACACAATATAAATTTGACTATAAATATTCATTAGAAAGATAATAATATTTCCTACATAATTTTATTTTATTTATAATTTTTATAGATTAAATAATTTAATTTATTTATGACACAATGATGATGCAGTAATTACCTTAATAATGAAATATTAAAATAATTGATATTATAAAGACCCAAATAAATGTAAATTGAGACGTATGATGAATTAGACTAATTTTATAGGTTAATATGACATGTTAGGGTTCATTAAATATGATTATTCTAAGTGATAAATTTTTTATGGCTTTCAAAAAAAATACTAAATAGTGTCAAAATTGACATAATTGAGTTTTTAAAACAAATACTATATTATTAATTGATATAATATTCCTCAAAATATAATGTTCATAAAAAGGACTTAGATAAGGTTATATATATTAATAATTAACCACCTTTTGTTCTCTTGGCTTGTTATATTAAGTTTATTGACCATATAATATAAAAATACAATGAGACATGGTAAATGTCAAACTATTTAACTCAAAGTTAAATCTAAAATATAAGGTTAATATGGGGACCTAAACCTATATAAAACCTATTGGTTGAGAGTTTTTATACCCATACCCATCTTATCCTCGAAATAAATCATTTTTGATCCATTATAAACCGAAAATAGTTTTATTATAAAATAATATTTCAAGCTTTTCCTAAAGTTACCCTCACCTCTCTTATAAAAGGGTACTTCCCCTTCTCTTAATTTCACACCTCCAAATCCATTTGGATTTTCCAAAACAAGCCCAAATAACCTCTCAACTATCCCCCCTTCAACCTATATGACTTAATTTGATCAGAAATCCAACCTAAGGATCCCTTTTGATCAACTCAAAAACAAACACCCGAAGAAGAGGTAATAATTTCACCACCCTCTTTCAAGTTCTTTTCTTCTTCCACTTACTATTTACTTATTCTTTCCATACATAAATAATAAATCTAGAACCTTATACATACTATTATGTTATTATAAATATTGTACAACCATATTCGCTATTCAATCCATCCTATAAATGACAAAGTCACCATACGTGCGTATTTACGGCTTACCGTCTCTACGTCGTGGTGTAGTTTGTTATTCAAACACTTCATTATTTGCATAGGTATAATAATGAGTATAACTAATGTAAATAATAAATATAAAATTTTAATGATTTTTTATATATGATATAACATCCAATTACATACTATTACACCATCAATATGATGATATTTTCACTCGTGCGTACGTACGGATTACCGTCTCCACGAACGCGATGAGATTCATTTCCCATCGTAATCATTCAAGAATAATTTTCATTTTATGATGAAAAATAATTTTTATGAACATAATATAATTCTTCATATGAATAAAATACATTATATCAATTATAAACATGTCTTACCTAACCAAGCATAAAAAGGAAAATAAATCAGTTAACACCTGAAATGATGATACTACTAAAATATTATTAACAAAGAAATATTAGAAGATCATATATGATTTCATATTTATGTATATGATTATTGTTTAATTTAATAACAATTATTTAACTATTATACATGAGGTTAACATACCCTCAACTAAAGAAAAGTACAAGGTAAGGGTTAATTCTACAATATTTTTACTTATCTGAGGTTGTTAATGTGTATGTATCTACTGGGACCTCTATATCATCCACATCCATGTTTTCTTAAAAATGTAATTCAAAACATTTTTACTATTTACTAGAATATGGGTTAAAGTAATTTATACCCTTATTTGACCACATGTGTTTTTAAAGGAATATTTCCGTCGTTTTCCAAAAAAGGTACTTTATGACCTTCTCGGCAAAATTAAGGTAAGAATGTCTTTTTTTTACTTATACGGCTGGTGCGTATATTTTCCGTTGTTATAACATCATCGAAGCTTCCCATAAAATATTACAAGAATATTTTCAAAATAATTTTTTTTATAATTATATGACTTTTAAATGATTTCAAAATAGAAATAGATATTTCCCTACAAAAATAAATTGATTTCATCTCTGTCAACATCCTTTGATGGATTTTAAGCTTATTTAAAGTTTATTGTTATGATATAAATCTTCCATATTATATTGAAGGTTTTTTTATATGTTTGACTGTGTAAGTTTTGTTTTTTACACCTTTCATGGTTTATGGATAAAATATTGACATTTCATATGCTAGTTTTAATACGAATGTTTATGATATGTTTAAACCTTTTCATATGAAGAATGCATTGGAATTAGTAAGTGACGGGTGGAGCCCGCTATATCTCCTCGAGGCATTAGTAAGTCTCATGAGACAAACTAGTGTCTTGGAACAAGGCCTTGAACAAATCTTATTTGTAGTCTTGGCACAAGGTCTTAACTATGTGGTTATGAAGTCTGGAATTATGCATTACAACATTATTAAATCGGTTATTGATATTACATGTGATTATTCAACTAGTAGAATATCCATGTGAATAATTAAATGGAATTATTTGATTTATCTTTTCCATATTATGATGAATTTTTAGTTTAAAAGGCTTGTGTTTTATTCTTATACATTTTCTTAAATTTTTATACTTATTCTTGAAATTTTCCGCTATATTGTTATCCTTACTGAGAACCTGATCTCACCCCTTTCTATGTTTTATTTTTCCTAGTATTAGAATAAGTATATTATGACTAACCTATAGGGATAGTCTAAGGGATTAATGTGGTCAATTGAGACAATGTTGTTGTTTTTTTTATTTTATAATGTAATGTAAAACTTATGAATGTATCTAGTACTTTCAAGGATACTAAATTGATTGGTCTTTTGGGATTTTAATCCCTTGTGATCATGACAATGTTATGTAATAATGCACCAACTCTGGGTAATTTGGTTTGGGGTGTTACAAATCTATCCTCCTATATTTGATATAACCCTACAAAAAATGTGGACCTGATAATATTAGGTTAAATTTGGGGTGATGGTTTTCAACATTATGGAGGCTTCCTTGGTAGACAGTTTTATCCGGAATTAAATCCCACATAGTTTAATTTTCGATGACCTGGACCTATGTAATCCTGATGTAGGTTTTAACTCATTAGTTTTCTTTCCCATTGATATTGATTCATGGTTTTTGGGACACAAACCTATAGAGTACCCCCATGATTTTTTCTCACATGGTATTTATCCCTTTCAGATTGTGATAACATGGTTTGGGTTTATACTGAATAGGAATCCCGTTAGTAAGGTATGGTTGAGGATTAAACTAGATAAATGTTTGTTTAATGGTTTATATCTCATTTTATTTGTCCCTTTCAGTTGGATAGATGGTTTGATGACCCACAACTATATAGAACCTCTGAAGGAAGGAGAGAGAAATATCCTATAAATGATACTTTACCAAAACATGAATCTTATTGGGTGGAGGTTGTAATCGTTATTATTTTTTTAGCCCATGTGATTCATGATATATGTGATAAAAAACTGTAACTCTATAAATTTACAATCCGTAAAATCTTTTTAATAAACTAGTGGAAGAGGATGCAGATATGGTAGAGATAAAGGGAATTGATGATCCCTTCTCCTCCATTATTTCTGTAACCCCTGGGGATGAATGAAATGATTGATATTACCTCCCTTAAAGATACTAGGGGACTAATCCAGGATGGAGTCTCTTTTCATTGTTCCATGGAAGAGAGTTGGATAATTTTTTAAACCTCGTGAAATCGAAACGAAGCCATTCCCTACCTCACTCTCTGAAACGGGAGGTCCCTGGCCTCAGAGATCTCAAGGGAAGCACAAGACCATATCCCTCATGTCTGAAACTGGGAGGTCCCTAAAAATACCCTCAATAATGGTTTTCTTGTTAATTAAGGGATACTCAACTATACACACTGAAATTATCTGACCCCCCCCCCAATTAGAAAAACTACATGAAAACTCTAACTAATAGAATACACAGCCCAATGGTAGACACTATAGTGTGACTTTCACCATGGTTGTGCATCATTGGAGGATTCAATGGATGTTTTATATTGTTTCCCATAAAATTTCAAATCCATTTTAATATATAAGATAACATTTTTGACATAAAAGAGGTATTATAGGAGGATTTCAGAGGTAAGGAAATGGAAGAATGGAGAAGTCTCACAAAAGGTAGATCTAGGCTAGCTGAAGAGGTCTTTCATAGGGTAGGAATAGGTGAACCATAAATTGATTAATGTAGGGTAGGATTAGGTGATATAGGGATAAATACTAGATGATGGAACACCTGGAAAACCCATTAGGTGAGGCGTTCTTCTAGAATCTAATATTTTCCTCAAGTTTCCATAGAAGAGTATCATGCATGTCCAAAATTATGGAGGGGACCATCATGATAGAACATGTCAATTAGGGAGTAGTGGTTCCTCAAAAAAGTATATAATGTTTCACACCATCTAGAAACATTAATCCCACTATCCACCTTAATTCCCACTTATCCTAGTTTTTTGAGATCTACCTTAATGGTTTCAAGGTCCTAAGTGATAGAATAGGATGAGCATAGATTCATGAATTCAATTAAATGTCTAGTCATATCAAATGAGGATCCCCATGATCATATTGAAAGGAAATTTCAGGATCATAAGTGAAATAATACATCCCTTCATGTCTAAAGTGAATGTTATGTGCACTAGTTACTCGCATAGGTACAGTTATTCCTTCTAGGCTACACAGGTCAGGCCTGCGTGAGCCTCTTATCATACAGGTTGGGTGTGCACATGTTGACCTAAGTGACTTACTTGATTTCCCTTAATTCTCTTCAAATCTTTATCTCATGGGATAATTTACTATTAATATTATCACCCATATGTGAAAAAATGGTGTTTTAGAACTATCATAATTGGATAAGTAATAGTAAATACCTGAAGGTAAAAACAAAAAACATAAGCAATTTAATCAATACACTCATAATGAAATGTGTTAAGATTAAATATTATTGTGAAAATATCATAGATAAAAATATCTAAACTATCTGTGAATGATATGCTTAATTATTTTATTTCATGATCTCTAGAATCATGATACATATACTATCATGATATTTCCTCAAGACACATTAAAATTAGTGTGCATAAATCCATTTAACAATGGCTGGAAAACAATGTTGTCTCATGTGACTACCAATTCATCGAGGTGTATAAATCAATCACCCATGTTTGTATCTTCATATCCAAAACATTATTCATATATCCAATGATCGATTCAATTAATGAACAATATTCCTTATCATCTAATATCTTTATTAAGTTAAGAAAATATGTTTATCAATATTTTCCCAGATAAAAAATTATAATTATAGGTAAATAATTATATGTATAAATGGGATATGGTTTAAGTAATAATCATATCAACAATATGTTATATAGAAATATTAAGGATATGTAATTTTTAATGATCACGGGAAACTGAATATGTGTAGGGAGAGTTAATGAGTACAAAAATGAATCAAAAAAGTGAATTCCCATATATTCAATGGTAACAAGCATCAAAAGCATAAAAATGAACAATTAATATGGTATCAAAACAACATATACACATAAGAGAAATATTAATGGGTTTTTTTCATTAATGAGTAGAAATACAATAAAAATAACTATAAAAAATCATGAAGAAAATATCATTTCATTTTTAAAATAACATTATAAAACTAAAATACCAAAAATCATTTTGGATAATTTTTTTGAAAATAACCTTTGAAACATGTAAAGGGTGTTTTTAAAAATTTTATTCATCAAGATAGTTTTAAATTCTATACATGAATTGTTGTTTAGAAATTATTTTGACTTTTTTCTATAAAATAATAAATCTCTTTGTTTTGAAAAATATTTGAAGACTACTATAAAAAAATTAAAATTTAAAATGTTTAGAAATTTATTTAATAAATAATTATTAAATTTCATAAAAACGTTTTTAGGAGAAATTATTTGAAATAAAAATGATTTCCGACCAAATAGATAAATGAAGTCATTTTTTATTGAAAAATATTATCAATCGAATTATGTACCAAAACGTTTAGAATTGGTACTATTACATGAAAATTTCCATGAATAACCAGAGGAAATGAAAATTAATGATATTTTAAAAAAAATTGATAATTTAATTTCATTTAATGTAAATTCAGGTATAAATGATCTTGATAAAAATGTGATTACGAAATAAACTCTTACAAAGATCATAACTTATAAATGATGATTAATCAATGAATCCATTATTTTTATAAAATTTAAATCCAAAAAATTTCTAACTAATATATATTATAGTCAAAATTATTTACAAACATACTCTTATAATATCAAAGATAATGCTCATGTAATATACCCTAATGTATAGAAATTGAGTTATGAAATTATTTACCACTTGGTAACTTTTCAACCTAATATAAATGGATGGAATAATCCCAATTGAAAAAACATGTATCCCTAATTATTATTTAATCATTTCATAAAATTCAATGGTATAGTATATAGACCATATAAATTAAAATAGGTGCGTAATATTTCAATATGACTCAATGAAGGGAAATTAAGACGGTGTTTATTATCTCACGCTTTCTTTTAGATAAACATTATCTTGCCTTTACCTCCTCCAATGGTCTGAAGGCCTTTATTTTTTATTGATTTTGATAATCCACCTTTCAAGGGGTGAGGTGTAACCCTTACAAGGCCCGTAGTTGTAAGTATTACATAGACCATAGGACTTAGAGGAATTCATTGCCCGTAGGCTTTCAAACATTACATACAACCCAGACTAACTAATTGGAACTGCTCCTCCCCAATGTCTTCATCATGAAATCATCTCTCCACCTCTGCATGGTTGTTCAGCTAGGCTTTCTCATCCATGCACATGCTTGTCCCAATGGCAGGTTTCATACCATCTCATTCTTGCAATATATTTAGCTTTTTCTATGGTGAACGACCCTTTCTCATCCTCTTTCAAGAACTTGTTCCTCGTAGGTTTTCTAGTTTGAATCTGTACTTATGGTGTCCCAAAGGCCTTGAGGTGGCCTGAAGGCCATACTGACCTAAAGTCCTGGGTGGCTCGAAGGTCATAAAGGACTCGGGGTCCAAATCGGTTACCCGAAGGCCCAAACGGGGGAATATTTTTGGCTTCTATAGTTCCAAATAGTACCTACTACAGTACTACTATAGTTTCCTCTACATTACCTAATACAATACCCTAGAAAATATGACTCTGCCTGGATTTGATCCCGCATCAGCTGGATTCACTTAAGGAGTCCTCACCAACCGGGCTGAGGCTCATGTGCCTTTAGTATAATGGTTTTATGAATGTTATTAATTTATAAAATAACCATATTAATACTTATAATAGAATATACGACCATCTAATTACATTTTACAACCTGTCTTTCAATAATATTTTATTTCTTTCATTGATTCGAATATTAATTACCTTGTTTTTTCATAACTATTTTTTCAAGAACGTTCATGTTATTCTTTATAGGATATATATAAATATTATCAATAATTATATTATTGTTATAAATATCATATTTATACAGTTGATACATTTATTATTAACATTTATTAATATTGTAAAATGAATGGAATCCCTTAATAGAGATAGTAGGCCGTACGTATGTACAAGAAACTATATCATTCCCTTAATGAGATAAAGGATAAGGAAGTTTGTGATATATTAATTTTTATAAAATAAATATATTCTAATATATATATATATATATATCAAATATATATATTAATTTTATCCATATTACATTCCAGGAAATGTGTATGTGTAAAATTAATCATATCGCTTTAGGAGGTGGTATTCTGACATACACATGACCAATGCTATTGTATTTTAAATAGAATAGAATGTAAAAAATGTATATATTCTATTAAAATTAAAAGGTAAAATATTATCATAATTATCATATATATGTTGTAAATCCATCCTTATATCCATCCTTGATTAGTGGTGATGGATAACTAATTGCATCGGTTCGTGAGTCAGTAGTCCTCCGTACACATGATTTACTATTTCATTTCCCAATTTATGGAAGTGGAGATGGATCAAAATTATTCCATGAAAAGAATAAAATATATTTTTAGAAGAGATAATTATGTTATTATTATCTAATTTTTATCTGTAAATTGAATATGGAAAAACAAGAAATAAAATGAATTTTCGTTGTTTGAATAATTACCATATATAAGGAAACCGCATTAGATATCCTCCCCATGACCATAGGGATGGTATTTTGGGTGGAAAAAAAGATGTATAATTTGATTAAGGATATTGGGAAGGTAATTTGGAATTTTTTTTGAGAAAAAGGGCATGGGAGGTGTGAAGAAGTGGGGATGTAAGTTTCTTTTATAATTGGGTAAATATAACCCTCTTTGAATTTATATGGAAATAACCCAAAATGATTAATTCATTCACATACTAAAAGATTCAAAATTACCATATATTCGAAATTGGGTAGGGTAAGGTTGAAATATGGAAATGAAATATTTTTTTTACATGTTGGTAGGTCATTTTTATCCCATGCCTTCTTATTTTAACACCATAGAAAACCCATTTTGTCCATAACAGTAGAAAATAATTTTTAGTTATTTCATAATTGATTAGGGAGAATATTATTTTTAACTTATTATATAATATAAATTAATCTTACATAAAATATAGAATCCATTTTTCAATGTTATATTTACCGATTTTGGAAAATATTATTTTAAAAGTAATATCACGGACATGATAAGAAAACATGTTTTTAAAAAGAGAATCTTCAAAAGTTTACAATGTATCCTTATAAAAATTCAATATGAAAATTATTATAATTAAATAAATTGTATTACTAGAAATATAATTTGATTAATTATATTTTAATACCAATTTAAAAAATAATTTATCTTTCTGAATAATTTGAATTAAAATGCAGTTTTCAATTTAAATTTAGTATTTTTCACTATTCATCATAAAAAAAGAAACATTTTAGAGATATAAAAAAATTAAACCTCATCTAGTTTTGATATGATGATTTAAAAAAATTATTTTCTCTTAAATAAATCTAAATTGGAAAATATTAATTTTAAATTATTTTCAAACAACACAACTAAACTATATTTTAGAAGAAAAAAATTATATTTTCAAAAAAACATATATTTTTATATTAAATGATTTTTATTATATTTCTAATAAATATATAACCATAATTTTTATAATTTATTTCATACTCTATATATGATAAGATTTAACAGTATGGTTATAATGGTATAACTTATTATGGGTCATTTCATCTCAGGGTTGCATGTCCACAAGATATCAAAGAGATTATATTTAAAGAATTATATTTTGTTGGTTGTTTAAGATAAGTGTTACATGTAACATACGTTATCAAAAGTAATATTCTTGATTAAAATCATGGTTTGTTACACTCTAAACCTTATTAGTGTTTATGGTTTTCTGAATTTTTTATGATGTTCAAATATTTAAAAAATAAAAAAATAAATTTTCTTAAATATCTAAGAAATAATTTTTCAAATGAAATGCATAGAAATAATGTTGATATGTTGTTATCCTATTTTTTATTAGATTTTTTATATACTAACTATAGGTAAGTTTACCTCTTGTCTTGTCTAATGCCCTAAAATCCTCACAAAAAGACACAAATGATGATATGTGGATTACTATATGTGTGTGAAATTGTTAATGAATATATAGGTAACATATGTGAAGTTGTTGGGTACACAAAAAACATAGTAGATCCCTAATATGTAATTTATCTAAATAGTTATATAATAGAGTTTGGAACACAATAAAGTTATATTTTCCCTATTACAGTGAATATGTGTCTTATATTGGGGACTAGATTCTATCATTCAACCTATTCATCCCTGAAAATTTCAAATTTAAAAAAACTAAAAAATATATACAATATATTATAAATAAAACAATTATAGAAAAAAATATTAGAAATGAAAACCCATATTTTTAAATACATTCTATGATTCCTCAATTCATAGAAAAAAAGAATTTTTAATGATGAAATTCATAACCATTATAATGTATATGTTTTCTATTTCAATAAGTGAAAAAAAACATCATAAAACAATGGAATTAAAAGGATATTTACATATAATGAACTAAAATATATGAAATATACTATGTGTTTATTAAAATAAATTTAGAAAAATACCATATACAAATAGAATATATAAAAGGTTATTTTATGGGTATAAAAAATATATACCAATTAGAAAGTATTTTTACAGAAAAATAATATATAAAATGGTTATTTTATAGCAATAAAAATATAATATAAAAAAAGGATATAAAAATATGTTATAAAAACACCGTATTAAATATAATAAAAGTACTATTTTATAGATCTATATACAATTTCCTTATTCTTCATCGGATATTTTAATACGAACCTTTATCACCAACATTACTTCTTCTTTTTAACCCTCCCTTTTTATATATATTTTGTCCATAACATTGGGGTGATGAGATTCAATTTTTTTCTTAATGTAGTTCACTATCACCCAATAATTAATCTTCATCGGCAATATAATACATATCCCTTTTCATTATGTAGATAACAACTCCCCCCTTCATCTCTTCATCCACTTAATATACCACTTCTTCTTATAAATAAAAAAATATGTGGAATATATACTTTATGATTAGTGGGATTGTAATGTCTTGTAATTCCATGTAATTTTTTTAAATTATATGAGATTATATTGAGACCAGGCACTCAGATTGCACTTGATTCTGTGCCTCAGTGAGCCTGGAATAAATGTTTGAACTTTTTATAAGTTTATTTAAAATAGTTCAAATGAGTGATTTTGTAATCTTCTAAACAAGTTCTAGGATTAAAAATATAAGGTTATTGTTGCATTCGGAATGACGACATTACCTATGAATGGTCTTATCCTTGACTGGAATGGGTTGAGGGAAAAATTTAATTTTAAAAATTTATGAAAATTTAATAGAAGAATTTTCATAAAAAATAAAATAAAATAAACTATTAATTTATTTTATTTGAATTTTGAATTTCATTGAACTGTAAAAGAAAAGATGTTTCATAAATGAAATAGTGTAAATAAAATGTTTAAATGAATTTTCCCCCATTTAATGGGATAATCTAATACGGGATGGTGGGAATAATCGAGTAGCTCTGAACATATAGATTTGATGTTGGTGAGCAACGATTGACAAATCGCAAATGATGACGAGCACCATCCTCCCCATGTTCATCCATCCATCGAAGGATCGATGACAATAACAGAGGTCTATGAATAAAGGGATGATGAACAACAGCGGTGCGTTCTTAGGCAATGAATGATCCATCCTTGAGATAGGTAATCTTCTTGGTGAAAATATTTCATGTTCTTTATTTTTAAAACAAATGGTGTTAATCAACCCAATAACCAGTTGATCAGCTTTTAATTTGTTCCTATGGGGAAGAATTTTTTATCATGAGCTCGAAGGAATATAAGCTTAGTGTTATTCTTCTCCTTTTTATCCTAACGCAGAGGAATCGGGCCGCCACAAACAAGGTTTGGATCCCTCCGTTGTGAGTGTTCTTGTGTTCTTCATGAAAAAAATCATCGGTTTGATGGAGAGATGAAATTGAGGATGTAGTAGGGATGACGAAGATTTGAGGATTGGAAATACACTCGCAGATCGGAAAATAGACCACCGGAGCAGACTTAGTGGCTCGTGGAAGAGACAGCTGGCACCGGCAGTGTGCTGGGGCATCGAGGTGGCACGTGGCATCGGTTGTGGTTGGTGTAAAGCACCGCCGGAAATGGCTGGTGACATCGGTACATGAAAACATATAGAACTCCCCACTTTACGTAGTTAGAGGTCGTGGTTTAGCAGCACTGTGGTGGTGACCCGCAGAAACAGCCATGACTAGGATGCATCGCCCATCATGCCCAGCACAGCTAGTAAGTTGGGCCTCCCATTGTGCTAGACCCACAACCCTTCTAGTCTAGTCTGGGTTGGGCCCAGCGAAATGGGTCATATTTGGGTCTGGTTAGTGGACCTTGGGATGGGTTGGGTTAGATCGGGACACAGACCCAACCATCCCCCCTTTACTAAAATGGTCATAACATGAAAAATGTACGCCTGATAGACGAGCCATTTGTGGCGTTGGGACCCTTGTGACGAGGTAGTTATTTTTTCATACTCCATGTGAGTTTATTTAGATATTGATATATGACCAATGGATTGAGGATTAGATTATCCTAGAATCAAGGGAGTTATGAATGAAAATCATGTGGCTAGCTATGACGATAAAGAAGTGACGAGTGGACCTCAGTGGGTAGCTGATCGGACCACAGAAACCCGAAATATGAGTAGCCGAGAAGACCTTAGTGGCCTAGCATATGAGTAACTGAGCAGAGCTTAGTGTCCCGATAGACGATTATCCAAGCTGTCCTTAGGGGCCTGATAGATGAGGGGTATCTAAGAGGACCTCAATGTCTTATTAGATGACTGGTAGCTGAGAAAACCTTAGTGTCCTGGTAGATGAGCGGTAGGCAAGAAAACATAAATGGCCCAAAAGATGAGCGTTAACCGATCATACCATAGTGGATAGGCAGGAGAGAAGTAGCTGAGCATACCACAGTGGTTCGACAAATGAGAAAACCTCAATGACTCATCGGGGATGATTCCCTCATCTTTACAAGATGATCCAGTTTTACGACAAATAATATTGCTTTCAATACATTATGTAATACCTATGTGAGAAGTCCATTTCTTCATGTCTAGTTTTCTTTTGTGGTCTTTATATGTGGTACGTGTCCCTACTGAGTATTCTATTACTCACCCCTATACGTGCTTCAACCATACATCTTGTGAATCATGTAGATGATCGATGGATTTATGGAGACCTTGGTGGTCCAGGACTAGGCGGTGCCTGGTGATCTTAGATAGGCGAGGTGTACTCCTATGGTTTCCAACAGCTACTCTAAACCCACCCTTCAATGTAGTTTTTTCTGCGGATAGATCTATAAATACCTTTGTACTTTATTCTTTTCATCTTGTATTAGTCGGGCTTGTATTCTAGTCCCTTTACTTCCAGCTTCTACTATTTTACACTTAGTGGTTGTCTTAGTGGAATGTGTGTTTTCCTTATAATCATTGTGGGTTGGGGTTGTGTGTGTGTGTGTGTACAGGTACTCAGATAATGCCTCCCACATGATGGATAATGCCTTCGGCACTAGTCTCCAGCCTCTAGCCTTCAGGATGCGATCTTGGGGTAGTCGCGGCATGATCCCCGGGGGACGAATTGTGAAAAATTACTATCAGAGGTGTTCAGTCCTACCTAAATACCTAGAGTATGTGGTTCTGTTTTGTGGAAAAAAATATAAATGTTTCAAGTTCAACTTTTAGGATCGATGATTCTAGTGTTGGTTTAGTGTTCAATGTATCCATATACTAGGCCCCTAAATTTGTTGTTTTTTACTTGGTACATGAAACCACTGGTTGCTTGCATCATATAGTATTTTGAGTGTTTCCTCATGTCCTTCTTGAGTCATCTCCCTAGTTATTTCCTATTGATTATGGTTCATCATGATTTATTTCAAGATGTCACCACATAGAAAGCCAGTGATGGTTCTAGTTCATGACCATGAGGATGGTACGCCTAGCGATGAGGCAAAAGTACATGGACCAATACTAGACATGGACCCACTAGTATGTGCACCATCCCTACCACCACCTTTTGGTCAGTAGTTGATACATGCTCCACCGATAGAGGACGCATGTCATCTCATTACCTTAAAAAAGTTCTAGAGGTAGAGACCTCCTAGGTTCATGGGTGAGACTAACCCCCAGGTGGAAAAGGATTAGCTCGAGATGATTATGTGTGTCCTCCATCTGGTGAGGAAGCCACTATAATAGATTTAGATATTAGTTGTGAGCCTTCTTCCGGGGTCGGTAGGGAGATGGTCAATCTTGAAGATCTAGACACGCGATGAGGAACCCCTCACCTAGACATACATTGGGTACCTATTCAGATACGAGATTTTTCCAATGACATTACGCTTAGTGAACATACCAGAGCTACTACACCTACATCAGGGTGACTTGACAGTACCATAGTAATCACCGATAATCACTATGCTTTCTAGCTAATCCATAGACAAGGTCTGAAACCCATTATTCAGATCTCAAGCCTTTTATTAGGGATGAATCTGGGAGATAAAGGTATCCATGGTATCACATATCATCCATACTTTGGTTGGCTGCTGAATAAATCCCTACTTGTAGAGAGATTCCTGGCAGAGAAGGCGGTAGTAGTAGAAGCTACCAATAGACCTCGGGTGTTTGAGTCTTCAGTTGTGGGTAGCAGGCAGCAGACATGAGGGCCCCAGCTGGCCAAGAATTTTGTGGGACAACCCCAGGATGAAGGATTGTTGGTACAAGACCCTATGGAGGAGGGAGTCATCATAGGGGCAGGTTGTGATACTCATGTGGTGGGTAGGGGCCCATGACTTGTGATTGTGAAACTCACCACATAGATGAATGTCATATGGTCTAGGGACCATCGAGTCATAGGAATATATTCAAGTGAGGTGGTCCATAGGGCAGCTAACATGGAAGGGGGCCTGGAAGAGTAGAAGTAAGTGGACTAAGTTTATATGTTCTACCACTACCACTCCAAGGTGGTCCACCATGGGCTCTGGGAGCTGGTGGATAGGGGCGAGGACAACTACAGGTGATGGAGTCCTATGACCACATCACTCTAGAAATGGTTAGATTTAAGATCTTTGTCTTCTCCACCTTAAGGGTAGTTCTTATAGACACAGATTTCAGTCACTTCTTCCTCTACATAGACCTTGTTCAGGGCTTGGAGATTTCGATAGAGCCATTGTCTTGATCCTTATGGTTAAAAACCCCTATAGGAAATGATTTAATTATTACACACTAGTGTTGATAGTGTGATCCTAATCTGGAATGTGAGGGCTTCAGGTGGGTTCTCCTAGTAGTGATATCAAATCCTTACGACGTCATCCTAGGTACGGACTGGTTATCCAACGTTCATGCTCAGATCGAATACTTTAGATGTAGATTATGGAGTGTCTATGAGGATGGGACAAGGTTTTCATTCACTAGAAAGAAGGGATATATTGTAGTACATGACAAAATTTATGAGAGGAGGATACAGCTGATCACTCACTAGTTGGCTATCCTCACCCCCAGTGTTGTGGATGAGAAGAGTTGTCACATTCCTATAGTGGGGGATGAGTAAGAAGACATATTTCCTGAAGATGTTCCTATATTACCTCCTTGTAAAGAGGTAGACTTTTGAATTAATCTATACCCCAGGATGGAAATGATATCCACACAAGAATATCAGATGGATTTGGTAATGCTTCATGAGTTGAGGGTATTGGTGGAGGATTTGTAGGAAAAGGGTTTTGTGAGAACAAGAATTTCACTGTGGGTAGCCCCATTTTTTTTACCAAGAAGGAATATGGGAGTTTGAGGTTGTGTGTAGACTTGCAGTGCCTCAACTAGGGGATTGTGAATAACAAGTATCCACTTCCAAGGATTTATGACCACAACGATTAGCTGAAGTGAGAGAGATGGTTCTCAAAGATAGACCTCGGATGAGGATATCATCAACTCTGTGTATGGGATGATGATGTACCAAAGATAGCCTTCAGAAGTCGGTATGGCCACTAAAAGTTCTTGGGGACTCATTTTTACATGACCAATGCTCCAGAAGTGTTCATGGGACTCATGAACCTTATCTTCTAACCTTACCTTTACTGGTTCTTTGTGGTATTCATTGATGACTTCTTGGTGTACTCGGAATCCGAGGAGGAGCATTCTACACACCTGCAGATAGTTCTGGATACACTCTGGGGGCACCAGCTTTATGGGATGCTCTTGAAGTGTTAGTTATAGATTCGATAGGTCCACTTATAGAGATATGTTATTTCATAGGTAGTTGTTTTAGTGGATCTAGGAATGATATAAGCGGTGTTTGTTTGGGATCCACCTAGGAGTGTGACTGAGGTGTGGAGCTTCTTGGATTAGGATGGGTACTACCATAGATTCATGGTCGAATTTTCCAGGGTAGCAGAACCCTTATAATCTTTGACACATATGGGAAAACCCTTAATGTGGGTGCAGAAGTGCTGGATGAGTTTCCTAGATCTAAGGCAGAGACTGATGAGTGCCCCCATCTTGATAGTACCAGAGGAGGGAGTTGGGTATGTAGTTTTCTATAATGCAACAGGGACCAGACTGGGTTGTGTCATATTATAGGAGCATGTATTTATTTCCTATAGTTCATGGATGTTGAGGAAACATGACAAAAACTACATGACCTATGACCAAGATCTATAAACAGTGGTATTTTCGTTGTAGATATAGTGGTACTACTTGATGGGTAAGTAGTTTACCATCTACTATAAATAAAAATGTCTTAGGTATATATTCTCTCCTAAGGACTTGAACATGAGGCATCATCGATGGCTAGAGTTCCTCCTGGACTTTGACTTAGAGATAGTCTATAATCCTAGGAAGGGGAATTTTGTAGTGAACATGCCCAGTAGGAGATAGAGTTTGGAGTTACTAAGTGAGGCATTTGAGAAATTAGTCATGATGCAGATATCCTTTATGGATGATGATGAAATAGCCTGTCTTCAGTAGATGACTATCACTCCCCCACTCTTAAAGTAATTTGGGGAGGCACAACTTATGTATGATGATTGCAGGGCCCGATGTGCTCAGTTATCCTATATACAAGCTCTTAATGGATATTCGATAGGCAGGGAGCACATCATCCTTTCCAGAGTAGGCATTATGGTGCTAGTGGAATCCTGTGAGAAGGTTATGAGGGAGATCTGCACCCCCCCCCCCCCTTTGGCGGTACATCTATGAGTGGAAAATATGTAACAGGACTGTCGACTTCAGTACTGGTGGTTGGGGATGAAGAAGGTAGTAGCAGAGTTTGTTTCATGGTGCCTCACTTGTCAGCAAGTGAAATCAGTGCATTAGGTTCTTATAGGTTTGACTCATCCTATTGAGGTTCCAAAGTGGAAGTAGGATTGTATCTTGATTGACATCATGATGGGTTAACCTCATACAACTAAGGGGCATGATATCATCTGGTTGATTTTTGATCGGCTCACCATGTCAGCCCACTTCCTACACATCTGAGAGAAGGGTTAATTAGAGGGCTTTGGATGCCTCTACCTATAGGAGGTAGTTTGACTCCTTGGGGTCCAATTGATGATAGTCTCAGATCAAGACACACTCTTTACATCATGGTTGTGGAGTGGATTATAGGATTCATTTGGGACTCAACTTCAATTGAGAAGAGCATTCCACCCTAAGATAGGTGGTCATACAAAGAGGAATATCTGGGTTTGGGAGTAAATGATTAATTCTTGTATCTTGGACTTAGGTCATTAGTTGGAGGATGACCTACCACTATTGGAGTTATAATACAACGACAGATACCACTCCACCATTGGTATGGAACCGTTCAAGTTGTTGTATAAGAAACCTTGTAGATCACCATTATGCTGGACAGACCTAGGGGATTCAGCACTAAAGGGTCTAGAGTTGGTACTGGCTACCCTTGAGAAGGTGCAGGTCATCCATGAGTGGATGGGGACTGTACATAGAAGACAGAAATCATATGCAGATAAAAGGCAGAGGCCCTTAGAGTTCAATAAGGGATACCATGTGTGCCTCTAAGTCACACCCTGACGTGGATTGAAAAGATTTTTCCGGGTGGAAAGAAATATCCAAGAATCCTAGGCCATTTTCATATTCTGAACAGAGTTGGAAAGGTGTTATACAACCTATCTATCCTCCCACAGATGCACTGTTTGCATAATTTCTTCCATGTATCACAGTTGATGAGATACATCCATGATCCATCACACATCATTGACTATGGTGAGTTGGACATCTATGATGGGGTGACGTTTATAAAGTTTCTAGTTGTGATTGAGGATCGATGGGAGAGGGTCCTTAATATATGATTGATTCCTCTTGTGTGCGTCCAGTGGTAGCATTAGAATATCTAAGAGAGAAAAAATAGCACATGTGAAAAAAATTGGAAATTTCTAAACAGGTTCCCATATTAAAAGTATGAGAGCACCGTTGCATCCAGAATGATGAATTTACATACAAATGGACTTAACCGTGACTGGATTGGTTGAGGGAAAATTCTAATTTTTGGACTTTTATGAAAATTTAATAGAATAATTTTTATAAGTAAACAAATTAAATAAACATTTATTTTATTTTATTTGGATTTCAACATTCATTGTAGGGTACTAGAAACACAATTTCATACATGAAATAGTGTAATGATGCTTCGATGCTATGTAACAAAAATGTTGAATTGTGTTTTCCCTATTTAATGGGTTAATCAAACACGGGATAGTGGGCACAGTCAATTTTAACTGAACTTGTAGATTTGGAATTGGTGAGCTAAAATTGATGAATCCCCCGCAATGAAGAGAACCATACTCCCTCTATTCTTCTATCATTCAAATGATCTCCAAAAACAATGGCATGCATTGAATCTAGGGATGAAGAACAAAAAGTGGTGCATTTATCAGCAACAAGCAATCTAACCATGAGCTATGGGTTCTTTTTCTAGATTTTTTCCCATTCATTCTTTCTAAATCAACAAACATAGATCAACCCACTATTAGGCTGATCTTCGGGTCATTTTTTCTTTTGGGGTGGAATTTTTTATCACAGGCGTGAAGGGATAGACCATTGTGTTAATATTATCCATTTTATTCTAATATGGAGTAATCTGGTCGTCAAAAATAAGGATGAATCCCTCTTTTGTGTATGTTATTGTGTTCTTTATGATAGAACCCCCAGGTTGACTGTTAGATGACTTTGAGGCCATAGTAAGGACTACAATGATCTGAGGATCCAAAAAATACTTGTGGATCAGAGAACGGACCACTAGAGTAGTCCCGGTTTCCCATGGAAGAGATTGGTGGAGGTTGTGTGTGGGAGGCGGGGCACGCCAATGGAATGTCGCGGTAGTATGGTGGACCACGGAATTAGAAGAAGATGGTGTAATGGGCTGCCAGCAACAGTGTACATGGACATTGAGACCACCCGGCTGCAGGCTTTGGTCCTGCTGCTCCGTAGCGGAAACCCACAAAGCCTGCCGAGTCCTGGGAAGACAGGACTATCCTGAACCTACCAGTGGGATGGGCCACCCCAAGGGGTAGGCCCTCCCCAGTGGGATGGACCTATGGCCCAGCCAGTTGGGGGTGGACCCAGCAAGTTCGGGTTCAGCCCAGCGGACTAGGTCTAATCCGGGACAGTTCGATCAGATCGGGTCAGACTTGGACCTAGACCCAACCGACACCTTATTACTAAAATGATAATCACTTTTAAATCATATGTCCGATTTATGAGACATTTTCAGTATTGGTACCCTCACAACAAGGTATCTGTTTTCACATATTTCAGGTTCGTTTCCATAGAGATTGAGATATGACCAATTTTTTGAGGAGTAGATTATACTAGAATCAGGCGCACTACAAGTGGAAATCCTGCAGCTAGATTTTAAGAGAAGGAAGTGATGAGTGGAACTCAGTGGGTAGTCGAGCGGATCTTAGTGGCCCAAAAGATAAATATCCAAGAAGACCATAGTTTCCAGGTAGACGAATTGCTGAGAATACCTCAGTGGCCTGACAAAAAAGTAGTCGAGTGCACCATAGTTGTCTGATGGATGATCCACAACTGAGTGGACCTTAGTGACCTAACAGATGAGAAGTAGGTGATCATGTCTCAATGGCCTAGTAGATAAGAAGTAGACGAGCATACCTCAGTGGACTGGAAGACGATTGGTAACTGAGCGGACCTCAGTCACCCAGCCAACGAGTTGTAGCAGAGTGAACCTTAGTGGCTTGGAAGACGAGAAGATATTAGTGACTAATCAGGGATGAGTCCCTCAGCGGTACAAGATTATCCAACTTTATGACTAATAATCTTAATTTCTATAAATTAGGTTATACCTATGTGAGTTGTCCATTGCTTCATGTATACATTTCTTTTATAGCCATTCATTACGGTTTGGGGTCCCTACAATGTATTTTATTACACACCCCTACATGGTATTCACTCATACGTGTCGTGTCTTGTGTATACTATAGCTACTCTATCCTTTTACACATAACATTACATGATTTTAAGCATAATTATACATAAGAGTACAATCCAAGGATCGTACAGTCTAGGGTCTTGGAAGACTATGCACGTAATCAAACATAAAAACAACTTTTTATTTGAAATCCATAATGAGATTCTAACTTCCATTGTGATCATACATCTGCATAGGATAACCTAGGGATAACATGAACAAAGGGATGAGCTAAAATCCCATTAAGGGAATAACCGTGAGAACAAAGCATTAGAACATGGGATAGAAGGAATGACATGAAGATATAAAAAGGCATGTAAAATATAGAGTCATAACATATTAGCATGGGATCATTTAAACATGGAATCATAGAAATGTTGAAGAAATCTAAAACATGTCTTTTGTACGAGTCATGTCTTACCTCCAATCCCATTTTCCATAGTATTATGGGTCAAGGCTAACCACCAATCTCGTTTCCCATAGTATCACAGGTCAAGGCTAACCGTCAAGGCCATTGCACATAGCATCTCAGGAAACATAACATTAACCAAATCATTAGAGTGCTATCTGGGCACACCCATCTTACATTTTATGAATATTTTTGCCACATAAATAATCACACATAATCAATCTTACATAAACACAAGTGTTACCCATGGGAAGAATTGGGTACCACAATCATGACATAAAGCATAACCAATGGGTGTATCATGAAAGTATCCATTAAATAAATAAATTACAACATAAATGGAGGTTCATAAGGTAAAATAGGAATATATCATGGAAATTGATGTTAAACATAAGTGAAAAAATGTTGGAAATTTATTTGATAAATTTTAGCATTAAAACATTTTTGTGCGGTTTTATGGAAAATATTATAAATCCTTTAAAATAGAAAAGGGGGAAACCTTTAATATAAAATCAAAAGTGAACCAATAAGGATTTAATAATAAAAATAATAATTTTAAAATGACTATTGTGGATTAAAATAGAAGATATAGTGCACTTGGAATTAGTTATGAATTCAGGAAGTTTTCTTAAAACAAGTTTGCTTATCAGAAAGTACAAAGGAGGGAATCTTGTAAAAACATTTATATCCCCCAAAGGGAGTGATTAAGAGGTATTGATAAATGAATTTTGTACAAATACAAAGAATTTATAAGATTCACATAAATAGATACGATAATTCTATTTTTATATAATAAAAGATAAGGAAATCCAAAAGAACAAATGTGGTTTGGGTAGAATTCCTTAGGGATTATTGGGATGGTATCAGGTGTACATAAGAGAGATTTATGAGAAAAAAAGGGGGTTTAAAATCACTTATAAATCATGAGGGATGTATGGTGGAAGTTCAAAATCATACCCCATCCTTTAAGATTACATATAAAAAGAAATATCATAGAGGACAATCTTTATTAAGAGTGAAATGGAGAGGATCCCTTACCTTATGTCTGATTGTGATCTTTTCTTGAACTTAATGACCAGAAAAAATATATTAGGTTTATTAATTTATAATTCCATATCCTCTTCTATTTTTAATTGATTTATTATAACCTTTTTTAGTTATTTTAGACCCTTTTTATTGGTTATAAGGTTCAAATTCATTGTTCGAGTCTGTTTGCTTACTTGGTTTTAATGACCAGTTCACTTATATTCATGTTCGGATAAACAAGTAAGATGAAATTGGTTGTCCATAATTAAAGTTATATGATATTATTGAATATATAGGAGATTAAATGGTTTCAAATTTAATTTGGTTACTTAGAGTGAAGTCGAATTATTATATAAAACCTTAGTGACAACCATTTTTGTTAATTAGGGGGTTTTGATTACAATGAACATGTTTTCATTTATAACTTAATGTCATTTGAATAAAAGTATTAAATAAGAATAACTAGGATATATTACATATAAAATAATATGTTTAAACCATAACCCAAATGGTTTCATGACTAGAATTAAATATGATAACTGAAATTGATAAACTATGGTCCTTGAATGTTCTAAATTAACACATCTCAAACGGCATTTTCAGTTATTTCAAAAAAATATGGGGAAAGGAGATATGACAATTAAATATCCCATTATCATAAAATCATTCCATTACATATATGGTAATGGGTTTTTCATACCATTTTTATTAGTATTGGTTAGGAAAGAAAAGAGAATAATGGAACTTAAAAATGTAAAAAAAAAAAGAGGAGTTTTACCTCTTGAATCAACCTTCCTTAAGAGCTTCTTAAGGGGAGAGGTTTTGGAATTTTTAGGAGACCAAAGGCTTTTGAACGTGGGGAGGGATATTAGGAAGATATTTGGGAATAATACTGGCAAGGAGCAAGTCTTGAGATTAGTAAAGATAAGAGGGAATGAGGGGGGGTTATTGTGGAGGATATTAGGGTTTTCATAATTTTTTAATCATTATTTTATTAATTTCCATCATGACCAAAAATAGTGATGATTCCATGACAAAAAAAATTATAAATGGGTATTGTGAATTTGAACAAAGGGTGGTGACATCATCCATGATTATTGGAATTGTCTATTTATCTTATAATGTATATATATATATATGGTAAATTAATGTATTTTACTATTCACTAAAAAATCATGTATTTGTGAAAAATCCCAAAAATTCACCCAAACCATTTTTCTTATGTGTATAATCAAAAAATGAAATCCATTTTTCAAAAATAATTTTCTTAATATTATTAATTTAATATTTAAATAAAATCATAATTTACTTGAAGAATACAGATTTTAGAACAATTATTTTCTTGTTCCTAGATATAGATATATCATACTTTCAATTGAATCTTATTTATATACTATCATATGTAATGATACTATTCATTAGGGTATGTCACTTTCCATAAGGGTATGTTACAATTCATACGTGTATGTTACTGTTCATCAACAAATAAGTTGGTCATATTTGACTCCAAATAACTTACTGATCGCTACCGTGTATGTCAGATTTTTGAAAATCCAAACCACAGAAGTGAAAAAATTATGTTTAAATGTCACATAGTACTTATTAGTTCATTTTTTTGTGATTTCATGTGATTAAATTTATAGGAAATGAATTTTCATTGAAAAAAATTGGGTCGTTACATTCTTCCCCCTTAGGAAATTTCTCCCTCAAAATTTTGTTTTACAATCTAAGCCATAAACAGGTGCAGGTAATTTTCCTTCATTGCCACCTGCAGTTCCCATGCTTCCTCTTTGTACTTATGGTTCCACCATAGTACTTTTTCTAGGTTAGTAGTCTTCTTACATATAAATTTATCCCTACGATCTCAGATCATCATTGGGTGCTCCTCGTAAGAAGGATCCTCCTCCAACTGTACCACCTTTGAGGATAGTACATGCAAAGGATATGGTATATACTTCATTAAGAGGGACACATGGAAGACATCATGTACTTTTTCCATGGTATGTGGTAGTGTTACTCGATAGTTCACCGCACCGATTTGATCAAAAATCTCAATGGGGTCAATGAACAAGGGACTTATCTTCCATTTCTTTCAAAACCTCATGACCATATTCCACAGACCTATGCATAGAAATACCATGTCTACAACATTAAAGTTAAGGTATCTTTGATGATTGTCTACAAAACTCTTCTGTCAACATTGGGATACCTTGATATGCCGCTAAATTATTTTCACCTTCTCCACCATTTCGTCGACCATTTCTGGTCCTAGCAGCTTATGCTCACTAACTTCATCCCAACATGTCTGTGTTATACACCTCTTCCCATAAAGGGCTTCATATGGTTCCATTCAGATGCTCGAGTGGAAAATATTGTTGTAGGAGAATTCGACTAGTGTAAGATGTTTTTCCCGTAATACTTTGAAGTCCATAGAAAATTCTCTCAGCATACCTTCTAGTGTTTGAATAGTTCGCTCAGATTGGCCATAAATTTGAGGATTATAGGCCATACTGAAGTTCAGTTCAGTTCTTAGAGAATGTTCGAGACTTTTCCAGAACTTCGAGGTGAATCTAGGGTCATGATCGGATAAAAAATATAGTGGTACTCCATGAAACCTTAGCACTTATTTTATGTATATCCATACATGTTGATCAAATGTGAAGTCCTCTCTAATTAAAATAAATTTAGATATCATTGTAAGACGGTCTACAACAACCCATATTGCATTGTCTTCTCTGGATTTCTTTGGAAGTCCAGTTACAATGTCCATAGTAATGTTCTCCCACTTCCATGTCAGTATGGGTAGTGATTTCATCATCCCCTTATAGTTTTTCCTCTCAGCCTTCACTAGGTGACATACCAAGAACTTTGATGTATATTCATCAATCTCCTTTTTTCATATTGTCCCACCAAATGTTTTCTTGGAGATCTTGATACATCTTTGGGCCCCCAGTGTGGATAGAGAAGGTTGAGCTATGTTCCTCATTTAGCAAATCCTACTTTATCTCTCAATCATATGGAACACATAATCGAGACCCAAAACCTATAAATCCTTCCTCATAAATTTTTAAATAGAAGGATTTCCCATTTTTTATAGCTTCCACCCTTTTTTGAATTTGCATATCTTTTATTTGAGAATCCATTATTTTATCCATGAAGGATGGTTGAGAAATAATTTGAGAAAGAAATTATGATGTCCATCCCTTAATATTTCCCATTTCAATCCTCTGAAAATTTACTAAGATAGGATTTTATTCAATTCTCATCACTGATAATGTTGTGGGGTCCTTTCTACTTAGTGCATCTGCCACATTTTTTTCCTTATCGAGATGGTAGTGGATTGAGTAGTCTTAATACTTTATGAGCTCTATCCATCATCGTTGGAGCATAGTAATCTCTTTTTATGTGAATATATATTTGAGACTCTTTTGGTTAGTATATATCTCACACTTCTCCCCATAGTGATAATGCTGCCAGATTTTTAATGCAAAGATCACTACCGCCAACTTCAGATAGTGCATGGAATATTTTTGCTCATATATGTTCATCTCCCTTGAGGCATATGATATCACTTTATCATTTTTCATAATCACACATCCTAATCCATTATTTTATGAACCATTGTACACCACAAATATTTGTACACTTTTTGGGAGTGTGAGTTCAGGCATAGTGATAAGCCTCTTTTTCAGATCCTTGAATAAGTCTTCACATTCCTAGGTCCAAACAAACTTTACTCCCTTATGTTTCATCTTGGTCATTGGGTTTGAAAATCAAGAAAGGTTATTCACAAATCGTCGATAATACCGAGCTAGACCCAAAATGTTATGGATCTACATTATAGAAGTCGGCCTAGGCCACTCATCAATTGCCTTTGTCTTGGAAGGGTCCATATATATATCTTTGTTGGAGATAACATTCCCTAGGAATGATACTTCCTCCATCTAGAAATAACATAAACTATACTTTTCAAATAGACTCTCCCTTTGAAAAATCCTTAACACAATATTCAAATGCTCCTCATTTTCCTCATTACTTGTGGATTATATCATAATATTGTCAACAAATACTACCACATATTTGTGGAAGTAATCTCTAAAGACTCTATTCATTAAATCCATGACAATTTATGGAGCATTACTGAGTCTGAAGGGAATAACCATGAACTCATAGTGTCCATACCTCGTTCAAAAGGTAGTCTTGGGAATATCTTCCTTACACACCTTTAATTGGTGATATCCCAACTGAAGGTCCACCGTAGAGAAATAACTGGCCCCACAAAGCTGATCAAACAAGACAACTATCTGTGGAAGGGGATACTTGTTCTTCATCATGATATTATTGAGATCACAAAAATCAATACAGAGGCACATTGATCCATCATTATTCTAGATTAAGAGTACAGGATCACCCCATAGTGAAGGAATTGGGCATAAAAAACCCTTCTCTATATTCTCATATAACTGCTTCTTCAGCTCTTCCAGCTCTACGGTGGCCTTTCTATAAGGTTTTTTTAACATAAGAAGAGATCTGGGAATATGTTCAATTGATAACTCAACCTCACAGTTAGAAGGAAGACCATGAAACTCTTTAGGGAATACAATAGTGTAATCCCTCATGATGGGCATGTCTTCAAGAATGATTCTCTCTTTTGTATCAATCATTTGAGGTAGATATGTTTTCTCCTAAGGCATAAATATCCACACTTGACACGATGATTCTAAAGAAGATTCATATTCCACCATAAACTTTTAAATAATTGGAGGATGCTTCGAGATGTGAAGAGTGATCTCCCTTTCTTGAAAGTTGATGTTTGATTTTTATAAAGATAGGCAATACATGCCAAAGATATTGTCGAACTCCACTAAAATAAGTATGATGAGATTTACTGGGAGGTTCAGTCCACAAACTTTACTATGGGAGGAGTTATAAACCATGGATACAATAATTTTCTCACTCTCTGTTCTCACATATAACATTTCCTCAAAACTTTGAGGTGGGGTTTGAATAGTTCTACTAATCTTGCAAGATATTAAAGAATGAGTAGAACAAAAAACAAATAGTACATTCACTATTATTTAATAAATAAATAGCATACCTATCACCCCATTGTTGTATGGCTTCACCTCAGTAGTAGTGACTGTATAATCCCTTCCATGTTTCCTTGGAGGTTGTTCTTTATTTCCTCCATTAAACCTTGGCTTGGGGAAATTATTCATATAACTCCCATGCTCTTTGAAAATGTAACACTACACAGCTGGTTGAGCATTGATCTGAACCTTCCATTATTCTTCTACATTAGTGGGATTTTTCATATCCCTTCGAAAGTTCTTGGCCAGGTTTCTCATCTTTCTATATTTGAATCAATTATTGGTTCTCTTTAGAAAGTTCTAATGATTATTCTTCCCACAACTTTTACAAGTGGGATATTCGGTCTTATTTCCATCACGTGACTTTTTTGTTGAACCACCCATGTTTATCTCCATTTTTTTCTTCTTGTCCCTGGGCTCATGATACCCCTTAGAGTCTCCAATATTCATTTCAACCATGAGGGCACAATGGAAAATCTCATCATAAGAGTCTAAGTCTCAAATCACCAACACCTTCCCTAGACTCATCCTTAGACTGCAAAAGAATCGATACACCTTGCTTTCAGTGCTCATGAAAAAGCTAGGGGAATAACTTACAATCCTTATAATGTTTGCTTCATACACCTCGATGGAATCATTTTACTTTAGCTTTAGTCTAAGGAACTCTCTTTCCTTCTTGAGATGGAGGGTTCGAGGAAAATATTTGTTGAAAAAAATCCTCTTGAATTCCTCTCAATCCATGGAATCAATTTCCTCTTGGATTTTTGTATTCTTGATTAGTGTCCACCACTAATAAGCTTCCCCATCAAATCGATAGACTTTCCTTACAAATTTCTCTTCTTCTAATCACTAGAGGACATATAATGTATTTTCAATGGAGTTAATACACTATTTCATGAGGAGGGGGTCAGAAGATCCGCTAAACATGAGAGGCCTTTTCCGCATGAAGGATTCTATGGGAAAATGATCTTTTCTTTAGTGTAGGAGGGTGTTCCACATGATTCAAGTTATTAATCATAACATGAGACAGCTAAAAAAGTACTATCATGAAGTTTTGAGTACTAATTCCCATCATATCAGGAATTTCATTAGGGAAATTGTCACATTTCCTATAACATTGTTTGTTGGAACGTGTTCTTATATTTCCCTCCATTAACTAAGAAAAATAACATACAATTAGAGGACTTTAATACTTACCTATTCAGAAAAAAAATGAAAATTTGAACATAAAAGGATAAACATGTAAAGGAGAATTATATCCTAACTCTAGATTCTTAGGCTTAAATCTATGTTATCCTCAATCTTTCTCTTAACTTATATTCTTATGGGATTTTTTTATTCCCTTAATAATGGTTTGTACTAAGCTTATGAATTTACCAAAGCATACCCCCGGGAGTGTCAATACAAAGAGTGCAGCAAGTACCATTGTCGTGTACCAAGATACCCCGAGTCAAGCCTGAAACTCCATGTTGGAGTTTTCACTCCTAGGTATATCTATGTCAAATCCACCTCTACCTGTTTGTATCCATACAGGGACATATTTTCTTGATACACCAATTACTCTATACTTACAAAAATTTAGAGATGTTTTCTTATGCTTAGTCTAATCCTTAAGGTTCTAACTAAAGTTCTCGAGCCCTAATCTCCAAAAATAACTAGACAATCCTCTAAAACCAACTATAGAGGCCCTAGACTTTTAAACATAACATTACATGATTTTAAGAAAAATTATACATTATAGTACAAGTCAAGGATCCTAAATTCTAGGGTCTTAAAAGACTAGGTACATAATCAAACATAAAAACAACTTTTTATTTGAACTCTATAATGAGATTCTATCTTCCATTGTGCTCATACATATGCATAGGATAACTTCGGGATAACATGAACAAAGGGATGAGCTAAAACCCAAGTAAGGGAATAACCATGAGAGCAAGGCATTAACACATGGGATATAAGGCATTACAAAATGATATATAATGGCATGTAACATATGGAATCATAACAAATAAACATGGGATCATTAAAATATTGAATCATAGAAATGTGGAAAAAATATAAAACATGTCTTTAGTACGTGTCAAGGCTAACCACCAATCTTGTTTCCCATAGTAGCACAAGCCAAGGCTAACCGACAATACCGTTGAACATAGCATCTCATGAGACATAACATTACCCAATGAATTGGAGCACTGTCTGGGAGAACCAATATTACATTTCATGAGTAAGTTTTCAACATAAAAAATCATACATAATCAATCATACATAAACATAAGGGATACCCATGGGAATAATTGGATACCATAATTATAACATAAATCATAACCAATGGGTGTATCATGAAAGTGTCCATGAAAGAAAGAAATTACAACATACATGGACGTTCATAAGGTAGAATAGGTATATATCATGGAAAGTTATATCAAACATAAGTGACAACATGTGGGAAATGTATTTGATAAATTTTAGCATTAAAACATTTTTTGGCGATTTTAAGGAAAATACTATAGAGATTTTAAAGTAGAAAGGGAGAGAATATTTTAAATAAAATAATAAGTGAACCAAGAGGGTTTTAATAATAATAAAACTGATTTTATAAAGACAATAGTGGCTTAAAACTAAAGATAGAGTTCACTTGAAGTCATGTAAAAATTCAGTTGGTGCATTTAAAATAGGTTTTCTTATCAGAAAGTACTAAGAAGGGGGTATTTTAAAAACATGTATATACCTGAAAAGGAGTCATGAAAGGGTCTTGATAAATAAATTTTTTTTAACTAAACAGAATTTATAAGATGAAAATAAATGTATAAGATAACTCCATTTTGATATAAGGAATGTTAAGGAAACCCAAATGAACAATGGAGGTTTGGGTAGAATTCATTATAGATTATCGGCATGGTATCGGGTGTACCTAAGAGGGCTTTATGAGAGAGAAAATGGGGTTTCTCATAACTTATAAATCATGAGGAAAGTATGGGGTAGATTATAAATCATACCCCATCATTTGGGATTTCACATAAAAAGGCATAGCATAGAGGAAAATCTTGATTAAGAGTGAAATGGAGAAGATCCCTTACCTTATGTCCGATGGTGATATTTTCTTAAACGTAGTGACCTGAAAAAAAAATTGGTTTATTAATTAAAAATTAAATAACCTATCATATATGTAATTGATTTATTATAGTTTTATTTATTTCATTAATGAACTTTTTTATTTGTTATAAGGTTCAATTGCATTGTTCGGATCTGTTTTCTTACTTGGTTTTAATGATTTGTACCCTTATATTCATGTTTGGATAAACATGTAAGATGAAATTGGTTGTCTATAATGGATTTTATATGCTATTAGTTAACATACAGGAGGTGAAATAGTTTTAAATTTAATTTGGATACTTATATTGAAGTTGAATTATTATATAATACCTTAGTGTTAACCGTTTTTGTTAATCGGTGGGTTTTGATTTCTACGAACATGTTGTGCTTTATTACTTAATTTTATTTGTACAAAAGGATTATAGAACCATAACTAGGATATATTACATATATAATAATATATTTCAACCATATCACAAATGGTTTCATGACCAGAATTAATGATGATAATGCAAATTGATAAACTGTTATCCTTTAATGTTCTAAATTAACACATCTTAAACGGTGATTTCATTTCATTCAAAAAAAGTTGGGTAAAGGGGAGATGATAATGAAATATCCCATTAGAATAACTAAATTCCATTACATGTGTGGTACTATATTTTTCATACCATTTGGATGAGTATATGTTAGAAAAAAAAAGAGAGCAGAGGAACTTAAAAATGAAATAAATTAAAAGTGGAATTTTACATCTTCAACCAACCTTCTTTGAGAGAATCTTAATGGGATAGGTTTTGATAATTTTAGGAGACCAAAGGATGTTAGACGTGGGGATGGATATTGGGAAGAAATTTGGGTAGAATATTTTAAAGTCACAAGTCTTGAGGGGAGTAAAGAGTAGAAGGAGTGAGGGGGGTTTTGTAGTTGAGGAGAGGAGGATTTTCATAATTTTTTTAATCATTATTTTATTAATTTCCCTCAGGACCAACAATAGTGATGATTCCATGATAAAAAACAGTAAATGGTTTAAGTTAAGTCGAACCAAGGGTGGTGAAATCATCCATGATGCGAGTAATAGTTTATTTATCTTATAATGTATATATACGGTAAATTAATGTATTTTACTATTCACTAAAAATTCAAGTATTTCTAAAAAATCCCAAAAATTCACCCAAACAATTTTTCGATGTGTAGAATCCAAAAATGAAATCCATTTTTCAAAAACAATTTTCTAAATATTATTAATATAATATATAAATACAATCATAATTTACATGAAAAATACAGATTTTAAAAAATTTATTTTTTTATTCCCAGATATAGGTATATCGTACTTCCACTTGAATCTTGTTTATATACTATCATAGGTAAGGTTACTATTCATTAGGGTAAGTCACTATTCATAAAGGTGAATTTTCTATTTATAAGAGTATGCTACTATTCACTAAAAATTATGTTTCTCATAATAGACTCCAAATAACTTACTCACGGAAACCGTGTCTGTTAGATTTTCAAAATTCCAAAACACAGAAGTGAAAAAAAAAAATTAAAGGTCACATAGTACATAGTTGTTAATTTTGTTGTGATTTCATGTTATTATATTTATAAGTAAGTAATTTCCATTGAAAAACATTATGTCGTTATATAGATGATTGACGCATTAATATAGACCTTGGTTGTCCAGGACAGGGTAGTTCACGGTTACATTAGACAGGTGAGGCGTACTCCTATAGATTTTAGCAACTACTCTACACTGACCCTTCATGTAAATTATTCTATGTATGTATCTTCATATCCCTTTGTACTTTCTTATTTTCAAGGTGTCTTTGTTGGGCGGTATTCTTGCACCTTTACATTCTTCTTGTACTATTTTAAAATCAATGGTTGTCTTAATGGAATGCGTGTTTTCTTTTTTAGCATTATGGGCTGGGGTAGTGAGAGTGTGTGTGTACCTGTACTCAGATAATTCCTCACACCTTCATGATAATTCCTTCACTGCTAGTCGGGATCCTCTAGGCTTTGGGAGGCAGGCTTGAGGGTAGTCGCAGAACGTTCCCCAAGGGACGGATCGTGATAGGGTTAGATTGATCAAGATAAGATTATAGAAAAAATAAGGAATATTTAGTTAAAAAAATGTTATTATCGAACCGATTTCATTTTAATGAAATATTTCTATGTTTTACATGATTATTTAACTCGACTATATAAACTAACAAAAACAAAAATCCTAGATCTAAAAAATTAATTACGCATTTTTTGTGTTTTTAAAACATCTTCATAATAAACAATATAAAACATTGTGATGCTAATATTTTTGGTTCCTATCTTATTACCTGAATAAAACAACATTGCTGAAAAATTGTAAAACATTCTGATAGTTAAACTCATTTACTATAATTTATTAGCCATACTAATGGAAATAAAATAATTGTACCTATGTATGATAATTATAACATCCAATTTTGTTTTATGGTGTGTTATGTTATACTTAATTTTAGTGTATTTTAATGGTTTTTATCAAGTTGTGGTGTCTGGATGTGGTCTGGAAGATCCTTTGTAAGGGGATGTGACTAAAAAAAATTCTCTTGGTATATTGGCTCATCGGTTGCCTTCCTAGTATCTTGGGAATTTTTTCTTGAACAAACATCTATTTGATGGTGTCCAGTAGCTAGTTGGTGGGTTCAATTGGTGATTTTTAGTAGGTGAGGACTTCACTTTTCCAATGGAACCCCCTTATTTCCCCAATCTCTTCTAACCTGAATTCCATTTGAACTAAGTGATTACGGGTCAGATTTTATGATTATTATCATTCCATCAATCTCTTCTATTGGATGATTCACATGTATTTCATTGTGGTTATTTCTATTGGTAATTATAACTCTATATAAATATTACATCCTTGTTTTTCATTGATTATTCTTTATAAAATAATAATATTATGATCTTAGTGTTATTTTATTATAGGTGGGATTTCATGATTTATTATAGTGGTGATTATTGAAATTTGGATCTGTCAGTATTGAGCTAGGTTTTCCTTACCATATTCAGGATTTTCATTTATATTGTATACTATATATTTCATATGGTTTCGTGTGGGTTTCTCATTGAATCCATTTATTTTAAAATTATCTTTAGTTGGTGAGTTATTTATTGATTTAAGAGGACCTTTATAGGGGGAGTATAGGTTTGGTTCCATTGAAATGATGGAAACAAGAACTGAACCCAGAATGATTAGGGAGTTTTCAGTTTTGGTAAATGTTCTAGAAGGTGTCATATTTTATCAGATTGGGTTATGATTAAATGGATAATTATTATATGTGTTTTTAAATCAATGGGTTGGTTTCATTTAATTGGTGAGAAATCGGCTAATGCAATGGGTAAAAAATATGGTTGTCCTCTTACATAAATAGTTTTAGAAAGAATATTTTGAGTTCAAGACATGGTATAATGGATTTAGTAAATCATGCATGGTATTGGGATATGTTTTCCTAATTTATAAATTTGTTGATTGGATGACCACCAATGAGGTGGTATAATTCGATTTCACCAAGTCCTTTTTAATGAGGCATTCGATGTAGTTATAATGTGGTGTTCCAATGTGTTTCTAATTGTATGGGAGATCATGCATGTTAATGCTTGAGGTTGTTCATGTGTGTGGCCTCCATTTACCATGTGAGTATAATATAGTTTTAAGGATTGGCCTCCAAAAAATCCTCATCATGGTCAAAAATATTTTTTGAGCCTCCCATAAACACTTGGGATGGGTACTCGTGATGATATGGCCACCTAAGAAACAACAATATAAACTTGTCTATTACATTGGACTCCCTAGAATTCACTTGGATGGGTTGGTTTTGTGGTTAGGGTGTGATGACTTGATAAGGTGTGTGTTATTTGGGTGGTTATATTCCATCATAATATATAATTTTATATGAAACACAATGTTTATACTATTGATGAGTTAGTGGTGTCCTACTACATTTATACACATACCCTAAATGAGTAACATGATGTGTTTGTGTGGGTAGAATTATGCATTACAATGTTGATGAGTAATGGGATCATGTTTTTGGAATTCATGTAGGATAGGATTTATGGTTTAGGTGATGGTAGGATACACTCTCGGAAACATGTGGAGTTGAATTTTAATTTATTTTTTCCATCATTAATTTTTATATATATCTACTTAATGTGTGGATATTATTTTCATGTTGTTTGAATTGAATGCCATCAATTATTGTATGAGTTGTTATTATTTTTTAAAAAAAATTATTTTTTTTATTACTATAAGTATGAAGTTTATAAGAGTGTACACAGATTTTATATTTTTCACAAAGGGAATACTCTCCCCTTATTCAATATTAGGACGCCACTACTAATTAGTAGCCAACCACACATGGGGAGGTGCACATGATGACTTTAACCCCTTTCCCGAACCAAGTGATTCTGGTCTCGAAATTATAAAATGGTATCATAGTAATTTAATTTAACATGTTTTTTTGTGGATTAGTATATATGGGATAATATTTTTTTAGGACATAATAATGAACATATTCCATGGAGTAGCTAACACACATAACATGTAAATTTTATGTAATAGGGAATTTGATTTATGTTCTTGTAGTTCTCTATTACTATCCACTAATATCACTTTGAGTGATGCACATGATTTTAGTAATTATTGATTGGAATTAATAAATTATGGTACATTAAAACTTATCACAATTAGTATCATTCATGGAGTTCATGTATCAAAGATATGAACATAAGTTGGCATGAAATCTTATTGGTTCTATGTTACAGATAGAGGCTTAAATTAATTGAATACTCGTAGAAATATTTAATTCATTTTCACAAATATATTTATGGTGTAATTTAATTTATTTATCCTTAGCATGTACTATTTTGTTATGTTTTACTAAGACTAATATACAGGTGATGATGATATATATGTATACCATGATTAAGTAGGTGATTAATTTTTTATGTTTTATCTCTTGTCATATTAATTTTTCATTTTAGAATATGTTTTTTAAAATGGGAAATTCACACTTCAAAAATAATATTATATTTATTTGTAGGAATTTCGATTTTAAATAAATTTTTCTAAATCTAAGTGATGGTAAAAAAATTCAATGGTCAATTTTTATAAAAAAATTAATTTTCAAACAAAGGGATATTTACTCCATTTTGGATGGGAATAGCGAAATGTGTAGGAATCGTTACGGAATAGTCTTATGTGATAACAATTTTTTATGTTTCTCAAGTAGATTTAATTCAAATGTAATTTTTTATTAATTCATTTTATGTTGTTTGAAAGAGGTTTCAATTTTTTTTAGGAGAGTGTGATTTGAGATGGTATTTCAATTGGTAGAAGTGGTTTTTCTCCATGAGGAAGTATTTTTTAGGCTATTAAGAAATTTTTATCTAGGATTTGTGATGTTCATATAGAATCCATCATGGTCCTTGTTTGTTGTTCTTGATGTGGATCATGGTCTGAGTGGAATTCTTGTTCTTAATGACAAAACCAAAGTGGTAGAACTATTTATGTGTGATATAGTGTATAGACTTTCTATAGTGATGAGCTTGATGGTGGTTGGCCAGTTTAAACGATATATACGTGGTTAGTGAAGAACCCTTAGCAGGTTTAGGTTAGATTATTATATTTTCATACTATTGATATGTTTCTCTCTCATGGTTTAGTGGAGTTCAGTTTTCAAATAAAGGGTTTTTTTGTGAACTTTTACATAGCTTTGTACCCTTTGGTTGTTATTTTAGTGGGGTATTTTTTTTTGGTAGAGGATCATGGGTTATATGGCTTATTGGGAGTTGTTTCCCTATACAATTTTGGAATTTCCATCAATATGAGAGCTGGGATACTAGATTTATAGGACAATGGCCAGACTTGGTAGCCATTAGTTTCATACCAATTATTGGGATGATCAGTTTCAAATGAATCTAGAATAGTATGAGGGGTGTTTTCCTTATCCTTATATTCTATGTGATTGGGGACTTTATAGTTATAGGTGCATGAAATCATTTGACCATGCTTTTAAAGGCCATTATGTGGAGACCCTAGATTGGTGTGTGACCTAAAATCTATATTTGTCTAGGTGAATCATTTTTGGAGGTTTATCTATGTATGAGTTTTTGTGGGTTTGGAGTATCACATAAGCAATTATTATGAAATTGGGATAGATAGTAGTTTAGGTGATGTTGCCAATTGAAGTTCACAACATGATTTAGGTGCTCAATACATAATGGAAATATTTGTTGGGTTCATTAAAATGTTGTTATGGGTGAGGTAAAATTTTTAATTATTGTTTCAGTTTTGAAAAAATGGAAGGTCCTTGTAGTGATTCATGTTATTTTGTTACACCAAGGAGTGGAAGAGATGATGCATGATGTGATAGTATATGATTATGATAATTTGTGTCATACATGGTGAATTGTCTTGCGATTCATTTGTTGTTATGAGTTGTGAGGTCTGAAGAACATTGGGTTTTTTTGAAGAATCATTGTAAAATTACCTTTAGGTGAGTTTCATGGTTTTTGTGTGAAATATCTGTGTGATTTCATTTGTTGAACATTGGAAATGATTGGAAGATCTATTAATGGGAGGTTCCTTATTGAACTAGCCTTGGGGAGAATATATCATGAATTTTTAGAACTCTTTGTGGAGTGTTTCATAGAGGGAAAATAGTAGTACAATACTTGGTTTCCTTGGAACATGTTATAGGTTCACAAAGGAGCAAGGGATCATCATTTTAGTCATAAAGGGATCTATGGATGGGAAGTGGATCATAAATAATGGAATCATTTATGGACATGGTTTAAAAATTGAAGGTGAGGCCTCTATTGGGAAGGTATCATAGGTTTATAACGGGTTACAGAAATGTCTCAACTAATGCATGCTCAAATGATGATGAGTTATTTCATGACATATGAATTGATCTATATTGTTTTATGATAATGGTGATTGTGGATTAATCAAACATGACTTGGGATATTATTAAATAGAAATTATATGACCCTAAATTGGTGCTTTTGGTCGTGGTTTTTATATTTTGTATATTTTATCATAGTTTCATAGTGAAATCATAGTTACCTCATGAAAAAATGGAAAAAATTCTCCCCTATACATGTGTTGTGATGATTTGATTTGTGGTTGTTACTTGGTTATTGGATATAGATGTTTTTCATGATTATATTTTTGTGACCCATATATAAGTGACCACTAATTCTGGTGGCCGGTTAGTTTTAGGGAAACTATTAAGGTATTTTTAGCTAGGCATGGTGGTTTGGGTTATTAAATATTTAAATTCAATTGTACATATTATGCATAGAATTTGAATATATTTTTTCGATTTGAGGGGTTTTCTAGGTTCAGCCCTAGTGTTTTTTCATTAAGGGAGATGATGTGGCCCTAAATTTGAATCATTTTGGTTTTGGATGTGTGTTAATTTTTTAATGTTTTTTGCGGTTCTCATGGGTTCTAGCAATCAACTAACCCTGAGGTAGGTTCATTCTTGTGGAATTGGGGTAATTTCTATTCTAAGTGACATCAACATTCATGTTTCATTGAACCTAACATGTGGTGTGTGGCAGGTGGTAAATGTGTGTGTGTGTGTGTGTCTTTGTGTCTCTTTGTGTGTGTAGCTAAGTTATTTAGATGGATAAGGGATACCCATGTGCATATTTTAACATGATGAATTGAACTATATATTGGGGGTACCTTTAAGTAGGATGAGGAATAGGTTTCAGGTCAACCTTCATTGGGGAAGTAATAAAACCCACTATATTAACTCATTGAAATGGATCATGATTCTGTAAAATAATCATGTGGTAAAATCTGAGGTGAACCTTAGGGAACATATGATGTTCAGAGGTAGATTTACATTCAAGGGGAATCCAATTCGTATAGTTGAGTATCATTTTTGTGAAGGCATTAGAATTTCTTAAAGGATATCTTAAATGTAATTTCATATGCATGGGTTTAGTGTCTAGAACTTCTTGGCCTAGATACCAAGGTACACTTCATGAGGATAAAATCCCTTATGTGGGGAATTTTAACTCCCTTCCTAAATTCATGTTGTGTTTGGTATTAAATAAATACAATTTAGTGTATTTTAAAGGATTCTAACTCATTAAGGTTTTGTGATGATTTTTAGGTGATCATTGATAAGTGGATGGAATAATAGGAAGTTTAAGTTTCATCAGCTATCTAGTACAGGACCACTAACTAGTTTACAGTCAACCCAATTATCATTGAATTCTCATGGACCAACAAGCTAATGGTTGTTGTCTAGAAACTATTACCTACAGATTATATGTGATTTTATATTAGGGAAATCCTATTCTTTTTCCTAAAATGGACCACACTTATTTCACCTCCTATATTCCCCCTGAACTCATATTGAACCAGGTGATGTATGTGATGATTATATAATGATTTTAACACACCAAATCGTGTATTTTATAGATTCTTGGAATATAGGATCATCACGTTTGAAGTAGGAAATCCTTAAAACTTTACAAAACCTATATAAAATTGTAATCCTTTAATTAAATTTGTTTTTGTGTGTGTATAGACATGTGAGATGTTTTATTTTTATATTATTGTTAGCTATTGAGGACA
Organism: Viscum album; assembly: GCA_963277665.1. NCBI lineage: Eukaryota > Viridiplantae > Streptophyta > Magnoliopsida > Santalales > Viscaceae > Viscum > Viscum album. Next base: position 1,529,307,262 of record OY728146.1, on the reverse strand, counting down.
TTATTGATGAAGGATGTCACGACCCATCCTCGGGGCCTATGCCTTGACTACCCCAAGCCAGCCTTCCATAGGCCAGGGGTAGGAGACTAGCACCAAAGGGGTAAATCCCTAAGCTGGGAAGGCATTGCCTTTATAAAAAAGTAAACACACACAATCAGAGTACACAACTGGAAGAAAAAAACTAAGAAATACTGTATACAAAAGTGCTGGAAAGTAAAAGGGGCCGGAAATACAAGCCCAATAGTAAAGTACATGTACAACTAAAAGAAAATACAACTGAAGCAAGTAAAGCAGCTACTGGGTCGTCCTCCGGGGTTCCTACCTAAAGGGTAGGTACAGATGGCCTCCTCAGTACTCCACGTCCGTCTGTCCGCTCTGTGCACCGTCACTCTGAGTGGTCCACCTCCGGGTACCATTTAGTCATGCTACTCTCTGCCTCAGTCAGAGCTATCTGTCTTCTGGATCCAACGCAATGAGGTGCGGGCATAGCCCGTGTAGGGGTGAGTATAACGATACTCAATAGGGACCCTGAGACCCTCAATGTCTCACAATATCCAACAAGGATAACCACAAAGTATATAATCAATGGATAACACTTAATTAGGTATATGCCCATACATATACCTAGGTTATCTAGTAACCCATCTCAATCAATAGGTAAACACAAAAGTCACTGACTCAACTCAAACTAGGATTTCATTCTTGGGGTAGTAGCAAGTAACATCCACAATCAAACTGTTGGAATATCAGCTGATGGTGTAATTTTCCTATATAGAGTACAGTGGGTCTGCCGCGTCACACAAAGGCGCTTCCCACCTTCCTGGACTGATATGGTACTCCTCCTGTCGAGTACCGTGGGTCTGCTGCGTCACACAGAGGTGCTTCCCACTATGGGTCTGCCACGTCACACAGAGGAGCTCCCCCTCGTAGCCTGCTGAGGTAATCCTCCTGTCGAGTACCATGGGTCTACTGTGTCACACAGAGGCGCTCCCCAGAGTGGTTATATCGCGTCACATGGAGGTGCTTCCCACTGGGCTAGTCAAAACACTCCGAGTCGAAAGGTCAGCAGCCGTTAGGTCTCAGCCAGCTACTGAGTCTTCGTACTCCACTCGCTCGTCTCCGAGAGGATCCGCTCCACGATCTAATGGTCGATACTCCAACTGTCACGAAGTCCCATGTGGAAGTATCTCAAAGTTCCGACTTGTCATAGAGGTCTCAACACAACAGACGGTGCGTCAATCGGATGCTCGATCTGTGTGTTATTGGAATTTCTGTTCTAGGGGCCCGGTTTGTTTTTAGGTTCAAACCAAGCCGACCGTAACCCAACTGTGTCCAAACCTCAAGTGGGGTATGCAAAATAATCATCTCACTCAAAGATTTCTGATGCCGTAGGTAGTTAATCAATCGAGCACTCGTAGCCCAAGATATGGGCGCAAAAGTGATAACAGGCCATAGCGGGTCCGGGTCCAGTCCCACCCAGTCGGGCTGACCCGGCCCGACACGCGTCTGAACCGAGGTCCTACCCGGTCCGTGGGTCTAACCCGGCCTGTGGGTCTGACCCGGCCTGAGGGGGAGGCCTAGCATGAGGGGGCGGCCCGGCCCGAGGGGGTGGCCCGGCCCGAGGGGGCGGCCCGGCCCAGCGGCCTGTGTGGCCCGGCTGGCTGGCGGCCCGCGTGGCCCGGCTGGTTGGTGGCATGGCGGCCCTGCTGACTGGCGGCCCGGCCTGGATGGCCGAGCGGTCTGCGGCTCGCGCTGGCCACGTGGGGGGGGGGGTGTCGCTCCCCCTGCTTGTCGAACGGAACTGGAACTAAGCACCAGTTCGGAAGCCACAGGACCCAGGAGGGTCCCTTTTTGTCCGGATGGCCGAGCGGGCAGCCGGTTCCGCCCCACCGGCGTGGCGCGATGGCGCCCCGCCCCTCCACCACGGCCCACCCTGGCTGCGGTTCTGCACCAGTGTGCAACGCCACGGTGTCGCGCCGCCTCCTCTGTGGCCCGGCCTAGCCGTGGCGCCCTGCTCCTCTGTGCGGCACGACGGTGACGTGCCCTTCCGGCGACCCATTGGCCATGTACTTCCGGTTTCCTTCGCGTTCATCCCAACGTCATTCGTCGCTGCTCCGCTCCGCGGACGTCAAAAAACGAGGAGAAATGAAGGGGGAGGGTCAGGCCATGTTTTTGTGGCCCGATCCTTCCACGTAATGGCGATAACAATTGGCAAAACACAATCCAATAGTTGTGCGTTGAAGGACATAAACAATTTCAAACGTAAAATCTTATACCTCGAATGACGATTATCGTTGATGAAGTTTCGGAAAGGCGGCGTCAATTTATCAATGTCAGAAAAGGAAGAGGATATCTGTCATTAGCAGATGAGCATTCAGAGGTAAAGAAGTCGAAGATGGCGTTCTTCACGGTCGACTCCTTCTCTTTTGGCACGGTTGAATATTGATGAAGGAGTTCGTCGTTCTTCGGTGGTGAGTGGCATTCATCGTTGGAAGGATGATGTTCTCCAAGTTCTTCCAATCCCTCTCTCAAGCTCCACCAAATGAATTTCCAACCAGAAATAATAGACTAACTATTATTTTAATTGTTGGAAAGTATTCAAATAGATTCAAAAGGAGTTTAATTAAATTGTGAAACTTAACCAAATAAATGAGATGGGTTGGCTCAATTAAATTGTGGGGAAAGTGAAGAGTTATCTCCAATATAAATGGGGGGTTAAAGGGGTTTTAAAGCTCATGTGGGCCCCACTAAGGATATCCTCCCAAGGGAGGTTATGTGTGGGTGGGCCCCACCACCATAACCTCTCATGGGAGGTTATGGTGTGGTGCCCCCAACCTCTAACCTACTCTTAGAGGTTTTAACCACCACAAAATAAAAATAAGTTATCACCTTATTTTTACTTAATTTATTTTAAAACCCCAAAAACTAACTTCCACTCCCGACCAACTGTTGTCGAGGTGAAAGTCTTATTAAGTGAATATCGGCGCTACGAGTTCAACGGTTCCCTAGGATTTCAATTCCGAGCATCGGTTAAAAATTTATAAAATCCCACTCATACGTTTAGTGAACGTACCAGAACAAAACTTCAGAAAATGATTCTGGGTTCACCGAGCCATGAATTCATGTGCCAAAAATTTTTACGGACTCGTAAAAATACCATGAATTTATGAAAAAAAAATTCCACAGAATTTCCAGGTCTTTACATTCTCCCCTCCTCAGGGATTTACATCCCCGTAAGCTATAACTCAAACTAAGGGAACAAATGGGGGTACTGAGCACACATCTGAGCCTCCTTCTCCCATGTGCTCTCCTAGAGGTTCTCGTGCTGCCAGCATACGCGCACCAGAGGTATCGACCATCCACGTAGGACCCACTCCTGCCAATACTCAATCTCTACTGGAACCTCCTTGAAATTTTCTCCGTCCTCGATGTCTGGCTCCTCGGGGTCGATGATGTGGGATGGGTTGTGCACATATCTCCTCAACTGAGATACGTTGAAGACGCCATGCACCTGGTGCAACTGAGGTGGAAGAGCTAAACGGTAAGCCACCTCGCCTACTCTACTGAGGACCTAGAAAGGTCCGATGAACCGCAGAGATAACTTTCCGCCTTGACCCAATCTTCGTATACCTCGTCGAGGTGAGACCTTTAGAAATACATGGTCGCCATATTCGAACTTCAGAGGCCTTCGTCTCCTGTCGGCATACGACTTCTTCATGCTCTGTGCAGTCTTCATCCACTCCTGGATGATCTGCACCTTCTCCGTGGTAGCCCGTACCATCTCTGGTCCCACTAGTGCTGACTCTCCTTGGTCTGTCCAGCATAGTGGCGATCTGCAAGGTCGACCATACAAGGCCTCAAAATGTGTCATACCAATGGTGGAGTGATATATGTTGTTGTAGGAAAACTCCAAAAAAATAAATTGATCCTCCCATCTGTGACCAAAGTCGAGGACACATGCCTGGAGCATGTCCTCGAGGGTCTGGATGGTCTGCTTGGTTTGACCATCTGTCTGAGGATGGAAGGCGGTGCTCAGACGTAGTTGCATCCCGAAAGCCTCCTACAACCCCTTCCATAGCTGGGAAGTAAACAGTGCGTCACGATCTAAGAAAATAAAAGAAGGTACTCCATGGAAATGCAAAATCTATTGTACATAGAGGCGTCCCAAGCTCTTTATTGAGCCCTGCTCTCTAATCGGTAGGAAGTGGTCTGACTTGGTGAGTCGATCGACGATCACCCAAGTCAAATCATGAACCATGGATATACATGGAAGACTCGTCACGATGTCTATGGATATCCCATCCCACTTCCACTCTGGGACCTCTAAGGGATGAACCAAGCCTGCTGGTACTTGGTGCTCTACATTCACTTGCTGAAAAGTGAGGCATAGAGAGACAAACTCTGCTACTGTCTTCTTCATACCTGGCCACCAGTGCTGTCGTCGAAGGTCCTGATACATCTTCGCCACTTCTGGATGTACCGCTAGAGGGGAAGTGTGGAACTCCCCCAACACTTTCTCCTGAAGTGGAACTGGTACCATGGTATGTCCTCTGAAGAGGATGACGTTCTCCCCACCTTCATAAAATCCATCAGGTGCCTACGCTATGGATATCTGAGCATGTCGTGCCTTGTAGTCAGCGTCCCCATGTTGTGCCTCCCTGACTCTCTGTATAAGTGGAGGAGTGACTATAAGATATTGTAGATAGGATGCACCATCCCTATCCACAAAGGATTTCTGTAAGGAAGCTAGCTTCTCTGTCACCTCTCCTAGTAGATGAATACCATATCTCATGCTGAGAGCATCCACAACAATGTTCCCCTTCCCAGGAGTATAGACTATCTTGAAGTCATAGTCCTGGAGGAACTCAGGCCATCGACGTTGTCTCAGGTTCAGGTCCTTCTGAGAGAAGATATTACTGAGACTCTTGTGATCAAAGTACACACTAAAATGTTCATCCATAAGATAGTGTCACCACATCTTCAAGGTGAAGATCACTGTCGCTAACTCCAGGTCATGGGTAGCGTAGTTCTGCTCATGTTTTCTCAACTGCCGAGAACCATACACAATCACAGCTCGCTCCTAGATCAAGACACACCCGAGTCCAGTCCCAGATACGTTGCAGTAGACTAAATACCCTACGCCTTCCTCTGGAAGCCTCAATATAGGGAACTAGTCAGCCTCTGCCTCAGCTCTTGAAATCTCTACTAGTATCTCTCCGACCACACGAAGGGTTTCCCCTTCTTCGTCAATCCTGATAGTGGTGTTGCAACTCTAGAAAATTCTGTAACGAATCTCTAGTAGTATCCAGCCTAGCCTAAGAAACTTTGTACCTCTGTTACACTCCTGGGTGGCTCCCAAGTGAGTACCGCCTTAATCTTCAATGGATCTATGGCAACTCCAGCCTCCGAGATGACATGTCCCAAGAAGTGAACCTTTCGGATCCAAAACTGGAACTTCAAGAGCTTACCATAAAGCTGGTGCTCTCGGAGTGTATCCAGTACTACCTGCAAATGGTAGGCATGCTCCTCCTCATTAGTCGAGTATATCAAAATTTCATCGATGAAGACCATGACAATGTGATCGAGGTATGGATGGAAGATCATGTTCATGAGACACATGAACACTGCTGGAGAATTTGTTATGCCGAAGGGAATAACCAAGAAATCGTAGTGGTTATACCGACACCTGAAGATCATCTTCTGCACATCCTCATCTAGAACTCTGAGCTAGTGATAGCCTGATCTGAGGTCTATCTTCGAGAACCACCATGCTCCCTTGAGATGATCAAAGATATCTTCAATCCTTGGGAGTGGGTACTTGTTCTTCACGGTCACCTGGATCAGGTGACAGTAGTCAACACAAAGCTGCAAGCTCCCATCTTCCATCTTGTAGGATAGAATCGGGGCTGCCCTGGGAGAAACACTGGGCCGGATGAATCCCTTCCCCTACAAGACCTCCAGCTGTACTCGCAGCTCAAGAAGCTCAACGAGATCCATCCGATATGCTGTAGTAGATATCGGTGTCGTCTCGGGGTATAGGTCAATGTAGAAATACACCTCTCTATGAGGAGTTAATCCTGGGACATCGTCAGGGAAAACATCCGCGTACTAGTCCACCACTACAAGATAAGTCGGACTCTCCACATCAACTTCTCTGAGGGTAAGGCCATCCAACTGGTGAGTGATTGGTTTCACCCTCCTCCGAGTAAGTCCTTCCTGTGTTGCAAAGGTTCCCTTCTCGCTGGTGAAGGTAAAACAGGTCCCATCCATGCGTACACACCACACTTTTCTCCTAATACAGTCAATCTGAGCATGGACTATAGATAACCAGTCCATACCCAAGATGACATCGTAAGGCCTCAACGCCACAATGAGGAGATCCCATCCGAAGATCTCGCCTCCTATAGTAAGCTCACACTACCGACACCAGTGCGTAATCATCGAGTCTTCTCTCGTAGGAGTCTCTAGCCGTAAGGATTGAGCCAACGGCTCCGTCAGAATCTTCGTGCTCTGAATGAGGGAAGTGGAAATGAAAGAATGACTGGAACCTGCGTCTATGAGAACTGCAGCTAAGGTGGAGTAGACACAGATCGTACCTCGAATCATCTCTAGAGTGCCATGGTCTTAGGCCCCACTTGCCTGATGTTGAGCTCTCCCCTGTCCACCCGCTCCCTACGGTCGGGGTGGTCCTCCGGGTGGTGGTGGCGGTAGCACCTCGTAACGTCGTCCACCGCCAACTGCTCGACCAGCTACTCTGCCACATTCACCTGATCCCTGCAGACCGCCTTGATCGAATCTCTGCCTCTACCTAGGAGGTCCCTCAACTGACTGATGATCATCTGAACGGCATGTCAAATAGTCACGAGCCATGTGACCCTGCCCACCGCATGAGTAGCACTTTCTGCTCCTGGCATATAAGTCACTGCCTTGGGTGCCCCAAACAACAAATCCTGAGTCATGTGGTCGTCCACCCATGGGGCTGGTCCTTTTGGACCTCTGTGTCATCTGTCTACTTCCAACTGTAGAAGACTCCACTGCAAGTCGACTAGTGGTGGGTCTCGTTGTTGGTTACTACTCAGCAAGGAAACTCTCCACTAGTAGGGCTCTCTCTAACACCCCCACCTGTGTTGGGATACTGAGGGAGATCATCGATTCCCTGGTCTCTCTCCTGAACTCCATCTTGAGGGTCCGGGCCCTGAAGAATGGGTCCCACACCATATCTGTGGATTCACGTGAGAGGTCTGTGAATCTCGCTGAGTATTGTGCTACTGTCATGCTGCCCTGCTACAGATGAAGTAGCTCCTGTATCTTCACCTCTCATTGAGTCGCTGGAACAAAATCCACCTAGAATAGGCTCTTGAATTCTATCCAGAGTAGTGTCACCTCGTCGTGCACCTGGAGTATCAGGATCCACCATCTACCTATTGCTTCCTGAAGAAGACTCGCAGCAAGGATCACTATGAGGTCTACTGGTGTCCCTACTAACTTGAAGACTCTCACCACAGCCTCTAGACAATCCTCAACCGCCTTTGGGTTCGTCTCTCCCCATAACCTGGGTGGCATCTTGTGCTGGAACTCATACAATGTGCTCAAGTGGCATGCATCGTCTACTGTTGGGGCTGGTGGCATCGGTGGCCCAATGGAAAGTGGTACCACAAGTGCCTCTGCTGGTAAAGGGACCCGCACAGAGGCCTCATCACTTGGTGGGTTGTCAGAGTGTACGACTCTCGAGGCTCTACGGGGAGGCATCCTGAAAGAAACAGATATGACACGGTCAAAATATTATACCTGGTGAGCTGACCTGGTTGAGCTAACTTAAGAAAACTTTTGAAAACACAAATGCAATCAGTGTTTTCGTGCACTAAGTCAGAAATCAGTAGTCAGAGTCATGTTTTATGGATACGTCGGCCGCCCACACCAACACAGGACTCCCTGAACTGAAAAACACACTTAGTAACCTTAACACTATTGCTTCACTGAAAAGAAATATCAGAGTCCTAAGTTCTGCGGTAGAACCGACTCATCTGATACCAATTTGTCACGACCCGTCCTCGGGGCCCATGCCGTAACTACCCCAAGCCAGCCTTCCATAGGCCAGGGGTAGGAGACTAGAACCAAAGGAATAAATCCCTAATCTTTCAAGGCATTGCCTTTATAAAATGTAAACACACACAATCAGAGTATAAAAATGGATGAAAAAAACTAAGCAAAATTGTATACAGAAGAAGTGCTGGAAAGTAAAAGGGGCCGGAAATACAAGACCAACAGTAAAGTACATATACAAATGAAAGAAAATACAACTGAATCAAGTAAATCAGCTATTGGGTCATCCTCCGGGCTTACTACCTGAAGGGTAGGTACAGATGGTCTCCTCAACACTCCACGTCCTTCTGTCTGCAACATGCACCATCACACCGAGTGGTCCATCTCCGGGTACCGTCCAGTCTTGCTACTCTCTGCCTCAGTCAGCACTATCTGTCATCTGCAACCAACACAATGAGGTGTGGTCATATCCTATGCAGGTAGGGTTGTCTATACTTGACACGACCCGATGGGTTTGACCCAACCCGACGGGTTTGACCCGACCCGACCGGGTTGGGTCGGGTTGGGTTGGGTTACAAAAAAAAACCATCGGGTCGGGTTCACATCGGGTCAATTTTATATGGGTCGGGTCGGGTCTCAGGTTGGGGTCATTTAGACCCGACCCGACCCGTGACCCGATGGGTGCCCAACCAAAAAAAAATCCCGATCTCACACTTAGCCGCGGTGCAGGGAGGGCCGGCCTCGCTCGCCCCCCGACCCGACTGTTCTTTCCTCTCCCTCGCGCTCTCTCCCTCCTCTCCCCCCGACCGAAGAAACCCTACCCATGTATTCCACTTCCCTCGAGAGTCGTGATTGAGATGAGTCTTTCCTCTCCTCCCTCGCACTCTCGCCCTCCTCCTCTCTCTCCCACGTCGTCCCCTACTCGAGTTGTGGTCAGACGAAACGAAACCCCCCTACTGTCTTCCCTCGTGAGTTGCTGTCGAACAAAACCCCCTACTCTCCCTTCCTTCCCTCTCCAGTTGCAGTCGGACAAAACCATATCCTCCCTCTCCCCCTTCCTCCTTCCTCCTTCCCCGAGTTCCCGAACCTTGGCTGGCTTGCGGCGCCTCCTCCTCCTGTATAACATACTAACAATAGTAAGCAATTTCTATAACCCCTATTACTATTAGTGGTGGCAGGGCTTTGAATTTAATTTGGTTGTTGATTTTGTAGTATTTATCTTTCTTTTAAAGGTGTATTAAAATAGGATTAAGATTGAAAAATTTGGATTTTGGGTGTGCTTTGTGGCGCCTCCTCCTATTGCCTATTACTGCGTGTGTGTGCGGTCTGGATTGGTTCACTTAGTTTACTAATTGGTAAGAAATTTTTATTCTAAAACCCTTATTAGTGATTTGAGTTTGGTTGGTGATTATTTAGAATTTATCTTCCTTTTACACCATTGATGAGTGTGTTATCACCTATTGTTTATACTTATGAGAATTCATTTTATTATATGAATTTTGATTCATGTTTCCTAGTTTTGGATGAGTCAATTTATTAAATTTAAGAGGGTGTGTGTGTTAGAGGTCAAATTTTATTTTATTATTTTGTTATAATGCCTCAGGGTAGTGTGCATCTCACATTAAAACATTTTCTTTATGTTAACTACATATTTTTATACAAAACATGAGGAACCTAGGTTACCAAGTGTAAATTTTAGGAATGTTTCCTGAGTGTAATAACTTGGATAGACACCCATACCATAGTATAATGTTATAACTAGCTACTAGCTAGTGGGTCTGTCTGTCACCACCAATGAGGCTTTTTGAAAGTAATTTGGGCGATGAGTTGTTTCACTGTTAACTTATTGATTGAAGGTTCAATGTATGAACTCCAAGAGAAACATGTTTCATTAGCTCCTTGTGTGTTTCTACATGGATTATACATTATGTTGTGATCATTGATTATTTTTGTATTATGAGTTTTCACGTTTTTTATGTGCTTATATTGGATCTTTTTTAGTAAGAATCATGGTGGTGAGACTTGCCTTTTATGATTATTGTCAATTTTTTAGGACTTTATGGATTTTCATTTCATTAATTATTCCCTTTGACAGCAGCTAGCGATCATGGAAGGTGATAAAATAAGTGGTTCTAATCCTCTAGTTAGCGCAAGAACCCAAAGTCAGATGGGGTCTACTCCAACTACACATTCAATAGAAATAGGAGGGGGGAGTAGTAACATACCAGTTAAAGAAAGTGAGGGTAATGGGTCTCCTGAAAAGGTAACAATTCCTAAAGCTCCTACTGGTTATAGAATTTCTCAAGATTTGGATCATTTTCATAAGAGAAATGGTAGAGCTGTTTGTAATTATTGTGGAAAAGATTATGCTTGCACATCTGGCTAACATGGAACTAGTAATCTAAATAGACATTTGATAAGGTGCAACAAAAATCCACACAAAAATCTTGACAAAAGTCAAACCACTCTTGGTCTTAGGAAGAAGTGTGAAGATGAGGATGATGGGACGGTTAAAATTTTAGTAGCTCATCTTAACCAAGAAGAGTGCAGAATAGCTCTTGCTAAAATGATAATTGTTGATGAGTTGTCATTTAAGTATGTTGAGAATCAAGGTTTTAGAGAATTTATTGAAGTTGTTCAACCTCAATTTCAAGTTCCATCTAGGAAAACAGTTGCTAGGGATTGCTTGCAGTTATATTTGGTTGAGAAAGAAAAATTGAAGTCTATGTTTGATATGTTCTCTCACATGGTATGTCTTACCACCGATACATGGACTTCAATTCATAATTTGAATTATATGTGTGTGACTGCACATTTTATTGATGATAATTGGATATTGAATAAAAAAATCATCTGGTTTTGTATTGTTGCGGATCATAAAGGAGAAACAATTGGCCGAGTATTAGAACAAACATTAAAAAAAATGGGGGATTGAAAGGATTAACACTGTTACAGTGGATAATGCTTCTTCTAATAATACAGCGATCAGTTATTTGGCGAGGAGGGTTAATGATTGGAATGGGTCTATCCTTAATGGAGAGTATATTCATGTTATATGTTGTGCACATATTTTAAACCTTATTGTTAGTGATGGGTTAAAGGAAATATCGACATCAATTTCTAGAATTAGAGCTTCCTGCAAATTTGTGAGAAGTTCACCTTCAAGATTGGATCTTTTCAAAAGCATAACCGAGGAGTTAAAAATTCCTAGTAAACAGGCCATAATTTTTTATGTGCCTACTAGGTGGAATTCTTGTTACTTTATGTTGGATGTTGCAGAGAAGTATGAAAACGTATTTATTCTCCTTGAGGAGGATGCCAGTTTTAGGAGTGATCTTGTCTGTGAAGGTGGGGCTCCTACAACATATGATTGGGAGCATGCTCGTGTATTTGTCAAGTTCCTAAAATTTTGTTATGATAGCACTGTTGAGTTTTCTGGTTCTTTTCATGTGACATGTCACACATTCTTTCATACACTTTGTGACATATATAGAAAAATCATGAAATGGATGAAGAGTCATGATATTACTGTGAGTGAAATGGATATTACAATGAAGCTTAAGTTGGACAAGTATTGGGGTATTGGTTCAAATTTTAATTCTCTCTTGCTTGTGGCAGTTGTTCTTGATCCCCGATATAAATTGGAATATGTTCGGGATAGTTTTGAAATGATGTTTGATGATGAAGAAGATAAAAATCAGTTGATCAGTAAATTAACAGAGGTTCTGAATAATCTCTATGAGTTTTACAAATGTAGATATCCCATTGTAGTTGTTGGTGATAAATGTGAGTCCAGTTCTCATCAAGAGTCACATATTCATGATTCTAGTACCGATAGTGATGATGATGATAAATGAAAAGATGCATATAGATTAAAGAAAAGGAAAAGGCAGATGACACAACAAAGGAATGAACTAGAGAGATATCTTGAGATTGATGATTGTGAGGATTATTTTGAAGGATTTGATATTTTGGGTTGGTGGAAAGGAAAGGAAAGAAAATATCATGTTCTCTCATGCATTGATAGAGATATTCTAGCAATTCCTTTAACTACAGTATCTTCAGAGTCATCTTGTAGTACAGGAGGACGAGTCCTTGATCCATTTCATAGTTGTTTGAATCCCAACACTGTTGAAGCATTAATTTTCTCACAAAATTGGTTTATAAAGTCTAAACCAATTGACATTCGAAAGCAACTAGAAGAAGTGGAATCAATTGAATCGGGTACTATCATTAAAAATATTATGATTTTTTTATCATTTTTCATTTTTCAATTATAAACATTTGTTTGAAAAATTAAAAGACTGACTTGTTCTTTTTTTGTGTTTTTTTAAGATATGCCACCATCCATCACAATTCATGATTAGAGTTTCACTATCTAAAGTAGAAGAAGCAAGGATGATAGATAACTCTTAATTAAGGTATAAATTTATGATTATTTTACAAATTCTTTTCATAATACTGTCATCACATATGAGTTTTTTTAGATCTTGTTGTCTCATATAGGCTAGGTTTTTTATTCTTTTTTAAATATGGTTGATGACTCAGTGAAGGATCAACTACCTACCCACTGCCTTATTTGATATTGAAATGTCTATACATGAGTGTTTCATATTTCATCCATTTTCATTCATTTCTAATTTCAGAATAAGCATGTTCCTGCCTGCTACCTGCAATGTTTTCATTTCATTCCCTCCATGCATGAACTCGGAGGGGCTTGGTCTGGGGGGCTGGACAGGGGTCTGTGGGGGAGGGGATGGGCTGGGATGGGTTTGGGGGGGATGGATAGGGGAGGGGCTGGACAGGGATATGGGGGGAGGGGCTACTGGGTCTGGTGGTGGGGCTGGACACTGGACAGGGGAGGGGATGGACAAGGGAGGGGCTGGCTGGGTCTGGGGGAGGGAGGGGCTGGGTCTGGAGGGCTGGACAGGGGAGGGGCTGGACAGGGGTCTGGGGGGGAGGGGTTTCTGGGTCTGGTGGGGCTAGACACTGTACAGGGGAGGGGATAGACAGGGGAGGGGCTGGGTCTGGGGGAGGGGGCTGGGTCTGGGGGGGCTGGACAGGGGAGGGGCTAGGCAGGGGTCTAGGGGGGGAGGGGCTGGTTCTGGTGGGGATGGACACTGGACATGGGAGGGGATGGAGGATAGGGGAGGGGCTAGGTCTGGGGGAGGTAGGGGCCCGGATGGGTCTGGGAGGGCTAGACAGGGGAGGGGCTAGACAGGGGTCTGGGGGGAGGGGCTGGGTCTGGGGGGCTAGACAGGGGGGTCTGGGGGGTGGTCTGGGGGTGCAATTGTGTTCGAGTGATTTTCATCACTGTGCATCTGGTGACCATGTGTGACATCTAGAACAAGAAGTTCCCTATAAATAATAAGCCAGGGGAGAGAGAGAAATCACCATTGTGCATCAGGTGATAATGTGTTTAAAAAAAGAGAAATCATATTTTATTTTTCAATCAACTTGGACTTTTTTTAAGCACTTATTGAAAATTGTTTATGGAACTTATTACTTGTAATAAATAGTTACATGATTCTTCAAGTGTCGGTGCCTGTGGTCATTGGATGAGTATGGGGGAGAAAAATGCATTCTTTTGGGTACAGATCCAATGCCCTGCTAATGTGTGCCGTCAACATCCTCACGCTCATCTGTGTCATCAAAATCATCGAGCTCAGGTGTTCCATGGCTTTTGGGAACAACCACTTCTAGACCACCCATGAGAAGCTGCAGTTCTATCTTTGTACCAAGACATTGGTATGGTTGTTTTCCAAGCTGTTTTTTCCCACCTATCTGTTTTCCAAACCGTTTTTTTGTAAGTAAAGGTTTGAGGTTTTTAAGTGCATTTCGAACAAGAAATTATTTGATAATGCAGAAATGAATTTATTTATATATTTATCTTAGCATGAATGCTGATATATAATTGAATTATAGTTTTCTTTCCATAGTGTTACAAATTCAAATGCACAATTATTTTCAGTTTGATTATTGAATGTGGTTTCTGGACAGGGGTCTGGGGGGGAGGGGTTGGGTCTGGGGGGCTGGCCACACAACACATGGGGGGCTGGGGGGAGAGGCTGGACAGGGGTCTGGGGGGGGGGGGGCTGGGTCTGGGGGGATGGACAGGGGTCTGGGGGGAGGGGCTGGGTACTCTGGGGGGCTGGCTACACAGGGGGGGAGGGGGTGGGGTCTGAGAGGCCTGCTGCCTGCATAGGTGTCAGTCAGGGGGGAGGGGGGCTGGGTCTGGGGGGATGGTTGCACAGGGGGTGGGGGCTGGGTCTGGGGGGCTAGCCGCACAGGGGGGGAGGGGGATGGGTCTGGGGGGCTGGCTGGGTCTGGACAGGGGTCTAGGGGGGAGTGGTTGGGTCTGCTCTGGGGGGGGCTGGCTGCACAGGGGGGTGCTGGGGGCTGGACCGAGGTCTGGTGGGGGGGGGGGGCTGGGTCTGGGGGGTTGGCTGCATGGGGGAGGGGGGATGTGGGGCTGGGTCTGGGGGGCTGGCTACACAGGGGGGGCTGGCTGGGTCTGGTGGGGGCTGGCTGGGTCTGGTGGGGCGCTGGCTGCACAGGGGGGCTGGCTGGGTCTGGTGGGGGGATGGCTGGGTCTGGTGGGGGGCTAGATGCACAGGGGGGGTCTAGCTGCACAGGGGGGGTCTAGCTACACACAAGGGGGAGGGAGGGGTCGGGTCTGGTTAGTGTAGGGGTCGGGTATGGGGGGAGGGAGGGGCTGGGTCTGGCTCGGGCTGGCTCAGGGGGGCTGGGTCTGGGGGGGATGGGTCTGGGGGTTGGGTGCATGGGGGAGGGGGGATGTGGGGCTGGGTCTGGGGGGCTGGCTGCACAGGGGGGGCGGGCTGGGTCTCGTGGGGGGCTGGCTGGGTCTGGTGGGGGGCTGGCTGCACAGGGGGGAGTCTAGCTGCACAGGAGGGGGTCTAGCTACACACTGGGGGGAGGGAGGGGTCAGGTCTGGGTAGTGCAAGGGTCGGGTATGGGGGGAGGGAGGGGCTGGGTCTGGCTCGGGCTGGCTCAGGCTGGCTCGGGTTGGGTCGGGTTCACCCAAGTAACCCGACCGAAACTGACCCGACCCACAGAGGGTTGGTTCGGGTCGGGTCGTTCGACCATGAGTCGGGTAACCTGACCCCAGCGGTTTGGGTTGGGTCGGGTCACCTACCCGCGATGTAAGAGACCCGACCCGACCTGGCCTGCCAGTGTTGGGTCGGGCCCTAGAACACCCCTGACCCGACCCGACCCGACCCATGGACACCCCTACGTGCAGGGGTGAGTATAACGATACTCAGTAGGGACCCCGAGACCCTCAAGGTCTCACAATATCCAACAAGGATAACCACAAAGTAGAGAATCAATAGATAACCCTTACTTAGATATATGCTCATACATATAGCTAAGTGATCTAGTAATCCATCTCAATCAAGAGGTAAACACAAAAGTCACTAACTCAGCTCAAACCAAGGTTTCATTCTTGGGGTAGTAGCAAGTAACATCCACATTCAAACTGTCGGAATCTCGGCTGATGGTGTACTCCTCCTCTATAGAGTACAATGGGCATGCCGCATCACACAGAGGTTCTTCCCACCTTCATGTATTTCTATGGTACTCTTCATGTCGAGTACTGTGTGTTTGCTGCGTCACACAGAGGCGCTTCCAATTGTGGGTCTGTCGCATCACATAGAGGCGCTCCCCCTCGTAGCCTGCTGAGGTACTCCTCCTGTCGAGTACTGTGGGTCTGCTGCGTCACACAGAGTTGCTCCCCACTGTGGGTCTACCGCGTCACACAGAGGTGCTTCCTACTGGGCTAGTCGAAACACTCTGAGTCTAAAGGTCAGCAGTCGTCAGGTCACATCCAGCTACTAAGTCTCCATACTCCGCTCACTCGTCTCCGGGAGGTTCCGCTCCACGAGCTACTGGTTGATACTTAAACTATCATGAAGTCTCATTTGTAAGTATCTCAAAGGTCTTCCTCGTCATGGGGGTATCAATGCAATAGACGATGCGTCAATCGGACGCCTGGTCTATGAGTTATTAGCATTTCCGTTCCAGGGGCCCGGTTGGTTTTTAGGTTCAAACCAACCCTACCGTAACCCAACTGTGTCCAAACCTCAAGTGGGGTATTCCAAAAGAACAGTCACTCTCTAAGCTTTATGCTTTCATAGGCAGTTCGTCAATCGAGCACCCGTAGCCCAAGATATGGGTGCAAAAGTGATAACATGCCATAGCGGGTCTGGGTCCGGTCCGACCCAGTCGGACTGACCCGGCCTGACATGGGTCCAGACCGAGGTCTGACCCGGTCCGCGGGTCCGACCCGGCCCGAGATTCTAGCCCGGCCCGAGAGGGCGTCCCGTCCCGAGGGGGCAACCCTGCCCAAGGGGGCGGCCCCGCCCGGCGGCCCACCTAGCTGGCGGCCCACGTGGCCCGGCTAACTAGCAGCCCAACTGGCTAGCGGCCCGGCCCGGCTGGCCGAGCAGCCTGCGGCTCGCACTGGCCTTGAGTGGGGGGGGGTGCCACGCCCCCTGCTTGTTGAACAGAACCAGTGCTAAGCGCCGGTTCGGAAGCTGCAGGACCCAGGAGGGTCCCGCCTTGTCCGACAGGCCGAGCAGCAAGCCGGCTCCGCACAACCGGAGTGGCACGACGGCGCTGCGTCCCTCCACCAAGGCCCGCCCAGGCCGCAATCCTGCACCACCGTGCGGCGTGACGGCGCCGCGCCACCTCTGTCGCAGCCCCCTGCTCTTCTGCGTGGCGCGACGACACCGCGCCACCTCCACCGCGTCCTGGACTATCCATGGCCCCCTGTTCCTTCGCGCGGCACGATGGTTCTGCACCCTTCTGGTGACCCGGTGACCTTGCGCTGCCAGTTTCCTTCACGACCAGCCCGACGTCGGCCACCGCTGCTCCACTCCACGGATGTCAAAAAATGAGGAGAAATGAAGGGGGTGGTCGGGCCATGTTCGTGTGGCCCAATCCTTCCACATTATGGCGATAACAATTGGAAAAACACAATCCACGATTTGTGCGTTGAAGGGAGAAAACAATTTCAAACATAAAATATCCTACCTCGAATGACGAAGATCGTTAAAGAAGTCGCGAAAAGGCATCACTGATTCGTCAATGTCAGAAAAGGAAGAGGATATCCATCGTTGGAAGATGAGTGTTCAATGGTGACGAAGTTGAAGATGGTGTTCTTCGCGGTTGACTTCTTCTCTTTTGCCACAGTTGAAGATCGATGAAGGAGTTCATCATTCTTCGGTGGTGAGTGGCGTTCTTCATTGGAAGGATGAACTTCTCCAAGTTCTTCCAATCCCTCTCTCAAACTCCACCAAATGAATTTCCAACAAAAAATAATAGACTAGCTATTATTTTAATGGTTGGAAATAATTCAAATGGATTCAAAAGTAGTTTAATTAAATTGTGAAACTTAACCAAATAAATGAGATGGGTTGGCTCAATTAAATGGTGGGGAAAGTGAAGATTTCACTCCCACATAAATGGGGGGTTAAAGGGGGTTTAAAGCCCGTGTGGGCCCCACCAAGGATATCCTCCCCGGGGAGGTTATGTGAGGGTGGGCCCCACCACCATAACCTCTCATTGGAGGTTATGGTGTGGTGTCCCCCACCTCTAACCTCCTCTTGTAGGTTTTAACCACCACAAAATATAAATAAGTTATCACCTTATTTTTATTTAATTTATTTTAAAACCCCAAAAACTAACTTCCACTCCTGACCAACTGTCGTTGAGGTGAAAGTCTTCTTAAGTGAATATTGGCACTGCGAGTTCAACGGTTCCCTCGTATTTAAATTCAGAGTACTGGTTCAAAATTTATAAAATCATGCTCATACATTTACTGAATATACCCAAACAAAACTTCAGAAATTGATTCTGGGCACACCGGGCCTCAGATTCATGCACCGTAAATTTTTGCGGACTTGTAAAAATCCCATGAATTTAAGAAAAAGAATTCCACAGAATTTTCGGGTCATTACAAAGGAGGATCCTTAGTAGGGAATTATGTTTTCTATTATGTGAAAACTATAAAGTTGAGCCTTATTCTATGAATGTCTGTGGGATTATCCACTTATGTAAATAGACTCAAAAGGTGTATTTTTTATTCGGTTGTGCCAAGGATAACATAAATTATTATTATATGGTTTTAGGTAGTGAATTAATTTAGATGGGTGATTTGAACCTATGAGAGAGAATAATGTTCATTCCTATAATTTTATGGTTTTCCTCGTAGATAATCACACATAGATTGTATTTACCATTAGTGGTCATGATAAAATGACATGGGTAACAAAAAAATGGAATGGGTGATGGTTTTCCATTCTTTAGTTAGGATGAGATAATAACCATGATGAGATGTTTTTGTTTGGTTTCTAAAATGTTCTTAATCAATGAGACAGTCAATTTCTGTTATGATGGGGGTGTTATGGGGGTTTTTACATTTCTTTTGTGATTTTGAATGTATTTCATTATATTTTTAATGTGTTTGGCCACCATTAACCATGTGGGGATTTCTTTTTTTTTATTTATTATTCTCTCAACAGTCCTTTTGAATTATCATCATGTTTTTTGGATCTCTGAAGAACCCTCAGGATAGGAAAGTGATATTATTGGGCCTCCCAAGAACCCTTATGATAGGATAGTTTGATATTATGGCTCCATAAGAGAATGTATGGAAAAGTGAGTGTGTATTATTAATCTTGGTAGATTCCCCAAGGATATATCAAGGTACATAATGAAGCTATGTCATGTTATAATACAATGTGTGTGGATACTTATTCTTATGGTTTTACGATAGAAATTACTTTTTCCTATGGTCAAAATTTGGTTGATCAGGTTTTATTGAGGCTTGGTTATTTTATAATGAATAAGTTGGGTGTATTTTATTTTTCAGTTTATTTTTCATCATCACATAATCTTCTATATGGAAAACTACATTTATGATAAGTACTCATTGGTGTTGTATTATTGGGTTTATATTCACACCATTCATGGTAACCTCATGATCTTGAAGACTAATGGTATTGATTTTAGAGTTGTGAAGGAACCTTATTTCAAGTATTCCTACAAGAGGATCACATTGATTAACAGAATTATACAAAAATCTGAGATGTCCTTATGAAGATTACTTTTTGTTCATTTATTCATTTTTTTAATTTTATATAAATATGCTACATGATTGGATATTAATTGTTTTTTGTATAACCATTATTCCATAAATTATAGAGTGATATATTATTATGCGATATCCTTCATTTAGATATATTGATACTCAAATTATTGTTTATGTGATTATGTACTCTAATTTTTTATAAAAGGGATTCATCTCCCCTCATTCCCAAATAAGAACTCATATTTATTCAGAATGCATATTTTTATAGAGAGGTAGACATGAGACAATGTGGCCCCTTAACCTGAACAGGGTTATTTAAGTTAGAGAGCTGTTATATTTTTTAGAAAACTAAAACATATATTTAATTATGAACACCCATGAGACGTTTTCTAGTCATAAATTTATTTGTTTCCATGTTTTTATCTCTATATACATATATATTAGACATCATGTTCAAATTTTCATTTGTTCTATAAATTATTCTTCATATGGATCAACAATGTCAATATTTAATAACATGTATCTATGTATTTTTCAAAACTAATGAACAATATCTAAAAATTTGGAAACATTTAAAACATGTTGACATATGAAGTTAATGATTGATTTTTTATATTTGGATTGAGAATAACTTGTTTTATCGTACAAATTACCAACTCTGTTTAATCATAGTTCTTTCATGTTCTAATACCTCCAAAAAGATCTAACATAATTTGGCTAGTTAACTTTCAGAAAATGAACCTTCTAGTTGGGATTTATTCATCACATAAGAATTAAAATGACCGTGGTATCTAATATAAAAAATTTAATGAGTTAAAATAATAAGACTAATGAGTAATGAGTTAGAAAATATTAATCCATTAATGGGGTATAAAATAGAATAAAGTGCCACCCTATATTGTAAATTCATCAATATTGTATTGGTCCTAAATCATTGACTTCCATAATAAAATACAATCTTAAATAAATTATCATAATGAATATTCATGTATGAAATAGTTTTTCATGTTCATTTATTATGGATGTTTTTATGAAAAAATCACTTAGAATGTGGTTGAAAATTTGATTAGAAGAATCATTATTTGATTAGGTAATAAATTACAAATTTTAATATATACAACAATTGAATCAATATTTGTGAGTTTATAATTTTTAATCCATGTCAATGTTTGTGATTTATGTCAATATATATTAAAATATTACTAGAATATCCATTTGGTATGTAAACATAGTTCAATCATTCAAAGAATTCATTTTTCTCCCTAATATTCCATTGTAAAATTATAATATGATAATTTGTACTCTCATTTTCTCATAGATCATGATATATATGAACATATTTGAAGTCCTTATGAGAATTTAGATGATACTATGATTTCCCCTATTTATTAGGTAATATAAAAAACCCAATTTCATATATATTCTAATCAATTTCCACAATTTCATTATAAGAATTTGACAAATGAAACCCCCAATATGCATGTTTAAGAAATATACTCATCTTATTCCATTGAGGAGTTATACATGAATATGATAGTGTTAAAACTATTTTCCCAACATCAGTAAACTATAATACATTTCTAAAAAAAATCAACATTTAATAATTTATTCAAAATTCATCTCCCTAATATTAATTCTTGTGAAAGAATAAAATCTATTTTTCTATTTAATCATGGAAAATTTTTTAAATTAATAATTTACATTAATGAATCGATGTGGACACATGAAACACCATTTTATTCATTAAGATGTTCATTGAGACCCAAAATAAATCTTCCAAAAATTACAATCTTATCCATCATTACTTTTTACCATTTTATTCATAAATGTGTTCATTGACTGAAAATTGTTTTTTATTATTATGCAAACACTTTTAAGGAGAAAGTGAGAAACCTAACATGGAATCACCACATCACCAATTCACCACTTCACCACTTAAAATCATACAAGAGAAATGGATGAAATCCATTCAATCCTTAAAACTGACAAACCATCATAGCTGGAGCCAAAGTCACCAAGAAATGGTCGGGGTACCATGAACTAGGAGAAACAAACATCAGGAGAGCTAGACAAACCTCAGAATTGGTCTTCTCAAAAGCCCACCGATGCGAATATCGACACCAGCCCAAATCCACAAACCTGCCGGCAGACTCCAGTCGGATTCCACCCAACCCTCCAGCGAAGTGAGATGGGCCTTAAAAAGAGAACATCCACAAAGGGCGACGAACATACCAGAGCAAGGAAGACCAGGCCGTCCTGACGCTGCACCCTACTCTGCAGGCAACCGCAGTGTAACCTCGGACCAAACCTCACTCCGCTAACCCTTTTCCAGCATATCTCAAGCTGTGTAAAGCCAAATCCAAGAGATTGCAGCAGATCCAAATCATTATCATCATAAACGAAACCTCAAACACCGCACCATTAAATCAATCACACCCCATTTTTACTGCCAAAGAAACACAGTAAGCAACTCGAACCCCACAATCATCACCGAAACACCCGTCGACGCCCACAACCCTGCACAAAGAGACCACATCAAGACAACCAAGGTACCCCTGCCAGAACTCGAAGCATCCAGTAGAACAACTCCATCATCGCGGAACTGAAACATGACCCCTTCACTGAGAAACAGATCGCGAATTCACGCCGCTGAAGCTTCCCCCACAGCCGCAGAAGAAGAAGGTTTGGCTCGGAAGGCCGGAGCATGACCTCGAAGCCTTAGCAGATCAATGTCGCACCAGATCTATCGCATCACGCACTGGAACACAAACACAGAGGAGCATAGGTGCTTGACCCCAACACCACAGAGAAACCAGATATCGATCGCAATGTAGCAGATCAAAACCCCAACACTGCGAAGAACAGGAATGACCCTGGAATCGCAGCGGGTCTTGAATCTGACGCACTAGAATAAGACTCCATCACCCCAGAGATGGAACCTGACCCCGACTCCACCCTGATCAAGGACCCCACACTGAGGAGAATCTGGAAGACGACTCCGAACCCACCGTAGCCCTGACCATCCTCATCGCAGAAGAATGCATGTGAGTCCACCCTTCTCCATGATATAGACCGTCGTACTGTGAAAACGTCGTGGTGACCGAGGAAGAAAGCACAGCCCAATGGAGGAAAAAGGCGACGACAAGAAAACCCTAATCTATTATGACTATTTCAATAGAACTTGTTTCTTAATATAATAAAGGTTAGTAATTTACCAAATTGGATATAACATATTTTTGGACATTTACATAGTAGATTTATCATGTGTTTTTAGGAAATCATTACATAACTAATACAATAATTAGATTAAAGTTCATATATATACTTCAATGTCATTTCTAGGAAGGTTTTTTCTAAATAATCATCGATGAGATGAATGAAATTTATTTCATACACATCAAGGGAAGTAATAGGTATAGGATGACAAGATATGTATAAATTATATAATTATTACATAAATTGCCAAAAGGGTTAAATTTATCTATAACTAGTCTTAAATTTATTTAAAATAAATGTTTCAAACATCATTTTTTTAATTTTAGCATTTGTTAATGTCAATTTTATTAATATGGACGTTTTAAATAAAATTTATTACATTATTATTCATTATCGATGTTATAAGTAATTTTTATCATTTTTTATTGCTAGGAAAAGCATTAAAAATTATAATCTATACTAATTATTGGATGTTGTTTGTAAAACCTCATAATATCTCTTTTAGTTTTCCTTTCCTTTTAATTATGATTTCCTTTTTTGTTTGAGTGAAAAGAAGTATTATAGGTAATAGAGAAACATTTATAGTAAAATTGTCCTAATTTTTTTATATGTATGGTTGTTTGAACAAATGATGGATAGTATAAATGTGTATATGGATTTAGAAGTTTATCCTTGGGACCAAAGAGCCTTATGTTTTGGTTTCATAATTTTCTACAACAAATTAGATAGAGCACTGCCTACTAGACACAATTAAGTCATGGATGGGTTACATTATGTTAATATGTTATTGAGAATATTTTATGAATCTTATGACATATATGAAATTTTTACAAGCTTTTAAATCTTTACATTTCTAGAATATATAAATTGAAATTTAATTAAATCCAAGGTGTTCCATTTTTTAGAATATTTTTAAAATGTGGGATTTCATGTAGTGAAAATAATTTTGGAATTGAATTCCTCAATTCTATTGGTTTTAAATGATCTACATGAATTAATCATTTTTCATTCAATTTTCAGGCATCCCTATCAAACCCTATGATGATTTTAAGAATTTTTTTGTGATCTCCATCCTTATATATATTTCTACTCAAAAATTTATTCCCTCAGTGGTTTTACAACATACCCCTGGAGTGTGGTCTCTCTTATTAATCTTATAAATTTTTTATCATACTATCATTGGATGAATTTTTTTATATTATTGATTTATTTGTTATTTTTATTGATCCTTTTGAGTTTCCGGTTGTGCCATTTTTTTGAAAGTCAATAATTTTATTGATCTCTATTGTCAATATAAACTAGTTCTTCATCATTATATAGGAAACAGTATCCATGAAACAACTACTAAATCATGAATGTCAATATTTTATTATTGACCCCATTGGTGTATTCATTAAAATTATTTTTTTTTTGAAAAAGGATATTATTTAAAACTTATCATGGTTTTGGACGTTTCATTGAAAAAAGATATCTCATTGGGATCCTCGGGGGCATTAGGAAATAGACTTAGGTGACCCTAGTATTTGTAGAACCATTAGGGGTTACATTTTTTATATTAATAGTCTAAGGACTTGGTATTGGTTGTTCTAGTATGTATTCCTATCGGAAATGGACCAAATGGTGTTCTTTATCTTTTATACCTATTTTATAGCATGATGGTTTATTTCATGTATATTTTCTCACATGTTTAATATACTAGTTATTTTCTATCATATTTAAAATATTCCAAAATTTTATGAATATTCAATAAAATTATAGAAAAAATGGATTTTTTTAAAATGTTTTCATTTATTAAAATTATTTTTAAATTGTATTTTGTTTTAAAGCTATAAATTTTTCATTATTAACATTAGAACATGTATTGATTCGTTAGTCTTATCTTACTGGGATATATTTTCACACCCTACAATTTCCTTTTGAATGTTGTAGAACTTATTTTTTAGGACTCTAGGGAAGTTAAGGGAACAACGTAGTATTCCATGTTCTCTTGTCTCATGTTTCTTTCTTATAAGGATGGTTTTGAGGTGATAGTTTGTCACATGGAGACATGTTGGTAATTCCCTTTCATACTATAGTAGTTTATAGAATTTTTCTTGGGTTTTATGGAAATTTTTGTGTCTCTTTATTCCACATTGTATTATGGTTTTATGTCTTGTTTTGGGTATATTCAGTAATTTTTCGGCCATCTTAGTTATACCTCACCGTGTGGTGGACCACCTTGGGTGGATTATCTAGTTGACACAGGTCAGTTCATTAAAATTTGGTATTAGTGGGATGATCACATGGATGTGTGTTAACATGGATGATTTTGTTTCTATTTATTTATTAGACAAGTTTTATTACCATAATAATTCTTATACTAAGTTTGGTGAGGGTTCTGATTATCTTGCATCCTTGTCTAAACTACAGTTACCATGGGTTGTTAGAAAAATTTTACCGGGTTTGATACTTGGTGCAGGAGGTCATTTGATTAATATTATGGGATGTTTATTTAAATAAACATATTAATTTTATAGCATCATATTTCATTCATCTAATTATAAATTTATTTAGATTCATATTATTTCAATGCATTGATATTGATACCCTAAGTCTTATGATTTTGGAATCTACACATGACGGGTTTTTTTTAATCTAACTTTTTTATAATGTTTATTATAAGATTTATTAAAAATCCAATTGAGGAATAAATGGTATAGTTTCCAATGTAACATCCTCCAATAGATCCTTCTTTTATTGAATGTAGAATCCACACAATTCTGACCATAGGTCAAAAAGGTGTCTGGAACACAGGATGAGCAGAAGATCACTATTCGGAATTTACAAACCATTATACACCTACATTCCATGAAAGAAATTATAAAATAATAATATAAATAATTTATTGTGTAAATTGAGTGGATCCCCAGCATTATAAAGACACCAGAGGATTCTATGGTGGGTTCTTCATGTATATTCTTAAAGGGCCGAAAATGACATGGTTGAACTATATTGTGAAGTATAAGTTGCATGAGGATCATACCTAGGGTTTATTAATGAAAATATTCAACCATCTATTTTATTATAAGACATTACATGGGAAAAATAACATTTATTTATTTACCTTAGAGTAGGGATATCATTTTATTCTAGATTAGTCCACATATTTTTCAATGTTGGTGCACTTGGCACTAGAGATAGTCACAAATTAATACCTGATGGTTAGGATGTTTGAGATCAGGTTGGGGGTAGATATTTGACCAATATTGGATTTAATGTTTCATTAAAGCACTATGGAGATAGTTAAAAAGATATATTTTGAAGTGTCTGGAATAGCTGAAAAAATAGGATTTATAGGAGCTTTAGTTAGTATTATCGTTATGCAGGATATATTTTCTAAAAATTAAAGGAAATATAATGGTATCCAGTTTTCTTCCAGAGTAGTTTCATGTGATTCATCATGATAATTCAAGGTTTTTTATATTAGTGTGGAAATACTAGTCATACCAAACCTAATTTTGAAGAGGCTACCAAGACATGTCATTATTGTGGAAAATGTTCCCATCAAAAATGGTTTTTAATAGTAATATCCAATTTAGTAAGGCTTCATGCACATTCACCAAGGGATCACAGTTTTGTACCGATGTATCCAAGGGTGGTGGTTCTTATACACGTGATAATAAGTATATTCATGTGGATAAAAATTCTTAGGTGTGATCTAAGACTATATTTCTTAATGTAATGGAGTCTGCGCTGACGGAATTGGATGTGGGGCTAGCCACTATTAAAGGAACGATGTTTATTGCATCTTCTATAATCGAATAGTTGTATGATTCATGCGCTACTAATTATTTATTATTTTAATATATATATTCAATATGTTTTTCACTATTTTTATCTTATTTCATAACTTTTGGATATTTTAATTCCACTATGAAGGATTTCATAACAATGTTTCAAGTGTCTTATCTGTCGAGTTATTGTGGGGGACCATGAGGTGGAGAGAGATTTCATAGTGCTTTATCATAACATCATTAACATGATTATAAACATCAATTAGATTATTAGTTTAAAGGTTCAAATATAATATTTTCACCACCAGGTTAATTTCTTCTTAGTCGATGGGTCACTGATGTTTTTTTGGGCGAGTGAAACTCTAGATTATGATGGGTAGGTCATGCTATTTCTTCTGATGGGGTAATCTCATGCTAGTTTTCATATATATTTATTGATGATATTAGCCCTTTTTTATAATTAAAATACATGTATTATTCTATGTGTGACCTATGGTCTTTTGGATTATTTTTAGTGTATCACCCCAGAAATATTTTTGAGTTTACAACTGAACTTATCACTAGAATGACACCCATTTCCTGATCGAATATCACACTCATAGGATTAATGACCACTTTGGTCAGTTTAAAGGGGATTGTTGGTTTTCAAAAATTTACCAGTTTTCAGGGTACCACTATTTGATATTCCAAGAAGAGGATACACATAAGATAGTGTTTAGGATTTGATATGTGCATTTTGAGTTTATGGTTATTATATTTAGACTAACTAATGCTCTTGTGTTGTTTTTTCAATTAATGAACCAAATAATTCATCTATTATTAGAATTTTTTTGTAGTGTACATGGATGTTATTTTGTATTACTCCTTAGTAAAGGATTACATATACTATTTTCATATTATTCATAGAAATTTGAGAGAACATCTTTTGTTTTCTGTCATTTTTTAATGTGAGTTTGGGATTCATAAAGTAAAATATCTATGGGATGTCATATATGAGAGGGGAATCTTAGTGTTTACTCATAAAGTACAGGATTTTGTGTCCAGATAGATGGCTAGATATGTGTTTGACATCCAAAGATTCATGGGGTTGGATTTTCAATATAGGTAGTTTTTTAGGGCTTCTCAAACTTTTCATTTCCTAAGACGTAATTTACCCATAATTGTGTAAAATTTGATAGGAAGGAAAAGTTTTATATATATATTGATGAATATAATGTGATATTTACTCTATCTATCATTTTGATTCTTCCAGAATTAGTTCTGGTGATTATTTTTTCTATAGAGCATAGGTCATGGGTTTTGGTTGATTCTTAATGCATCAGATATAGGTAGTATCCTATGTATCTAAGTAGTTATGACCTCATGATAATAACAAAAATTCTCAAAATAATGATTTTTTAGTAGTTTTGAATGAACTCAATATGTATAATCACTACTTCATTGGGGAAATATTTATAGTATATTCTAATTAAAAACTCATGGGGTATATTTTCACTCATAGGGATTTGATCATGAGATAGAGACACTGGATGGATTATCATCAGACTTTTTATTTTGATATGACTTGTGCTATTGTAAAATGGAATGTGTTTGATGATGCATTGAGTTGTAAATTACCAATAGAGGTATTAATTGAATATGTGGAAGAGTTATATTTGATGATTTTTTTTTGTTGAGATGGAATTGGGAATGGAAAAATATGGTAGGAAGGTATGTTTGGATTCAAGAAAGGTTTACCAATAATTTCATGAGTGGCTTCATATTGAGTAGATGTTTTTCCTTGAGTGTAATATATTTACTAAAATCATTATAGTGGGGAGAACATGATAGATTTTTCTCAGTATCCCAGTGGATTATCTTGTTTTCTAAAAAGGTTTGTTGTTAATTTTTCCCCATGGAAAGAGATTATGGATAATAAAAAAAATTCTTGATGGTCTACACACCCAAGTGATATCAATAAGTATCATAATTTGAAACGTCAATATTTTTATTTGTTATTGACTTAGTCGATTGAAGAATTTGTGTCATAGTGTCTTACTTTTCAAATAATTGAGAGAAAACACAAGAGACCATCTTGTTTTTTGGAAACTTTTCCCATTATATTATGAAAATGGGTAATATTATTATGTATTTAATCATTGGTTTACAATGGGATCCATGTAATAAGTATTAAATTTTGGTGATGTTTGGTTGACTCATGAAATTGTTGATTTTCCCCCTATCAAAGAGATAATAAAATTGGAATATATTGGGTACTTTTATATATAATATATTTTGAGACATAATGGGGTTATTTATATGGATGTTTCTAATATGGAACTGAGGGTCATATCATGGTTTTTTAGGTAATTAAAGGAGGTGATGGGATCCTAGTTCAAATTTTGAACATCATATCATCTATAGATAGATAGACATATAGAGAGATCTATCCTAGTTTTTGAGGATATTATATTGTCTTGTGTTCTTGATTGGACATGTTCTAGGAGAAATGATTTTCTATAGTTGAGTTTTCAAAAAACAATATTTATTTGGCCTCGATCAAAATAGTACCCTTTTATAATTTTTATGGGTCTCCATATAGATATTCAATATGTTGGGCAGTGATGGGAGAGTTATCCTCGGTTGGACCAAGTATCATTCCAGAGATGATGGAGAGGGTACAGTGGATCCAGAAGACATTGGTCATGGAACAGAGTCCTCAAAAAAATTAGTAGACTATCATCATTTCTTGCTAGTATTTGAGTTTGGTGATCAATTATTTCTGATAGTTTCGCCTTCTTTGGTACATCGTTAGTTGTGTATGTAGTGTATATTGGAAATGAGGTTTGTGGGAACATTTTTTATAACTGGATGATGGGTAAAGGTGTCCAATCAGTTAGACTTACTATTTTATTTGAATTTTATCCATGACATGCTTCATGTTTCCATGATGGGGTGGGGTCAATAAATCCTTTACATGTTATTGAATGGTAGGATGTCAATCTTAACACCGAAACCACTCTGGTTGAAAACAAGTTCAAATTATGAACCATTAAGAGAAATTTCCCTATGATAAAATGATTCCTTTGATATGTGCATTGTTTTAGTACATATGTGGTATCCATGAGATGTGGGAGAGGGAATTATTTAACATTCATTAGTGGAATTCACTTTTTTAGAGTCCAATATCATGAGTACTTTATACTAATATATGGTTTTTATGATGTAGATCATGTAACACATCGTTAACATTCATTATGTATGCATTTTCATTGGATTATGGTTTCCCAATTTTATTGAGTGCATTGAAGGCTTCATGGGACTAGATACCATTTTTGGTGAAACTAATCTAATGTACATGGATTTATATTTGTTTTAATTTATAAATAGAGGGTATAAATGTGTAAGTGGATTTAGAAGGTTACTCATGGGACCAAATAGCCTTATGTTGTCATTCAGAGGTTTCTTATAGAAAACTATGTTGACCATAGCCCATTGGACACATCCACATCTTTAATAGGTTACCACACATGAATATATTAAAGTTTATATGTCATTAATCTTGTGCATGGAATGAAAAAATTATAGGCTATAAAATATTTACTCATCATGAAAATTTAGTTGAGATTTTTTTTAATTCATGGTGACCAATGATTTGATATGTTTTTAAAATGTGTCATTTCATAATATGAATGGAATTCATGACATGAATTCCTCGAGTCCAGTGGTTTAAAACATGATGCATAACTAAATCTTTTTTTTCAAATCACTGCCCAGGATCCCCTCTTAAACCCTAAAAAGATATTGGTTGATTTTGGGTGATCACTCTCATTTCATATCTCTTAGTTTGGAATTTAATTCTTGTGGTGGTTTCACCTTATATACCTAGTAAGTGTTTCGTCCAATCATTTTCCATTGGTCATTGTAGTAATGTTGAATACATTTTTGTTTTAGATTCATGAATGATTTTTGATTTCCATTGCTTCATTTTATTTTCATATCATTCTTTTTCTTTTTTTGGTCATTAGTTTTTTTTTTCAATCATCTATATCGAAGGTAGATCGGTTTTCATCTTTCTTGAGGTAGGATGATCTATGGTTGTATTTTTAATTCTTGAATTCGTATATGTTCTTATTGATACATTTGGGTTGACTATTGAAATGGATTTTATTTTTTGAAAATTGTTTTTTATTAAATGTGATCATGGTTTTGGAAATGGTCTTGTACAATCCTAGATATTATAAACCTTGGTTGCATTAGTAAATAGGCATAGGTGACCCTAGTGTGTGTGGAACCACTAGGGGTTACTATTGTAATATTAATAGACTATTCTAGGAGTCGATATTGATTTTCACAATATGTATGCACATTGTTTAGGGAAAACATGTTTTCCTTTGACATTTATACATTATTAATATCATGATGTTTTATTTCATGGAATTTTTATCTTGTGTTTAATTTACCCGTTTGTTTCTATTATAACTCATAAATTTTGTCCTATGAATATGTCCTAAATTCAGAGAAAATAATGGATATTATATTGAATGGATTTATTTTTTGAAAAATATTTATACACTAGATTTTTATTTAATGCAAGAAATTTTGAATCCTAGATAATAAAAATTATATATATTCCATGGTAGTGTCTTACTATGATCTATAAAAACAACACACATTTTCCATTATGTGGTTGTAGAATGTGTTTTCTAGATCTCATAGAAAGGGAAGGGAATCTTGTATAATTCAAGGTTTTCTTATCAACTATTTCCTTTGTAGACAGATAGTTTTGAGATGGAGGTTTCAATCATGGAGACATGGTGGTCTTATCATTTGATACTATTATGGTTTATCATATTTGAACTAGGTGGTATGGATATTATTGTTTCCCTTTCATGGGTTTTGTAAACTAGTTGTATTTCTATTTTTTTCTATATTTAGGACATGATTCTATTGTCTCTATTAAATGTAACCGTGTGGAGGTCCACCTTTGGTGAATTTTCTTGTTAACCAGGGTTGGATTGTAACAACAATCTATTTCTCTTATAATTATAATTAACATTATAAAGAAATTAAACATTGCTTATTAAAATAACTTACATAAAAGAGTGTTATTCAAATTAATATTAAGAGGAATTTGAATTTGAATTATTAATAAACAAACTTTGAAAAAGGACATACATGTTAGTTACTTGAATAACTTCTATTGAAAGATATAATAAATATCAGTTAAAAATAACTGATGTATAAAGTTTGATGTTTTATTTAAATATGATTTTTATATAACCAAATAATTTATGAGGACAAAAAAATATAATACATTAGAAGAAATAAAATAATATTCATCGCATAATATCATTAGAAATATACTTCTATAAAAATTAAAAAATATAATAAAAAATATTTTACTGTATGTAAAAAATAAAATAAAATTAAAAAAATTATTTTTTAAATAATCATTTTAGACAGTTTACAGTATTTATATTTTATAATTTATTATCATAAAAAATATAAAAACATAATAAAAATGATATCAAATTAATAATCCAATATATATTTTTAAATATTAATGTTTCTATGAGAATAACCTTGTTAAAAGATATTTTTTTCATGGTCATCATAAAAATATAAATTAACCACATAACAATGTAAAAAAATGGAATTTTTTATTTTTGATGATAAAATTGTGGTTTTACAATAATAATTTCAGAATAATAATCATTCTAAATAATGAAACAATTAATATTGTAATAATATAGAATTTATTCTTTCTCAAGTATAAAAGAATTTTTTTGTTATTATTTTTGAACAAATAAACCCTTTTGAACATCATCCATGACCTACTGAATTTTTATATTTCCAAAACATA
Source organism: Viscum album (assembly GCA_963277665.1). Classification (NCBI taxonomy): domain Eukaryota; kingdom Viridiplantae; phylum Streptophyta; class Magnoliopsida; order Santalales; family Viscaceae; genus Viscum; species Viscum album. The sequence continues at coordinate 1,529,275,272 of OY728146.1, read as the reverse complement.
AGAATATTTACTAATTTTAAAATTGAATAACTAATAGGATTAAAATATATATGCTTTAAATATTTCTTTTATTTTTTCAATAAAATCACCCAATAATTATCATAATTAATTGGGAGTAAATTTGTGAAAGAGAATGTCACAAAAAACAAATTCACCCTAAAATAGACATCACTTGGATGAATTATAAAATAAAAAATTATTTTATAAACATATTTATCTTATTAAATTTTAATAAATGGAAGGAACCAACACTGAATAAATTTTATACTCAATATATAAGTGGGATATATTATTCTCTATTTCTAGTTCAATTCTCACTCGTCAATTGAAATTTATTTTGGATCTACGAATCCATAAATGGATGATTTTTGATTTTGGATTTATGTATTAGTAAAGATACCTATTCATAAAATTAATAAATATTGTCACTGTAAAATAAATTCTAGAACTAAAATGAAAATTTCAAATTGAAATTTACTTAAGGAGATAACATGTATAACTCATTTATCCAAATATGAGGATTATAAACTAATCACTCTATATTTGAAAATAGTCAAATAGTTTGAATATAATCCATCCAAAAAATATGTATTTAGTTATAATTTCAAAATCACTTAAAAAATAAGTATCAATAGGTGATTGTTCTCTATGATCTTTTATCATATTTATTGACTCGGTAATTTTACATACTTCTATAAAATTAAAAAGTAATAAAATGTCAATTAATTTCAATGAAAAATATTATATATATATATCATTCCAAAATTATAAATAATTATTAAAAATAACCTTCCAAAAGAATATAATATATATAACTACATCTAGAATTCTCTACCCCCATGGTAGGAAATGTAACCAAAATAAATCAATCTACAATATCATGTCATGTAGCTCATAGGTTTTATAACTATATAAGTTGATGATATATATGACCTCCAAAATAATTTATAATTTTATATTCTAAAATATCATAGTGGGGACCATTAACATATAACCCATAATAAATATAATGTTATAAACTAGTAGGGATAGTAGTATGAAACAAAGGCCCGAAACACTATGTAACCATTAACTTATATACAAAAAAATAACTATATAAATGAACTAATTTTCACCAATTAGAAATTATAAATCTCTCAAATAGTATCCTTTAAAACATTTATTTTTTCCTTTTTTGAATTCTCCCTTGATGAAATACTAGGAATCTCAAAAACATTCCAAATATAAGTATATAAATCATATCCTCTGGAAAATATATGGTGTACCTCTATTCCTAAATACAACAGAAATTAATTACTTCCCCACATTATGCATAATTTTCCCCTATGTATCATTCTCATTATGAAAATATTGAAATATAATTTTTAATATTCATATTAATGCAAATAATTAATTAAAAATATATTTGAAAATAACATGTAGCTTCATACAGTCTTAGCAGCCACATCCTTTGATATATTATTAAGGCACTTTTAATTTTTAAATTTAATGCCTTTTATAATTTACCATGTGTGATAGGTGAAAATGGGTACCAAATGTAACCTCATTATTGATCATAGATTTTTCACTTTATTGTTAAAATTGTGCAATAATCATTTTCACATAAAATAATGTATACCCTCTTTGTGTTAAAGACTAGATCTTTTGGTAAAATATCCTAAATACCTATTAAATTAGTTTAATTGAATAATTTGTTAAAAAATTATCAAATAATGATATAAATAATTTTTTTAAACATTAATTAGTTTATCATGAACACATCATTGCATCTAATTACAAAAAAAACTCCTTTTAAGTCTCTTCATCTAAATACCCATATTTGAGGTATGGAGTTTAAATTTTTTTCCACAAAAAAATGTAATAAAAATTTCACTAAAATTCCATAAAGTTTTTTTTTAATATATTAAAAAACATCCCAATAGTTTTTATCTATTATTTAAAATTTAATCTATAATTTAAAAACTAAAATTGTGGTTATATATAATATATAATATTTTTAACAATCCAAAAAAATATAGTTATATATATTATACTATTACAGACTCGTATAACATTTATTTTATTTTTTATTCAATGTTACTCTTTTAAGACATAATATGATAACATTAAATAAAATTTATAGTTCCATGAAACTCTTAAATTTATTTTTATTTATACATATTCGGTTACTATTATACTAAAATTCAATTGGAATCATCCCATCATTCCCATGAGTATTTAATAGTTTTGATAAATTTGTACCACCAAGCATACCATAAATTGATGGTATCCCCTTATAAATATGATTAATAATATACAAAATTAATATCCCTAAGTGTACTCTCTTCAAAAAATGAAAATAAATTCAATAAAAATATGTTAATTTTTATCAATTAATATTACTATTATAGGTATATTTATATGAAGATCACCCAACATGACTTTCAATATGTTTCTATCTCTCTTTATAAATCCCTTATTGAAATAAATAAATTCTAAGATAATTATTTTTTCTATACCTATATTTTAATAGATTCAAATAATTTTTATTTTAAAATATTTGATTCTTCATAATAAAATGAAAAATATAAATTATTATCATATAAAAATTGGAAGATAAAAATGTGTCTATAAATTTTTTTAATATTAATAATAAGTCATGTACAAATGATGGTATTAAACATTTTAAACAAAACATGCATATATAAAAAATATGAATTAAAAATATAATATAAATATTGTAAAAAAGTTGAATACCTATATATATGAATATTAAACCATGAAAAAATATATTTTTTCGATATGTTTAAGTTTAAATAAAGAATATCAATAATATATGTATTTAAAAAAACTAATAATATATTAATTAAATTTTTTCATATTTCCCTTCTACATGATCATATTTAAATCATTAACCATAACTGTATCATTGTTCTTATTATCATTAGGTGATCATGTAATTCATAAAGGAATATCATCCATGTCTACAACATCATAATCATTCTCACAACCCAAAGATAGTTTTAAACATTTAAAACTATATACCTATAATCATTTTATAGCTAAAAAAATGTGAAATATTTTTTTCTTGTGCCACCATGATAAATGATTCCTCCTTGAAATAAAATATTTTCTAATGAATAAATGTAAATCAAAAATCATTATGCTTTATTCCTTTTTTACTATCAATCCAATTACACATCTTAATTAGTACTTTTATTTTTATATATTAAATTTATCGAATATCATCAAAAACTACAAAATATGAATTGATAAAAAATTATTTTTTATCTTTTTCATTAAAAAATTTAGTAATTCAAAAAAATCCTTACTCGTATATTTTTTATGGTACTTATTTTTCTTGATATTATATATATATTACAAAACTGTTAATGTTATGTACCAATTATATGTTCACATTATCAAATTTTATACTAGTTAACCATTTCAAAGTTTAGGATATAGTTGAAACAGTATTGGAATTCCCCTTAAACTATGAATAATTGGATTTTGTCCTCATTAAATCACAACATATCATTTCATTTCAAATGTTGTACTTTGAATCTATAATTATGTGTTGTTATAAATTATTTAACCACATGATTGTTTCATTATATATATATATATATATATATATATATATATATATATTCCAACATTATTTCATAATGGAAAATAAAAATTACAATTTTTCCATGAATTCCATTACATATACTATTAACTCTTGTATGGGGAGATATAAGTAGACCAAATCATCCAATTAATACAAGGATTATATATTGAACTCATCAACCTCCTCAAATGTATGATTTTGGAATATAGAATCCCCTCATTGATATGTATTCACCACATATCCTATTAAAATTTCAATATATCATTCATATTAATATATCTAACCTATATAAACAAATCTACATGATCTTATATATTATACCATGTGAATCATTATATGTTCCATTTTATTAAAATATCATGATGCAAATAAATATATTTTTGAAAAATTATAATGATAAAATTATTCTCAAACATATATATTTTATTTATGTGATGAATGACTTTTCAATACATGGTATTAAAAAACTATCACAATATTTCACAGACTTCTAGATAGTAATTTAAAGCATTCAACATAGCATAATGGGAAGTGATTGTTACAAAAATTCATAAATATTATGTGATCTCGAGACTGTAAACCTGAGATCCCATAGTTACCCAAAATATATTATATCTGAATAATAAAATATATGAACATTAATATCCTGAAATGGTTGGTAAAAATGTTATTTTTCTCTTCAATAACATATTATTGTTCAATGGAAACTATTTTATTTTACCTTTTGTGCTGGGAAATAACTCTATATATATTCCCATTAATATTAAGTCAAATAATATATGCATTCTATCTTTCAACTTTCCTTTAATATCTATTAAATTTCTTAATAAAACATTCATATCTAATTTTCATTAAATATATAAAATCAATATTAGGTTTTGTCATTAAAAATTTATAACAAGGTATATTAAATAAGATTTATTTTCTCTTATAAATATTTTTCCCATCAAGATGTACTTTTTTATTACCATATGAAACATATATCATTTTAAATATATCATAATATTCATCATTTGAAAAGGTCTATATGGAAAATAAAACATGTGTAATTATATAAATGTTCACTAATGGAATCACCACAATGCGGTGGTTTTCCCACATCATGTTTTATACTAGTGAAAACTATGATATAGTAATGGACATTATGACATAGTGATTTTCATGGAAATAGATGTGATATTTAATATTCTATGTAATATAAATATTAACTAAATTAAATACATTATGCTCATTATGTTACATTTTCCTGAAAATATATATTACTATAAGAATCTAATAAATTTATTTAAAAGTTAAACAAATAAATCAACAACCACGGTTTCTTAAAAATAGTTATATATTATGAAACATTTCTGAAATGACTCAATTAATATTTAATATTATGGAATCAAATAGGTATCTATTGATAACTATATAAATGATCTTATAGTATTTTTCTTTTTATGGAATACAAATAAAATTATTCATTTGTTGAATTTTCCACAAGACAAAACTCTAGTTCTATCTACCACTTTTTTGTTAACAAGTGGTTTAAAAAATCCCCAAGGAAAGGAGAATATTTACAATGAATTGTAAAATTCAACCAACCCATAGGAATCCTAGGGGCTGAGGTATAAGTTATAAATATTATAGTGATCACTATAAAGAATTAGTTAAAGTTCTTGTCTAGGGAAGATCATTAAAAAAAGTTATTACATAATTCATTTATATTATTTATCCTCAATAAAATGAAATATCATATAAGCATAAATCAATTTTGGATAATGTTTTTTGTTAAAATTTGATATGTGTTTCCCAATCCAAAATCCATAAATTATATTCGAAACACTTCCATCATGATGGGATTGATTTATCTATATAATAACGATAGTCGAGAAACTATCCTTTTAAATTATGTTGAATGATTCTGGGAAAAGGGTGATTATATATATATTTTTCCAAGACCATGAAACTATTTTTTGGGAAAAACTAGTGTAGAACCTATACATATTACTAGACCACATTATGGTTCAATTTAATAATAATTGAATAGTTTTTCTTTAAAAATTGTATTTTAATATTATTAATAAATGTCAAGTTCTAAATTAAAAATGAATATAGTTTGTGAGAACCCTGAAATATTCATAATTGGAAGATTGGATAATCTAAGGATTTATAAATATAAATATTATTCTCAACATGACTCTAATAATGATATATTTATTCCTCAGAATGGCCATGGATTTTAGAGAATATGACTCTGTAAGACCATAATGTAATTTCCATGTCCCCCATGCAATATATTTTCCAAAATGTAATTTTTATGTTAAAAATAAAACCTGTAAAGGCCAAAAATTTAGGGAAGATAATTTTAATGGAATTGTTTATATTTTTATACTACGTAAAAATGAGTGGAGAAATTATAATATATACTATAATATGATCACAATTTTTTTTTGTGATTCTTATTATATCAAAATTGGATGTTTATCAAATTGATGGAGATTTATGAGATTATGAGTCTGTTGAATTTATAAATATATTTTATTATAAATTAAATAAATATAAATTATTATTTTTTTAAAAATAATTATATAATCAGATTGAGAAGATGAATAAAATTTTAACTCTTCATTTGAGTTTGGGATTCATTGTTTTGGTAAACATGTCATGAATTCATAGACCGAGGGAATGTTTTTTAATCATATATTAATACTATATTTAGTTAACTATATAAAATTAAAAATATTTATTTATTTATACATCTGGTTTACACTCCAAGGTTTCATGTGAGGGAGAATATTCTATCCCTAAATCAATATTTGTAATGATAGATGGAAGGAGAGAGAGTGTATTTGTTTATCACTAGGGAGCTTGTATGGAACTGGGTTTAGATTAAATGGCACTATGAAGCCGGTTGGGATCAAATATTTATATTTATATCTACGATATAAGCATCAATTTTTTAATTATTTTATTTAAAATTTTAATTTTTGATTTGAATTTTTATGTTTAAGTTTATGTACCATCATTAGTGTTTATCTGGTTAAACAGTGTTTTGAATTGTTGTTTTCAAATGTTTTTTAGGTTTTTGATGATATTTTCACATGTTTTTCTAGTTTTCTATGTGATTTCCATTATTATAGAGGGATTTTGGAGAATAATGGGGGTTTCTAGGTTATATGTTTCCCTCACATAGGAGAACATACATCAAGGATTTATTTAGTTAACCTTATAGGAAGAAGTCTATGTAATGGTAATCAAAAGTTAATATTTTGTAGTGTGGTCTGCAAAAGTGTAAGGTAATATTACCCTTACACATGGGAATATATAAGGTTAAAATGAATGTCACAACTCATCCCCCAGGGTCCGTGCTGTGACTACCCCAAGCCCACCTTCCATAGGCTGGGGGCTGGCGACTAGCACCAAAGGCGTATTCCCTAAAACTGGGAAGGAATTGCCTTTATAACCTGTAAACACAAACAACCAAACACACAGCAAGATACGAATGCAAGTCAACTGTATAGTAAACAAGTGCGTACAGTAAGTAAAAAGGGACTAGAATACAATCCCAACTGGAAAGTACAAGTACAACTTAAATGAAATACAACTGAAGAAATATAAAAATAGCTATTGGATCGTCCTTTGAGGTTCGTACCTGAAGGGTAGGTACAAACCGCCTTATCAGCACTCCACGTCCATCTGTCTCCTCTTTGTACCAAATCGTCATAAGGTCCACCTCCAGGTACTGTCTAGTCCTGGTACTCTAGGCCTTAGTCAGCGTTGTCCTTCATCTTCATCCAACACAACAAGGTGCGGGCATAGCCCGTGCAGGGGTGAGTATAACGATACTCAGTAGGGACCTCAAGACCCTCTAGGTCTCACAAAATCCAACAAGGATAAAACACATAGTATGAAATCAACAGATAACATTACTTAGTTATATTCCCATACATATACCTAAGTTATTAAGTAATTCATCTCAATCATGAGGAAAACACAGAGGTTCTGACTCTACTCAATCCAGGATTTATTCTAGGGATAATAATAAGTAACATTTCAAACACAACATCGAACACCTCGGCTGCTGGAGAACTCCTCCTATATCAAGTACAGTGGGATTTCTGCGTCACACAGAGGTGATTCCCACTAACCTTGGACTGCTGAGGTACTCCTCCTGTCGAGTATTGTGGGTCTCCCGTATCACACAGAGGTGCTCCCCATCGTGGGGTTGTTGCGTCACACAGCAGCGCTCCCCCTCAAAGCCTGCAGAGGTACTCCTCCTGTCGAGTACCGTGGTTCTACTATGTCACCAAGGCACTCCCCACTGTGGGTCTACTGCGGCACCAAGGTGCTCCCCACTAGGCCTATCGAGTCACTCCGAGTGAAACAGTCAACAATCATCAAGTCTCAGCCAACCACTAGGTCTCTGCACTATGCTCATTCGTCTCTAGAAGGATCTTCTCCACAATCTACTAGTCAATACTCAAACTTCCATGAAGTCCCATGAAAAATTATCTCAAAGTTCTTCCTCTTCATAGGGGTCTCAGCGTAACAGACGGCGCGTCAATCGGACGCTCGGTCTATGAATTATTAGCCTTTTTGTCCCAAGGGCCCGGTTGGATTCATGCTCGATACAACCTGAATGTTCCTCATCTTAATCCAAAACATAGTGGGTTATCACTCTAAGGGAAAGTCTCGCTCCAAGATTTCCAGTGCCGCTGACGGTTCATCAAATGGACGTCTGGTGCCAAAGTTATGGCTAAAAGAAGATAAATTGGTCGTAGTGGGCTCGGGTCTGGTTCAGGTTGACCCGGCCTAACCTGGTGAGTCTGGTCCGGCCCACGGTGTGGCCCAGCCTGGACCGTGAGGACCGCAAGGGTGCTGCGAGGGCGGCTCGGTCGAGGGGTACCGCGAGGGTGTATACCGATCGCGGGTGTCGTGAGGGAGCAGACCGGCCGCGAGGGAGTGGACCATCCGTAAAGGGCGCGGATCGGCCGCGAGGGGTGCGGACCTGCCACGAGGGGCGTGGACCGGCCGTGAGGGGCACGGACCATCCACAAGGGGCGTGGACCAACCGACAGTGGCAGCGGCGCTCAGCGGACAGCGGCGGCGATCAGCGGATAGCGATAGTGCGGCGGCTCAGCATGGCGAACGGCGCCGGCACGGAGTCTCGGCACGGCGGACGACGGCAGCGCGGTGGCTCATCACGGCAGACAGCAGGGACACGGTGTCTCGGAATAGCTGCGGTGTGGTGAGGGGGTTTGTCCTGGGGCGGCGTGGCGGCTCTGTACGGTCGTGGGTGGCGTGGTCGGGCGCGGGGCCGGTTCGGCCGGGAGGGTGAAGTTCCGTGGGGCGACGCAGGTCGCAGAGGCCACGGGTGACGATGTTGTTACCTTTTTTGCCTTCGTTGCCTTCCTCCATTTCGAAGAACACATCAAAGAATAATGGAGGAGGGGTTGGACCATTTTCGTTTAGCCCACACCCTCCGCGTTTAGAGTGGTAGCAAGTGGTTCACAAAGAACGAAGCATGAATGTGTATAAAAGATATTTTAAAACATCATTTCCCACAACCTACGTCAATCACTATTCCCAAACCCACAAAATAATTATAAGGGGAGAACATGGAAAGTGATAATCAAATAGAAATACTCCTCTACCTCGTTTTCTTGATGATGTTGGCACAAGAAGGTGGTATGGTCATCGATTTTCCATAGATGAGGATGTCCCACGTCGGAAGAAGCCCTGAGGAAGAAGGTCAAAGGGGGTCATCATTCTTCGTTGGCAGAGCGTTCTTTGTTGGTGGAGTGTTCTTCGTGGAAGAACGTGTTCTTCATTGAAGAGCTTTCTCCCAAGAGCTCCTTCATCCTAATTCCACCAAAGATGCCTAAGATAATAGATTGAGTTCTCTATTTAGTTCATTGGCACAAATTTAAATTAGCCTAATCAGTTAACTAGGTTGGCATGTTAAAGGTATGTGCGTTGGCACAATTAATGTGGAGGAAGTCAAGAGGCTCCTCTACATTAATGAGGGGGGTTGAGAGGATTTTCTCCATAATGAGGGGAGTTCAAGAGTTTTAGGCCTCGGGTGGTCCCCACTACCATAACCACTCATGGGAAGTCAGGTTTGGGTGGTCCCCACTTCTCAACTTCCACATGGAGGTTTAGTTCCGGTGGACCCCACCACCCAACACCCACATGGTTGTTGCAAATAAAAATAAAATGTTTGCACAATTTTATTTTTATTTTTATTTCTTCATGAAAAACCGAAAAACTAACTTTCACCCTCGACCAACTGCCACCAAGGTGAATGTCTCTTTAAGCGAATACCAGCGTTGCGAGTTCAACGGTGCCCTTATATTTCAATTCCGAGCATCAGTTTAAATGTTATAAAACCCCACTCATATGTTTACTGAACGTACCTGAAATAAAGTTCATAAATTCATTCTGGGCACTCTGGGCCTCAGAATCACATGTCGTTAACTTTTGAAGACTCATAAAATTCCCATTTATTTAAAAAAAATACATGGAAATTCTGGGTCTTTACATTCTCCCCACCTCAGAACTTTACGTCCCCGTAAGCCAAAACTCAAACTAAGGGAACAAGTGGGGGTACTGAGCACACATTTGAGCCTCCCGCTCCCATGTTCTCTCCTAGAGGTTCACGTGCCGCCAACGAACGTGCACTAGAGGTATCGACAGTCCATGAAGGACCTGCTCCTATCGATCCTCAATCCCTATTGGAACCTCCATAAAAGTCACCCCATTGTCGATGTCCAACTCTCCATAGTCGATGATGTGATAAGGGTCGTGAACGTATCTCCTCGGCTGGGATACGTAGAAGACATCATGTACCTGGTGCAACTGAGGTAGAAGAGCTAAGCGGTATGCCACCTCACCAACTCTGCTAAGGACCTAAAAAGGTTCGATGAACCTCGGATATAACTTGCTGCCTCGGCCAAATCTCCGTAGACCTCGTCGTGGTGAGACCCGTAGAAAGACATGGTCTCCATCCTCGAACTCTGTAGGTCTCCGTCTCCTGTTAGCATACGACTTCTTCCTACTTTGTGCAGTCTTCATCCACTCCTGGATGATCTACACCTTCTCGGTGGTAGACCCAACCATCTCTGGTCCCATGAGTACTGACTCCCCTAGGTCAGTCCAGCATAAAGGTGATCTGCAAGGTCGCTCGTATGATGCCTCGAAAGGTGTCATCCCTATGGTGGAGTGATAGTTGTTGATGTAATCAAACTCCACCAAAGTTAAGTGATCCTCCCAACTGCGACCGAAGTAGAGGACCTAAGAACGCAGCATTTCCTTGAGGGTCTGAATGGTCCTCTTAGCCTAGCCATTCGTCTGAGGATGGAAGGCGGTGCACAAACGACGATGCGTCCTAAAAGCCTCATGCAACCCCTTCCATAGCCCGAAAGTAAAACGTGCATCACGATCAGAGACAATCATCAAGGATACTTCATGTATCTTCACAATATCCTACACATAGAGGCATCTCAAGCTCTCTAATGAACCCTTCTCTCTGATCGGTAGGAAGTGGGCCGACTTGGTGAGTCGGTCGACGATCACCCATATAGAGTCATGTCCCCTGGATGTACGTGGAATTCCTTTCACGAATTCCATGGATATCACATCCCACTTTCACTCTGGGACCTCCAAAGGCTGAACCAAGCCTGCTGGTACCTGATGCTCCACCGTCACTTGTTGACAAGTGAGGCACCGAGAAACAAACTCCGCTACTGCCTTCTTCATTCCCAAACATCAGTGCTGTCGTCGGAGATCCTGGTACATCTTCTCCACTTCTAGATGTACAGCTAGAGGGGATGTGTGCAACTCCCTCAACACTTCCTCCTAAAGTGAAATGGGTATCATGGTACGTCCTCTGAAGAGGATGACATGCTCCCTACCTTCAAAAAATTCATCAGGTGCATGTACTGTGAATATCTGAGCACGTTGTGTCTCGCAGTCAGCATCCCCACATTACACCTCCCTGACTCACTGAAGAAGTGGGGGAGTGACTATAAGATACTGTAGAAAAGCTTATCCATCTCTATCCATAAAGGATATCTGTAAAGAGGTCAGCTTCTCCATCACCTCACCTAGCAGCTGTATACCAGACCTCCTGTTGACTGCATCTGCTAAGACATTCCCCTTCCTAGGAGTATAGACTATATCAAAGTCATAGTCCTGGAGGAACTCAATCCAACATTGTTGTCTCAGGTTCAGGTCCTTCTGATAGAAGATATACCTAAGACTCTTTTGATCAGAGTACATGGTAAAATGCTCGCCCATCAGGTAGTGCCGCCACATCTTCAAGGCGAAGACCACTGCTGGTAACTCCAGGTCATGGGTAGCATAGTTCTGCTCGTGTTGTATCAACTATCAAGAACTATATGTGATCATTGATCGATCCTACATCAGGACACATCTGATCATGTTCCCTAATGTGTCACAGTAGACTACGTACCCAACGCCTTCCTATGGAAGCCTCGAGATGGGGGCACTAGTCAGCCTCAACCCCAGCTTCTGAAAACTATCCTGGTATCTCTTTGACCACATAAAGGGTTTCCCCTTCTTCATCAAGGATGAATGTGGTGCTGAAAATCTAGAGAAGTCTGGAACAAACCTCCGGTAATATCCAGCCAAACCCAGGAAACTTCTTACCTCTGTCGCACTCCTGGGTGGCTCCCAAGAAAGTACCACATCAATCTTCACTAGATCCACTAGAACTCAAGCCTCCAATATGAAATGTCCTAGAAAGTGAACATCTCAAATCCCAAACTGGAACTTCGAGATCTTACTATAAAGTTGGTGCTCTCGGAGTGTGTCCAGTACTACCTGCAAATGATAGGTATGCTCCTCCTCAGTAGTTGAGTAGATCAGAATGTCATCGATGAAGACCACTACAAAGCGATCAAGGTATGGTTGAAATATCATGTTCATGAGTCCCATGAACATATCTGGAGAGTTGGTTACACCGAATGTCATAACCAAGAACTCATAATGGCCATATCGGCATCTGAAGGCCATCTTCTGCACATCCTTGTCTCGAACTCTGAGCTGGTGATAGCCTGATTTGAGGTTTATCTTCGAGAACCACCAAGCTCCCTCCAGCTGATCAAAGAGGTCTTCAATCTTTGAGAGTGGGTACTTGTTCTTCACAGTCACCTGGTTCAGGTGCTGGTGGTCAACACAAATCCTCAAGCTCTCATCTTCCTTCTTGGCGAACAGAATCATGGCTTCCCAAGGTGAAACACTAGGTCGGATGAACCCATTACCCTGCAAGTCCTCTAGCTATACCCGCATCTCACAAATATCTAATGGAGACATCTGATATGCTGGTGTAGATATCGATGTCATCCCAGGGTAAAATTCAATGTAAAAGTCTACCTCTCAGGGAGGAGGTAGACCCGGAACACCATTAGGGAAGACATTCGCGTACTGGTCCACCACTACAGGATAGCTCGGACTCTCCACATCAACAACTCTGAGGGTAAGGCTAGCCAACTGATTAGTGATCAGCTGCACTCTCCTCCGGGTAGGTCTATATTCGCTAAAAAGGCTCCCTTCTCACCAGTAAAGGTAAACCTGGTCCCATCTGTGTGGACACACCGCACTTTGCGCCTAATATAGTCAATCTGAGAATGGACTGTAGATAACCAGTCCATACCCAAGATGACATCATAAGGCCTCAACACCGCTACTAAGATATCCCATCCAAAGCTCTCGCCTCCTAGAGTAAGCTCACACTACTTATACCAGTGCGTAATCATCGAATCCGCTCCTGTAGGAGTCTCTAGCCATAAGGATCGAGCCAACGGCTCTGTCGGAATCTCTGAGCTCTGAACGAGGGCGGTGGAAATGAAAGAATGGCTGGAACCTATGTCTATAAGTACTACAACTAAGGTGGAGTAGACACAGATCGTACCTCGTATCATCTCTGGAGTGCCATGATCGTAAGCCTTAGCTACCTGGAGCTGACCTCCCCCCTGTCCACCTACTCCTTGTGGTCAGGGTGGACCTTCTAGTGGTGGTGGCGGTAACACCTCAAAACGTCACCCACCGCTAGCTACATGTCCAGTTCTTTTGCCTCGTCCGCCTGCTCCTAGAGGACCTCCTCGGTCAAACCTCTGTCTCTGCCTAGGTGGTCCTTCGACCGTCTACTGATCATTTGAACGGTGTGTTGGATAGTCACGATCCATGTGGCCCTGCTCGCCGCATGCATAACACTTTTCTCTATTGGCATGACTAGCTCCGCTTCAGGTGTCTCGCACAATCAATACTGAGTCATGCATTCATCCACCTGTAGGTCTGGTCCTCTTAGACCTCTGTGATGTCTGTCTGCTAACAACTACAGAAGACTCCACTGCGTGATGATCAGTAGTGGGTCTCGCTGCTGGTGACTACTCAGCATGGAAACTCTCCACCAAGAGGGCTCTCTCTAACACCCCTGCTTATGTTGAGATAATGAGTGAGATCACTGAAGCCCTGATCTCCCACCTGAGTCCCTGCTCAAAGTTCCAGGCCCTGAAGAATGGGTCCCGCACCATATTTGTGGAGTAATGTGAGAGGTCAGTGAACCTCATTGAATACTGAGCCATAGTCATGCTGCCCTACTACAGATGAAGTAGCTCTTGAATGCGCACTGCACGAAGAGTCTCTGGAAAAAACTCTGCCCAAAACAGGCTCTCGAAGTCTGCCCAGAGAAGTGTCACCTCATCATGAACCTAGAGCATCGGGCTCCACCATCTGCCTACTACTTCTTGTAGAATGCTGGTGGAAAGAATCACCATGAGATCGGCTAGCATCCCTACGTGTCAGAAGACTCTCACCACAGCCTCCACCCAATCCTCAACCGCATGTGGGTTCGTCTCTCCCCTGAACCTAGGTGGCCTCTGGTGCTGGAACTCGTGTAACGCGCTCAGGCGGTGTGCACCATCTGCTTCTGGGGCTGGTGGCATCGGTGGCCCAATGGGGGGTGGTACCACCGGTGCCTCTGCTGGTGCCTCTCATGGAAGAGGGCCTAGCACTGAGACCTCATCGCTCATTAGGCTATCAGTGTGTACTACTCTTGGGACTCTAGCTGGCTGTCTGCGTGGAGGCATCCTCAAAATAAATAGGTGTGCCACGGTCAAAAGTTATACCTGGTGAGATGAAATTTATACCTGGTGAGCTGACTCAAAATATCACAAAGAAAAATTTTTAAAACACACACGCAATCAGTGTTTTCATGAACTGAGTTGGAAATCATAAGTCAAGGTCCTGTTGTATGGATACGTCATCAGCTGCACCCACACTGGACTCCCTAAACTGAAAGACGCACTCATTACCCTTAACACTATTTTTTCACAGAAAAAAAAAGATCAGAGTCTTAATTTATGTGGTAGAACCAACTCCTCTGATACCAATTTGTCATGACCCATCCCCCAAGGCCCGTGCTGTGACTACCCCAAGCCCGCCTCCATAGGATAGGGGCTAGCGACTAGAACAAAAGGCGTATTCCCTAAAACTGGGAAGTCATGGATTTTATAACCTGTAAACACACGCAACCAAACACACAGCAAGATACGAATGCAAGTCAACTGTATAGTAAACAAGTGAGTACAATAAGTAAAAAGGGGCCAGGATAAAAGCCCAAATGGAAAGTACAAGTACAACTAAAATGAAATACAACTGAAGAAAGATAAAAAAACTACTAGATTGTCCTCCGAGGTTCCTACCATAAGGGTAGGTACAGATCGCCTTCTCAGCACTCAGTGTCTGTCCGTCTCCTCTGTGTACCGACTCGTCATAAGGTCCACCTCTAGGAACTGTCCAGTCCTGGTACTCTCGGTCTCAGTCAGCGTTGTCCATCATCTTCATCCAACACAACAAGGTGCGGGCATAGCCCGTGCAGGGGTGAGTACAACGATACTCAGTAGGGACCCCGAGACCCTCTAGGTCTCACAAAATCCAACAAGGATAAAACACAAAGTATGAAATCAACAGATAACCATACTTAGGTATATCCCATACATATACCTAAGTTATTGAGTGATCCATCTCAATCATGAAGAAAACATAGAGGTTATCACTCAGATCAAACCCGGATTTATTCTAGGGGTATTAAAAAGTAACATTTCGAACACAATGTCGAACATCTCGACTGCTGGATAACTCCTTCTCTATCGAGTACATTGGGCATGTCGTGTCCCATATAGGCACTTCCCAGCAACCTTGGACTGCTAAGGTACTCCTCCTGTCGAGTATCGTGGGTCTACCGCGTCACACAGAGGCGCTCCCCACTGTGGGTTTACCGCGTCACACAGAGGCGCTCCCCCTTAAAGCCTGCTGAGGTACTCCTCCTGTTGAGTACCATTGGTCTACCATGTCACCAAGTCACTCCTCACCATGGGTATGCCATGTCACCAAGGCACACCCCACTGGGCATGTTGAGTCACTCTGAATCAAACGGTCAGCAGTCATCAAGTCTCAGCCAGCTACTAGATCTCCGCACTATACTCTCTCATCTTCTAGAGGATCCAATTAACAAGCTACTGGTCGATAATCCAACTACCACGAAGTCCCATGAAGAAGTATCTCAAAGGTCTGCCTCGTCATAGGGGTTTCAACGTAACAGACGACGCGTCAATCGGATGCCCGGTCTGTGAGTTATTAGCATTTTTTTTCCGGGGGCCCGGTTGGATTCGTGCTCGATCCAACCTAACTATTCCCCATCTTAATGAAAAACACAGTGTGGTATCACTCAAAGGGACCGTCTTGCTCCAAGATTTCCAATGTCACTGACGGTTCGTCAAACAGACGTCTGGTGCCAAAATTATGGCCAAAAGAATGTAAATGGGTCATAGTGGGCCTGGGTCTAGTCGGACCCAGTCGAACCGACCCGGTCCGACCCGGTGAGTCTGGCCCCGCCCATCCCAGCCCAGCCCATGACGACCGCGAGGCTACTGTGAGGGCGGCTCAGATGAGGGGTACCATGAGGGTGCGGACCGGCTACGAGGGCGTGGATCGGCTGCTAGGGCGCAGACCAGCAGTGAGGGGCATGGACAAGCCGCGAGGGGCTCAGAACGACCGACAGCGGCGGCGGCGCTCAGCGGACAATGGTGGCGGTCGGAAGACAGCAGCAGATCAGCATGAGAAGTTCTGATGGTGCGGCGGCTCGGCACTGCGGACGGTGGCGGTACGGTGGCTCGGCACGGCAAATGGCGGTGGTACGGTAGCTTGGCACGGCGGCGGCGCGAAGAGGGGGTTCGGCCCGGGGCGGCGCGGTCCGGCCGCGGGTGGCTTGGCCAGGCGCAGGCTTGGTTCAGCTAGGAGGGTAAAGTGCCACGAGGCGGCATAGGTTGCGGAGGCCGCGGGTGACGGTGTCTTTGCCTTCGTCGCCTTCATCATCTTCCTCCATTTAAAAGAACACATCAAAGAAGAACGGCGGAGGGGTAAGGCCATGTTCGTTTGGCCTGCACCCTCCGCGTTTAGAGTGTTAGTAAGCGGTTCACAAAGAAAAAAGAATGAACGTGTATGGAATATATTTTAAAACATCATTTCCCATAATCCATGTCAATATCTATTCCCAACTCCACAAAATAATTATAAGGGGAGAACATGGAATGCGATAATCAAATATAAATAAACCCATACCTCATTCGCTTGATGACATTGGCGCAAGAAGGTGGTACGGTCGTAGATTCTCCATAGATGAGGATGTCCCACATCGGAAGAAGTTCTGAGGAAGAAGGTCAAAGGGGATCAGCGTTCTTCATTGGCAGAGCGTTCTTCATTGGTGGAGCGTTCTTCGTGGAAGAAAGCGTTCTTCGTTGAAGAGCTTTCTCCAAAGAGCTCCTTCCTCCCAATTCCACCAAAGATGCCAAGGATAATATATTAAGTTCTCTATTTAGTTTGTTGGCACAAATTTAGATTAGCCTAATCAATTAACTAGGTTGGCATATTAAAGGTATGTGCGTTGGAAAAATTAATGTGGAAGAAGTCAAGAGGCTCCTCCACATTAATGAGGGGGGTTGAGAGGTTTTTCTCTATAATGAGGGGAGTTCAAGAGTTTTAGGCCTCAGGTGGTCACCACCACCATAACCTCTCATGGGAGGTTAAGTTCGGGTGGTCCCTACTTCTCAATTTCCACATGGAATTTTAGTTCCAGTGGACCCCACCTCCCAACACCCACATGGGTGTTGCAAAAAAACATGTTTGCACAATTTTATTTTTATTTTTATTCCATCACAAAAAAACCCAAAAACTAACTTTCACCCTTGACCAATAGTCTTTGAGGTGAAAGTCTCCTCAAGAGAATATCGGTGCTGCAATTTCAACGGTGCCCTCATATTTCAATTCTGAGCACCGTTTTAAAAGTTATAAAAACCCTCTCGTACGTTTACTGAACATACCTGAAATAAAGTTTAGAAATTCATTCCGGGCACTCCGGACCTCGGAATCACGTGTCATCAACTTTCACAGACTCGAAAAATTCCCATTTATTTAAAAAAATTACATGGAAATTTTGGGTCTTTATAATGTATATTAACCATATGTTGGGCCTATGTAATGGTAAAAAAAATCCTTTATATAGGTACCCCACGGCCCCACCCCCGCACGTTAGGGTAACACCTATTTTTAAAATTATAAAAAATTACTATCCAAGTTTTCTTAATGGTTTATATTAAATTAATAAATGAATTTTGGAAAATAATTAATTAGTTTTTATATTTTTATTAATTTTGAAAATAATATTAAAATATTTTATGAAAATATTTTATTATTAATTAAGGTTTTTTGTATGTAATTAGGGCAACATATTGATGGATGAAAATTATTTAGTCTTGAATGAGCTTCAATAAGGGTTGTTGGGCTTAGAATATAGTGGGAGTAACTCCATAAATGAGATAGTTGGTCCCATGTACTTCACCTATATTATAAATCTTTATTTATATGGTTTGTTACATACAATCATTCCTCTATGAGATATTAACCTATTTAAAATAAATTTAATGATTAAACTAAAAATGAATAGTTTTTTATAAAATAAAATGACTATTAAGTAGATGAACATAGTGTTTAGGGAAATGACAAACCCTTGTGCGCTATCTTGATTCCTCAACTATAGTGGATCAAGGCCTTTATTATAGTTGTTTGTAATATGGTAAAAATACCTAGTCAAGAAATAATGTATATGAATTAACTAAAGTTATTTAACCATGGTATAGGGGACTTAGTGACCTCTCTATAGAAGAATGTATTGGGATTGAGTGATTAGACCATGTAGACCATTATATATACTTGATATTTAATTATATTTTATTACTAGTTTAGATTAGTATGGTTCATGTGATCCTTCCATACATATATTTGTTTACTCGTGTGGGTTTTCTATGAGTATATTTTGGATGTTTAGGTGTATAAGAACCAACATAGTATAACCCTACTATGGATTGCCCTCAGAATAAAATGTGGTCCTAATATAAATTTTAATATGAGTCTTAGGGATGTTTTATTATATGAGTGATAGGATTACATATGAGTTTTATATATTAGATAATGGATCCCAAGTCAAGATTTAATACTAAAGATTAATATAGGGGACCTTAGTGAAGGCCCAATAATACAATAACCAATGAGATGTTGTGTGTGTGTTATGGGTGATGATTATATAAGGTATCACCATATTAAATGAATCAACATCATAATCTTGGTACTATTATAGTGAAAATGATAGATCATGTGGTTGAGAATCAGGTTCTGGTGATATGATATGGGATGGAAAGAGGATTACCTATGTTATAATTAGTATTATTCAAATTAGGATATTTTTTAGGTGGATACACGCCCCTGAATATATTACATAAAATATCAAGGATTACTTATAGAGGATATAATAATAGTATTTGATAATAGATGTCCAGGTCTAGCTCCCTTTGATGGAATACTGATTGATGATAGATGGAGGTCTGGGATGAAATTCGTAAGATCTATAGATTCCTAAAAATTAAAAGATGTTAGAGATTACCTCACTAGGATCATGTATATATTCCATATAATGATAGGAGATATTCATAGTTATTAATTGGATATTTTAGGATCACTGGTGGTATAATATGAGATTCCAAGGAAACCTAAGATCTTACAAAATTCATAATCATGATGTTATTATATGATATTCCAATTGATACCTAGTAATTTATAATGAGTGTAATGATATTATACCAGGTTTCGAGTTATACCTAGGATATTTCTATTGATACTAGAAATATTTCCAGATTCCTAAGGAAACTAGGGTCCTATGAAAATAAAAGATAATAAGGGATTTTTACGATACATCATATGATCTAATTTAACTCACTTACTATTTTTGATGACTAGTACACTACCTAAGATCCTATTTTTTCACAAGTAGTGGGAAGTGTGTGATATTCATTGGTGTGAATATATCCTCATATGTGATATATTACACCTCTTGGAACATTAGATCTTTTTTAAGTAGGTATAGTCGATCTCTAGTGTCACATTATAACTTGTGGTCTGATACTAGTTATTTATTTATGCTTTTTTATTGTATTATTTATTCTTAGAGTCATATAATAATCATTTTCAAAGTATATATTGGTTATATATATGACCAAATTTGTGTTTTTATACTGATTTATACACAAACCCTACATGGGAATTCATGGAACTTGGGAACTCGAGCGGCCTTCATTCTTCATAGGTTTATGTATTGTAGGAGGATCAAGATTCGATATTGCAACTAGATGGATTGTATGGAGTTATAGGATACATGTTGTATCTCTACAGAATATTATTATATCCTTTATACATTTTATTATTATTTTATTTTCATATTTATAATCATTATACATGATCATCTAATTTGTATTGGCATTATCGCCAGTCTATGTGACTGTATTCTTCAACATTTCATTCAATATATAATATTTGTTTATTTATTATACCCACATTTATCAATTATCATGTAATATGTTTCATTAATTATTTTTCTCTAATAGCAGAAAGGTTAGGGAAGAGCCCTTTATATTAAGGAAAGGAAAAGACAAAGAGAGATGGACAGGGTCATACAAGCAGTCATGCCCTCGTGCCAATCATAACTAGAGGAAACTCAAATGTCAAAGTCACATTCATAATCGCCATACCAATCCGAATCATAATATTTATACTCTTATATTATATTATATCCTACCCACAATATTGTCCTAGACCGTTGATATAATTCGGTAGCCCTACACATAATGGGATACATACATGAGTTCATATTTTTGATTTATCCAATCTAGACACTACTATGTGGGTGAAGAACGAGATAGGGTGTTATAATGTTTTATGTGATATTATGTGACTAATATCATAAGGTATATCATGTGTTTTTATTTTCACTTATTATTAGGTGGGATGGTAGACTGTAAATAGGAATGTGCCAACACTTGTGATGGATATATGGCTGGTGTGTCACAAACTCCTTTTTTATTAGGAATTTTTTTATTATAGTAAAATGGGATTGTTATTGTTGTTTTCCACCCTTCCGATCAGTGTATTTCACTTATCATGATTCTCATGATGTTTAGATTTAGGATTTGTGTTTTATTTGGATCTTTTTTCTTTAGAAAGTGGCATGTGTACATGTTTATGTCTTGGAATATAAGATTCAAATATCATTTTTAGTTTTTGTTAAGATTGATTTCACTGAAAATATAGGGTTCACTTTCATAATATTTCTAAAATAACTTATATTTAAGTATTTCCATATAAATTTTCAGTGGAATTCTACTCAATTGAACAATAGTTTAGTCTTCTTACCATAGGTCATATTGATTCCACGGAAGGATGATCCATCATGATTATGGTATTGTAGTCCATATAGTATGGGATGCATAGGGATCCATAGTAGTTTTTATAGGAAGTTGAATCCATCATGATAATTCTTTATGGTGGATTATTATACTCGTTTAGTTATTTAATGTGTTAAGAAAAACCGATATGGTGTTTTCCCATATAGATTCATGGTTTCACGCAATATAGAAAAACCATATGAAAATAATATATTTCTCATTTATTTTATTAGATAAATGTTCTTATATATATATATATATTGAAATTATAGATCTTACTCCTCAATAGGTGTTTCCCATATATAGATCCCTGATGAGGATTGTCCTGATATCCTAATTATCAAGGGTGAATCCTCATATGAAGATAATAAGTGAGAATTAGTTCCCAAGTAGAATATTGATGAGGCATGTGTTGCCTGAGTTTTGTATATGTGTGTATGTAATACCCTAGATTGTCTTCCTTGTCTGATGGGTTATCCAGTGACATTTGTGATAGTAGGACACATATATTTTCTATGGGATATGATTTTTGTTAGATATAAACTATGGGTTAGAGGGTGGATCCTAGTTAATTGTGATGTAACTCTTGATATTGTCATGTTTTGTGATATATAATCTAGTATAATGTGTGAGGGGTTAACCAGTGATTCTCAATTCTTATATATGGGTACCATTTTAAGATGAATGGGGTTATTACATTGATGCATGGGGTGTGATACTGAGTATATTATGGACATTGATATTCCTTATGAATTAATTTTGTATATTATTTTGAGTGAATTTTGTACCAATGATGGATTTTGAGGGATGCACCAATCCTCCAATGGCCCGAAGGCCTTAGATTTTTATTATATAATAAAACCCCTTTTAAGGGAAGAAGGGGAACCCAAACAGACTTCAAGGACTTAAAACGTTACACAACCCTAAGATAAAGAAAATAAAACTCAGACTGACAACTTGGATCTGCCTCTCCCCATCATTAAAAACATGAAAAAGCACTCCACCATTGCATGACTGTACGGAAAACAAGTGTCATGTGTCAAAGCACAGGCCCGATCCGATGGCTGGCACCATACCCTCTCAAACATCCAATTCCGTGAAGATTGCATAGGTGAACTGCCTGCTCTGAATCCTCCTTTGAGGCTTGTTCCTTGAGGTCGATTCTGGCTGAATCTTCATAACCTGAGTCTCAAAAACAAACCAAAAATAAATCTGAAAAGATCCAAGCATGCGCAAGTCCATCCATTTTTGTCCACGATCCATGGTCAACCTCCTCAGAAACCATAAAACCCAACGTAGAACATCTCTGAGAGCCAGCAAAGAAGGAGCCACCACAAGACGCCAACAAATGCCAGCCCTCACATCC
Source organism: Viscum album (assembly GCA_963277665.1). Lineage (NCBI taxonomy): Eukaryota > Viridiplantae > Streptophyta > Magnoliopsida > Santalales > Viscaceae > Viscum > Viscum album. The sequence goes on along the minus strand of OY728146.1, from coordinate 1,529,252,477 downwards.
CAAAGCACCATGGAGAGCACCACTAGGATCCACATTAGATAGAGTGGTGGAGTCTTGGAGAAAAGTAATAGGAACGTGCATCCACTTCCCTCGATGGATCTCGTCTCCACAGCCCCCACCATAAATCGTTCCACCAACTCGCTAAAAAAAACCAACACACTACACAAACAAAACAGCAAGCCACCATTCAACCCAATTGCTCAATCATCACGGATGCAGAGATCCAGAACACCACTGATCAACCCAAATCAAATCCCCGTTCATGCATGAAACCTTCACCGGTCGTCGGAATCGCCGGAACCCCACCTCCAACCAATCCCTAGCCTGTCGCGGATGCCAGAGGCACCGCCGATTCTAGTAGGAGTAGAGAACCTCCAACGATGGTGACACCGCAAAAACCCTTATGAAATTTCTAACAACAAACCAACAAACCACACCCCTTACCGTGAAGACCACCAGAGCCGGTCCTGCGAGGGAAGAAGAAGGACACCCGAAGAAGACCCGCCACAAGCTGAACCGCAAATCCCATCGCCACCTTCAAAACCACACATGACTACCAGATCTGCCTACCTCACCCCCATCCGACTCATATGCAAAGCAGCACCTTCACTACAGTAGCTAAAAGCTCTAAATTGGACCCTCACCACACCGCCATGAAATCCCTATCCAGATCTATGTGTAGGGCGTGGAAAAGGCAAGCAACGGTGAGATTTTCCGAGAAGATCGAGCCCTCGAAGATGCGCAGCGCCTCCACAGGAAGAGACACCACACCACGAGTGAACCGAGGTGAATAATCGAGGGGAAGAAACTAGCTGAACTTTCCCGAGGATTTGAAAGTGGCGGCGGGGGGAAACCCTAATCACAAAGCCCCTTACGGGTGCATCCCCGCACCAGTCAATTTCATGAACTCTTTTATCATGGGTACACTAATGAGAGAATGGTAATATAATGGGTAAATGAATTTATATTTTAAACATATCCCAGATAGTGGGTGATTATGTAGTATTCCTTGGAATCATTGATATTCCATTATTTTAAAGAGGAGTGATGTGGGTGGTTTTGGATTGATGAGGTTGACATATAGTGATCTTGGTCAGTGATTTAAAAGAGTGATCCTACGTTTGATGACATGCCGCTCATGATTGGGTGAGTCAGATTCTATAATAAAATACTATGTGATTGTACACATATTGGGTTTGGATGATATCAAGGTAATATGCACTAATTATTCATGATTCTAATTGAATTATGAACTAATGGGTGGTCATATCTAGATCAAGGATAGATGTTTTTTTTTGAATTTCTTATGGATTTAGTTTATAATATGATTTTATTGACATGTGAAATTTCTCTCTATATATAGAGGTTACATCATAGATGGATTGGGGCTATATGGTTTTTTTGACTAGAGTTTGTTCCTAGACATTGATTATTATGAAACTATATTGTTGGAACGTGTTGAGGTTTCCTTTGAGGTGAAATATAAATAATTTCATATGGTGGGGAGTTCATAATTTTCTATTTGATGGTGTTACCCTTTATATATTTTTAATTTTGATGAATAATAAGAATAAAGTTCAAGGTTAGTTGGGAGAGGTTAGAGATCAATGTTTCACATTAATTATCAGGTATGAGTGGGATGGTTTAATCCAGTCATCATGTTCACTTATGGAAATTATGTGGTTCATGGATATTTGACCCTTATTTTTGAATTTTCATTGGTGATATGTGATCATTCATGGGATTGTAGAGATGGATATTAGATGTCACAATGTAGGAGAATTTGATTTGATCTTAAATCCCAAGTGAATGTCATGTCTAATATTCAAGTGGGTTGTTGGATGGAGTTATTGAATTAGAATATAATTATGGTTAGTGATGTTTTGATATGTGAGTGATTTGTTTGGGATGTGTGTTAGTTCTCCTAGTGACATCTTGATGGGAGATTCTAGTTATCAGTGATCCATCAATTTAATTAAATCACGTTTCGAGTTCGAGCAGTGGTGGGGGTGGTTGAATGATATCATAATACCTATGGGGAGTAGAGGTGTTATGATCATATGAATTTATAGTATATAGGTGGGTGTGATTGATAATTGTTTGGAATATTTTGGTAGTGGATGATGGTATGGTGTTTTCATCTAAATTGGGGTAATGATGTGGAAGATACACTAAGTGAGTCGTTGATCCCTTTAGAATGTGGTTGTGGTAAGTGAGTCCAATAATGGGGAGCCCTTAGGCTTAGAATCATCCCTTATGGGATGAAATCCATTATGGGTAGAATTATTGGATTTATAATTGATTGGTTATCAATATAATGATGAATATTTATAAAAATTCTTGATAAAGAACAATCGTGGTGATTTGGTATGTGTGAAAAATAGATGAATCAAATTTTGGTGAATTGTTTTCCTCATGTTTGAAGTTGTGTGGTCAAAGATCATTTGATATTCCTATATAAAACAAAGTAATCATTGTATGAATTGATGACCAGTAGGGTTATTGTTGTGTGGAAGTATATACACTATTTTTTCTTAGGAATGAGAGGTGTTATGCTTGCGATATTGTAAAGACCTATATTTTATTGGGTTGTGAACTTCAATGGTATTTTTAATGTTTCATGAATTTTGAGCGCTAATGAATAGATAAATGTTTTTTCCCTAGAATAAAATAATAGAAATTTTTTCTATATATTTTAATTGATCATGAAATTGGGTTATTACACTTTTTATTGAATTTTATGAGATTCTATGAATGTTTAAATTTTCAAAATATATTTTCATTAATTAAGTAAACATTAATTATTTTGTTCATGAAAATAGTATTAAAATTTTAATAAAGATGAAAAAATAAATTTAGACTTTAAAATTAAGATTTGAATGTGGGTTTTAACCTAAGAAGTGTATAAAAATTGACTTATATGTAGGAATGAGGTTCGAATATTAAAAAAAGTATTAAAAGTAAATTTAATTGATTAAGTTAAATTAACTTTTATTTTTTATTTAAACCTCATGTTTATTATCCCACTTTCTCATATGAGGTAAAATAGGAAACCCCAATAATTTGAGCGTAGTTTTAGTGGTAAGGAGGGATAGGGGATAGGTTCATCATCGACGAGATCGGTCGTAGCTAGGATGAAATGAAATGATACATGAAAGTCAGCTCAAGATTAATGATTTGGCATCGATGGGTAGGTAACTAATTTAATATTTTTTAATTTCTAATTTAATTAAATGATTTAAATTGTTTTTATCGAGGATAAATATTATCATTAGTGTTTCTATGGGAAATGTGTTGTTTAATTTTTTTTTCCAAATTTTTTTAATTTTTTTTTGTGAACTCTACAAGTGTTTTCTTAGTATGATTTTATTGTAAAAGGAAAAAAATGTGTATACAGAATAAGGGTTAATTTATAGTTAACCATATGTAGAGAGGGAAGGGAAATGGTAAGGGGAATTCTACCCTTAAATAGGTGTCCTAGATAAGGTCAAAAACATTGTTACCCATATAAATGGGCATATTTATGTGTAACATTGTTCTCAACCTTGTGCAGGTCCTATGAAAGGGTACCTGGCTTTATGCATACATTTGTACCCCCTACATAAGGGTATTTATTTTTTATAAATAATATAAAATAATGGTTTCTACCCCTTTTTATTATTGGGATAATTTATTCTATAAAAAGTTCTTTTGGGGGGAATAATAAAATAATTATTCAACCAAAATCAATTTTTTAATTAATTGTAATATAAATTAAGAAATTATTATATAAATAATTAATGTCTTATAAATGAAATTGTCTTCATTTACTGATGGGAGATATTTTTTGGTCTTTAATGCTCTCTAAAAAGGGGTGGTAGGGCTACACTTATAAATGGAATAACTCTTTTGGCGGGGGATGTAATGACCTAACATTATAAAAAACATAAAATTGATAATATGGCTGATAACATTTGTTATGCAATACAAAAAATGTAAATATACCACAAAATATAAGTAAAACATCACTAATAAAGATAAAATAAACAATCATTCGGTAAATCACTATTATTTATTATATTTTGATGATAAATAATTAATATTACCACACATTGAAAATGTGTAATTTTAAGTAAAAATCATTATCATTAAATTATTTATTTCTATTATAAGCTAAATTTACAATTTATAGAAATTAAATTTTATAAAATAAAATATATTTTTAAATTTCTCTCAAATTTTTCCCTTAATATGAATTTTTTTTCATTTTTAAAAAAGTGTGATTTTTTAGTCAAAAATAAGGTTTTTAAAAAAATATACTTTTTACGATTTTATCATCATATAAGAGTATAATATATGAATGAAAAACATTATAAATAATAAAATATTTATTTCAAGAACAACATTTCTCATTTTACAATAATCTTTGAACTAAAAATTACCATGACCATAATTTTTGGAACTAATTAAAATATTACTTTAATGAAAAAACTATTTTCATTCAATTATCCTAATTAACTATTTTGATTATAAAATTAAGTTTCATATTTTATTGTAAAAAACCACCCATATATTTTTAAAAATAAATAAATTTATTTCATAATAATATATATCTATGATAATCATTTTATGCATTGAAAATTTTAAACATCGTAATTAGCATTTCCTAAAAACCATTTTACTTCTTATGTGCATTTATTTTAAAATTAAAATTAAAATATTCAGATAATTTTAATTTCTAAAAATATTTTAAAATTTAAATCACAATGTTCAACTTAAGTAAATATTTGAATCTTGTATTTTTTTCATTAATATTAGTAATTATTGTCATAAATTAATTTCCATGATAATTGTCAAATTAAAAATCATAAAAAATATACGGTTTCTCTAAAGAGAATTGATAAAGATTATTTCGAATGGAACACACTCCACCTACACATTTCCCCAAATTATATCTATTAAATTTTGAATAATAACATTAAATTTTTGAAAATTAAATGATTTCTTTTGAACCTACCCTTCCCTTGACTTATAAAATTATAAAACATCTATAAAATCATGACTTGCATATACCTAAATTTTTTAACTCATATACATGGATCCTCATAGAACCCTATCCCATGTAATTAATCATATATTCACTGTTATTTTTCTTCAATCCTTCATTCTTTTCGAATTTTCCAAGAGGAAATACAAGCTTCCAACGTGAGTATTAATTTCTATTAGGGTTTTATCTTACTATACTCCTTAAATCATAAATAACATTATCCATATAATTAAATATGCATAATTATACCAAATTAACACTATTATATTACTTTTAAAACTATTAATAAACCCTGATATCCACTAAAAAATCAAAATAAAATCAATCATGTGTACATGTAGACTTCCTCCTCCATGAATCGATGTGGATGATTATTCATCACTACCTATCAGATAAGGTATAATGGATGGATTTTCTGAAAAAATATTTTCTATATGTAAAAAATAAAATTGTAAAAAGATCATTTTTTCATATACCATCATTCTATTCAATTATTGAGAATTGATATTGTTAATCATGCATACAGCGGGCATCCACCTCTACGAATAATGAATTTCATTTTTTATCATCACCCATCATTGATGGATTATAGAGTGGAACTAATGGTTATATATGATGTTTATTACAAGTGAAATATTTTTTATATACCACATTATCATTATCTACATATTTTCTCATACTCATTATACAATTAAAATACATTTCTATTTGGATCAATTTATCCACCAATGTAGATGATGTTCTGAAAATTTTGTCATAGATGAGTATGAGATTACATATAATGCTAAAATCATCTAATAATTTTATATTAAATATTTTTTTAATTATTCTAAAATTATTTTTTTTAATTTTTAAGTATTTATTAAAATATTACTATTCTATGGTTAATCATGAAGAAATCAGTACTTTGGGATTTCCATTTTCACATGTTGTACGCATGTATTTCACCTAATGAGAATTGAAATTATGTAATAATAGAAAAAATAAATATTTTATCTTTATTTATCTTTAAATAATGAACTTGGAACTATTTAGTAAAAATTTACAATGTATTAGTGATGTTTTTTTCAAATAAACTAATAAAAGTTCAAATACCTGACAAACAAATTATAATAAGTTAATATATTTATAAAATATTTTTATAAATTGACAATAAAACAAGGTTTTATATTTTTTTATAATATTATGATATATGAGATTAATATATTTATGATCATTATAGAATATTTTAGATCATGATTAAATAAAAAAGAATAATATGTAGGGGTTTCATACCAACATTTCATACGTTAGGAAAAAGATTCTTCTATGAACCTACATTCATTTAAATTGTGTGTAAACAATTAATTGGATATATAATATCATTTATTATGTTTATAAATTATTTTATAACATTAAATTAAATCTCTTTCCTTCAAGGGGTTTTTATTAAAATATTTTTAATCGATAATTTTTTGTGCTATCTCAATATTCCTCTAATAAGTTATGAAATTTATTATTGAACTATATTGTTATATGATTTAATTATTCTAAAAAAAATTAATATATATTAAATTTTCACATTATTTTTAAGTTTTTTGAAATTATTCATAATGTAATCCTTATCAAATGACACTTACATTAAATATTATACATCCTATAATGGATTATCATATGAAATTATGCATTTTGAGAGATTTTTTTTATTATGAACCTAATTTCATTTAACTAGTGCATATTATAACTATTTTTTTAGGACTTGAATTAAAATTAATTAATGATAATTATTATTCAATTGTAAAATATCCCTTTATAAGTACTTTGTAGGTAAATATTCCTAAACTTTTAATGGAATTTCAGGATTCTAATATTTTCTTTGGCCAATAATCACTCCAAATTTACAATTATATTTCAATAATGATATATTATCACCTATTATGATGTTAAATTTTATTTAGACCTTAATTTTAATATAAATAACATCTCACCCTCAAATCCTTATTTTTTAATGATTCTATTATGTCATGAAAATTCAATTTCATTAAGAATAATCCCAATTTTTTTAATGTATTTTTTTAAAAATATTTGTGTTTTGAAATCATGAAAATATTCTCATTTCACTAGTAGAAACACTAATTATTTTTATCTCCAATGATACTTTTATTACAATCAAATAATTTAAAATAATGTATTTAGTTTTTTTACTATGTTGATGCTCGACCATGTTTTAAAAATGTTCAAAAAAAATTCCATCCTTTCAAAATCAATGGTTTTATCATCCAATCCACTTTACATAAATTTTAAATTATTGATTATTAATTATGTTTTTTAATTTATAATTTTTTTATTGTTTTAGAATATCAATTTTAAAAAAAAATTAAAAGTTTCCATGACTTATTCATTTATGTAAAAGATAAAAATCATTTTAAAAAACCCGTTTATGATTTCCCCATGATTTTACCTTTAATAACAAAAGGATTTATTTGATTATATGTTATTTTTGTTTCTAAACATTTTAAATGATCTTATAAAATATTGTATTGGGGTTATTTAATTTTGGGTATTATCTATTTAAATTATTTATGTCAATTTCAGCAATGTCATCATGAAGTTTTGTGAAACCTACTTTGAACATTCATGTGTTACTTATTAAGTGATGAATGGAGAAAATTTTCATTCATAAGAGTTTTCATATTATATTGATTTATTTTTGTCTTATAGAACATAAATGTATTGATGATTATGGGTGGAGTCCTAGATCAACCAATAATGCATTGGTTTAAGGTTAATATCGCATGATTGATCAAATTATTCATGAATGAGGTGTGGGAATCATTATTTAAATGTTTGTTATATGAATTATATGAGGGAATAATTTTAAACAAGTTTCATAGGTGAATTAAATTGAAGAATATTTTTTATAAGTTTAGTATGTAAGTCGGATATGATATTATTTTCAAAGTTGTTTTGTAAAGATGATATAGGAAGTATTGATCACAATATTATCAATGCTTAGTCGTGTTTCATAATTCATTTATATAATATGATTGAATTTTATTCCATATTTCTCTTTGATTGAGATTATTCTTCTTAAATCTTGTAAATTGTATCATGATTCTGAACATATCTTCCATGATTTATGTTTGTTCAGTTGAGATTACATGGTTATCCATCATAACTTATGGACAAATGTTATCTTCCAATTATTTTTTTAAATATTATTTTTCTTCCATGGTAATGTTTTTCTAATTATTTTGATATAATACTTGATGTAATTTTGATTAGTTTTCCCCATAATTAGTGTTTGAGATCATCTATTTATTATTTTATCAATTCTCCATGTTATGAATATATTTATATATTGTTGGGTGAATATTATGGATTCTAGTTTTGTTTTATTATAGAATATTTTACACATTTTTTTATGATGTATCGATTTCATAAAGACACTAGACATTCGATCCTTGTGTTATGTGCCTAATTGTGAGATTTATTATCAAAATAAAAAAATAATTTTATAATTTGATTTATTTTTATCATAGGTCATGATATTTTTTAACAATTGAGTTTTAAAATATGATTTAGGATTAATAATGTTTTTTTGGGTGATATGATAAGATAACATTATTGAAAATAAAATATATATATCTAAGGAATTTTTATAGGTACAGAAAATAATTTATTAATTTTTAGTAAAGTTTACATTATTACATTCACCTTGAAATAAAATCTTTATCCAGATATTATAGGTTGATGTTGGCTTTAGACTAGATAATCCTAGGGGTAATAACCAAAAAAAGGGTGTGTGGTGTTTTAGGTCAATCATCTCTTAGTATATGAAAAATTATCCTAACTTCTCACATGGTGTGATACTCTCTAAGGATATTTATTATTTAAAAAAACTATATTAAATTCATTTATGAAGGATTTATTTTGTTAAGGAATTATGATATAAAATATGAGTGAACAAAACATAAATAAACCTATATTAAACCAATAGTTGTTTTATTAATATAAACATTAATTATATGGTTCAATATAATAACACTTTTCATATTGGAGTTTCTCATAGTCCCCATGTGATGGAAATATTGATCATACATGATTAACTATTTTTGTTTTTTAATGGATGGGGTGATGAGAAACCATGTTAATAAAGAATTTGATGTGAAATGTAATTATATTATTGAGCACCATGTGGGATATAAACTGGTGTTTAATAACTTATGGTAAACTCTCAAAACTATCATGATTTAGGATTAATAACTTGAGACATTAAAAACATTTGATCATATAAAATAAGAAGATGGAGAAGTTTTATAGAATACCAGGTGATGAAAATGATGATGGAATAAATATTAAACTTCTTACATGTAAAAATCATGTTAAGAACATTTCAAGGGAATATATTAGAGGAATATAAAACTTTTTCATGTGCAAGAGTATTTGACACCATACATATCATATATGAGTTTTTTATGATGATGAAAATCAATTAAATAGAGTTGAAGAATGTCATTGGACTCAGATTTCATGAGTTTGGGCATTTTGAAAAATGATTCCATAATAAAATAGCTAATGATGATAATAAACATCAATAACCTAAAAAATTTATAATTAAAGGATAATCCTATGTTATCCATACCACTACATTTTAGTCAAGAAAAATGAGTGTAAAGGGTACAATCACAACCTACTCTCGATTTTTTGATATCCAATTGGAATATACTTCTAGCCACACTATTAGGCCCATGATATTTTATAAGGGAATCATGTAAACTACCCAGTAATATTATATTATTTGTTATTATTATTGTATACATGATTTATGTTTGTGGAATATGCTTCATAAATGTCTTACTAAGCCTCCTCTAGATGAATTTATTGTGATTTTATAATCGTATTGGATGTCAATACAAAAAATACAATGTAATATAAAAATAGAGGAATCACATTACATATTTGAAACCAACATATGATAATTTATTATTTTAATGATAATAATTATTACCCATAGTAAACAACATCCACTGTAGTAGTTTTGATACATAAATAAAAGGGATTTATTTCTCAAATTATTACGGAAAACCGAATATTAGGATTGAACTATTCAGATAGAAGAATATATTTTTCATATATTAATTGATAACACTATAAATATTATATAATGAGTCAATTATATCTTCTATATAACCAAATATAGTTTTAAAGGTAATTTATTATGAAAATATTGAGGTTTCAATTTATTTGGGGGATAATGTAATGACACAAAATTCTTGACCTCATAAAAATGATGTTATATTCAACCACATATGTTACATTATACAACCAATGTAAATGAACCATAACACATTATAATAAAAATATTAATAATCAAATAATAAATAATACTATGGTAATTTATTAAAATTTATTACATATAGAATATTAATAATTAATATGATTTAATAGAGAAAAATGGTTTATTTCTTATAGGAGATATTTTATCTATATTATGTTTTCTATTTTAAAATATAAATGAATTTTTTTTGAAATTAAATTTGATAAAATAGTATTTAATTTTTAATTTCTCACATAAAAACATACTTATAAAGAATTGTTTCTATTTTTCTAAAAAGGTTGATATTTTGTTTAAAAATATTTTTTTTAATTTTACTTTTTAATCTTATCATTATGTATGCGTATACTATAATAAAAAACATTTTAATTAATAAAAAATATATTTATATAATAAAATTACTTATTTTAAATCTTTTTTATACTTATATATCATATGTCCTACATTTTTAGAACTAATTAAAATAATACATTTAAAATATTTATCTTCCTTTTCTCCTAATATAATATTTATATTGTGATATTTTTTCTCGGATTTATTTTAATTCCACCTACCATTTAATTTTTTCATAAAAATTTAATTTATATAAAAAATAGTATCTAATATAATATTATCTGGTAAATTAATTTTTAAACATAATAAATCAATTTTGATAAAAAAATGTTGATTGTGATATTATTTTAGAAGTAAAATTTCATAACAATAAAAATTTTATTGAGTAAAATTATTTATAAATTATAAATCATAATGTTAAATTTAGGGAAATGTTTCAATCCTAAATTATTTCATTAATATTGATAATTATCTTTAAAAATAAATTGACTTGGTAAATATTAAAAATATGAAAGAAAAATCCTTAAATAATCAAGGTTGTCTCAAAAATGATTAAATTGGTAGAATCTAGACTAACACACAAATCACCACTAATTTTATCCACCTTAAACCCATTAAACATTTAATAGTAGAATTAAATTATTAAAAAAGTAATGGTTTCTTCCAAACCTAAAATTTTAATCACTTATAAAAATGAAACAGTTCAACCACAACATGAATTAACTATAAATTTAATTTTTTTAGGAAAATATAACAAGAATATCCTTCTAGAACTATATCTCATGTGAATAATAATCTCATCACCTTATTTTTTCTTTAGTCTTTCATTTACAAGGAGTGTACAATTAGATAATTCAAGCATCCCACCAAAGTTACCTTCTCTTAAACAATTATTTTACATTACTCCTTCCTATAACATATCATACCATTATTATAAAATTAAATAAATTTATTTATAATAATTTAATTTCATTATATTTATCTAAAAATAATTATTTAAATCATATATCCACAGAGAAAAAATAACACCAATTATGTGTATGTGCAGACGAACCCCTCCATGATGTGATATGGATTATTTTTATCATGGCCTCTCATGACTGATATAAAGGATGGATTTTATGATTTAATATATTATATATATCACAGTTAATATTCTAAAATGGTAATTTCTTATAAACCACCAGTTCTTCAATTCATTAAGAAATGATAACATCAATTATGTGTACAATAGACTACCGCCTCAATGAATGATGAATAGATTTTTTTATCCCACCTATCATTTATGATTCATAGATTTTAGTTAATGAAATTATATGTTTTTATGGATTTTTTTCATTATTATATATACCATTATCATTATTTAAATACTTCCCCTTACTTATTAAATAATATTAACATGTTACCAACTGGGTTATCTTAACTGCTAATGTAAATGATCTTATAACAATTATATCATAAATGATTATGGGATTTAATATTATTTTATAATAAATTTAATAATGATATATTTAATATATTTTAATTACTATATAATGTTTTTGTTAAAACATTTAATCAACATTTGTATATCATCTTCCAATCATTAAAGATTTTGAAAATTAGTTCATTGTGATTTCTATTTTTAGAAGTCATTTTCTAATGCTTCAACTAATGAAAATGGTAATTTTTTACCCATTAAAAAACAAAATTTTTTAATTCCTGAATCTCATGGGAATGGTTAATGTGTAATCACTTAGTGTGAATCAATCTTGTTATTGTGAAGTTTGTTTGAAATCTATAAAAAAAAATTAACACCTGAAAAATGAAATAAAATATAATCACATAAAATATTTTTGATATATTTTTTAAAAATTATTATAAAAAGGGTAGAATTTTTTATTCATGATAAAACATATATTATTTAGATATTTTTAATCAATATACAAGAGGATATATCATGGTCATGTATGTGGGAATACAAGGTAAGCGTTTCATCTCAAAATTTCTTTCTTTTAAACACATTTTCTATTATGAACCAAATTTATTTTAAATGTTTTTTATAATACCAATTAGGAATAACATATCTCTATTTTTCATTATTCATATTATTTAAGAATTATATTCATTTTATTTATCTTTCATGGTGTTTTTTTATAATATTTAATTAGCTGTAAGGGTTTGTTCTATGTTAATTTTCCAATTAAGTTATAATCATTCTAATTAAAATCTGTTATAAAATGTGTGATTAAAAATAATTAATGATTTTTCTATATTTTATTTCAACATAAATTTTTTTGGTTTTTAATTATTCCTTAAGAAATCATTAGTAAATGAATCTGACAACAAATAATTTTCTTATAATAAGGGATTTACATTGTTTTTTGTACCAAATAACATTAAAAAGGGTTTTGTGCTTCCTAATTGAGATTTTATATCTTAAAATACACTTTATTAAAGTTAATATAATTTCAATTTAAAACAATATCTCTTTTAAGAGGTTTTGAAATAAATGATCCTAATATGGTAAGGTGTTTTCAAGATTAAAGTTTTTTTTTAGAATAATCACTTCCCTTTGATTATTATCATACATGGATGATCTATTATTACCTATGATGTTATTATGTTATTTACAACATATATTTTTTTGGGAAATCATAATTCGGACCAACATATTGTTCATTTTTTATTCTATAATTTCAGGAAAATTCATTTTTATTCAGATGTATTCCCATTTATTTTAATGGAATTTTTCACCATATCATTAGTTTTACTTCAATAAATTTTTATCTTTTCCATGGTGTTAACTGATTTTTTTAATGTCTAATTATCCTTTTATTCCCTACTACTCATAATAAAATAATGTATTTGTTTCTATTTTTATGATGTGGTTTTTCAAAAAGGATATTAAAAAGGTCGAAAATATTTTTCCATCAATTGAATATAAATGATTTTATTTTCCTCTCATTATTCATTTTCATAACATTCATACCTTTTTAATGCACTATTAATGATTATTATTTTAAAAGTTCATTTTTAAAAAGTTATTTCAATTTATATTCTTAAAAACATACTTTTCAATTAGATTGTATCTTCTTATTCTATGCAAAATATAAAAGCATTTTAAAAAAACATCTTTTTTATTTCACCAAAATTATCCTCTTTATCTCTACAAGATATATTTCATTAGAAATTATTTTTCATATATCACCATCTAGATGACATTATAAAATAATATATTGGGTTGATTGAATTTTTGGTATCAACTTTTTTTATTTTCGAGGTCAATTTTAGTGACATCATCTTGTTATGTTAGGAAATTCACTTTTCTTTCATATGGGTTCTTTATGATGTGATGAATGAAACCTGTCATGACCTCGACCCCATAAGTCTAAAATCGGTGCCTGAAACATGGTGTGCAATTTCCTTCATAAGAACAGGCTTACAAAAAATTGCACATATTGTCCCAATACAGAGGATCATTTCGGTTTAGGTTCTTGTAAAATTAGACGCTGCTGAAGAACTTCTTCTGTAAACATAATAGGGCTAAGATTCAAATTTATGTCGTCACAAAGAGTACTCAAGGCTTGGTCAAAACTGCTAAAATCCTGTCAAAACATAAATTAAAACATAGGGTGGGCATAAAAATGCCCACTAATGGGGTTTAAAAACATTTGAAGAAAATCCCCCTTTTTAAAACAGCCACCTTAAAAATAATCATAAAACATTTTTTTAAGAGAAAGATATTACATTTCAAGGCACACCATCAATATTTTATGAGGTTACTTGTAGAAATTTTTTCAAAAGACCATTTACATACAAGATAATTGTGTTTTCTACAAAAACATGAATCAGAGTGTGCATGTGTATGTAATAAATGAGATATGCATAATTCATAACTTAGTTAATCTAACTCCAAAATCATAGTTGTGATTATAAGCATTAATATCATGATTCACCAAAACATAAAAAGAAATTCACATGTATTTAACATTAGATACTTTTCCCTTGTATAACTTACTATTTTCATACTTGGTTATGCCCTATGATTTCACTTCCATTTTCATAAAAGAATCTTAGATAAGGATCCACAATCCCCTGGTTGATCATTTACCATTCCATAATGAGGAAATGTATAATTTCGGACTTTTTCGAGGCCTTGCACCAAGACCATATGGGTAGAAACCCAACATAATTGTGGTTAACTACCACACATAGTTGTGAACAAAGATAGCATCATGTCCACATATCATTTCACTTAACTCACGAGACTTCATCACTCTACCCAATGCATTAGAGCGCTGTATAATTCCAGGTGCACCCGTCACATCATTTTAAGTCCAATACATTCCTCATATGTCTTGGCATGGTCTCATCTTCATAGTGTTCATACTACATAGAATACTTAAATTCTTAATCCATAATCATTTGCATACATTCACATACTTTAATTGAATTATGAATTGAGTTCAAAAGAACTATATTTGTTAGTTCTATATTTAATAATGACATGCATTAAATAAAACAGCATACCCTTACACATGTAGTAAGAATTAGTTAACATAAAATGACGGGTTATCACATGAAATAACAACACTTGCATTAAATTCTTAAGAACATGACCTTTTTTCTAAAACCATTTTTACATGCTTTGATATTGGGATACTCATTTAATCCCAGAAAAGGGAAAAGGTTAAATCATAAACTACCAATGATCCAAGAATTTCTTGTGAAAATTGGTAAAATGAAAAGTGTGGATTATTTCTTAGAGAAATTTTCATGTATAAAAGAAATAACTAAAAATGTGTACTCATGAACGAATGTATATTTATACTTGAACATAAAATCTATCATACCATTTCCTTGTGAAATAAAGTGTGAAATACATTTATGTATTTATGTAAATTTCAAAATCATGCTAAAATCTTATATATACATATATATGTATATAATGTATAAACTTGAGAACTTGCATAACCCAAACAGGGCTAAATAGATTCTTACAACCGTTGCATTTCTCTAAATCATGTTTTAAACTAATGAGGATAGGTTTTGTAAAAAATAAGTTATTCCAAACTTATATTATATATATATATACTTTCACACATAACCACATGTACATGAGATGAATTTAAGGATACACAAAAAAAATGTGATAAACAATAACCCTTGCATGTTGTTTCATGTATCGAAAAGAAAATAATTCTTGAAAACAATGGATCACTCATTAAAGTTCATAAACCCAAAATAGTTTGTATGAAGAAACCATATGATATTTAGAAATTTCAAAAATAGGTTAGAACAAGCTGATATAATACATGAAAATCTAAAATGGACAAGGAGGATTTTTATGTTTGAAGCATAACCCCTTGCATGTGTTTATATAATCAAAATATATTTAGAAAAGATCTATGTGAATTATTGTTTAGAAGAAACCGAATACATTTATATATATGTATATATATAGGTCCATATATACATAAGAATATAAGAGCTTTACCAAATAAAATAAAACAAAATTTATCCCTTACCTGACTTCGGGTGTGCACAAAGGTAGGGTAGTGGATGTTTTCCCATTGAGAGGAAGAAAACCATTAATTTCAGTTGAAAAAATACTGAATTTATATAGGTGGTAAACATATATTTCATAAATATAACGTCTCATAAATAAAATATAAACAAAGAATTAAAACTTGACCGAGATAAAACAAACCCAACATGTTGCTTAAAGAGAGAAATCAAAAACAATCGGTGATTAAAATACATGTATATATATATAAATCTTTTGAAAAAAAAATTGAGTGGAGAATATGAGGTTTGTAGTAAAATAAAATAAAAAGAGAAAGGATATAGAAGAGGATAGAAGTCAAGGTCGGTCCACAGAGGTTGGTGGGGATTCTCGAGGAAGAAGAAAAGAAGAAGAAGGAGAAAAGAAATAGTGGGCGGCCCACTGGTTGGCACGAGGTAGAAGAAGATGATGCAGAGAAGAATTCTGAAGATGAGATTAATGGTCTAGAATGCTCAAGATTTGATCAGACGTTAGGATGGTTCCATGGTTTTTAAAAATGAAGTACGGTTGAGATTAGATCTTGAATAATATCGGACAGATGAGGCATGGTATGGGATTTAGAACTGAGTGAACGGTCGTGATTAGATCTAATGTTGATCGAACGGTCCATAAAAAATGTGGTGGTTCTCCATGGTTGCTGAGGGTCGAACGTGAGATCGGGATCGATGGCCCAAATCACTCGTGATGCGATCCAATGGCCCAGATCGCGTTTCTCCTGAAAAAACACGTCCCACGTCAAAATGGTGAGATGTTTGCACCTCCTTTATAAGACTGAGACTCCTATCGACACCTCAGAAAAACACACAGCACACACAAAGGAGCCTTACACACAGGTTCTAGCCCCTGCAGGCCTTGGACAACCTATGCTCTGTTGCGGCCTCGTGCCCGTAGTGGCGTGCTCAAGCACTCCTACTCTCGTGCACCCTTCAGGGAACCTATGCCCAAGCTCGGGCCAGCCTTGTCCTGGGATAAGGGCTAGGCTCATCCACCTAGTGTGAGCTGCCTCCCTAGACCCAGCTATAAAGGGCTGGCCTATTGGGTTAATATTTTTTTAACCCAATTTTCAAAATAACTATCTATGAAATTTACACATATACGAATATCATTACCTTCATAAAATTTGATTTATTCTAAACTTTGGAAGTTTAAAATACACAAATCAAACTATATAACTATTAATTAATAAAAGTATTCAAATTTAAAAACAAAATGCATATTTTTCTTTGAATTAAAGTAGATATATGTACCAAAATTTTATGATTTCAAATGCCATATTTCCAAAAAATAGGCTCAATGATAGGAATTTAAAGCACTCAATCACCTAGGACGTTTCAAGGTGATTTTATACTTAGAAGAATAATTACTTATTAAGTTCAAAAATAAGTGTTTATAATTTTCATATAGAAGATTAATTTATAAAACCTGAATGTCTAAAATATTTGAAACAATAAATAAAAGTTTTTGAAATAAGTTTTGAAATCAAAAAATATAAATAAGAGTTAATGACTTTAACGTATATTTGAAATACTTTGAAATTTTCAACACTCATAAATAATTAAACTAGAATAATAAATGGCTATATTTATAGCCATTTTAAATTCAACAGTCACCTAAATGGAAACGTTCAAATTTTAGGTCTTATAAAAACACGATTAGGGTATTCCAACATCAATCACCGAGACACAGAAGATGGTACTATTCATCTCTCTAATTCTTAGTACAATTGTTGCAGTTCTGGTTATATTGTTCTTAGTTATGGAAGATCCTAAGAAAATCCACTTCTTCCTTGGCATGTTTTTGGTGTTGTGGGTTCTACCAGTGATCGTGATTGGCCTACTTGTAGGAATTTTTGGTTAGTTATGGTCCTTAGGCCTTGTTTCCATGTATCTGTTTCCAATGTTTTGAATGAATAAAAAGTCTTGTGTTTATTTTGTGGTAATTTCTTATATAAAAAGGAAATTAAGCCAAGTGTAATAATTACAACTATTATTACTACAAAAATTAAGTTCGGGGTGTCGCATTATCCCCTCCTTCAAATAATTGTGCCCTCGCAATTCTATTACACTCGTAAGAAACTACCATTAAAACTAGAGAGACTTTATACTCTAGGTTCCCTCCTCGAGGAACACCATTGCTGATAATCCGTTGATGTTTCCATGTGGATCTCCATATTAGTTCCCAATTCCTCGATCTCCTTGGCCCATATACAACATGAGAAGTTAGGGTCAAACCTAATCATAATACATTAATTCTTCTAAAGAGTGGCATGAGAGGTGTGGTGGCTAGAGATTCGGGAGTGATATACCTCTCTATAAATCTCTCAGACCACCTCTCGCTTGAACACTTCAAAGTCCTAAATAATCCTATACATACTGAAACTTAGGACCTAGAACAGATAGTTCGCTCGGGTGTTTCCCTCTAAAGCAGCTTCACGAAACTTCTCCAAGGCTAGGTAGTTCTAAAACAAGGTGAATCAAGGGAAGAGACCTTTATGGTACTTCCATCTCCACATATACTCTATTAATTTTGAAGTTGTTATATGGCGATAAAAATGAAGGTCTCCCTGGTAGTCCCGAAGGACGTTTGGGATAAGGGAAACTTTATAAAGACGTTTTCAAGACAAGAACAGGTTGGAAAAAGGGTATTAGTATTCTGAACATTTATTAGTGAGTATAGATTCTATAAATTTAGTAGGATGTGATAAAAGGTTGATCGTTGAAGTCACGTCTTCCATCTGAAAGAAAAAAAACAAGGTACATGTTTTACTTAGTAAATCATAACCAAATTAAAATAGAGACATTAATTTTGTAAAAGCATAACAAGATACCAACACATAAAACATAACATTATTCATTTAACAAGGTTCGTAAACTCAATGTGTTACATAATCACTGTGACGTCCTTTCATAGGTACTACCGGTGTTAGTGATTTCCTGGGTTCCTAGTCAAACGAATCCCCAAGGCAGTTCCAAACTCTTCGATCTCTTGGGTCCAAATGTAACATGGGCAACTAGGATTGACCACATGTGGGCATCTATAGTTCAAGGTGAGAAATACATGACATGTATGAAGTTTGGAAACATCATCATGAACTAGATGTCGATAATGAAAATGAGTAAGCTCATCCTTAAGAGCTTCAAAGTCCATAACTTGACGATGGAGACCGTAGGTCAAAATTTGACAAATGTATGCCACTCAAAGGTCACCCCCTTGTGCAGCCTCTTGGAAGTCCACTTGAGACGAAGCATTACCATCTAGGGTAAAACACTTAAACAAACCCTCAAAGTATTTTCCTTGTTGTGCATAGAACATAAATTGGTCATGCATCATAAAAATATAGTCGAGGCATGTTCCTCGATGAAGTTGGAGTACACTAAGAGAATTGGATACACGGTAGAGGGTTTTTCATGATAAACGTATATTTTCAAATGTCTCATAGTTTTCCGCACATGAATTTCCACACTATAGTCTCTAATATTTCTATTGGAAGAGACAGAATGTGTGATTCATCAGCCATCTGAAATATTGAGAAGGGTCTTTCTTAGTATGATGCAATTAAGTAATTTATGGTTGCTTTAATTTTATAGAGTTTTCCTAAATCTATCCTCTGATACCAACTGTCACAACCCTGACCCTAGAAGTCTGAAATCGGTTCCTGAAACATGGTGTCCAATTTTCTTCATAAGAACAGGCTTACAAAAAATTTCACATCTTGTCCCAATACAGAGGATCATTTCTGTTTAGGTTATCAGAAAATCAGACACTGCTGAAGCACTTCTTCAGTAAACATAACAGGGCTAAGCTTAAAATTGATGTCATCCCAAAGAGTACACAAGGCTTGGGAAAAACATCTAAAATCCTATAAAAACATAAATTAAAATGTAGGGTGAGCATAAAAATTTCCAATAAGGGGGATTTAAAACATTTGAATAAAATCCCCCTTTTTAAAAAAACCACCTTGAAAATAATCATAAAACATTTTCTTAAGATTAAGATATTACATTTAGAGGCACACCATCAATATTTTCTGAGGTTACTTGCAGACATTTTTTCAAAAGATTATTTTCATACAAGATAATTGTGCTTTCTGCAAAAACATGAATCAGAGTGTGCATGTGTATGTAAGAAATGAGATGTTCATAATTCATAACTTAGTAAATCCAACTCCAAAATCATAGTTGTGATTATAAGCATTCATATCATGATTCATCATAACATAAAAAGAAATTCACATGGATTTAACATTAGATATTTTTCCCTTGTATAACTTTCCATTAGCATAATTGGTTATGCCTTATGATTTCACTTCCATTATCATAAATTACTCTTATCTAAGGATCCAAAATCCCTTGGTTGATCATTTACCATTCCATAATGAGGAAATGTATAATGTCGTACTTTTTCAAGGCCTTTCACTAAGACCTTACGGGTAGAAACCCAACATAATTGTGGTTAAATACCACACATAGTTGTGAACAAAGCTATCATCATGTTCACACATCATTTCACTTAACTCATGAGACTTCATCACTTTACCCAATGCATTGGAGCGCTGTATAATTCTAGGCGCACCCGTCACATCATTTTAAGTCCAATAGATTCCTCATATGTCTTTTCATGGTCTCATCTTTGTAGTGTTCATACTACATATAAAACTTACTTTATTATTCTATAATCATTTTCATATATTCACTTACTTTAATTGAACTATGCATTGAGTGAAAAAGTACTAGATTTGTTAGTTCCATATCTAACAATAACGTGTTGGAACTACAAAATCATACCCTTACACATGTAGTAAGAATTAGTTCACATAAAATTACGGGTTATCACATGAAATAACAACACATGCATTAAATTCTTAATAACGTGGCATTTTTCTAAAACCATGTTTACATGCTTTGAAATTGGGATACTCATTTAATCCAGGAAAAGGGAAGAGTTTAAATCATAAACTACCAATGATCCAAGCATTTCATATGAAAATTGGGTTATTTCTTAGAGAAATGTTCATGCATAAAATAAATAATTAAACATGTGTACTCATGCATGAATGTATATTTATACATGAACATAAAATCTATCATACCATTTTCTTGAGAAATAAAGTTTTAAATACACTTATGTATTTATGTGGATTTGAAAATCATGGTAAATTCTTATATATACTTATATATGTATACAAGGTATAAGCTTGAGATCTTGCATAACCCAAACAAGGCTAAATAGATTCTTGCAACCGTTGCATTCCTCGTAATCATGTTTTAAACTAATGAGGATAGGTTTTGTAAAAACTTAGTTGTTTCCAAACTTATATTATATATATATGTCTATATGTATATACTTTCACACATAACCACATATACATGAGATGTATTTAAGGATACACAAAAAAATGTGATAAACTAGAACCCTTGCATGTTGTTTCATGTATCGAAAAGAAATCAATTCTTGAAAACAAAGGATCACTCATTAAATTTCATAAACCTGAAGTAGTTTGTATAAAGAAACCATATGAGATTTCAAATTTTAAAAATAGGTTAGAACAAGCTTATATTATCCATGAATCTTTAAAATGGACAAGGAGGATTTTTTATGTTTGAAGTATAACCCCATTCATGTGTTTATATACTCAAAATATATTTAGAAAAGTCCCATGTGAATTATGGTTTAGAAGAAACTGAATACATTTATATATATGTATATATATATATATATTTCTATATATACACAAGAATATAAGAGCTTTACCAAATAAAAAAACAAAATTTATCCCTTACCTGAATTTGGGTGTGCACAAAGGTAAAGAAGTGGATGTTTACACGTTGAGAGGAATAAAACCAGTAATTTCGGTTGCAGAAATAACGGGTTTATATAGGCGGTATACTTATATTTCATATATATAATGTCTCATAAATAAAATATAAACAAAGACTTAAAACTTGACTGAGATAAAACAAAACCAACATGTAGCTTAAAGAGAGAACTCAAAAACAATCGGTGATTAAAATACATTTATATATATATAAATCTTTTGGAAAAATATTTGAGTGGAGAATATCGGGTTTGTATTAAAATAAAATAAAAATAGAAAGGAGATAGAATAGGATAGAATTCAAGGCTGATCCATAGAGGCTGGTGGGGATTCTTGAGGAAGAAGAAAAGAAGAAGAATGAGAAAAGAAACTTTAGGTGGCCCACTGGTTTGCACGAGGTAGAAGTAGACGATGCAGAGAAGAAGTCTGGAGATGAAATGAATGGTCTAGATTTCTTGAGATTTGATCGGATGGCTAGGATGAGTCTGTGGTTTTTAAAAACAAAGGACGATTGAGATTATATCTTGAATAAGATCAGACAGATGAGGCAAGGTTCAGGATTTAAAATAGAGTGAACAGCCGTGATTAGATCTAATGTTAATTGAATGGTCCATAAAAAACAAAGTGGTGCTTCGCGGTTGCTGAGGGTCGAATGCAAGATCGGGATCGACGGACCAGATCGCATGCGATGCGATCCAATGGCCCAGATTGTGTTTCGCCTGAAAAAACATGCCCCACATTGAAACGGCAAGATGTTTTCACCTCCTTTATAAGCCTGAGCCTCTTATCGACAGCTCAGAAAAACACACATCACACACTATGTATCCTTACACACGGGCTCCCGCCCCCCACAAACTTTGGCCTACCTATGCTCTGTCGCAGCCTCGCACCCGTAGTGGCACGCTCAAGAACTCCTGCTCCCGTGCACCCTTCAAGGAACCTATTCCCAAGCTCGGGCCGGCCTTGGATTAGGCTAATGGCTAGGCTCATCTACCTAGTGTGAGATGCCTCCCTTGGCCCAGCTATAAATGGTTGGCCTATTGGGTTAATATTTTTTTATTAACCCAATTTTCAAAATAACTATCTAAGAAAATTACACATATACATAATATCTTTACCTTCATACAAATTTTTTTTATTCTTAACTTTGGAAGTTTAAAATACACAAATAAAACTATATAACCTTTAATTTATAAAATTATTCAAATTCAAAAACAAAATGCATATTTTTATTTGAATTAAAGTATACATATTTACCAAAACGTTACGATTTAAAATGTCATGTTTTCGAAAGATAATCTCAATAATAGGACTTTAAATCACTCAATCACCTAGAACGTTTCAAGGTGATTTTATACATATAAAAATCATTACTTATTATGTTCAAAAAGAAATATTTATAATTTTCATACAGGAGATTAATTTATAAAACCAAAATGTCTAAAATATTTGAAACATTAATGAAAAGTTCTTGAAATAAGTTTTGAAATCATAAAATATAAATAAAAGTTGATGACTTTAACGTATATTTTAAATACTTCAAAATTTTCAAAACTCATAAATAATTAAACTAGAATACCCAATGTCTATATTTATAGTCGTTGTAAATTCAATAGTCACCTAAATGGAAACAATCAAATTTTAGGTCTTATAAAAACGTGATTAGGGTATTCCAACTTCAAACACCGAGACATAGAAGATGGTGCTCTTCATCCCTCTAACGCTTAGTACGATTGTTGTTGTTCTGGTTATATTGTTCTTAGTTTTGGAAGATCTGAAGTAAATCCACTACTTCCTTGGCATGTTTGTGGTGTTGTGGTGTCTACTGGTGATCGTGATTGGCCTACTTGTAGGAATTTTTGGTCAGTTATGGTCCTTAGGACTTGTTTCCATGTATCTGTTTCCAATGTTTTGAATGAATAAAAAGTCTTATTTTTATTTCTCAAGAATTGATTATATAGAAATAAAATTAATCCAAGTGTAATAATTAAAAATATTATTACTACAGAAATTATGTTCGGGGTGTCACAAAACCCATATTAATTACCATTTGTTTTTATAATATTTAAATTGATTGGTGTCTTACAGAATAAATATGTATTAACTTTGGTGTATGGGGTTCTATATCTCCCTCCAATTCATTGGTTAAGGATTCATATCACATGGGACAATAGAACCATGCATTGATGAGATAGAAGATTATTTGTTCACACTTTCTTTACATGAATGAAATACATGATGGGTTGTCAATAGTTTTTTTTTGTGAATGAGATCTGGGAAGCCTAATTCACATGTTTCTTTGTGATAATGGGATGCAATAATCATTAGTCACAAGTGTTTTTTTGAATTTAATATAATAATAACAGTTCATAATATTTTTTTATGATTTTTTTCTATAATTCATTATTATAGTTTTATATATTGATATTTCATATTTATATATTCATATGATTAGGATCCGAAAATCATTTTATGTTTTTTATGATTCAGAACACTTTTTACATGGTATATGATTTTTATTTTCACATTAAATATCCTATTATAATAATTTATAAACAGATTATATTTTCTCTTTCACTTTTCAAAAGATATTTCAATCATTTTAATGTTTTCTCTCATATTTATGATCCATCCCATGGTGACATGTTCATACATTTTTTTTCTAAATGTTCTTTCAATCACATGCATTTCGTATCATTTCCTTTACCTAGGTTAAGTAGAAAATTATGGATTATATAATTTCACAAATGGAATCAAGTGGAGATCAACTATATAAAAATGTTAACATGGGATTCTTTTCTAGGTATTCCTCATGAAAATTATTCATTTAGTCCTTGTTTCATTTGAAAAAAATTATAAGTATTATCTAAATAAAGGAGTTCATTTACTATTTAAGATATGTTTTACTTATGTCCCTATAATTTAGGTTTCCCCTTTTATTAAATGTGGTATCTCCATTGAATGTGATTGAAAATTGTAAACTAAATACGATATTTAAATTAATGTGAATTATTTTTATTAATGTAAAATCAATATAATTGGGATGAATAATGTTCTATAAACTATGATGGACTATTAGGCACAACCTGAAGCCTCATTCACCAATTTATGAGGAATTAATTATAATTATGTTCCATGTGATATTTGGACCTACAAGGGTGATAATGTAAATGAAATAAGTCAAAATAATTCCCTACGTATAAGAACCTTGGTGAACTCTAGCTGTAGGAATTTGATGTGTCAGTGTGGGTGGCCATAATTGGACATTATAGAACCTTGATACACCATTATATCTTAAGGATTGTTGAGATGAGAATTGGGTGAATGAGTATCCCACACAGAGTTATTTTTACCTAGGTGGGTAGGCCCTATGTATATTATGGATAGTCTAGGTGTGTGAGGGAATTCCTAGCATAATTTCAATTTGGATTACCCTTTAAAGAAAATGTGGTCTAGATATGAATTTTATGATAAGGTTGTGGGATTCCATTTCCATGGAGTGATAGACTTATAATCAAGGGTTTTGAATTAGTTAATGTGACCTCAGTATACTGTATATGATAAGATGTGACCTCGAGGACCAAAGAGGGTGCCCAATTATGTGGTGACCCTATATTTGTTGCATGTGATTAGTTAGTGATGATTGAAGCTATCTTTTGAGTCAATAGTTTCTCTTATAACATTTTTTATTATTTTTTCTGGAAATGAAAAACATCCTATTTATTTATTATCTTTCTTATTAAACAGTTTTATAATATTTTTATAAGAAAAAACAATATTTATATCTTATATATAAAAATATTTAAATAGTTATGAAAATTCATTCTGTTTATCATAATTAGACTGAATATGATATAATTATCATAATAAGTTTAGACACAATAATAATTTTACTCAACTTTCTTGTACTCATCCTTTCATATCGAATATAGCATCTCTTGTTCAGCCTTTCATACTGATAAAATATTATTATTCAGATTGATAAATGCACCAATAAAAATTGTACTTAGACTTAAATTATTTATTATACTAACCTTTTCGTACATATTAAATCTTATATCTAATATATGAAAAATTCTTTTCAATGAAAATGGTTTTTGGGAATTATATTGTAATATAACTATTTGAGTGCCATGTGTCTATGTCATCATGAAAAATATTGATAAATATGATCATTAGAGGATCAAGATATTTGTTTGAGTGTTTCCTAAAAATACCCAGTCATTTGAAGAGTTTCAAGAAACATTATAATAATTTTCATTTGAAAAAAAACTCAGTGTGCAAGAGTTTTGAAGCCTCCACGAGTGAACTAATTTTTACTCATACTTGTATTCTTTTAGAGTACTTATTTTCTTTTTGTTTATGATTGTTAATACGATTGAGGGATCATCGGGGTAGCTTGATAGATAATATGATCATCATATGGAGGTCTCACGGGGATAGACAGATAAAGAAACTGATAATCATATCGAGAGCTCACGATGATAGTGAGATAGAGAAACTGATTATCATATCGAGGGCTCGTGGGGATAGTGAGATACAGAAAAAAATCATCATATCGAGGGATCGTGAGGATAGTGAGATATACTAATCATCGTATGAAGGGATTTCCATTGTAAGGGAAAGATATATTTTCTTATAAAACAAGGGACCTTTACCCATGGTGATTGGATACCCTACACTTTGGGATAAAAGAATTATATTTATTTATATTTCTTATATTATTACAACCCTTTTATTTCTTCTGTAATTTTAAAAGAAAGTGAATCCATTTATATTCAACATTAAAATTGAATCTTTTTTTATTATAATAGCATTGATTAAGATGAAATTATTTTACAATGTATTAAATTTTGAATAAATTATTACTATGATTATGATTATATACAATTTATGATAGAATCGCTATTTTTGTGACTAATCTAATATATCATAACTATTTTGATTACTATTATTTGTATATTCATGAAAATAATTCATATTTGGTTACATTTCCACTTATTATTGAATATTATTCAACACACTATTTAGATAGAATCGATTAGTCATTACAACCAATGGGATAGATATCATAATCTACATAACTATGATAAATTGTTTATTAGACCCATGGTCTATATCTAATCATTATTTAAATAATTAATAGATATTTTGAAATATCAGTTAAATATATAGATCTTAATAAAAAAAAATTGAAAAAGATACTATTTCTAAATATTTATAGAAAGTTATTTCTAAAAAGGATAGTTTTAAAATATTTTTAAAAAACTCAATTCTAGAAATAATACAGATGAAAATAAGATATTAGTTTAAAATCCAAAATATAAAATTTCTTCACTAAAGAAACTTTTATATAAATTTTTGGCAGGTAAGGATGTTTTTGATAAAATTTATAAACAAATTCATCCACATGGTACTTGTTCAAAAATAGGATATAATTAGAGAAAAAATGTTTTTAGTAACAACATATTTGTATAAAAAAAAGCACCATTTTGTACTAATTTCCAAGGTGGATATCAATAGGAAAATAATTTTTTTTTAAATCCTTATAGTTTAACAAAACCCATTTTTCAAAAAGAAGGTGGATTCTTGAAATATGATTTTTTAACATTTCCAAACCCCATAAGGTTTAGGATATGAAACTCTGATTGTTTTTTTTCTAGAAAACAATGAGAGTACAGACAATAAGAATACTTGGTATGTAGATATTGGGTGTTCCAAACATATGATTGGACACAATTATTACATTGATTGTATTATCATGATTAATGGTGTGAATGTTACCTTTGGAGATAATGCTCAAGAAGTGATTATTAGTATAGGTAATATTGTTATTAGTGAATCTTTACCTTAAAATGTTTTTTTTAATCTTAAGAACAACCTTATAATCATAATTCAATTATGTGATGAAGGTTACCTTGTGAATTTTAATAATGAAAAATGTGTAGTAAAAAAATTGAAGGATGAATATTTTCTTGCTTACCATTATCATGAGAATGTTTACACTATTATCTTATAATACCTTAAGATCCAAGACATGCCTTTCCTTGGTGAAATAGAAGATCAATCATGGTAATGGAATAGAATGTTCAGACATAGTAACCATATATTTTTATGTAAATTTACTAATAAATAAATTTTTAAGGTTTTAATTGATATTATATTTGATTATATATAACTTTTTGAAACTTTTCAATATGATAAGAAACATAATTAATGATTTAAATTTATTAGTGTAGTCTCAACTTCTGATGCACTATAGTTAGTGCACATGGATTTATTCTTTCCAACAAAAACTAAGAGTATTGGAGGCAAGTACTATGTATTTTTTTAGTTTATGATTACATTAAATATACATGGGTTTATTTTCTAGAAAATAAATATGAAGAATTTTTATATATCGAGGCATTTGGAGAAAAAGTTAAAAATTATAAAAACATTCCCTTAATAACTACTCATATTGATCATGGTGGAGAATTTTTAAATTCTGATATTGAAACTTTTTGTAGTAAAAAAGAATTACAAATAACATTTCATCTCTTATAACTTATCAGTAAAAAAATTTTGTTGAAAGAATGAATCATATTATTCAATAAATAATAAGAACCATGTTGATTGAATACTCAATTTCCAAATATCTCTGGGCTAAAGTAGTTAGAACATCTTGTTTTACTATAAATAATGTTTTAATTTGACCATTTATTATTAAAACTCATTATGAGTTGTGGACAAGATGAAAACTAAATGTTTCTTACTTTAGAGAATTTGGATTCAATGTATTCATTTTGAATATGAAAGATAAGTCACAAAAATTCACACCCAAATCTGATGAAGGCATATTATTAGGTTATTAAACTAATTCTAAGGCATATATATTATTTAATAAAAAAACTTTTATTATTGAAGAAATAGTACTTGTTAAATTTGATGAAATTGACCACTCTATTTTTTTAAAAAAGAAACCAACATCCTCAGGTTTATTTTCCAAAATTGATTTTGAACCTTTGTTAGAAGATTATTATAATAAAGAAAATACTCAATAAATTTATTATGAGCTATTTACTGAAGAAAACATTCTATCTTATATTAGGGAATAGGTTTTACAAAAACCAAGTCAGTTGTTTCCTAGAAATCATCCTAGTGATAGTATAATTATTGATGTAAATCATCCAATTAGGACTCGAAGTTCCTTAAGAAATGAAATTGAACATCATGCTTTTCATTCCCAATTTGAATCTAAAAATTCTAATGAGCCTTTAGGGGACAAGGATTAGATAATTTCTATGAAACATGATATAAATTAATTCTAAAGGAATAAAGTTTCTACCATGATATAAATTCCTAAAGAAACATTAGTAATTGGAATAAAATGGGATTTCATAAAAAAATGCGATGTAAATGGAATTATTATTAGAAATAAATAAATACTTATTGAAAAAGTTTATAATCAACAAGAAGTCATAGATGATAAAGAAACTTGTGAAATGGTATATAGATATGAATCTATTCGTACTCAATTATCCATGGTAGTATTATTTAATTTCAAACATTTTTAAATTGATTTAATGTGTTATTTCCTTAATGGATAAGTACGGGAGGAATTTTATGTTAAAAACCCCCTGATTTTGAAGATAAAAAACATCATGATTAAATTTTTGAACATGAAAAATCATTATATGGGCATAAACAAGACCCTAGATCATGATATTATAGATTAAAATTATTTTTGTTACAAAACAATTATGTTAATGGAACCACTAATCCATCACTTTTTATAATGAAATTGAACAAAAGAATTATGTTTTTTCAAATATATATTTATTACATTATATTTGGATCATCTCAATAATAATTAATAGATTCCTTTGTGAATCATATGAAATTAGAGTTTGGAATGAGTATGATGGGTGAGTAAAAAACATTTATTGGTTTTCACATTTCTAAAAAACAATAACGTACTTATATAGATCAAAATAAGTATAGTAAAGATATTTTTAAATATTATGGATTTTAAAATACTAAATGTATTAGTACTCTAATAGGTACCTCAAATATTCTTGATCTTGATGAGTTTTTGGAAAACAATTGATCAAACAATTTTTAGAGATATTATATATTGCTTATTATACAAATAGTTAATCACCCAAACATAATGTTTTTCTATTTTCTTATGATCAAGGTATCAATCTAATCCAAAGGAATCCCATTTAAAATAAGTTAAACATATTTTTCATTTTATAATTTGAACAATAGATTTATGTATTTCTTATTCATCTAGAAAATTTTTTTAATTAAAAATGTTTTTGGATGCTGAATTTGGTGGTTATAGAATTAATATTAAAAGTAATTCCATAACATGTCATTTCATATGATATTCAATAATTTATTTGTCTTATAAAAACTATACTCAATATCACATTCCATTGATGAAGCTGAATATGTGGAAGCTGAATACTTTTTTGATCAACTATTTTGGATGAAACACACAATCTATGATTTGGAATGAGTTTTACTAAATCTCAAATACTATGTAATAACACTAATAAAATTTGTAAGGACCATTATTTTTTTCTGGGATGCAATTTTGAGTATAAATTTGAATATTTTCTTTCAGATGCTCATGAGGGTAAAATGGTCTATTACCTTGGAAGATGATATCAGATAATTTTTCTAACCACTCTATTTATCCCAAAATAGGTTGTTTACCATATTATAGGAGTTTGGTGGAAATGTGAGACATTTTAATTTTAGTGGAATAATTAATAATTAATATTTAATAAATTAAATAATAAATGGTTTACGCATGTTTATACAGCCATAAAATTTGAATGGAGTATCAGATTGAGATTCTGCCTTTGTTGTTGAGTCCAAAACATGGATTTTAGCCAAGGAGATGCATTAACTTGGGTTGGGTGTCTGGGTTGGCCCGAGCCCCTTTTTCTTTTTTTTCTTTTTTTCCATTATTTTTATTTTATTTTTATTTATTTTTTATATCTCACATATTCCCTATGGTGGTCTCCTATACTGCGTGACCAAGAGAGTTGAGGTAGAAAGAGATTGATAGGGAGGATCCATTGCGAATATATCGATGCACTGGATCGACGTGCAGAAATTGTGGACCATCAAATTGAGCCATGGATCAATAGTCTCTACCCAAAGGTACTCTAGTTTACATTTTTTATCAAAAAAACCATTAAATTATTCATTTAAGGTTTTTTAAATCCTTATTATGATTCTATAAGGCCCCTAGTGATAGGATCTATGGTTTTGGGGATTTAATAGGGGTTTTTTGGTGATCTGAAGGGTTTTCCATTTGGGAAAAACTGATAACACGACATGTGGTTTAGGGGAGAATGATTTTTTATCTTCCCATTATGTAAATATGAATTTTAAGGAGTAAATTATAGTACATGGTTATACACGCCGTATACTGGTACTCGTCTGTGTAGCTGAGTACCTGGCTCGGCAAACTTATGTAGGGGTATATGGTCGTGTAGATTACATGGACATACCCAGTGTGGGATGCATGCCATGTAAAATTAAATTACATTTCCATGTAGATATCCACACTAATTAAGGTATATAGGAATGTACCTCATGTTAGGTTCACTCTGTGTACTAAGGGCATTTACACGCCCATCCCGTCGGGAGTACATGCCCTTGTGGTGTGTTAGGAGTACACATCGTGTACCCATTTCACATTCCATGTACCTAAGGATTTCACATGCCCATCCTGGTTGTAGTACATTCTCATGTTGTTCATTGGGAGTACACACCGTGTACTATGGGTGACACTCCATGTATTTACCCTTTTTAACCCTTTGAGTATTTTTCATGTTTTCTTGCCTGAGAGTCGTAATTCGACCTGAGAGGAGTCTATTTTGAGTCATTTTCAAAATATATTGTGATGGTGGAACCTGTAGAGTGTTTTTTTGAATATTAATGTCTATTTTTTGGATTATATATAGATGGAGAGGTTTTTTATGCGATAATAGAATTTAGTGTCATCTGAGATTGATACCTTTTCTTATATGGGCTATGATCTATCTCCCATGATCTATGATTTGAGGAATTCTCCCTTGAGAGATGTTCCCTTATGGACTAATAATCTATGAGACTTGTTGCATTCTAAGTATCCCATATAGGATTATTCTTCTCACTTTACAGATAAGGATCCTAATCAGTATTCCTTCTCTTTTTTATAGACCTCGAGGATCCTAGGTAGGATGCCTCTATCATTACTCTAGTTGAGAAGTGTCCCATGAGGGATGCCTTTTCTTATATTATGATCTAGGGAGTCCCTTTTATGATCCCTTACATGTGTTCTATTTTGAGTATCCCTTATTGGATGACTCTATTTTCATTCTATTCAAGGATCCCATGTAGGATTCCTCCCTCACCATTTACAACTAAGGATCTCTAGTAGGAATCCTTCCCCCGTGTTTACCTAGAGGATACCAAGTAGGATTCCAATTCCGTTCTTGACTTGAGGGACCCAACAGGTACCCATTATTTGACTGACCCTGATCTGTACATTTTTTTGGGTAGATATGGTGTTCATGTGTCACCTTAGAACATGTGACGAACTAGTAATCCCATGGGGCTATGGATGGAGTGGTGGGTTGCGTGTTTGGGCCACCCTCACTTGTGGAATACATATAAAAATATACTTAATTATGTTAATTTTTTTATCAGATCCATGGTCGAAGTCCGATGAACATTTAAATTCTTAATATATATTATGAATACGATTAGTTTAGCCTAATCAAACTAATCTACTTTTAGCGTTAAAAACAAATGTTTTTTCAAATTAGAATTCACCCACCCTCTTTTATAGCTGTCCAACTTCATATACAGTTTGATCAAACACTATCAGTATATATCTAAAATTTATTTCATAATACTGGGATAGATACTTTGTCAAGGATAAGTCATCCACATGAGAGGTTGACTATAGTGAGATGAGATGTGTTGGTAAGGTGTCCATACCAATGTTATTATTATTATTTATAATATCATGATATTTTACATGTTGTATATAGGCCCCATGATATATGATAATGGATGTCACATATTGCCTCTAAATAATCCAACATGTCTTGATGATGATAGATGTCAGGGATTACCTCCCATGTATCCGATAATGATTTATGATGATAGATATCATGGATCTACTACCAAAGATACATAGATTTAAGGTGATATGGAGATCTACATGATTAACTCCACATGATCATGTGTTAATAGATTATGATGTCAATAGATATACCTAGTCAATAATATGATATAGAGGGATGTCTGGTGGTATTTTATGAGACTCCTTGGGTTCCAAGGATCCGGAGGTATGCCTAATGATGATAATATTATATGATATTCCAAGTGATTCCTTGGATAATATCAAGGATAAAAATTATTCTAGAAATTATTTAGGATGTAGATGATACTCTCTAGGATCTAATATTTTTTATTATTTTAGGATGATACATGGGGTGTTTTTGTTGGAATTGTATCCCCTTGTGGTGGCATATTATGCTCAGAGACACTATATCTTTATTTAAAGTATGTATAAACGTTCTATGGATTCATGTTAAATTGTATTCATCAATAGTGGTTATTTATTTATACTTACACAATGTAGTAGATATTAAAATATTCATATCATATGAACTTACACATCAATTACTAGTTACGTGAATGGATGCATCAGTGGTTTCCTAGTGAGTTAAACTTACATCCCAGTCGAGAAACTATAACACTTTGGTACCAAATTATATTTCAATTCTAGTTGGTTTGAGTTAGGTTTAGGCATGTGATTTGATTGTTTATCTAGATATATTGGATAGAGTCTATAAATATTTGAGGTATTTCATGTAGATGGTTATAAAATCATTATGCATTTTATTATTTAATTTATTGGTATTGTAATTTATCTTTTATGAGATATGTTATTAAATGATGAAATGACTATGAGACTTTATGATTATATTATTTCATCTATAATTTGATGTAGAAAGTGTAGTTATTTATTTATTATAAATACAATAATTATTTTTTAGAGATAATTTTTAGTTAAATACATTTTTTTAGTATTCAAACTTTGATACATGAGCATAGTATCGACATGGTATAACCCTTAACACCCACTACAATTCCTTAGCCTACAACATAGAAGGATAAACCCCTGAGGTCCTAATAGTTATTATTCCTGACCAAACACCACTTAAAATCCCCACACTGAGTGTGGATGTTAAAAATTCTAAAAAAAATGTCTTCTTAAAAAAAGACATGATTTATGGTGTTATCATTAAACTAAGATACTGTGTTTTTAGAAGATTAAATTAGAATAAAAAAATAACATGTATGAGAAAACATCTATAACATCTCATTACATGTTTTTATGTGTTTTTACCCCATTGATTTTAGTACTCAATCATTAGATCTATTTTTTTGTTTTTTTCATTGTTTTACTTGAACCTTTTTTAAGGTTTTTAGACATATTCATGGATTTCTCATATTTAAATAAAATGTGCAAGACAGGTTTCATGGTTTCAGAATGGTTTTCATAAGGTTAAATAATGTGTGAAACCTATTGAATGTTTTTCTCATGGGTATCACATGGTTCAACTAAGTGTACATCCCAGGAACATGGATTATCCATGGTTAAACTAAGTGTGCAATGTTCCTCGGTTAAGGCACAAGGTTAGTACTAACCATAAGACTTAGCCCAACAAATCATGCACATGATAATTAAAATAAAAATTTGTAATTAAATTTATGAAACCCCCTAAGTAACCCGAACCTCCTCCCAATAGATCATAATCTAATCCTTAAGGTTTTGGTATCCCTCTAGATACATTTTTTTCTCTAAAAATACCATCAATTGACAAAACAATCCACTAATTGAAGTGTACATATTATCTTTTAGTGAGTTTTTTATTCTTAATCATGGAAATACCTTTTCCTATTGAATCTCAATTCCTAAATGTAGTGAAATCCATAATTTTTTTTGATCATTATTGATGTATGAGGAATTTTTGATCTTGTATATCATCCCTCTTCTTTCAATATCTATCTTTTTAGATCCGGCGATAGCCATTGAAGGAAACACATCTCAGATTATTTGTGTTTGGATTACTTATTTTTTAAGTACGTGTTTATATGATTTTATTTCATTTTTGATTCACTATATCATAATAAATTCATGGATGTGGGTTTCCATATTTCTACCCCATGTTCTATGATTTTTATCCATTTAATTCCTCAAAAAATATTCATTGACCAATTTCTATTTAAATTGAAAATGGTATGATATAAATGTGTTTGATCTTGATCTCTTTCGAAATTTTTTGAATTGTTTAAACACTTTAGTGAAATAATGAATCAAAAATTAAATAAAATCATAGAAACACCTACTTAAAAATAATTAATCCAACCACAACTAATCTGATATGTGTTACCTTCAATGGGCGTTGGCCTAGGTTTTAATTAATTAATTGAAATTCATTGATTTCAATTAAATAAATTGATGTTTTTGATGTTTTATAAATAGTTTAATGTGATTTAATTTATTAAATGACCAAGAAACCCATTTGAATAATTTTACCCTTATTTTAGAATTAGTGTTCTAGGGTTATCTAAAATAACTGATTTATCTTCAAGGAAAAAGGGTGTCACCCATGTTTCCAAATGTATTAGGTCTATTTAAAATTACAATACTTACTTCAAAGTCATTAAGGATTGATTGAAATAAATTATTTTTTAAAGGTATATTTCCCATTTTTATGATGAATTGTTAAAGGAAAAAGGTATTGTTTCCCTTTTGAATACTCGATTTTATACATGGTTTTAAATTGAAATTGGATTTATTGTGAAATTTTATGGAATTTTTTTGAAATTAATTTGAGGATTTTAAATTGTGGAAATTTATTTAATGAAATTTATTTCAAAGTTGTATTTCATAAAGTTGAATTAAATTAGTTTTGATATACTCCATTGGGTTTTATTTTTAAAAAAAGGCCCGTTTTGATTAAAAACTTATGATATAGTTTATAAATGGAATATTTGAATATTTGAAATAGAAAATGGGATTAATTGTTTTTTTTAAATTAATTTCCCATCATTTAATTTTTACTATAGAACATGAAAGCCTTAGGTAGTTAGTGTGTTAATTGGATATCACTCTATAATTCTATAATGTTCTAAAACAATAATACAACATGGCACATCCTTGATAGGATAGTGATGAACTTCCCTTTGGTTGTACTAAATGGACTTGTGTATAAACATATTGTCATGTCACCTAGCGTGTGTGAAGTCCTTTAGCCTATAACTATTATACCTTCTTGGGCATAGGACCATGTGACTCAATTATTAGTATTTCAAATATATTCCATTGTTGTTTATAATGGTTTCAAATTCCTTTTCAATTTATATAAACTTCTTGTACTCGTGACATCTATATACATGAACTCTATACATTACATAATTTTTTTATCCATTGGTAATCGGAGTTACCTTTCTTACTTCATTTATTTGTATTATGAACCATGACTATATTTTATTAATTATTATTCATCTTTACATATTAGATGCATATTCTCGTCTTTTCTTGATTATTTAACTTTATCTTGTGAAATGGTTTTAAAAAGCAGTTAATGGAATTTTTGAGTCCATTGAAATATGAAATGGAATGTCTCACAACTTTAGTTTAATAAATGATTTTTAAGTGTTTAAAACTCTATTATTAAACTAATACTCATACTCTCCCATTTTTACTCCTATTTTATCATATTTGAAATTTCTAGGATGTAATTTCATACAATCTTTGGTGGAATCCTACTCGGATCATAATAGCACAACCTTCTTGTACCTTCTAGTGTTTCTAACCCGTTATTATGTTATATAATCTATTCATGATCTACCCTTACACTCTATGTTTATTCTTGGTTTACCAAGGGAGGTTTATTGGGGACATGGTGGGTGGTTGTGGACCACTATGAGAATGGTTTCAGTGATTATGTTTTTCATTCTATTTTATTTCTGTATCCTTGTACTAGATATGTATGTATTGATTGGTATATATATATATAATTATGTTTTATAATTATTCACTGTTATTGTAATAAATTGAAGATGAAATAATTCCCAACCATTATTTGTTGATACCCTGGTGGTTGTCACCATGCTATAGAGATTGGAGATTCTCTTTGGGTTAGTGTTGAATCGGATCGAGTACTAGTCTATAATGCATTCCAGTTAGGTTCATTACAAATCGTATCATATAAGTTATTTAGGTAAATGGAAATCAAAGACATTGAGATCCTTATGTTCATTTGGTAAATTCATGGTATAAAGGAGACTAATAATGTTTCATGACTCAATAGGCAGTCCATGAGCGTGGGCTTTCTCACCACTCTTTCCCGATGAGACTTCAGTAACCAAAGATAGTGGAACTTGAGTATTTATTTTGTGATATTTATTTTCATTATATAAATTATTTTATGATTCCTAATTATACTATATTGTACTTGGGGAATCTGTTATAATATTTTGAGCCAGAATGGAAGGATAACCATAGTGTCACCAGGTCTTCATAGTCTGGTAAACTATAAGGAATTGGTGTGGCTAATTTGAAAATCCATCCATGATTAGTTGTGAGGATGGTGTGTAGTTTACCAGTGAATATTACTAGGCGTTTTATAGTTTTAACATGGTTCTAAACTTGAAACATTATCGATTTTCTTATAAGTAACTTAACTTATGTGAGGTCGGTTATGTGGGTTATGAACGTGGGTTTTTTTATGATCTCGTTTTATTGTTTCAAATTTAATCCCTTGTTATTAATTTTAAATCCCTTGAGAAAAAATCATTCCTTAAAAAAAGTTTTGGTATGTTTTTTGAGAAATTATTTCAATTAAAAAAAGTGTGTTTTATGAAATTTTTGGTCTGGAAAACTAATTATCAAAAAGTATTTTGGGATGTGGTAAAAACATGTAAGAATAAATTTTGGTTTGTAATGGATATAAATCGAAAAGGATTTTCTAATTTGAAAAGGGGGTTAATTCATATGTAACCATGGAATAGTATAAAACTATTGGTAAAGGTTTTTTTGAAATTGTGATTGATTTTTGAAATATTTTATCATTTTGAAAGGAAAGACTAATGTTTTCAAAATGGTGAAATTTTGAGCGATTTCAAATCAGTGAATTTTTTATTAAAATGGGTTATGAATTTTTTTAATGAATTTTTGCTATTTTTTATTGTTATTTGATTTTTTTTATTGGGTATTTTTGTTTATTTTGATGTTATGAAATGTAACTCAGTATTTCCTCTAAGAACGATAGAATTTTGGTCCAATGGTCTATTCCTTATGGGAGTTCTTCACATTTTCCCGAAGTTGAATCCCTTTTCAATGAATCTACATGAACTTCATATCGAGTGGTGGGTATAGATACTTTCCAACCATTGGACCCCATATTTGAATTAATATATTATATTCAACCTTCTTATTAAGGATATTGATGTTCCCTTGATGCAGTGTAGTGGCTTGAAGAAATTGATGTGATCTTTGATACTCTAAAGACTCCTAAATCTCTAATGGTAAAGTATATCCACTCTATATTTGAGGTTCCTGGACATGAGTTGTGGGATGTTTTGATTATTTTTTGTATGTATGAAATAATGTATTTTTAATTCTTCATGTTAATCTTAATTTAATTGAATTATTCTGAGGAACTAGAGAAGGATAATGCTTATGAGTTCCTATGTTTCTGTCAAGATGATCAATCAGTTGCAAAGTATACCATAAAGATCTCATGTAGGGTATATTCAATACCTATAGATATTTATAATCAATTTTTTAAGGATTTTTTTTCTTTATAAAAGGACTTCACCCATACCATGTAATTGTCATTCCTTCTGAATGGTTTATCTCTTATCCTGAGATGCTTGAAGGGGTATTTTTAGCTGAAGTGGAGCAAGAAAAACAACTTAAACTACTAGATACCACATTCCCAATTGAATAAGTTTATCCACCTCAAGAAAATATGCAGACTAGCATGTGTTTTCAATGTGAAGAACGTGGACATTCTAATAATTTGTGTTCCATTTCTATGAGTGTTTGTAAATAGAGTTTCACATAGGTCACTATAAGAGGTTCTATAAGTTGTTAGGCCAAAAAAAGGATTTTTTGGTTGGGGATATCATAACCTTAGTGTAGTGAAGTAGGTGATTCATGAAAATAGTGTTTCATCTATAGGCCACAGAGTTAATATTTTCACATAGTGGATGAGCCTTTGGTTTCCATCTTGTTTTTTCTGAAATCAGAGTAAAAACTATTTGAGTTTTTCTTCTTATGGATTGTTTATTTTAGAAGCCTTTTGTTTTGGTATCTTTGGGATGATATATTATGGAATATAGTTTTATTCATTTTTTTATTGGTGATGTAATAATGGTTTCCTTATCTTTATATCTTTTGTTTTGTTCCTTGGTGTTCCTCTTTTTTTTAAATTGATGGTTGGAGATCGATTTTGATATAACGAATAATCTCCCTGGTGAGAGTGTAGTGACCAATAGTGAAAAAACATGGATGTGTGAACTCTTTCCATTTGGAGTTGGATAGACCATGGTAACATACTTGAGTGACTAGGATGATGTGTTTTTTATAGTCCAAGCATCCAGTTCTGAGGGAATTTGATTTTCTGAGCTCATCGATGTGTGAGGATTGAATTTAAAAATCCTATGTTTCCATTGAGTACTTAACATGGGTAGAAATCCTTGATATTTCTTTAAATTACTTATAGATGATTGATCTTATATGTTTCACCATAGTGATTGGTTGAAGAATCCTATTTGAATATAAGGGGTGTTATTTTCTTATGTTATACCATTTTGGTGAATCATTAAATGGTGGGGAGACCCATTCTAGGTCTCCATCCTTCCCCTTTTTTGGATATATGTGATGATATTTGTGTATTGATCATAGAGTTTTGTGTGAGTTTTTATACTTTGTGTGATTCTCTATTCTGTACCATGGATTGTTCACCTCATTGGATGATTGAGGGAGTTCTCTTTGTATCTTTATGGTCTATCTTTCAGACTAAATGCTTTCTAAGGGAAAAAGTCCTATTATGGAGAATTTGTAACATAACATTACATGTTTTTATGTGTTTTGGAAAATTTATTTGAGTACCTAATGATTGGATCTATTTACAGGTTATTTTTTGGTATTTTATAAGAACGTTTTTGAAGGTTTCTAGACCATTTACATGGTTTTATAATGTGTATGAAATGTTTCCAACATGGGTTGCATGGTTTTCACATGGTTTTTGAATGTTGAAACAAATTATGCAACTTGTTTCATGATTTTTTTCATGGTTTTGTCATGGTTAAACTAAGTGTGTTTCCTATTCTAATGGTTTATGTGTGTTTATACTATGTGTGCAGCGTAAGTTTTCAACATTTCAAGGTTAAGGAGCATGGTTAGTACTAACCAAGAAACAAATCCCAGCAAACCGTGCATGAGATATTTAATGTTACTAAAATTTTAATTAAATCGTAAAACCCACATAAGTTATCCAAATCTTCACCCACTAAATCATAATGTGATACTTTGGGTTTTGGAAGCCCTCTATAACCATTTTTACTCCCAAAAAATCATCTATTGATGAATATAAGTGTTAATCGTTGTAAAGATTTTCTCTTTCAGAGAGTTATTTTCTTCTTAGTTTTGGATCTCCATTATCCTATTGATTACTTATTCCTAATCATTGTGAAATAATTTCTTTTCTTAATCTATATTTATTGAAGTGGAATTGCTGATCAAGGATTTCCTCTCTCTTCTTTCAAAATATATCTTTTTAGATCGGGTGACTTCCATCAAAGGAGACACATGTCAGATTCATTAAAGTTGGATTCCTTATTATCCAAGTACGTGTTTCTAATATTTTCATTTATTTTTTGATTCATTTTTTCTTGATAAATCCATGGATGTGTGCTTATTCATTTTTAATACCTGTTCTATGATTCTTGTCCATTTATTTTCTCATAAAAGAATTTTCTAACGAATTTCTACTTAAATAGAACATCTTATGATTTTCATGGATTTTATCATAATCTAACTCCATATTTTGTGAATTTTTTAAATTCCATGTTTGTTGAGTTATTTTTTTAAAGAACTTTTAAATGGATTTTTGTTGAAAAGGAGGGCTTGAGGATTGGTTTTGATTTATTAAATGGGCTTTGGCATAGGTTTTGATTTATTAAATAAATTTCCTTTATTATAATTACATGAATTGAATTATTTTATGATTTATAAATAGTTTAAAATGATTTTATTTATTAATTTACCAAGAACCCCATTTGAAAGATTTTACCCTTATTTTGGAATTGGTATTCATTGGTCATTTGAAATAAATTATTTATATTCATTTAATGAGGGTGTAAACCCATTTTCGTAAATTTATTCATCCTTTTAAAATTGTAATACGTCGATTAAATTATTTAGGGATTCATTGAAATAAATTATTATATTAAAGGCCTGTTGGGAATTTTTATGATGAATTGTAAAAGGAAGAATTTATTATTTCCCATTATAATATTTAAGTGTAGAAAAAAAATTTAATTGAAATTGTATAGATTTTAAATTTGATGGAAATTTTTTAAAATTAGTTTTTGGTATCTAAATTATGGAAATTGATTTTATGAAATTGATTTAAATGTTGTAATTAATAATAA
This sequence comes from Viscum album, assembly GCA_963277665.1. NCBI lineage: Eukaryota > Viridiplantae > Streptophyta > Magnoliopsida > Santalales > Viscaceae > Viscum > Viscum album. The sequence continues at coordinate 1,529,210,704 of OY728146.1, read as the reverse complement.
TGGATTAAATTGGTTTTGATAGAAACCATTTGGTTTTATCTTTGAAAATGGATTTTTTTATTAAAAACCCATGTAATGGTTTTTAAATGTACAATTGGAATATTTGAAATTGTGAATGGGGTGATTTTAATTTTTTTAATATGAATTTACCATCATTTATTTTGTACTAAAAAACATGAAATACTTAGGTAGTTAGTTCGTTAATTGGATAAAACTCTACAATTATACAACAATCTAAAAAAAATTAAACATGTCATATCCTTGATAATATGGTGATGAATTCACCATTGGCCATACTAAAGGGATGTGTATATACACATGTTATTGTTTCACCTTGAGGGTTTGGAGCCCTTTAGTCTAAAAATATCATTCCTTCTTAGTCATATGACCATATGTCTCCCTTTTTTGTATTTTAAATATATTCCATTATTGTTGATAATTGTTTTTCATTCCATGTCAATTTATATAAACTGCTTGTACCCATGGCATCCATATACTTTTCTCGATACAAGAAATCATTGGTAATCACCATTTGGAACCAGAGTTTCCTTGCTTTCTTTATTTATTTTTATTAAGAAACTTGAATCTAATTTATTTATTTATATTCATATTTACATATCTGGTGCATATTCTCATATTGTCAATATTATCTAACTTTATATTGTGAAACTATTTTCAATGAATTTTTAGAAAGAGTTTGGTTTTTAAAAGGTGAAATGGATTGTTTTATAGGTTTAGTTTAATAAAAAAACATTTAAAACACTGTTTTTAAACTAATCCACATACACTCCCATTTTTACTCCTATTTTAACATATTTGAATTTACTTATTATGAAATTGGGTATTATTCATGGTGGAATCCTACTGGAATATTTATCTCACACTCTACTTATACATTTTGGTTTTTTTATCCCTTTATTATGTTATAACAGGTGTTCATGATCTCACCTTCCATTGTGAGTCTGTGCTTGGATGACCAAGGGTGGGTGACTAGGGACATGGTGGGTGGTTGTGAACCACTAAGAGATGGGTTGTAGTGGTTATGTTCCACTTTCAGTTTTCTTTGTGTCTCCTTGTACTTGATAAGTTTGTATTGATAAATATTCATATAAAATTATGTTTCATAATTATAATATATTATTGTACTAATTTGAGGGATAAATAATTCCCAATGTTTTTTTTTTCGATTCCGAGGTGCTTGTCTCCATCCCGTTGATATTAGGAATTCTCTTCAAGTTAGTGAAGAATCGGTTTGGGTGCCGGTTTAGATGGTATTCTGTGTTGGTTCATTACAACATCATCCAACATAAAAGTAACAGACCTTTAAAATATCATGTTTTATATAAAAATGGATTTTTTATATACTTTTATGAAAATATATACTTTTTAATTCAAAAAATTATCACCACAGTCCAAAAGGTCCATCTCCCAACCGAAGGGTAACTTTGAAGCAAACTAAGCACATTTTGGTTATTGTGATCAAGGCCTGAAGTGGATTAATGTGGTAATTAATTTATTTAGAATAAAAATATAATATATATTGAAATAAATAAGTGTTTATGTTAATTTATTAATTTCACCTTATAAGGAATAAAACATTTTTATATCAACAGGAATTATTTGGAAATAGATAGTTATTAGTTTATAAAAAGTATTTATATAATATATAAAATGGATATATATAGTAAAATTTTACATAAATATCACATAATTTTTAGAATAGAGGATTTTATATAATGTATCATGTGTAAATTGAATATGAAGTACTTTATATTAATTTTTTTTAATTTTCATTCTCATTTTTAAATTTTTAATTGTTTATAATTTGTTTAATTTATAAACATTTAAAAACTTTATATCTTATCTAAATTTATGAATTTTTCATTTATTTAATTTATTATATTATTTATTATTAATGAATATAAATATTATATTATTAATATATTATACTATTTATTTTAAAGTGTTAAACTTCTATATTAAATTATTAGACATCTGTCTAAGGAGTTACATGGTTGGTATGAAAACTAATATAGTTTTATTCTCTATTGAAATTGAATTTTATTAGATTATAATCATTATTTGAGAAGTTAATTATAGTATATACATATTATATATTATAATTTTTATTGAATTGGTGTCCTTTCTGAGTAAGGAAACATAGTAGAGGGACATTGGGTTGGACTGGTCACTAGTGTGAGATCATATACTTTGTCTAGAATGAGTGGGGTTGGATACATATCACAAAATGGATACCCTTGAGGGTATTGATGATTTATTAATATTTTATGAAATTATTTTAAGGTTTTTAATATTCCATAATCATATAATTCATTCAAATATTTATAAGAATAGTTTTTTTAAATTGGGTTATTTACACACGTTTTGAGTTATGTAAAGAAATACAAATCAACATGATTTGAACATGTTTATTTTTTAAGAGGAATATGAATTACGAAAATAATTTGGATATTGAATTAATTTTTTTGGAGTATATTAGATATGATAATGAGATTATTGAAACTTTTATATATTATAAATTGATATATTTCTTAAAATACAAATTTTTTCAATACCATGATCATCCACCTAGTTAATTCACATTAAATCTTGGTGTTTTTTGTTTATCATGGGTAGAAAAATAATGAAATGGATGAACATTATAATTAGGTTCATGTATTTGAAATATTATTTGGATCAAACTATCATGGGAAATACAGAAGTACAGGATATGAGAGAAAGACAGTATATATTATCAACATTATGGATTTTAGGAAATAGTTTTCTACTAAATTATCAATGATTCATATGCGATATTGCTAGAATTCTAGATTAACTAATAGTCCAAACAAGTTTATGATTATAATTTTAAATCCGTACTTATTTAAATATGTATATTTTCCATCTAATGAAAGTGGTGGATTTATATGGGGTAATTATTTTAGTGGTAGAACTTACAATTAATGTTTGTATTAATAAATTTAAAACATGACGCTCTACTGATAAAATAATAATTTTTAAATAAAATAGAATAATTATCATTGAATAAGACCTATTCTAAAATATTGAAAATATGATTTTTAAAAGTATAAACATCTTAAACAAGTAATGAAACATAATAATATATCTTTATAAAATGAAAATATAATATGTTTCTGAAAATCCTTTTAGAAAAACCAACTCATCAGAAAATTAAATTTCCAAATTTAGATATTTTCTTTAAGTATTTTAAGGATTTAGTTTATTCCTATACTATAAATATTGTATCAATGGATTTTAATATATTAAAAAAACATGACTACATGGTCAAATTTTGTAATGATAGAAAACATTTCAAGAATATATTGAGATCATGAATTTTATAAGAGGTATTTGATTTCAAATACATTTTTAGATGATAGTTAACTGATCTAACATCAGCCTCAAGCCATTTACCCAATAATATTTGGTGGTTAAATGATTGGGGTCTCTTTCATGGATTTATTTAGTTGTAGAAGTCATTTAACGATCACTATGGAAAGGTATTAACCGATTAATTTTAAACTATATTATGTATGAGTTAAATAAGAGGATACAAAATTTTCATAATTTGTTAATGATTTTCTTGAAATACATGTGTTGTTTAAGATAAATAGATGTTTTGAACATATAAAATGGTAATATTTTAATCTATATGAAGATGATTGGATAACTCAATAGTGAACCTCAATCAGTGAAATTGATGGGATCTATCCTCAATGAGGGTTAATGCAACCACTATAGAAAACATTTTCATTATAGGAGTATTTTTCATGAATAACTAAAAGGCTTCAAGAATCATAGTATATTTTAGACATAATGTATTAATGTTATAGAATTAAAATATCTTATTTTAAGGGTATATGATATTGAATTTACACTATCAAAGTGTTATAAATGTGTTTAAGATTTCAAATTTGAAGGAGTATTGTTTCTTAGACCTTAAATTAGACATTCAAAAGATACATTGAGGGGTTTATATATTAGGTGATGGATGTAGAGGATTATGTTAAAGACCTATTTAAAAAAATGATTTTGTATTTTCATATTATTTTCCACATATAATATAAGTGTTATGATTATTAATAAATATTCTCTATAAGAAAAATAAGATTATTGTTTTTTACAATTATAGTTATGATTTATCAAATTCAATAACATGCTTGAAAATGAAGTAATGAAAATGAAAATTTTCCTATAATAAATTATTTTAATGAATATATTTTCTTAAATATGATAAAAAGAGTACCTACCACCCAAAAAAAATATTTTCATGAGTAAAATAATATTTTTAAAATAATAATCTATATATATAGAATATTATATGAGATATCAGAGTTAATAGGTTATTTTTAAAAATATTTCCCATAAATTAAATAAATGTTATTTCATAAACACAAAAGAGTTTTTATAAATTTTCATTACATTCAATAGAGGTTATATCTTCATTGAGGCTAGTGGGAGTGTATTTGGACATTAATAGTATCAATATGATGAAAATAAAATAACAAACTAGTCAAAATCAGAGTGAATGTAATATTATATTATATTGGTAAGGAAGGTTAGTGTTATTATTTACATTTTATTAAAAAATGACCTCAATTTAAATTTTATATCTAAAGGATCATTGATGACGATGATTATCATAGAAAAAAACAACATCAAAATAATACTTTTCATCATATCATTAGATAGAGTGAGGTAAAGAATTTTGATTTCATTGTTCAATGAGTAGAAAATAAAGATTAATAATTCTTATGTAACCATTAATTAAACAATATTTCATCATAAATGTTACTCATTGATGTATTTTTATAGGAGGTTTATTATATGGGAATACATAGGTGTGGTAAGAGTTGTCACGGCCCGCCTCCCCGCCTCCCCGCCTCATTAGATAGAGTGAGGTAAAGAATTTTGATTTCATTGTTCAATGAGTAGAAAATGAATATTAAGAATTATTTTTTCAGCATTAATTAAACAATATTTCATCATAAATGTTACTAATTAATGTATTTTTCTAGGAGGTTTATTATATGAGAATACATAGGTGTGGTAAGAGTTGTCACGACCCACCTCCCCGGGCCATGAACCATGTCATATGACCTCATGGGTCTCCTGTAATACCTTGGTTGCCTTACCAGCACACCACAGGCTATTACTCACTAGGGTCACTTATTAGACTAATGACTATCCCCACAAGACAACAAATGTTCTTTCAGTGTGTTTTTTCCTCACTCACACACACCTTGGGAAACTTCCCAGAAGGTCACCCATCCTGATTACTACTCCAAGTCAAAAATGCTTAACTGTGGAGTTCTAATTAGGTAGGTTCCTGAAAAGAAAGGTGCACCTTGTTGACTTGGGTAGTAACATTTAGCATTTTATGTCTCGCATTTCCAGGGGTGTTACATTATCTACCCCTTTAAAGCACAACGCCCTCATTGTGGACCCCAAGCCACAAACCTAGGCAATGCCTAAGCACTTATAGTTGGGTATTAGCTCTGATACCATTTTTCACGACCCGTCTCCCTAGGCCATGAACCTTGTCACATGACCTCATGGGTCTCCTGTAATAACTTGGTTGCCTTCCCAGCACACCATAGGCTATTACTCACTAGGGTCGCTTATAAGACTAATGATTGTCCCCACTGGCCAACACATGTTCTTTCAGTGTGTTTTGTCCTCACTCACACACACCCTGGGAAACTTCCCAGAGGGTCACCCATCATGATTACTACTCCAGGCCAAGAATTCTTAACTGTGGAGTTCTAATCAGGTAGGCTCCCGAAAATAAAGGTGCACCTTGTTGACATGGGTAGTAACATTTATCCTTTTAAGTCTCACTTTTCCAAGGGTGTTACAAGAGTAACTTAATTATATAGTGAGTTTTAGAAAACACTAAATATGTAGCAAAAATAAGTATTAATTATTAATAAATATGATATAATATTATTAGATATGTGATAATTCGTGGATTGGTTAGTATTTTTATTGTATTTTATGAATATAAAACATATGATGTTGTATAAACAGTTATATCGACTTTTTTATTCTTATATGTATGATATATATATTAATGAAGTGGAATGATAGTTGGACTATCAATGTATAACATTAAGTTATCCTTAATAGATTTTTTTCAATTAGTATTATAGGTTGTGAAAAAATGTTAACAAAATCATGTAAATGATTTCATGTAGATATATGAAATATGATTATAGGACACAACACATGTTTTTTTTTGTTTTATGGACTACCAAATATACAACATGGAGTGGAATAAACTTTATATTTGGTATTAAATGATTGATTGTTCCATGTTTAATCACCAAAAATTATGTTTGAAAGACACAATGATAGATAACCTTCATAATTTGAAATAATTCTTGAATTATCCCTAAGTTTAAGATAATATGGGGAAGTTTGGGTATGTCGATGATCATGTCATCTGGTAAGGATAAAAAAATATGGGATGGTTCATACTTTATAAAGAGTATGACATCAATTCTAATTAATCGTGTTTAATATGAAAATGTATAACCATTAATAAATATATAATATGTCATTTTTTTGTAGCTATATGAGGGGAATGTTCTACTCTCATCAAGAGATGTAGATGATATGTGCTATATTTTCTGACTAGTTATTCTATACTAAAGGAATCAATAATTCATGAATAGGTTGTATGGGATTAAAATACCTCATGTCTCATGGTTTGTCAATTCCTTAGAAAAATGGATCATATTATAATTCACAATATTATATGATATGGTTCATATGCACAAGTATAAATATACATGTGTTTGATTGAGATTATCCTATATTCGAATTTATCTTGTGTACCATTGATTTTTGTCATGATGCATCTCTTTTCATACAGTTATTTATTTAGGAATTTTTAATTGTTTTAAACTCTATAATGGCTCATGGGGTAAAATATTGGGGTTTTTTTAATGAGAATTATTTTTTATAAATTTTCTAAAAAAATATCAATACATAACCCAAAACTATTCTTATAATATCCTAAAGTATTTTCACGTGGATTTTCATGAGTTGTTTAATATGATATAATCTTTCAAGAAAATGAATGATATATTTTCCAAAATTAGTTTCAGAATTTACCCAAATGGTGTTTAGATTAAATTTCATATGTTATTTCATATGATGTATCATAATGTGAAATTATACTATATTTAAGAGTATTTTATATAAGTTGGGGATTGATTGAAATGTGGACCAAAGAAACAATCATGATGTGGTGGTTTAAGCCATGTCAAAATTTATACTCGTGTGTACCAAAAAATAGTGAGGGTCACTACATCATGGTGTTCTACATTGAATTTTATATGATATCCTATAATGCATAGATCATCCATATTCTAACACATAAAATTAGAATGTTTGGACGAGAAATATTTTATAATAATTAGGAAAGTTCAAACATACTTTAAATTATTCTAAATGATAAAAAAAGTAATTTAAAATGATGAGGATTATTTTTTAAAGAGTTGTAACTTATGAAATGTTCCACTTAATAGTATAACATTTAGAATAAAGGAGGTATCCTTTAATGTTATATAAATGATCTCATAGTAATTAAATTTAATGGAATTCAAATATAAGATTAATGTTATGAATTCTCATTAACCAAAACCCTCTTTATCTCTCCATATATCATTATATTTTATTAAAGGTTCTCGAACACCATGATGAAATATATATATACTTTATAAGAACTAGGAGATTCAAATATCCCATAGATACAGTTGGACTAATTATTTTTTTGGATTAGAAGAGGATTGTATGTGTGCTTGGTCCAGTGCTCCATGTTAGTTCCTCGACTACAGGTTCGTCCTCTTTTGTTGGTATTATTATTTTCAAATGAAGTGTGATTGTCCCCCTATTGTGATATGGATTAGCTTCCCAAAAATCCTCTTTCTATTTAAAAACCCATCAATTATTTGAATTTTGGGAAATACGGTTGGAAGTTATATGTTCTTTGATAATAGAACCATATCTATTAGCCATCTGACTAAACCATAGATATGAATTGAGGTTGGTGTATCCTACCCACTTGTGGAGTGGTGTGGTTCGCATTTGTTGAAGAATTTAGGTGAAAGAAATATGTATTTTTTAAATCATGGGTGGAATACAACAAGGATTGTAAGCACTAGGGAAATTTGGATTCATGTTTCCAGTTGAGTGTTAAGGGTGGTATAGATCTGAAGATGGGTAAAGATGTCGGAACAGATAAGGTAGAGGATCGTGTCCAATCGTTGTTTATAGAGGGGACTGTTTTTCATGTGGGGACCCTACATGACTCTAATCCTCCCATCACTAGCGAGGTATATGGTATGAAAAGTTGGGGTGAAGCAACAAACTTGTTATCCAATCAGAAGGATATTCATCTGAATGAGTTAAATACCAACGTTTCAGAAGTGTTTAGGAAATTGCATCATGATCTGGATGGTCCAGTTAAATAGGCATTGTCAATGTCATGGGGTTTACAAGGACCGTATGTCTTTGGTCCCCCTAATTTAACCAATATATATTATTATGTAGATGTCTTAAGAGCTGGAAGCAGTGCCTCGCTCATGGAGTGACTATAGGGGACTGACCAAGTTCTGGGTAACCAGGACACACTTAGAAATAGTGAAAGTTTTCATGACAAAGGGGGTTCTAATTCTAGTGAGAAATGGACAGATCAAATGACAAGACCTTTGATTCAACTAGGAACATATATGAAGGACTATATGAGAAAGTATTGAATATAGATCAACTAGAATCATTCTAGGTAGATAGTTTAGTTTAAGGGGGTGACAAGGTCTATGGGAATGATTCTAGTGAATACGGTTCAGGTTTCCCTATAGGCGATATTCCAAGCCCGAGGAGAAACAGGATTCATAAGGGCATCTATAAAGAGAATAAAGATTAATTCTTCTTACGAACTCCAATGGAGACATGATTAGCATGAAATTTTAATTCCCATGAAGATATACAGTTATGTTGTATGTCAGTAGAATATAGGTGGTGGTTTCGATCAATCCTTATATTTTCATTTGATCTCGGAATAAGAAGTGGTTGATCAGGTTCTGTCAATAAATTCTACTAAAGATGAAGCTACCAAAATGATGTGGAGGTCATTGGGGGTGACTCTTAATGAGGAGTAACATAGTTTTATCTTCATGTAGAACCTGATATTTGTTGGTGTTTTCAAAAATTAGAAGATCAGTCTTGAGGATTACATCCAATTATGGGACAAGTTTCCCTTTCAGAATATGATTTGATAATGGATGAACTAAACTCTTATGTAACCAATATCTCATGTAAATTATTTAGGGAGATAAAAAAAGTAGACTTAAATTTTATTTCAATGACTCTGTTATTTCCTTTTGTGGTTAAACTCTTGGTTTCTCACTTTTTCCTTAAAAGTGTTTGAAATAAAAATATATATATATTTTTCATTTAGTCTATAAAAAAACATGTTGAATATATTGATTAGTCTATATCCTCAAGTTAAAGGTATGACATTCTTCAAGTCAATTATTAATTCTATTATAGATAAAATATCATGTGGTTTAAATGCATTTTAGTTAATTTTTTTATCATTGTTTTGAAATGGTTTATCTCATTAAAAAATCATTTTGTAATATTTTGGAAGACATTTTTTATTCCCTTAATTGTGATCCGTCAAAAAAACGTTGATTATTATTGTAAATTGTCATTGTTCTATGTTGTAGTTGAGAATAAGAAGTAACTTCTTCCCAAATTCCACATACTTTATATCCATTAAAAGTGTATCAAAATATATTTCTTAGTATATAAAATTTATTTACATTTAGAATTATCATTGTATCCATAAGTAAAAAAACTATTTTTTTTATGCATCGAAAACCTTAATAAATCACTCCCATTACAATTATAAATCATCAAAAAAATGGGATTGATGAAGATATATAACATTTATAGGTTGTTCTAATATAGATATCATCAACCTCGTCATAAAATATTGCTATGTTATATAGATATATGGGGACAAATATTAATGTACCAACATATCTTATCATGAATAATGTTGGGTAGTGAAGCTCTGATCTGGATTCATTCCATATATACAATGTTCTAATATACTATTCTAGAATAAATTTAAAAATCATGATTTTTTTAATTTACTGAATCGGCTAGGTCGCATATGTTTCCACCAGATACTCACTCATCTTCGTGCCTTCACCTCATATTTTAATTATTTTAATTAATAAAAAAAATATTTTGAATTTTGAATTATTTTAAAAAATCGTATTTTCATTTCGAAATATTTTGTATTTTCCCCTATAGATGAATTAAAAATTGGATATTCAATCAATATTATGTCATGATGCCCAATATTTATAATGTTTATACAAACCCTATCATTCCTTTATATAAAAAACACTATCATTAGGGAATTCATGAATCTTCTTATACCCAAATCTCATTAAACATAATATTTGTGTATCTTCATATTTTGAATCGGGTAATTACTTTCTTTATATAAGTATTTATTTTAAACATTTTATGAAATTAATTGAAACTATTATTCCACCAAAATCATTTCTAACATTAAATTTATTTAGTCTTACTAGTTCTATAAACATTATAAATTTATAAAAAACTATGTATATATAATTTTTTCAATCATCATAAAATCATTCAGCCATGAATTTTGTTTCAATGTATTCAGATCCTATTTCATGAATTAATTAATTAATATGATAAAATGTTACATATTAAATATATACACCCATATATGTTCTTTATTTCTTTTTCATTTCACTATTATAGATCCAATTTTTATAACTCATATTAAAACCATTGTAAATTAATTTTTTTAATTTATCTTTTATTAAAATTTCTTATATTATAAGCCTTTATGAATATATAGTAAATCATTTCCTTAATTTCAATATTCCATTTCAATAATTCCAAGAAATTTCTAACTAATTTCAAATATTCTTCACTTTTTTCTAGGAATTTATCTATTTATAATCCATTAATTATCAAAAACATAAATACATATTAACAATATCTGAAAAAAAAATATAACTATTAATTAAAATTAATTTTTTTTAAATTGACTTTTGTGTAAATATATAATAATAAATATTAATATATTAGTTATTATTACAATATATGTTCTTCTAATATATATATATATATATATATATATGATGTTGATAAAAGATTTATATATAATATTTTAAATTTTATTACATAATAAATAAAATATATATATATATATTAATTCTAAATAATTTATATTTATTTGTTAATGTTTCTCTTTCCTATATGAATATTTATGGTAAATATTCTAAAAATATTAAAACAATAATCATTATTACTTTAACGTAAAAAAATTTAGTATTATTATTTTTAAAGAAATAAGAAAAATTATGACAATTAGATAACTATATTTTAAAACATAAATGATTTAATGTAATTTTTTCTAATTTCATGACTAAACTGCTACAAAAAAATTCATGACATCTAAAAAACTGAAAAAACTTGAAAAAATAAAAAATATCTAAAATATTAACATATAAGAAAACATTATCATAATAAATTTATAAAATTAAAATCTGTATAGAAATCACATCAATAATTTATTTAGAAATATAAATTATAAAGACACATTAATCTCGATACAATTTCTATAGAAAATATGTACTTGAAATAATAAAGACAATAAAAATGAACAAAGTGATAGAAGACATACAAATACTATGATGGGAAATTATTTTTCTATAGTAATGTGCTGAATTTTTAGTGAAACTATAAAAGATTGGTGATGGAGACCTCACATGGAGAATAATAATAGTGGGAATGGAGATAATATTTTTAAAATCAAATAAAGAGGAATTTCATTAGGAATTGAAACAAGGATATCAATTAGAGCATCATGAAATATACAGAGGAGTCTAGGAATAAAATGTTCTAATTTTAATAGACATAAACATTTGGTTTTTATAAATTATGTCAAAAACATGATTTTTATGACTATTTAAAATAAATTATATTAAATTGAATCACATACGGGGTTTCAAAATCAATTATTTAATGATCAGTATTTAAAAAAAACATAAAGCATATATTTTTAAATGATTTATATTAAAATCCCTCAAATAATTTAAAATATTTTAAAATAAAAAGTAAATATTTATATAAAAATAATAGAAATCTGGTTATAAAAATTTAATATAATTATACATTATCAAATCTCTTGGAATAATCATGAACCCACCATTTTTATTATCTAATGTATATCACCACACATACTAAGTAGTATTAGATAACATAAATAATAATTATAATGATTTTTTTGAAGGAAAATAAATAAAACCCATTATATGTGTTTTCTATTTGTTCTTAATTTTCTTTATAAATTGATTCTTGCTTTTTCATTATTTTTTGACTTCTACATACAAGTAAAATATATTTTTTAATCTTCATTGTTCTAATATTCTCAATAATATGTCATAAAATTATTAGGACACGAATGTTAATTTTTATAATCATGTCCATTATTGTAGATAAAATTGTCCATATCATAAAATGATATAGGGATCTTGGAATAGGAAAAAACAACATTACACTATTCTATATTGAGGAAAATTATTTTATATTTAATTCCATATTAGAAACTGATATTTTATTACATTAGTAAAAAATACAGTTTTGAATACACATAATATCTTAATAAAATTATTTATTTTTTAATAAAGTAAATAATAAAATTTATTAACTTATATAATTAATCATTCCCATTTTTTAAATTATATAAGTAATAGGATGTATTAAAATTATATGATCTTGATTAGGTTCTGTAAAAAAATTGAAAACATCCTCAAAGTCAATACAAAGACCGAAAAAAAAATATTACAATGACAATGATTTCCCCCTAACATGTTGAAGGAATCATCATTCATGTTTTAAACATCATTATCTACTACCAATGAAATGTCATGTTCATTATGATGATGAACATCACTATCCAAAATTTTGATAATTTTTTTCCCTCATCCTAATAAATCAAACATAATGATTAGAGATTTTTTTAATATCAATTTCAAATTAAATTCATGTATCCTCAACCATCATATAAATTAATAATTATATCATAGAGATTTTATTCATGTATAAAATAATTTTTAACTAAAAATAAACAATTAAATAGTGGTATAAAGTACATTATATGTTTTTAAGTGTAATTCATGATATAGTGAAGGTCACCACATCAAACTTTTTTTTGAGAAAATGAATGTTTTATGTAATAACACATAACTCAACCACTCTCATCCATTATATTCTACCATGACCAGTTTAAAACATCATATAGTGATATTTAGATAAGATTTAATTCCCAAATGATTTTTTAAATATTACATTTCTAATATAAGAGTAGAATAATAATTTTTTTAAGTGTTCTAATGTTTGAATCATTAATAATACACTTAGTTAATCGAAAAATTATATTATTTATAATGCTTTTCATTGGATGGATATAAAAAGTGTTTTAATACTAATATAAATAATTATATTCAAATATATTGTTCTTTATATAAAATTTAAATTAAACAAAGATGACTCAATATCCCTCTCTATCACATTCACCTTAACCAATGCTCTAAAAATATTTGAGGAAAACTATAACCATCCAAAACACTAGGTGATCCCCACATCCCATGGATACCTAAGGAGGAGGGATTTGTATGGATGTTTCCTATTGATACTCAACATATGTATTGAAAATCATTAATGTGGTTGTTTTATATGATAAAATATATGTTCTTAATTTTTATTTACTCAGTTAAAATGAATGCACTGATCATGTGGATAAAAAAATTTTGTGGTTAGTTGTTTTCACCATTAAAAAAGACATCCACCCACAAACCCTAAAATTGTATCAAATAAAATTATACTGTAATTTTTTTGATGGCCTATATATATTATCAAATTTAAAATATTTTTTTTCAATTATAGTGACATATTTTAAGAAAAATTTTAATAGTTGATAATATTTTCCAAAATTACACATAATTTTAAAATAAATTGAAATAGATTTTAAGTGATATAAAAGTGTGCTATAGTATACTAAAAAGGGAATGAAATGTTTTCTCTAAGACATTTTATACTAAAAAAATTATAAGACATTATTTTTCCATAAAAATAACCATGGATTCTATAAAAATTGTATTTCTAGAGGAAACCCATGAAAAAATAGAGAAATGACATATCATTATTTCAAAATACTATAATCATAAGGGTATTTATGAAATAGATTTTCCACTTAAATATATTTTATGGTTTACATTTACAATGAATTTTTCTTTCATAAAATTCTACAAATCATTTGACATTATTGGTATAGAGATCCTATAGTGAATTTTATAGGAGTCTTAAACAAAATTTCTTAGTTTATTTGATAAATATTTTGAGCCAAGAATTTACATAGTGTATTTATGAAGTGTTTATAAATTAAAATAAGTCAAAATATAAAAAATATATATTTATTTATGAAAAGTTCTTAAATATTAATATGAAATTTTAATATTGAAAGCCTTATCTGAATTTTTTTTAAATATTCCTAGAATTATTTTTGGTAATTTGAACCAGGGTTAGAAAATTGAAATATCTAATATTTTGTTTATTTAAAGTGGTTGAATAAAATTTAAAATGTATAAATTATTATAATTTTTTTCACAAATATCTTATATTTTGAATCTGAAGGATTAGAAATTATAAACGAGGCAAATAAATAATAAAAAAGAGTTCAAGCTAAAATAAATTGGAAATGTCCATTTTTTATATTCTGGGATTTCTATAAAATATTTTCTAATTTATATGGTGTTTATAAGTGACTATTTATCATATGTATAAAAACTATTATATATTCATTATGTTTATGAAATTTTCATCTATTTAGTTTTTTATCGGTTATTTATTTATGAATATCCATCCCTACTAATGTTTGAAAAATGTTAAATTTCAAGGAGTGTCCTTCCAAATATACTAAACCTTAAAGAATCTTAAAATATTGATAAATCAGAGAATCCTTGAAAACAAAATTAATATAATCAACTAGAGGGGAACACAAGGACATGAAATTTCTTATATGTTTCACTAAGTTACCATTAATTGTTAGGTGGCTAGCTGTCATGTTTTATTCATTAAATATATGGTGAATTGAGGTGTGATCTTCAATAAAATGACCACAAGAACATATAGTATAGAAAAAAACTCCTATATTTTTAAAATTATTATATTAATAGGATCAAAATAGATAAATATGATTCAATAGAATGGTGATAGGGATTGATATTAGGACTGAGCCCACTAGGTCCCACCAAGCCGTCAACAACCTGAGTGTGACTCCTCAATCCCACCACCAATATACTAGGTACTATTGGCAACTAAAAAGTATGAAATAATGAATATTGCATGCCTTATCTTCAATACCTATAGACATACACCATCCCAAAACATTAATCTCCACACTATTGTGCATAGATATAAAAAATGGCTAACAATATAGAGTGTAACTATTCATCCACAACCTCTAAAAAATAAATCAGATTATTGGACCATAATACAATGTAAAAAGGGAAAAAATACATTCCATTATAAAAATTGTATTACCATCCTAGAAAAAAAATTAAATTGGAGGTTGAAGAATACTCGATGCACAATATGGAAGGCCGTAATATGATCATTATTAGCAACATGATACACTAAGCACTACTAAAACAAAGATAAAAAAACAATTGTTGAAATACTTGAAATATACACAAGACACCAACTGTGATGGAAAATACCATCTAGAAATGTGTATATAAATACACAATAGGTTCCCAAAAAACAAAAGAAAAGTAAGATTAAAAAACAGATTCTATAGTCATCTCAACCCAAAAGTAAGAAGGTTAATATAAACCAAATAGATATTAACATAGAGAAACACAAATCAGAGAGAATGGGAATATCTATATCTATATAATATTTGGAATGTTCATACATAATGTGGATCCAAAGTTCCATATTTAATTCCCAAAACCAAACATAGCCTAACTTGAATTTTAGTGGAGGGGACCATTTTTTAGTATTGTCCTCCACATAAAAAGGTGCATCAGCTCCCATAGAGAAACCACTACACACTAAAACGTGATAACAGGGGAGTAAACCTTCTTGGATAAGTGATCACTTCCTACTATAGTATGGGGGAGTATCTAATATTCCAATTTAATGAGTATGGGGGACCTGATCCCTTCTATGTAGGGGGTATTGATACATACATATTGTTAATGATCCAATCCGTTCACTGCCACTAGACTATCATAAATGAATGAAGTGTAAATCTAAAATAATCTATTTTACTATCACTAAATCCAAAACAAAAAAAAACATCATGTCCTTTTTTTAAACACTAATGATAGGTTGTTCGCATACCCAAATCCAAATTCTAAGAATGGAGATACACAAGGTCTAAGTATCTTATAACTAGTTTCTGATATGAACTTGGGTCATCTATTGTGTACCCTCGTCGTGTGTCATCTCGTGAACATTTTTTCACTATACATGATTGATTATGTGACATGTACCTAAATTACACAGTGTTTAAAACTTCACTCTATCGATGCATGTGTACATCATTGCATCTATGCCGATGTATCTGGATATGTTTCTATCTAGGTACTTTTTTGTGTACTTTCCCATATTCCTTGTAATGTCTATCCTAAATGGGGTGTCTACTTATATTCTCATGTAAAAGACCATATCCCACTACAGAGTGTGTACTCCTAGTATAATCAAGCTGTCCTTAAATGTATTTCTTCCCCAAATGATAAGAATAGAAATAATGTTCAACTAAACTACCTAGAATGTGATAAATAATTGTTAATGGGAAATTCATTAGACCACCAGAAACTCAATTTTTTCCTTTTTAAACATAGATCTACCTTTTAGGGTTCCTTAGATGTTAGAATCATTCCTTAAAAATCAAATGAGGATCATGACATAAAACTAAAAATATTTCTACCTTATCATGAAACAAGGAAACATTATGTCCAAATCCATTTTCAGATGTCACTGAACCTTGATCAGGTGTTGATCACCATCATGGATGACATCCAGTGGTGCCTCTTATCTTCATTTCTTATGACGGTTGTGAGATAGAATATCCACCCTCCTTCAATAAATGAGAATCTAAATTGGAGGGGGAGAAGTATTTCACTTTTCCGAATTAAATAATTGATTAATTAAATTATGAATAATTAATTATGGCATATGTTCACCTTCCACAAAATGTATGATATCGACCATCTTTGTGTCAAGTCCAAGGTGGAGTGCACATTCAGGAAACAACCATGTTCTCAAATTTCTCACCTGGTGTCCCAAACATCGGGAAAAATAATTTATTCCAAAAATATACACACACATTGCATATATAATTTAATATAAAAACATAGAGTCCCACTAGGCCCTATGAATATCACACTGACACAATTCTAGTATTTTTTTTAAATATTCCAAATTTTTACAAAGAGAAAAAATAATTTTTAAGTTTTATCCTCCATTAAATAATTTCCACTTGAAAAGTATATTATAACAAAAAAAAATTGGGAGTACTAATCCCACATCTTGCTCTCACTCTCCAAGGATCTCACATTAATGCTCTTTTGCTACCCATGCACTCTGAACAATTAAACCATCAGACTATGAAATATTATATCTTATATATCACTTATTGATACTAGGTTCTCCCCAAAGGTTTATTAGTCCTCAAAATTTATTTTACTTCAGTTAATAACATTGAATGGGTCATGTATATATCTTCGTAGTTTTGACATATATAACCGTTCATGCACTCAATCCATGTGTGATGTAAATTCCATGAGGTATGAAATCTTTGAACGCTCGGAGTGATATGGAATGACATGAGGAACATTGGGGAAACCATCCTCCCTTATCAAAGTCTAGGTAACCCTAATCATGGGGAGACTCTTAGGAAAACGTAGTCTCCCTACTCAAACACTAAAGTACTACAATGTCGATCTATGTAAAATTTCTATCAGATATAGGTTGTACACATATGCTCACATATCAACTATTACATCTCCAATGTCTCTTTCACAATATCTTGAAAAACAAGAGATTTATCACCAATATCAGCCCTATATAAGGGTGAATAGAAGGGTCTCCCATATAGTTTCTGGAGAATTTCCATGATAATAGTAGAGTGATAGATATTTTTATATTAAAACTCCACCAATGGAAATTAATCTTCACAGTTATATCCAAAGTCCAACACATTTTCTCTTAGAATTTACTCCATATTCTAGATTGTCTTATTGATTTTTATGTCTATTTGGGGGGAAACATCATGACCTTCCCCAACAAGATCCAAAAAACATCCTATATTCCCCTTGAAAATCGTGAAGTAAACTGTGCATAATAATTCAATATTATCATCATTGTTAAAATGTGATGTAAGACAATCTATTGTATGTACAACTACCCCAAACCCTCAAATGAACTTTTCCCTTTGATTGAAAGAATGTGTACCAAAATAGTAAGTATGTCAAAATCACCAAGATATCGTCATGGAATTTTTCTATTTATTGAAACCCCATAATAAATTTGATTCAAATATCATCCTACTTCCACTATGGGATCTAAAGAGGTTTTGTTTAAACCTATAAATCATATGGTTTATCTTTTACTAGTATATATGTGATACATCAAGAGTCATACTCGATAACGCTCTACCTCATACCATTCCACCAAAACAACGGTTGAATGTCTGGGTACATATTCATTTCACATGGATGTAAATACAAGGGGGATGTGTGACACATCCTCATCACTTTCTCATGAAATGTGACTATAACCAACATAAATCTTAGAAAAAATATAATGTATTCCCCTCATTTAGAAAAACCATCCATTCCATTTATTGATAATATCTTTTCATAAATAAAATACATTCAATGTCTCCCAATCGAGCCTGTATCATATGATAAAGAAGTTGAGGAGCCACAACCATTATCTGAAATAAAACATCACCCCTCTTCTCTTCCATGGAAAATTGAAATGAAATTAACTATACCAACACCTTATACACCAAGTGACCATGGGATTTCCTTCTTAGATAATCAACCACCATGTTTCCCTTCCCATGGATATAAGAAATATCATAGTAATATTTATACAATAACTCCAAAAAATATTTATGTCTCTAGTTGTGATATATATATGTGAATATTTATATGAGACTCTAGTGGTATGAGTAAAAAAAAATTCTCACCTAGAAGATAGTGCCTCCACATTTTTAGAGTGAAAACTATGGTAACAATGTATAGGTAATTAGTCTCATGGTTCTTCTAATTGGGTCTAAACATCCTCAATAAATAATTAATCATTACCTTCCTCTACTCTAACACACATCTAATCCCAGCTCTAGAGGAATAAAAAAACACTAAAAATCAACATCATCCACTGGTAGTCTAAACCCATGAGAAATGGAAAAACTCAGTATAAACTACCCAATGGACATCTAACATAACTTAGTATAGATATAATAGATTCTCTTTCCATGTCTTGGGATATAATAGGGCTAATATCCTCGAAGAACCTACCATGAACCACCAATAGTACCATGTCAATCCAAGGAAACCCCTCACCTTTGACTTGATCATAGGTGGTTCCCAAGGAAATGCCACATTAATATTCACCATATATATATAAATCATTTTCTTAGTTAAAATTATTTAGAAAGATAAATTTATGGATCCAAAGATTTTATGTTGGCAGTTTACCATAAATCTAGTTCTCTGGGAGTACGTCTAGTACCAACCAAAAAATTTATGCTCCTCATTTGATGCAGAGTATATGAGAATGTCATTAATAAATACAACCACAAATCATTCCAAATATAACTAGAGAATTTGGATAACAAAATACATAAACAAATCTAAGATCTTTGTTACACTTAAATGCATCACCAAGAACTCATACTTTCTATAGTGATATTGAAATGATTTATTTATGAAATCATCATCAGAAAACCTCAACTAGTGGTAGTCGAACATGATATCAATCATTGATAACAAACTCACACTACTCAATGGTTTGAACAAGTCATCACTCCAAATTAAGGGAAAATTTTTCTTTAACATTTTCTAATTAATTTAATTATAGTAAAAAAATTCACAATATCCCATCAAAATTTTTCATTAAAGGAACTATAGTTTCTCTAGGGGACACAATATATTTGAGAAAACACTTACCTATAGGGTTCTCCAACTACACCCTCAGTTCTCAAATCTCTATAGGTTCTATTAAATTAACTTAAGAATATATTAGTGTTTTCCAAGTGTTTATATCAATATTGACACCTTTATAAAAATATGGAGGTAGTCTTAAAACATATTTTGGGAAGACATCCATGTTTTCCTCCGTTATCGATGGTTGTTTGATTCCAGCAGAGTCCATTCCACAAAGTGATATAATATCATAATTATGGGTGATGAGTTAATGTTTCCTCATCATGACTCAAACTCACTAAATCATGAGGTCAAAAAATATGTATATACATGTCCAATGTCTCATAAAGAATATAATAAATTGTGATGAATTTCAATCTAGGCATGCACTATAGAAAAAAATTCAATACATCAGATTATTTCATAATTTTTCATCAAGATGACCAAGCATTCCCCCATGAATCATTAAATACCAAACATCAACTCAAAATTTTAAAAGATGTTCGATATAGAATCATTCCTAATATTAGAACGTTTATCTAAAAATGAAAAGATAAATCCTAAATATGTAGATTTGTATCTCATATAATGGATATAGAGATAAAAGAGTGACCCATTATTGTTTCTAATAAAAAGGGGGGAAATTATAAAAGGTTTTGATTGTATATCGATCCATCTCATGAATATCTGGTTCATATCCCTCCATGGTTTCCTACCCCACATTACCTTTAACATCAACTCTTTGATCCTGGCATGGGAAATCAAGTGGTGGTGGTTGAAGAAACTCATAGAGTCTTCCCCAAACATCAACTCCTCTATCAACAATGACACTATAGGGGAAGCCCATACCACACCTTGTAGAACCTGAATCATGGTTTTACTTATCCCATGATGGTCTATCCACTTCATTTATATTTGAACTATAATGTTAGGTGATAAAATAATAATACATGTGACCTATTGTATCAAAATTATTGTATCATCCCTCTCTTAGCTGACTGGATCCTCTAAAAAATACTTGTTTCATATATCCACATGTATGAGCCTGGGCATGAATATGGTTCATGTGCTAATACCCTAACAGCTACTGACAAATAGTTGTCGCAGAAAACTGAACCTCATAATGTTCATTACCAACTCCATACACCTAGAATCCCTCTTCATGGATGCTTTCGATAACTAGATCTCTCTACACCACACTAACATATGTGGGTAGGGGTAAGGATTCCATTATATAAGGAAAATATCTATGAATACCCTATACAAACATTGAGACGTGGATGTAATTATCTCACACTATATCAAGGGAGTAATTTGTGGGGTCATTCAACCATTATTTGTATAGATAAATGTTCATACCAGCCTATTGTATCATAAGAAGAACTTTTTTCTCCATGTATCATTATATTACATGGTATTACTCATCATTGAAGAGTTTATTGAATTATAACCATGAGAGTGTCATCACATCATGGGTTTAGGGGTTCATATTATACCAGTGTCCAACTACTCCATGCAAAAGGCAAGCCTAAGACACAACCATATAATCTGCGGGTATCCATACAATCTTAAAAACATACACCATCAACTCAATAAATTCATCAACTAACTAAGGTTCTAACTCAATGAAAAACCTATGTGGTCATTGATGATGGAACGTTCATTTCACACCTAGAATTGCATGTCATTATTCAATCCTGCATGGGCTATCAGTTGTACCACTTTCAGTTGATCATTTTCCCAAACTAGTGGTGGGGGATCTATTCATGGTTCAATCAGTGGGTGGGATAGCCCTATATCATCCCAAATGAAACACATCAGGTGTTGGTCCTTGAATTGAGGCCATATCACTCGGTGCATTGTCATCATGGTCTAGTATTGGTATCCTAGGTCTCTCTCATCATGTAGGAAACCCTAATGTTATGAGATATTCCATTCTTAGATTAGAATATATGGGTAGATGACTCAAGAATGGAATTAAGAAGATCTAATCCAATATGATTTGTGAACCATAGGTTTCCATAAGGTAAAATATCATTATTTCAAGTTGAAAAGATTTTATTTAGAGGACATGTGAATGGATATGTCATTCGTTAGACCAACACGTGGTTCCATAGCCTAAAAAATACAATAAATACACTCTGACATTATTACCCTATATTTATATCAAATATTCACCATGTTTCACATTCTAACACCAACCCAATGGCGTACTAATCTGATACAACTATGTCATGACCCAACTCACCAGGGACTGTATTATTAGTGGAAAGATTAGTACGACACCCAAATACCACCTCCAATATTCTAGGGTATGGAAATATGTTTTGAGTAAGAAATAATAAAGATGGGGGCCTTAGACTAAGTACATTTATACAAATCCAACCACAAATATGATATATTGTAGATATATAAATAAAAAGGATAACCATATAGAGTATAACTATGCAAGAAACAACCTCTGTAAGACACAACAGCGTATGAAAATGTAATAAAAAATAATATGAGAAAAATAAATTCCCATATAGAAACTATAATACCAAATTAGAAGCAATTGAAAAAATTGGTCGTAAAGAGAACTTGGAACACAATCACTAAGTCCAGTTTGCAGACATGGTTGGCACTGAGTGACACTAATCACCATTGATACCAAGATGACCAAAAGTGTTTCTAAACTATCTATCATCATTACAAGAAATAAAATGTTTTGGAAAATACTGTGTAGGGGTCTATATATACATAACCATATGGATCCCAAAAACCCAAACAAAATGAAAATAAATTGAATAATCCACAATCAAATCAACCCATAAGAAAGAGGTTGATGGAAAACCCAAAATATGTGTTCATAAATAAGTATAAATAAGATAAAAAAGGAATCTCCATCCCTACAGACCAGTCGGAATATTCAGTCATCATAAGGCTCCAAATGTCTATATCTAAAACCCATCAAAAAATGACCCCTAATGTGAATATAATTAGAGGGCCTTGTTCCTCACTAGTATGCTCCATGGAAAAGGGAGAAACAACTCCTATACATGAACTGATAGATGAAATATCATGATTACAAGGGAGTACAAGTACATGAATAGAGGTATAAGGCCTCATCTTTAAACATTACATAATCTTTAGTTAAATCCAAAATTCACATTGAGTATCTTTTTAGGTTTATATTTTTAGATAATTTGGCCATAACTATTACATAACATTTCAAATATAAAAAATTAGACAATTATAACCACTATCATTTTTTACAACATGAAACTATTTAAAATTAAAAATGATTTATTTTTCATGATAAAAATACTCATAACATTCATCTTGACTTCTTCTTTTATTTTAACCATCCTTATAACATATGAATAAAATTTCAAAAACTATCGATGATCACACAAATCTATGTAAGGGAATATAAAATAAGTAAATAAAACGATATTCCCTAAATAATTATATACCCCTAAAATAATATTTTTCACCCATAAAACATATGATCTTTATAATGCCTCATTAAATCATAGGATTCATAAAAAACACATTGAAACTTTAAATCATAATGGTAACTGGTGGCATCTATATCATACCTACATTGTAGATTTCATATCTATATGCGGAGTAACCTTCATGGTTATGTTTGGAATACTTGTCACATTATATTTCCTAAATCTATTAGGAGAAACTTTATCATTTAATTCCATGTCATTTCCCAATGAATTGGAGATCTATCTCTTTCTCACGCACCATTGGTTTATCACAAAACCAACTGTATACATAAACAATAACCAAGAACCATAACATAATTATAATACATAAATAAACCATAAATGGAAAATAACATTTCCACGCTACAGTCACAAGATATCATTTCAAGATATTGAAATAATAAATCCCTTCTCATAACTATTTTCAATACCAAAATAAAAGAAAAAGTAATATGGTGTTTATTTTTCTTTAAAAACATTACATCTTGTAGAGAAAGCTGAATAACAAATAATTTCTATGGCGGTGGAAAGGTTATTGTCGAAACATATGTTTAAAAAAATCATTTTTTCATTTAGTTTAAAACTTATTAAAAAATATTCCTATTGAATTTTTTTTAATTAAATTAACATTCAAAGTTTTTTATTATACACCGTATAAAATAAAGTGGTGAATAATGTCATAATATACCTCAATGAAAGGAGACTAAGATAAAGTCCCTTACCTTGAGTCTTACTCATCGTGTACAATCATTATATTGATGAATAATAAACTAAGGTAAATTTTTACTTTCATGAGAACATTTTTCAATTTTATTATTAATTTTTTATCACTTATTACCATGTTATAAAACTTACAAAATTATTTATGTTCATATTATATGTTTTGTTAATATTCAATACTTGGGACAAAAATGAACTTATTGTGATGTAAATTTTCTATGTAGTTATAATTCCATCATATCCATATTAGTATTCATGAAATAATCATTCAATTTATACATTAATCATACTTTAATATCAAACCATTAATTATGGTTATGAAAAATGAACAATGTTATAATCATGGAGACAGTAGGTCGTACGTACGCATGAGTAACGTTTTCCATTTTTCATTAATCATTATGGAAATAAAGTGAATATTGTTTTATCTATAAAAAATTATTATAATATTATTATAATCATAATAATAATTTAAATATACTTATATATATCATACACGTGATGTGGTGAATTAAACGATTCAAATCACTTTGTGGAGGTGATATTTCACACATACACAAGAATGCCGTTATTGTTTTTATGTGCATGAAAGGTAAGAGAATATCTTAAAAATTATTACTTTACAATGATAAATATGTCCTTAATATCATATATATACATTTATTACATCATTATAACTAGTCTTGATAGATGGTAATGAAAAATGAACTATTTCGGTTCGTGAGGTGGTTGTCTGTCGTTCACACGAACGAAATGTTCATTTCCCATTTGATGAAATTGGTGATGTATTTAGGTGATGATATTAAAATAATATCATATATTTATATTTATAATATTTTATTTATTATTTAATTAGATAATAATAATATTTAAAGGATTTGGATGATGAAATAAAATAGAAATACTTAAAAAAATGATACCACTTCTTCAGTTGATCGCCTTTGAAGAACACCTTAACACCACTAAGAAGAATGTTATACCTAAAGTAAAGCCTTAATAATGTGGGGAGAGATTCTAGTAAGAGTTTTGGGTAGATATTTTGCGAACCAATACTCTTTTTAAGTGTGATAATTAGATAATAGAGTGTATCTTTTTATAGGAGAGGGGAGGGTCACCCTAGAAAACTCTTAAAATATTAAATTAATATAAATTCAATTTTGTTTCCAAATGGTCCCAAAATCATTGATTTAAAGTATAAGATAATTTTTCGATTAATCCCAATCATACAATTAAAATTACACAAGTTTTTAATATATTTTTAATCCTTATCTTTATGTTTTAACCCTGATTTAACCCTGTTTAATCTTACTGTGATATCATGTTATTTATAATTTATGTGTTAATGTAATTATAATAACATTTAAAAAGACCAAAAAAGTGTCATTTAAGAAATATTAGGAATTATATTAACCATTTGGTCAAATCATAGTTTTTTAAAAATTTATAAAGTTTAATTAAATATTTTGTATTTTAAAATATGAATTATTTCAATTTTGAGGCTATTCATACATAAATTTTTTAGAAAATTGTAATAACTTTATTATGTCTAGAAAAATAATTTAAATTAATCCTAATAGGTCATATTCATTTAAAAAATTCTTTGATGACATAAAATGTATCAAATTATATTTATTTTAATATTATTAATATCATTTATTTGATTCTTTTTTTAATAAATCTACTACTCTATCATCTTTCTGTCACAATTATATTTAATTATTTACTTTATAAAAATTAGAAATAAATTAACATGATGTAGATAATATATTTATATTTTAAATACTATTTATATTCAATGATATACCCTATATAACACTATATTAAAATACATTGGTTTTTAAAAACAAAAGTGTAACAAAAATGAATATTCTATGATTATAATATTATAAATGCATTAAAGTCATCCATGTGGCTCCAAGTGGTCCAAAAATCGACCCAAGGATGATCATGGTTGGTATACACTCACAAAATTAAATTAGGACAGGGGTTATTATAGTTTAATATTATTTTTACCTTTAATTACCTGATTTTCCTTTAATCATGGTAATAAAATTTATTACTAGTTACTATTCATAATGTCCAAAAATAATAGGGACCTATTTACATAATTTTAAAATTTTTATTCCAAATATGGAATCCATTTTTACAAATTAAAAATATAGATTTTTTCATATTTAATTTAAAATTAATCCCTGTTGTCAAAACGAGAAAATAGGGGTTTAAAAGTAAAAACCATCAAAATATTGACATGAATTTATATCTATTTTCTTTGTGAAATTGATTCCAATGACCAACATTGGATTAAATTATAAAAACATAATCCAATTTATGAACAATAACCTTACAAGTATGAATAATCCTGATACACAACCAAGAGGAATAATGTTAGACCACATCATGAGACAACTACATCCACCATTCAATGTGACTACAAAAAAATTGTAGAAGAATAGTATATAAGCTCCTTAGAGAATATATTTCATGATTTGGGATGTAATGAAATTTAGAAGGTTGAAATGGAAATTTTTCATCTCTCATGAGAAACAAATCAATGGGGGTCATTGATTCAAAACAAAAGGGTGGAGGAATAAATAGAAAACATGGAAATGAATGATTTTAAGGTGATTTTATTGGAAAAACATTTCCCTCATGAACAATGTGTAGATATGAATAAAAAATTCTCAACTCTAAGGTAAAAGGATAATTATAGCGACCCGAAATTTTCTTACATTACTATTACATCATTTCAAAGATAAACAACATAATAGTATTACACAAAGAGGATCCAAAGTCTTAGTGTCTTGGGAAAACTCGGACCACACATAAAAAATACAAAAACTAGCATAAACATTTATTTAATTTCTTCTTCTCTAGCTTCTTATTGGCACTTGTCCTCTCCTTAGTACATGTAGACACCTGAGGATATACATAAAAAGGGGTGAGCTAGAAGCCCAGTAAGAGGATAGATAAGAACAATATATCATGGGGTGATCATAATCATAACATAGGCAAAAGATCAAGAACATGATAGGAGCATAAATAATAGACTTGAAATGTGGCAATGCATAAAAATGAAACATCATGTCTTAGTGGTTAACTACCACACATACTTGTGAACCAAGATATCATATTGTTCACACATCATTTCACATTTACTAATGAGATTCATCACTTTACCCAATTCATTGGAGCGCTGTATAATTCTGGTCGCACCCGTCACATTTAAACATTCATATTGCACTATATAATTCCAGGCGCACCCGTCACATCATAACATTATCATTTATCATGCTTTCCATAATGAACATATAACATAAATTAACATAATGAACCCATGAAAAGGAATGGTTTTCATCTCATAATAACATATTCATAATCTTTAGGTTCCCAAAAGAAAGAGGGAATAACATACATGTTACAAGAACCGTTTACTTTGAGTGAGAAGTAAAAGGGGTGTTCTTAAAAGAAGAGTTCTTTTGGAAAACATTTTGTTGGAAATAAAAACCAGTGAAAAACATGTATATCCCAGAAAAGTAAATTAAATGATGAAAAATGATCTTTGAGGAGTAACCATGTCAAAAATGGAGTGAAAGAGGGAGAACCCGAAAGAAGAAAATTGGGTTCGAGATTTCCCCTTACCTTGTACTCGAATGCCTCCTTCTCTTTAATGTCCTGTATAATGACATTATATTAATTAATTAGAAATTAAATAACCTTTTATAAATTAATATGGTTCATTATGGTTTCATTATGTCATATTATGTTCCTTTGGATGACTTATAGAGTTTAAAAACATTGTTCGGGGATGTTCGTTTTTTTATGGTTTTCTTGAGTGGTTCACTTGTATTCTTAAATTGAAGTTTGGGTAGAACATGGCTAAATATCCAGAAATGAAATTACGTTTAATTAATGATATTACAGGAGCTTTAATTATTTTATAATGAATTACATTAGATCCATGTGGATGAATCATTAGATAAGAATTAAATGATGATTATTTAATTTGAGCGGTTTTTGGATCACAACAAACTTGTTTTAACTTTTAACTTAGTAATATGGCCATAGGTTATTTCCAGAACTTAAAATAAAACATAATACATATAACATATTCTGGTTCAACCATAAAAATGGTTTCATGACCAGATCTGAAGGTAGAAATGCAAGAAGAGAGCATGTCGTTTTTGAAGGTGATAAATTAACACCTCGTGAACAACGTTCTCTTTAATAAAATAAAAGGAAGAGGGAAAGGGTGTGGGGTGATTTAATATACCATTAGAATAATAAAATTACATTATATGTATAATACTGGAGTTAAAAAACAATTTGTATGAATATAGGTAGGGAGAGATCAAGAAAGGAACTTGAACTTGAAAGGAAATTAAAGGAGAAGAGGGAGGGAAATTACCTCTTAAATCTTCCTCCTGAGATCCTCCTTAAGGAAGCTAGTCTTGGTATTTTGATGAGACCATCAGCTTTTTGACGTGGGGGAGGGGCTAGGGAAGATTTTTGGGTAAAGTTTAGAGAAGTCTTGGAGCTTGAGAGGTGTGAGGAAATGAGGGAGTGAAGGGTGGCTTTTATAGTGGAGGGGAGACGGGTTTCCTTAATATAAAATTCATTAGTTTATTATTTCCACACAAGACAAGGAATAGTGAGTATTGAAAGACCAATAATGGTAATTTTATAATATAATCCCGACACAAGTGGGCTTACATCAGCATATCAACATCGATGACTCAATTAATACATTATTTAGCATTTACTGTGAATTATCAGATTCTCCTATTCATCAAAAATTCAAGTATCTCAGAAAAATCCCAAAAAATTACCCCAACCATTTTTCGACGTGTAGAATCCAAAAATGAAGTCCATTTTCCAAAAATAAATTTCCAAATATTATTAATTTAATATTTAATTAAAAACTATAATTTACTTTAAAAATGGTTTTTAAGATTAAAACTGATTTTATAGTGCTTTCAAAAATTACTTAGGGTCTTATAAAATTATCTAAAAACTATAAGACATGGATTAAATAATTGATGAATACATTTTAGGGAAATAAATATTCTTTTAAATTAATTAATTAATTTATGACTTATAAAATACCAAAAACGATTACTAAGGTCAAATTGTCACTTTCTAAGATGTCTAAATTTTATTTAATTATTCATAGGTAATGTTACTCTTATTTTGGATGATTTACTATTCATAAGGGTCATATTACTATTCATAAGGGTATGTTACTATTCATAAGGGTATGTTACTATTCACTGAAAATTATTTTTGTTTCATTAGACTCCAAAAATCATCTTGAACACTACCGTGTATGTCGGATTTTCAAAATTCCAAATATAGGAGTGACAAACTTATGTTTAAAGGTCACTTATCACTTAGTAGTTTATTATTTTGTGTTTTCAAGTTATTTTATGACATAAATATAAGAAGGTAATTTTCCATTGAAAAACTTTGGGTCGTTACATTCTTCCCCCCTTAAGAAATTTCACTCCCAAAATTTCACTTTACACAAAAAGGTCAGGGTACTTCTCCTTCATTGCCTCTTCTGGTTCCCAAGTTGCTTCCTCAAACTTATGGTTCCTCCATAACCCTTTGACAAGATGGGTTGTCTTGTTGCGTAGAACCTTATCACTTCGGTCCAGAATCTTTACTGGATGCTCTTCATAGGATAGATCATCTTCCAATTGCATCACCTCTGAGTTTAGTACATGTGAGGGGTCTGGTATGTACTTCCTCAGTAGTGATACATGAAACACATCATGGACTTGAGCCATATTTGGTGGAAGTTCAAGAAGATAGGCCACATCTTCTATGCGGTCAAGGATCTCAAAGGGGCCAATATACCTTTGGCTTAGCTTCCCTTTCTTCCCGAATTGCATGACTCTCTTCCATGGAGATATTCGAAGGAAGACTTTATCTCCAACATCGAACTCCAAGTCCCTTCGACGGTTGTCAGCATAGCTCTTTTGCTGACTCTGAGCAGCTTTGATGTGTTTCTGGATGACTTGAACCTTCTCTGTTATCTCTTGAACAAGATCAGGCCCAAGTAGCTTTCTTTATCTAACTTCATCCCAACAGGTTGGAGTTCTACATTGCTTCCCATAAAGAGCTTCATACGGAGCAATCTGAATACTCAAGTGGAATCTATTGTTGTATAAGAACTCAACCAATGGGAGATACTGATCCCAACCACCTTTGAATTCAAGAGAGCAGGCTCTTAGCATATCTTCAAGTGTCTGAATAGTCCTTTCAGACTGGCCATCGGTTTGGGGGTGATAGGTCGTGCTGAATTTTAATTCAGTACTCAAAGCATGTTGATGGCTCCTCCAGAATTTAGATGTGAACCTTGGGTCACGGTCAGATACAATCGAGAGTGGAACACCGTGCAATCTCACCACTTCCTTCACATATATCTTTTCAAGTTTTTCAAGTGAGAGGTCTTCCCAAATAGCGATAAAATGGGCAGTCTTGGTGAGTCAATATACCACAA
Source organism: Viscum album (assembly GCA_963277665.1). Lineage (NCBI taxonomy): Eukaryota > Viridiplantae > Streptophyta > Magnoliopsida > Santalales > Viscaceae > Viscum > Viscum album. The sequence continues at coordinate 1,529,179,694 of OY728146.1, read as the reverse complement.
ACCATATCACATTATTTCCCTTTGACGTCTTTGGGAGACCCGTGACAAAGTCCATAGTAACATTTTCCCATTTCCACATGGGTATAGGTAATGGATGCATCATACCTTTGGACTTTTTTCTCTCAACTTTAACTTGCTGACATACCAAGCACCTTGATATATATTCCAAAATCTCCTTCTTCATGTTATCCCACCAGAAGTGTTCCCAGAGATCACGGTACATCTTGGTACTCCCAGGATGGATAGAGAAAGTTGATCTATGTGCATTATCCAATAGATTCTTCTTTATCCTGGGTGATGAAGGCACAAAAATTCACGTTCTAAACCGAATCACACCATCATCGTCGATATGGAACTCTTGCAGCTTCTCTTCCTTTACTGCATTCACCCTCTTTTGTATCTCCACATCATCCCTTTGTGCTTCCTTAATCTTCTCTTGGATGGATGGTTGCGCAGTCATTTGGGCAAGGTAGGATGTATCCCCCACCCTTATGATTTCCAAATCCATTATTTGCATATCCAAGAAGATATGGTCTTTCTCAAACCCTAACATGGATAGAGTAGCAGGTTCTTTTCTGCTTAGAGCATCAGCTACCTTGTTCGCCTTTCCAGGATGATAGTGAATAGAGAAATCGTAATCCTTGATTATCTCTAACCATCTCCTTTGACGCATGTTGATCTCCTTTTGTGTGAATATATACTTTAGGCTCTTGTGGTCGGTGTATATTTTACACTTCTCACCATAAAGGTAGTGCCGCCATATTTTCAAGGCAAAAATCATGGATACCAGCTCTAGATCATGCGTCGGGTAGTTCTGCTCATGGATCTTCAATTGTCGTGAGGAATAGGCTATCACATTATCATTTTTCATGAGTACACAACCCAAGCCTTTCTTTTAAGCATCACTTTATATCACAAAACTTTCTCCACTTTTTGGTAGTGTGAGTACAGGTGTAGTGATCAGCCTTTTCTTTAGCTCCTTGAAGCTTCCCTCACATTCTTCCGTCCAGACATACTTTACCCCTTTCCTTGTTAACTTAGTTAGCGGGCTTGACAATCGTGAGAAGTTTCTCACAAAACGTTGGTAGTATCCAGATAATTGAAGAAAACTACGGATTTCTATGACACTAGAGGGCCTGGGCCATTCCTCAATCACCTTTGTCATTAAAGGATCCATAGAAATTCCATCACTTGTGATCACATGTCCCAAGAACATGAACTGATTCATCCAAAAGTCACACTTGCTGAACTTGGCATACAACTTATCCTTTCTCAATGTCGCCAACACAAGTCTTAGATGTTCTTCATGTTCCTCCTTTCTCTTGGAGTATATGAGAATATCATCGATAAACACTACCAAAAAATTTTCAAGGTAATGTATAAAGACTCTATTCATCAAATCCATGAAGATTGCAGGGGCATTAGTAAGTCTGAAGGGCATCACCAAAAACTCATAGTGCACATACCTTGTACGGATAGCAGTCTTCTAAATATCTTCCTTCTTCACCTTTACCTGATGATATCCAGAACGAAGATCCAACTTTGAGAAGTATTGAGCTCCTCTTAATTGGTCAAACAAGTCACCAATCCTTGTGAGAGGATACTTGTTCTTTATGGTGATCATGTTGAGTTCCCGATAATCGATACACAGCTGCATGGTTCCATCCTTCTTCTTCAGAAAGAGCATTGGTTCACCCCAAGGTGATGCACTAGGGCGTATTAACCCTTTTTCTATATGCTCTTGCATCTGCTTCTTCAACTCCTCCAGTTCGATAGGAGCCATCCTATAGGGGCACTTCGAGATAGGATTAGCTCCGGGTATGAGTTCAATTGAGAACTCTACCTCACGATCCGGGGGAATTCCGGGTAACTCTTTGGGAAACACATCGTCGTATTCCCTCATGATGGGCATTTTCTCAAGGTTGGAACTTTCCTTCGAATCAACCATTTGGGTGAGGTATGCTTCTTCATAGGGAATCAACACCCACACCATTGAAGGATTTTTCAAAGGAGATTCATGATCTTCCTTGCATTTGTAGAGGAGCATGGGATGGTTCGGAATATGAAAAGATATTTCCTTTTCCCAACAGTTGATATGTGATCTATATAACGAGATCCAATTCATTACCATTATATCATCGAATTCCACCAAGGGAACTATTACGAGATTTTCCAGAAGAATCTTCCCACATACGCCAACAGGAGAAGAGTCAAACACTTGGGTTGCAATGATTGCACCACTTGGTGTTTTTATAGATATCTCTACTTCAAGGTTTCGGGGCTTTGATTCTATAGTTCTAGAAAACTTTCAAGATATAAAGGAATGTGTAGAACCTGAATCAAATAAGACTTTTTCCATTCTTGAGTGAATAGGAAGTGTACCTTGTACGACCTCATTATCATGATACACATCCGCATTAGTGATGGCATAAGCCTTCCCTTGTTCCTTTGGCTTTGGTGGCTGTTGATGCTGATTACCCTCGAGAGCTCGAGGTTTAGTGCACCGGTTTGCATAGTGCCCTAGCTCCCTAAAGTTGTATCATTGAACCATGGGTGGTTCTCTCCTTTTATCGGCTACATTCTCCTTCATTTTCGTGTCTTTTCGACACTCTTGAGAATGGTGTCCTTCTTTCCCACACTTGAAGCATTTCCCCATCCCTTTGAGGCAGTTCCCATTGTGCAACTTCCCACATTTTTGGCATGTGGGTCATTGATTTTTCTTCCCACCTTTATCATTAGATCCACTAGCTTGAAACTCCATCTTTATTTTCGTATCACCATATCCATGAGACCATTCTCTAAACTCCATCTCCACTTTGAGAGCGCACCAAAAAACTTCTTCATAACTCCCAAAGTCTCGAATTGCAAGAGCCTTTCGAAGGTATGGTTTTAATCCACTAAAGAATCTATCTATTTTTCTATCATTGTTGATAACAAAATCTGAAGCGTACCTTGCAAGCCTTGTGAAATTCGCTTCATAGGTTGTGACAGATTCTCCTTCCTTTTGCTTGAGCTCTATGAATTCTCTCTCCATCTTCGTGTGAAGAGTTTGTGGGAAATACTTATTAAGAAACATTATCTTAAAGTCTTCCCAGTCTATATCTTCAATTTCCTCCCTTGGCTTGTTATTCTTAATCAAAGCCCACCATTGATCGAATTCTCCATCTAGACGATAAACGGCTAGAGTCACCTTCTCCGTCTCAGAACCGTGAAGCACAGAAAATATCTTCTCCATGGAGTTGACCCACTGTTCCGCAACTAGTGGATCGGAAGATCCACAAAACGTTTGTGGTCATTACCCAATAAAAAATTCGATTGTCAGTTTCTCCCTCTTTGGTGAAGGAGGACGTTCCCCATTATTATGGTTATTATTCATAACCTGAGATAATTGGGTAAGAATTGACATAAATTTTTGAACTCCACCTCCCAAATCATTGGGGATGTCATTCGGGCAATCGTTGCATTGGCCCTCGCATGAGTTGTTGGCCTGATTTCTCCTGGTTCCCACTATTTTCTAAAATAGAAAAGGTTAGAACAAAACATAAGTAAACAAGTCATTAATAACTTATTCATTTATACAATTATACCAAAAACATAACATATGGGATCCCTGGGTAAATATTCTTGTGTGCATATTTTTACTTAGTCTCATACTAGAAGTTTTATCTAGGGTTCACTAATCCTAATTCCCAAATTAACTAAACCTTGCCTCTGATACCAACTATAGCGACCCGACCATTTCTTACATTACTATTACATCATTTCAAAGATAAACAACATAATAGTATTACACAAAGAGGATCCAAAGTCTTATTGTCTTGGGAAAACTAGGACCACACATAACAAATACAACATCTAGCATAGACATTTATTTAATTTCTTCTTCTCTAGCTTCTTATTGGCACTTGTCCTCTCCTTAGTACATGTAGCCACCTGAGGATATACATCAAAAGGGGTGAGATAGAATCCCAGTAAGAGGATAGATAAGAACAATATATCACGGGGTGAGCATAATCATAACATAGGCAAAATATCATGAACATGAGAGGAGCATAAATAATAGACTTGAAATGTGGCAATGCATAAAAATGAAACATCATGTCTTGGTGGTTAACTACCACACATACTTTTGAAAAAAGATAGAATCTTGTTCACACATAATTTCACATTTACTCATGAGATTCATCACTTTACCCAATGCATTGGAGCTCTGTATAATTCCGGGCGCACCTGTCACATTTAAACATTCATATTGCGCTATATAATTCCGAGTGCACCCGTCACATCATAACATTATCATTTATCATGCTTGACACAATGAAAATATAACCTAAATTAACATAATGAACCCATGAAAATGAATGGGTTTCATCTCATAATAACATATTTATAAGCTTTGGTTTCCCAAAAGAAATAGGGAATAACATACATGTTACAAGAACCGTTCACTTTGAGTGAGAAGTAAAAGGGGTGTTCTTAAAAGAAGAGTTCTTTTGGAAAACATTTTGTTGGACATAAAAACCAGTGAAAAACATGTATATCCCATAAAATTTAAGGAAATTATGAAAAAATGATCTTTGAGGAGTAACCATATCAAAAATGGAGTGAAAGAGGGAGAACCCGAAGGAAGAAAATTGGGTTTGAGATTTCCCCTTACCTTGTACTTGAATGCCTCCTTCTATTTAATGTCCCATATAATGACATTATATTCATTAATTAGAAATTAAAGAACCTTTTATACATTAATAGGGTCCATTATGGTTTCATTATTTCATATTATATTCCTTTGGATGACTTATAGAGTTTAAAAACATTGTTCGAGGATGTTCTTTTTTTTATGGTTTTCTTGAGTGATTCACTTGTATTATTAAATTGAAATTTGTGTAGAACATGGGTAAACATCCAAAAATGAAATTTCATGTCATTAATGATATTACAGGAGCTTGAATGATTTTATAATGATTTACATTAGATCCATGTGGATGAATTCTTAGATAAGAATTAAATGATGATTATTTAATTTGAGCGGTTTTTGGATCACAACGAACTTGTTTTAACTTTTCAATTAATAATATGGCCATAGGTTATTTCCAGAACTTAAAATAGAACATAATACATATAAAATATTCTGTTTCAACCATAAAAATGGTTTCATGACCAGATCTGAAGGTAGAAATGGAAGAAAGGAGCATGTCGTTTTTGAAGGTGATAAATTAACACCTCATAAACAACATTCTCTTTAATAAAATAAAAGGAAGAGGGAAAGGGTGTGGTGTCACGTAAATGAAATATTTTAAATTTATTTTTCATTTAATTTACATCCTTGCTTTATTTTGGGGGTTTCCCTAGGTTTTAGGGAGGAATAGATGAATATTCATGAATTGGGCCAAACCGTGAGCCCAATTCCAGATTGAAAAATAAATTTTGTATCTTTTATAACTTTTTCATTTTTCAAAAAATTTCATCCATTCAAATTTCTACTTGGCCTCCCTTAACCTATTAACACCACCAAGGTAATTTAGATCTTTTATAAATCCATAACCAAGGATTATTTGGGTTTTTATCTAAGGGGTTGGGATTTCCCGAAAGCTCAATTCCTGTTTTAAAAATAAATTTTGATTATGTTATAACTTATTCCATTTTTGGGATTTTTCGGTGATTCCAAGTCTCAACCAAACCCAATTAACCAAGACCCGCATCTGAACTCTCTACCCCCTCTTTGGAGCTCTGGTAAATCGCGATTTTTTTCCGAACTTCATAGGCTTCCTCAAATCTCCCAGATTTGAAGAGGTAAAGTCTTTCTTTCATAACTCTCTCAATTCTCAATATTTTTCCTCCATTACAATTTCTAAATGACCTTATAATGCTTGTTATAACGATACCTAAGTTGTGGCTGTTTTAAATTTCATATTATGGTGTTTTGGAGTGATTACTTCAAGATACTTCAAGTAAGTGAGTTCATTCATTTCCTCTTTCAAATTGCTTAGGGTTTTATTTGTTTTTATTAGGGTTTTTTTCCACTTCTTTGAAGTCTCAAATGACCAGGGGGTAGGGTTTCGAACCTAAGGTTTAAACTTGGGTTTTATTTTCCAATTCTTGTGGTTTTAGGGTTGTTCTAGGTCTTTATCAGTGCGGCGGTGGTACGAATTAATTTTTGCACGGTGATTCAAGGGTTTTCCTTAATTTGGTAGGTGATTCCATTGTGTATGAAATCTTTGTGAATTGGCTACTGTTTTTATGGTATTTTCATGCTTATTTAATTTTATTATTTCTGAAAAAAATAGTTTTAGTGGTGTTTGTATTTAAAATGAATCCTAAATGCCAATTTCATGTGAAATTGGGGGTTTCTTCATAGAAATGTTTTATTAGTTTAATTGGGGATACCCTATAAGTAATTAGTTGATTTTATTTAACTATAATAGGGATAAAAATACTGTTTTTAATGATTATCCCTTTTGGTTTTTGGTTCAAAATCTGGTTTTAATGGTGTTTGTGAACTACATGAAATTCTAAGAGTTGTGTTGTGTAAAAATGGAGATTTTGCAATGATGTCGTTTCGTGAACCATATGGGGCTTCCCTAAAAATGATTTTTTGTTTTCACTAAAATTTAGTAGGCTGCCCTTTCTGTTTTGGAAACATAAAAATGTGCACATAGTATGCAAGTGAGTTTTATAAGGAGTTTTATGTCTGAAACACTACGGGATTTTGAGGAATTGTTTTATGAAAAATCTAGGTGTTTTGTTGCGTGTTTTAAGTGGTATAAAATGTGATAGCTACTATATTGGTTTTTTTTTACCAGTAATGGTGTTTTATATTATAATTTATTTATGTTTCATGCTGAAATTGATTGATCACAAATGGGGAAGCCCGGGTACCTAGGTGGGGCGGATTTGTACTAGTACAGCTAGTGGACCGGATGGGTTTTGTCCCTGTTTCACTTAGAATTTGGATAACGACAACTCTAACTAAACTATGTGGATGATTATTGGGGACCACTAGGTTATGGGTATGTTCCCTACTAGTGGCTCGTGCATGAGAACAGATTTTTCTATGGTTACTTTACACTGAGGTACGAGGTACATAGGGCCCAAGACAACCTAGTGCCTAGGGGTGTTACCAATGTTGTTGCTCATTGGATTTGTAGTATTTACCCATGTATTAGGGTGTGTTTGGAAGTAATTTATAGTATCTAACATTTCTATTTTAATTGGTTAATATTCTGAAAATTTTGGATTGAAAACTATTTTCAATTGGAGGTTTCATTTCTTGAAATTTTAACACTACTTTTCCTTGCGTATGAAAACTGCTTGCTTTTTCACATTGTATTTATTACTCCTTGGAATCATTGGGTGGTATCCTATTGGGATTAGGATCACACCATACTTACACCCCTTGGGTGTAAGTAGACTTGGTTATGTTTGATTTAGGTAAAGGAAAGGCTAAGGGTGATGGTGGTTTAGGGTGTTAGTTCCCATCCTTGGTGCGGAGTTGTGGAGACAGCTTGGGGGCGATAACCCCTAGTCGTGTGGATTACTTGGAGCTATATTGATGCTATAATTATTTTTATTTGGACCACTTTTATTATATTTAAACCAATTTATTCAGTTCTGGTTTTTACTAAAGTCTTGTTTGGCTCAAAAATTTCAGATTTATATTATGGATTGTTTTTAATGTTTCATGATTTCATACTCGGATAAATAGTTCCCAAACCTAAATTAATGATACCCAGGAACTTGTGCCAGACCGTGGGGATAGGGAACACCCTTCAGTCCTTTCCACGGGCTAGGTTTGGTGCCGTTAATGGTGGCGACCAGATCCGGTTCGTGACAAAATGGTATCAGAGTAGGTTAAAGTTTTTGGGTTATATTTCTATTTTGGGATGAGTCGGGATAGACAGGAGCTAGGACTATCGGGGATCAGGGTTTTGGTTGTGAGTAGGGTGTCTGGCTCGCACCTCTCATGGAATACCATGAGTCACCAGGGGATGTTGGAATTCATGGATTGACTTCACTTCCAGGTGAGATGTGTGGGCTGCAGACCACATGTGGACATCAGATGGATGTGGAGTAGTTGTTTCTTTTATTACTAAAATGTGTTTAGTTTATTTATATTTGATGTATTTGATTACAATTTTCAGAATTGTGGTATTGACTATTATTTTTTGACTGTTTCATTTTCTAGCAACATGCCTCCCCAGAAAGCTCTCACGCACCCACGGGAGGAAGGTGGAGAGAGTTCTCCCACACCAATTGATCATAGGCTAGTCGAGGTCGTGGTCTGGGTTGTCCAGGCTCTAGGATATGGACCAGATCTAGTTCTATCTCATGTTAGAGAGGATGAGACTGGTCCTAGAAAGGACAAGGCCCAGGAGTTCCTGAAAAATAAGCCTCCGACCTTCCGAGGTAGCTCAGAACCCCAAGAAGCAGAGGAATGGCTCGAGAAGATCGAGCGTATGTTTGAGTTCCTGGAAACACCCAAGGATATCAAGGTGAAGTGTGCCTCCTTTATGTTAGAGGGTCCCAGCCGTAAATGGTGGGAGTTAGTGCTTCAGGCTGGGAAGAATGAGCAGATGCGCTGGGAGATTTCAAGGCTGTCTTCAATGAACAGTACTGCCCTGAGGTGTTGGCTTATGCCAGGTCTAGAGAGTTCATGGAACTTGTTCAGGGGAATCTATCTGTGATGGAGTATGCCAACTATTTCACTAATTTGGTTCGGTATGCTCCATAAATTGTCTCTAATGAGCAAGCGAAGGCCCAGAGGTTTGAGAAAGGCTTGCGACCAGAGATATACTCCCAGGTGTTCTTGTTTAAGCTGAGGAACTATGCTAAGGTCATTGATCGGGCGTGCATGGTGGAGATTGATAGGAAATATAGGGCTGGTTTCTATGGTTCAATATCATCAGTGGGCAGTGGCAGCTCCTCAGAGAAGAAAAGGAAGCAGGAGGATCATGTGAAGAAAGGAGGGGGCAGTTCAGGCCACTCTTCCAGGCAGTTTTCTTCTGCAGCTTCTGATGCGAGATCGGTAGTGTGCCACCAATGTGGGAGGCCTGGGCATATCCGACCAGCATGTCCACTTCCTCCGAAGACTTGTTACCGGTGTGGAGGTATAGGGCATTTACAGCGCTTCTGTGGTGTGGCATGTCCACTCCCAAGTGGGGCAGGGTCAGTGGCTTCAAGAGGAGTGTCAGCACAGTCCGAGCCATCAAGGACTGTGGGATCTCGATTTGGTGGTCGTGGTGGTAGGGCTAGATCATCTTCTGGGCAGAGCCAGTTCAGGGCATAGCCACAGAATAGCGGTCGTCCTCAAGAAGATACTGGACATCTCCATGCAGTGGATCAGTCACCAGCAGGATCAGAGGTGAGACCGCCGATAGTTCAAGGTATCATTCTGATCGCATCTTCTATAGCTACTACTCTTTTTGATACCGGTGCCTCTATTTCATTAATTTCTGCCCATTTTGTGGACATTCTTAATTTTCCAACTGATTTGATGTCTTTCGCGATGGAGTTGGTGACACTGCTGGGAAAGAAGGAGCAGGGCCTTAGGTGCCCCTCGTGTGCGCTTTCTGTGTCAGGGGTAGAGATGGAGTGGGACCTATTAGTCTTAGATATGGACCTTTTTGATTTCATACTCAGGATGGATTGTCTAGTACACTTCCAGGCACACATCGATTGCTACAGACGGCGTGTGAGTTTCACGGAACCTGATGGGAGTCATCAGGTTTTTCATGGAGAATGGTATCCTCAGTCAGGTCGCACAGGGCCTCCACTCCCAGAGGATCCAAAAGCTTAGTGTCTTAGGAAAACTAGAACCACACATAACAAATACAACACCTAGCATAAACATTTATTTAATTTCTTCTTCTCTAGCTTCTTATTGGCACTTGTCCTCTCCTTAGTACATGTATCCACCTGAGGATATACATCAAAAGGGGTGAGCTAGAATCCCATAAGAGTATAGATAAGAACAATACATCTTGGGGTGATCATAACCATAACATAGGTAAAAGATCATGAACATGATAGGAGCATAAATAATAGATTTGAAATGTGGCAATGCATAAAAATGAAACATCATGTCTTAGTGGTTAACTAACACACATACTTGTGAAACAAGATAGCATCTTGTTCACACATCATTTCACATTTACTCATGAGATTCATCACTTTACCCAATGCATTGGAGTGCTGTATAATTCCAGGCACACCCATCACATTTAAACATTCATATTGCACTATATAATTCCGAGCGCACCCGTCACATCATAACATTATCATTTATCACGATTGCCACAATGAACATATAACATAAATTAACATAATGAACCCATGAAAAGAAATGGGTTAAATCTCATAATAACATATTCATAAGCTTTGGTTTCCCAAAATAAAGAGGGAATAACATACATGTCACAAGAACCGTTCACTTTGAGTGAGAAGTAAAAGGGGTGTTCTTAAAAGAAGAGTTCTTTTTGAAAACATTTTATTGGACGTAAAAACCAGTGAAAAAAATGTATATCCCAGAAAAGTAAAGGAAATGATGAACAAATGATCTTTTAAGAGTAACCATATCAAAAATGGAGTGAAAGAGGGAGAACCCAAAGGAAGAAAATTGGGTTCGAGATTTCCCCTTACCTTGTACTCGAATGCCTCCTTCTCTTTAATGTCTTGTATAATGACATTATATTAATTAATTTGAAATTAAAGAACCTTTTATACATTAATAGGGTTCATTCTTGTTTCATTATGTCATATTATTTTCCTTTGGAAGACTTATATAGTTTAAAAACATTGTTCGGGGATGTTCATTTTTTTATGGTTTTCTTGAGTGGTTCACGTGTATTCTTAAATTGATGTTTGGTTAGAACATGGGTAAACATCCAGAAATTAAATTACATGTCATTAATGATATTACAGGAGCTTGAATTATTTTATAATGAATTACATTAGATCCATGTGGATGAATCATTAGAAAATAATTAAATGATGATTATTTAATTTGACCGGTTTTTGGATCACAATGAACTTGTTTTAACTTTTCACTTAGTAATATGGCCATAGGTTATTTACATAACTTAAAATAGAACATAATACATATAAAATATTCTGGTTCAACCATAAAAATGGTTTCATGACCATATCTGAAGCTAGAAATGTAAGAAGAGAGCATGTCATTTTTGAAGGTGATAAATTAACACCTCATGAACAACGTTCTCTTTAATAAAATAAAAGGAAGAGGGAAAGGGTGTGGGGTGATTTAATATACCATTAGAATAATAAAATTACATTATATGTATAATAATGTAGTTAAAAAACAATTTGGATGAATATAGGTGGGGAGAGATCAAGAAAGGAACTTGAACTTGAAAAGAAATTAAAGGAGAAGAGGGAGGGAAATTACCTCTTAAATCTTCCTCTTGAGATCCTCATTAAGGAAGATAGTATTGGTATTTTGATGATACCAGAAGCTTTTGGATGTGGGGAGGGGATAGGGAAGATGTTTGGGTAGAGTTTAGAGAAGGCTTGGAGCTTGAGAGGTGTGAGAAAATGAGGGAGTGAAGGGTGGCTTTTATAGTGGAGGGGAGAGGGGTTTCCTTAATATAAAATTCATTAGTTTATTATTTACCCACAAGACAAGGAATAGTGAGTCTTGAATGAAAAATAATAGTAATTTTATAATATAATCCCAAACCAAGTGGGATTACATCAGCAGAGTATCATCGATGACTCAATTAATACATTATTTAGCATTTATTGTGAATTATCGGATTCTGCTATTCATCAAAAATTCAAGTATCTCAGAAAAATCCCAAAAATTTACCCCAACCATTATTTTAAGTGCATAATCCAAAAATGAAGTCCATTTTCCAAAAATAATTTTCCAAATATTGTTAATTTAATATTTAATTAAAAAATATAATTTACTTTAAAACAGTTTTTAAGATTAAAACTGATTTTATAGTGCTTTCAAAAATTACGTAGGGTCTTATAAAATTATATAAAAACTATAAGACATGGATTAAATAATTTATGAATACATTTTAGGGAAATAAATATTCTTTTAAATTAATTAATTAATTTATGACTTATAAAATACCAAAAACGTTTACTAAGGTCAAATTGTCACTTTCTAAGATGTCTAAATTTTATTTAATTATTCATAGGTAATGTTACTCTTATGTTGTATGATTTAATATTCATAAGGGTAATATTACTATTCATAAGGGTATGTTACTATTCATAAGGGTATGTTACTATTCACTGAAAATTATTTTTGTTTCATTAGACTCCAAAAATCATCTTGAACACAATCGTGTATGTCGGATTTTCAAAATTCCAAACATAGGAGTGAGAAACTTATGTTTAAAGGTCACTTATCACTTAGTAGTTTATTATTTTGTGTTTTCAAGTTATTTTATGACATAAATATAAGAAAAAAATTTTCCATTGAAAAAATTTGGTTCGTTACATTATTCCCCCCTAATGAAATTTCGCCCCCGAAATTTCACTTTACACAAAAAGGTGAGGGTACTTCTCCTTCATTGTCTCTTCTGGTTCCCAAGTTGCTTCCTCAAACTTATGGTTCCTCCACAACACTTTGACAAGATGGGTTGTCTTGTTGCATAGAACCTTATCACTTCGGTCCAGAATCTTTACTGGCTTCTCTTCATAGGAGATATCATCTTCCAATTGCACCACCTCTGAGTTTAGTACATGTGAGGGGTCTGGTATGTACTTCCTCGGTAGTCATACATGAAACACATCATGGACTTGAGCCATATTTGGTGGAAGTTCAAGACGATAGGCCACAGCTCCTATGCGGTCAAGGATCTCAAAGGGGCCAATATACCTTGGGCTTAGCTTCCCTTTCTTCCCGAATTGCATGACTCTCTTCCATGGAGATATTCAAAGGAAGACTTTATCTCCAATATAGAACTCCAAGTCCCTTCGACGGTTGTCAGCATAGCTCTTTTGCCGACTCTGAGCAGCTTTGATGTGTTTCTGGATGACTTGAACCTTCTCTGTCATCTCTTGAAGAAGATCGGGCCCAAGTAGCTTTCTTTCTCCAACTTCATCCCAACAGGTTGGAGTTCTACATCGCTTCCCATAAAGAGCTTCATACGGATCCATATGAATACTCGAGTGGAAGCTATTTTTGTATGAGAACTCAACCAATGGGATATGCTGATCCCAACCACCTTTGAATTCAAGAGAGCAGGCTCTTAGCATATCTTCAAGTGTCTGAATAGTCTTTTCAGACTGGCCATCAGTTTGGGGTTGATAGGTTGTGCTGAATTTTAATTCAGTACTCAAAGCATGTTGAAGGCTCCTCCAGAATTTAGATGTGAACCTTGGGTCATGGTCAGAGATAATCGAGAGTGTAAAACCATGCAATCTCACCACTTCCTTCACATATATCTTTGCAAGTTGTTCAATATATAGGTCTTCCCGAATAGCGATAAAATGGGCAGTCTTGGTGAGTCGATCTACCACAACCCATATCGCATTATTTCCCTTTGACGTCTTTGGGAGACCCGTGACAAAGTCCATAGTAACATTTTCCCATTTCCACATGGGTATAGGTAATGGCTGCATCATACCTTTGGACGTTTTTTTCTCAGCTTTAACTTACTGACATACCAAGCACCTTGATATATATTCCACAATCTTCTTCTTCATGTTATCCCACCAGAAGTGTTCCTGGAGATCACGGTACATCTTGGTACTCCCAGGATGGATAGAGAAAGTTGATCTATGTGCATTATCCAATAGCTTATTCTTTATCCCGGGTGATGAAGGCACACAAAGCTGCGTTCCAAACCGAATCACACCATCATCGTCGATATGGAACTCTTGCAGCTTCCCTTCCTTTACTACATTCACCCTCTTTTGTATCTCCACATCATCCCTTTTTTCTTCCTTAATCTTCTCTTGGATGGATGGTTGCGAAATCATTTGGGAAAGGTAGGATGTATCCCCCACCCTTATGATTTCCAAATCCATTCTTTGCATATCCAAGAAGATAGGGTCTTTCTCAATCCGCAACATGGATAGAGTAGCAGGTTCTTTTCTACTTAGAGCATCATCTACCTTGTTCGCCTTTCCAGGATGATAGTGAATAGAGCAATTGTAATCCTTGATTAGCTCTAACCATCTCCTTTGATGCATGTTGAGATCCTTTTGTGTGAATATATACTTTAGGCTCTTGTGGTCGGTGTATATGTCACACTTCTCACTATAAAGGTAGTGCCGCCATATTTTCAAGGCAAAAATCACGGCTGCCATCTCTAGATCATGCGTCGGGTAGTTCTGCTCATGGATCTTCAACTGTCGTGAGGTGTTGGCTATCACATTATCATTTTTCATGAGTACATAACCCAAGACTTTCTTTGAATCATCACTATATATCAGAAAACTTTCTCCACTTTTCGGTAGTATGAGTACAGGTGCAGTGATCAGCCATTTCTTTAGCTCCTTGAAGCTTCCATCACATTCTTCCATCCAGACATACTTTACCCCTTTCCTTGTTAACTTAGTCAGCGGGCTTGACAATCGTGAGAAGTTTCTCACAAAACATCGATAGTACCCAGCTAATCCGAGAAAACTACGGATTTCTGTGACACTAGAGGGCCTGGGCCATTCCTCAATCACCTTTATCTTTGAAGGATCCACATAAATTCCCTCACTTGTGATCACATGTCCCAAGAACGTGACTTTATTCATCCAAAAGTCACACTTGCTGAACTTGGCGTACAACTTCTCCTTTCTCAATGTTGCCAACACAAGTCTTATGTGTTCTTCATGTTCCTCTTTGCTCTTGGAGTAGATGAGAATATCATCGATAAACACTACCACAAATTTTTTGAGGTAATGTCTAAAGACTCTATTCATCAAATCCATTAAGATTTCAGGGGCATTAGTAAGTCCTAAGGGCATCACCAAAAACTCATACTACCCATACCTTGTACGAAAGGGAGTCTTCTAAATATCTTCCTTCTTCACCTTTACCTGATGATATCCAGAATTAAGATCCACCTTTGAGAAGTATTGAGCTCCTCTTAATTGGTCAAACAAGTCATCAATCTTTGGGAGAGGATACTTGTTCTTTATGGTGATCTTGTTGAGTTCACGATAATTGATACACAGCCGCATGGTTCCATCCTTCTTCTTCACAAAGAGCACTAGTGCACCCCAAGGTGATGCACTAGGGTGTATGAACCCTTTGTCCAGATGCTATTGCAGCTGCTTCTTCAACTCCTCCAGTTCGATAGGATCCATCCTATATGGGAACTTCAAGATCGGATTAGCTCGGGGTATGAGTTCAATTGAGAACTCTACCTCACAATCCGGGGGAATTCCGGGTAACTCTTCGGGAAACACATCGTTATATTCCCTCACGATGGGAATTTCCTCAAGGTTGGAACTTTCCTTCTACTCAACCATTTCAGTGAGGTATGCTTCTTCATAGGGAATCAATACCCACACCATTGAAGGATTTTTCAAAGGAGATTCATGATCTTCCTTGAATTTGTAGAGGAGCATGGGATGGTTCGGAATATGAAAAGATATTTCCTTTTCCCGACAGGTGATATGTGCTCTATATAATGAGAGTCAATCCATTCCCATTATAGCGTCGAATTGTACCAAGGGAAGTATTATGAGATTTTTTGGAAGAATAATACCACATACACCAACAGGAGAAGAGTCAAACACTTGGGTTGCAATGATTGTACCACTTGGTGTTTTTACAGATATCTCTACTTCAAGGTTTTGGGGCTTTGATTCTATAGTTCTAGCAAACTTGCAATATATAAAGGAATGGGTAGAACCTGAATCAAATAAGACTTTTTCCATTCTTGAGTGAATAGGAAGTGTACCTTGTATGACCTCATTATCATGATCCACCTCTGCATTAGTGATGGCATAAGCCTTCCCTTGTTTCTTTGGATTTGGTGGCTGTTGACGCTGATTACCCTCGAGAGCTCGAGGTTTAGTGCACCAGTTTGCATAGTGCCCTAGCTCCCTAAAGTTGTAGCATTGAACCATGGGTGGTTCTCTCCTTTAATCAGCTACATTATCCTTCCTTTTCATGTCTTTTCGACACTCTTGAGCATGGTGTCCTTCTTTCCCACACTTGAAGCATTTCCCCGTCCCTTTGAGGCAGTTCCCATTGTGCAACTTCCCACATTTTTGGCATGTGGGTCGTTGATTTTTCTTCCCACCTTTATCATTAGATCCACCAGCTTGAAACTCCATATTTCTTTTCTTATCACCATAGCCATGAGACCATTCTCCATACTCCACCTCCACTTTGAGAGAACACCGAACAACTTCTTCATAACTCCCAAAGTCTCTAATTTAAAGATCCTTTCAAAGGTGTGGTTTTAATCCACTAAAGAATCTATCAATTTTTCTATCATTGTTGATAACAAAACCCAAAGAGTACCTTGAAAGCATTGTGAAATTTTCTTCATAGGTTTTTATAGATTCTCCTTCTTTTTGCTTGATCTCTATGAATTCTCTCTCCATATTCGTGTGAAGAGTTTGTGGGAAATACTTATTAAGAAACATTATCTTAAAGTCTTCCCATTCCATCTCTTCAATTTCCTCCCTTGGCTTGGTGTTCTTAATCAAAGCCCACCATTGATCTGCTTCTCCATCTAGGCGATAAACGGCTAGAGTCACCTTCTCCATCTCAGAACAGTGAAGCACATAAAAGATCTTCTCCATGGAGTTGACCCACTGTTCTGCAACTAGTGGATCAGAAGATCCACAAAACGTTGGTAGTCGTTGCCGCATAAAACATCTGATTGCCAGTTACTCCCTCTTTTATGAAGGAGGATGTTCTGCATTATTATGGTTATTATTCATAACCTGAGATAATTGGGTAATCATTGACATGAAGTTTTTAACTCCACCTCCCAAATCATTGGGGATGTCGTTCGGGAAATCGTTGCATTGGCCCTCGCATGAGTTGTTGGCCTGATTTCTCCTGGTTCTCCACCATTTTCTAAAATATAAAAGGTTAGAACAAAACATAAGTAAACAAGTCATGAATAACTTATTCATTTATACAATTATACCAAAAACATAACATATGGTATCCCTAGGTAAATATTCTTGTGTGTATATTTTTACTTAGTCTCATACTAGAAGTTTTTTCTAGGGTTTACTAATCCTAATTCCAAAACTAACTAAACCTTGCCTCTGATACCAATTATAGTGACCCGACCCTTTATTACATTACTATTACATAATTTCAAAGATAAACAACATAATAATATTACACAAAGAGGATCCAAAGGCTTAGTGTCTTGGTAAAACTAGGACCACACATAACAAATACAACATCTAGCATAAACATTTATTTAATTTCTTCTTCTCTAGCTTCTTATTGGCACTTGTCCTATCCTTAGTACATGTAGCCACCTGAGGATATACATCAAAAGGGGTGAGCTAGAAGCCTAGTAATAGGATAGATAAGAACAATATATCATGGGGTGTTCATAATCATAACATAGTCAAAAGATCATGAACATGAGAGGAGCATAAATAATAGACTTGAAATGTGGCAATGCATAAAAATGAAACATCATGTCTTAGTGGTTAACTACCACACATAATTGTGAACCAATATAGCATCTTGTTCACACATCATTTCATATTTACTCATGATATTCATCACTTTACCCAATGCATTAGAGTGTTGTATAATTCCGGGCTCACCCATCACATTTAAACATTCATATTGCGCTATATAATTCCGGGCGCACCCGTCACATCATAACATTATCATTTATAATGATTGACACAATGAACATATAACATAAATTAACATAATAAACCCATGAAAAGGAATGGTTTTCATCTCATAATAAAATATTCATAAGCTTTGGGTTCCCAAAAGAAATAGGGAATAACATACATGTTACAAGAACCGTTCACTTTGAGTGAGAAGTAAAAGGGGTGTTCTTAAAAGAAGAGTTCTTTTGGAAAAAATTTTGTTGGACATAAAAACCAGTTACAAACATGTATATCCCATAAAAGTAAAGGAAATGATGAAAAAATGATCTTTGAGGAGTAACCATATCAAAAATTGAGTGAAAGAGGGAGAACCCGAAGGAAGAAAATTGGGTTCGAGATTTCCCCTTACCTTGTACTCAAATTCCTCTTTTTCTTTAATGTCCTGTATAATGACATTATATTCATTAATTAGAAATTACAGAACCTTTTATACATTAATAGGGTTCATTCTGGTTTCATTATGTCATATTATGTTCCTTTGGATGACTTATAGAGTTTAAAAACATTGTTCGGGGATGTTCGTTTTTTTATGGTTTTCTTGAGTGGTTCACTTGTATTCTTAAATTGAAGTTTGGGTAGAACATGGGTAAACATCCAGAAATGAAATTACATGTCATTGATGATATTACAGGATCTTTAATGATTTTATAATTAATTACATTATATCCATGTGTATGAATCATTAGATAAGAATTAAATGATGATTATTTAATTTGAGAAGTTTTTGGATCACAACGAACTTGTTTTAACTTTTCACTTAGTAATATGGACATAGGTTATTTCAAGAACTTAAAATAGAACATAATACATATAAAATATTCTGGTTCAACCATAAAAATGGTTTCGTGACCTGATCTGAAGGTAGAAATGGAAGAAGAGAGCATGTCGTTTTTGAAGGTGATAAATTAACACCTCATGAACAACGTTCTCTTTAATAAAATAAAAGGAAGAGAGAAAGGGTGTGGTGTGATTTAATATACCATTAGAATCATAAAATTATAGTATATGTATAATAATGGAGTTACAAAACAATTTGGATGAATATAGGTGGGGAGAGATCAAGAAAGGAACTTGAACTTGAAAGGAAATTAAAGGAGAAGAGGGAGGGAAATTACCTCTTAAATCTTTCTCTTGAGATCCTCCTTAAGGAAGCTATTCCTGGTCTTTTGATGATACCAGATGCTTTTGGACGTGGGGGAGGGGCTATGGAATATTTTTGGTTAGATTTTAAAGAAGTCTTGGAGCTTGAGAGGTGTGACGAAATGAGGGAGTGAAGGGTGGCTTTTATAGTGGAGGGGAGAGGGGTTTCCATAATATAAAATTCATTAGTTTATTATTTCCCCACAAGACAAGGAATAGTGAGTCTTGAATGACCAATAATAGTAATTTTATAATATAATCCCAAACCAAGTGGTCTTACATCAGCAGAGCATCATCGATGACTCAATTAATACATTATTTAGCATTTATTGTGAATTATTGGATTCTGCTATTCATCAAAAATTCAAGTATCTCAGAAAAATCCCAAAAATTTACCCCAACCATTTTTTGACGTGTAGAATCCAAAAATGAAGTACATTTTCCAAAAATAATTTTCCAAATATTATTAATTTAATATTTAATTAAGAATCATAATTTACTTTAAAAACAGTTTTTCAGATTAAAACTGATTTTATAGTGCTTTCAAAAATTATGTAGGGTCTTATAAAATTATCTAAAAACTATAATACATGGATTCAATAATTGATGAATAAATTTTAGGGAAATAAATATTCTTTTAAATTAATTAATTAATTTATGACTTATAAAATACCAAAAACGTTTACTAAGGTCAAATTGTCACTTTCTAAGATGTCTAAATTTTATTTAATTATTCATAGGTAATGTTACTCTTATATTGGATGATTTACTATTCATAAGGGTCATATTAATATTCATAAGGGTATGTTACTATTCATAAGGGTACGTTAATATTCACCAAAAATTATTTTTGTTTCATTAGACTTCAAAAATCATCTTGAACACAACTGTGTATGTCAGATTTTCAAAATTCCAAACATAGGAGTGACAAACTTATGTTTAAAGGTCACTTATCACTTAGTAGTTTATTATTTTGTGTTTTCAAGTTATTTTATGACATAAATATAAGAAGTGAATTTTCCATTGAAAGACTTTGGTTCGTTACAGTGATGATAATATTTCTAAGTATGAATCCATCTTTACAAGGTCATCAATACATTCCATGGACTATATATATAATCCAAGGATCGTGATTTATTGATTATTTTATGGCTTAAAACCTTTCCTCTAAAGGGAATTGGTCTCCTAAACGTTCTCATCTTATGAATATATAGTCTCATATACTATCATGACAGAGAAAGAATTCTCTAATCATTATGGAATTCAGGTAAAAAAGTGAAAGAGATGGTGGCAGGGGAAAAATGTATAAAGGGAAGAATAAAAAAATGTAATTTTACAACATTTAATAATTATGGATGGAAACATCCTAGTACCCACATAATATGAAAATGAGTTTTCTACATGTGTAGTGAGAAAGTCCATCATGATCAGGATTGATTGAAAAAGAAATAAACTTCTAATGTTCAATTCTATAATTTTAGAAACATGGTGTATTCTAAAAATGATTTTCAAAATCATCAAGGATGCCTTCCTTAGAAAAGGTTACGAGAGAAAGGAAAGGTTTATATAATCAAAAATGTGATCTTTGAAGTTCTTAATTATTGGGTGTCGGGTACATTAATTGTTTCCTCATACTTAGCCAATCATTTATTTGACTATGGATCATCACATTATTTTTTATCCTCCCAGTTTTCAAAAACAAAAATTGTCATCACTCATTTGATTTAATGAAGGTGTTATTTGTCAAAACACATAAGGGAACTCGCACTACAATAAAGATGTTTTTTTTCAATCTCCTTTATGAAACATAAATGTGATTTAATAGGTGACCATGTCATCATGCTTGTTATTGACTTTTATATAATCCTCAGAATGGACTGGCTTTAAAAATATGATGTTGAAATATATTATAAGAAGTGGTAAATTATGATCAGTGAGGAATATATTGAATCCCATATCTATAGATATGAATCCTCATAATCTTATTCAAATCAGTATCCACCTCTAGTAGCTCCACTGAATGAAATTATTGGGAGGAATAAAAAATATAATCTCTGGGTGAAGAATGAAATATTCAAATTGAGGATGTACCTATTGTACAAGAATGAATTAATGTATTTCCAGAATATTTACATGGACATCCTATGGAGCATGAAGTTTAGTTATCTATTGATTTAATCCCTCATTCATGTACACTATAAAAGACTCTCTATAGAACTGTCATTGTGGAATTAGTGTATGTAACATCCTGACCCAGCTCACCACTAACAGATGGCCGGACCGGTCAGCACATGACCTCAAGTGCATCTCCCCATACGCTAGAGGTTGCTGACTAGTAGTGAGGGTCTATGGATAATTAGTGGGGAGACTATACCCTCATATTAGAGTTCAATAATAGACAATGGAAATAAAAATGGAAGAAGTATAATAAATGATAAAGTAGTGGAAGACAGATTTTATAATTCTTGAACAAAACAAATGGTCAGTGCCAATTAAATAGCATACACATGCATGAAATTCTAATGATACAAAAATGGAAAATAGTGAACAAAACTTCATTATTAACAATCCAATACAAAAATAAATAAATAATGAATAAAATCCCTAATAGTGGTCTCCTCAAGAATTTCGAGCTTCTGCTCGGCCCTCTACTCCTATCTACCAAGTAAATGAAAACAATACAATCTTGCAACCAAATAGAATCTATTCGGGTACCCCAGTGCCATGGAGGCCTGAGTAGGGTGTGAGATATAAATCTCAGAAGGTCGGGCCCACCGGTGTCTACCCCAAATTCATACATTCAATAAATAATTTAAACTATGTGGAAGCATGCATAAATAAAGAATTATAATGTAACTATATACCCAAATACCTACTTCAGCCCTCAGATGGTGTCTGAACCTGTATTATACATTTTTCATGCATACACAATAGTCATTACACAATCATTTACATTTATCAATTATTCAAACCTCATTAAACTACATAATTATCGTGATCTGGCCTAAGCTCGACATCCCTTGTATAAGTCACTCACCACAGATTTCTCCAAAGATCATCTAAGTAATCAATGTAATGACTGAATCCAAGCTTGTACTTTGGCTTGGATAAGACATCATAAGATATTCAATTTAATCATTCATATACTATATCTGATCTGATCCACTAAAAATAGTGATTTTCACCTAGGTCTATCCCCTAATAGTGATTCACCCATTTCACTGATAAGTATGAACCCTTTCTCATATTCAATTAACAAATCATAATGTCACAACAGTTTTCATTAACCAATTAATTTATTCCATGTATGACCAATTGGACCCACAGTCCAATGTCAATTAATGGGTGTAGAAAATCATGTCTATCACCCTCGTGAGTATTTGGAGCGTCAATCCTTATCTCACAACCCATGGGTATTTGGATCATCAGTCCATGTCCCATAAAATAATGTTTTCATGTAAGCTGGGTGTAGAATGCCATGTCTAGGACCCCATGAGTATTTGGATCATTTGTCCCTGTCTCACAACCTGTTTATCAATCATACATATACATTTATCAATGGTGTAGAATGAAATTTCAAACACCCCAAAACCATCCATTAAATAATTTATAAATTAATTAATCCAATCCATTAATTAATTCAATAACTAATTAACAACAAAAATCACTCTTCAAATAAATCAAAAATTAATTAACCATTCAACATCTCAATAGTAAATAATTAATTAACAAATACTTATTCTTAGAAATCCAACTAAGTAATTAAATCAACATTTAATTATACAAATTCATTAACAATTATGAACCCATCCACTCAAACAGTGATTCGTCCAGGACTTTATCAATTTACATGCATGTCATGATCATCTCAAAACATGCTGAACAAAGCCCAGATGTTTAGCAACCATCTCACATAGCATATCATATTTTAAAAAAACTCTAACTAAGACAACATAAGGCATGAAAAACTAATATGCATCAAAAGTACCCTTGGCCAACAGTCGTAACAAACAATCAATTTACATTCTTAATTTAATGCAAGAAAATTAATTAATTCAACAATTAATTAATTAAATATTATCTCTTTAACCAATCATCAATTAATTATCCATTTATCATTTAACGTGTAATAATTAATCCATCCATTAATTATTACCAGTTTTCAATTTATATTTTTAACATGTCAAATATTCAATATTCTCAATAATTAGAAAAATACACACTTTTATTCCAACTCATGACTTGATAATTAATCCTACAATTAATTACCCTATTACACATTCTGCCCAATCAAATCATTTAACTGTTTAATCGTATCACTTTAACCAAATTAGAAAAACATTCTTAAAATTAACACTTGTTCAAGTCCTCATTTATCTCACATGGGCGACATCATTTAATAAAATCAAAATTTTCATGCATCGACATATCATATATTAGCTCCAGCAAGAAGAAATATGAAAAGCCAAACCACATCAAGCATGATATGACATTACCACTAAATAGTAGTTTATCTTTAATCAGTATTTCAAGAAAACTTAGCAGTTCCATAATCAAGGAATCTCGTATTCTCAATTTATTTAAAGAATTTATAACTCTTAAATAAAGTGATAGGGATTTGGGAACCTACCTCAAGGTGACATCATTTTAATTATGCAATACTTTAATGTACTTGGTGGAAATTATTTTCAAATGGCACCCAGTCACACGCATACCACCTTTATATATATTTATATATATGTACATATATATATATATATATTCACGCATGCGATCCCTACAAAAAAATAAACAAATCACCAAAACAACTTCGGAAGACCAAACCCAATGAAGCAAGGTCTATGCACCTCCCGCTAGATACCAATGACTCAGATAAAATATTAGACTCCTATTTAGGTGGTGAAAAACTAAACAACGATATAATTCTTTACCTCCAAACAACGTCGACGAACCGAAATGACCCGAACCACATCACCTTCAGTGGAGATTGCCAAAATGTAGACCAATGAATCCCGAGAACCTTGTTGCACAACTCTAGAACTGAAGAACACCAAAAATTCGGGTTACAACAAAAACCCTAAATTCGGCCAAACCTAAAAGGGTACCGAAACAACATCAATATGCAAAATAGATGATGGGAAACAACATAGGAGATCCTACCTTGAATATTAAGACTAAATACAAGGATGAATTTAAAGAAAATTCTCTCAGATGGAGGACCCAAGAAAGGGGGCGTTGCGAGCTGTACGAGAGGCTTCCCGGGTGGGTGTCGCGCTGCGGTAGGAAGTATGGTTGAGAGTCACGCACTTCTGGGTTACACCACAGGGAGGTCATTTGGCCAAGAGATAAGCATGGAGGAGGCCTTCCATGTAAGAGGAGCTACATGGAAGAGGAGGTCGTGGGAGCTGGTATGTTGCCATGTGGCATCGCGCCTCACCAGGGAGGAAGAGGAGGGGATTTCCCCCTTTTATTATTTAAAAAAATATAACATAAAAACTAATTAAAACATTTTAATTTATTTTGATTTAATTTTCTTAAAAAGAATTTATGATAATAATTTATATTAATAAGGAATAAGAAAATTCCTGACATTATTATTATTACACCCTTTCATTTACTCCTTTCAAACTAAAACCCCGAAATCCATTATTCTTATTTTTAATAATAATAATAATAAATGACCACAATTAAATAGTATTAAAAAATAGTCAAAAATATCTATAATTTTAATGATAATAATAATAATCATATTATTATTATTTCCATTGAAATGTTTATTTATTAAATTAAAAATCTCCAATTAATAAAACATTTCTTTGTTAAATATGAAACTACTCATTTAATTAAAAGTTGCTTTGTGATACACAAAAGCCTCATTAATTTCACACAACTATTACACCTCATTAATCATGAAATTAAAATCTTTTAAAATCCAAATAATTTAAAATTTTCCAAAATAATAATAATAACATTATTATTATTAACACTATCTTTTATTTAAACACAACCCCCCCCCCCCCCCACTTTATTACAACATCATTAATATGATATTAATGATAAAAACTCCAACCCATAACCACTATTTAATAATAAATATTCCTTTATTAATTCTGAACTAATCATTTAATTAAAATGATTCTTTGATAAACCCAAAAGACACATTAATTTCTTCAACCATCATTTAATTAATTATTTATAATTCGTTTAATTAATCAAACACAATCATAATAATAATAAAGTCATTATTATTATTATTAAAACATTTTTTATTTAAACACAATCTCACATATAATCTTATTTAATTAAATTAAATAATTTATTAAATAGGTTAAACTGCACAGGTTGGACCGAAACAGTGAGTTGCACATGAAGATCCATTAATGTTGACTTTTCAGGATCTGGTGCTCTCGAGACTCATCGAGACACCCTCTAAAAATTATCAAGTAATTATGAAAGTCCCAAAATGACACCTTTATGTGTTCTAACACTTAGAATAAAATTCCAGATCTCAGTTTAAAACCCAACATTTCGATAAACCCAAAAAAAATTGAAAACCTTTCTATTTTAACCAGGTTCAAAAACACGGGACTTCACAATCTAACCACCTTAAAAACTTCTTCTCTGTGAGAAACCATCGGGAACCACTACTAAAAAAACAACCTACCAAGGTCATTAAATCTCAATAGAACCGACGTGTTGCATTCTAAATGCCAAACACACCTTTAAACCTTAACAAGCCTAACAGTTAAGCCTTTAAAACCATATCCAAAGCTCACTATGTATCTTAAACATCAAAATGGAGCTTATATCTAAGGAAATTATAAGGACCTTGTTAAATAAAATGGTTGAATCACGATCAACCAATAGAACAGGTTGCACATGCTTCCCTCGAATGATGCCATGGACCCAAAACCCACATTCACCCTTTATCTGATGATGTGCCTTTAAAACTATTCCAAAACCATCCATATGTATAATGAAGTCCTTACCCAACCTCTGGTGAAATTTCTAAGTCAATCCATTATAAAGATATATTTAAAAAAAAATTTCCTCAACACGAATAAAGGAGTATCCCAAATAAACCACGCATCCCACGTACTACCCAGATAACAACCACTCAGCATGCCCAACAACATTTAAATTGTATCACAGCGTAAGAACAATGCTATCTTAGTGTCTCCATGATGAGGTCAAGTTAGGGGACATGCTCCTTGTATTCAAATGAGCACACTAAGAGAAAACCAAGTACATTAAGAATATCAATCGAACTACTTCTGGATGACTCTGTTCAAGAAAATCTTGGCGTCACCTACCAACATGTTTACTAAAATCGATGTGATACTACCCACCTTAGGATTTTCCATGATGCTGCAAGAAAATATCATCCTCTCACCAACACGCTATTTTAGAACACATTAACACATGCATGTGACGTTCCTCGAACCATGATCACCACGTCAAACATTGATCATAAAATCTGTAACATAAACCTATCGGCGTTCCATAACATCCGAGTCCCAAGAAGTTCTCCCGAGCAGTGGGAGAAACTTATTTTAACGGCCAGTAACATTATAAGGGTACTACCTACCATGGGTTTTCCCCTTATGAAACATAAATGTTGACTCTCTCTCTTGGTCATGTAAAACTGATATAACCAGTAACAAAATACCCTTTTTATTTTAGCCATTTTAATTAATTTATTCCAACCTTTTAACATTAGAATAAATTTCCACAAACACACAAGTACTTTTTCACAACAAGTCACTTGGTTTTCAAAACAATACCCTATGGAAAAATTGGTAGGTTATCACAAACATCCTCTTTAAACATTTCACATATAGTGTTATCCAAATATAAATAGAAAATTTGGCATCAAAATTCCTTTTACTAAAAAGGAACCCTCTGAGGGTCCCATTTATCCAATCTGGGTTCTTTGAAAAGAAACCCAACAATAGTTCATATCAATCAAAACTCAGCAGTTTTACAATTATTACCATTTTTAAACAAAATATGGATATATATAAGGTTCAAACACATGGTTGTAAATCTACCAATCGATAAGGCACCCATACACCTTACCACTGGCATTTGGATCCCATTTATCACAATTGACATTCATTTAACATTTTAACTTTAGCAGACCTTTCACACATCAAAACATCTCAAGCATGTTATCATAAGTAGAAACACAACAACATGATATAACATAGAAGCATGGAACAACAACAAAACATGCTAATAACTGAGGCAGTATGTCATATAATCACTCAAGCATGTTAAATCTATCACTGAAACATTCTATCTATAGATGCATGCTAAAGTAGATCAAAACATGGAATTGCACCCAAGGAACACAATCTAAATTAGTAGGCATCCTACTAATGCAACTACATGGCATGTTATATGCATGACATGTGAATTTATAAGTGCCTAAGATGATGTATGTATGAAATTTCCTTGCCATATTAGGTCAAGACAATTATTTTTCAAAATCCTAAAAATAAATAAGGGGTGGAAAATACACCAATCACCCAAGGTGAAATCATATCAACTGTAACCTCAAATAGTACAAACATCAATTCCTATTCCTATTCACTTGGTCATTTCCCATATATGGGGTGATCAGTCCCAAGCATAGCTATTAACCCAAGCACCGATGCATTTCTAGTCTCCTCTCTACCATCCCAAAATAGAAATACCTAAGAAAAAACCCTTTGATACCACTTTGTAACGTCCCGACCCAGCTCACCACTAACCGATGGTCGGACCGGTCGCAACATGACCTCAAGCGCATCTCCTCATACAATAGAGGATACCGACTAGCAGCAAGGGTCTATAGATAGTAAGTGGGGAAACTGTACCCTCATATTAGTGTTCAATAATAGACAATGTCAATAAAAAATGGAATCAGTATAATAAATGATAACATAGCTGAAGAAAGATTTTATAAATCTTGTAAAAAAAATAGCCAATGCCAATTATACAGATTATGCATGCATGACATGCTAATGATACAAAAATAAAAAATAGTGAACAAAACTACATGCTTAATAATCCAATATAAAAATAATTAATTAATTAATCAAATCCCTGGTAGCGGTCTCCTCAAGCATCCCAATCTTCTGCTCGGTCCTCTGCTCCTATCTCCCAAGTAAATGAAAACATCACAATCCTACAACCAAATAGAATCTACTCAGGTACCCTAGTGAAATGGTGTTCTGAGTAGGGTGTGAGATTTTAATCTTAATTGGTCGGGGCCACCGGTGTTTGCCCCAAATTCATACATTTAGTAATTAGTTTAAAATAAGTGCAATCATGCATAAATAAAGCAGTACAATGTAACTATATACCCAAGTACCTGCTTCAACCCTCATCGAGTGTCTGAACCTATATTATACATTTGTCATGCATACACAATAGTCGTTACACAATAATTTTCATTTATCAATTATTCAAACCTCATTAAACTACATAATTATCGTGATCTGGCCTAAGCCCGACATCCCCAGTATAAGTCAATCACCACAGATGTCTCTAAAGACAATCTAAGTAATCAAAGTAAAGATCGAATCCAATATTTTTCTTTGGCATGGATAACATGTCATAAGATATTCAATTTAATCATACATATACTATATCATATCCCATCCACTAAAAATAGTGATTTTCTCCAAGGTTCATCCCCTAATAGTGATTCACCCAATTCATTGATAAATGTGAACCCTTTCTCATATTCAATTCACAAATCATAATGTCACAACAGTTTTCATTAACCAATTAATTCATTTCATGTACAACCAATTGGAAACATAGTCCAATGTCAATTAATGGGTGTATAACATCATGTCTATCACCCTTGTGAGTATTTGGATCATTATTCCTTGTCTCACAACACATGGGTATTTGGATCATCAGATCCTGTCCCATAAAAGAATGTTTTCATGCAAGCTGGGTGTAGAACGCCATGTCTAGAACCCTGTGAGTATTGGGAGCATTAGTCCCTGTCTCACAACCTGTTTATCAATCATACATATATATTTATCATTGGTGTAGAATTCCATGTCTAACACCCCAAAACCATCTGTTAAATAATTCATAAATTAATTAATCCAATCTGTTAATTAATTCAATAACTAATTAAAAACATAAATCACCCTTCAAATAAGTCAACAATTAATTAACCATTCAACATATCAATGGTAAATAAGTAATTAACAATTAATTATTCTTAGAAAGCCAACTAAATAATTAACTCGACATTTAATTATCCAAATTCTTTAACAAGTCTGAACCCTTCCACTCAAACCGTGATTCGTCCAAGACATTAACAATTTACATGCACGCCATAATCATTTCAAAACATGATGAAAAAAGCCCAAATATTTAGAAACCATCTCACATAGCATATCATATTTTAGTTACACAGTACTTTAATGTACTTGGTGGAAATTAGTTGCAAATGGCATGCAGTCGCACACACACGACCATTATATATATGTATATATATCTACACATATATATATATATATATTCACACGTGTGTGCCCTGCAGAAAAAATCAACAAATCACCAAAACAACTTCAGAAGACCAAAACCAATGAAGCAAGGTCCACGCACCTCCCACTAGATACCAGGGACTCGAATAAAATATTAGACTCTTATTTAGGTGGTGCAAAACCAAAAAATGGTATAATTATTTACCTCCTAACAACGTCGATGAACTGAAACAACCCAAAATTCCTCACCTTTGGTAGTGGTTTCCAGAATGCGGACTAATGAATCCTGAGAACCTTATTTTACAACCCTAGAACCGAAGAACACCAAAAAATCGGGTAACAACAAAAACCCTAAATTCGACCAAACCTAAAAGGGTATCGAAAAAACATCATTCCACAAAAGCGATGATGGGAAACATCATAGGATATCCTACCTTGAATATTAGGACTAAATCCAAGGATGAATTCAAAGAAAATGATTATAGACAGAGGACCCAGGAAAGGGGGAATTGCGCGCTGTAGGGGAGGTTCCCTGGGTGGGTGTCGCGCTGCTGTAGGATGTCCGATCGAGGGTCGCGAGCTTCCAGATCGCACCACAAGGAGGTCATTCGGCTAATGGAGAAGTGCGAAGGAGGCCTGCCATGGAGGATGAGATGCGTAGAAAAGGAGACCGTGGGAGCTGGTGCGTTGCCCTGCTGTGTCACGCCTCACCAGGGTGCAAGATGAGGGGATTTCCCCCTTTTTTTATTTAAACAAATATAACCTAAAAAAATAATTAAAACATCTTAATTTATTTTTATTTAATTTTCTTCAAAATCATTTATAATTATAATTTATAGTTATAAGGAATAAGAAAATTCATAAATTTATTATTATTACACCCTTTCATTTACTCCTTTCAAATTAAAACCACCAAATCCATTATTATTATTTTTAATAATAATAATAATAAATAACCACAATTAAATAGTGTTAAAAAATAGTCAAAATATCTATCATTTTAATGATAATAATAATAATCATATTATTATTATTTCCATTTAAAGGTTTATTTATTAAATCCAAAATCTCCAATTAATAAAACATTTCTTCATTAAATATGAAACTACTCATTTAATTAAATGTTTCTTTGAGATACCCAAAAGCCTCATTAATTTCACAGAACTATTACACCTCATTAATCATGCAATTAAAATATTTTAAAATCCAAATAATTTAAAAATCACCAAAATAATAATAATAGCATTATTATTATTATTATTAACACTTTCTATTATTTAAACACAACCCCCCCCCCCCACTTTATTACAACATCATTAATATGATATTAATGATAAAAACTCCAACCCATAACCTCCATTTAATAATAAATGGTCCTTTATTAATTCTGAAACTCTTCATTTAATTAAAATGATTCTTTGATAAACCTAAAAGCCACATTAATTTCATCCAACCATCATTTAATTAATTCGTTATCATTCATTTAATTAATCAACTACATTCATAATAATAATAAATTCATTATTATTATTGTTGAAACATTATTTTAATTAAACTCAATATATCATATAATTTTATTTAATTTAATTAAATAATTTATTTAATAGGGTAAATTACACGGGTTGGACCGAAACTGTGCGCTGCTCATGCATATCCATTAAAGTGGACTTTTCTTAATCCAGTGCTCTCGAGACTCATTGGGACACCCGCTAAAAATTATCGGGTAATTACACAAGTCCAAAAATGACACCTTTAGGTTTTCCAACACTCAGAGTAAAATTCCAGAGCTCGGTTTAAAAACCGACCTGTCGATAAACCCAAAAAAAATTGAAAACCATACTATTTTATCCCGGTTCAAAAACACGAAACATTACAGTAGAGCCAAATAAATAACTAGAGGATTTGAGTAAAATTGGATTTACTACTAGAAATTTAGGTTATAGCCACGATTTAATGAACCATGGTTGGTATTGGCATGGCTATTGTGCAAGGAATATAGCCACAATTTCAAACTATGGATAAGGTGTAACACCCCAAGTTTTTGAAAGTAAATTTAATATTGAATGCATGAAACACTAAGTCTATACAAAACACCACTTTGTTATAACCTATACATTAAACATAATTTTTCAACCTCTATGTTTTGAATTTCGAAAAACTAACATACACGGTTGCATTCAGTAAGTTATTTAGAGTCAGATAAGAAAAACATCATGTTTGTTGAATAGTAACATACCCTTATTAATAGTTATGAGTTGTAATGAATATTAAATTTTAAAAAAAAATATAAACATCACCCATGAATGTATAAATTAAATTAATACATCTTATAAGTGAAAAAATGATCATAATGTAAGTATAGATATTTTTATATGTCATAAATACTTTAATTTAAATTTTATGATTAATTTAATATTTTAAAATGGACGTGTATTTTCATAAAATGTAATCAAAAATTATTACTTTATTTTATTATGGTAATAAGATAATTTTATGTGACCTTGTTTAATTTCTCAAGGTGTTTTAAAAAGAGTTATAATTTTAATGTTTTTTTTTGGAATAAATTATGATTTTATTTAAAAAATAAATTAAAAATATTTCGAAAATTATTTTCCAAAAAAAATATTTCATTTTTTAATTCTACATGTCAAAAAAATTGTTGGGGTTATTTTTTGGTATTTTTCGAAAATACTTGAATTTTGGGTGAATAGTATAATACGATAATTTACGATAAAAGCTAAATACAAGATTTATTGGGTCATAAGTTATTTAAAGCTTAATTAAGACCACAATGTTCAAAATCACATGCACTTATTACTATTTTGGGTCATATGAATCAATACTATTGTTTTTATTTAGGGAAATAATAAAATAATGAATAAAATATTCACAAACCACCCCTCTCCTCCACTGCAAAACCCCCTGCCTCACTCCCTCTTCTCTTCATTCCTCTAATCCTTGAAGCTCCTAGAAGTTCTGCCCGAATACACTTCTATTTTCCCTCACCATGTCTAGGAGATCTTGGTTTTTCCAAAAGATCAAAACCCCTTCCCTTAAAGAGATTCTCAAGGTGGTTATTTCAAGACGTAAAGCATCTTTCTTTTTCATTTAGTTTCATTTCAATTTATCTTATTTTCAAATTATCTACAACCCTACTTAGTCCAATTGATCCTTATAAATATAGTATAATCTATATACTGGAATTATACCATGTTAATGTAGTAACCATTATCAATATTCTTACTCTCCCTCTCTCTTATAAATGAAATCGTCATCTGTGAGGTTCTATTTTACAACTTTCATGGACGACGAAGTTTCGTTCTTCAATTTATCCATAATTACTTATCATGAAATCATTTTTATGGTTGAAAAAAACTATAATATATAAATTATAACCTAATTAATATTTAGGAAGCAGTTTATGTATACTATATTAAATCATATGACCCAAACTAGTTCATAATAATCCAAATACTGCCAAATAATCTAAGTGATTTTCATTAATATTTCATCTAAAGATTCATTCTCATTGCATGTAAATAAATGATATAAATGACCATTAACTCCTATTTATGTTCATAAATAATATTTAAATTCAATTCTAGATATTTAAATCTATTCCACATGAACTCCACTACTTAAAAACATGTGAACTGATTATGAAAATCAAAAAAACAAACACTTCAGAATGACATAATTCAGTATTATAATTTATCAATAAGGAAATAAAAGAACTAAAAAATTATGATAAACTAAATACATGTCTAATAGGTTTTCAATTAAGTTATTAATTAGTATAATTTCATATTCTAGGACCATAAGTTTAATAGAATAACGTTCAGTCATAAGGTAAAGGTTTTCTACCCGAACTTCCATTTTCATTTGGGTTACTTTTATTGTCTACATACCTCAATAAAGTTATTTTGTATTATTATGTAATCCTAATAAATTATGTTTTATTGTTATATATATGTTTACTAACAAGAACCCTACTTTATTTTATGGGTTTTTACACATTTTAAAAAGGAACATTCAAAATTCATTTCGAAATACAAGCCTGTTTCAAGGGAATTTCTCAAATTCTTACCTATTTTTAATAGCATGCTATAATCTGTTTTTACGAACCATTATCAATATAAAATCAATAATTTTATTATTAAAATACTATCTTACTTAAATTATGGTTTTATACAAATAATTTTCCAAAATAACTCTTCTTTTCAAAGTAAATGAGTATTTATCTCAAGAATTACTCGGTGATTTTATAAGAGTGTATTCATATATTTCAACACTATTGTTGATTATTATGAATGATATCATCTATCATATTTAATTTATTGGTTTATGACTAGTTTTATTTTGGATTTTCTATCCCTAAAACTATTCACCAATTAACCCTAAGTGGTTAGTTTTTATGCATAATGTTCAGTGAAAGTTATTTACGTTTCATATGTTAGTATCAATATGAATGTATATGTTGTTTATGTTTATCCCCACTCATATGTGGAATTAATTGGACTTATTATGTGATTTGTGGGGCCCTTTATATTTTCTCGATGCATCGTTAGGTCTCATGAGACAAATAGATATGGATTTGGCCAAGGCCTTACCTATTTTTAGATATGGTTTTGGCCGAGGCCTTAATAATTTTTTCATGCCTTAGCTGAGACCTTGATGATACATTTTAGAATGTACGACATATTCATTTTCATCATTATGAGGCTATAAATTGATAGTTTGGGTGGTTATTCGACTAGTATAATACCCAAGGTTATGATTTATTATTTCAATGTTTACTCAGCTCATTTTTCAGCTATATTATGTTCAAGTTTATTTTTAAAGGCATGTGTTTTCAATTATTCATGATGCCTAATGTTTATGGTAAGGATATCTTCCACTGTATGTTTTACCCTTACTAAGATTATGAGCTCACCCCTTATTATGTTTCATTTTCCCCAGGAAAATAAAATGTATATTATGACTGACTTGTAGGGATAATATTGGATTGGTGGATGTTCCCAATGGAACTTATATGTCATTTTTCATTTTCTGTTGTAATTTTAAACTTATATATGCATCTTGTTTCCAAATCTACTAAACTATTTGTTCCTTCAGGATATAACTTTCTTGTAATCATTCCAATGTAATTTAATAAGGCACTAGCTCCAAGTAACTGTGCTTAGGTCATTACAATTGGTATCAAAGGATGTTTATTAGAAAACATGGAAACTATATTTAGAAAATGTATATTATGGAAAAAAACCCCTAGGATAGTCTTTGAGGATAAACATAAAAAACATCGTAGTATTTTGGTAAAGAATATATTATGTAGATATTTCTAGAAAATATATCCATTTCTAGATACTACATGTGGACGTGGTTCTAGCACATATGTACCTAGGAGTAAACACTCCAACAAGGAGTTTTGGTCTTGACCTAGGTTATCCTGGTACATGACAACGGGACTTAATACGCACCTGTTTTGACACTCCTGGGGGATATGATTAGAATAATTCACATTTTCTTTACAATCCATTATTAAGGATTTAAATGTGAATTTTTTCTCAAAGAAACCATTTTTATGATTATGGGATTAGTCATGCATAGGATTTCAATTTATGATATGTATTTTGATAAGTTAATATTATACATTATGATTCATAACCTAATATAGTTTATGCCATTATTTATAAAGGGTGGATAGTGTAAGGAATGGAAATCTCATTAACACGCGTATCCCATGTAGGGATTTCCCTTCTGTTCAAGATAATGATGTTGTATATTGAGATTCAACTAGTGAGGAGAAACATATAAGTATACTGAGGGAAAATAACTCAGGTTATGAACAATAACCCTACCCGTATGGATCATCCTGATCCACAATGTGGAGGAGCTATGTGGGATCACTTTATATGAAAACAACCACCATCATTCAATGGGACTAAAAACCCATTTGTAGCTAAAGAGTGTATAAGTTCCCTAAAGAATATATTTCTTGCATTTGTATGTAATGAATTTGAGAAGTTTATCATGGCAGTTTATCATCTATCAGGATATAAAGATCAGTGGTAGTCATTAATCCAAAACACAAAGGAGGAGGAAGCAATAGAAGAGATGGAATTGAGGAATTTTAAGGAAATGTTCCTAGAAATATATTTTCCCTACAAACAATAAAAAATATGGAAATAAAATTCTTGAATCTGAGGGAGAAGGAGGATAAAAATATTTCCAAGTATGAATCCAACTTTACAAGGCTATAAATCCATATTATTGACTATATACAAAATATGAAGAGAAATATTGATTAATTATTTGATGGCCTAAAGCTGTTCTTATGACGGGCACTGGTCTCCCAAAGTTTCTCATCACATGGAGATATATTTTCAAGTGAAATCTAGACTGAAAAGGAATTCTCTAAGTATTATGATATAAAAGGAAAACAAGAGAAGAATAGGGTTGCTGAAAACTCAGGAAAAGGAAATAAGGAAATGGGGAAGATGGGAAGAGTTGAATTTCTACCCTGTAATAATTGTGGAAGGAAACACCATGGTGCCTACTTAAAAGGAAACCGAGTATGCTACAAATGTGGATATAAAGGCCATATTTATGGTTATTGTAAGGGGAAGAAATAATATATTAATGTTCAATGCTATAATTGTAGAGATATGGGACACTATGTTAATTTTTTTCCAAATCATCAAGGAAACAAGCCATATAAAAGGCCAAGGGAGAAGGGACAAGCATATGAAATCACAACTGTAGATATTGAAGTTCTTAATGATGTGGTGGAAGGAACTTCAATCATTTCCTCAAACTTAGAAAATGATTTATTTGATTATGGATCATTTTATTCTTTCATATCTTCATAGTTTTCTAAGAAAATTAGATATTTACAATATAATTTAGCGATGAAGTTTTAAGTCAAAACTCCTAAGGGAAGTATCATTTCAAGAGTGTTATATCAGGCAACCCCCATTATGGCATATAAATTTACTTTAGCTATTGATTTTATTATCATACCCATTATTTACATTGATATAATCCTAGGTATGGATTGGATTTTGAACCATGATGCAAAAATTTATTCAAAGAATAAAGAGGTTACAATTTTTGAGGATGATGTGGAATACCTTGTCTTTAGAGAAGATAAATCACCATCTATTTCTCATCTAGATCCACCCCTAGTGGCTCTACTTAATTCAACTATTTGGGAGAAAGGGAATTCAATAACTATGGGTGAGGAAAGGAATGTTCAAATACATGATATACCTATTATTCAAGATTTTGTTGATCTATTTCCAAAGGATTTGCCTAGACATCCTCTAATATAGGAAATTTTGTTTTCTAATGAATTAATTCTTAATTCAAGGACCATAACAAATACCCCTTATAGAATGGATACTGTGTAATTAGTGGAACTAAAGAAACAACTAGAGTAATTGAGTGATAAAGGATTTATTTTCCATAGTGTTTCTCCATGGGGAGACCTATTCTTTTCATTAAGAAGAAATATGAATCTATGAGGTTGTGAATTGAATACATAGAGATCAATTCTATAACAATAATGAAAAGTATCTCCTACCTCGCATTGATGATTTATTTTATAATCTTCCTAGAGCCCAATATTTTTCAAAAATTGATCTTCGATCTAGATATCATCAGTTGCATGTGAGGAAGGAAGATATTCCAAAGACATAATTTCAAACTATGTATGGGCATTATGAGTTTATAGTAATGAATTTTGAACTAAATAATGCACCTTCTATTTTCATGGATCTAATGAATAGAGATATCAAGGAATATCTTGATGATTTTGTGGTGGTATTTATTAATGATATCTTGGTATAATCCAAAAGTCATAATGATCATGGAAATCACTAGAACACTATACTGAAGACTCTTAGAAGACATGAATTATATAGGAAGTTAGATAGTGTGAATTTTGGTTTCAATCAGTTTCCTTTTTTGTCCACATTGTCTCTAAAGATGGAATATATATTGATCCTGTGAAGACAAAGGTTGTTTAAGAATGGCCTACTCTTACAAACATAACCAAGAAATGTAGTTTTATTGGTTTATCAGGTTATTATCAGTGTTTTGTTCATAACTTCACCGGTTTAGCCAACCCGTTGACCAATCATATGTGTAAAGGGGTTAAGTTCATATGGACAAAATAATATGAGGATTGTTTCGATGAATTGAAAAGGATATTAGTGAAATCTCTGATCCTAACTCTATCATCATGGAATGATGGGTTTGTGATCTATTGTGATGCATCAATGAAAGGAATTTGTAGTGTCCTTATGTATAATTATAGAGTTATTACATATGCATCAAGGCAGTTAAAAATTCATGAAGAAAACTAGAATACTCATTATCTTGACATAGAATCCATAATATTTTCTTTAAAGATATGGATACATTGTCTCTATGGTGAAAAATGTGAGATATATATGGATCAAAAAAGTTTTAAGTATATTTTCTCACCAAAATAACTCAACATGAAGAAAATTTGATGGCTCAAACAACTCAAAGACTATGATTTCTCCATACACTACCACCTAGGAAAGTCAAATAAGGTAGTTGATCCATTGAGCAGGAAGGATCATGGAGTTCTCAACAAAATTTGGATTGAAAATGGTCCTTTTTACATAGATCTTATGAGGATGTATATGGGGATTATCAATGAAAGTGAAACATCACTACCATTTCAAATTGTTGCCCAACCATATTTTTTAGAAATAATTAAACCTTCATAGTCTGATGATGAGAATCATCAAAAGAAAATTAATGCTATGAAAGATGGGAAGTTGAATGGCTTCATGTGTGAAGATGGTGTTATCAAATTTGGGAAGTGGATTTTTTTTCTATCTATACCAAAGCTAAAAATGGAGTTATTGGATGATTCCCATATCTCTAATTTCTCTATACACCATGGTATCACTAAAATGGATAGAGATTTGAAGGAACATTTCTGGTGGGATATCATGAAGAGGTAAATTGCTAATTATGTATCAAGATGTTTAGTTTTTCAACAAGTGAAGGTCAAATGACAACATCCTAGTGGATTCATGAAACCTCTACCTATTCCTACAAGGTAATGGAATGACATCACCATGGATTTTTTCACTAGATTACCCAAAAATCCATGAAAGAATTATGAAATATGAGTAATTGTGGACCGACTTACAAAATCTATATATTTCCTTGTTATATGGTAGGATATACCACTAGACAGGCTTACAAGAATTTAAATCAATGAATTTGTAAGAATTCATGGAGAACCTCTTTCAATAGTGTCTGATCGTGATCCTCGATTTACATAGAAATTGTAGAAAAGTCTTCAGAAATCTTTGGATACTGAGCTTCGATTGATTACTTCTTATCATCCTCAAACTGATTAGAAATCAGAAAGCATGATCCAAACCTTTGAGTACATGTTGAGATCATGTTCACTTGACTTTCAAGGTATGTGGGATCAATATATACCTTTAGTGGAGTTTTCCTACAATAATATTTTCCATTGAAGTATTCAAATGTCACCATATGAATCATTGTATGGAAAGAGATGTCATACACCATCTTGTAGGAATAAAGTTGGAGAAAGGAGGCTTGTGGGCCTAGAACTTGTGAGAAACAACAATGAAGGTAAAGACGGTTCAAGGTCATATCAAACCAGCTTAAAGCAGACAAAACATCTATTCTAATAATCTTAAGAAGGATTTATAATTTCATGTGGGAGATCATGTTTTCTTAAAATTATCTCCATGGAAGGGAGTTGCAATATTTGGGGAAAAGGGGAAACTGAGCCCTAGGTACATAGGACCTTTTGAAATTTTAGAGATAATTGGAGTTATTTCATAATGTTTGGCTAATCCACCTAGCTTGTCTAAAGTACACAATGTGTTCCATATCTCATTGCTGAGGAAGTACATACCATACCCAACACATGTCCTCACTTTTAAAGGTATAGAATTGGAACATGACCTATCATACTATGAAGAGCTTACCCAGATATTAGACACTAAAGAACAGGTGTTGTAGAATCGGATGACTTGACTAGTAAATATACAATGGAAAAATCATAAAATCTAAGAAGCAACATGGGATCCTAAGGAAATTATGATGAAGAATTACCCAAATCTATTTATGAGGTAACATTCTGGTAATTTCAAGGAAGAAATTTTTGTAAGAGGGGATAATGTAAAACCCCAAGTTTTTAAAAATAAATTTAATATTGAATGCATGAAACACTGAGTCTCTACAAAACACTACCTTATAATATCCAAGCTAGTGGACATAATTTTCCCACCTCTATGTTTTTAATTTCAAAAAACTGACATACACGATTACATGTAGTAAGATATTTAGAGTCTGATAAGACAAATGTAATTTTTGGTGAATAGTAACATACCCTTATGAATAGTAATGAATAGTAAATCAGAACAAAAAATATAAACTTCACCCATTAATGTATAAATTCAATTTAGACATCTTATAAGTGAAAAAACGATCATAATGTAAGTATTGGGATTTATATATGTCATAATTATTTTAATTACAATTTTATGATTAATTTAATAATTTAAAATGTACACTTATTTTCATAAAATTTAATCATTAATTGTTACTTTACTTTCTTATGGTTATAATATAATTTTATGGGACCTTGTTTAATTTCACAAGGTGTTATAAAATGAGTTATAATTTTAAAGCGGTTTTTTTGGAATAAATTTTGATTTTATTTAAAAATTAAATTAAAAGTATTTATAAATTTATTTTCAAAATATGGATTTCATTTTTGAATTATAAACTTTGAAAAATTGTGGGGGTGAATTTTGGGGATTTTTCTAAAATACTTGAATTTGGGATGAATAGTAAAATATGATAATTTGCGATAAATGCTAAATAAATAATTTATTGGGTCATAAGTGATTTAAGAATGATTTAATCCTACTAGGATCAAACTAAAATTAACTTATTACTATTATGGTTCACATTAATCAATACTATTGGTTTTCTTGAGGGAAATAATAAAATATTGAATAAAATATTCACAAAACACCCCTCTCCTCCACTATTAAAAATCCCCCTCACTCCCTCTTCTATTTATTCATTTAAGCCATGAATATCCTCAAATATCTGCCCAAATACCCTTCCCTAGTCACTCCCCATGTCCAAGAGCTCTTTGTCTTTCCAAAATACCAAAAACCCTTCCCTTAAGGAGGTTCTCAAGGAGGTTATTTCAAGAGGTAAAGCATCTTTCTTTTTCATTTAGTTTCATTTCAATTTATCTTATTTTCTTATTCTATCATATCCTCCTATATAAAATTGATCTTTATGACTCTATTATCATCTATATACTAAAATTATACCATGTTAATGTAATAACCATTATCAATATTCTTACTCTCTCTCTCTCTCTTATAAATGAAATCATCGTCCGTGAGGTTCCAATTTACAACCTTCATGGATGAAAAAGTTTCATTCTTCAATTTCACCTTCATTGATAGTAATGAAACCATATTTATGGTATAAACAGACTATAATATATGTATAATAACCTACATAATATTCAGTAACCAGTATATGTACATAATATTAAATCATATGACCAAAACTAGTTCATAATAATCCAAATATCGCCAAATAATCTATGTGGTTGTCATTAATATTTCATCTAATGATTCATCCTCATTAAATGTATCAAAATAATATAAATGACCATTAACACCTATTTATGTTCATAAATCATATTTAAATTCAATTATTGATATTTACATCCATTCCACATGAACTCCATTACTTAAAAATAAGTGAACCGATTATGAAAATCAAGAAAAAAACACTCCAGAACAATAGAATTCAATATTATAATTTATCAATAAGGGGATAAAAGAAATAAATAAATTATGATGAACTAAATAAATGTCTAATAGGTTATTAATTAAGTTATTAATGAGTCTAATTTCATATTACATGACCATAAGGTCAAGATAAAAACATTTGTACTTAAGGTATGGGTTTTCCACCCGAACCTCCATTTTCATTCTGGTTACTTTTATTGTCTACATACCTCAATGAAGTTATGATGTATTATTATTTACTCCTTTTAATTTATTTTTTAGTGTTCTATATATGTTTACCAACCATAATCCTACTTTATTTTATGTGGAGACAAACATTTTAATAGGTAACTTTAAAAATTATTTCTGAAATACAAGATTATTTCAAGGGAATTTCTCAAATTCATACCTATTTTCAAGAGTACTATATAATCTATTTTTAGAAACCATTATCTTTATAAAAT
Source organism: Viscum album (assembly GCA_963277665.1). Lineage (NCBI taxonomy): Eukaryota > Viridiplantae > Streptophyta > Magnoliopsida > Santalales > Viscaceae > Viscum > Viscum album. Next base: position 1,529,137,943 of record OY728146.1, on the reverse strand, counting down.
CACTCATTTTATTATGAAAATACTATCTTACTTCAATTCTGGTTTTATACAAATAATTTTCAAAAATAACTCTCCTTTTCAAAGTAAACGAGTATTTATCTCAAGAATTACATGATGATTTTATAAGAGTATCTTAATCTATTTCCACACTCTTGTTGATTATTATTTATTATATAATATACCATATATAATTTAGTGTTGTAGGATTACTTTTATTGTTTATTTTATATCCTAAAATGATACACTAATTTACCTCGAGTGGTTAGTGTTTAAACTTAATGTTCGGGGAAAGTTATTTACATTTCATATGTTAGTTTCAATATGTATGTATATGTTGTTTATGTTTATCCTCGCTCATATAAGGAATTAATTGGACTTATTATGTGATGTTTGGATCCTTTTATATCCCATCTATGCATCTATAGGTCTCAGGAGACAAATATACATGGACTTAGCCAAGGCCTTGCCCATTTTGAGATCTGGTTTTTGGTCGAGGCCTTAATCATTTTTAGACGTCCTGGTCGAGGACGTGATGATAAGTTTCAGAATTTCTGTATATGAATTTCCCTCATTATGAATCTATAAATTTATATTTCATGTGTTTATTCAAATTGTAGAATACCCATGGTTATTATTTGTTATGTAAATGTTTACTCAGCTTATTCTCCTTCCATATTATGTTCAATTTTATTTTTAATGGAATGTGTTTTCAATTATTAACCATACCTAATTTTTAAGTTAATTATATCTTTTTCTTTATTTTTTACCCTTACTGTTCATCTAAGTTCACCCATTCTTATGTTTTATTTTTCCTAGGACAAGAATAGGTATATTATCACTAACTTGTGGTGATAATCTCGAAGCGGTGGATGTTCCCAACGAAACATATACATTGTTTTTAATTTCATGTTGTAATGTTAAACTTATGTATGTATATTGTTTCCAAATATACTAAACTATTTGTTCCTTTGGGATATTAATTTCTTGTAGTCATTCCAATGTAATGTAATAAGGTTCCATATTTGGGTAACTAGGGTTGGGTCTTTACATAAATACATATATCCACAATTAAAATTGTGGCTAAATAAATATATCCATGGTTCCAACAGTGGAAAAAGACCTATATCCCCATTTTCAAACCCTAACATAATCTTAATACATATAGGGTTCATATCCATAGTTTTAAACATTGTCTATAGGCCTTCCCATCTCATAAAAAACACCCCCCCCCCACCCACTCCCCTTGAAATATCCAACCCACTACAAATACCCCCCACTCCCCCTGTAGCCCCTACCCCCTGAAAAGCCACTCAACCACTCCCCCTGGACAGACCCCCCCTAGAGAGAACCCCCCCCCCCCCTCCTTCCTAGACATACCTTATTCCTAGATAGACCCCCCCCCCTCCTTTCTAGATAGACCCCCTTCCAAGACAGACCCCCTTCCCTGGACAGACCCTCCCACCTCCCGGGATAGACACCCCCCCCCCCCCGATAGACACCCCCTCCCTGGACAGACCCCCCCCCCACACCCCCATCCCCTACACACCCCTCCCCCTATATACCCACATTGTACTCCCCCCCCCCCCACCCCACCCTCCTAGACACCCCTACCTTCCTACCCCTCCCCTCCTTCCAAGACAGACCCCCTCCCCCTCCCCCTCCTTCCTAGACAGACCCCCTCCCACCTCAATCCTAGACCGACCCCTCATTCACACCATCCCCTCCTTCAAGGACAGACCCCCCCCCCTCCCTCTTGGACAATCCCCTCCCTCCTGGAACCCCCCCCCCCTCCTGGACACCTCCCCCCTTCTTTAAGTGATGTTTTGTATCCTCAAGTGATGAGATAAGACCAGATCCTAGACATAATGTTCTACCTAGAAAAATGGGTATTTTTTAGGTCTCCAAAAATATAATAACCCTATATTAATTATATGTTGTATATGGAACATGGGGATAAGATACTATAATGGAACTAATGTAGGTATGGTCCGACATAATGGTTTTCTAGGTATAAAATTGATGTTCAACTTGTGCATGAAACATATCGAATGTTATGATTATTGGTTTAATGAATTATGATCTTGTGATAATGTTTATTAACATTAATTGTTTTCCTCGTGCATAGGACTATGAGTGTTGAGGCATTATGATGGGGACATGGATCATGCCATAAGGTCCAGGCCAGAGAAGACATCGGGTAGTGACTCTACTAATGAGTGGTGAGTGGAGGATGGTATTAATGGGAAGATATTGGGATGGGTTTGGAAGAACTTGTGGACACATTGATGGGTAATATAAGACATGTTTGGAAAAGGGTTGGGTCTCGAGTGACTAGTATTGTGGGATAATTTCGATAGAAGTTTGATAGGTTGAAAACCATTGTTATTAATGTGAATTCCCCAGAGCCTGTGGGGATGATTTGGTGTATTGGGGACCTCACTAGAGTCTGTGGGGATGGGTTGGTGTGTTGGTGACCTATCTATAGTATGTAGGGATGGGCCAGTCTCCCTTGAGTTACAAGGATGGTTCAGCAATATTGGTGGAACTTTCCTTATATAATATTGGGTAGAAAAATTCCCTAGGGGATGGGTCTTGGTATAATGTGAGATGAGACCAATGGACCCCATCTTGAGAGATAAGAAAGTGGGTCTGGATTTGAATGAATTACCATTACTGGTTCCATCAAGTAATGGGTCAAGGTTTGGATTCCACCTTTCCCTGAATCTTTTAGAATGAGATGGGAATATGTGAAATGGAACAAGATGAGGCAACGAGGTGCAGTTTTGGAATTGAAATAAAGCATGAATGATAGGGTGTCGTGGAATTATAGTTAACAAGGTCCTCTAAATTTAAACACTCAATGAAATTCTATCCACCATCATAATCCATTCCATCCAAATCTTTCTATTTACTTTATAAAAAAGGTAATTGGATTAAAAGTGTCATGAAAACACTTAGAATGTGCAATGGACAATAGTGAAATTACCTACTTGGGTAATCCCTTATATAAATCAATTCAAACACTTAGGAGGTGTTTGGTTATAATTGTACATTTACCACTTTCCCTTAAGACATTTCAAAAGTCGAGTATAAGTCATAATGAATAAACTGCTCTATTTATTTCATGCCATCCAATTAAACTTTATAAAGGAGGCATAACCATTACATAATTCACTCCATGAGGAATTACCTATCATGTGAAAAGTTAACCATTTTCAGTTCCATTTAACTCATTCAATTAATTAAAACATGGAAATTACATTTATAAGATAAAAGGGGTCACATAGTGGTGACTTGGTCATTACAGCACTTGCCTACTAGGGAAATTCTATCATAAAAGTCTAACAGCACATAAAGGGTGTTTTGGTTCAAAAAAAATTAATAAAAAGAGGTAAACCCCCTTCATTGATATAAAAAGGGCCAATTATTATGTGCGCTTTACGACTAACAATGACATCAAGTATAAGGAAAATATCAATGCAATAATGTCAAGAAAACTATATAAGCACAAACTACCACTGTGAGTTTTCCTAGACAGTGCACCTCCATTGGAGGGGTTTTATTACAAAATTGTGACGTGTTTATCAAACGAAAAAATTATCTTTGCTAACACTTGATCAAGAATTGAAATTTCATATAAACAAGTAAAATTAAGAATCCAGCTAAATGCAATTTAAAACATTCTTGAATTAACGAGGCTAGGAGAGGAACCCTACTCAAAGGAGTCAGGACACATTCATCCATTGACACTTTTATCAGTAACAAATCTAAGCTGCTCCATCCATCCTCCGGATATATTCACCTTTTCATATACATAAAGATTCTCAAACCCTTATGTATGTGTCTTCATGGCCTTGAACACAAACAAGAGGATCCTTAAATATATGCTCACATGTATAAACCCATTATCACCCACACAGGTATGGATTTTCCATATATATACATAAGCACACTTATCCCCTTATATGTAATCATGCTTCAATGGGAGGATAGACATACAACAGGAGAACTTATTATATATATGCTTACATATGAATACACGGTGAGTCACCTTTGACTCTGGTGACTCAAAACTACCTCCAGGAAGATAAAAATGATATAATAAACATACCAAGGGATCTAAAAATACCAAACTCCAAATTATAAACTAAGAAGCATTGAATAATGAAGGAAAACTCACCTTAAACCATTAGCAGTGAACCAAATCAGTCCAAACCTTTTCGCCTTTGGCGGTAGTTTCCATAACACAAACGAACGGGTCCTCAGAGACTTCAACAAAAGGCCAGTGATTGAATGAATCATTATTAATTGAACCTAAAAATTGATGTTTGAGGAACAATATTAGTGATAAAGGAAATAATATAATAGGTTTTGATGAACAATTTTTTATGTAAATTAATGAACTATAATGACCAAGTGCATACCATAGAGGTTCCATCGAATTTAGATAACTGAACTTGTGAATTATACAACTCCACTATTATAACATGATGTTATAATACTAACATGCACTTGGTAAGAATTAAAATATACCATAAAACTAATTAGTATGGTTAAATCTATGAAAAATATATAAGAAAAATATCATGAACACATTTGGTGCATCATACATGAATCAAGATTTCGTACTATAAGGATTATGTGGTTGGATAAATTGTTATAATGCTCCTATAATCTATATACCACCATAACCAAAGAAATTAATTCTCCTATTATAAAATTAATGAACTCTTATAGTAAAAGCTACTCATACTCAAGAATAAAATATTGATATTTTCTACCTAAAATCCATTAGTTTGATTACATCAAATATAAAAATAAACATCAAATATATAGAATTTCACTCTACTTGAACCATCCAATTAATATTACCCCACCAACACCCCATCACTTTGAATAAATCTCACTTTAGGACATGATTAGCATAAAGTGACAAAAATGACATTGTATATGAATGACAACCCCCCCCCCCCGCACTAGCACCCCCCACCCCCACCCCCACCCGACACCAGCCACCCCCCTCTCCCCCAACACCTGCCCCCGCCCCCTCCCTACACCAGTCCCCCCTACACTAGCTACCCTCCCCCCAACAACCCCCCAACCACCCTCCCCCCCCCAAACCATTGGTCCCCCACCACACACCCCCTACACCAACCCACATCCCCTCCCCCTGCACTAGCACCCCCCCACACACACCAGTTTCATTCCAAATAAAAAATATATCCCTTTTTAAACCAATCAATAATCTTATGGACTACATTCCATAATTTATAACCCAATAAATAAATCAAAACATTATTAAAAATCTCATTAAAATAATGAAAATATGAATTTTAAATTCATAGGAAACCCAACTACTTATTATTTTTTTCCCAAAATCATTTATCAATATCCTTTTAAAAAAATTCAATTTTCTATTAAGTAAAACACACTTCCCAAACCATTTATAAATCATTTTAAAAACAAACAAACACCACAAACTAAAGAAAAGAATAAACATAATAGGAACCATGATATCAATGGAGAAAAATAAAATACCCCACAACCTAGTCATGATGTCATGTAACTAAATCAAATCTATGGGATTAAAACAACGTATAAGTATTTGGTTCCTCTAAATAATCCTTAATGGGATCTAAGAATCATGGAAAACTCCCTAGGATTCAACATGAATGATATTAGACCTAGTTTTTTGGGTCACTATATTTAGGGGGCCTATGTAAAACTAAAACACCCCATATGGCCTATCCCCACAAGGTTCCTTCTGAGTACATTATAAACCCCTAGGATAATATAACATTCTAATGGAAATGGCTAACCTATGAACACTACTTTACTATAACACACATCCAAACCTTCTACTAAGTTACCCAAGGTTTGTATGATATGAATAAATGAAGGTGATAAGAATGAATGAATCACAAGATCATCAAATAAATCAACATTTAAAGAAAAATCAATAAACTTCAACTCACCTCCAACGCCCTATCATGAAATTTCCCCTATAAGGACCCGGAAATTCCATCTAATATTTTTTTAATTAAATGTAATTATTACGTGTTTTAAAAAAATTATGGCATGTGATTCTAAGGTCTGGAGAGCCTGGAATAGATTTCTAAACTTTTTTTAAGGTACGTTCAGCAAATGTATGGGTGGAGATTTCTATATTTTGAACCGGTGATCAGATTAAAAATTCGAGGGAACCGTTGAATTCACTCTACCAGGATATGCTTAAGGAAAGCTTAACTATGTTTAGAAAAAGTTAGATGAAAATTTTAATTTTTGGACTTTACAAAAAAATAATAAAATAACCCAACAAGTTAATTTTTTTTCTTTATTACTGATCAATGATGGTGGTGGGACCACTGAATTTTCTGACTATTTAATGTCTGGTTACACTTTCTTGTGTAACCGCACCGTCAGGAGATTAAAGGGTTCATTAATTGAATTTATAAATGAACCTCATTAATTGTGCGGTGAGTTAAACTCTTCTCTTCCTTCAATTTAAACAATGCTTGGACATGAGTTTTATGGACTCATGAGAAGAACCTCTGCTGAAGTTCCAATGACTTCTTCCACCAACATAGAGCGGAGCTTCGATGACCATTGGAGGATTCAAACCAGACGACGTCGAGCGATGACAAATACCTTCGAGCACAGGTTCATCTCCCTCATATGCACCATCTACCAACATGTTTGAGGTAGTGGTTTTCATTTTTTAACTAAGAGTTATTCATTATTGAATTGCTTCCCAAGTTATAATTCTAACACAAAGGGCGCAGGCTGCACAAACAAGGCCCAGACCCTCTGCCATTCTTGGTTTGGTTGTGTTCTTCATGGGCGATTGAGCAACAATGCGGAAAGGCCAAACCGGGATCCATGGAAGAGTCTCAAGTTGCCCGTGGGCGCAGTCAGAAGCGAAAGAAGACATCCAGAGCTTCACCGGAGTCCCGCGAAAGCTTCACCGGTGTAGTGGGGCCGACAACCAGAGAAGCTACTAGCCGGATTCCACTGGCCGCGAAGAGGAGGCGGTGCATGAAGGTGTCGCGGCGGACATGATCAGTCGGTCGATGCCAATCATGTGACGACGACAGCGCGGTGCGGCAGTGTGCTGTGGAGGAGGGATGCGGCTCTGAGTTTCAGTGGATGAGGGGGGAGGTTGGCCACTACTGGACGCGTTGACACTGGGCAGCACATCGTGGAGGAAGGTCACATCTTTGAGCCATGGTGGAGGTCAGACCAACACCCGGTGGGTGACCGATCCGAATGGACCAGCCAGCTGAGCGGTGCCAACTAGCGTCACTGATTTGAATACCTCAAACAAATGATCTGTTTGGGAGGGGAGCAGACCCCCCGCTCCAGCCAACGGGCCAAGTGGTCTCGCAGCCCAGCAGACTGCGCCCAGCTGGGTGGGCTGAGGGGATCCCGCAACCAATGGTCCGAGCCCACATTCCAGCGGGCCAAACTGGGACCAGCAAAATCGTTCCGAGCCCACCCCCTTCAGGCTGAGCCCAGTGGGGCGGGTCGGGTCAGTTAGATTGGGTCAGACCAGGCACAGACCCACTTATGGCCCATTTTCGCTTTAATGGCAAAATCTCTTAAACCATATGTCTGTTTGATGAACTATCTGTGAAATTGGAAACCTTAGGATGAGACGGTCCATTTGCGATACTCCACTTGATATTTGAATAATGATGGAGTATGTCCAAGTTGGATCATACTTGAATCCAACCAGTCCCTTGGAACTAAAATTTCTATAACTTACAGATCAGGTGTCTAATTGACGTGTCGTCAGTTGCATTAGAACTATTATGACATGGAAGTTCATCATGATTCTTCATCCTAGGACTTCATGGTAGTTGAGGTACGACCAGTGTCTTGAGGATCAGATCCTCCCAGAATTAAGTGTGCTTAGTGCAAGAATCTAGTGGTTGGTTGTGACGTGAAGAATGAATAATGATCCTCTATGGGTCAGTACCTATCAATCCTATGTGGGTCAGTGCACATAGATCTTGTGTGGGTCAGTACCTATCGATCTTATGTGGGTCAGCACTTAGCGGTGCTATGTGGGTCAGATTCTTTCGATATTGTGTGGGTCATCACTTAGAAATCCTGTGTGGGTCAGCGCAAAGTGATCCCTTGTGGGTTAGCATCAATAAATCATGTGTGGGTCAGTAGTAGAGTCTCTTTACTGAATAATATGATCTAGCTTTATGACTAATCATATGTACTTCTGTACTTAAGTTATACCTGGTTTGAGATGAGTCTTTTCTTGTGCTTTTTGATTGAGATCATTCTTTGTGGTTATTCCTTTATGGAATTATGAGAGACCTTCTGGGGTCTCGGGGTCTCTACTGAGTATTTTTATACTCACACATTCACAAGCTTCACCTGCACCATGTTGTGTCTTGTACAGACAATGGGCGACTTTGACTGAGACTTAGGGAGTCAGGACTTGACGGTGTACGGAGGTGACCGGTTGACATGGAGAGCTGCAGTGACGAGATATTCCTACCCTTCAGGTAGGATCCTTAGTGGGAGACCTTAGGATATTTTTTTCCTTTTACCTGTACTTCGATTTCAATTGGTCTTGTATTCTGACCACTTTTACTTTCAGTACTTTCTTTTAAACTAAGTTGGGGTTTTTGGTTGTGGTTATACCTTTCTTCTTTCATTGTGTTATTCTTGTACGCAGTGTGCCCTGTCTGTGCGTGTATAGGTTTTGATTCAATGCCTTCCCTTTTAGGGATATCCCATTCTGGTGATAGTCTCCAACCCTAGGCCTATGGAAGGTGTGATTGGGGTAGTCATGACACGGGCCCTGGGGGATGGGTCATGGAAAAGTGGTATCAAAGGGCGGTCAATTCTACTAGAATAACTAAGAGTCTATGTTATTAATGGTACAATAGTGTTAAGTGTATTGAGTTTGTGTTTCAGTTTGGTGAGTCAGGTGTTAGTGTGGCGGCCAACGCATCCATACACCAGGACCCCAAATTCTGATTTCTGACACGTTACACAAAAACACTAGTTGCCTATATTTTGAAAACATTTTTTTTTATCTCCTTGAGTCAGCTCACCATGTATAACTTATTGATTTTGGAACACCTTTTTCTTTTAGGATGATTCCGCATAGACAACCATCCAGGATTCTAGAGAGAGATCAAAATAATGGCCCATCAAGTGATGAGGCGTCAGTGCAGGGCCCTCTTACGGTGATAGCACCTTCGGGTGGTGTATCATCAACACCACCACCCGTAGGGAAACAGTTTCCACCAGCCCCACATGCAGACTGTGCACATCGACTGAGCATGTTACATGAGTTCCAGAGACATGGGCCTTTGAGAATTTGAGCCAAGATAGACCCACATGCGGATGAGGACTGGTTAGAGGCTATGGCATGAGTTTTTTTGCATGGTTGATACACCAGCAGACCATATGGTGATCTAAGCTGCTAGCCTCTTTCAGGGAACAACAGGGATGTGGTGGAGCCTAACACTCCAGACACATAAAGAGGAGAAACTCTCCTGGTTGAATTTCGAGGGCCTCTTCAGGGCAGAGTTTATATGAGCGACACTACACTCCATGCATATTCAGGAGCTACTACACTTATAACAGGGCAGGTTGACAATAGCCCAGTACTCAGAGATATTCACAGACCACCCTCACTACTCCACCGACAAGGTACGATACCCTTTCTTTAGGGCCCGGACCTTTGAGTATGATCTCCAATAGAAGATCAGAGTGTCAATGATATTACTCAAAATCTCGACGCAAGATGGAGTGCTTGAGAAATCACTATTGGTGGATAGCTTCCTAGCTGAGTAGGCACCGACAGCGAGAGTCACCATCGGACGACACGTGGCTGAGTCATCTGCAGTAGGCAGTAGGTGGATGATGCAAGGTACCAAGTAGGCCATAACTTATGGTGGTCGTCCCTGAGATGTAGGTTCGGAGGTGTGGAGATAACGAGACAGAGGAGGTCAGTAGGGGAGAAGATTGTGCTACACGTGCGGCGGGTAGGGTCACATGGCTCGTGACTTCCTGACCCACTATACCGATGATTAGAAGACAGTCAAGGTACCACTGAGGTAGATACAGAGATTCAAGCGAGGAGGTCCGTAGGGCAACAGACGTGGAAGAGTAGTTGGCCGAGCTGCAAGAGGTGGGTGGCATTTTGAGGTTCTAACACCACCACCTCCAGGAGGTCCACCCCAGCCTCAGGGAGCACGTGGAAATGTGCGAGATTAGCTTCTAGTAACTGATGGCTACGATCATGGTGCTCTAGAGATGATTTGATGTATGATATGTTTATACTCTACCCTAGTTGTAGTACTTATAAAAACAAGTTCTAGTCACTCTTTCATTGCTACAGCTCTCGTTCAGAGCTCAGAGATTCTGATCGATCTGTTAGCTCGATATTTACATTTATAAAATCTTATAGAATAAGATTCGATGATTATGCTCTGGTGCCAGTAGTATGAGCTTACTCTTGGAGGCGAGAGATTCAGCGGGTATCTCTTAGTATCAGTGTCAAGGCTTTACAATTTCATCTTAGGTATGGACTAGTTATCTACGAACCATTCTAAGATTTATTATTTTAGGGGAAAAGTGTGTTGTGACCATGAGGATGGGACCCTTTTTCCTCATCAGTGATAAGGGAACCTTTGCAGCTCATGATTGACTTTCTTAGAGGAGGGTGCATCTGATCACTCATCAGTTGGATAGACTTACCCTTGAATCAGTTTCCAAGAGGAGTCTGAGTTATCCTGTAGTGGTGGACCATTATATTGATGTCTTCCTTGATAATGTTATGAGACTACCTCCTCACAGAGAGGTAGATTTCAACATTCACTTGTACCCCGAGATGACACTGATATCTACACCATCATATCAGATGGATCCTGTAGAGATTCATGAGTTGAGGGTACATCTGGAGGACATGTAGGGTATGGGGTTCATAATGATTAGTATTTCTCCATGGGAATCCCCGATTTTGTTTGCCAAGAAGTCAGATGGGAGTTTGAGGCTTAGCGTGGACTATCAGCGCCTGAACTAGGTGACCATGAAGAAAAAGTATCCACTCCCAAGGATTGATGTTCTCTTAAATCAGATAAAGGGATCCTGGTGGTTTTCAAAGATAGACCTTAGATTAGGCTATCATCAGCTCAGGATACGAGATGAGTACGTGCCGAAGACAACCATTTTATGTCGGTATGGCCACTATGAGTTCTTGGTGATATCTTTCGGCATGGCCAATGCTCCGATAGTGTTCATGGGGCTCTTGAACAGGATATTTCAGACTTAACTTTATCTCTTCATGGTATTCTTCATTGAATACATCTAGATATACTTGGTGTCAGAGGAGGAGCACGCGACACATCTGCAGATGGTTCTACATACACTCTGAGAGCACAAAATCTATGGAAATTTCTCAAAGTACTAGTTTTGGATACAGGAGGTCCACTTTATAGGACGCATTATCTCATAGGTTGGAGTTGTAGTGGATCCAATGAAGATAGATGTAGTCCTTGCTTGGGAGCCACCTAGGGGTGTGACCAAGGTATGGAGTTTCATGGGAATGGTTGGGTACTGCCAGAGATTCGTACCTGAATTTTCCAGAGTAGAAGAACACTTGTCTTCTTTGACAAAGAAATGACAACCTTTCTTGTGGATAGAGAGATGCCAGCAGAGTTTCCAGGAGCTGAGGCTGATATTGAAGAGTTCCCCCATCTTGAGGCTACCATAAGAGGGAGTTTGGTATGTATTCTACTATGACACATCAGGGTCCAGATTAGGATGTGTCCTGATGTAGAAGTGAGAGATGATCTCCTACAGCTCACAACAGCTGAGGAAACACAAGAAGAACTATGCTACCCATGACCTGGAGTTATAATCAGTGGTCTTTTCCTGGAAGATGTGGCGGCACTACTTAATGGGTGAATGGTTTACCGTTGACTTTGATCATAAGAGTCTCAGGCATATATTCTCACATAATGACCAGAACCTAAGACAATGGCGATGGAAGGAGTTCCTCTAGGATTATGAATTTGAGATAGTCTACACTCATAGAAAGGGGAACGTGGTGGAAGACGTACTCAACATGAGGTTTGGTTTACAGTTGTTGAGTGAAGTGATAGATCAGCTAGCCGCATTATTGTTATCCATCAGGGATAGTGATGGAGCTTCTTACCTACCGTCTATGATAGTTACTCCCCCACTCCTTCAGCGATTCAAGGAGGCACAGCTTGGGTACATTGACTGCAAGGCCTGATGTGCATAGATATACTCAGGAGGGGCTCTTGAAGTATTTTTTGAAGGGGGGGAACATGTCATCATTTTCAGAGGACACATAATGGTACCAGTGACTCTACAATAGGAGGTGTTGAGGGAGTTCCACATGTCCCCTTTAGTGGTACATCTCAGTGTGAAGAAGATGTACCAGGACCTTCAGTGTCAGTACTAGTGGACAGGGATGAAGAAAGCATTGGCGTAGTTTGTTTCACGTTGCCTCACTTATCAGAAAGTGAAGGCCAAGCAACAGGTTACGGCAGGCTTGACTCAGCCACTTGAGGTGCCAAAATGGAAGTGGGATGGCATCTCCATGCACTTCATGACAGGGCTACCACATATGTCCAGGGGCCACGATTTTTTCTCTTTGATCATTGATCAACTCACCAAGTCACCCCACTTCTTACCCATCTGCGAATAGGGATTAGTAGAGGGCTTGAGACGCCTCTACATATAGGAGATTGTATGGATTCACAGGGTTCCATCGGTGATCGTCTCAAATCGTGATGCTCGTTTTACATCCCATTTATGGAAGAGATTTCTAGAGGCATTTGGGACTCAGCTACGCATGAGCACCACCTTTCATCCTCAGACAGATGGTCAGACAGAGCGGACCATACAGACACTTGAGGAAATTCTTTGTGCTTGCATCCTTGATTTTTTTCCATATTTGGGAGGACCACCTTCCCCTAGTGGATTTCGCATACAACAATATATATCACTCCACAATCGCCATGGCACCATTTGAGGCCTTGTATGGGTGACCATTCAGATCACCCTTTGCTAGATGGTCCCAAGGGAGTTAGCACTTATGGGTCCAGAGTTGGTACGGGCTACCACTAAGAATGTATAGATCATCCAGGAGTGGATGAAGACTTCAAAGAGCTAGAATAATTCTTATGACAATAGGAGATAGAGACCCTTGGTGTTTGAGGAGGGAGGCCATGTCTTCCTACTGGTCTCACACCGATGAGGATTCTAGAGATTTTCCAGGGCGGCAAGCTATCTTTGAGGTTCATCAGACCATTCCGGATCCTCATTTGAGTAGGAGAAGTGGTGTACCACCAAGAAAATTCCCCATAGATGAACCAGGTGCATAATATTTTCCATGTTTCGCAGCCGAGGAGGTACATGCATGATCCATCGCATGTTATCGACTAGGGCGATCTGGACATTCACAATGGGGCGATGTTTGCAGAGTTCTTAGTTGAGATAGAGGATCGATAGGAGCGGGTCCTTCATGGATGGTCAATCCCTCTGGTGTGAGTTTGGTGGAAACACGGAAACCTCCAAGATAGAAAATGGGAGCAAGAGGCTCAGATACGTGCTCAGTACCCCCAATTGTTTCCCTAGTTTTTGTTTTGTGTATTTCAGGGAAGAAAATCCCTAAGGTGGGGATAATGTAAAGACCTAGAAATTCCATGTAATTTTTTTTAATTAAATGGAATTATTACGAGTTTTAAAAAATTTATGGCACGTGATTCTGAGACCTGGAGAGCCCGGAATAAATTTTTGAACTTTTTTTAAGGTACCTTTAATAAATATGCGGGCCAAAATTTCAATCTTTTTAACCGGTGATTGGATTAAAAATCTGAGGGAACTATTGAATTCGAATCACCAGGATTCAGTTAAGGGAATATTAACTTTTTTTTAGAAAAAATTCAGATGAAAAAGTTAATTTTTGGACGTTACAAAAAAATAAAAAATAACCCAACATGTTTTTTTCTTTCTTTGTAACTGATTAGTGACGGTGGTGGGAGAACTGGGTTGTCAGTCCATTTAATGGACGGTTACACTTGCCTATGTCATCACACCATCAATAGATTAATGGGTTCATTAATAGAATTCATTAATAAACCTCATTAATTGTGTAGTGAGTTAAACTCATCTCTTCCTTCTCTTTAAACAATGATTGGGCATTAATTTTTGGGACTCATGAGAGGAACCTCTGTCAAAGTTCCAACGATGTCTTCCACCAATATAGAGCGAAGCTTCGATGACCATTGGAGGATTCGAACCATACAACGTCGAGCGACGAAGAACACCTTTGAGCATTAGTTTATCTCCCTTGTCTACACCATCTACCAATGTGTTCAAGGTAGGGGGTTTCGTTGTTTAACTAAGAGTTGTTAATTCTTGAATTTCTTTCCTTGTTAAAATGATAACACGAAGGGAGTTGGCTGAACAAACAAGGCATGGAACCTCCGTTGTTCTTGGTTTGGTTTTGTTCTTCATGGGAGACCAAGAAACAACACAGAAAGGCCAAATTGGGGGAAACGCGGTGATGGAAGCATCCTAGGTGGCTCGTGGGCACAATCGGAAGAGAAAGAGGACCTCCAGAGATTCATTAGAGGTTCATAGAAGCTTCACTGGAATGGCGGTGCCAGCGATCAGAGAAGGCGGTGACTGACTTCCTCTAGCCACGAAGAGGAGGCGGCACCCGAAGGCACCACAGTGGACAAGGGAGGTCGGCTGACGCTGACCACATTAACGATAGCGGCACGCTGTGGCAGCACACCATGAAGGAGGGTCGTGGCTCCAAGCCGTAGTGGAAAAGATGGGCGACCATCCACCGCCGACCGCATTGATGTCGGGCGGTGCACCATAGGAGAATGATGCAGAGGAAGGTCATGGCTTCAAGAAATGGCAGAGGGTGGACCCACACCCTATGGGTCCCCTGGGTGACCGGTCCAAACGGACCGACCAGCTGAATGGCGCCACCTAGTGTTGTTGCTTTGAAGAACTCGAATGACTGAGCCGTTTGGGAGGGGAGCAGAACCTCAAGCTAGACAGCGGGTCAGGAGGTTCTATAGCCCGACAGGCAAGATCGGGCCTGGCTAAACTGGGCTGAGCCCATCCCCATCGGGCTGGGCCTAACAGCCTGGGTCGGATCGGACCTAGACCCACTTATGGCACAGTTTTTCTTAAATGGGAATATCTCCTAAACTAGATGTTTGTTTGAAGATCCTTCTGTGACATTGTAACCCTTACGATGAGGTGATCCTTTTGAGATACTCCACTTGAGATTTTTATAATGTTGGAGTATGGCCGAGTTGGATTAGACTCAAATCCAACTAGGCCCCCAACACTAAAATTCCTATAACTTACAGATCAGACGTCCGATTGACGCACCATCAGTTGCGTTGAAACCCTTATGACATGGCGGTTCATCATGTTACTTATTAGTGAGATTTTGTGGAAGTTTAGGTACAACAAATTTCTTGAGGATCAGATCCTCCCAGAATCAAGTGTGCTTAGTATGGGAATCCGATGGTTGGATGTGACGTGAAGAATGAATAATGATCCTATGTGGGTCAGTATCTATCAATCCTGTGTGGGTTAGCACTCATCAATCCTATGTGGGTCAGTAACTATCGATCATATGTGGGTCAGTGCTCAGCGATCATGTGTGGGTCAACGCCTATCGATCTTGTGTGGGTCATTGCTCAGCAATCCTGTGTGGGTCAGCACCTAGAGATCCTTTGTGGGTCAACATCAATCAATAATCTATGGGTAAGTATCAGAGCCTCTTTATAGAATAATATGATCTAGCTTTATGACTAATAATTTGTACTTCTGTACTTATATTATACCTGGTTTGAGTTGAGTATTTTCTTGGGCGTTGTGATTGATATCATTCTTTATGGTTATTCCTTTATGGAATTCTGAGAAACCTTCAGGGGTCTCGAGGTCCCTACTAAGTATTGTTATACTCACCCCTGCATGGGCATCGCCCACACCACGTTGTGTCTTGTGTAGATGGGGGGGAGATTTGACTAAGACTTAGGGAGCCAGGACTAGACGGTCTACGGAGGTGACCAATTGACGTGGAGAGTTTCAGTGATGAGTTGTACCTACAATTCAAGTAATATCCTTAGAGGGAGACCTCGGGATATATTTTTTCATTTTACTGGTACTTTTATTTCATTTGAGCATGTATTCTGGCACCATTTACTTTCTGTACTTAATCTTACACTCAGTTGGGGTTTTTGGTTGTGGTTGTACCTTTCTTCTTCCATTATGTTATGCTTATGCACAGTGTTTCCTTTTTGTGGGTGTACATGTTTTGAGTAAATTCCTTCCCTTTTAGGGATATTTCATTCTGGTGCAAGTCGCCAACCCCTAGCCTTTGGAAGGTCGTCTTGGGGTGTAACGTCCCAGTTCCGAAATCCACCCAGGGGTGCCCCATACTCGGTTGATCACATGGCCTCAAACGCATTTCCCCAAATTCTAGAGGATGTCGACTAGCAGCGAGGTCCTTAGGTGTGATAGTGGGGAAAATATGCCCTCATTGGCAGAGTACACAGAAGAAGTAAACCAATACATATAACAGCAAAAGTAGTAATAATCTCATAAAAAATAAATAGTGGAAGACTGATAGAATAAATTGGAGCACATATATAAAATTATGCATGATACATATGTCTAGGAAAGCAGTGAAACAAAGCATAATGCTGAAATATAGTACTAAACCAAGTACAAAAGAAAGAAGATAAACTCCTCAGCATCGCATGCCACAGCTTGGTCCCATGCTCTCCAGCCCACAACAAGTCAAGTACCTAAAGTAGAAGGGCGCTTTCCTTTGTCTATACTTGAAACAATATAATCTATTTGGGCCCAAAAGCATGGCCCAAATAGGGTGTGAGACAAATCCCAGTAGGCAACCACCACCAGATCTGTTCTTAACAGTCAGTGAATATATGGTAGTTAAAAGTGAAGAAAGTAGTAAACAAGGAAGTACTCAATAGTAACAATCCATAGTTTCAGATATCAAACAATAACTAAACAAATTAGATAATCACAACAGGTAACCCTCTGAGAAGTAATCACATCCTATCCCCTTTGGTCCAACCCAACAGATACAAGAAAGCATCTAACAAACAGGTAACCCTCTGGGAAGTTCCCACAACCTATCCCCTATGGTCCTACCTATCAAGTACAGGCAACCCTCTAGGAAGCACACTCAGTCTAACCCCTCTGGTTCAGCTTAAGAATAGACTCTCAGGGGAAGCACTCACCATCAATTCCCCCTATAGTCTTGTATCATAGTAAAGGTTCTCTGGAGAAGCACTCAACATCAATTCCCCCTGTGTCCCATGTCGAGGAACTATAGACACTCTAGGGAAGCACTCAATGTCAATTCCCCTTATGGTCTCGCATCGTATAATTATAAAGACACTCTGGAGAATCCCTCAACATCAATTCTCCCTGTGGTCTATACACCAGGTTCTCACGGCCCTGTGTAAGTCAAGGAAGTGTAGCAGCATGTAACGGCCAAGGTAAACCTCATGAACTACTTGGCTATCATTCTATGGTACAACAACATAACAGAACAACAGTCACACTATCCTACAATACTAGGCATGGGAAACAAACAAAGCAGCCTAATAGGATAAGCAGAACCAAACGGTTATAAGCAGAACATGCATGGGAAACACCTCCAAAGCATAGAAATCAACCCCCATTCACATACAAATAACCTCTACTAACACACACCAGCAAAGTAGGCAATTAACATGGTTAAAAACAGTAAACACATAACACCCCGTTCACGGGTATTGGCGATTTTTCACTTACAATTCAAAGAAATTAAACCGAAAGGCATAAACCACCTACCTCTTAGGGTTTGGTGAAATCAACCTCTTCACCCAAATTCACTCCAAACCAGGTGAAATCCTCCTCAAAACCATCTCATAAACCCTTACCTAACATCAACAAGGTCAAACTTTAACACACAAAGGCAACACAACCCTAGATATACATGAAACCCTTGTAGATCTAGGAAACTAAGAGAGGAAGAGGTCTAACCCTAACCAAAACCTCAAAGAACCAAAAGAGGGACTTACCCGAGGAGAACTGCCTTCGATATGCTAAGAAACCCCTTCGATTTTCTTACAAAACGAGCCAAGGAGCTCCCCCAACTTCTGAAAATCACAACTCCAATGCGAGCCATGAGTGGGAGGAAAAATGGTGGAGGAATGGGAAATCCCGAGTAGACCGAGACTTAAAAACCCTAACTTTTAGTGGCCACATGGTTACCCTGCACGGTTTGGAAAACTGTGCGCTAACTATGCGGTTTCTATTGTCTCATCCAGGGACTTCGCATGGCTTGCCCGCATGGTTTGACAAACTGTGCATAGCCCGTGCGGAGCCCACTGTCAAGGGTGCACGGTTTCCTGGGATGGCCGCACGGTTTTCTGAGACTGTGCGCCAACTGTGTGCCCCTGGACAACCTCCAGAAAAACCTTTTTTTCTCAAAATGACCAGAAAATGAAAACATACCTGAAAGGAAGGTCCGGGTTCTTACAAACTTCCCCCTTTAAATAAATTCATCCCCGAATTTCCCTAGCATGGCGTAGAAGAAGAAACCCCGAACAGTTCCGGCCACTGTGCTTGTACATTGGCCTCCCTCCCCCAAGTCTCATCATGCACCTGCCTGTGCTGCCATATCACTCGTATTAAGGGAACATACTGGCCACGAAGAACCTTCATACTACGATCCACAATCTGGATATGATGCTCCTCAAACGACGCATCCACTTCGAGCTCAACCTCCTCAGGTTGAATGTCATGAGATGAGTCTGAAAAGTAATGTCGAAGCTATGAAACGTGGAAGACGTCATGCATAGCGTGGTACCTTTGAGGTAACTGCAACCGATGGGAAACCAGCCCAACTCTCTCCAACACCTCAAACAGACCAACGTACCTTGGCGAAAGCTTACCCTATCTCTTAATCCTATTGTGTCCCAACCTCGGTGTGACACGTAGGAAAACCTGATCCCCAATCTCGAACTCTAGAGGTCGTCTCCGCTTATCAGCATAAGACTTCTGTTGAGACTGTGCACTAGCCATTCTCTTCTGAATCAACTCTATCTTCTCTGTGGTCTCTTGAACAAGACAAGGTCCCAGCAAAGCTGCCTCTCCTGCCTCCAGCCAACATAAGGGTGATCAGCATGGCCTACCGTACAAGGCCTCATAAGGTGTCATCTGTATAATTGCTTGAAAACAATTATTGTAGGAAAATTCCACAAGAGGTATATCCTTCTCCCAAGAACCTCCAAAATCTAGGGTTCATGCTCATATCATTTCCTCAAGCACCTGAATCGTACGCTCAGACTGGCCATCTGTCTAGGGATGGTAAGCTATACTCAAAACTATCTGTGTACCCAATGCCTTCTGAAGCCCCTGCCAAACCCAAGAAGTAAAACGTGTATCCCTGTCTGAAACAATGGAGTGTGGAACTCCATGTAAGAACACAATATCTCAGATGTAAAATCCTACCAACTCATAAACATTGAAGGTCTCCTTGATCATCAAGAATTGAGAGACCTTCGTAAGCCTATCAATGACAAACCATACTGCATCATTCCCTCTAGGCAACCTCGGAAAACCGGTCATGAAGTCCATCATGATGTCATTCCACTTCCACTCGGGAATGGGTAACTATTGTAAAATCCTTGCTGGTCGCTGATGCTCCGCCTTCACCTGCTGACAAGTGGAAAACCTCATGAAGAAACTTGCAACATCCTTATTAATACCTAGCCACCAATACTGACAGTGTAAATCACGATACATCTTGGTGACACCAGGATGAACTACCCAAATTGAAGAATGAAAATCCTGTATCATATCCTCACATATGTCTGCTGGCACCCATACGCATCCCTGGAAATGCAATATCTCATCCTCGCCAATGGTCCATCCAAGAATAGGGTCCTCTCCTGACACACTTTCCCATAGTACTAGGCCTTCAGAGTCTTATAGAGGCCTCATTCACACTTGATCAAGAAGAGTAGAGGTAATAGCTACAAAAAAAAAAGTCTACCCATGTATGTCGTGCACCTCCAAATGAATCTTAGAGAACATATCCATAAGCTTCCACTCATTGCTTGCCTCCTGAACTGCCTATATCTAAGTCCTCCTGCTCAAAGCATTAGCCACCGCATTGCCCTTCCCAGGCGTATAGGCAAGCTCAAAGTCAAAGGAATGTAGGTACTCGACCCACCTTCGTTGTCTCTAATTCAAATCACGCTGAGTGAAGATGTACTTGAGACTCTTGTGGTCAGTGAAAACCACAAAGTTCTCTCCCAGAAGATAATGTCTCCAACAGCGTAGGTAATGAACAATAGCTACCAACTCTAGATTGTGCATCGGGTAATTCCTCTCAAGTGGCCTCACCTGCTGAGACCCATACGCAACGAATCCATATCCTTGCATAAGCACAGCTCCCAACCCGATACCTGATGCATCGTAGTTAGCAGTATAGCTCTTTACAGGCTCTGTCAAGACTAGTATCGATGTTAAAGTCAACCACCCTTTCTGATCCTGAAAGGATGAATCACAAGAATCTGACCATAAGAGCTTCGCACCCTTCTTAGTCAGACTCATCAGCAGTGATGCTAAGAGTGAGAAGTCTTGTATGAAACGCCTGTAGTATCCAGATAACCCTATAAAACTCTGCACCTCAAAGATGTTCTTCGGCTTCTCCTAGGAAACTAATGCCCTCACTTTCTATGGGTCTACTGACACTCCTGCCTCTGAGATAACATGACCTAGAAAGTGAATCTGATTCATCCAAAAGTGGAATTTTGAGAGCTTAGAATATAACTGATGCTCTCTCAGTGTACTCAAAACTATATCAAGATGTGCAGCATGGTCATGTTGAGTGTGAGAGTACACCAAGATATCATCCACGAAGACGACCATTAAAGAGTCCAAGTATGGATAGAACACTTGGTTCATCAGTGCCATGAAAACTTCAGGCGCGTTCGTGATACCTAACGGCATAACCATATACTCGTATAGACCATACCTACTCCGGAAGGCTGTAAGAGGTATATCAAATGGTCTAATGTGAAACTGATGGTAACTGGATCTCAAGTCAATCTTTGAGAACACCCAGGCTCCTCGAAGCTGATCAAAGAGATCATCAATCCTAGGCAAGGTATATCGGTTCTTGATCAATAGCTGGTTCAACTTCCGATAGTCCACACAAAGCCTGAGGGTGCTATCTTCCTTCTTCACAAATAGGATAGGCAAACCCCAAGGAGAAGTACTGGTTTGGATGAAACCATTTTCTTGTAACTCCTCCAGCTTCTTCTTGAGCTCCTACAACTCTGGTGTAGCCATCCTATAAGGATGAATGGACACCGGTGTCAATCCTGGCATAAGATCAATCGAGAAGTCCACCTCACGCTCTGGAGGCAAACCTAAAAAGTCCTATGGAAATACATCTCTGAAACGATCCACCACTGGAGGAATGTCTAACTGTGAAGTCCCTTGGTCATCCAGATAAAGACTAGCAATCTAGGCTGTAACTGCTCCCAACCCATGACGCTATGGACCTTCTTTGCTCTCCTGGACATCCCACTCGCCCTTATGAAGAAAATATCCACCCTCTAGTGATATGAAACTCACCCTGTGGCGATAACAGTCGAAGACTGTCTGGAAGGGAACTAGACAATCCATTCTGAGAATGAAATCATAGCCTGCAATCTATAGAACATAAAGATCCCAAAGGAAGTGACACCCACCAACCTCAAGAGGTAACTCCTTGCACTGATGTACAACAAATGTTCTTGTCCCTAACAGAGTGTCTAGTGTCAAAACATAGGTAGAAGAAAAGATACAGAGCTCAAGGCTCTCCACAATATCGATAGATATAACTCTATGCATAGCACCGGTATCGAAAAGAGCTGAAGATAAAACCGAGGAAACTAAGATCGTACCTCAAACTGTAGAGGGGATGGGATCCTGCTCCTGATGGGTCTGCTTCACTACAAAAGTCTGGCCAGATCCCCGACCCTGTAACCCTGCCTGACTACTCTGAGATGATCCACCCTACTGTCACTGGTATCCTAGAGACTGACCATCGTGGATGTGACCTCCACCTCGGCTTGAATGGCCGGAAGAACTCCAGTTCCAAGACTACTGAGAAACTGGTGGAGATGCTCCTGTAAAAGGAGTCATAGATGAACCCCTGTCACTAGATGCTGATGAAAAGATCTGATAGAAACGCTGAAGGTGTCCCAAATTTCCACAAGATCGGCACTCCACCAGGTCTCTCCGGCACTACAGCCTCGTATGATTGCTTCTCTCGCACTGGTAGCACACCACCTGGATACCAGAAGATGCATCCCGCCTACTCAGATCTCCCCGTGTAGTCTCCTTGTGGCACTTTTGGATATCAGCTGGTGAAGAACTAACTCTAGATGTCGAGCCACCCTGGCTCACAACTCCGGATTCCCTCAGATTCCACTCGATAATCAGTGCCTAGTTGACGATGGAAGCGATAGAATTCAACCTGGAGATATTCACCTAAGAGCGGATCTCCTGTCTAAGTCCATCCTCAAACTTCCTTGCCAAAAATAACCTATCTCCTCCCAGGAAGGGTGTGAAACGCTGAATCCCGGTGAAACGATAGGAATACTCCATAATAGAAAGATTACCCTACTCCAGACTCATAAACTCTTGGGCTCAATCGGCCCTCAAGGTCTCCAGATAAAAGTGGTCAAAGAAGATGCGTTGGAACTCATCCCACACCATAACCTGCTGGAATCCCATCTGGGAGATCACATCCCACCACCTCTTGGCAGATTCATGAAGAATATAGGTAGTGAGCTTGACCCTCCTCTCTGGAAGCATCTCCAGATGCTTGAAGATTGTAAGAATGGCTTCTAGCCATGACTCTGCAGCCCAGGGTCCCCCATCCTCTGAGAAAGTTGGAGGATACTGCTGCTGAAAGACCCACGTCAAATATACCATCGACGGGGTAGGAGGCAGTGATCTATGAAAGGTATGAATCATCCTCATAAAGCCTTACCTGAACTATGAATCAGCACCTGGGTCAGGTACAACTACTGGTGCCAAGACTGGCATAGCAGGAGGATCTGCAGAAAGTCCCTGATCAGCCATATCTGGTGTTTGATCACCGCCTTGTGGCTGGCGTACAACAGAAGGACGTCTTAGTGGCATGACTCTGCAAGTTCGAATGAACACCTCAGATCAAGATTAACAGGGACTAAAACATAGGAGTACACGGCGTGTACAGAGAGTACATGGCGTGTACTTAATAAAGAAGGTTTCTTCCCGAATAGAAGAACACATGTCGTGTAGTCAAAACTACACGGCGTGCATTTTGGGTTTTTCTGGACAGTAAGCCACATAAACTACTCTGGAACCCATAGAAACATTGAAATAAACATTGAAAGTTCCAAATTATGATATGTGAGGGCCCATACTTCCCACAAATCAAATCTTGGAATCTTACACATGTTATGAACAAGAAAAGACAAGGCGATGATCCACCAAGTTCCGGTCCATGAGGGCCCATAACACCTCATGAACCAAAATTTGGTGTTCATACTAAACAAAACATTAATCAAAAAATACCCTATCAAACAGTCGGTATTTTTATCAAAGCAACTATCACAACAGCATGCATAATCTACACAACACCTATCACAACAACATGAAATTGCTAATGCATCCAAGATCGTATGGAAAGAATGCATGACATGTGATTTCTAGCAAGTGCCTATATGATGCATGAGATGGAATACCCTCATATCATCGGGTTGAGACATAAATAGAACCTCAATAACATCAACGGTAACCACACAAAACATGTGAATCACCCAATGGTGAAATCAAATAAACTATAAAATTGCAAACCAGAAAAAAAAATTGCAATAACGAGGTAGTTTGGCTTTTCCCTGTACATGGGTTAGCTACTCCCGGGCACAGATTATTACCAAGTACCTATTCCTTCCTATCCATGGATAAAGGCTCCAAACAATAATTCAAGAAGAAAAGAACACCTATGATACCACTTTATAACATCCTGATTTCAGAATCCACCCAGGGGTGCCCCATACCCGGTTGGTCACATGGCCTCAAGCGCATTTCTCCGAACTCCAGAGGCTACCGACTAGTAGTGAGGGCCTTGGGTGTGATAGTGGGGAAACTATTCCCTTATTGGCAGAGTACACAGCGGAAGTAAACCAATACATACAAGAGTAGAAGAAGTAATAATCTGATACAAAAATAAACATCAGAAGACTGATAGAATAAACTGGAGCACATATATAAAATGATGCATGATACATATGTCTAGGAAATTAGTGAAACAAAGCACAATGTTGAAATACAGTACTAAACTAAGTACAAAAAAAGCAGATAAACTCATCAGCATCACAAGCCATATCTTGGTCCCATGCTCTCCAGCCCACAGCAAGTCAAGTACCTAAAGTTTAAGGGCACTTTCCCTTGTCTATACCTACAATAATATAATCTGTTTGGGCCCAAAATTATGGCCCAAATAGGGTGTGAGACGAATCCTAATAGGAAACCACCACAAGATCTGTGCCTAACAGTCAGTGAATATATGGCAGGTAAAAGTGCAGAAAGAAGTAAACAAGGAAGTAATCAACAGTAACAATCCATAGTTTCAGATATCAAGCAACAACTAAACAAAGCAGATAATCACAACAGGTAACCCTCTGGGAATTACTCACAGCCTATCCCCTCTGGTCCTACCTAATAGATACAATCAAGCATCTAAAAAACAGGTAACCCTCTAGGAAGTGCCCACAACCTATCCCCTCTAGTCTTACCTATCAAGTACAGGCAACCCTATGGGAAGCACACTCATTCTAACCCCTCTGGTTCAGCTTAAGCATAGGCTCTATGGGGAAGCACTCACCGTCAATTTCCCCTATATTCTCGTATCTTACTAAAGGCTCTCTGGGGAATCACTCAACGTCAATTCCCCCTGTGGCCCACGTCAAGGAACTACAAACACTCTGAGGAAGAGCTCAATGTCAATTCTCCATGTGGTCTCACATCTTATAATTATAAAGACACTCTGGAGAAGCCCTCAACATTAATTCTTCCTATGGTCTATACATTAGGTTCTCACGGACCTGTGTAAGTCAAGCAAGTGTAGCAGTGTGTAACGAACAAGGTAAACCTCATGAACTACTTGGCTAGAATTCTACGATACAACATCATAATAGAATAACATTCACACTATCTTATAATACAAGGCATGGGAAACAAACAAAGTAGCCTAACAGGCTAAGCAGAACCAAACTATCATAAGCAGAACATGCATGGTCAACACCTCCAAAGCATAGAAATCAACCCCATTCACATACAAATAACCTCTACTCACACACACTAGCAAAGAAGGCAATTAACAAGGTTAAAAACTGTAAACACACGACACCCAGTTCATGGGTATTGGCAATTTTTCACTTACAATTCAAAGACATTAAACCGAAAGGCACAAACCACATACCTCTTAGGGTTTGTCAAAATCGACCTCTTCGCCCAAACGCGCTCCAAACCGGGTGAAAGCCTCCTCGAAACCACCTCAAAAACCCTTCCCTAACCTCAACAAGGTCAACCTTTAACACACAAAGGAAACACAACCCTAGATCTACATGAAACCCTTGTAGATCTAGGAAACTAAGAGAGTAAGAGGGATAACCCTAACCAAAACCTCAAATAACCAAAATATGGACTTACCTGAGGAGAACCGCCTTCGATATGCCAATAAACCCCTTCGATTTTCCTCCAAAACGAGCCAAGGAGCTCCCCCAACCTCTAAAAATCGCAACTCCCATGTGATCCACAAGTGGGAGGAAGAATGGTGGAGGAATGGGATATCCCGAGTGGCCTGGGACTTAAAAACCCTAACTTTTAGTGGCCGCACAGTTACCCCGCATGGTTTGGAAAATTTTGCGCCAACCGTGTAGTTGATACTGTCTCATCCAGGGACTTCGCACGGCTTTGCCGCACGATTTGAAAAATTGTGCGCAGCTTTTGCGGAGCCCACTGTCATGGGTGCACAGTTTCCTGGGCTGGCCGCATTGTTTTCTCAGATCATCCGCCAACTGTGCACCCCTGTACAACCTCCAGAAAAACCTATTTTTCTCAAAAATGACTAGAAAAGTAAAATATACCTGAAAAGAAGGTTCAGGTTCTTACATGGGGTAGTCGCGGAATATGCCTAAGGGGACGGGTCGTGACATACCCTTTAATATCCATGCATAATAATTAACAATAATAAATATCCTCGGGGGATCCATAATCCATAAGGTGAATAATATAAACTAAGGGGATCAACATTAGGGGTAGACATAACATCAAGAAAATTCATTTATAATGTACCAAACGGGCTGTACAAAAGTATTCCTAGGATTTGAAGACATTTCATTTCCATATGAAATCTCATTATTGGAGAAATTATTTATAAACCATTTGAAAATGATATTTTCCCTAGAAAATTCCATAAAACATCGCAAACAGCCACAAAGACCATGAAAGTATTAAAATAACTGAAAAAGAGATAAACCCCTTATTTTTATAAAATAATCATTTAAACCACCCAAATCATCCCCTTTGAAAACTTAGTAGGTGTTAAACACCGTTTTAAAATACTAAAATTCATTTGAAAGGTCCACTAAGGGATTTACACAAACATCTGGCATGAAATAACTCCATGCCAAGTATAAAAACCATTTATAAAAAATTTAAGATCCCTTATGGGTATCAATAATAGGTATATTTTGTAAATAATAACATTCTAAAACATTCAAGATATGCATGGAATGAAATATAAAGAATGATGATTGTAGGGAGGTGAAAGGGAGGAGAGCCAGTTTACAGGGTGATGCGGCAGTAATGGCTATGTAGCAAGGAGACTACATGGGAGTGTAGTGAGCCTCCTTGGAGTGGCTAGGTAATTATATAGCGGTTTCCCAAGGAAAATTAAGATGTGGGACTTGAACTTCATAGGTAATTTTTCATCATTTATGTTAGTGCATCATTGGTTGATTCAATATTGTTTTGGGTCATCTTCTCCACCACATAAGGTTTGCACTAAATATTGTTAGATGTCATGTAGGAGTACAAGAATAAACAAAACTGGGATAATCATTTAGGAAATATCAAGGAAAGTATGATGTGGTGAAGGAAAATAAATAAAGTCATGATTTTCACATATTTTGTACAGGAAAAAATCATGTTATGCAATGAACTATAAGTGAATGAATATGAATTATGCAGCAATGAAAATACATTCGGTGTCAGTTTGTTTACAAAGTAAATGTGAGATGCACAAATTTGGTACATGTAAATCTCCATGAAAACATGTATCATGTGATTCACCTTGGCATTAAACATTGTCTATAAAAACCTCATGTGCATATTTTTAAATTATGGAATGATATTGGGTAGATATTAATGAAAGTGAATACCATTTTCTTTTAATGAGATGTATATTGAGGTTAAATAGTGAGATAATCATAACCTCTTTAAAATCCTTGATCAAGAATCCCAATACAATTCATCACCCAAATCACAACCATGTCCAAAATTCACCCCACATCATATCTTAATGGAACTATTAACATTGAATTGAGTAGCCACCACTATTAAATGATAAGATATAAAAAACCATAGGGGATTAAAATTCTTGGGGTTCTATAATAAATCACATAAAAGATATAAGTTTGGACTAAATACCTCCTCTAAAGAAATAAGAAACATGCACCATAGAACTTCACTACTCTCCTTCCCTAAAAGAGTACTCAAGAAAGTAGTGGGTTCTTCACATGTATATTCTATGGATAATTCCACTAAAAACTCCATCTTGAATAATTCTTCAAGATGCACTAGAATATGATGTGATTGAAAAATAGCATATTCTACTTTATTTACTGCTCGGGTAGTGAAAAATTCTAAATGGACCTCACTCAAGCTATAGTGGTATTCACCATAAGGTTCAACCCAAGAACCTTTCTAGGAAGCATACTCAAGCAACAATAGACATGAATCCAATCCATTCATGTTTCATTTACCAAATTAATTAGTCCTAGTACACTAGGGGGAAATTTAAAAATCACCCATTCATAAAAGAAAAACACATTCCAAAACATTGACTTTCCAAAAGAAAACATTCTTGTAAAAAAACACTATATTACATAAGGAATCAAAACTATTTTTTTTAGAAAAAATTATTTGAAATACACTCGACCATCAAAAAAACATTATTCATTTAAAAATCCTCATTTTATTTATGGAATTTCAAAACATTTAACTCATCTAAAAAACCCAATCACATGTTTTTAAAATAAGAAATGACCTCGGGATTCATAATGATATTATTTATTTGAAACCACTTATATAATAATAAACTTTTTATTTCAATGATTTTTACCCTTTAAAACCTTTCAAAACACTTCCAAATTATTATTTTAAAACTAACCAATCTTGATAATGATTACTATGGTAGAAAAAAATTTGCACATACAACCTCTGAAGTAATGGAAAAAATGTTACATCTAGTAATCAAAGTAGAAAGAGGAGAAATATTATTATACAAAAATATAGTAAAAAATTCAAACAACTCAAAAGTTAATAATTAAATACACTAAACATAAAAGTATTATAGTTTTCCAACATCACTCTCACCACATGATTATCGAGTCACCAAAGCATGGATATTAGAGAACTAAATCTTGGCCATTTTTCATCATCGATGAAGAGAATATTTAACTCATTAGATTAGGGATTGAAAATCATAGATATATAGAAGTTTCAAATCTATATTAAATTAGGGGATAATGAAATACATACAATTGATCCATGAATGATGGGGAGAACCAATTGAGGTGGGGAGGAAGGGAATCAAGGAGTCGAGGAGGCGGTGAGGCGGAGATGAAGATATGGGGAAGAGGAGGTGGGGATATGAGGATGAGTGGATGAAGATGTGGGAAGGGGGAGGCAGGGAGGCAGGGAGGTTGGAAGGTGGAGGCAGATGCTGAGACCGGGTGAGGTGAAGAGGAGGTTGGGATGCGAATCAAGGAAGGGGATGATCAGAGGAGGTTGTAAGGTGGAGGAGGTGGAGAGGAGGAGCAGTATACTTATGAGATGAATTATGAAGGAGGGAACTATAATAGGGTCTGTAGGGTGGTAAGAATCTCAAGGGAGAAAGGGGGATGGGGAGGAGTAAGCATGAGCAGGTGGGGTACAATGATGGAAATTGTGTCTTTAGGTAAGATATAACCAAGGTTCTTATAATCCATGCATATAAATCTAGGGCTATAACCCAAAATTATAGTAGTGATTTATTCATCTTAATGTTTCTCTATGGGGATCCTTTAATCTCATTGTTAAGAAGAATGATTTATCCATGAGGATGTGCATTTCATATAGAGAAATCAATGATATTACCATAAATAATAGGTATCATATGCCTCATATTTATGATTTATTTGATCAAATTCAAAGAGAACAATATTTTTAGAAGATAAACCTTCAATCTAGATGTTATCAATTGTGTGTGAATAAGAAAGATATTCCAAAGAAAAAAATTCAAAACAGGTATGGACAATATGTTTTTAAGCTAATTCCATTTGGACTGACTAATGAACCTTCAGTTTTTATAGATCTAATAAATAGAGTGTTCAAGGAATATCTTGACGATTTTTTTCTGGTATTTGATAATGATATATTAATATATTCTAAAATATATTAGGACCTAGAGAACCACTATTGGGTTGTTATCGATACTCTAAAAAGAAAAGATTTATATGGGAAATTTAGAAAGTGTGAATTCTAGAATCAAATAGTTTCTTTTCTTAGTCATATTTTTTGTAAGGATAGAATCCCAGTTGATACTTTAAAGACAAAGGCAGCTCAAGAATGGCCTCCACCAATGAACAAATCTAAGGTATTTAGTTTTATTGGTTTAGTAGGTTATATTCGGCGTTTCATTAAGATTTTTTTCCAATTAGATAACTCATTATCCAATATTACTCAAATAAAGGAATTTTTTGTGTCCTTATGCATAATGATAGAGTTATTTTCTATGCATGAAGGTAGTTAATAATTCAGGAATAGAACAACAAAACTCATGAACTTGATTTATCTTGCGTAATATCTTCCCTAAATATATGGAGATGTTATCTCTATGGATAAAGATGTGAGATATATACTAATAACAATAGATTTAAATATATATTCTCATATAAAGAACTAATCATGAGGAAAATGAAATAGATCAAGCTACTCAAGGATAATGATTGTTCAATATATGATCACCGAGGGAAGGTGAATAAAGTAGAATATGCATTGAGTGGGAAGGATTATGATGTTCTGAACAAAATGTGGATTGACAATGATCATGTGTAAATGGATATAGAAAAGATGGATATGGAAATTATCAAGGGAGGTGAAACATAATTGATTTATAAATTGTTTTACCAACAATATTTATTGGAAATGATTAAAAGTACTCAGTATGATAATAAAAAATTTCAAAGGAAATTTGATGTTGTGAATGATAGGGTGTTGGAAGTCTTCTTGTACGAGGACGGACTTTTGAAATCTGGGAAGAGGCTTTCTGTTCCTTTTATAACCAAGATAAAAAGGGAATTATTATATTATTATCATTGTTGAAATATCTTTATACACCCTGGTAGCACTGATATGTATAGATTTTTGAAGGAACACTTCTGGTGGGAAAATATGATGTGTGAAATTGTTTATTATATATCAAGATTTTTAGTTTATCAACCAGTGGAGGCTGATTGAAAACATCATAGAGGAGTCATGTAACCTTTTCCTATTCCTATATGTAAATGGGATGATATTACTATAGATTTGTCACTAGATTACTAAACCCTCCAAGAATTAGTGAGGCAATATGGATAATTATCAATCGACTTACCAAATCTAATCATTTCCTCACTATAAGGTAGAAATTTCCTCTAGAGATCCTTTCACGACACAATATTAATGAAGTTTTAAGACATCATGGAGCACATTTTTCAATTTTTTTATCATGATCCATGATTTACATCAAAATTATGGAAAATCCTCATAGATATTTAGAATATGAGCTTCACTTTAGTACAATTTATTACCCTCAAGTAGATGGGTAGTCAGAAAGGGAGAAAAAAACATTAGATGACATGTTAAGATCATGATCAATTGAACTTCAAGGTATGTGTGAACATTATTTACCTTTGGTAGATTCTTCATATAATAATATTTTTTATTCAGGTATTCAAATGGAACCATATAAATCATTGTATGGAAATACATATCGAACACCAACTTATTTCAATGAAGTTTGTGAAAGGAATCCTATAGATCTAGAACTTTTATAGAAACCAATAGTAAAGTTAAATACTATTAAAACACATATCAAATAATCTCAAAGTATGAAAATGATCTATGCTGACAATTGAAGGAAATATTTTGAATTTCAAGAAGGAGATCACGTCTTCTTGAAGTTATCATTATGGAAGGGTGTTATAAGACTTGGATAGAAAAGGAAACTAAGCCACAAGTACATTTGACCTTTTGAAATCGTAAATAGAATTGGAGTTGTTTCTTATAATTTGAAAATTCCACCTATCCTTTCTAAAGTACACAATTTATTCTGCATCTTTTTTTAAGGAAGTACACGCCAGACCCAACACATGTTGTCACTTATGAAGGAATATAATTGGAACCTGATTTATCTTACTATGAAGAGCATATACAGATTTTGGACACTAGAGAAAAAGTTTTGAGGAATTGGATGACTCAGCTAGTAAAGTTACTTTTGGAAAATGATAAAATTTAAGAGACATTGTGGGAGCTATATGTGATTATGATGAATAACTACCCAAATTGTTTTCTAAGGTGACAACCTAAAAATTTTGAGGAAAAAATGTTTTATAGGATGGGAGAATGTAATGACCTGAAGTTTTATCAATGAAGTTCCTCTTATTATAATTATTTTATATAGTGTAAATCACATAAAATCACAAAGAAAACACAATAGAAGCCTTATAAATGAATAAATAATGAAATAATAGGTATTTTTAAAAAAATATGAAACATATACCGATGGAATTATATCATCACTATTGGAATAGTAATGTGAACATTAGGAATAGTAAACCAGCCAATAGAATAGTAACATTACCTATATAATTATACATAAAATTAAGGTATCTTATGACTTAAAATAAAATATATTTATATCATGGAATAAGTAAATAATTTTTTAAAAAAATATGATAAGTTATGTATTTTTGTTTTTATTGAAATGTAAATGTTTATCCAAATTTTTATAATAAAGTAATTTTTTAAAAGAAAATTTTATTTTATAAAATATATCCATAAAACAATATTTTTTTATTATTATTATAAGATAATTTAAGAGACTATAATTAATTTTTTAAAGTGTAATTAAATCGGTTATAACATTAAAATCTATATTCTTCGAGGAAGTGATAATTTTGATTAAAAACTAAATTTCTCATATTTAGAAACTTTTTTCACAAAATGGAGTAAATTTTTTAATTATACACAACAAAAAATGTTTAGGGTAAATTTTTGGTATTTCTCACAAATACATGATTTTTTTAATAGTAAAATACGGTAATTTATGATAAAAATATATTTTAATTAAAAAACTATATTTCTTGAGTCATTTATAATGTAATGACTATAATATCAAACTCCCCTTCATTAATTTAATATATTTGGTTATTATTGTCAAACTATTTATTGTCTTTAGCCAAAATAATAAACAAATGAACAAAATATTCAAAAAACACCCTTCTCATCCACTATAAATACAACCCCTAACCAACTCTTCTCCTAACACATGATAAGCTTTAAATCATGAACAATTTCTACCAAATCAACTTCCATATCCTCTCTCTGATGACCGAGATCATTTTGTTTCAACAAAATAACAAAACCATTTTCTCTAAGGAGGTTCTCACGGAGAATTATTCAACAGGTAAAATCCTCATTCGCTTTCTTTATTTTTCTTTTCACATTCTTTTCTTTTATTATACTATCATCTACTCCTATGTAAAAACATGCATGATAACTCTAGTATCTCATATATACTGAAATTTTATTATATAAATGGGAAATTTTCCATAAATTTGGTTACCCTCTTTATTTTATTCTAAAAATGAGAACATCATCCGTGAGGTGCCAATTTACCACCTTCATGGACAACGTGTTTTTGTTTTTAAATTAAACCTTAAATATTGGTCATAAAAACATTTTTATTGTTAAAAAATATTATAATATGTTTATTAAATCTTATTTAATGTTCTGGAACTAGTAAATATACATAATATTAATTAATGAGATAAAACTATTTTGTGATGACAAAAAACCGCCCAAATAATCTAAACGATTTTCACTAACATCTTACCCAATTATTCATCCTCACCCTAAATAAAAAAAATGACTTATAAAACCATTTAATAATATATATTCATTAATAAAAAATAATTTCAATTCTAGATAACTATTCTTATTTGGCATGATCTTTTGTACATGTATACAAGTAAATCAATCAGGAAGACCAAGGAAATAAGCACTTGCGGACAACAAAATTGAATACTATAACTCAACAAAAAGGCCGCAAATGAACTTAATAAAATTATAATAAAAAATTAAATGTTTAATTGGTTCTGAATTAATTTTTTAATGAATATAATGGCACTATCCTAGACATTATGTACATGTTCAGAACCCTTTCGTACATAAGGAAAGGGTTTCTTCCTGAACCTGTGTTTTTCATTCGGGTTACGATTTCCCTCTCATTACCCAATTTTAATAATTATTTATTTTTTATATAGAACTTATAAATTATATTCATATTTTCCAAAATCATTTATCTATATAATTTCATCTTTATTTGATGTTAAATACATGTTTTATATATATCCCTTCTCAATTCCACCTCATAAGCAAGCCCAGTTAAAGGGAACATTCCAATTTAATAACCACATTCAAGTACATGCCATTTTCTTTTTTATGCCAAAAATATTTTTCTAAAATCACTCTACATATTATGAAAAACTATCTTAGTCCATTTCTAGTTTTATGCAAACAATAAACCTTGTTCTATTTTAAATACTTCATAATATCTTCCCTTAAAATTCCATAAAGAGGTTCTTTTCTATGTTTCTTAAAAACTATTTATACAAGTATACACTTAAGTTGAACATATTTATTCCTCGAACAAAATTTCATTATACTAAACTTTTCTTTTCATGTATATACATCTTTACAATCTTATTTTATAAAAAATATTTTTCCAAAAGAACTCTTCTTTTCAAAGTAAAAAAGGGGCATTTCTCTCAAGAATTCCTCAAAGATTTTATTTGAGTATTTTCATTTATTTTAGAACCCTATATTGAATCCTATGCCTAATTGTGATTGATCTTTTATGATTTCATATAACATATTTTATTAAATGTTTTATGATCATCTTGACTATGGGTGTAATATCTTGATACCATTCACCATATTACTTAGAATGGTTAGTGATTATTTTACAGATTGGGTAAAGTTATTTACATTTCACATGACTATTGTTTTATGTACCACCAAATTCATATGAGAAATTAATTGACTTAGTATGTGACTTGTGGGCCCACTTTATCTCCTTGATTCATCTGAAGGTCTCATGAAACAAAACATATATGGATTTAGTCGAGACCTTGATCATTTATATTCATATGTCTTGGTCGAGGCCTCGATGGAATGTTTTAGATGTCCATCATTATGAATCCCCTCATTATGATACTAGTAATTGATATTCCATGTGATTATTCAACTATTAGAATATCTATGGTTAAGTTTATTCCTCATATTTATGTCATTATTTAATCATATTTTAATCTAGAAATATTATTCTCAAGATTACATTTTAATGGTATGTTTCTTTAGTTACTCATGATAAAATATTTTTACGATTATTTATGCTAACTTTCTCTTTTTTTATAACCCTTAATAAGTATCTTAGCACCCAAATTATTGGTTTTTATTTTTCCCCATGATGTGATGATATATATTATGAATGACTTTCAAGGATTACATATAAGTTTATGGGTGTTTCCAATAGATATTATATGTCTTATTTCATTTAAATTTTTAATGTAATGATTGTATCTAGTTTTCCAAATATAATAAACTATTTAGTCCTTTTGGATGAGATGTATTTTTTGTTGTGCCAATATAATTAAGTAAGGCACTATCTATAGGATATTGGTGTATGAGTCTTTACATTTACCCTTCATATCAAAGATCCTTATCTCAAGTCAGGGAATAAATAATGTATTTTCATAAGAAATAAATCATATGGTAATATAATTGACATAATATATTGAAGTTTTTTGTACACATAAACCAAAAACTTTGTGAACATGTATAAATAGAAGAAGGTTCACTTGTTAAGTTTTGGAAATGAAATCAGGCCCTTTCTTAATCTTATAAACATGAAACTAAGTCCAAAAATAAACATATGAAAATGCAATATGGGTCCGTGAATAACATTGTTAACATGTAATTAAGTTTACAGATTACATTACAAACATTAAATCGGGTTCACACTTAACATTTGAGAACCAGTAATTGGGTTCATGCATAACATTGTAAATATTTAATCAGGTTAATGAATAATATTTGTGAACATGTAATCGGGTTCATGCATAACATTGTAAACATTTATTTTGGTCCATGCATAAAATTTTTGGACACGTAATCAGCTTCACACATATAATTGTTAACATATAATCAGGTTCGACGAGTACATCTGTGAACATGTAATCAGGCTCACACATAAATATTTTTCTCATGAGTTATCCATAATTACACAATGAATTGTAGGGATATATTGGTCCCACCAATCACATAATGAAAAACATACATATGTGTTCTATAATAAGATAAACTATTAATCACATAAAAAACCATGTAAATAAATGATTTTCGTAAACATTTTATCATAACATTTATCATGGAAATGAAACATGATTCATAAACATCATTCCATCCCAAACATAATCCAACCATAAAAATAATTAGGATAGTAACCTAGAATAATATACCAAGTAATGATAAAGTAACATCAAACAATTTTATCTTGTATGTAAAATAATTTTTAAATGTAACTTAAAATAATTCTTGAAGAATATATTATTTCTATTCTGAAAACATTTTATTAAATGTTTCATGTAATTATAAAAGAAAATATTTTATTTAATATAAAATTGTAATTATAGAAATGATGCTTCAAGTCATAAAATATTCATGAAAATGGGAAAATCTTCTCATTCTATAAAAGTTAAAAAATGTTTCTTCCATATTTTTTTCAGAAAATTCATAAAGAGCCTCTCATAAAAATGAAAAAAGGATTCCTTTCAAATGATTTCAAAAAAAAATCAATCATCATAAATAATGAATTTAAAAATTCATATAGAATATAAAAAAAATTGTAAACAAATTTATAAAAAAAATGGCCATGGATAAAAAATAGTGTTTGAGAGAAAACTTTAAAAAGAAATTTTTTAAAAGAAAATCCCTAATGAATAACATATCTTTTAAGTGAGCATTAATAAAATTATTTAATTATTTGTATTCTCTATAAATTCAAATAAAATAATGGAAATTAAACATGATATAAGAAAAATTCCTCTCACACATAATGATATAAATACATAATCATTTCATTATATGGTTTACCCAAAAAATGAAATTGGTTTAAGAATTCCCTTAACACTTTGTAATCAATCGAATCGTATTCCCCATAAAATTATTAATAATACGATGAAACATTTAATACCATTTATCTAATGAGATTCATGATATAATATATTAAATGGCAGTATATACCTAACACAAAAGATATAAGGGGCGAATTAGGCATATATCTCATAGAAGAAAAAGTGAGATGAGAAACCCTTACATCACACCACCCTCTAGTTTTGTATAGATAAACCTCATTGTATAATGGTTTAAATAATTTTATTAATTTTTATTTGGATTATATTCATAATTATATTATCTTATATTGAAATTTCATAACATCATATCACCCATTCATTAATAATATTTCATTATTTTTATTTTTTTGGGTGTCTTCCTTTCATGGTTTCATGATCAGTTTATTTGTGTATTGTTATGTATTTTGGTATAAAATGGAAATAAAACACCAGATGCCAAATTAAATTTTATTCCTGAATATAAATAAATTTAAATGGTCTCATATTTTAACATCTTGAGTTCTTAAAAGGAAACACAATGTTGAAAAGTGTACAAAATATGCCACATCAAGCTTAAGAATTCAATTCAATATTGTTATTTAAATATTACCATTATAACATATCTATTAGAATTGAGGGTATGAAAAGGATAAAATTAATTATTAAAATATGGTTTAAAATTTTATATATAAGTAATTTTTTTTGACCAATTAATTATAAATAAAAATGAAGTCGTTTTTAAAATAAAATAAATTTTTTTTTCTGAAATACTATTTAAATGTGCATGAGTGTGTTTTAAACCAATAAATAATAAAATCACCCTTATTAGATTATATTAGTGAAATATATATATATATATATAATATTAATTCAAATATTTAACATGTCACGACCCGTCCCCCGGGGCCCATATCGTGACTACCCCAAGCCTGCCTTCCATAGGCCAGGGGCTGGGGACTAACACCAAAGGCGTAACTCCCTAAAAAATAGGAAGGCATTGCCTTTATAAAACATAAACACACACAACCAGAGAAAAAGCGGAAGAAAACACTACATAAAGCAATATAACAAGTGTGATGAAAGTACAAGGGGCCGGAAATACATGCCCAACAGAAAGGTGCAACTACAACTGAAAGTAAAGTACAACTGAAAAGACAACAGCCGAATGGTGAAGCCACTCCTAGATCGTCCTCCGAGTTCCTACCTGTAGGGTAGGTACAGATTGCCACCTTAGCTCTCCACGTCCGTCTGTCACCTCCGGGTACCTTCTCGTCGTGAAGTCCACCTCCGGGTACTGTCCATCTCTACAAGTCTTAACCACGACCAGTGTTGTCCGTCATCTGCAACCAATACAACGAGGTGCGGGTGTAGACCATGTAGGGGTGAGTATAACAATACTCAGTAGGGACCCCGAGACCATCAAGGTTTCACTAAATCCAACAAGGATAAACCACAAAAAAATATCTCAACAGATAACCTTTACTTAGGTATATGCCCATACATATACATAAGTTATCAAGTAACCCATATCAATCATGAGGAAAACACAAAGGTCATTGACTCAGCTCAAACCAGGATTTTCATTATCGAAACCACAACTGATGGAGAACTCCTCCTCTATCGAGTACAGTGGCCCTGTCATGACTCTGAGGCGCTACTCACTAACCTTAGACTGCTGAGGTACTCCTCCGGTCGTGTACTGCGGATCTATTGCCAAATACCAGGCGCTCCGTCCATTGTGGGTCTGCCGCTAAATATCAGGCGCTCCCCCCTAATAGCCTACAGAGGTACTCCTCCTGTCGAGTACCGTGGGTCTGCTGCCAACTACCAGGCGTTCCGTCCACTGTGGGTCTGCCACCAAATATCGGGCGCTTCATCCACTGGGCTAATCAAATCACTCCGAGTCGAATCGGTCAAGAATTCATTAGGTCTACAGCTACTAGGTCTCTACACTCCGTACGCTCGTCTCTGGGAGGGTCCGCTCCACGAGTTACTAGTCGTTACTTCCAAGTGTCAAGAAGTCTCACGCAGAAGTAACACAAAGGACCGCCTCGTCATAGTGGTATCAACGCAATAGACGGCGCGTCAATCAGATGTCTGGTCTGTGAGTTATTAGCTTTTTAGTCCCATGGGCCCGGTTGGTTTCGTGTACGAACCAACCCGACCATATCTCAACTATACCCCGAACTCCCATGGGGTATACTCCAAGGGACGGCTATGCTATAAGAGTACCGGCGCCGCTGACGGTTCGTCAAACGGACGTCCGGTGCCAAAGATATGGCCCAAGAAGGTAATGGGCTAGTAATGAGCCCGGGTCCGGTCCGACTCGGTCAGACCAACTCGGCCTAACCCAAACTGGGCCGACCTGTTCTGGGTCGACCCGGTCAGACTCACTGGGTCTGACCCGACCCATTGGGTGAGTCAGCCCGCTAAGTTTTGACCCGGTCCACTGGGCCCGGCCCAACGGACCGCGAGGGCGGTTTGGGCCGATAATCGCCATGTAGGCGTCTTGGTAACTCTGCCCAAGAGACCGGGCCGGTTCGACCAGCGACATCGCGGGGCCATTGCGGGCCGGTTCAGCAGGCCGGTGACTGAGAGGCCAGCGGCCAGACCGCGTGGGGCGCG
This sequence comes from Viscum album, assembly GCA_963277665.1. Taxonomy (NCBI): domain Eukaryota; kingdom Viridiplantae; phylum Streptophyta; class Magnoliopsida; order Santalales; family Viscaceae; genus Viscum; species Viscum album. Next base: position 1,529,098,449 of record OY728146.1, on the reverse strand, counting down.
GTCGGGCTGGCTGGGCTCCGGGCTGGTCGCGGGTGCACCAGTCAGGGCGTGGGTGCGCCAGGTAGGGTGTCGAACGTCGGGCAGTGCGCGGGGGCACGCCGGGTAGCGCGGCAGGGCGCCGCGGGGGGCGTCGGGGTGCACCGGGCAGACCGCCGGCGGGGGCGTCAGGCAGGCCGCCAGCAAGGGCACGGGGTGCCATGTTGGCTGGGCAGCACGCCGGGCTGTGCCGGCAGGGCGCTGGGGTGCGCCGGCAGGGCGCCGCGGGTGCGCCGGCAGCACGCCGTCATGGGCGCGGGGCGCCGGGTGCACACCAGGGATCCGCGAGGGCAGCACAGTTCACGGAGGTCGCGGGTAGCGCGGCCATTGTTTTCCACCTTCATCATCGTCTCCTCATTGCCATGCCGTCATGGAGTCATCACAAAAAGAACAACGGAGGGGTCGGGCCATGTTTGTTTGGCCCGGACCCTCCGCATTTAGGGTGGTAGCAATAGGTTCTCACAAGTATGAAGCACAACAACCACTGTTATTCGTTTTTAGAGAAAGGAAGAACATGGGAAATGTTCATACATTAAATAAAATAAAAACCCTACCTCTTGCTCGTTGCTCGTTGGCGGAGTCGCGGAAGGAAGATGATGATGACCGTCATTCGTCGCGTCTGCCACATGTCCCCAATTCCGAGCTGCATCGATTCATTGACGATGTTGCGGAGGATAGGTGTCTGGGGAAGGAAGGTCAAAGAAGAATCGCGTGGAATATCGTCGTTGGCATTCTTCGCATTCTTCGTTGGAGAGGATAAGATTTCCCCAAGTGTTGGGCGTCGCGATACTTTACCAGCGCTTCATCGCTTGGTGAAGCCGTCCCAAAACCTTCTCCCAAGCTCCCTATAATTTAGGAGAGGGGGAGAGGTATGTAACCATCGTGGAATTTATGATGGTTCATTTATTTGAAACCTTCCTAAATTCCAACGATGTGTTTACTTAATTTAAAAAGGGGGTCGGGCGAATTAAATTGCGTTGGTGCAATTTAAGAGGTGCGTTGGCACAACTTAAGAGGGGAGGATGCCAAGAAGTTTCCCCCACATAGCATGCGTCAAAACATAAGACATGAATTAATTTTATGTTGACACATAAAATTAAGTGACAGCAATTAATTTCACGTCGACACATAAAATTAACTGACAACAATTAATTTTACGTCTACCCATAAAATTAACTGACAGTAATTAATTTTACGTCGACCCATAAAATTAATTGAGAGCAATTAATTTTACGTCGACACATAAAATTAATTGATGGGGGTTGAGAGGTTTCCTCTACCTCCCCATTAAATGGGAGGTTAGGTTGTGGCAGTCTCACCTCCAACTCCCAAGGGGAGGTTTTAACTTACTCACTCAACACGTGGAAACTTAAAAAAAAAATTGTACTTTATTTTATTTTATTTTTTATAAAAATCTAAAAACTAACTTTTATTCCCGCTCATCTGCCATTAAGGTTAAAGTCTTCTTAAGAGAATATCGGTCCTAGGAGTTCAACGGTGCCCTCAGAATTCGATTCTGAGCACCGGTTCAAAAGTTATAAAACGCCGCTCGTACGTTTACTGAACGTACCTGAAAAAAAGTTCGAAAAATGATTATCAGTAGACCTCGACCCACTGCGGTCAAGGTTAGGCTTTTACTAGGAGAAAAACACCCCTATGAACTCAATGGTACTCTCAGATTTTCAATTTGAGTTACCGTTTAGAAGTTTTGAATTTTACAATAAAATAATTGTCACTTAATTATTTTATTTACGGCCAAAAACTAACTTTCTCAGGTAGTCCGCGCCGGCCAAAGTTAGTATATTCATAAAGAAAGAATACCCTCAGGTGTTCAGCGGTGGTCTCATATTTTTAATCTGAGTTACCGTTTTTGAGTTATAAGCATTTGAAAAATAAAATAACTTTATTTAATTATTTTATTTACGACTATGCCATTTTCAAGTTTTCTCACAGGAGGTCTGCACCGACTAAACAGAAGTCATGCCTAGGGTAAACCTGCCATCCTGAGCACAACGGTGCCCTTATATTTCTGATCTGAGTAACCATTTAAGAGTTATTCCACTTTTTCAGGAAAACTGCTTACGCATGTTAATTTAAGCTTAACAAAACTTTAGAAAATTATTACGGGCACACCGGGTCTCAGAATCAGGTTCCGTCAGAAACTGCGTATTTGTAATATTCCAAATAATTTAAGAAAAAAAATTCCTTAAAATTTACAAGTCTTTACATAACTTTAAACTCATGTTTTTTTAAGAAATTATATAAGAAAAACTCCAATTCTAAATATAATATAAATATTTTTCTAGAAAGGCAGTTTGCCACCTTTTGAGGGAGCACATGTTTCAAATATAATTTTTGAAACAATTATAAATTATATTTGAAAAAAAATTGTTATTTTAAAAAATAATATAAAAATTTACTCTGGTTTCTTTTTTGGAATTTTTTTAAAGGTTTCATTTTTTGATGACTAGCGAAAAAATATTGTACTTTTAATTGAAGAAAACAATTTTTGTCTAAATAATTTTTTCTATTAAATTATATTTTTAATTGGTTTTAATGTATATTTTTATAAATATTTTATCATTTAATCCAAAAAAATTGGAATCAATTTTACGTTGAATTTGGATATAAAAACTTTTCATCAATCTTTTGAAAAAATTTACATTAAAAACTCTTTTTCTTGTTCCATAGAAAAGATTACTTTAAAAATAATTTTATCCAATTATGTTTTTTGAATTCATAAAAATGGATTCATGATTTTTAATCAAAAGGTAAAAATTGATTAAATTGGTCCCATTTATTTTTGGACAAAATATGAATATTAAATTTGGTAAATATTATCACCACGATTAAGAGTAAATCAAGTAATTAATGATAAGAAATATGTTATAAATATTATAAAATTAGAGTAAATAATTTCCTAAATTTATAGTATAATTATATAATATCCCTCAGAATTAATGGATTGGTTATGTTACCATTTATAACCATTATTATAAGAATATAACCTTTATAATATTTTATTCAAAGAAAAGTCAAAGTTCTCATAATTTTGTTTCGATGAAGATAAATATTTTATAATGGGATTACATAGGTGATATTCTCAACTACAAATAGTAATTTGAAACCTCAAATTTTCATATTCATCGTGTTAATTTATTTCTAATTTTTCATAAATAAATAATTACTTTAATGGCTTACATAATGATGATGTGGTAATTGATTAAATAAAGGGAATATAAAATAAATGATATTAAGAATATCAAAATAAATATAATTTCTAGGAATTAAATTCATCCATGAATTCTATGGATGAAATTGACATGTCAGTGATGGATTGAGAGAGATTGTTCAAATATATCATGTTGTTATGATATTTTTAAAAATTCAAGTAATGAATAGTGTCAAAAATGACATAAATAATATTTCAAAAAATTTATATTTTATTATATGATATAAAATTCATAAAAATCTAAAATTTGGCCCACATATTGGTATAAGTCTTAAAATTTCCAAAATGAATCATTTATTGATTGCTTGTAATTTTATATTAATTATATTAACCCTTAAAATTTAGGATACATGATATCAAGATAAGAATTAAAAGAGTTAAACAAAGGTTAAAACTAAAAGATAAGGATTTAAAAATAGTCAAAACTTATCTAATTTCCATTTTAGGAATATATTTAAACTCAGTATAATCCTAAATTATAGATAAATATTTTTGGGTCCATTTGGTAGATAAAATTAATTTTTAATAATTTAAAAACTTGTAATATTTCAAGAGTTTACATCATCTCTCCTATAAAATAGCACTCGTTCTTCTCTTTTCATCACAACTAAAAAACTATTCGGTTTAGAAAATATATAATGCCTTGAACCCACACTTCTGGATTTAGTGTAAAACTATGTTGTGTAATTTTTTTATAAAAGAAACAGATTAATTACCCAACATTTATTAAAAACAACGAACTTCTTTGATCTAGGATTTGGAGAATTAGAAAATAACTTAAATATTTACATAGTATAAAAAAATATAATTATTTTTTTGTGAGGTTACTCTAAAATCAAAAAAAAAATCATTATAAAACTTTTAAAAAACATGTGAAAAACATTTAAAGCATGGTGTGGGAATTCAATTTCATTATAATGGATTTTAATACCATTGAAAAACTTTTTATAAAAAATCATTTAAAAATACTTTATATCAAATATAAATATTCAATATATAAAAATATTCTCAAAAATATATATTTTAAAAATTCCTATTCAAAAATAGTTTATTTAAAATATTTGGATTTGTCCATTAAAATAATTTTAAAAATAATACTTTCTTTGTGGATTGTTTTAATAATAGGAAGATCCTATGAAAACCTATATGGACACAAGAAATATAACTTTTGGAACAACATTCCATGAGGTTTTGGGTTCACTCCCCATTCCACATTCTCCCTCCTAATACCCTTGCACTAGTTTAAATTTTAATAAAATTATTTTTAAGGATCCTCCCTTCTCAGTCTCCATCCATTAAAAAAATTTGAAATATACATAAATTATTTTCATAAAGGAAAATAATTCTATTTCATCAGCCTTTGAAGAATCACATTCTAAAATATTTTGAAGGAGAAATACATATTTTAGAAAGTGAATAACATGGATAAGTACATTAAAAGTTACTTAAAATTTATTAAATATATTCATAATTAAAAATTTTATTTTAATTATTTTGTTAAATATTTATTTCCTTTGAATACTTACATTAAACGCATATAAGAATAAAGAAAAGGCTCATTATAATTAAAGTGCATGCTTGAAATATAATGATGTTATAGATAATGTTCATATCAAACATTGTGAAATTCAGGAATGTATCCATTACTCACATAAAATGATAGCTTTGTTATTTTAAAACTTACAAAACACGCATAAAAGATATCGTCCATTTATTCTAAGTACAAAAATAAAATCAAAGATAGTTTAATAAATTAATTTACCCTTTTTAAATGTTAAAACTTTAATAATAGAGGCTTTATTATTGTTTTATAGTGTAGATCAATAATATAAATTTTTTATATAGAGAGAGATACAGTTTCTTACATACAATTTCATAATAAAAATATTTTTATTAATAAAATAACACCCTTAATTAAATATAACCCAGAAATTAGAAGACATAAAAAGAATAGATTTAATACTAAATATATATGAATTAAAACATAATTTTTAATATGCATCACTTTTTAAAATAAAACCATTACATATAATAAAAACATTTATGTTTTAAATTAAATAATCTCATACCAATTTAAAAATAAAGAATATATTTAACAAATAAAAAAATGAAAAATTAACCCTTATTGAAATAAAATTTCATATAAAGAAATATTTAAAAAATAATAATTTCCTATAAATAAATGAAATAATATTAATGCCTTGATAAAATTTTAAAATTAGACCTTTTAAAAGATAATGAAATAATTTAAAATAATCAAATAGATAAATGATAATAAAAACAAAAAAATATTTTCCCTTTTTTTGAAGAATCTCTTTGTTGATGTGGGATGTAGACTCAATGTCACCATCTCATACACCTCATATAAGGAAAATGGAACCACTACCTCTTAGTTCTAGACTTCCTCTCAACATGTATATAAAAACTCAATCCCTTTTATTATTTTTTATTTTTTATTATGAAGTGTGAACAAATTTAATAATGTCTTTCAAAATATAGTTGATAGATTAATATTTTATAAAAACATCACTAAATATTTTAAATAAAACTAATTAAATATTTATAATCTTCTATATAAAAATCACTTATTTTATACTAAAAGAACATGTGGGTTCCTATCTTAAATTCAACCGTGTATACTTTTCTTTAATAATAAATTTCAAATTGAAGATATACAACTTATTAAATTGATTAAAAGAGACTATCAGAACGATTTAGTGCATTGATATTAATCTAAATCCTATTTTATATATCAATTCACTAGATTGTTCCCAAAATTTATCAAAAAAATAAATGCTGGTAGAATCAAAATAGGATTCAGTCTCTATCTCGTACTTCAAAAAAAATTATAATAACAAAAGGAGGCCTAGTGTATGCAAAAATTCAATAAAAGAGATATTCTTGTATTCATTTTCTTATCTTTATCCAAACAAAATGATTGGCTATAAAGGATTCAATAAATAAAAAGTATCTTTGAATATTTAAAGAAATAATAGATAGAACGCCAAAATCATAGAAAAATGATTTAAATTTGAAGATAAGTTTCAAAATTACTAATTTATATAACGTTGAAATCAAGAAGAAGACAAAACAAGAAGAACATGGTGTTTAATGAATAAAAAATTATCCAAAGGACAATATATTTATTATGATTCGAATACCTAAAATATTTAAAGAAACCAACACCTATTTATGGATCTGAACAACACGAGGTAGGAAGAAGATGTTGATAATTAAGAACACCTCACCATCGCCATCGCGGTTCATATCTGGCATTTGGACCCCTTATCTTCCCTCAATTTGAGTTTGACCCTTCATCCTCATTCGTGACAACTTCATCTCCATTAGTTTGCTTGATTTTTTTTTCTTAATTATCAACCTGGTGTCAAACCTCGCACTCGAACCCCAGTCACGTATCTCATTCGATGGGCTACCCTCTCTCGATGACGCCCTTGAACTCATATCTCTCTCTCTACCAATTGCTTTCTACCAAAAATGAAATCCTGAAGAAAAAACCCTATATAATTTATCTATTTTATTACAATTCATTTTTCATTGTTTATATATATATATATATATTTCATAATTTTTTTAAATTCATAATTTATAAAAAAAATATTTTTATATTTATATGATTATTATTTTAGATTTTATAAATAAAATTTTAATAATTATTTTCTTAATTGGTATATTAATTCATTCATTAAATTTAATATTAAAATATGAATATTTTTATTGATTATACCCAATATACATAAATAGCATAATTTATTATTTTAATATATTCAAATATCAGAATAATTATAATAATCATTATTTATATGAAATATATTTATGTTAACATATATGAATTTTAGATATTTATTAATATAAAATATATTATTAAATATCATTTTGATAAAAATATATTCAATTATTTTATTTTATATTTAAATATTTTGGGATGATACATTCTCCCCCCTTTAAATGAATGGAACCCTCAAAATTTATTCATCAGCATAAGAAAATTCAGAATTTTCACCTTTAAAATTAAGAAAAACAGGAATCTCTAAGGGAACATAAAGAAAATTTTATAACAAATATTATTTTTTCGTTAAAGGAAAAAATATAATTTCTAATTATATTTAAACCATTTCCTTGATACCAATTATAATTGTAACATCCCAGGTAAATAAAGAATAAAACATTTTCATATTTATTAATATTTGAGAATTGAATATTAATTTTACTTTAAAGGGGTTACTATGTTCGATAGCATACCCGATACGCAACAAAGAGTTTCTTTGAAATCTTACGTTGCACACTAGTAATAAAATAATATTATTTTAAATGGTAGTTAACACGTAGCCGTTGTATTGGCGGGAATGAATAGAAATAACTAAAATATGATTATATATGTTTTTTTAAATGTTTCTACATTTATCCAATAAAATATAAAGGCTTAAAATACGAAAAGAATTCAATTTTAGGCATATATACTCTAACATTCACAAAAGGTCGACTTATCGCCTTTTGATGGCGAACCACCTATAAATATAGTTTTGGTCACTCTTATACATTCTATTGGACCAAATAAAATTCTTCTTTAGAATCAGGACATCAAAATTTACTTTGTGTAAATTTTTTGTATTTTTCCGATAAAGTTCATTTTTTTAATGAATAGTGAAAAATGTTATATTTTAATTCAAAACCTCTTTTTAATCTAATTTATTTACATGATTAGATTATCTTTTGAATTGGTTTTAAAGTTCAATTAGAATATATTTTTACCATTTAATCCAATAGTGGTCTTTGGAATTAATTTCACTTTAAAATTGGACTTAAACTAGTGTCAATCTTTTGATACTTATTATTTCATAAAAACACGCTATTCGCTCTGACAGCGGGAATTAATTATTGAATTAATTAATAAAACTTATATGTTTTAAATTTTGTAAAATAGACATCATTTTTGAATTCGTAATATCAAATATATCTTAGGGTGAATTTTTGGTATTTTTCTGAAAAACTTCAATTTTTGATGAATAGTGAAACCACTAAGTGGTACTTAAAAAAACTGATTTTTCATTTAAATGAAATTTTACCACCTCTGTTTTTTGAATTTCAAAAATCCGACATACATGGTTGTCATTAATAAGTAAAATGTGGTTCAATGGGATTAAAATAATTTTTTGGTGAATAGTAACTTTTAAGTTTTTAATCGTGATTAGAGGTAATTAGTGTAGTTTAAGGTAAAAATAATGTTTTAATAATATGAAATGAACTTGACACATGTCCTACCCTTATTTGATGTGTCATGGCCGACCAAGACAATCCATGGGTCAACTTGGGGACCCCATGGAGCCACTTTGGTAGGAAAATTACATTAAAAACTTTTTATTTAATGTTAAAATTAAAATGTCACAAACATGAGTTGTTTTACTAAAACAATTTTTAAATGGGGTTATACAAGTCATATTTTTGACTATAAATATTCATTAGAAATATAAAAATATTTCCTACATCATGTTATTTTTTTTATAATTTTTAGACATTAAATAAATTAAATTATTTATGGCATCATGATGATGCAGCGATTACCTCATTAATGAACGATTTAAATAAAATGAAAAGATAATGTAAAATATAAGACTTACACTTGTCAAAGACCTATTTTATGAGTATATTTAGAACACTTATCACCTTATCCTCGAATTATATCAATTTGGGACCTTTAAAATCCGAAAATGATTTTATAATAAAGTAAACTCTTATAACTTTCCAAGAGTTCCCCTCCTCTCCTCTTATAAAAGGCTCCCACCTCTACCACCTTACCCACACCTCTAAAGCCTTTGGTTCAGATAATATCTGACCATTTTGTCTCTCCACATCCCTCTATTACTCCTAGAAGCCTCACTTTGGGCAGAAGTCTTCCCAAGGAAGCCTTTGAGCTCAAATCTAAGAGAGTTACCCGATTTTAAGGTAATGTCTTCACTTGTGTTATTTTGTTTTATTTTGCTTCTCCAACCCCCTAAACCCTTTTTATTCATTTCTTTTGTAACAACTCCAGTATCTTAAATGTACTAGGATGTTTTTATAAGAATCATTTGAGCTACACTTATACACACCTACATCTAATGGTTAAAGAACATACTGTTTCCGTGGATGGCGAATTTCTGCCTCATGAAACGATGATTGTTCAATATTCTTCCAACACCTTCAAAGGTGGCCATTAAGATATCACTATATTTATATATGATATATAATATGTTTATTTCTTCCTTAATATTCTGTATTTTTCATTTATGGCACACTTTTATGGCTTCCATTATGGGTATACGCGATATATTCATTTTAGGAAGTGCGGACTACCGCCCCCTCAAAGTGATTTGATTCATTAATGCCTTATGTGGGACGTATAAAGGATGGATTTAAAGTTATTATATATGATATATGTTACATATAAATGATGAATATAATTATGGAATTAAAATATACATACCTCTCATTTAGTTTTAATTCCATTAATATGACATAGAAATGAAAGTAGTGTTCATGCGTACGTACGGCTTACCGTCTCCATGAATGGTGCATTTCATTTCTTACCTCTAAATGATTATGTAATATTATAAATACATTTATATTCTGGATATATATGATATATATGATATCCAAATCATGAATATCATTTTGGATATAATGAACCTTTGACCACACGAACAACATGTAATTGTAAGAAGTCCACTTTCAACTTAAGAACCAAATATCGACAAAACAAACATTATTAACTTAAATGATTACATAATGTTTATAACATGGCAATAAGTGATATAAAAGGAATAATGAACTTTAAAAAGGTTCTTAATCAAGTAGAAATTAACTCAAGTTTATTATTCAGGACGTTAAAGAACGATCGAGTCAAATCGGACCTGAGGTAAGGGACTTCGTCTCAATCTCCTTTCATTGAGGCATATTTCGTTTTATACACAACTTTTTTTTATATGGTGTATAAACCCCTTTGACTTTTACTTTTATACAAAAGGAATCTTTTTCTACGAATCGTTTTACTAAACGATAAAAAGGAATGTTTCTTTTAACGTACGCAGTGACAACGACCTTTTCCGCCGCCGCGAGTATTATTTGGTCTTTGGCTTCCTCAACAAGCCTTAATGTTTTTAAAATGAAATAAATACCATATACTCTTTTATGTATTTTGGTATTGAAAATGGTTTTTATAATGGATTTGTTATGTTAATATATTTAAGTGATATATTTTGATCAAAGTGTGGAAATGTTTTCTTTCCATTATATTTGTTTTATGTCTTATGATTTTATAATGGTACTTGGACATTTGAAGGGTGGTTACGTGATAAACCATATGACGGGTGGTGCCGTGAATACCAGGACGGGTGGTTACGTTATAACCTCCAATTCATTGGGTATGGAAGTCGGCCGTATGGCTATTCCATTAAGTGATATGTGTGGAAGTCGACCGTATGGTTATTCCATTTAAGTATGTTTATGTCCCAAGTTAACTTTATATGTTATGTGATCTTTATATGGGTTCACTACTAGAAATATGGGCATTTGATCCATGTTACCTATAGCGACCGCCAATGGCGGTCGCTAAGTCTCCTTAAAAAAAATAAGGGGCTTCCCCCCCCCCCTCTCCACTCTCGTGATCCCCCCCCCCACCTCCCCGAACCCTTCCCCCCCGTCGCCCGCACACCCTCCCCCCCCCCCCCCGCCGCGCGCCCTCTCCGCCGCCCCGCCGTCGCGCACCCTCCCCGGCGCCCCGCCCTCCACCGGCCCGCCCTCTGCCGCCCCGCCCTCCACCGGCCCGCCCTCCGCCAGCCCGCCCTCCGCCGCCCTGCCCTCCGCCGCCCCGCCCTCCGCCGGCCCGCCCTCTGGCTGACCACCCTCCGCCGGCCCCACCCTCGGCCAGCCACCCTCTGACCACCCTCCATCCTCCGGCTGCCCTCCGCCCTCCGGATCCGGCCGCCCTCCGCCCCCCGGCCTCCCTCTGCCCTCGAGCCTCCCGCCACCCACCTCCGGCAGCCCGGCAGCCCTCCGGCCGCCCTTCGCCGGCCCCGCCCTCCCCGGCCGCCCTCCGGCTCCGGCCGCCCTCTTCCCTACGGCCTCCCGCCACCCGCCTCCAGCAGCCCGGAAGCCCTCGGGAGCCCTCCGACAGCCCTCCGGCCACCCTCTGGCCTTCGGCCTCCAGCCCCTCCGGCCTCCGACCTCCTCCCTCGGCCCTCCACCCCCTCGTCCCTCCCCCCAGCACCCTGAACACCCCCCCCCCCCCCGCGCACCCTGCCAACCCCCGTCCCATTCGTCTTCGTCCCCTCCCTCGCCGCACCACCGCCACTCGTCCCCTCCTTCACCGTCCCCTCCCTCACTGCACCAGCTCCAACTCCGGCTCCCCACCGCTCCTCTTCCTCAAAGCACCGCCGTTGGCTCCCCCTCCCTTCCAGGTTTGTAGCGCAATCAGGTATGACATGGGCTTTCACTTACATTATTATTTTATAAATGGTTCACAAACAATTAGTTAGTATTTATTTTAAATATATTTGATATCAAAAATGAAAATGTAATAAGTCTTATGTAAATGTTTGTTATAGGGATCTTATTATGGATAAGAGTTGGATTGATCTTCCAAATCGAACGTCTAGAGAGTATTTCAATGGAATTATGCAGTTTATTGACTTCACCAGAGGATTTGAAAGTGACTATATTAGTTGTCCATGTAGAAAATGTGCTAATAGATATCAATTCACACAAGATACTGTGAGGGTGAACCTATTCTTTAATGGATTTCTGAAAAATTATAATATTTGGACTCATCATGGAGAAGAATATGTTTTTTGTGAAAATACGGATACAGTTCAGATGGATTTTGATGCACGGATGAATGATCCAATGCATGAAATGCTTACTGAAATGGTACGTGGGTTGGATCCTGAAGGCATTGACATCCAGAATCTTGAGACCAATGAGATAAATCTTCGCTCTGGTGCAGATCGTGATTCGAGGAGGTTTTATGAAGCAATTAATGATGCAAAAACAGAATTATATCCAGGATGTACTTCTTTCAATAAATTGTCATTTATCGTGGAGTTGTTGCATTTGAAGACTTTGAATCATTGGTCAGACACATCATTTGACATGCTGTTGGTGTTATTGAAAAAGGTTCTTCCTGTCAACGCTAAGATTCCTGAGTCGTATTACCATGCTCGTAATATGACAGAGAACTTAGGTTTTACATATGAGACCATAGATGCATGTGCAAACAACTGTATGTTGTTTAGAAAGGAAACTGTCCATTTGAATATTTGTACAGTTTGTGGTGCTTCCAGGTGGAAAGAGAACAGGGGAAATCAGACTCATCAAAGTCGGATTGTGATACAGGGGAAACCGATTGTCGTAAAGCAAATGCGTTACTTTCCCCTTAAACCAAGGTTGAAAAGATTTTTTATGTCATCTAAAGTTTCTAATTTAATGATATGGCATGCAGAAAGAGTTCATGAAAGTGATATGTTAACTCACCCGGCAGACTCTCATGCATGGAAGGATTTTGATAAGAGACATCCCGACTTTTCCAAAGATGTTCGTAATGTACGATTGGGATTGGCAGCAGATGGTTTCAATCCATTCAAGTCTATGGTTGGTGCAACTCATAGCACATGGCCCGTGGTGTTGGTTCCGTATAATCTTCCTCCGTGGCTTTGTATGAAGCAACAATTTATATTACTTTCCACTCTTATTGATGGACCTAAAAGTCCGAGGGATAAGATTGATGTTTACCTTCAGCCATTCATTGATGAGTTGAATGAATTTTGGGGTTATGGTGTGATGACTTATGACTGTGAAACGAATGAAATGTTCAAACTGCAGGCTGCTTTATTGTGGACAATAAATGACTTCCCAGCTTATGCAAATTTATCAGGCTGGAGTACAAAAGGGGAATTTGCTTGCCCTTGTTGCAACAAAAGTAAAAAATCTGTATGGCTTAAGCATTCCAAAAAATTGGCATACATGGGTCACAGACGTTTTCTCCCCCCTCAGCACAGGTTCAGAAAGGACAGAGTGGCATTTGATGGTTCTAGAGAGTTCAACCCAGCACCAAAGATCATGACAGGAGTTGAAATGTTATCGCAGATTGAGGAAGAAAACATCTGCATGGTATATGAAATTCAGGATTTGGTGGCTCCTCCGGTACGTAATATTCGAGCTGCAGGTAGGCAGTGCAATCACAATTGGAAAAAGAAAAGTATTTTTTATTGTCTTCCGTATTGGAAAACTAACATGCTGAGGCATAATTTGGATGTCATGCACATTGAAAAAAAATGTTTGTGATAACATATTGTGGACCATTTTAGGTGTCAGTGGGAAATCAAAGGACCATGTTAATGCACGCCGTGATTTGGAAGAAATGGGTTTAAGGAAACAGTTGCATTTACAGTTAGCTGAGGAAAACAAGGAATATATGCCTGCTGCACAGTATACGATGACTACAAAGGAGAAAGAGACATTTCTTTCCATTTTGAAGATGCTCAAGGTCCCTGATGGTTACTCTTCTAATATTTCAAAGTGTGTGAATATGACGAGTAAGTCATTGCAAGGGTTGAAAAGTCATGACAATCACATACTACTTCAGCAGTTGATTTCAATCGCAATTTTTGATTGTTTATCCCCCAATGTTTTTCAGCTGTTGATTGAGATGAGTAATTTTTTTAGATAGATTTGTTTAAGAAATAAACGAATGAGTGATTTAAAAAGTTTACAGGACCGAATTGTACTTACGCTTTGTCACTTTGAGAAACTATTTCCCCCCTCATTTTTCGATGTTATGGTCCACTTGACAGTGCACCTAACTGATGAAGTAATGGTTGATGGTCTAGTGCAATTCAGGTGGATGTATACTATTGAGCGGTATTTGAGTACATTGAAACGATTTGTATGCAACAGAGCTCATCTGGAGGCATCAATAGCCAATGGTTATTTGATGGATGAGTGTAATACTTTTTTTGAAGAATATCTTACAGATGTTGAAACAAAATTAGATAAGCCCTCTCAGATTCAGGATGGTCTAGTTGGAGAAGGAACCACATATGATATGGACAACATCGAGTGGATACAAGCGCATCAATATATCTTGTTCAATACTCCATCAGTTGCACCATTAATGCAGTAAGTATCTTATCACTTTTATTGTTTACCTTTTACATGTTTTGTTTGCATTAGTTGATCATTTAAACATTGCGTTATCATTTGCAGAAAACACATTAATGAGATAAAAGAAGATATGTATCGTGCGACTGAGTTGCAAATTCAACAGTTTCATTATGCATCATTTCATGATTGGTTCAAGGATTATCTACGTATAAATTGATTTTCATTATGAGTGAAGTATTACACTAATTTCTTTCTTCATATATCATTATTGAATTCTATTAATTATGTAGGTTCATAAGCTGAGGGAGTTAGGGGACCCCACGCTAACTGAAGAATTTATCCAACTGGCTGAGGGTCCATCTATAATGGCTCATCGTTATAAATCTATAGATGCTAATGGTTTTCGATTTCTCATTAAAGATGTTGATGAGAAACACAAAACAGTGGCATCGGTTGTCCATTTGTCGATTCTGGTTATTACTATGGTCAATTGATATACATCATTGAAGTTGTATACACACACGGGTTGGAGTACATATTGTTAAAGTGTAATTGGGTTGATCCAATGCGTGGATGCAAAGTCGATCAATATCAGTTTTCATTGGTGAATTTTAACTATATGTTATACAAGAATGAACGATTTGATAATGAACCTTTCATTTTGACATCACAAGCGGAACAAGTATTCTTCGTTACTTTGCCTTCAAATCCAAGTTGGAAAGTTGTTGTCAGAATGTCTCGGCGAGGAGTGTTTGTATTTGAACAAGATGAACCCGAGACTGTTCCTTTTGTTTCCCAACAGCTTGATCAACATATCGTAGTTCAACGTGAAGAAGATATTTATTGGGTCAGAGCGGCTGTTGAAGGAGAAACGGTCGATTTTCATGCTTAATGAAAGGTATAATTGTTTTCCCACTATTCAGCCTAAGATATCATAAATTATCTAAACATTTTATAAATCCTTGTAAGTTTTAATCCTCACTTTTTGAAGTTTATTCAGTTATAACTATTTAAGGTGATTTAACTCATGTTATATTGATGTTATTGTCGGTGTATCTTTCCATTGAGGTATTCTTCATTTGTTTCATGTGCTGCTTGAATTTTTATTAATTTAATTTGAAATTTGGCTATGCATTGATTGGTTTTGTACATAATTTGTATATCTGCTTTGTGAACTTTCTGATTCTTTAAATTCATTCCCAACTAATTATTCAATCACTTTTTTTTTGATTAACAACTGTACAAGTTTGATTTTTTTTTAAAAAAATCCAATTTATCATTTGGACATTTTGGATAGTCCCCTTACTAATGTTTTCCATTACTGCAGGAATGTCAGGGGAAGAGGCAGAAGATCCACATCATCCATCTGAGTCATCTACGTCTCAGGGTCGAGGTATGTTGGAATGTCATTGTCTCTATTTTTTATGTAATTAATAAACATATATATATATATTTATAACATCTGAAAATTTGTATATAAAATTGTTTTCAACAGGATCAGACCCGACTACTTCTTCCTCTCGCAGGAGAGGCCCTGGTCGTGGCATATTATCATGGAATTCCGACACGACTTTTGATGTTTCATTTGATGAGGTATTTCATCCTATGGGACGGAATGCCCCTGCATTTATTCGTCAGTTGGGTCATATCATACGTGATCCACATCGATTTCCATTGACCACGCGTGACTGGGCTTCTATCCCCCATGACACATTAGATCGTCTTTGGAGGGAGGTTCAGGTAACAAGACCATTTTACTTTATTCCCTATGTATAAACAATAATAACATATGTGATTTTTTTCTTTAATAGCAAAATTTGAAAGTATGTCCCTATGAGTTTCGGCCAGTGTGTATGAGTAAATGTTGTAAGATGTGGAAATACTATAAAGGAAAAGTCAAGAGGGACCACTGGGTACCAAATGTGGGTGCCCCAGACATTCTAGAAAAAGTCCCGAGAGGTGTCCTCCCGGCTCAGTGGCATGATTTAGTTTCATATTGGTCCACTGAGGGTGTTGCGGTTTGTATATTTATTTTGGTATATATATTTTCAAGAATGTGTGATTTGTTTGATATTTGAATGAATTGAATGTAGGAGGTGTCTACACGCCATTCTGAGAATCCAGCGTTGCAGGGACCACCTCACAGGCTCGGGACTCGTCACGTGTCTCAGATCCGACATGAGGTATTTATTATTCATTTTTTAATTTTTTTAATTAATACAGTTTTGTGTTTATATTCTATTCATATATAGTTGAGGGAGAAAGGTGCACCAACTGATAAAATGTCAGTGTGGATGAGGACTCGTGATCGCAATGATCCAGAGGCTGCAGAATTGATAGTAAGTGCTTGTACTCATTACCAATACTTACATAAAATATTTATATTAATATATGTATATATATTTAAATATTTCACAGGCTCAATTTGAAGTTGAATTAGAATATTTGCCAGAGGACCAGAGACAGCTTCCCATGCGAAGGGATGAGATCTTTCATCGCATCATTGGTCGGGATGGACATGGATATAGTTTGACCTATGGAATAGGGATTCCTCGTTCTGTAGTGTCACGCGCTACGGTTTTCGGTCCTGTTGTTGCTCAGATGTCACAGCAGCTGTCAGATTTCGAGGCACGGCTGCGGGCTTCCGAGGAGGCAAATGCGTAATTGGCTGCTGAGGTTAGAGCACTGCAGGAATATGTGCGTCCGGGTGATGGTGCAGGGGATCACACGACGCAGGTTTATACTGTATTTATTTATTTAATTTAAATTATTTTTGTTATGAAAATATTCATAATGTTTATTTGTTGTAGGACCTTGGTCCACCGGATGGAGGTCAGTGATGAACACGCATGACGCATCACGAGGTGTGTTTCTGCTTTTAATGGTAGGGTTGTTATTGATATTTATGTTGGGTTTCTAGTGAGTTTTTTTGTTATTTGGATAGCTTTTTTTCATTTAATTTTCAATGTTTAGAATTCTATGTTCTGTAATATTTTTAAAAAAATACGTGATTTCTAATATAAATCATTAAACTTGTTTATGCCGAATGAGCTGAGTTCACTATTTGTAGTCCCCGTCTTACCCTGGACAGCCCTCCCCACACTCCGGACAGCCCTCCCCGCACCCCGGACAAGCCCCCCCCACCCCGGACTGCTCTCCCACACCCCGGACAGCCCTCCCCGCACTCCGGACAGCCCTCCCCGCACTCCGGACAGCCCTCTCTACACCCCGGAGAGGACTCTCGCACCCCGGACAGCCCCCTGCACCGCGGACAGCCCCCCCGCACCCCGCACAACCCTCCGCACTCCGAACAGCCCTCCCCGCACCCCGGACATGCCCCCCCCCCCCACCCCGGACATGCCCCCCCACCCCGGACATGCCCCCCACTCCGGACAGCCCCCCCCCCCCCCCTGCACCATGGACAACCTTCCCCGGACTCTAGAAATCTTTCCCCGCACCCCGGACAGCCCTCCCCGCACCCCGAACAGCCCTCCCCGCACTCCGCACAGCCCTCCCTGCACCCCGAACAGCCCTCCCGCACCCCGGACAGCCCTCCCCGCACTCCGGACAGCCCTCCCCGCACCTCGGAGAGGCCTCCCGCACTTCTGACAGCCCTCCCCACAACCCGGACATGCCCTCCAGCCGGGGTGAGTGAATTGTGACGTGGTCGAGCAGACGGCACGTCAATCGGCCGCACCGTGTGCCCGCGGTGACTGGGAACGTCGTTCCGGTGTCATAAACGGCCAAAACGGGCATCTCACGCTCAAAGTCATAGCGGATGTCATCGGATTGACCTAAAATGACATGGAAACAATCTAATTATTATTCGTGATGTGTACGCGCAGACGGCACGTCAATCGGACGTGCGGTCTGCGCGGTAGGGCTCATTATGCGTTCTTTAAGTGTTGCGCGCGCTTGATAAACGCGCGTGGGGGGTCCAAATGGGCCGAACGAGGTCCGAATGGCCTAAAATCAGACGACATCAAAAGGTGAGTGAATTTTGACGTGGTCGAGCAGACGGCACGTCAATCAGATGTGCCGTCTGCCCGCGGTGACCGGGAACGCCGTTCGGGGGTCATAAACGGCCAAAACGGGCGTCTGACGGTCAAAGTCATAGCGGACGACATTGGATTGACCTGAAATCACAGGGAAACAATATAATTATTATTCTTGAGGTGTACACGTAGACGGCACATCAATAGGACGTTCGGTCTGCGCGGTAGGGCTCATTATGCGTTCTTTAAGTGTTGCGCGCGCTTGATAAACGCGCGTGGGGGGGGTCCAAATGGGCCGAACGAGGTCCGAATGGCCTGAAATCAGACTAAATAAAAGGGTGAGTGAATTGTGATGTGTTCGAGTAGACGGCACGTCAATCGGACGTGTCGTGTGCCCGTGGTGACCGGGAACGCCGTTTCGGTGTCATAAACGGCCAAAACGGGCGTCTGACGATCAAAGTCATAGAGGACAACATCGGATTGACCTGAAATGACAGGGAAACAATATAATTATTATTCGTTATGTGTACGTGCAGACGGCACGTCAATCGGACGTGCGGTCTGCGCGGTAGGGCTCATTATGTGTTCTTTAAGTGTTGTGCGCGCTTGATAAACGCGCATGGGGGGGTCCAAACGGGCCGAACGAGGTGCGAATGGCCTAAAATCAGACGACATCAAAGTGTGAGTGAATTGTGACGTGGTCGAGCAGACGGCACGTCAATCGGACGTGCCGTTTGCCCGCGGTGACCGGGAACGCCGTTCCGGTGTCATAAACGGCCAAAACAGGCGTCTAACGGTCAAAGTCATAGTGGATGACATCGGATTGACCTGAAATCATAGGGAAACAATCTAATTATTATTCTTGAGGTGTAAGCGTAGACAGTACGTCAATCGGATGTGCGGTATGCGCGGTAGGGCTCATTATGTGTTCTTTAAGTGTTGCTCGCGCTTGATAAACGCGCGTGGGAGGGTCCAAACGGGCCGAACGAGGTTCGAATGGCCTGAAATCAGACGACATCAAAGGTTGAGTGAATTGTGACGTGGTCGAGCAGACGGCACGTCAATCGGACGTGCCGTGTGCCCGCGGTGACCGGGAACGTCGTTCCGGTGTCATAAACGGCCAAAACGGGCGTCTCACGCTCAAAGTCATAGCGGACGACATCAGATTGACCTGAAATCACAGGGAAACAATCTAATTATTATTCATGATGTGTACGCACAGACGGCACGTCAATCGGACGTGCGGTCTGCGCGGTAGGGCTCATTATGCGTTCTTTAAGTGTTGCGCGCGCTTGATAAACGTGCGTGGGGGGGGTCCAAACAGGCCGAACGAGGTGAGAATGGCCTGAAATCAGACGACATCAAAGGGTGAGTGAATTGTGACGTGGTCGAGCAGACGGCATGTCAATTGGACCTGCCGTGTGCCCTCGGTGACCGGGAACGCCGTTCCGGTGTCATAAACGGCCAAAACGGGCGTCTCACGCTCAAAGTCATAGCGGACCACATCGGATTGACCTGA
This sequence comes from Viscum album, assembly GCA_963277665.1. Taxonomy (NCBI): domain Eukaryota; kingdom Viridiplantae; phylum Streptophyta; class Magnoliopsida; order Santalales; family Viscaceae; genus Viscum; species Viscum album. The sequence goes on along the minus strand of OY728146.1, from coordinate 1,529,078,513 downwards.
AATCACAGGGAAACAATCTAATTATTATTCGTGACGTGTACGCGTAGACGGCACGTCAATCGGGCGTGCGGTCTGCGCAGTAGGGCTCATTATGCGTTCTTTAAGTGTTGCGCGCGCTTGATAAACGTGCGTGGGGGGGTCCAAACGGGCCGAACAAGGTCCGAATGGCCTGAAATCAGACAACGTCAAAGGGTGAGTGAATTTTGAATTGGTCCAGTAGACGGCACGTCAATCGGACATGTTGTGTGCCCTCGGTGACTGGGAACGCCGTTCCGGTGTCATAAACGGCCAAAACGGGCATCTGACGGTCAAAGTCATAGAGGACGACATTGGATTGACCTGAAATCATAGGGAAACAATCTAATTATTATTTGTGAGGTGTACACGCAGACGGAACGTCAATCGGACATGCGGTCTGCGCGGTAGGGCTCATTATGCGTTGTTTAAGTGTTGTGCGCGCTTGATAAATGTGCGTGGGGGGGTCCAAACGGGCCGAACGAGGTGCGAATGGCCTAAAATTAGACGGCATAAAAGGGTGAGTGAATTGTGACGTGGTCTAGCAGACGTCACGTCAATCAGACGTGCCGTGTGCCCGCGGTGACCGGGAACGCCGTTCTGGTGTCATAAACGGCCAAAACGGGCGTCTCACGCTCAAAGTCATAGCGGACGACATCAGATTGACCTGAAATCACAGGGAAACAATCTAATTAGTATTCGTGACGTGTAAGCGCAGACGACACATCAATCGGACATGCGTTCTGCGCGGTAGGGCTCATTATGCGTTCTTTAAGTGTTGCGAGCGCTTGATAAACGCACATGGGGGGTCCAAACGGGCCGAACAAGGTGCGAATGGCCTGAAATCAGATGACATCAAAGGGTGAGTGAATTGTGACGTGGTTGAGTAGACAGCACGTCAATCAGACCTGTCGTATGCCCGCGGTGACCGGGAACGCCGTTCCGGTGTCATAAACGGCCAAAACGGGCGTCTCACGCTCAAAGTCATAGCGGACCACATTGGATTGACCAGAAATCATAGGGAAACAATCTAATTATTATCTGTGACGTGTACGCGCAGACGGAACGTCAATCAGACATGCGGTCTGCGCGGTAGGGCTCATTATGCGTTCTTTAAGTGTTGTGCGCGCTTGAAAAACGCGCGTGGGGGGGTCCAAATGGGCCGAACGAGGTCCGAATGGCCTGAAATCATACGATGTCAAAGGGTGAGTGAATTTTGACGTGGTTGAGAAGATTACACGTCAATCGGATGTGTCGTTTGACCGTGGTGACCGGAAACGCGTTTCCGGTGTCACAAACGGCCAAAACGGGCGTTTGACGGTCAAAGTCATAGAGGATGACATCGGATTGACCTTAAATCACAGGGAAAAAATCTAATTATTATTCATGATGTGTACGCGTAGACGGCACGTCAATCGGACGTGCGGTCTGCACAGTAGGGCTCATTATGCGTTCTTTAAGTGTTGTGCGCGCTTGATAAACGCGCGTGGGGAGTCCAAACGGGCCGAACGAGGTGAGAATGGCCTGAAATCAGATGAAATCAAAGGGTGAGTGAATTGTGACGTGGTTGAGTAGACGGAACTTCAATCGGATGTGTCGTGTGCCCGCGGTGACCGGGAACGCTGTTCCGGTGTCAAAAACGGCCAAAACGGGCATCTGATGATCAAAGTCATAGCAGACGGCATCGGATTGACCTGAAATCACAGGGAAACAATCTAATTATTATTCGTGAGGTGTACGCGCAGACGGCACGTCAATCGGACGTGTGGTGTGCGCGGTAGGGCTCATTATACGTTCTTTAAGTGTTGCGCGCGCTTGATAAACGCGCGTGGGGGGGTCCAAACGGGCCGAACGAGGTCCGAATGACCTGAAATCAGACGACATCAAAGGGTGAGTGAATTGTGACGTGGTTGAGGAGATGGAATGTCAATCGGATGTGTCGTTTGACCGTGGTGACCGGGAACGCGTTTTCGGTGTCATAAACGGCCAAAACGGGCGTCTGACGGTCAAAGTCATAGCGGACGACATCGGATTGACCTGAAATCATAGGGAAACAATCTAATTATTATTCTTGACGTGTACACGCAGACATCACGTCAATCAGACGTTCGGTCTGCGCGGTAGGGCTCATTATGTGTTCTTTAAGTGTTGCGCGCCCTTGATAAACGCGCGTGGGGGGGTCCAAACAGGCCGAACGAGGTGCGAATGGCCTGAAATCAGACGACATCAAAGGGTGAGTGAATTGTGACGTGGTCGAGCAGACGACACGTCAATCGGACGTGTCGTGTGCCCGCGGTGACCGGGAACACCATTCTGGTGTCATAAACGGCCAAAATGGGCGTCTGACGGTCAAAGTCATAGAGGATGACATCGGATTGACCTGAAATCACAGGGAAACAATCTAATTATTATTCGTGAGGTGTACGCGCAGACGTCGCATCAATAGGACGTGCGGTTTGCGCGGTAGGGCTCATTATGCGTTCTTTAAGTGTTGCACGCGCTTGATAAACGCGCGTGGGGGTTCCAAACGGGCAGAACAAGGTCCTAATGGCCTTAAATCAGACGACATCAAAGGGTGAGTGAATTGTGGTGTGGTCGAGCAGACGGCACATCAATCGGCCGCACAGTGTGCCCGCGGTGACCGGGAACGCCGTTCCGGTGTCATAAATGGCCAAAACGGGTGTCTCATGCTTAAAGTCATAGCGTACCACATCGGATTGACCTAAAATCATAGGGAAACAATCTAATTATTATTCGTGACATGTACGCACAGACAACACGTCAATCGGACGTGCAGTCTGCGCGGTATGGCTCATTATGCGTTCTTTAAGTGTTGCGCGCGCTTGATAAACACACGTGGGGGGGTCCAAATGGGCCGAACGAGGTCCAAATGGAATGAAATAAGACGAAGTCAAAGGGTGAGTAAATTGTGACGTGGTCGAGCAAACTACACGTCAATCGGATGTGTCGTTTGACCGTGGTGACCGGAAACGCGTTTCCGGTGTCATAAACGGCCAAAACGGGCGTCTGACGGTCAAAGTCATAGGGGACGACATCGGATTGACCTGAAATCACATGGAAACAATATAATTATTATTCGTGACGTGTACGTGCAGACGGAATGTCAATCGGATGTGCGGTCTGTGCGGTAGGGCTCATTATGCGTTCTTTAAGTGTTGCGCGCGCTTGATAAACGCGCGTGGGGGGGTCCAAACGGGCCGAACGAGGTGCGAATGGTTTGAAATAAGACGACATAAAAGGGTGAGTGAATTGTGACGTGTTCGAGCAGACGGAACGTCAATCGGACGTGTCGTGTGCCCGCGGTGACCGAGAACGCCGTTCCGGTGTCATAAATGGCCAAAACGGGCGTCTGACAGTCAAATTCATAGCCTCCCACATCGGAATGACCTGAAATCATAGGGAAACAATATAATTATTATTCATGAGGTGTACGCATAGAAGTAATGTCAATCGGATGTGCGGTGTGCGTGGTAGGGCTCATTATGTGTTCTTTAAGTGTTGCGCGCGCTTGATAAACGCACGTGGGGGGGTCCAAACGGGCCGAACGAGATCTGAATGGCCTGAAATCAGACGACATCAAAGGGTGAGTTAATTGTGACGTGGTCGAGTAGACGAAACTTCAATCGGCCGCACCGTGTGCCCGCGGTGACTGGGAACGCCGTTCCGGTGTCATAAACGGCCAAAACAGGCGTCTCACGCTCAAAGTCATAGCGGACCACATCGGATTGACCTGAAATCACAGTGAAACAATCTAATTATTATTCGTGACGTGTACGCGCAGACGGAACGTCAATCGGACGTGCGGTCTGTGCGGTAGGGCTCATTATGTGTTCTTTAAGTGTTGCGCGCGCTTGATAAACGCGCGTGGGGGGTCCAAATGGGCCGAACGAGGTCCGAATGGCCTGAAATCAGACGACGTCAAAGGGTGAGTGAATTTTGACGCGGTCGAGCAGACGGCACGTCAATTGGATGAGTCATTTGACCGTGGTGACCGGAAACACGTTTCTGGTGTCATAAACGGCCAAAACGGTGTGAGACGGTCGAATTCGGAGCAAACGTGCTCTGAATGACCTGAAATGATAACATTTCTTAAATTGGGGGTTTTAAATTATCACCATGATTTGATGTCATATTTAATTTTATTATATGTATATAATAACTGAATAATTATGTTCAATTTACATTTGTTTTGTTTTTTTGTCTTATTGTAGGTTTTGAAGCAGAAGATTGAAATCGATGGACCTGCTCAGATCGTTGAAGCACGTTTATCGTTTATGATCATTTTGATGTTTATGTTGTTTGAAATTGTTTTCCATTTTTTATGATTGTTACCTTGTTTTATGTCTGCTTTTCCACCGTGAAGAAAAAAACACAATTTGTACATTTCATTAAAAAAAAGAAAAATATTTTATTTAATATTATATATATAAATATTTTCATTAATATATATATATATATATATATATATATATTATTTAATAAATAAATAAATATATTTTATTTAATAAATATATATATATTTTTTATTTAATATTATATATATAAATATTTTATTTAATATATATATTTTTTTTATTTAATAAATATATATATTTTTTATTTAATATTATATATATAAATATTTTCATTATTTTATATATATATATATTTGATTTAATAAATATATATATATATATTTATTTATTTTGGTATGAATTTTTTTTTAAAAAAAATTTCAAGTTTAGCGACCGCCTTTGGCGGTCGCTATAGCCTGCCTGCCAGGCAGTATTAGCGACCGCCAATGGCGGTCGCTCTAGCCTGTTGTCCGGGTAGCATTAGCGACCGCCAATGGCGGTCCCTAATGGTGCCCGCGATGCAGCCTACAGCGACGGAGCATATGCGACCGCCAATGGCGGTCGCTAATGGCCTTTTTTTTAGTAGTGGTTTTATAGTAATCTTACGGTTACAAAAGGGTAAGTAATGATCTTTTATTCATTGAAGAGTTTTTACTACTTCATAAAGGTGAAAAGTATTACTTTGATAAAGTATACATGGTTTACATGTTGTTTTGAAAAACTAACAGTTTTCATTCATTGTGTATCCCTTACAGAGCTTTTTATGCTCACCCCAAGTTTTTTTTTGAAATGTTTTTCACAGGACTTAATGTGGAATAGGGTCAAGGATGGGATCAAGGGAAAGTCATGCTATCTAAAACATGGAACTAGACATGTTTCTTTTTAAGAGTTTTTATTTTGTGGAAACTTGGTAGAAGTTTCTACTTTGTAACCTTTTGAGATGTAATAGTTATGTCCTAATTCTCTAAAACTCTAAACCTGAAAAGATCCTCAATGTAAATTATTCATTTAATTCAATATTAAGTAAGGTTTAAGGCTGGGGCCTTATAATAATTCCCCTAACTCGCACTTCTAGATTCAATGTAAAAATTAATTGTCTAATTTTTTTTATAAAAAGAAACTAATCAATTACACAACACTTATTAAAAACTGAAACATTTCTTGTCTATATTCTAAAGAATTAGAAAAGAACATACATATTTTTAGGGTTGAACAAAAATAAAATAATTATATCTACTTCTCCATGCATGCACTGACTCAAAAAGTAGATAAGTTCATTATAAAAATTTTAGGATACCTGTGAAAGAATTAAATAATGAGATAAGAATTCTGTTCACTAGAAAAGGATTTAAAAAATAGTTAAACAAATATTTATAAAATCTCTTTTAAATATAATTTATATAAAATATAAATATTCAATATATAAAAATCTTTTCAAAAATATATATTTTGAAATTTTCATTTCAAAAACTATTCATTTAAAACACCTATATTTCTCCTTTGAAATCATTTTAAAAATTATAGTTCCTTTTTGGATTGTTTTGATACTGGGTAGATCACATAAAAACCCATTTGGAAAAAAATATATCACCAGTGTAATAGTGTTATATGAGGCCATGGTTTCACTCCCCATTCCTCATTCTCCCACCTAATACCCAAGTGCTGGTTTAAATTTAAAGAAAAATTTTTTTAAGGATCCTCCTTTCCCAATTTCAATCCATTAAAACATTTCAAAACGTACATAAATTATTTTCATAAAAGAAAATAATTTTATTTCCTCAAACATAAAAAAATTCATTTTTTAGAAATTTTTAAGGAGGAATCCATATTTTAGAAAATGAATAACATGGATAAATATGTAGATAATTACATAATAACACTTTACTAAATTCATAATTAATAAAATTATTTTAATTATTTTCTCTTAAATAATATTTTACTTTAAATACAAATATTAAATGCATATATGAATAAATAAAAGACTCATTAAAATTAAGGTACATTCATGAAATGTCAAGATGTTCTAGATAAATTCCATGTCATAAATTATGAAATTCAAGAATGTAAAAAATCATAGATCACATAAAATGATGGCTTTATTAAAACATAGAAAAAACACATAAAAGATATATTCCATTTATTATAAGTGAATAAATAAAATCAAAGGGATTTTAATGAATTAATTTACACTTTTTATATTAAAACTATAATAATTTAGGCTTTATTACTGTTTTATAGCATTGATAAAAAATATAAATATTTTATAGAAATTGAAATACAATTTCTTATATACATTTCCATAATATAATTATTTTTCTTAGAAAAATAATACCCTTACATAAATATAAACAATAAATTAGAAGAGTGAAATAGAATATTTTGAAAATAATATATACATGAATTAACTCATAATTTATAATATGCATCACTTTTGAAAATCAAACCATTTCCTAATATAAAATCATTTATGTATTATAATAAATAACCTCAAAAAAATTTGAAAATAAATATAATATTTAATAAATATTTAATTGAATAATAACCCTTATGAATATAAAAATTCAAATAAATATATATTTAAAAATAAATAACTTCACTTAAATGGATGAAATATTAATAAACCCTTACATAATTTTGAAAATACAATTTTTTAAAAGATAATAAACTAATTTAAAATAATCAAACAAATAAATGGTTATAAAAACATAAAAAAATCACTTACAAATTCTTGAAGGCTTACTTTATTAGTATTGGAAGTCAACTCAATCTCCCCATCTCATACTCCTCAAATAAGGAAATGGCACCACTTCCCCTCACCTCCGAACTACCTCTCAACATATATATAGACACTCAATCCATTTTATTATTATTATTATTATTATTTGTGAAGTGTGAAACATTTATTGATTTTTTTCAAACTACAAAATATATATTCATTGTTTATAAAAACGTCACTAAATATTTTAAATGAAACAAATTTAATATTTATCATATTCTATCTCAAATTGTCTGCTTTATACTAAAAGAAGAAGATATTTCCTACTTTGAATTCAATTTTGTATAATTTTATTCAATAAAAATTTTCAAACTAACATTATACAACTTATTGAATTGATTAACATATACTATCAGTCTGATTTGGTGCATTGATCTGAATCTCCTTCATATTTTCTGAATCAATTCATTGGATTGTTCTCATAATTTATCAACAAAATAAATGATTGTGGAATCAAAAATATGATTCAATATCTATCTCATACATAAAAAATTTGACAATAAACCAAAGAGGATCATTTTATTAAAAGATGAAATAAAATAGATATGCTTTTATCAGCTTTATTTTCTACATACAAGTCAAATTATTAGCCAAAAAAGATTATAAAAAACAGGCCTCTATGTGAAGCTTCAAAGAAACAAGAGATAGACTACTGAAATAGTTGACAAATGATTTCGAATTTAAGATAAGTTTCAAAAGTACTATTATATTTTACAAATACATCAGTAAGGAGAAAAAATAAGAATAATATGGTGTTTAATGTACTAAAAATGTTCAAAGGGAACATATATTCCTTATGATTCAGACACGTAAAAATTTAAAGAAAAAAACACCTACATGATGATACGTGTAATGTTCCGGATTTTTCCATGTATTATTTTAATATTATATGGGAATTAATTCGAGACCAGGCTCTGAGACGGTGTGTAGTTCCGAGGCCCGGTGAGCCCAGAACAAATGTTTGAATTTAATTTAATAATTAAATTACTTGTGCGTGCGGTTTTCCTGAAAAAGTGGAATAACTCCTAAACGGGTGCTCAGATCAGAAAATCAAGGGCACCGTTTCATTCAAAACAGCAATTTTACCTTAAGTGAGGCCTAACATCGGCCGGTGCAGGTCGGTGGTGGAATCTAGTTTTTGGGACGTAAGAGTAATAAAATATTTAAATAAAAATATTTTATTCTGCAGCGAAATATTTTAAATCTGCTGCAACAGATATCCCTTATCTTTTTTAATTAAAGGTTGGCGCAACGGTCCAGGGTTACAAACCTCATAACCCTGAAACCCTTGGCGGCTCTGAAGGCTCTGGAGAAAACCTCCCAACGCAGCGACGATGACACAACGACCGGATCATCGACGGCAAACGTCACGGAATCTAGGTAGGATGTTTGTTTTTGATTTTCTTCCTCGTTCTTGATTTCTACGATGAACGTAGACTAATCCATGAACAGATTAGTCCATGGATCGATCGTTCTTGCGGGATGGGCTTTTTTTCAGGGATTTTGGGAGATTGAATCCATGTTAATCCATTTTTGTTGATTTTTTTGCTCCGTTTAATCCTATTAATGGGAGAGGATCAACACCGTGACGAATGACGGAGGAGGTTCATTCCTCAAATTCGTTTCTTTGGATTTCTCCCCTTTCTTTTCTTTATGTTCTTCGCGTTCTTCGTGGGGTGATGAACGACGGATCATTGCGCATTCGTTCTGCGATGCAACGATCCCAAACTGTGGATCCAACCCCGGAGTGGTGTCACGGAGGTGCGATGGCGATATCGGCGGATGATTCGGAGTGGATCTAGAGTTATGAGTTTTCGGGTGTTTTTCTTCGGATGGATCTTTCGAGGTTTATGATTCATTTTAAGGGATGAAAAAACCCGTCACGGTGTTCGTATGATGAACCGAACCAATCCCTGGAGTATCGGGACGAACAGAAGAGAGATCGCGAATCCGGAAGATCGGCCGAAGCGCGGGGAAGAAGTCGGCGTTTTGGAAATTTCCCGACTACACGACATGTAGTATGGGATACAAGGCATGTGTTCGTCGGCGGCCCACATGGAGTGTACTCCGGGAGTACATGGACATGGGTTGGTTACACGGCCAAGGACATGGCGTGTATACCCCTCCCCGGCCAGACCCGGCCAGATACACGGGATACCCCGTGTACTGGTACACGGGAAGGTGACACGGACACGGGTAGAGACCGTGTACGGGTACATGGCCAGCGTACACGGAGCGAGTCCTAGGTGCTCAGACACGACGTGTGATTCTTCTACACGTCATGTAGTTGCTTTCTATCCGACAAGCCAAACGACACGGGCCGATTACATGGGCAGTACTCGGGGTCAAAGAACACGACATGTACTTTTTCTACATGCCGTGTAGTTTGGTTTTACACAGCTTGAACAAATGACATGGGCCGTTTACACGGGCAGTACTTGGGGTCAAGGAACACGGCGTGTAACCATACTACACGTCGTGTCACATTTTCTTCATGGCTTCAACCACTTTTCTTCTATGAATTGGACTAGTTCTTAGGGTTCGTACCCTTGGTTTTCCCCATGAAGGTTCTGGTATCATTTATTTTATACAGGAGTATGATCCCTTCAGTAGAACTTCCTGAATAGAGTTGTTAGAATCCCCTCTATGAGACTTAGATTCAGATCCTCTATTCATTCCTGGAACCCTAGTTAGAGTTCTTGGTATCGACGTGACCAACTTTACCCGGGCGCCGATCCTCTGCTTAGCGGATTAGCTCAGACTGAGTTGTCAGAATCACCCCATGACTTGGTAGTGATCCTCATCTGAGCATCATGTTTTCAAGGTACTTATGGAGTGTGTTCTCCTGGAACGAGTACTTTGTATCTCTCTCTTCAGACCTAGGAGTGTGTTATCCCATTTGTATGCTTAGTGGAATCTTCGAGCTGGGTCTTAGTGGTGGGTTTCGCGATAGTCGATCATGTATGAGTATATCTGGATATTCTTGTTATGTGTTCGGTAGACATATATTGTGTAGAGCTGAATGTACCTTTCTTTTGTGGTATATCCCCTTGTTGTATTTCCTTTGTGGTTTCGGGGTGTCCTACTGGGTATTGTTATACTCACCCCTGCACGGGCTCTGCCCGCATGTGTCGTGTCTTGTGCAGATGAGCGAGCCTTTGATAGGATTTTGGGCGGACCAAGACCGGACGGTACTCAGTGAGATCAGACAGGCTGAGGTGTGTTCCTACGTCTACTGACTATAGTCCCAGCACCTTTCTTTACAGGTTGGACTTTGTTACGAACTCTCTTTTTGGTGGGATTGTACTTTTGGCCCAGGGTTTTACTTTCTTGTACTTTACTTTCCTGTCATACTCTGTGGTTGGGTTTTAGCACATGCATGCATCTTTTCCTTTTTGTAGTTTTTACCTTTTATCTTTTTGGGCTTGGAGATGTTTGTGCGTGTGTACAGGTTTATAGGCAATGCCTCCCATGTTAGTAGCATGCCTACTCGGTGCTAGTCACCAGCCCCTGGCCTATTGGAGGCTGGTTTGGGGAGTTGCGGCTCGGGCCCCACTGGGACGGGTCACGACAGAGTGTTATCAGAGGTGGTCGGTTCTACCTTAGGACCAAGAGTCTGTGAGTTGGTTTGGGGCAACAGTGTTAAGTTTTTCGAGTTCAGGTTTCAGGCCAGGGACCCCAGTGATGGTGCGGGCGGCCGATGTATCCATACACCAAGACTCTAATAACTTGTTTTTCGACTCGGAACATGAAAACACTAGTTGCAGGGAAAAAATAATAATAATGGTACATTCATTATATAGGAATGGGTTGTGGTTTCCATGTCCTTTTTGAGTCATCTCTCCATATATAATCAATGACTGAGATACATCTTGTTCCTTTAACAGGATGCCTCCGCGACGCGCACCCATTGGGATCCAGCAGCTCGATCACGAGGATGACCCCCTCAGTGATGAAGCCTCGATACAGGGACCAGATCCCCCAGTTTTACCACCAGGTGGTGTGCCAGTTATCCCGCCACCTGTGGAGCAGTGTTTAATGCCTGTTGTACCAGTGGAGGAGGAGCGCAGGCTGAGCGCACTCCACAAGTTTCATAGACAGAGACCCCTTAGGTTTCGAGGTGAGTCTGACCCTCAGGTAGTAGAGGACTGGCTTAAGGCAGTGGCCAGAGTCTTTCGTTTGGTCAGGACACCAGCAGACCAGATAGTGATCCTAACAGGGAGCCTTCTGCAGGGCTCCGCAGGACGATGGTGGAGTCTGGTTATCCAGACCCACGATGAGGCGACACTTGCATGGTCGGAGTTTGATCATCTCTTCAGAGAGGATTTTTCACCGGTTACCCTGAGAGCAGTACGCATACAGGAGCTTCTTCATCTCCAATAGAGAACCATGACGGTGGATGACTATTTGTCGAGATTTACCAACCTCTCGCAGTACTCGATGGATATGGTCAGAGATCAGTACTTCAGAGATCAGACTTTTGAGCGGGGATTGCGCAGAGATATCCGAGCTAGCATCATCCCTATGAGCATTCCTACTTATGCTGGGGTGCTCGAGCCGGCTTTGGTGGTTGAGAGATTCTTGGAAGAGCAGAGACAGCCGGCAATTGTCAGTATTGGGAAAACTGGAGCGGAGACCTCGGCAGCAGGGAGCCGACGTCAGGGACCCAGGCATGGGAGACGTTTTCAGAGGAGATCCCAGTACAGGGGATCTTCCATACAGGGTTCTTAGGGCGCATCCATCCATCCTCGAGAGAGGCGATTCTACTCATGTGATGGCAGGGGAAATCTTGCTTGACATTGTCCGACCCGCCGTACTACTGACACGGGAGCAGTGGATGGACCACCGAGGAAGAGGCAACATGTGGAGCAGACAGATCCGCGGGGCGGCTGACGTGGTAGGGGAGCTGGGAGAGAAACTGGAGGTGGTCGTCATTTTGACCTTTTACCACCACCACCCCCAGGAGGTCCACCCCAGGCTCAGGGAGCTGGTGGACAGAGGCAGGGACAGCTGCAGGCAGCAGAGGCTTATGACCCAGGTACTCCCAGAATGATTAGAGGTACTATCTGTGTCTTTTCTACTTTGTTTGTCATGTTGATAGACACAGGTGCTAGTCATTCCTTTCTAGCTGCTTATCTTGTTCGAGACCTTGAGATTCCAGTTGAGCTGTTGAATCGACCCTTACGCTTAGAAACACCGACTGGAGAAGATTCAGATATCACACACCTCTGTAGACAGTGTGACCTGACCCTTGGAGGCGAGAGTTTCGGTTGGAACCTCTTGGTGGTAGCGTCGAGGCCTTATGATTTCATTCTTGGTATGGATTGTCTATCCACAGTTCATGCCCATATTGACTATTTTAGGTGAAGGGTGTGGTGTGTCTGCAGTCATGGAATGAGGTTCTCTTTTTTCAGTGAAAGAGATACCCAGGCAGCATAGGATGGACTCGTGCATAGGAGGGAACAACCGATTTCACATCATTTGGCTAGCCTAGCCCTTGGCGCAGCAGACGTTACGAGTTTCCAGTTTCCAGCGGTGGTGGTTGAGTACGAGGACGTCTTTCCAGAGGATGTCCCCAGGCTACCTCCCCATCGAGAGATAGATTTCTGCATTGAGTTGCAACCTGGGACGACACCGATATCAGAATCAACATATCGGATGGCTCCTGCAGAGCTTTGGGCGCTGATGGTTCATCTAGACGACTTGCAGAAGAAGGGATTTGTGAGACCTAGCATTTCACCCTGGGCGGCCCCAGTGCTGTTTGCTAAGAAGGCGGACGGGAGCTTGAGGCTATGTGTGGATTACCAGTACTTGAATCAGGTGACCATGAAGAACCGGTATCCACTACTGAGGATCGATTACCTCTTCGACCAGTTGAGAGGGGCACGATGGTTCTCTAAGGTTGATCTATGATCATGCTATCACCAGTTGCGAGTACGGGAGGAGGATATACCGAAGATGGCTTTCAGATGTCGCTACGGTCACTATGAGTACTTGGTGATGCCCTTCGGCGTGAAGAATGCCCTAGCGGTGTTCATGGGGCTCATGAACTGGATCTTTCAGCCCTATCTAGACCAGTTTGTAGTGGTCTTCATCGATGATATCCTTGTGTACTCTGTGTCCGAGGAGGATCACGTGAGACACCTAAGGATGGTTCTGGACACACTCCGAGAGCACCAGTTGTATGGGAAACTCTTGAAGTGTTAGTTCTGGTTACAGGAGGTCCACTTTCTGGGACATGTTGTCTCGGCAGATGTTGTAGTAGTGGACCCAGCCAAGGTGGAGGCAGTTCTAGCATGGGAGCCACCCCGGAGCGTGACGGAGGTGCGGAGTTTCCTTGGGTTGGCAGGCTACTATTAGAGATTAATCATTGATTTCTTCAGGATTGTAGCACCCATGACATCTTTGACCCGAAAGGGACATCCTTTCGTGTGTACCGAGAGATGTCATTGGGCTTTCCAGCAGTTGAGACAGAGTTTGACGAGTGCCCCGATCTTGAGATTACCGGAGGAGGGTGTCGAGTACGTAGTGTTCTGCGACACATCAGGAACCGGGCTTGGTTGTGTCCTGATGCAGAGGCAAGCGGTGATTTCCTATGTCTCACTTCAGTTGAGGCCACACGAGCAGAACTACGTGACCCCTGATCTTGAGTTGGCAGCGATAGTATTCTCATTGAAGATGTGGCGGCACTACCTGATGGGCGAGCGGTTTACCGTCTACTCTGATCACAAGAGTCTCAAATATATCTTTTCTTAGAAGGATATGAATTTGAGACAGAGGCTATGGCTTGAGTTCCTCCAGGATTACAACTTTGAGATCGTTTATACTCATGGGAAGGGTAACATAGTGGAAGATGCTCTCAGTAGGAAATCCAGTTCGCAGTTGTTGGATGAGGCGATGAGGCAGTTGGCCTCCTTACAGTTATCCTTCATGGATGGAGATAAGGGAGCTTACCTTCAGTCGATGGTTGTTACCCCTCTACTCTTATAGTGATTCAGGTAAGCACAGCGTTAAGATGAAAGCTATGAGACTCTACGTGCTTAGATATCCATAGGTGATGCTACTGATGGATATTCAGAAGGCAGGGAGCATGTTGTTCTTTTCAGAGGGCACATGGTAGTACCAGTGACGTTACGGGAGGAGGTTCTGAGGGAGTTCCATACATCCCCTTTGGCGGTGCATCCAGGCATAGAAAAGATGTATCAGGACCTCTAACGTCAGTTTTGGTGGCCATGAATGAAGAAGGTTGTGGCAGAGTTTGTCTCTCGGTGCCTTACTTGTCAGCAAGTAAAGGTTGATCACTAGGTGCCAGCAAGTTTGACTCAGCCCCTTGAGGTGCCAGAGTGGAAGTGGGATGGGATATCCATGGACATCAGGATGGGTTTACCATGAACGTACAGGGGACACGATGCCATCTGGGTGATCATTGATCGACTCACCAAGTCGGCCCACTTCCTAGTTATACGGGAGCGAAGTTCAGTAGAGAGCTTGGGACGCCTCTACGTGCATGAGATAGTTCGACTTCATGGAGTTCCATCCACGATCGTCTCATATCGTGATGCTTGTTTCACATCCCGATTCTAGAAGGGATTACAGGAAGCTTTTGGGACTCAGTTACTATTGAGTACAGTGTTTCATCCCCAGACTGATGGTCAGACAGAGTGGACCATCGATGTCCTGGAGGATATGCTTTGAGCTTTCATACTTGACTTCGGTCATAGCTGGGAGGATCACCTTCCACTGGTAGAATTTTCTTATAACAACAGTTATCATTCCACTATTGGTATGGCACCATTCGAGGCTCTGTACGGGCGACCTTGCAGATCGCCACATTGTTGGACTGACCCGGGAGAGTCATCACTCATGGGCCCAAAGATGGTGAGATCTTCTACAGAGAAGGTGCAGTTCATCCAAGAGCAGATGAAGACTGCACAGAGTCGGAAGAAATCTTATGCCGACAGGAGGTGGAGGCCCTTGGAGTTCAAGGAGGGAGACCATGTGTTCCTTCGGGTCTCACCTCGACGGGGATTGCGGAGATTTGGCCAAGGTGGCAAGCTATCTCCGAGCTTCGTTGCCCCTTTTTAGATTATGAGTAGAGTTAGCGAGTTGGAATATCGATTGGATCTACCTCCTCATATAGACCGGGTACACAACTTCTTCCATGTGTCGCAGTTACGGAGGTACGTGCACGATCCATCGCACGTTATCGACTGGGGCGAGCTGGACATCGATGATGGGGCGACCTTTGCAGAGTACCCAGTAGAGATCAAGGATCGACAGGAGAAGATACTTCGTGGACGATCTATTCCCTTGGTGTGTGTCTGGTGGCAGCACGAGAATCTCCAGGTGAGCAGTGGGAGCGGGAGGCTCAGATTCGCGTGCAATACCCACATCTTTTTGAGTAGCCCTTGTTTTGGCTTTTCGGGGACGTAAAAGCCCTAATGTGGGTGTGATGTAATGTCCCAGATTTTTCCATGTATTATTTTAATATTATATGGTAATTAATTTGAGACCAGGCTCTGAGATGGCATGTAGTTCTGAGGCTCGGTGAGCCCGGAACAAATGTTTGAATTTAATTTAATAATTAAATTACGCGCGCGTGCGGTTTTACAGAAAAAGTGGAATAACTCCTAAAAGGATGATCGGATCAGAAATCTGAGGGCACCGTTGCGTTCATAACACCAATTTTACCTTAGGCGAGGCCTAACATCATCCGGCGCAGGTCGGTGGTGGAATCCAGTTTTTGGGACGTAAGAGTAATAAAATATTTAAATAAAAATATTTTATTCTACAGCGAAATCTTTTAAATCTGATGTAACAAATATCCCTTACCTTTTTTAATTAAAGGCTGGCGCAAGGGTCTAGGGTTACAAACCTTATAATCCTAAAACCCTTGGCGGCTCTGAAGGCTCTGGAGAAAACCTCCCAACGCGGCGATGACGACGCAACGACCAGATCATCACTGAAAAACGCCACAGAATCTAGGTAGGATGTTTGTTTGTGATTTTCTTCCTCGTTCTTGATTTCTACGATGAACGCGGGCTAATCCACGAACAGATTAGTTCGCGGATGGATCGTTCTTGCAGGGTGGGATTTTTGCGTGGATTTTGGGAGATTGAATCCATGTTAATCCATTGTTGTTGATTTTTATGCTCTTTTTAATCTTATTAATGGGATCGGATCAACGTCGTGACGAACGATGGCGGAGGTTCATTCCTCAAATTCGTTTATTTGGATTTCTCCCCTTTCTTTTCTTCGTGTTCTTCGCATTCTTCGTGGGGTGATGAACGATGGATCATTCTGCATTCGTTCTGTGACGCAATGATCCCAAACTGTGGATCCAACCCCAGAGCGGTGTCACGGAGGTGTGACGGCGATATCGGCGGATGATTCGGAGAAGATTGAGAGTTATGAGTTTTCAGGTGTTTTTCTTCGGATGGATCATTCGAGGTTTATGATTTGTTTTAAGGGTAGAAAACACCCGTCGCGGTGTACGTATGATGAACCAAACCAATCCCTGAAGTATCAGTACGAACGGATGAGAGATCACGGATCCGGAAGATTGGTCGAAGTGTGAGGAAGAAGACGGTGTTCTGGAAATTTCCCGACTACACGGCGTGTAGTATGGGTTACACAGCATGTGTTCATCGGCGGCCCACATGGCGTGTACTCCAGGAGTACATGGAAACGGATTGGGTACATGGCCAAGGACACGGCGTGTATACCCCTCCCCGGCCAGACCCAGCCAGATACATGGGATACCTCATGTACTGGTACATGGGAAGGCGACACGGACACGGGCAGAGACCGTGTACGGGCACATGGACAGCGTACACGGAGCGAGCCCTAGGTTCTCGGACATGGTGTGTGATTCTTCTACACGTCGTGTAGTTGCTTTCTATCTGACAAGCCTAATGACACGATCCAGTTACACGGGCAGTACCTAGGGTCAAGGAACACGGCGTGTACTTTTTCTACACGCCCTGTAGTTTGGTTTTACATGGCTTGAACAAATGACACGGGCCGTTTACACGGGCAGTATCCGAGGTCAAGGAACACGGCGTGTAACCATACTACACGCCGTGTAACCTTTTTTTCATGTCTTGAACCACTTTTCTTCTGTGACTTGGACTAGTTCTTAGAGTTCGTACCCTTGGTTTTCCCCCTGAAGTTTTTAGTATCATTTCTTTTATACAGGAGTATGATCCCTTCAGCAGAACTTCCTGAATAGAGTTGTTGGAATCCCCTCTATGAGACTTAGAGTCAGATACTCTATTCATTCTTGGAACCCTAGGTATAGTTCTTGGTATCGACGTGACCAACTTTACCCGGGCGCTGATCCTCTGCTTAGTGGATTAGCTCAGACTGAGTTGTCGAAATCACCCCATGACTTGGTTGTGATCCTCATCTGAGCATCATGTTTTCAAGGTACTTGTGAAGTGTGTTATCCTAGAATGAGTACTTTGTATCTCTCTCTCCAGACCTATGAGTGTGTTCTCCCGGTTGTATGCTTAGTGGAATCTTCGAGTTGGGTCCTAGTGGTGGGTTTCGCGATAGTCGATCGTGTATGAGTATATCTGGATATTCTTGTTATATTTCGGTAGACATATACTATGTAGAGCTGATTATACCTTTATTTTGTGGTATATCCCCTTGTTGTATTTCCTTTGTGGTTTCGAGGTGTCCTACTGAGTATTGTTATACTCACCCATGCACGGGCTCTACCCGCATGTGTCGTGTCTTGTGCAGACGAGCGATCCTTTGACAGGATTTTGGGCGGAACAGGACCGGATGGTACTCAGTGAGATCAGATAGGCTGAGGTGTGTTCCTACAGCTACTGACTACAGTCTCAGAACCTTTCTTTACAGGTTGGACTTTGTTACGAACTCTCTTTTTGGTGGGCTTGTACTTTTGGCCCAGGTTTTTACTTTCTTGTACTTTACTTTGTTGTCGTACTATGTGGTTGTGTTTTAGCGCATGCATGCATCTTTTCTTTTTTGTAGTTTTTACCTTTCAGCTTTGTGGGCTTGGAGATGTGTGTGCGTGTGTACAGTTTTATAGGCAATGCCTCCCATGTTAGTAGCATGCCTACTTAGTGCTAGTCACCAGCCCCTGGCCTATTGGAGGCGGGCTTGGGGAGTTGCGGCTTGGGCCCCACTGGGACGGGTCGTGACAATACGAACAACATGAGGCTAGAAGAAGATGTCGACAATGAAGAACACCTCTCTATCCCCATCTTCATTTTGATCTAGCGTTCATACCCCTCATCTTCCCTTGATCCAAATTTGATCCTTCATCCTCATTCGCAACGAACTTAAACTCCTTTGATTATCTATATTTGTGCTTTAACATCAACTTGGTGGTCAAATGTCACACTCAAACCCTAGTCGCTTAGCTCACACAATGGGCTACCCTCCCTTGATGAAGCCATTGAACTCAGATCTCTCTCTCCCTCTCTAGCGATTGGTTTCTCCCAAAAATGAAATCCCAGAAACAAAACCCTATATGAGTTATCTATTTTATTATAATTCATTATGGCTTGTTTAAATATATATATATCATATTTTTTAAAATTTATAATTTATAAAAAAAAATATTTTTATTTTAATATGATTATTATTTCATATATTATAAGTCAAATTTTAATAATTATTACCTTAATTGGTATACTAATTAATTCATTAAATTTCATATTAAAATATAAATATTTTTATTGAATGTACAAAAAATACATAATTGGAATAATATATTATTTTAATATAATTATATATCAAAAATATTATAAGTGTAATTATTTATTTGAAATATATATCCTTTAAAAATTTTGAATATTAGAGTTTTTTTATTTAATATATTTTATTAAATATCCTTTTGATAAAAAAATTCAATTTCTTTTATTTTTTTTATAAAATTTTCTTGGATATTAAAAAATATCTACCCAAATCCATTCCTATAATCCCTCACCACATTCTAGAGGCCTTTTTTTAGGAAGAACATCCTCCTTAGAGGTGTTAAGGTGTTAATCAATGGAGATCTTCTGAAAAAAATATATCATTTTTACTTTAAGTGTTTCTAATTTATTTCTTCTTCCACGTCCATAAAATATTATTAAACCATGATGAAATAATAAATCTAGTATCCTCAATATATTAGGTTGTTATTAAGTTAATATCGACACCTAAATTCATGTCCAATTCTATAAAATGGGAAAATAATTATGGTTTAGGTGTACGGAAAACTACTTCCTCACGAATTGATATAATTCATTTTCCATCATCATCTCTCATGACTAGTTATAATGATAAAATTAAATATTATATATTATATTCATGACATATTTATCATGAAAAAAATATAATATACATATATGTTATTTATAACAACTGAAGATTGACGTGTATTGACATTACCTCACTTTTGCAAAATATATAATACATTACACAAACACACGCCCAAAGACCTTACATGTCCAGTGCCTTTGGAAATATGGAAACATAAACAGCGTTATATAATTGAGTAACATTAAATTCCACCACTCTATTCATGATAAGAATCCTTCTTAGACCCATCAAACATAATATATATCTTTATAACCTGGGTGAAAGGATACATACAAAAGGGTGAGCCTAGATGCTAAGTAAGGATAAACAAGGGAGATTTGAAAACATAATCATGAGAATAAGGGTATGATAACATGATTGTGAAAATATAATATCATACCCTTCATATCAAAAGATTATATTCACTACTCATGGCATAAATATTGGCATTTCATGTGACATGAATCATAAGGAATCAAATTACATAATCAATGAAATCATGACATTGGAATAAGAAATTGAATTTATGGAAGACACATTAACATATAAAATTATTTCTATAATATTCAATGAATCATAGACAAGGTAATCTTACTAGTATGGGTTCACTCCCTATACCGTCTTGGTAGTCATGGTTAACTCCCATAACCAAATTAGTAGTCATGATTTTCTCCCATAACTATCTTGGTTGTCTTGGTTCACTCCCATAACCATCATTGGTAGTTAAGGAACACTCCCAAGACCATCTTAGCAGAAAAGGTCCTTCATGTCTATCACATGAGATAGAAATATTTACCCAACTCATTAGAGGGAGATATAGGTCCCACACATTAAAAATGGAATCATATATACCAGTCTCACAAGATTATTAAAAATCATATCATAACCAATGTAATGGAATGGATTTTATAAACATGTAATCATTTCATAACATGTAGAAATCATAGTGGTTTCATAATAATTTCATCAAAATAATAACTTATGAAATGAAGCGGGTTTCTTAAACATCATTCCTTTAAAACATAAACCATTCAAAGAAATAATAAGATCGGTATTCTTGAACTATAACTAAGTATGTAATCTTTGATGGGAAATGATTTTAAAAGATCACTTAGAACGTAAATTTTCCATTAAAATAAATTTTTAAAACATAAACCATTTTCAAACCTATTTTCATTGAAACCGCATTGATAACATATAAAGGAATCATGAAAAATAATTTAAAACATTTTTTGAGGAAAAATATCATTTCCTTGTTAAAATCATTTTCATTTCATAAAATTTTAGAAAATTTTGAAAGAAATTTTTTTTAATGAAAATAACCATGGTATCTTTTAAGGTGTGATTCAAGAAATTAAGGCTTCATGAATTTTAAAAAATCCATTCATTCCATGTAGGTTAAAAAACATTTTTCTCATAATTTTTCGTGAAAATTCAAAAGTTACTCATTTAGGAAAATGTCAAATGATTCATTTCAAAAAGTTCAATAAAAAATATTACATGGGTAAAAATGACATTAAAAAAATATAGAAGCATAGTACAAATATTACGGAATTTTTTTTAAGAAACTTGTACATAGATGAAAAATATTTTAACACCCCAAGGTTATGAAAATAAATTTTGAGTGCATTTTATAATTCAGAAGTTAAACTCAGATTTTCATCTTCTATGTTTTGAATTTCAAAAAACGATCATCTAGAGTTGTGATCAGTAAGTCATTTGGAGTCTGATAGAACAAACTTGATTTTTTGGTGAATAGTAACATACCATTATGAATAGTAACATACCATTATGAATAGTAATATGAATAGACCCTTATTAGTAGTAAATAATATTATTATTTTATTTTTTTAAGGTAATAAGATAATGAGATCTTAATTAATTTTTCAATGTGATATAAAACTAATTGCACCTTTAAATTTTTTTTTTTGAATTAGCTATGACTTTTCTTAAAAATTAAATTAATAATATCTAGAAAAGTAATTTTGAAAAATGGATTTCATTTTTGAATCCTACACATCTAAAAATGGTAGGGGTAAATTTTTGGTATTTTTCTGAAATTCTAGAATTTTTTATGAATAGTGAAATACGATAAAATACCGTATATACGAATTATCTGTTAAATGCACTATTTATGAAATCATAAATGATGTAAGGCCACTTGGTTCAAACTCACATGAACTTATTACTATTAGGGGTCACATTAAACAACACTATTGGTTGTCTTGAGGGAAATAATAAAATAATGAATTAAATATTCAAAATTTACCCCTATCCACCACTATAAAAACCTCTCACCACTCCCTCTTCTCTTAACTCCTCTAAGACATAAAGTTCATAAAATTTATACCAAAATACCCTTCCCTAGTTACTCCCCACTACCAGAAATCTCTTGGTCTTTCCAAAAGACCAAAATCCCTTCCCTTAAGAAGGTTCTCGAGGAAGTTATTTCAAGAGGTAAAGCACCTTTCTTTTTCTTTTAGTTTCATTTGAATTTATCTTCTTTTGTTATCCTCTCCTCACCTCATCTGTCCAAATGACCATGATAACTACAATATCATCTATATACTGGATTTATATCATGTTAATGGAAGAACCATCATCAATATTCTTACTTTCTCCCTTTTATTTTTATAAACGAAATCAATGTCCATGAGGTTCCAATTTATAACCTTCGTGGACGACGAAGTTTTGTTCTTCAATCGGTCCATAATTACTGGTCATAAAACCATATTTATGGTTTAACCAGACTATAATATATGTATTAAAACCTAATTAATATTCATTAACTAGTATATGTACATATTATTAATTTATATGACAAAACTAGTTCATAATAATCCAAATACCGCCAAATAATTGAAGTGATTGTCATCTAATGATTCATCCTCATTACATGTAACCAAATGATATAAATGGAAATTAAAAATTATGGATGTTCATAAATAATATTTAATTTAAATTCTGGATATTTACTTCCATTCCACTTCATTACTTAAAAACAAGTGAACTGAATATGAAAATAAAGGAAACGAACACTCCGGAACGACGAAATTCAATACAGTAACTTATCAATAAAGACATAAATGAACTAACCAGAATTATTATTAACTAAATAGATGTATAATAGGTTCTAAAATAAGTTATTAAGTATAATTTCATATTACAGGATCTTAATTACAAGAGTGGAACATGTTCGGAGTTAAGGTAAAGGTTTTCCACCCGAACTTCCATTTTCATTCGGATTAATTTCATTGTCTAATTACTTTAATGAAATTATTATATATTGTTATTTACTCCTCATAAATTTTGTGTGAGTATTCTATATATGTACATAAACCATAATCCTTCCCTATTTTATGTATTGTTACATGTTTTAAAAGAAACATTCAAAACTATTTCCATAATAGAAGCCTGGTTTAAGGGAATTTCTCAGATTCATATCTATTTTCTAGGCCACTCTATAATCTATTTTTTGGAAACCATTATATTTATAAAAACACTCATTTTATTATAAAAATACTATCTTACTTCACTTATGGTTTTATACAAATATTTTCCAAAATAAATCTTCTTTTCAAAATAAAAGAGTATTTATCTCAAGGTAGTTTAATGATTTTATAAGAGTATTTTCGTTTGATTCAATGATCTTGTTGATTTGTATGTATTATTGGGATTAATAATTTATGAAGTCATCTAAAATATTTGATTTAATGGTTTATGACAAACTCTATTTTGGATGATCTATCCTAAAACCATTTACCGTATTACTTGGAATGGTTAGTGTTTTATGTTTAATGATTGGGGAAAGATTGTTGTGTTTCATATGATGGTTTCAATATGAATGTATATGTTGTTTATGTTTATCCCCGCTCATATGAGTAATGTATTGGACTTATTATTTGATGGTTGGTACTCACTATAGCCCCTCGATGCATCGGTAGGTCTCATGAGACACATAGACGTGGAATTGGCCAAAGCCTTTCCCAATGTGATATATGGATTTTGGCCGAGGCCTTAATCATTAGACGTCTTGGTCAAGGCCTTGAAAAAATGTTTCAGAATGGCCGTCATATGAACTTACCTCATTATGAAGCTAGTAATTGAAATTTCATGTGGTTATTCGACTAGTAGAATACCCATGATTATGTTTCATTATGGCATTATTTACTCAGCTCATATTCCTGCCATAATGTGTGCAAGTTTATTATTAAAGGCATGTGTTTTCAATTATGCACAATGTCTTATGTTTATGCTATCTTCCATTGTATTTCTTACTCTTACTGATTGTTTGAGCTCACCTCTTTCTTATGTTTCATTTTTCTCAGGACATGAAGAAGTAAATTATGAATGACTTGCAAACATAATCTAGGAGACATGATTTTGCTAGTGTAATAAATTAGTGTTTTATTTCCCTTCATGCTGTATTGTTAAACTTATTTATGTATCTTGTTTCCAAAATCTACTAAACTAATTTATCCTTTAGGATTAATATTCCTTGTATGTATTCCAACATAATCAAATAAGGCACCATCTCTGGGAAACTGGGGTCGGGTCCTTACAAATATACCCCAGTAAATACTTTTTTATAAACAATCTATAAAAATAATGAGACTGTGAAATTAACCCTTACAACTTTATAATCAGTAGAATCATATGGCCCATTAATGAAAGAAAAATTTATAGATATGAAAATATTGTAATCTTATGGTTAAATTATAATAGAATAATATTAATATTTATATTATCATATATGATTAATTTATGACTTTATAATATCCTTCTATTAACAATTCCTTGTCAAAGAAACATTTTTTGTAATAACATCTTTGTTTTCGTTGTGTTTGGACTTGTCATTCTTGATCATATTACACAGATCATGAATTACATAGATCAAGATGTACATACTTCCAGAATATAAAACATGATATATATATCATATATATTTTGTATATAAATATATATAAAGGATAGGTATATGAAATGGGATACACCATTCTTGGAGATAGCAAGCTATAAGTACACATGAACGTTATTTCCTTTTTCTTATCGTACTAAATAGAATAGTTAAATGACATATATGTATATATATATAAATTTATTTATATATTATTCCATTAAAATTATTATTTTATATATATTATATTTATTAATTACATACATTTTTATAATCATTCTAGAAATTGTTAGAGTGGAAGATGAATCTTCTCCTGTCGTAGAGATAGTAGGTCGTACATAGGAACGAGCGACGATATCATTATCTTAATGGTAAAATATTTAATAATTATATGGTATATTAATTATACAAAGTCAATAAAATTCCATATTTATTATTTATATCCATTATAACCTTCATTAGACCCATACAAATAAAGTAGTGATGAAAAACATATTGCACCACAACATGGAGACGGTAGGTCGTACGTACGCACGTGTACTGATTTCATTTTTTCATAGGATGGATAAAAAGTTGAATATTGTTTTTTAATTATCATAATAACATCTCATCATATATATTATACTATATTAAATAATTTATAATGGAAACTACATATGAATAGGATGTAGAACCAGAAATACTCTTGAGATAGTCGGTAAAAGAGATTACCTCTTCTTCAATGAGATCCCTCCAAATGTTCTCTTAGGGACACTAGAGTTGGTATTTTGAGAATACCTTCACCTATAGAACATGAAAAATTATTTAATTAGGTGAAATTTTTTAGGTTTTTTCAATCTATATTTCCCAAGGTGGTGTGAAGAAGTGACGGAGGAGGTTACTTTTTATAGGAGAGGATAGGGGCACTCTTGACAACTGTCAAAAATTAAATTAATATAAATTAATTTTTATTTCCAAGTGGTTCCAAACTAATTTGGTTAGAATATAAGGTTATTATGCATCTAAACCCAATCATACAATAAAAATTGGACATGTTTTGATTATTTTTGTATCCTTATCTCTTTTGTTTGAATTTTATTTTAACCTTTCATTTTTCACTATGATATCATATAAATTAAAATTTGTGGGATAATATAATTACTATATGTAACGTCCTGACCTGGGAACCACTGAATAGTGCCCCGAGTTGGTTGGCCACATTCCCTCAAGCGCACCTCTCCATACGCCATAGGGTGCCGACTAACAGTGAGGGTCTGGTAGGTCAGTATTGGGGAGACTATACCCTATGTTATCAGAATAAAATACTAGCAGAAGTAACCAAGAAATATCAAAACACTTATAAATATAATAGCACAAATGTTACTAGTATAACCAAACAAGAAATACAATACTCAACTAAAAGGTAAAATAGGCTACTACAATGCAAGTGCCAAGTGTCCACAATGAAAATGAAAGTAAAGACACAACAACTCCCAACGGGTCCCGAACCATGTCTGGATCCCTCAACCAAGATCCATCCCCAACTCAGTAATCTAACCAGGGATCTTGACCTTGTCCTGTCCTACAACAATAAATTCTATTCAGGTACCGATCAGGCAACCCGAGTAAGGTGTGAGTACGGCTCAGTAAGTCACTACCAACAGTTTCAAAAACAATCCAGTCAAAAAGCAGTGTATGCAGTTGCATTAATAATAAATCAAGACAATAGGGAAAACAATTATATTTATCCAATTAACCTTTCTTTAATACGTTAAACATCCAGGTTCCCAAGAACACCCAAAACAAAATGCCTACTTCGGCCCGTGTAGGAGCCTAAACCATTTCCCTTGTTCAATTCATATTTACTATATCACAATATTAAGTTTATGAAATAGCCAAATGAAACCATAGTAAAAAATAAATGAAAGAGTGTATAATGTCATGTCTAACACACATGTGAGTATTTGGATCATTAGTCCCTGTCTCACAACCCATGGGTATTTGGAGCATCAGTCCTTGTCCCATAAAATATCAGTTCCATGCAATTCATTGGTTCTAGAACACCATGTCTAGAACCTCTATGGGTATTAGGAGTGTCATTCCGTGTCCCACAACACTTTTTCAAAACAAATAACCAATTCACATAAACAACCATATTCAAATGTTTAATCATCTTTATCCTTCCATCATAACTCTCACCCATATTCAACTAGATCCACAATTCACAAAGAACCGCATAACCAAACCACCAATTAATTATTTATGCCATGACATTTATACAACTGCATATGCCTAACAAGATGAGACTATGGTATTGGATTTAGACCACCTAACTCGATTTATTGATGGAATTTATCCCAATGAAAATCCCCAAAAATCTGAGTGGCACAACGTCGTCAATCAAGTTCTGGATCTAAATCCTTAAAACCAAAAATAAGATCAAAGGCATTAAGATCTTTCAAAACTAGATCTAGATCCAAAATCCTAGATCTATACCTTAACTCATAGGTTTAGATCCATGGAAATTATGGAAATCCCCCATGAAAAGATCAAGGGAAGATAGAGGAAATAACAGAAGAAACAACCGGATGAAATATACTTACTAAAAGGAGAGAAGATCTTCAATCCGAGCCTTCAATCTTGAGAAAAGGTGTTTGGATCGCCTTGGAATCTCTCCAAGAGGCTTTTTAAACACCTAGAAATTTCCAATACCAAGCCAAGGTTGGAAAATAAGGAAGTCCCGGGGGGTTCGGGTGGTTTTAAAAAGGATTTTCGGAATTAAAAACCACGTGCACAGTTTCCTAGACAATGGTGCACAGTTTGTCAAACTGTGCGCAAATCGTGCAGACATCACTGTCCAGATTTTCACGGTCTGTGTAGTTTGGTCGCACATTTTTTCAAACCATGCATAAACCGTGCGTACCTCTCTGTCTAGTTCTACTTTGTTGGCACGTTTTGGTCGCACAGTTTGTCAAACCGTGCACAACCCACTACCCTATTGTTTTACTTAAAAGATCACCCAAACGCACCCCAAGTCACTACTCCAAAATAGAGGTACTTAAAACATAAAAATTACCTGGAAATGTGCCCGAGATTGACTCCAAAAAAGGTCGGGATATTACATTCTCTAAAACTTATAATAGCTCGTCCTCGAGCTGTACTCTTGAACTTCTCTAAGATTCTAAGCTAAAATGATTGGGCCACTGAGTCTGTATATCTGCCTCTCTTTCCCATGTCTCTTCCTGCATACGTCCATGCTACCATAAAACATGAACTATCGATACAGTCTTTCCCCTCAACAACTTCTCACTGCGATCCAACACACATATCAGATGCTCCTTAAAGGACGCATCTATCTCCAGCACAACATCATCCACATCGATCACATGAGAAGGGTCGGGGTGATACCATCATAGTTGTGATGCGTGTAAAACATCATGAATAGCACTATATTTATATGGTAGAGCCAATTGGTACGCTACCATCTCTACTCTCTTCATGATCTCAAAAGGTCCAACAAACATGGGTGCCAACTTTCCCTACCTCCATATCCTACGGTGACCCAGCCTAGGTGACACCCGAAGGAAAACACGATCACCCTCTATAAACTCTAAGGGTCATCTCCATCTATCAGCGTATGACTTCTGCCTACTCTGAGCCGTAGCCATATGTTTCTGAATCAGATGAACCTGCTCTGTCGTCTCCTGCATGAGACTCGGTCCCAACAACCCTGACTCACCTGCTTCTATCCAGCAAAGCGGTGATCTTCAGGGCCTACTATAAAGAGCCTCGTATGGTGTCATCTGTATAGTTGCCTAATAACTGTTGTTATAGGCAAACTCCACTAAATCTAGGTGATTCTCCCATGTACCACTGAAGTCAAGTACACGCACCCTCAACATATCTTCAAGCACTTGTATAGTATGATCTGACTATCCATCTGTTTGCGGATGGAAAGCTGTGCTCGATAAAACCTACGTATCAAGTGCCTTCTGCAAGCCCTTCCAGAAATGTGAAGTAAATCATGAATCGCAATCCAAAACTATATTTCTTGGAACCCCATGAAATCGAACTATCCTCAGTAAATACAGCTCTCCCAATTTCTCAACTATAAAAGTTTCCCTTATAGGCAAAGAAATGTGCCACCTTTGTCAGTCGATCCACAATGACCAAAATAGCATCATTCTTCCTAAGATTTTTTGGAAGGCCTATCACGAAGTCCATGGTCATGTCATCCCACTTCCATTTTGGAATAGAAAAAGTTCGTAGTAAACCTCCATGCCGTTGATGCTCCGCCTTCACCTGCTGATAGTTAAAGCATCGTGTCACAAACCCTGCTATCTCCTTCTTCATGTCTGGCCACCAAAACTGTCGTCGCAGGTCACGATACATTTTGGTCACACCAGGGTGAACTGCCCATCTTGAGGCATGAAATTCCCACATGAGCTCTTCTTGCATTCTCTTTGGAATAATAACCCGATTATTTATATAAACGATATCATTCTCATCTATCTTCCAGTCTGAAGGTGTCTCCCCACCTTCAAAGTTTTCCCTCAAGGCCAAGCATTTTTTATCCTCATATTTCTTTTCCCTGATCCATCGCAAATGTGTAGACTCTACTACAACCAACACGAGTGTCATTTCCTCCTATCTCTCCTGAACCGCAACGTGCATTTCAGTTAGCAATGATATCATCCTTCACTCGGCACTAGATTCCTGAACAATATGAGTCTGGGTATTTTTACTCAAATCATTAGCCACATCGTTTCCTTTCCCAGGTGTATATACCAGCTCAAAATCATAAGACTGCATATACTCAACCCATCTCTGCTGTCAAAGATTCAAATCACGCTAAGAAAAGATGTACTTAAAGATCTTGTGGTCTATATAAACTATAAACCTTTCACCCAAGAGGTAGTGTTTCCAACACTTCAAAGAATAAACCACCGCTACCAACTCAAGGTCATGTGTTGGGTAATTCCTTTCATGCGGCCTCAGCTGTCGAGACCCGTATGCCACAACTTTATCTCTTTGCATCAACACAGCTCTGAGTCCTATCCCAGAAGCGTCACAATACATCGTGTACTCTTCGCCTGATTCTGGTAGAGCCAAAATTGGTGCAGACGTCAAATGCTTCTTTAACTCCTGAAAAGATGTCTCGCATGCCTCTGACCATTCAAACATTACTCCTTTTTGGTCAAGCCTGAAAGTGGTGTTTCCAAATGGGAAAAGTCTTGGATAACTCTTCTATAATATCCAACTAACCCTAGGAAGCTTTGAATATCGAAAATATTCTTGGGATGCTCCCAAGAAACCACTACCTAGACCTTATCTGGATCCACTAAAACACCATTATTTGAGATAATGTGTCCCAAGAAGTGTACCTGATCAATCCAAAATTGACACTTAGATAACTTGGCGTATAGTTGATGCTCTCTCGGTGTAATCAGGATGATGTCAAGATGTTGGGAATGGTCATCATGAGTCTTGGAGTACACCACGATGTCATCCACAAATACCACCAAAAACTGATCTAGGTACAGATAAAATATCCTATTCATCATGGCCATAAACACTGTTGGTGCGTTTGTTAACCCAAATGGAATTACAAAAAACTCATAAAGCCCATACCTACTCCTGAAAGTAGTCCTCAGTATATCAGAAGTCCGAACTCTCAACTGATGATACCCTGATCTTAAGTCGATATTTGAGAAAACACAGGCTCCCTTCAATTGGTCAAACAGATTATCAATACATGGTAGAGGATATCGGTTCTTCACAGTCATCTTGTTCAAGCTCCAATAATCGACACACAAACGTAAACTCCCATCAACCTTCTTTGCAAACAGTACAGGCGATCCCCATGGCGACGTACTTGGATGGATAAATCCTTTGACCTTCAAGTCTTTCAACTGATCTTTGAGTTCTTGAAGCTCTGTCGATACCATTCTATATGGTGGAATAGATACTAGCTCAGCTCCTGGCATGAGCTCAACAGTAAATTCAATATCTCTCTTAGGTGGCAGCCCTGAGAAGTCTTCCGGGAATACATCATGAAACAAATCAACCACTAGTAGAAGGACATCTTTCCTAACACCTTTGTCATACAGTAAAAGACTAGAAACTTGGGCTGTGAGATCTTCCAGTTGCTGAGTAATCGGCCCTGCTCGGCTTGCCTAGATATCCCACTCCCCATGGTGAATGTAATGGTCACCCACAGGCGACATAAATGTCACCCTCCGATGATAACAATCAATGTAGGCTCGGTATGTGACTAACCAGTCCATACCCAAGATTAGGTCAAACCCTGTCATATAAAGGATATAGAGATCCCACAGGAAATGGTATTCCCCGATCTCAAGAGAACATCCCTTGCGTATACAAATGTCTCTAGACTGTACCCCCAAAGGTGTGACTATCATTATAGCCCCGCTCACAAACTCCACTGCCAAACACAAACCATTAACAAGATTTGTAGATGTAAAGGAATGAGAATCGCTAGTATCAAACAAGGAATTAGCTAAAGTAGAAGCCACAAGAATAGTACCTCTCATTGTCGATGGTCCAGCCTCGTTATCCACAAGTGTAGGTTGTATTGCATGCAACTATGATGCTCCTCATCCCTGTGATGCCATCTGAATCCCCTGACTTGTACCACTCTTCTGATATGAGTGTTTCTTCCCAAGAGCACCATGTTCGTCACCCTTACCACCTCATCCAGTAGAACTCCAACTTTGGGACTGAAAGGGTGCAGAAAATCCCCTTCCCACACTCTAACTCTGTTTAGCTAAACCATCACTACCTGACTCCTTTGGGTTCCTACAGAACTTCTGGAGATGTCTCATCCTACCACAGGATCTTTATTTAATAGGGGGTCTAGGACATTGATTACGATAATGTCCCGGCCTTCCACACTGGTGGAAAAACACTCTGGTAAGGTCATGTGTAACCGACCCCTCTGTCAAGTTACTCTGTCTCCCACCTCCCTAGCTAACATTCTCATCACGTCGCTTCTTTCTCTCAAAAGTCACACCACCTGACCATCCAGTAAAAACCATTTTTCCTCCACTAAAAGCCTCCTTCAGGTTACCCTTAGAGATGAGAGCCTGATTTACCACTTCTGGAAACTTCTTCATCCTGAAAATATTCACTTGAGACTTAATTTCACATTTAAGTCCATCCTGAAATCGTCTTGTTGAAGTGGCCTCATCTGCTACCAATGCTAGAGCAAAACGTTGTAAGTCTATAAAGCATCCAGCATAGTCCATTACAGACATATTCCCTTGAGTTAGCCTCATGAACTCAGCCGCTTTCTCCTGTCTGAGCATCTCTATATAGAAGTGCTCAAAGAACTTCTCCTGAAATTCCTTCCACTCCACAGCTTCCAGCTGGCCATTCCGAGTCTGGATGTCCCACCAATGTTTCTCTTGACCATGAAACATGTAAGCTTCCAACTTGAATCACTTCTCAATAGGTGTCTCTAGGTGGTCAATTATAGTTTGGATAGATTCAATCCATAACTTAGCTTTCTCCGTACCACCCTCTCCAGTAAAAGTCGGTGGGTGCTGCAACTGAAACTCCCTCATAAGATCATACATGCTTTTCACAACCCGCCATGGGTCTCTTTCCATCATTTTCATGAAATGGGTGAAGTTCTATCGAATATTTTCCCCTACTTCTTCAGTTGGTACTATTGGTTCCTCAGGTTCACCCACTATAGGACCATTTCTAACTATACCCCCCACTCGTCCTCTCTACAAGCATTGTGGAGGCATAATTCTACAAAGCCAAACATGTAGCTTAGAAAACAGTTCACAATGTTACCATAGTTATTCACAACCAAATTATTCATATAAATTCACAATTATTTCTTTCAATCTCAAAATTATACACCATTTTCATTTTAATTTCGCAAGCAAGGAAAAAAATAGTTTCATTTCAATAATCTACCCATAATTTGTTTTCTCATGCATGCCTAACATAATGCATGTCACAATAATACTGAGTGCCTAGAATGATGCATGTAGATGAGACACTCATGCCACTCTGGGACACGAATCAATACTCAACAAATTCCAGAAATAATAATCACATCACACAACAAGTGCATCACCCAAGGTGAAATAATATTCAACTGTAACGACAAACAGCAATAACAGCAATCCCACCTTGAGTACTTGAGTTTTCCCCCGTACATGGGTTTGCAACTCCCATGCACGAGCTCAATGTTAAGCCCCGACTTTTCCTAGTCTCCTTTCTACCTTCCCCAAATAGTAATACAAAAAAAATGAAACCCCCTCTAATACCACTTTGTAACGTCCCAACCCAGGAGACACTGAACGGTGCCTTGAGTCGGTTGGCCACATGCCCTCAGGTGCGCCTGCCCGTATACTAGAGGGTGACGACTAGCAGCGAGGGTCTGGTAAGTCAGTCTTGGGGAGACTATACCCTCTATTATTAGAATAAAATACCAACAGAATTAACCAAGCAATAGTAGAAACACTTATAAATATAATAGCACAAATGTTACTAGTATAACCAAAACAGGAAATACAATACTCAACTGAAAGGTAAAACATGCTACTATAATGAAAGTGCCAAGTGTCCATAATGAAACTGAAATTAAAGACACAACAACTCCCAACAGGTCCTGAACCATGTCCAGCTCCCTCAACCAAGCTCTATCCCCAACTCAGCAATCTAACCAGGGCTCTTGCCCTTATCCTGTCCTGCAACAACAAAGTCTATTTGGGTACCGATCAGGCATCCCAAGTAGGGTGTGAGTACGACTCAGTAAGTCACCACCAACAGTGTCAAAAACAATCCAGTCAAAAAGCAGTGTATGCAGTTGCATTAATAATAAAGCAAGAGAATAGGGAAAACAATTATATTTATCCAATTAACCTTTCTTTAATACGTTAAACATCCAGGTTCCCAAGAACACCCAAAACACAATGACTGCTTCGGCCCGTGTAGGATCCTAAACCATTTCCCATGTTCAATTCATATTTACTATGTCACAATATTAAGTTTATAAAAAATCCAAATGAAACCATAGTACAAAATAAATGAAAGAGTGTAGAACGTCTTGTCTAACACACATGTGAGTATTTGGAGCATCAATCCCTATCTCACAACCCATGGGTATTTGTTGCATCAGTCCTTGTCCCATAACATATCAGTTCCATGCAAGTCATTGGTTCTAGAATGCCATGTCTAGAACCACTGTGGGTATTAGGAGAGTCAGTCTGTGTCCCACAACCCTTTTTCAAAAAAATAACCAATTCACATAAACAACCATATTCAAATATTTAATCATCTTTATCCTTCCATCATAACTCTCACCCATATTCAACTAGATCTAAAATTCACAAAGAACCGCATAACCAAACCACCAAATAATTATTTATGCCATGACATTTATACAATTTCATACGCCTAACAAGATGAGACTATGGGATTGGATTTAGACCACCTACCTCGATTTATTGATGGAAGTTAGCCCAACAAAAATCCCTAAAAATCCGAGCAGCACAACGTCGTCGATCAATTTCTGGATCTAAATCCTTAAAACCAAAAATAAGATCAAAGGCATTAAGATCTTGCAAAACTAGATCTAGATCCAACATCCTAGATATATACCTTAACTCATAGGTTTAGATCCATGGAAACGATGGAAATCCCCCATGAAAATATCAAGGAAAGATAGAGGAATGAACGGAAGAAACAACCGGATGAAATCTACTTACCGAAAGGAGAGAGGATCTTCAATCCGAGCCTTAAATCTTGAGAAAATATGTTTGGATCACCTTGGAATCTCTCCAAGAGGCTTTGGAAACACCTAGAATTTTCCAAGCCTGGGCCAAGGTTAGAAAATAAGGAAGTCTCGGGGGTTAAGGTGGTTTTAAAAAGGATTTTCAGAATTAAAAACCGCGCGCATGGTTTCCTGGACAGTGGCGCACAGTTTGTCAAACCGTGCACAAATCGTGCGGATCTCACTGTCCAGATTTGCACGGTCCGCACGGTTTGGTCGTACGATTTTTCAAACTGTGCGTAAACCGTGTGTACCTCTCTATCCAGTTCTGCTTTGTTGGCATGATTTGATCGCATGGTTTTTCAAACTGTGCGCAAACTGTGCACAACCCACTACCCTATTGTTTTACTTAAAAGCTCACCTAAACGCACCCCAAGTCACTACTCCAAAACAGAGGTACTTAAAAACATCAAAAGTACCTGAAAATGTGCCCGAGATTGACTTCAGAAAAGGCCAGGATCTTACATTATAAAATACGAAACAACAAATTAATGATTAGTTTTTGAAATTTTAAGACATATCCCAATCATTTGGTTGAGTTTTCTATTTTTATTAATTTTATAACATTTAATAAAATTTTGTTTACTTTAAAATATCAATAGTGTCAATTTTGACACTATTAATTTGTTGACTTTTTAAAAATATCATAGCAACAAAAAAAGTTCGATAAAACTAAATTAAAGTATCACAAACATATCAATTTAATACATAAAATTCATGAATTACATTAATTATATCAAATTAAATTTATTTTAATATTTTTAATATCATTTATCTGATTTTCCCGTTAATGAAGAAAAAGATACATCATTATTTTGTCACCATATAATTTAATTATTTAATTTCTAAAAATTATAATTAAATTATCATGATTTAGGTAAATATTTTATATTTATAAATACCATTTACAGTTGAGCATCTCACATATATTTCCCCATATTAAAAATACTTTACTTGATAAAAACAAGGGGGTGACAAATTTTGTCTTCTCCTTGAATATAATATAATAAATGCATTATGATCATCAAAGTGGATCCAAGTGGTCATAAATTCGACTCAATTATTCTCTTGGATGTAAAAAACTCATCCCATTATATTAGAATAAGTTTTTGGGTAATAAAATAATATTTATAATACAATATTTACCTTTAATTACCTGATTTACCCTTAACAGTGGTAATAAAAATTATTATTAAACATACTATTCCTAATGTCCAAAAATATAAGGTAACTATTTACATAATTTAGATATTACGATTCCATGTATTTAATCAATTTTTTAAGATTCAAAACACATAATTTTTATGAAATTAAATAAAAATTAATCTTGTTGACAGAACAAGAATACGGGTTTTTAAAGTAAAATGGTCAAGAGTTCACAAGATTTTTATATCCAATTTAAATGTGAAATCAATTAAAATGGCCTTGATTATATTAAATGTTAAAAACATAATCTAATTATACTTTGAAACCATCACTAGTACAAAAACCTTTTCTTACGTCGGTTTTTTTGGCTTTTTAACGTCGGTTTTTAGGTGACGTTATTGCGAGCGACGTAAAAAATGGGGTTTTATGGTTTTTAACAACGGTTTTTAAAAAACCTACATGAAATAAATTCTGGAAATGGCGTTATGAAGCCATTTTTTACATAGGTTTTTGAAAAAACCGACGTTAAAACCCCATTTTTTACGTCAGTTATTTAATAGCTGACGTTAAAAGTTATTGTTTACGTCGTTTATTAAAAAACTGATGTAATAAATGTTTACCATATTGTAGAAAATTTTCTAATCTTTCATTTGACAGGTCATATAGCTCAACCAAAGTTTTGAATCCAAAGTTATGACCATCGGAAGTTTGATATTTTTTTCGAGGAAAGATTGAATGAGGCAATCGTAGCTTCATCTTAGAAAAAAAATTTGAATCCATAGGGGGGTTTATAGTTTTACCATGGTATAAAGAATCATCCATCATTATAATAAATTAATAATAATTAAATGGTATATCAATTAGGAAAATTACTCATAGAAAATATAAATCATGGGAAAATAATTACAAATACCATGACGAGGTCACGAAAATAAGAAATCGTTGATTCAAGTAGAAGATCAAAAAAGTTGATTCGGTGGAACGATGTTGGTTGAATGAAATAATCATAAAATGGTATATTAATTAAGAAAACAAATCATAAAAACCCTAAATCATGGATATGTGATTAAACATACCTTGATGAGATCGCGGAAAGAAGAAATAATTGATTCACGTTGAAGATCAAAAGAGTCGATTTGGGGGAACGATAATGGTTGAAATAAATGATCGTTAAATTATGATATGTGTATAATGGAAACATATAATTGTGATGCTAAGAGAAAACGCGGTATTAAAAATTTTAGGCGGCAATTCAAAATTTTGATGTCGCGGTGTAAAAAAATTGAAATTTCGCGTTCGCGGGATACTAAAATTATATTTCACGTCAGTTTTATGATAACTGACGTGAAAAGATATTAAAATTTTCACTTATTTTTCACGTTCGTTATTATAAAACCAGCGTGAAAAATTAATCTTCATCACTTTTTCACGTCGGTTATTATAAAACCGACGTGAAAAATCGATTTTCATGACTTTTTCACATCGGTTATTTAATAACCTACGTTAAAAGGTATTTTTCACATCGGTTATTTAATAATCAATGTGAAAAAAGTTTACTAAAATGTAGTTCATTTTTCAAGATTTAATTTGACAGCTCATGGAGCTCAAATGGAGTTACGGATTAAAAGTTATGACATTCAGAATTTGATCATCTCTAAATGATATCTTAAGGTATACCAACTTCTGCAGGCCATAACTTTTAATTCGTAACGTTGTTTGAGCTCCGTGACCTGTCAAATTAAATATTGGGAAATGAACTACATTTTTGTAAACTTTTTTCACATCATTTATTAAATAACCAAAGTTAAAAATACCTTTTAACATCGGTTATTAAAAAACCGACGTGAAAAAATCATGAAAATCGCTTTTTCACGTTGGTTTTATAATAATCGACGATAAAAATAAGTGGAAATTTTAATATATTTTCATGGAAATGGATTTTTCATGTCGGTTATTAAATAACCGACGTGGAAAAGTTATGTACATTGATTTTACACGTCGGTTATTATATAACCAACATGAAAAATAAGATAAAATGGATTTTCACATCGGTTCTTATATAACTGACGTGAAAAAACATCAAAAATGTATTTTTACGTCAATTATATAATAACCGACGTGAAAAATCGATTTTCAAATATTTTCACGTCGGTTCTAAAAAACCGACGTGAAAAAGGGCGACGTAGAAAAAGGTTTTTGTACTAGTGCATTCAAAAATATAATATATCATTATAAATTATTTTGGTGAAAAAAGTTTTTTTCAATTGAAATTTAGTATTTTTTATTATTCCTCAAAACACAAAACTTATCATAATAATCACAAAAATTAAAACATTAAAAAAATTTATATCCCAATTTCAAAGAATAATTTTATTTTCTCAAATATAATATATAAAAGTGTGAAAATGGGATTTAAACTGGGATATCTATTAAAAGGTAGTAAAATTACCATTTGGGAACATATAGTATTTTATGTATAAAATTATTTTGGTTCTTATCTTATGAATATAAAATCTATTTGATGAATATCAAAAATATTTTACTAAATATATAAAATATATATATCATTAATATAGTTTTATAATTAATTTAATTTATTAATACAAAATGACTTTGGGAACATAAAATAAAAAAAATCCTTAATATTCGATTGGTTGTATTTATTATTCATACTAAATCGTGTTACTTATCTTCCACATGACATCTCCCCACTTCCCAGCTCCCTCTAATTTTCTTTGCTACCCTCACTTCATTTTTACCCCTTCGTCTCGATTCTCTTCTCCCTCGCATTAGAATCCCTACACATCTGTGCTCCCTTCTACTGTTCATGCATTCCATATCCCAAATCCTGCTTCCTGCTTGTGGCCTTGATTCTCATCTCCATCGACATCAGCAATGCTACCAATCTACACTCCCTTTCACTGTTTCTACTTCCCTCATCACGCATCCAGCTTCCCACTTCCTGATTTCGGCCTCCATTATCATATTCCTCGGGTTAAGAAATGCCAACAATCTACGCTCCACTTCCACTATTCCCACTTCTGACAACCCGGATCTCACTTCCCGCTTGCTGCTTGCCGCTTCCCGCTTCCTGGTTCCTACTTGCAATTTCATGTGTGCCTTATTCCACTTCGTCGAAATCCATCTACCATTGTTACTTCTCTGTCTATGAGACCCTACCATGTTTCCCTTCTCCATTCAAGTCTTACTCTCCAATGGCTTCTCGGTTAGTCATTTTCTTACACTTTTACAAAAGCCCTCTACCATCATGTTTCTAAATCTCCTAAACCCTACCGAGTTGTTGTTCACACTTCCAGTTTTTCTCTTTAATGCCAATGTTGCTGCATTTTTTCTTCTTGAAAAGGTTTGCATCAATTTGTAGTTTTCTTGGTAATAAAATGTTATCTCCCATAAACATTCAATCATTTACCACATTTCAATTTTTAATATTTATCTTTCATTATCTATTATCCACTATATTTACTAAACCTGGGCGTAACCAGGCTGACGTGTCAGGCAACCGGAGAACCACGTCACCTATATTCCCTCTCATTTTACCATTATACCATCACCCTTCATCCGGAACTCCCCTCGTATCCTACATGATTCCACGATACCCGACGCATTGCTCCCGATTAGGTTTCCTCCTCCCAGCCGGTTGCTCCCACGGCTCCCCGATTAGGGTTTCCTTCTCCCAGCTTCTTCATCCCACAGCTCACCTTTGACGACGGCCTTACCAACACCCGTCTTCCAGCCTACGGTTTCCCTCTTCTGGAGACTACCACGGAGAGACTGGGTCTACTGCCCTTACAACCAATGCTTCACCATCATCTTCCTCCAGCCTTTTTATCATTCTATATCTATTTATTCCGATACTAACATCATATTGGCAGTCATTGTGTCATCCAATTTTACGTCGACTTTAGCTACCAGATTTCGAGTTCTACGACTCTTCCGTATATAAGGGATTTCTGATTTCTTCTACTGCGTTGCCGTCTACCGCAACCGACTGCTACACCTTCTACTACCAGAACTGGCAACCCTATTCCACTGCGTCGGCTGAAATTCAAAACTATGTATTTTACAGTATTACTCTGTTGAGGTAACAATATTATTACTATGTATTTTACAGGATTAGTGTCTCAATGTAGACTCACTTATATAAAAGTAATGGTATTGTTTTCTTTTTACGAATTCTGATGTGTGGATTCTTTTGATTTTAGGAGTTGGGTTTGCATCGAAAAACATGTATTTATATTGGAAGGTATCAGTTCAATAATCATGTTCTTATTCAGTTTTACTTGACAGTACTTGAATTAGGATACAATGGGCAGGTTTGAGTTGTTTTGGTTTTTTTTTCTGTGCACTAATGTTCAATTTCTATTGTTTTTTTCAACAAGCAAGGTTTTGATTTTTCATCTTCAATGTCAATGCCTTAGTTTCAACTTATATAAATCAAGATCTATGAAGAAGGTTTTCTATCCTCATTTAGTGAATTTTTTTTCTTTATATTCATGATTAAATATTTAAAGTTTTATTTTATTTTTTTCTAATTGTTTTCTCAGTGCATGTGAATACAGAAACATGAATTGGAAATGAAGGCAGGTAATTTCACATATTGATTCTACTAAATGTTTCTTAGTTTATGATGTCCCTACAATTTCTCAACCTGTATTGAATATTACAAAAATGTGGCGTTTTTTTTCTAAAAAATTATATTAATGAATAAGTATAAGCAGCTTTATTTGACTGTTTTCTATTTTTTTTCTCAGTAGTGCATGTGAATACATAAACATGAATTGGAAATGATTGCAGGTAATTTTTCCTAAAATCGTGGAGTTGACCTCCCTTCCGTCCAACATATTAAGGCCGGTAATTTGTTTTTACTATTGAATCCACTATATATTGTTTTTTTATGCACTAAAAACATATGAAACGGATGATTATAAAGCTTTCATCCTTGACTACAAAAATATTTCATTCAGGCCTGTGAATACGTTCGTATCATCAAAACATATATCAATGTCAATGCCTTAGTTTCAACCTATAGAAATCAAGATCTGCGAAAAAGGTGTTCTATCCTCATTTCATGAATTTGTTTTTCCTTACATTCATTATTAAATATTACCAGTTTTTTTTCACTATTTTATAATTTTTTCATCAGTGTGAATGTGAATTTGTTTTTCCTTATATTTATTATTAAAATTGGGAAGCCCCTGCGCTTACCCATTATTGGTCTCTAGTTAGGTGATCTTTAAAACCAACATCACAACACTCTTGTGTATTTATGATATATCCTTATTTTAGAGCAGTGGATCATTTTTTCCTTGACAAAATTTTGTTATGTGGCTTGATTCAGTGACTTACTTACACCACCATGGTCATGAAGAAAGACTTGGTACCGCGACAAGGTATGTAATTCAAATCACTACAAAACATTCTATCATAAACAAATCCTGCTTACATGACACCACCAATTTCTGTTTACATGAGAAATTCATCCTTATTACCTTGGACTGAACTTTACAGATTTTCTTACAGGTGGAAGCATAAAAGATTCGAGATTATTTATATGTATGTGTTTACTTATTAGTTATACATTGATATTTATGGATTTCTTATTGAACTGTATCCCTATTGCGAAAAAGGTGTTTTTACAGATATGATATACATATTTGTGGATTTCTTATTAAATTGCTCCATTTTAGTCACACATAGTATGTTTTCTTAAACATTAATGTATGTGAAGTTAAATATATTGGATGAATGTGTATGTCCTCATCTCCTACCTTATTACATGTTATTTGACCACTATAACTCCTCCCAACTAAAAAACCAGGTACGACACCATATTTTTTTTTCTATAAATGTTTTGTTATTGGTCATCAAGCATTTAACATCCAAATCTTAATAGTTACAGTTACTCTTACTAAATCTGAATTGTCATGTATTAAATTAGTAAATATTTTTACACAACATAGAGTCTTCTATTTTCTTTGATTAGTGGATCATGTATTTTATTTCATTAATGTAAACTTTTTTAGAGTAGCGGAACAAGTTTTAACATGTCAATCATGCATTTTTTTCCCGTACTGGATCATGTTATTTGTTCAAGCAGTGGATCATGTGCTTCATTATATCAATGGATCATTTTAAGATCAACAAATCAGGACTTTTAGAGCAGTGGATCATGTGCTTCATTGAGTGTTACTTTCATGACATCATTTGAACTAATAAAACATCATTTTTTCATGTCATTTTCATTTTTTCTATGATTGATACATACAATGCATTTCATGAATTTTTAAATAATACTTTAACTGCAGGTAAACATATTGCATGATTGTGTATGTGATCAGGTCAAGGCTTATTAGCTCTTATTCCACCACTATTACTCATCACTAAAAAAACTAGGTAAAACAATACCTTTAATTTCATGAAATTTTTTCATTTTGGTCGTCAAGAATTTAACTTCATAATTTTATTAGTTACTTCTACTAAATCTGACATGACATGTTTTAGAGAAGTGTATCATATTTTATGGTAGTGGATCATGTATTTTAATTCAGTAGTGGATCATGTATTTTAATTCAGTAGTGGATCATGTATTGTATTTTTTCATGTATCACATTATTTTTTAGAGTAATGGAATATGTTTTTCTTTGACCGGTGGCTCATGCATTTTTTGGGTCGTAGAACTTGTAATTTGTTTGAGCAGAGGATCTTGCGATTTATTAGATCATTGGATCATTTTTTAAAGCACTGTATCATGTATTTTAGAGCATTGTATCATGTGTTTTAGAGCAGTGGGTCATTGGAACGTGTTTTCTTCTCTTCAATCTTTTTCATGCATTAAGCAAGGCATTGTTTCATCTGGATAGTGGGCAGGGGAGGGAAGGGGAGGAGTTGGGCAGGTTGGAGGGGAGGGGAGGGGAGGGGAGGGGAAGATGAGGGCAGGGGGGAGGGGCCTGGTGGGGGAAGAGGTTGGGCAGGGGGGAGTGGGGGGGGGGGCTGGGAAGGGGGGAGGGTGAGGTGGGAGGGAGAGGTGTTGGGATTGGGTGGCAGACAACCATAGGGGGAGGGGAGGGGTAGAGCTGGGTAGGGGGGTAGGAGGAGGTGCTGGGAAATTAGGTGGGGGATGACAAGCTGGGCAGGGTGGTGGGGGGAGAGGAGGGGCTGGGCAGGGGAGGGAGGAGGACGGGGGAGGAGGGGCTGTATAGGTGCTGCTCAGCTTGCATAAACATTTGCTGAAGCAAAATGTCAGACCAAGGTG
The DNA here is from genome assembly GCA_963277665.1 of Viscum album. Classification (NCBI taxonomy): domain Eukaryota; kingdom Viridiplantae; phylum Streptophyta; class Magnoliopsida; order Santalales; family Viscaceae; genus Viscum; species Viscum album. Next base: position 1,529,035,937 of record OY728146.1, on the reverse strand, counting down.
TTCATTCCATCATATAATTATATTTTAATGCATTGCTTTTTTTTTCTTGTACCACAGGTTGTTGGTGTTCCTGTTACTTTGTATGGGGATCTCAATAACCAGTTTGTTGAGACTAATGTTGTGTTTGATACAATATGCAAGGTATTAGTTTTAAGGCTCAACATGAATTATGAAGACAAGCAAATCTATTTTGTTCAAAACATAAACACGCAAACCTTTTTAAATGTCTGCCGAAGCACATGCCAAATATGTGTTTTTTTGTTGACATTAGGGATTAATAAATATTAACAACTTAATTTATTGGTTTTGATTCATTTGGAAATTGTTTGATTCATAAGAATAATTGATTTGAGCACAGGATTTTAATAAATGAATATTAAATCCAGGTTAACGCCCAGCTCATAGTCAATGTTTGCACAGATGCCCTTTCTGTAGAGAAGGTATTAATATATTTTTTATTATCAAATTTCTGCTATTTTTAGGGAAACTTTAATAGTTGAAGAGATCATTGTAAGAGAACCAAATCTCATTGATGCTAATTTCAAAAAAAATTAGTTCTCTTTCTTCAAAGTTATTTAATGAGTGACCTGCTGTTGTAGTCTTGAACAGTATCGATGTCTGAAACATTTGGCAGGTTGGAGGGGAGGGGCAGGGGCTGGGCAGGTTGGAGGGGAGGGGAGGGGAGGGGAGGGTGATGACAGGGGGAGGGGGCTGCTGGGGGGAAAAGATTGGGCAGAGGGGGAGGGGAGGGGAGGGGCAGGGGCAGGGGCTGGGCAGGTTGGAGGGGAGGGGAGGGGAGGGGAGGATGATGGCAGGGGGGAGGGGGCTACTGGGGGGAAAAGATTGGGCAGGGGGGAGGGGAGGGGTTGGGGCTGGGCATGTTGGAGGGGAGGGGAGGGGAGGGGCTGGCAGGGGGTGTTGGGGGATGAGGTTGGGCAGGGGGGGAGGGGAGGGGGCTGCTGGGGAAAAAGGCTGGGCCGGGGGGAGGGGAGGGGAGGGGCTCGACAGGTTGGAAGGGAGGGGAGGGGAGAGGAGGATGATGGCAGGGGGGAGGGGTGTGCTGGGGGTAGAGGTTGGGCAGGGAGGGGAGGGGGGAGGGGCCTGCTTTATGTGATCTCGCCCATCCTATGTGCTACTTTGAATGTCCTTTTCATTCATGTCCATTTATATATTATGATGTATATACTTATATTGTGTGTTTCATGTCCTTTTGAATGTTCTTTTTCAGTATGATATTTCATTTATGTCCATTTTTCGGTGGCATTAATACTTATTCTGCATTTTTAGGTATTCTTATGTTGTATACTTATCTTGTATATATTCTTATGTTGTATTCTTATGGTGCATATTCAGGTACTCTTATGATGTGTTAGACAAGGAAGATTCCAACCAATCTTATATTGTTGAGGCAAAGATGAAATGCATTGGGAACATCTTTTACTTGCTGGAAAATTACTCCATGTCTAAACATCACAACATCTCTATGCGTGGACTACAATTTTTTTTATATTATAATTATTCCTCGGCACATCTCATATTTTTTATTAGATAAACCAGTATATTCTCTTCAACTTGGTGTTTCATAGTATGCAATATTGTTTTCCTAAATGCAGTTTATATTGAAGTCAAGTTTTCATCCTTGACTATTCCAAAGTGTTTCACATTACAATTGATGTATCTTATTTTAACATTTTATATTGATGTTTTTTTAATAGATTCACTTATAATTCCAAATTATTCACCACTTATTTGTGAGTAAAATACATTAAACATTACTGTTTTTTTGCAACTATTACAAATAGTACTCTTAAGAAGACTGATAATAAACTATTATGTTTTATAAATAGTAATATATAGTCAATAATAAGAATTATTTTATAGTGCCGTGGATACCACGTGTGGAGTACTAGTTCATAAAAAATCGTGGGTCTCATCTTCCACGTGTCATCTCCTCGCTTCCCAGCTGCCTCCGATTTTCTTCCCTGCTCCCGCTTTGTTTTAACCCGTCTCGATTCTCATCTCCCTCGAATCAGAAACCCTTCCCATATGTGCTCCCTTCCACTTTTACCACATCCCGCATCCCGCATCCCGCTCCCCGCTTCCCGCTTCCCGCATCCCGCTTCCCTCTTCCTATTTGCAGCCTCGATTCTCCTCTCCGCCGACTTTAGCAACCCTACCAATCTATGCTGCCTTCCACTGTTTCTTCTTCCCACATCATGCATCCCGCTTCCTGCTTCCTGATTGTGGCCTCCATTCTCATCTCCCTCATGTTGATAAACCCTATCAATATGTGCCCCCCTTCCATTTTCCCCCCTTCCCACAACCCTCAACACGCTTTCCTCTTGTTGTTTGCTGCTTCCCGGTTCCCGGTTCCCGCATGCAATGTCGCGCACGCCTTCTTCCAATCCTGTGAAATCCATCTGATTTCGCTACTTCTTGGTCTATGAGACCCTACTGAGCTGCCTTTCTCCCTTCCGGTCTTCCTTTCCAATGGCTCTGCTCGAGCAGTGTAACTCGCGGACACTCAGTGTCACACTATTCGTCTCCCTGGTCGGTCATTTTCTTCCACTTTTGAAAAAAAGACCTTTGCCATCACGTTTCTAAATCTCCTAAACCCTACTGAGCTGGGGTTTTAACTTCAACTCATTCTCTCTGACGACTGCGGTGCTGTATTTTTTCTTCTTGAAAAGGACTGCATCGATTTGTAGACTTCATGGTAATAAAATGTGATTTCACATAGACATTTAATCATTTACTGCATTTCAATTTTTAATATCTGTGTTTCATAAATGTATATTTCATTTCAAATCTATTGATTTCTGTTATGTTTGAACTCAGGTGATTCAATTAGTTTTAGATGTTTTTTCCAATTATAATTTCTCTATTTCATACATTTATATTTCAATTCATATCTATTGACTTCTTCTATGTTTCAATTTGGCTGATTCAGTTTATTTTTTGTGACTATTTGCCCATTTTAGTGATTGTTTGTTAACTGTACTTTCAATAACATGCAATTTTTAAAATTATCATAGAATAAATCAACTCACAAGATGAGGTCATTTTAATTTCAATTTGGTAGATATCAGTAGATAAAGATAAAATGACTTATCTATTATATCTATAATTTCTTAGAATTTAATTGATTACAAACCTACTATAAAGAAGCATAAAACAGATGTCAGATATGACTCGCAATCACATTGCTATTGCAAATAGGAGAGACAATATTAGATATTATTGATGAAACAGAAAAGTGATCTGATTGGAGGTTGTCTTATCTATACTTTTACTGATGTTTCTTTATTATATGAACCAATATAAACCCAATATTCACTTATCAATTTATAGATTTTACATATATATGACGTGTTTCAGATAACTTTGTTGGATGTGGTCACTCAAACTCAAATTGTAGGATGACTATTCTCACTGAAACCAATCTTTTGTGTTCAGAACAAAATGAGATATGAGCCACAAACTGGATTCTGGTAAGATATTTGGCTACAAACGGTATGATAAACTCCCTTATTTAAGTTAATTTTCATGTCAACTTTATAATTTCTAGGTTAATTTCTAGTTCACCTACTTATGTGAAAATTTTTCTACACCATGCGGATGATAAGATGTTTTCCTCTATTACTATAAATGTTTTACATTTCATGAACAAACAAATCAATACCAATGCAGGTACTCCAAGTGATAAAAGACCTAGATATCTATCCGATAATGTTATCCCATTACCTACGATAACGGTACCATCTCTGAATGGTGGTTTTGTTTCGATGTCATCACCTGTGAAAACAATTTGATGCCTTCTACATTTAGGTAAATTGTGATGTTTAAAATGTATTTATTATGAATCATTTTACAAAAAATTAATTATTTTCATTTATTCTTTTTAGGAATCGATGTCTAAGAATTCGTATTGATTAACAATATTATGTTAGACGCTACTGTATGACACAACATACCATTTCAATAACTACATGTGTTTATATATGTTGTATTCATGGTAAGCTTAATGCTTATATTGTTCTATGAGGTGGTTGATGACTTACCTAAATGTTTAATTTCGTTTTATTCTAGGCAAGAAAAATATTTTAGAAAATTCATACATAAATCTATCAATGGTTGTTACCTATAGACAATGTTTACAAAATGAAAATATTGTAACTTTCTGTACCTGCATACAAGGCAGTCGATGATATAGGTATAGAATTAACTTCATTATTTGACTGTTTTATCATGCTATTGTTTTTAACAATGTAATTAAAATATTGATCACATTAATACTTCACATTGTTCAAGGAAGTCATAATAACTTTTTTTTGTTTAGTTACATCAAAAAATGATATTGTGTTTCTTTAGTGTCATGATCCACAACTATGAACTTCACAAAATGTTGTCTTATTGTCTTCATCTTTCTTCTATAGAATATTCAATATAGATATTTATACTAGCTTAGTAATACTTCTCCGATGTATTTTTTTCTGACTTATATCTATTTATATTGAAATTGAACATCTAATTTCATATTTACCACATATACATTACTTGGAATTAAGAGATACTGAACACTTTTGTATCTATTGTTCTGTAATGTTTTGGTTTGATGAAAGAGTTAAACATTGCAGCACCCAACAATCTTTAAAGTTCTATTTCTGTTTTGAATTTGAAAAAATCAAGTTACAAATATTATTAAATACACTAGAGTACTTGATAAATCCGATATTCTATGATTGTTTTAAAGATGCGAGATAGTTCCACGATAATATTTAAATTTATGATAGGATTGATTTCATTTACATCAATGGGTGGCGAAATTGATAACTCCGTAAATAGTGGAGGTTCTCCATATCTATAGGCTGAATGGTCAAAATTATCATCACATTGGCACCTTATGTCCACCTGATGGAAGGGAACCAAAATATTCACTACTATATATTTTCGACATTATGATCGATGTAGATAACATAATTCAATTTTTGAGGTACATTGCAAACTTCCCATTCAAGCATGTGCTCGAACTTTAACATAGTTCAAGTCTGTATTTTATTTTTCTCTTAACGGTTTTATTCTTTGTAGCTCTGATATAAATAAACATACCAATTATTGTTGTGGGTGAAATTGATAATGTCAAGAATACCAGTGATATTATCTTACACAGATAGACAGGTGAGATGCAATGTATAGATGAACTACATCCTCTATATCTTCAATTACAGTACACTATGATATATTAAATTGGTGAGGATGGGTATGATAATCATGTGTACAATAGTTTCAGAAATACGGGATATGCGAAATTATAGAGTGATAATGAGAGAGTAGTTTGCAAACCATTTTCAATTTTGAAATAATCTGTTGTCTTCACTCTTACATTCCAGATGTTTGTTGCAACAATTTTTAGTGGATTCTTATACAATTATTGAATCTCAATGTTTTTCTTTTATTTAATTTAATCAAAAATAGTTGAGGGTTGAGTTATATAACGAGTTACAGGAAGCTTTCTTCATAGGTGAATGTGACATCTCACTTTGTGGAAGATGTGTCATTCTGCCATCATCTTCTACAGATGGTCCGCAATATATGATTCGTAATTATCAAGTTGCAATGACTATTTATAATTGGGATGAATATCTAGATTTGGTCTTAACATTCACTTGGAACTCATTACGGAAAGAGATTTACAGATTTTTGAGAAATCTGTATCTTCTTCAGAAGGATACCCATAAATAGTCTCAAGAATATTTAAAATTAAGGTCGATCATCTAATGGAAGATCAAAAGGTGGGATTTTTTTTGGAAAACACAAAGCTGGTATGCTTCCCACAAATTTTCTTATTATTTATAGCTGTCTTCAAAGAACTATTATTATTTTTTTACAATAATGTATTTGTTCTTTTTAAAAAATGCTTATACATTAGTTTATACAACTTAATTTCAAAATCACGGCCTTCCTCATGTAAATATACTGGTGTTTATTCTCTCATCTCATAATATTTCAAGTTCTTCTAATGTTCAAATTATTTCAGCTAAAATACCATATGGAATGGTTTATCCTTGATTGTACTTTTTTTACAGATGATATTAATGAGCTGCAATTTTACAGTTGCACAAGATGATGTATGGATTCCGATTTTATTTACAGAGTTATATTAATTTTTCATTTCGACTAACAAAGCCATAAATTAAATGATTTAAAAGTAAACTTTAAATACAAAGATCATATGATATAATTATTACTGTTTTCTTGTGTACAATTTTTAACTAAATTATAAAATTCAATAATGAGTGAATACTGCCGTAAAATATTGTTATGTTGGCTACGAAACAAGTTATATTTCCAAGCATTAGCAATCAACAAGATGAAATTGTTGACAATTTTCCCGCCACGACTAAGTTTGGTACACAATTATAATCTCTTGATAAATTTGATGTTATTAAAAATTCAATTACATTGGAATTTATGCTGCCTTTATTTTCACAATACCACATATACTACACAAACATTTTGTACAACAATGCCTTCATGCAAGTACCTAATATATGTGCAGAAAAATTTTCTAAATGAATTTGAACATGTGGAAAACCCCGAAATAGGAAGCGATGGAACAAATTTCAACTATTGGACCTCACAAAACGATGATATCCAATTAAAAATAGCTTCTTAATACATTTCAAAGAAGAAATCTGAGAAAATAGATTGACATTTCCATCCAGGTAATCCATTTGGATTAATCAACCCTTAACATCTCTTTCACATTATGGGTAGTTTACATATTTCATATCCATGATTCAAAAAATTATTTATTTTCTAGTGTTCTATGAAAAACAGTAGAATCTTTTTCATTTTAATGTGTTGTAATTTTTTAATGGTAAATTTTTTATAATATAACAAAAGTATCTCAATGTTCAAATTCAACAAAGGTATTCTATGTATAGATTTTTACATTTCAACAAATTCCTCACATAAATCAATGTTTATATTTATTTAGTATTCTATTAATTGTAGACAAGATGTTTAATTTTACACTATAAATTAGTTGTCAATGTATATTCATCTCAAAATTATTAATATGAATTTTACATTACATTAAAATAGGCCATTTTCATGTTTCTCTATAGTAAAAAACATGACCCTTATCTCAGAATGACTCAATCTCCCACTACACTAAACATGCGGGTGAGTTTACTAGAACCAGGGAACACCCTAACATGTTCATTATCAACATAGATCTTATGTAATTGAAGTATGAGTTTTTTAAGAAACATGTTATTTATGATCACCATTGATACTTTATGCATGAACATTATCATAATTTATCTTTGTGCAAATAATAAACTTACAACCTAATTTATCATTGCTTTGTTCTATCAGTTCATTTACGACACTTTAAATAATCACAAAGGTCAAATGAGAACACCTATCATATCATTAAACAAATATCTTTAAACAAACAAGTTCCTATGACTTTTCTTTGAACACAGTCTTATATTATTTTGATGTTTTGATGTTCAAGGGAAAAAATGCATCAATTGGATTTCTATTTATACCGACTTCCATACTACTGATTTCTCAAAAATTGTAATCTAGTTATTTTTTTTGTCATTGGGGGGCTAATTCAACCATTGATCATAAATTTAACTATCACATAGAATATGTTATTATAGTTCTATGTAGTCCTTTCTATACCATAAGTTCAAACTCTTGATTTATTGTCTTATTTTCTCATATGCCAACCAACACATCGTTTTATTAAATTTATTTTTATATCGACTAATGAATCAATATAGCAGAGAATCATATGCTTTGTTCGTCCATCATCTTTTATAACTTTTCATTTCACTTTCATTTATTTTGGATTTATATCATCCAATGATTAATTAAATTTTAAGCACATATTAGTACATTTAATTAAAATGTATTGCAGTTTTATTTAATTTTTTAATTCTTAATTATGTATAGATTTCATGTACAAAATTCCTAGCATGTTTTATAATTTCATATGATTGAGAATGTTATTCTAGATGTTTTGAATAAGGTGGGCATTGATATCAATCTTGATGCTATCCTTGAGTGGCTATTTGCACCTCTATAGTTTATTTTTTAGTTGGGACCAAGGAATGCTGAATCTCTACCAAGCTCCATAGTGAGCAGGGGTGATTTTCTATAGCAGTTCTTCACATGTAATTGGGTTGGTAAAACTGTTTTTGTCAAAAAAATGGTTTTTGGGAGTTCCACGGAGTTGGATGGCTGCTATTATGTCTCGTGCAATCACATGGGGGCATATACTAGTTAATTGGTTACCAATTAATTCATCTTAAAAACCACATATTTTCATTGGTTAGTTAATACTATTCATAATTTTAATGGATATTTTATATATTATTATATTAAATTATAATATTTTAATAATACACTATTGTTCTATAAAACAATGTCTTGTGTGAAATCCTATCCATCAATGAAACTCGGCATTTTGTGTAACACATGCCAAGCATAGTGTTGCGTATAATGTAAGCTAAACCAGTGTTGCATTCTGTATATGCTTATCTTAGTGTAGTGTACAACAAAATATATTAATGTAATTTAAAAAATATATCCCTTAAAAATCACGGGGTGTTACATTTTACCTCCCATAAAATGAATTTCACCCTCAAAATACATCTTGGTTATTAATGGATTAATAAATGAATGATTCTTTCATAGAAACCCACATCATTAAATGAAATATTAAAATTTACTTTAAAAAGTGAAATGTTGAAAAATAACGGTTACCTAAATTAACTTATAACTATGTCTCTACATAGGAGAACATTGGTGAAGATTTGGGCATGGAGGAAGAGTTTGAACAATCAAAGAGATGGATGAATATCATTGATCACAAAAAGTTGGGTGATTTAGATAAAGTTAACAATCACAAAACCATAAACAAAAGAAGCATGAAAGAGGTCATTAATATCATAAAAAATGATGGTAATAAGATAACATTTTCCATCACGACCCCTTTTTCCTAATGTTGAACAAAGATGTAATTACTTCGTCTCATCAAAATCTCAACCTTTTTTCTCGACTTAATCAATTTACACTTCATCTCTTATTCTATGAAATGAAGTCGAATTTATCACTCCTGAAGTGTTAGTAGATCATGAGAATAATAAATAGAATGATAGGTCATTCCATCTATCTTTATCACAAAAAATGATTACCACAAGTTATCAAATATGAATAAACCGACTTATAGCGAGATAATACTTTAATCTCACATACATCATACAAAGTTTAAATTAAAATTTCATTAAATGGATAACCATATAATAATTCTGAAAGTTGAAAATACAAAGATTTATAGAGGAGCACTAGATCATCGTAACATTTATCTCCCATATATCATAAGGCAGTTCTTGGTTGTCACATTCCAAACATGTGAATGCCTTAATCATTTATTCTCTTTAAACATGGTAGTAACCTAAATTAACATATATCCTTATTGTAAACATGCATGTTTTCTTATTTCAATGTTTATTGGATATATTCCTTATGTCAAAAAGGTTGTATACGTAATCCATGATATCATGTCACTCTTTTCAAAGAATCCATAATTAGTTCCCAAGACACCGGTATCATCCAATTTACTTATTCATACCAAATATATCTTTATCCAAACATAATTATCTTAACATAAGGAACATATTAAGGGTTATCATTCCCTTAATCATGTGTTCTCTAAATATATAATTTTACCATTAAATCACTTTTCTATGTCTTTCGAACTATTCAACATATCATTTCCAATCCTTAATGAAAACCCAAAAATGAAAATACTTATATATTTCATGATTCTTATGATATAATCTTTGAACTCCAAAACATATACACCTCAATCATCCAACATTATTCATAAATCATTACTTAAGATCCATCTTATTATTCTTTCCTAAAATATGAAATATGAATCATATATTAAGGTTCCTCAACCTTAACATAACCAATATTTTTAGGTTTAATTTATAATATAAATATATAACATCCCATACCTTTCACATATCATTTGAAATCTATTTATCCTCATCAATATAAATAATACTCATATCACTTTCTTGATTCTCTTCGTGATATTTCCACTTAGGAAATTGATTTTCATATTTTCCATACTTTCAACATCTGAAACATTCACTGTAGCAGTTAATGTTCGGTACTGTAGCAGTCAGAACTATTCACCCGATTTGGGCCTTCAGACCACCGGTTTGGGCCTACGGGTCTCCAGGGCCTTCGGGTCATCAAAGGCCTTCGGGCCACAGGGCATTCGGGTCACGTAGACCATAGAGTAGCCCAGTACACACAGAACATATCCCATAAGAGCATCAAAGCAACAGGAGTAGCAGCCACCAGATGCAGAGCTAATTGGATTGGAAGAATGAGAGGGTATGACAGCCACCATCGGGACCAGTCACCGTGCATCTTTGTACGGGGCAATGCTAGCCGATCAACAATGCAAGGTGTGGAGCTAGGTGATCAATGACGCAAGAAGCTGGGGAGGGGCAGTTCAAGTGGGCTGGGTTTACGGGTCATGTATTGGACATGGTATGCCTCTGGGCCTTCGGGTCATGTATTGTGGGTTTGTCGGACCTTGTGCATTGGGCCTATGGGTCATGCACGAGTTCCCCTTCAACCCTTAAAAGGGGGATTATCCATAATAAAATAAAAAAGAAGGCATTCGGGCCATTCGGGCATATAGTGTAAGAAACATTTATCATAATGGAAACCATATAATAATGAAAAAACCCTTTTAGGATATCTAAATAAGGACACATACTTCTTAATCTATAGCAACATAGGTTTATCCTAGGTCATTCATATCCAACTTATATTTCAATCTTGCATGATAGATCATAAATATTTTGTGCATTCCCACTATACATCCCTTGGGAGTGTCTAACTAGGTGTACACCAAGACCCGTTGTCATGTATCAGGTTACGATCGAGTCAGGCCTAATGCACTATGCAAAAGTTGTTGCCCCTAGGTATATATGTTCCAAACCCACATACCGTTGTAGTATCTAGATTGATATGTAATTCTAGAAAACCACTCACTCGATCCTTTACCAAAATTCTAGGACATTTTCTTAAACATTAACTCATCCTTAGACTTATCCTTATAGACATCCCTAGACATGTCCTTAGAAATAACTCTATGGATCTTACAAACTTTTTCTCATCCTAATTTCCATGGGTTAGCTAAAAAATTTCCCAGATACCATGTATAATGGCCAAATCTTGAAATACATTGACATTACATCACTTTTTAATAATACTTAATATATTATACCAACATAATCCCAAAGTTTGTCTTAGTATAGTGCCTTCAGAAGCCTGGAAACATAAACATTGATACATAATTGAGCTACATTGTCTCCCACTAGGTTCTTCTTGACTATAACCCTTCTAATACGCATCAAATATAATAAATATCTTCATAACCTGGGTGAAAGGAAACATAAAAAGGGGTGATCTAATATGCTTAGATTGGGTAAATAAAGGAGATTTGTAAACATCATCATGAGAATAATAGTATGAGAACAAGATCATGAAAATAGAAGATCATACCCTGCATATCAAAAGATCATATGCATGAGTAATAGAATAAAGATTGACAGTTCATAAGACATGATTCATAATGAAATGAAGAACATAATCTATGAAATCACAGCATAAGAATAAGACATGGAATGTTTGAAAGAAACATAAACATATAAAATGATTTCTATAGTATTCAAGGAATCACTACCAAAGCCCTTTTAGTAGTATAGGGTTCACTCCTTATACTATCTTGATAGTCGTGGTTCACTCCCATATCCATATTGGTAGTCATAGTTTACTCCCATAACCATCATGGTAGTCATGGTTCACTACCATAACCATATTTGGTAGTCATGGTTCCCTACTAAGACCATGTTAGTAGACAAAGTCTTTTATGTTTATGTTATGAGATATAAATCCTTTCCCATTACCTTAGAGAGATATAGGTCTCACCCATCTCAAAATGAAATCATACATGTGTCCCATAATATCTAAAACAATATTATCCTAACCATGTAATGGAATGGATGTCATAAACATGTAGTCATATCATAAACTATAGAAAAGATACATGTTTCATAATCATTTCATCAAAATAATAACTTATGAAAAGAAGTTTTGTTCTTAATCATTGTGCCATGAAAACATAAACCCTTCAGGGAAAAAATATGAATGGTATTATTTAACTATGATAAATTAGGTCATCATTGATGGGGAAGGATTTTGAAAGTTCCCTTGGAACTTGAATTTTCCTTAAAAATATCTTTTTAAAATATAAAATATTTTCAAAGCCTTTTTCTTTGAAACCACTATGAAAACACATTAATGAATAATGAAAATTCATATAAAATATTTCTTGAGGAAAATATCCTTTCTTTGTTGAATTCATTTTCTTTTCTTAAAATGCTGTGTAATTTTAAAAGAAAACTTTTCATTTGAAAATTGCCATTTAAGATTCTAAGGGAAGCTTAAAAAAACAAGGTATCATGAAAGCGTAAAAATTCGTTCATTCCATATAGTTTTAAAAAATATTTTTCTCATACTTTTTTTGGAAAAGTGAAAACTAGCTCGTTTATGAAAATGACAAAATATTCCTTTAAAAAAGTTTAATAAAAATTCATACTTGGGTAAAATGAGTTTAATGAATTGTAAAAGCATAGTAAAAAACTTATGGAAAACAATTTTAAGAAACAAGGACATGAATGATAAATATACCCCAGTAAATACTTATGTATAATCAATCTCGAAAAATAATGAGATTTTGAAATTAACCCTTATAACTTTATAATCACTAGAATTGTATTTCTGATGAAAGAAAGAAAATTAAATGGATATGAAAATACCATAATAATATGGTTAAGACTCATAAAATCCATTCATGGATTGTATATAAAGCATAAAGAATAAACAATTTGTGTTTGAGGCATGTGTCTCACAAAAGTAATGGTGAGAAAAAAAAATCCATTACCTTATGTATGATTACCTCAATACATGTCTGAAACTCATATATAGTGGTTTTAAATAGATTATAAAATATACATATATGAAATGAAATACACTATTCATAGAGACAATAATCTTTATGTATGCATGAACGCTTTATAAAATGAATAAATATGAATTATATGACATAATAATGCTAATAGAATAACACACACACACACACACAAATATGACATTTAACTTATTATCATAAATAATGGAAGAAGGTAAATGACATATATGTGTATATATACATGTTATTACATTAGAATTATTATGTCATATATTTTATATTCATTCACTATATAAATTTTTATAATCATTCTTGAAATGGTTAACATGGAAGATGAATCTCATCGTGTTGTGGATACAGTAGGTTGTACGTACACACAATCAGCAATATCATTAAGTTAATGGTAAAAGAGTGAAGAATTAGATGGAATATTAATTATAAAAAATCAATATTACTTCATAATTATTATTTATACACATTATATCTATCATTATACCAATATAAATAAGGTAGTGATGAAAAATAGAGCACACCACAGTGTGGAGATGGTAGGTCGTATGCACACATGCGTGGTCATTTCATTTTTCTTAGGATGGATAAAATGTTTAATATTGTTGTTCCATAATATTAATAATTTATTAAAATATATTTTATAATATATTTAATAATTTGTAATGGAAACAACACATGAAAAGGAAGTATAAGAAGAAATACTCTCGAGAGAGTCGGTAAATGAGATTACCCCTTCTTCGGTGAACTCTCTCTATATATTCTCTTAGGGACACTAGATTTGGTATTTTGAGATTATCAGAACATAAGAAACATGTATAAGGATGTTAGGAGAAGAAATGATCAGGTTTTGGTCGATCTAGAAGGCTTAAGGTGGTGTGATGAAGTGAGGGAGGAAGTTCGTTTTTATAAGATAGGGGAGGGGTACTCTTGGAAACTCTCAAAATGTTAAATTAATATAAAATGGTTTTTTTTAAAAAATAGTACCAAACTGATTTATTTCGAATATAGGATGATTAGTTGTTGAAAATAAATTATTTAATAAAAAATAGACATGTTTTGATTATTTTTTTATCCCTATCTTTTTGTTTTTACCCTTATTTTACCCTTTAAAGTTTTAGTGTGATATCATGTAATTTACAATTTCTTGATTAATATAATTTTGATAAAATTAAAAGACCAATGAATGTGTCATTTTTGAAATTTTAAGACATAAATAAAAATTTCATAGAATTTTGTATTTTTTAGAATTTTATAAGATTTAATAAAACATTATTTATTCTAAAATATTAATAGTGTTAATTTTGACACTATTCATTAGTTAAATTTTTGAAAATATCATAAAAGCTTTATAAATTAGTAAAACCCCATTAAATTATCACTAAGAAGTTAATTTAATCCATAAAATTAGTGCATGACACTAATTATATAAATTATATTTATTGTAATATTTTTAATATTAATTAATTGATTCTTCCATTAATGTAGAAATTACTTCATCATTATTGTGTCACAATATAATTTAATTCTTTATTTCCTAAAAATTAGATATAAATTACCATGATGTAGGTAAATATTTTATATTTCTAAATACTGTATATAGTCTAATATATCACTTATATAACCTCGTATTAAAAATACTTTACTTGTTATATAAATTGTGTGATAAAATTTGTCGTCTCTTTGAATATAATATTATAAATGTATTCAGGTCATCCAAGTGTCTCCAAGGGGTCCTAAAATAGAACCAATAATTATATTGGTTGAAAAATACTCATTCAAGTAAATTATGACAAGTTTTAGAGTAATTTTATAATATTTATAATTTAATTTTAACCTTTAATTACCTGATTTACCCTTAACCATGATGATACAAATTATTACTAATGTTACTATTCATAAATTCAAAAAACCAAAGGGAATTGTTTATATAATTTGGACCTTATTATTCCGAAATATATAATCCATTTTTCCAAATTCAAACCAAATAATTGATAGAAATTAATTAAAAATTAATCTCTTGGATGAAATAAGAAAACTGATTTTTAATGTAAAACAATCAAGAGTTCACAACGAATTTATATCAAATTTAAATGTAGAATTATTTACAATTACTAAAATTTTATTAAATGATAAAATGATAATATAATTATACTTTCTAAAAATTCCAAAATATAATTTAGCACTATAAATTATTTTGATGAAAAAAGTTGTTTTTAATATTATTTTTTAATTTTTTTACTATTCATAAAAACATGAAACTTATCATAAAAATTTCAAAAATTAAAGAAATGTAAATTTTAATATCTATAATTCTAATAAGGATTTACTTTTTTTTAAATAGAAAATATAAATGGATAAAAATGGGAATTAAAATGGGTTCTCCATGAAAAGGTGATAAAATAATCCTTTTGAAAAATATTGGATTTTATGCATAAAATTGGGTTGGTTCATATCTTATACCTCAAAAATATATTTGATTAATATAAAAAATAATTTATTGAATGAATAATATATATATTTAATTAATTTAATTTACTAATTAATTTATTTTATTAATACAAAATGACTTTGGGATTATAAAATTAAAATCATTTCCTTTATATTCAATTGGTATATATTAATTGGTAACCATTGAATTCATCTTATAAAACATATATTTTAAAAGGTTAGTTAAAACTATTCATAAATTTTACAGCTATTTTATATATTATTATATTAAATAATAATATTTTAATAATATATTATTGTTTGGTAAAACTCAGTTTGCAGAAATGCAAGCTATCGAAGAAACTCGACATTATGTGTAACCCAACCCAAGCCTAGTGTTTCATATACCACAATCCATGCCAGTGTTGTTTTTAGCACAATATTATCTTGTTGAAGTATAAAAAAAATAAAAAAAAATAAAAAAATATCTGTAAAAAAACTCATGGTGTTACATTCTTACATTTCCATACACAGAAAATTGATAACGACGTTCGTGAAACTGTGTGAACTATCACCTCCACGAAGCGATGCGATATGTTTTTCAAAACCATATCCCAAGGATAATATATATAAGTATATTTAAGAATTAATATGATACATATGATACTATTATCATTATGTAAAACTAAAAATGATATTAACCTTCTTTCCATAATGATCATTGAAAAATGGAAATGTTACTCATACGTATGTATGATATAATGTCTCAGTGATTATAATGTTGTTCATTTTCATAAACATAAATAATGGTTTTACTTAAATGTATAATTGATGTACAAAAATTACAATCATGTAATGAATATTATTCTGGAGACGATGGACTAATGACCACTATGACAATAGATATCATAACAAATCATTTTTAACTCAAGTATCGAATATTAACAAAACATCCAACGTGAACTTAAATAATTATGTTATTATCATAACATGATAATAAGTTACATAAAAGGGATAATAAACATGAAAATAGTTTTCAATAAATTATGTTATTGACATAAGTTTATTATTTTGTAAAATGAAGGACATATGTGATGAAACAGACTCAAGGTAGGGGACTTCATCTCAATCTTTTTTTATTGAGGAATATCATGATATTATACACCCAACATCATTTATGATATATGTATATATATCCCTGTTAACATATCAAATTAGGAATTCATTTATTCTCATATTATTTAATTGTTTAATATGTCATTCTTTCATGGGGATTATAATTTAAAGGTTTAATGTGGTATGAGACCCTTTGAATGTTTAAATATTTATTCAAAAAATCGTTTTCTCCATGTCAATATTCTTGACATTATTTTACATATACATTTATATGGAAATAAAAGTATTGTATATGAAATTTTATGTCTATTTATAAATTCATTCAATGGTTTTCAAAATGAATCTTTTTCGGTGTTTTATACAGAGCATTTAGTTAAATGACAAAATGAATGTTTTATTCTTACTGTACACTGTGAAAATGACTTTTCTACCACCATGAATATTATTTAATCTCTACCTTCCTTTAAAATCATTAATGTTTTCTTAATATAAAATAATTATTTTTCTTTTTGGGTATTTTGGAATTGAAAATGTAATTTTAAATGAGAAGGGTATTTTTATTCCAAAGTGTTTTTCAAAGGGTTTTAAGATGAAAGTGTTTTAATAATGATAGGGAATTATAAAAAATGGATGTGTCTAATATATCTTATACATGGGGTTGTCTACATAGTTATGGGGAAGCTAGTTATACCATAACATGTGGTGGTTCACATAGCACCAGGTAAGCATGATACATCTTAACATGGGGTGGCCCAGATAGCATCAGTTAAGCCCGTTATAGGCTAATATGGGGTGGCCCATATAGTTTCGAGTAATCCCTTTATATATTTATTTTAATTTGGCCATTATTTTATTCTATTTTAATTGGGTTTGAAATAGATTTATGTATATGATTCTCTAAGTCACCTAAATGAGTTTTAATTATTTGATTCCGGTTTTAATGATTTTCAATGAGAAAAATGTGTTTTTTTTATTTGAAAGAGTTTTATTTCATAATATCAAAAAAATTAAGATAAATGTAAAAATGGTATGATTTTCTATATTTTTACTAAACTAATAGTTTCCTTTATTTGTATATCACTTACTAATCATTTGGTGCTCATCCAATGTTATTAATTTTTTTTCACATGCTAAAGGATGTGTAGAGATGAAGATGAGGAAAATATGAAAATTGTGAAGATATTTTATTAAAGGAAAATATGTTTTATTTTAAAAGTGTTTCCTTTTGTAAAAATGGAGAATTCTTATAAGTGTCCACTTGTAATGTATGAGTTTATTAAGTAAGATTTTTTCATAATTCTCTAAAACACAAAACCTAAATGATATTTGAAAAAATAAAGTTTTTTTGGATTTTAAGATAACTATAACAAGTTATGTTTAAGGTTGTTTCCATACACATATATCTTTTTTTATTTCTAGTTTGATGATGATTAATTGGATAAAGTGTTATCGAAAAATGTTTTGTTTTTTTGGTGGGTTCGTCGGCCATCATGAACAAGTTTCATTTTTTTAATTACATATAAATATTAGTTCCAGAACATTAAATATATTTTAATTTGATTACTAAAATATTATTTAACCAGAATAATAATTTAATGACCTTACATGAAGGTGGTAATGAAAAACCAACAAAATAATTATCCTCAGAGATGATTAACCACCATAACTTAGAAAACAATTTTGTTTCATTAAATTAGAGAAGATGAGAAATGAAATGGATATGATATATTCTATTATAAATAGAAAACACTAGTATATACAAGTTTGTGGAGTTATCATTCATTGATTAATTATGTAGGTGAGGAGAAAGTATAAGATGAAAATAAATAGAGGTGCTTTGAGAAAATTACCTCTTGAATATAAAAATCACAGAGGATCCTTTAAAGACCATGGAAATGGCCTTTGGGTGAGACCAACATAACTCAAACTTTGGGAGATTAGATATGAGAGGGGTTGGTAGATATTTTAGAAGATTCAATGATTTTTAGGATAAATGGTGTGGTGATGGGTTATATTTATACTTGAGGATGGGGGGTTTTAGTGATTAAATAATAATTATTTTATAATTAAAACCTACCACATTGAGGTGGAATTAATTCCAACGAATTGTGTCGATAATTAATGTTTTAAAGGATATTTATGGTCTAGAAAAAAATCAACCACCCATTTACTATCGTATTTTTTTTTGTATTTTAGGTTTTTACCTTTTAACATTAACCGATTTCATTATTTTACATATACATTAGTAAATCTTTTATATAACATGGTAAATTTTTTATTCAGGAAAATTAAATTGATAATGACATCTAATTTCAAAATTATTATTCTAAATATGGAATCTATTTTACTAAACTCAAATAAATAAATTTTAAAAAATATATTTAAAATTAATCCCGTAGACGATACGAGAAAGTAGGGTTTTGAAGTGAAACTGTTAAAAAGTTTGAATTTTTGTTATATCCAAATTCAAAATTAAAATGATTACATTGATATATATTGGATTAATATATGTATAATAGATCTAATATTATATTAAACTGAATTAAAAATATAATTTAACATTATAAATTTTTTAGTCTAGGAGTCAGTTTTCAATTAAAATTCAATATTTTCACTATTCATCTAAAAATGAAACATCTCATAAGAATAAAAAAAAATCACCTTAAGATAATATTGAAAATAAAATTAAAAAAATGAATTTTATTACCTCTAATAATGTTTATGAACGTGTAAAGTTGGTTTTAAAATAGGCGCACCATTAAAAGGCGACAAAATTGTCTTTTAGAAAAATATATCTATTTTATGCTTAAAATTTGATTTATTCTTATATTAATCTTATAACACATATTTTATGAATTTAAAAACTTTTTATTGAATATAGAATGTATAAATTTCATCAATATCTTTCACTAATAGTCATCAATTTAATTTAATGTGATAAAATTACATTATGGGGATAAAAAATGTTTTCTTATAAATACACACTCTATGTTGAATTGGTTATTATTTTAATTTTTAATTAATTGGTAAAAAAATGAATTTATTTTATAAAAATGTGTAAAATATATTTCCTAATTTATTTAATCACTTTCATTCCCGTCATTCCAATAGCTATGTGATAAAATTTGTGTTAAAAGAATAATATTATGGATTTTGTTTACTGTCAGTGTTCTGTAAAAGTATGCTATCAAAGTGATTATATTTAATTTAATAATAATAATTCTATAAAATATTGGTGTGTTACACAACCTATGAAATCTGTAATGATGTGGGTCATGAACCCATGAAAACATGACGATAAGGGTATAACGCCTACCACACGCCTTTGCGAAGTCCTGGTTGATATGTCCTTAGGTAAATGGTTTGAAAAATAAATATTAATGATGTACTAGTAGTATTAGTTAAACGGGTTATATAATGATGTATTGTTTTTGTTTTTGAAAATATATTGAGATACATGGAATAACATTTCACACTTCTATGGATCTTATGATCCATTAAAAGTGAATTTTATTTCCTTAGGTAATAAAAAATTATTTTTGGGTATTTATTTCTTTTGGTAGGGTATTGATTGAAAATTTATTGAATCATAACTAAAGAATAAATTTAACATCTAAAAATATAAACAATATATAATTCCTTACATTCTTATCTAGTAAAATAAGTATTCCACATTAGGAAAAAATATTTTGAACTGAATGTGTTATCCTATTACATTCATATTTGATAAATTAGATTGTCTTTTAAAAAATCATAGATTTATGATTTTCATGACATTATCATTCCCTTGATCAATCACCATATTTTTATAAATTATCAATATCATAGTCTTTAAGTATTTTAACTTTTCTTTCATGTTCATATCTTCACTTTCTAGTGAAGTTATCCTTCTCGAAAACATAGTTATGTGTTATTCCATATGACTATTGAACTAACCTTCCTCTCTTATTAAGAGATTGTTTAATTAACCCTTTTATGATATAGATTTTTTGCAATGTAATTTTCAAATATCAAACCCCATATTAGAAATATTAACATTAAATTGAGAGGATGTAATTTGTTTAATGTGGATACAATTTAACACCCCTAAATTATAAAATAATGACATTTCATTTGACAACATTTATGACATAAACACCATGTGTAGAATAGAATATAACATCTTGATACTGTATGATATATTTATTTTTAAATAAATTCATTATCTTAAACATATTTCATTACATTAAATATTGATGTTATATTTTGTCACACACAATAGTGAGTTTCTTCGATAGCGTACGCTCAATGCGAGATGAAGCTTTATTGAGAAAAAATATATTATTATTATTATTATTTAGTATAATAGTAACAACCTATAAATTAAATTTTTGTGTGTAAACATTACTAACTAACTTATGAAAAAACAGTCTTGAAAATTTTATTAGTTATCTATTGATTAGTAATAAAATAAGATTCATTTAAATGAAAGTGAAATATTTTATAAAAAAATGATTTTTCTAAAAGGAGGATTAGACGCCCTTTGTGCACCTAATTCATAAATTTTTTTACAACATTATAAAATATATATAAAAAAATTTCATTTTTGTATTTGGAATTTCAAAATTATATTATGATTTTTTTTGATTTTTCTTAGAAGTTTTATTTTTTTATGAATAGTGATAGATATTGAATTATAATTGAAAACTTCCTTTTCGTTTATATAATTTATATTGATAAAATATATTTTAAATTTGTTTTAAAGTAAAAGTAGATAAATTTTATATAAACTAATTTATTTTTTTTCATTTTAATCATTTTTATATTGAATTTTTACATGAAGACACTGTAAAATTTTGAACATTTTCCCATTAAAACCGATCTTTCTCATCACATTCACCGGATTAATTTTAAATTTTATTTTTACACATATATAGATTTAACATTAAAAAATAGATTCAATTTTTAGAATATGAATAATTTATAATTTATAAAAATTTAAACTAAAATTTTTACCAAAATAAATAGTAAACATAGTAGAATTATTTATTGCAACTATGGTAAACATGGACTTATTAGGGTTAAACTAAAAATAAATGGGTATAAATGTGATATAAAATTTATAAAATTTATTTTCTGACCTCATTTCTGCCATTAAACCTCGATGGATTGATAATGGTCCATTATGGACCCTTTTTACATACATAAAATGTGGTATCACTCAATTCATTTTAAAAATACCAAGTGCATCTTCTCTCTAAATTATAAAAAGCCAACTCCTATCATCTGCACTTTAAACCTTAAAACCACTTTGGTTCCAAAAATATATTCCCAAATCACTTCCAAAATTCCATTACATCATCCTTGAGTCCATGTATTTTTTATAAATCCAATTGAGTAAGGATTTAGAGAAAACATATGGAGGCTACTTGAAGAATAGTTAATGTTCTATGACAAAAGTCTTTTTTAACTTATTACTCCCCCTACATCAATTTTTATTAAACCATGATAATATAATAACCTCATTATGTTCTATATACTACCATTTTTTATAATAACAGAATTACTTAAAACAGTCTTCACATCCATCAAATGGTTTATGAAATCATCATTCATGTGTATAGTATAGAACCGCCTCACGAATAGATGTCATTCGTTTTTCCTTTTCCAACTCTCATGGTTGGGTATGATGATGAAATAAGGCACATATATGATATCTATAAAATATTTTTGTGATTTTATCTGATATATCATGTATATATATATATTCCAATTCATATAATATGTGATAACATCGCTCACGTATACAGTGGACTACTGCTACACAAAGCGATGTGATTTTTCTTTCACTAACATTTCACATGGAAGGTGAAAAAGAAACATTTAATGATTATATTTCATATAAAATACATAATTATTATATTCTTGAAAATTTATCACCATGGAAATGAAATATATACTATTTTATTTCACTCCTTTTCACTCACTTAAATATGATAACACCATTCATGTACGTGTGGAATACCATCTTCCTGAAGCGATATTACTATCTTTTCATCACCGAACCACATGGATGATTTATATAAGTACATAATATGTTATATATAATATTATTATAATTATTAATGGATTATATTTTAATTAAATTCTTTCTATAATGATCATTGCAGAGTGGAAACGTTACTCATGCGTATGTCTGACCTACTGTCTCCACGGTCATATCATACATGTATTTCAATGACCATCATTAATGAAAGATTTTAAAAGTATAATTTATTTAAAAATATGATAATTATTGGATTATTATTATTCTGTATATGAGGGAAATATATAATATTCAAATGAATTAGAACTTTTATAATAATTCACAAATGAGAAAACTAGTAAATTAACACACAAAACAGTGAAACTAATGAAATATTTTTAATGAATGGGTCATGAAATGTTATAAAATAGTCATATATGATATCATAAATAATAATATGGGTTTTTATAACATAATAAATATTTTAATATCAATATATTGGTTGTTGAATCATTTTTACCCAAAAGGACACGTGAGGTAATGGGTTTCATCTCATTATCACTTCATTGATGGATATTCTAATGCGATGCACCAAATTTCTTTTATATGATGTATATACAACCCCATTGAAATGTAATATCATGAATAATTTATTATTCAGTGTATTTTATGTTTCAATATGAATTATTTCATCTAATATGATTTTAATTAAGGGTTAACAAGTGGTAAATAATTTTTTAACTCCATTATTCTCTATTGGGTTATATTACTTATTCATCATCATTGATATTCTAATAATATATGTGTAATGAATTTAAATTATCTTATATTTTGATTCCATTTTTTATCTAGTTTTAGAGTTTATATAGACAATCTATTCATTTAATAATTCTTAACAAAACATGATGTTCATTGAAATGGTTTATTTCACAATCTCATCGAGATTGTTTATTCTTGAATTTCAGTGGAATAAAATTATTTGAAAATTTCCTAATAAACCCATTTAAAATTCTTATATACTCCTTATTCATGATATTACAAATTAATACTACCATTTTCCCACTAATTGGTACATAAATGTAATGAAAGCATGTTTCTATAAAATACGATTTTATTTCTCTATTTAGTCGGAACACATTTTTAATAAAAACCCATGTTTTCTAAAAATGTTTTAAAAAAAGTATTCATACATTAAAAAATGATTTATTAAAGAAATTTGAACCCATATATTACTTTAAATAAAATTATTTTAAATGAATCATCATGTAATTTTCCCAACGAGGCACTTTACTATCATTTTTACAGTGCTAAAGGAATGTTCATTTTAACTTGTAAGGAATGTACGAACTTACTTGACATCATGACCTAAATTTTATTTATGTTTCATTTGAAACTTCACAATAATATTTATATATACATTTTTTCCATAATATTATATAAATTAATGGTTTTTAGAATTTATGTTCAATGAAAATGATTTTTAAAATATATTTTGTTTTAAAAAGTTATTTATAAATGGAAAACTATATTTTCCTTGATAAATTTTTAATAATATTTTATTGAAAATATACGCATCAATGAAAACAACATTTATTTTCAAAATTCTCCAATGGGGAAATTTTTTGCTGATATCATCCTTATTCTTCCACTAGATGCTATAAGATCATTTTGACTAAAGAAAGTAATGACATTAAATTCTATTATTCATTTTTGTAGTCAATATCATTCTCTTGAGTTATTAAAATTCCATTATATATTTAATTTCCCCTAAATAAAATATTATTTATCATGGATATGTTTATTTTTTAAATAACGTCTCATTTCTACATATGGTGTTTCCATTGAATGTTTTTTGATTAATTGTGAAAATAATGATAAATCCATATCCTATACTTAATAGAGATACATTATGATTAGGCACATTTTTTTGAATTAAATAGATTATTCAATATATGATGAATTTTTTGGACATTCAAGTCACCGGTTGGGGATCGTTTATAGAAATCCCTTTGATGCATCAGTAGTATCATGTTAAAAAATCAGTAGTCCAAACCCAATGCATTTTGTAACTGGTAGATTTAAAATCTATTGAGGACAGATCACAATATTAGAGATACAGTTGGAAAAAACATATTTGTTAATACATAGATGTTTTGAACTATCTTGGGGATTAATAGTGATTTTAAAGGTATCATGTTTATGGGAAATAATACATCTTATATTTATGCATTTTTTTTATTCATAATTTTGTTATTATTACACATGTTATTTCTGTAATGAAATTATCTATGGATGAATTTCACACATAGATTATTGATTAAATGGATTGTTTTCTCTGTTGTTAAAATTTATATATTGATTATTCCTTTTCAATTATGATAGTAAGTTTATTAATTAAATTTCATGTGTCTTAATTTATTTACTTCTCATTTAATTATTCTACTCCATTATTTAAATTTAATGTGTTTTAATATATTTACCTTTCCATATTGTCATTCTTTATTGATTATTCTTCATTTATTCATGATAGAATTTGTTGTAATAGATCCATATCGATCGTTTGTGCTCACCCTTATTTTTTTTCAGTTCTTAGAAATCCGTGAAGTTTACTTTGATTGATAAGCATGTATGTTCTAGAGGGAACAATTCCATAGTTAAAAAAATGTGTTGATTTTTTTTATTAAAATGTAATATGGAAATCTTGTATTCATCTTGATTAATAAGAATACTAAACTATTCAGTCAATCGGGATGCAATTATTTGTATAATATAGCAATGTAATAAAGTAGGAACCAACTCTAGGATACTAGGGTAGGATTTTATATTGTTGGTATTATAAGAAGTTTGGTATATTCCATGGAAACTAGATTTGGGATAATAAATAATAGGGAACATAACCCTATGATAGAGTTTTATGAAAACTATAGAAGAACATTCTAAATTTTTTGTAAGATAGAGATTATGTGGACTTTCTTAGAAATACATCCCTCTATAGATACTACATGCAGACATGGTTCTGCCATAGATGTACCTAGGTGTAATAACCCAAAATGGTGAACATTGGGATTAACCTGACCATTACCTGGTGTGTGATAATGGTCCTTACTATGCACCTGGTTTGACTCTCTAGGGTGGTATTCATTATATAATTTACATTTTAATTACATACTATTATAAAGGATTTTAATAGATAATGAAAGTGAATGACCTAGGTCAAATACTAGGACTTGGAAGGACCTATGTGAAAGTAAAAACGATGAATTATATATGTCATGGGGTTCAAGAATTAAATTATATAAGTATTTTACCATTAGTATTTTGGTTATAAGAATCATGAAACATCTTAGAATTATGTTAAATTTTAGAATCATATATTCCATCATTAATTAAATATTTATGGATAACATCCAGGGTTAAAGAGTTTAATATTGATCATAAGTAAATATTCATAAACAAATCTTTTTTCGGTTTTATGTAATCGGAGTATACCATGATTAAATATATTTCCAGATAAATTTAATAAAATCATATGTTTAGTGGAAATATTATTTGAGGAATAAGGCCTATATTTTTTTTGTAGACACATGTTTAATGAAATTAATAGAATTTAATGTTTATATGATCATTAACGACATTTAAATAATAGTCAAATAATATTTTTATACTTTGTGGAGAAAAAAATACATTGTATTGAGTAGCATATTAAAAAGGTTATTTAATGATTCATTTTATTTATATGATTTCCATTAAAATTGTTTTGGGACCATTATAGGAATAATATCACTATGTTTTTAGAAAAATAGTAATGAGTATTATTGGTGGAAACCTATCACATCTTCCAACAATGTGTATCTTGAACCCATGACCGATGGGCGATAAGGTTTTGTTCCTACCACTGGCCTACGTCATGTCGTAGTTAATATGTCATTAGTTAAACAATTTGAAAAATAAATATTAATAATGAACAAGTATTGTTAATGATAAGGTTTGGAGATTAATTTATTATTTTAGTATTGGAATATATATACATATTGAAATAATATTTACACTTCTAGGGATCTTACAATCTATTAAAAGCTCATTTTTGTGCTTCGGGCATAAGAAATTAATTTTTAGATATTCATTACATAGGGTCAGGGATTAATGAAAAATTGATCGAAGAAAAAATAGAGGATAAAATTGAACTTATAAATTCATCATGTAAGTGTATTTTATTATATTTTTAGACAACAATTGAATTTTTCATTTTTTGGAAAAAATACATTGAAATGAAAATGTTATCCTATTACATTCATATTAGATGAATCATATAGTCTTTCAAATCATCACAGATTTACGGATTTGAGGCCCTTATCATTCCATTAATCATTCAACATCTTGTTATCAATGAAAACGATCAAACTATCTAATTACATACACTTTTATTAGATATCCATATTTTTATATTCCATCGATGTTCCCCTACTTGGATACCAGGTTATGTGTAATTCTATATAAACATTGTACTACTCTTTATCTCTTATTAAGAATATTTTTTATTAACCCTTTTTAAAATGAGTTTTTTTAAAAAATTTAATTTTAAAATATTAATCCATGTATTGGTGGGATAAATTTTAAATTGTGAGGATGAAAATTATTTAATTTTTCTAGAATTTAATATATCTAAATTTTATAATAAGGACATTTCATTTGATAGATTCTATGACACAGAACCCCTTGCATATTAGGTAATATTTCTCCTCAAGACATAATGATATAATTACTTTTAAATTAATTAAATATCATAAATATATTTCATTAGAAACAACATTAATTTTATCTTTTATTATATGAAACATTGAGTTTCTTCGATAGCTTTTGTTAGATGCATATCCAAGTTTAACCGAAACAAAATATAATATTGTTATTGTTATTTAATATAATAGTTATAAACTGGATATTAATTTGGAGTGTATGAATAGTATTATATAACATATAAAAACATGATGTTTGTACACTTTTACTAGTTATAAATTTATTAGTAATAAAATAAAAAACCATTTAAATTAAAAATAATCCTTAAAAAATGTATTTTATAAATGGTGAGATTTGTCACGCTTTGTGCCCATAATTTAAAATTAAATTTTAAAACTTTTATAAAATATATTTAAATAAATAATTGAAATTATAATATTTAAATTATATTTGGGGTAGTTTTTGAATTTTTTTGAGATGTTAAACTTTATTAATGAATAGTGAAAAATAAGGAATTTTAATTGAAAACATGACTTTTTTTTAAATAATTTATAATTTTAAAATATATTTTAAATTGTATTTATAGTAAAATTAGTTCAATTTTAAAAGAATTATTCCAATTTAGTTCATTGGAATAATTTTCATACTAAATCATATTATGAAAACTTTGCATCTTGTCAACATTTTTTCTTTCAAAACTAGCTTTCTCGTCACATCTACTGAATTAATTTTAAATTAAAATTTTCCACTACTATAAAATGAATTTGTAAAAATGGATTCAAAATTTGATATCATAATAATATATAAATTATAATATGGTCAAATTTATTTTTTACCAAATATAACAATTAAAATAGTAAAAAAATCACTGTTAAGGTAAAAATTAGGTAATCGAGGGTTAAACTAAAATGATAAAGGTAAAAATTTCATATATACTTTTATAAAAACAAGTTCAAGGACATATTTATACCATTACACATATATGGTTTAATAATGGTCCATTTTCAACCCTTGTGACATATGAAAATCATGGGAGCACTAAATTCTTTTCAAAAATACCTACTGTGTCCTCACCCCCACTTATAAAATGACACACACTCTCCTCTCAAATTCACACCACCAATAATATTTTATTTTGCAAAGACCTACCAAAATAAATTCACAACACCCCTTCCCTCATATGAAAATCCTTATTTTTTTCATAAATCCAACCTTGAAAGGATTTAGTTCAACCTAAAGGAGGATACCCAAAGAAGTGGTAATGTTCTTCTACGAACGTCTTTATTTTAAATCATTCTCTACATCCGTAAATTTTTATTAATACTTTTAGATATAATAAAATAAGAATATTTAACATACTGGGATAGTTTTATATTAAGTTAATGACCAAAAACCATCTCCACTTTCATCAAATGGGTTATAATATCATCGTTTGTGTGTATGGCAGGCTACTGCCTCTTGAATAGGTTGTTCATTTTTATATTTTCACCTCTCGAGGTTGGTTATTATGATGGGTATAATATATATATATATGATATTTATAAAATATTTATACCTATGGATTCACTTTATAATATATATGATTTTAACTTCCATTCCGTAGGGGATATGATAACATTGCTCGTGTCTATAGAGGACTACCACATGGCAAAGCGATATAACGTTTCTTTCAAAAACACTTCACATATAAGGTTATAAAGATGACATTTATTACTATATCTGATATAAATAATATAATAATGATATTTCTGAAATATTTATCATTCTGGAAAAAAAATTATATCATTTTAATGTAATAATATATTCACTAAAAATTTAAACTAAATTATCATGATGAATACAACTAGTTTATTTTTTTAAACGATATATATAAACAAAAATTTCTTCTAATTTTACAAAAGTGAAAAGTACTATAGATATTAAAATAAATAGTCTTTCATTTATTACTCTTATTTACATAAAAAAATTATAAAGGTCATAATTCCATAATAATGTTAAAATAATTCTATATATTTTCCCATTTGATGATTATGGATGATATAAAATCACAAAATAACATTTTAAGAATATTGTTGGGTCATTTGACTGTCTATATCATTTTATTTTTAACTCTAATTTCCCAATTTACCCTTTACCATGGTAACAATAAACACAATAGTTAATATTTGTAATTATTAAAAACAAAAGAAACCTTTTTACCAAATATGGACTTTCTAATTTCATATAGGGAATATATTTATCAAAATTCAAAAAAAAATGGTACAATTTAATTTAAAATAAAACTATCAAAGGGAGATGATTTTTTTGATAAAATTCCCTTTTAAAATATAATATGTTTTTATAGAAAACTAAATTATAAAATTAATTTCAAAAACTATAATTGGATTATTATAAATAAAATGTAACTAATGATATTTTAAAACTAATCCACAAAAAATTACTTTTTAAATACTAAAAAACAAAACTAAATTTTCAATAAAATGTTTAATTTTTACTATTTATTGAAAAAATGAAACATTTTAGAAAAAATTCAAAATTTCACCATAGGATAATTTTGATAATCTAATTTGAAAATTTATATTTATTTTTTTATTTTAAATTTATAAATATTCATGAAATTAATTATATTTTCCTCTCCTAAAAAGAAATAAAATCATTTTTAAATAAATTATATATTTAAATAATAAAATGATTTTATTAAAAATTAAGTTATTATATCCTAATAATTTATCAATACATTTTTATTTATTATTAACTGATATATATTTAAAAAAAACTATTCATACCCCCCCCAAATTTAATGGTATGGTTATAATGGCCAAATTTAAATAATAATATTTTTAGGTACGTTTAAACTCGTTGTTGTATATCTTATACTCTATCAGAAATATTATTCATATTAAAAAACATACTATATTATGATATTTATAAAATATAGTTTTATAAACATTAATATATTGTAGTTATGAAAATTAATTACATCACTTTGAGGAAATGGTAGTATGTACGTATGAATGATTGATGATACCATTTTACGATGCATTAAATAAAATAAAGGTAAATAATAATTCACCTTTCTAGAATTGTTAATTTATACTATATAACATACATATTCATTAAAAAAATCCACATTACAATCCATATAAGGAGGAAAAAAATGAATCACATCACTTTCTGGAGGTGGTAATCCACACTTACGCACGAGTGAGGTTATCATTTTCCAATGGATAGGAAGGTAAGAAGGTAGATTATATATTTTAATTATTGAGGAATAATTATCTAAAAAATATCATACATAAACTTTAAATCCATCATAATGGAATTCATTAAATTTTGTGATGGAAAATGAATTATATTGTTATATGGAAGCAGTAGTCTATACATATAAATGAGCGATACATTCAATTATGATTTGATAGAAATGGATAAGGATCATGGTTATTAAAAAATAATAATTAATATTATTATATGATATATACTAATGTTATAATATTTTAATTTTTACGATAGAAATGATGTATGTAAATGGACAAGTAAAATTAATGTGATCAATTAAACAATTACCTCCTATTAGAGAGACCACCTTCATATTTGTTCTTATTGACCCTAAGAATGTTATTTTTGGTAGAGAAAAACATAAATAAAATGGAAAAGGAATTTATGATGATTATTTTGAAGTTATTTCTTAGGATATGTGGCATAATGGGTTATAAATAATAGAGGAGACATGGTTCCGTTTTACAATGATGAAATGAACCCACTAGGAATTACTTTAAAGAGTTATATATAATAAATTATTTTTCATGTGATTTTTGAATGAAGTGTGAAAAATTTAGAATCTATGATATAGTAAGGTAGAAATACCTTCTATTAATTAAATTTTTATTGGATTATGTTAAATTTTAAACCATATCTTTTGTTTTAACCCCTTTGTTAACATAATTTAATTGAAACTCTAGTATCAAACATTTTAGGGTTATAAAATTACTTATATGGTAAAAATAAGATAACATTTCACTAGGGATGAATTTTTAGATCATATTCCTTATTTTTTGTCCTCTTTCAAAATCTGTATTAATTTTTTATCTTTTAGTAATATTTAATTTAACATAATATATTGTTAAAGTATATTTAAGTAATATTCACCTTTTTTGACTTCAAAGATATCAATAAATGTATAAAAATTTGAATATAAATTATTATATTATCAATTATAGATTACTATTAATAATAATTTTCTTTGAAACCATAATTCACCCAAAAAAATTAAATTTATTTTTTATGAATCATTAGCTTTTATTTTTCAACTACTTTATCATCCACTATGTCAACATTATGCTTGCATTTAATGTTATAATACCATATCTAAAATTTATTATTAAATTATATAAAAAATAATTATTTTAATAATTAAAATTTTCATTCATTATTAAGTAAATTCTTATTCCAATGTGGATATGTAAGAGAAATTAATACTATGAGAGTGACATTTTAGAATTTTACATTACATAAAATAAAATAAACATATTTATCAAATAAAAATGGGACCAAAATGACTTATATTTGAAGGTATTGATGTTATAGTTTAATGAAACCCATAAAATAAAATATACAAAACAATTATGTTGTTTTTGAGTTCTTATCTCATAGTTTTAAATAAAATTTACCAGTTTTATCCTTTTCGAGGTGAGAAATTCTTTCCAAGGTAACTATTAAAAATAACCAATTATAAAGGGTGAATACTTACCAAATTTCAACGGTATGATTAGAAATATATAATAAAATTTTCAATATTCAATTTCTATAATATTTTTAAATTAGTTTTTATATAAATTCATAACACAACTCAAAATTCAATTTTTAGAAAATTGTGTTTATAAACAAAAAAAGTTATCCTATGAAAAAAAGCACGTCTAATTATTATTACTATGTAATTAATTATATTATATCAATTTAAGTGATAATTATTTTTATTTACTCTCAATTTAAAATAATAATGTGAATTTTAAATCACACTATTTAATGAAAATAAGTGATAGTTTTATAGAAATTGGTATTGTTCACTATTTACATAAAAATAAATATTTTCAGAAACATCCCAAAAATGAACCCCAAAATAACATTGAAATGATTATTAGAAAAATGATATTATTTTTCTAAAATAAAATTTATAAATATTTTAAAATTTAATAATAATATTCTTGAAAATAATGGAACAATAATTATTTTTGAACAAAATATATTTTTTTAAAGCATAAAACGACATTACAAATTATTGATTATGTATTTATTATACATTTAGAAAAATATTTTATTTTTTTAAAAAATATATATATACATCGTAATGGGGGATATTCCTTTTCATACCCATCAATTTATCGACTATGTTATAATATATCATAGTTCATTTTAAGGTCATAGTTATGTGCCAAGAAATCTATCAATAACTTATAACTTATTTAAAAATAAATATATTCTAAAACATCAGGATGTTAAATTACACCTCCTTAAATAAATATTTCCCCACATTTTTTACTACCACTTACTATAATTATTTTATCATGACCATGTAATATAAAATTATGTATAATCAATTATGATAAATAACACATATGTCACCACAATGTAACATATTATTCCTTATTAATTTTTTCTAGACTAGGTAAGACTCGCGATTTTCCAAATACACACTTTAATATTATTGGGATTTATTCCACAAAGGTCTCGATATAATTTTCATCCTCTTAATTGAGTTGGTGAAACAATCTACCATAATGGTAGAGAATACAAAATCATATACTAACTTGATTTTCGTCCACACCATAACCATAATTCCATCCCTTGATTTTTTATTAAGAAGTTTTTCATTCCTTATTCATCTCATATTTTATATATAAATAAACATGATGAAACATTTCATTCTTTAACAATAAAATTAAGATTTAACTGACCGTAAGATATAAAAAAATAATGACTACTCGTTCCTCATATATGTAAATGTTAACCATTACTGAAATGGTTAGAAGAAGTTATCAAATATGAATTAATATTCATACAAAAATCTATAAAATCTCCATAATAACACCCAATGTTGAACATAAATTTTCACAACACTATATTTGAAATGAACATTATGTTTTATAACATATATTACACGGAACATCGAGTTTAAACAAACCGTGTTATATTAACATTTAAATATGACTATTATGATATAGTCTTTTAATTGGTTGGAATGAAAGTTATTAAAAAACTATGAAATAAAAATATAGAGTATCTACTCAATAAAAATTCATTGATTAATTATGATGAAAAACTTACTCGATTATCAATAATGTTATTTTATTCTTTAGAAATATGTCTTCTTCAAAAATGATTTCTATTCTTTTTTATGGAAAACTATTATAATTAATTTATATAACATATATTAATATTATTTTATTAATATAATATAATTTTTAAAATTATTATATAAATTTTATCATATGGTGAAATTATTGTTTTTTTTGGAAAAGTTCAATTTTCCAGTGATTAGTGAAAGATACCGATCTTTATTGAAAACAAAATTTCCATTTCATGGATTTACATAGTTAAATTTTGTTTTTATAAGATTTAAAACTAAAAATAGTTCTATTATGTTATTAATAATTAAATTATTGTCATTTTAATCAATTTCATGATTGAATTTAGTTTAAAAACATTTTTATGTATAAAATTGTTTTTTCTTGAAAAAATGATTTCCGTCACATTTTGTGAATTTAAATTACTATTAATTTCACCCACTTATAGAACATTAATTTTATAAAATTGATCCCATATTTTGATTAATTATTATCAAATGTGCTAAATATTACCCATTTATTTTTATGTATTATGAACAGTAACCGTGGTAAAATTTATCACTATATAAAAGGTAAATCTGGTAAATCTATGAAAAATTTACATTCTAATGTCATAATTCATCATCATAGTTATTATTGGATGATTTTAATTCTATCCATATCACCTTATCCTCAAATTTGATTTCTAAATAGAAAATTTTCCATAAAAATGACCAATATAATATTTAAATTAATAAAAATTTCAATTGTCACACTTTTAGTTGAAAATAAATTTTATGTATCCATATATGGAAAAAATTATTAAATTAATATCAATCTATGTTTTTATGATAATAAACTTATTTCTATTTTGGAAATTTATATAAATATTTTGGAAATAATTTTTTTGCTATATTATTACAACATGCTAATACTGTATTTATTCAATTAATATAAAAATAAAATAAATGATTTCAAAAATATTTCATGTCACATAGATTGAAAAAAATAATTTGTTCCACAAGTTTTATAGATTGATAATAAATTTTAGTTATTTTTTAGTTGATAATACTAGATGATCCATAATTATTTAAGTGTCTTAATACAAATTAAATGAATAGTGTCAAAACTAGTAGTAATGATATTTTATCATACTAATAATTTATTAAATTACATAAAAATCATAAAAATCAGTGAGAGAGGACAAATTGGATAATTTAAAGTTTAAAATGTCATATTTTTTCTATATATGAGTCATTAGTGACCTTATATGTAATATTATAAACCTTTTATGAGTGAAAAATATGTTACTATGCTTAATGTTAAATAGGTTAATTAAAGTGTTAATCCAAAAATAAATATTTCAAATACCAAAATAACATGATGAAATTTTATTTATTGGTTATATGTTATCCATATCAAAACTTTGGTTCGAATACCTATCTATTGGGATGAATTTTTCAGGATAATTACTTTAATATAATTTAATCATTTATAACATTGAAATTGTACCCCACAACTCAGTTATAAATGGCCCCCTCATCCCTTACTTATTTACACCACATTGAGCCTTATATCAAAAATAATACCCACGAATTTCTCAAAAAAAGTATCCCTATATAAATTATATAGGTTTTGGTATTTCCAAAAGGACATCCCAAGGGTTCTTAAGAGTAGAATCAAATGAGTTTCATAAATAACAGATAATCACCTTAACGATCACTTTGTTTTTAATTATTATTTTATATCCTATAATTCTATTGTATTTATCAAAAAATTGTATAATAATTACCCAAAATATATTAAAAATTTATTATGATTTTTAAAACACCATTATCCCCCTTTCTCAACAAATGGTAAGTGAAGTTATTCCTCATGTGTACGTACGACTTAATGTCTCCAGGTAGAGATGAAATTTATTTTCCACCACCATATTTCATGAATTTTTAATATGATGTGATAAATTTTCTATATATGATAATTATTAAATTATTAATCCTATATAGTTATAATACAACTTCAATATTCTTACATTTCAACCTGTTGGAATACAATAACATCGCTTGTGACTACATGTGGACTACCACATCCACAATGCGATGTGATTCTATTTTCATTTTTATTTCACTTTATTATTTATTTAGATTTATTTTATTAATAAATATTATTTTTATGGTATAATAATTATTCATGAAATGGGAATAATTATTTACCTTTCATTCATTCCATATGTGGACAAAATGAAATTAGTGTTCCTGCATATATACGACCTACTCTCTTTCTGAATGGTGAAATTCATTTTTTTATATAAAATTTAGGGATGAACATGAATATATATATAATGAATATATAAAATAAATATATCATTATTAATATTCTATATATGATATAAACATGATCAAAGTACAAGGGCCTAAACTGTTAAACCAAAACATACATGAAAAACAAAGCTGTTATTACCTAGAAAAGTGATTTTAATAAAGAATTATTAATAAATGGGTTAAAAATGATATAATTAAATCATATATGGTATGATATATATGAATATGGTTATATAATATTTTTATAATAAATATATATTTATTATAATTGAGGTTCAAACACATATGAAGAAATTCGAACCTCAGGTAAGAGTTTCTCGTCTCGCTTTTACTTTCATGAGACATATGCCATATCCACCACATATTTCCTTTGTGTGGTGAACACACAAACACATAGATATTTTTATAATGAATGTATTTAAATTAATGGTATTTAATGACTCATTTAATGTTAAAAATTCATGTGTATTATGATTTAAAAGCAACCAACCCCATAAAGGATTATTTCACAATCTCATCTTTATTCAAGACTATTTCCACAAGGGGAGTCTTTTCCTCTATATCGATATATTTAAAAATATTTGAATGAATTTCATTACTATAATAAAATAATTTATTAAAGTTATTTTAATCTATTTTTTACCTTCATAGGTATTTTTTTAATGTAGGCTTCTTGTCATTTTTCAAACAGGGCATTTTTTGACTTTTACCAAAAGTGTAAAAGAAAAGTATTTTCAGATTATACAACATAAAAAAAAAACTCCCCAAATTAAAAAGTATCAATGATTTCAATAACCCTTTATATTTTTTAAAGGATCACTTAAATAATGTTTTTTTCTTTAGTTTTTTCAAAATTATTAAGTTTTAGAAAAAATGATTTTCAAAGATAAATGGTTATTTTCTTAGAGAAATATTCAATTAATATATTTAAAGTATTTTATTTTATATCAACATAATTTATTTAATATTATGTTGATTATATACTATAAAAATACCGCAAAAAATATTTCTCTGAATTTTTAATGATCATATTGACTGGGGAATGTATAGATATTCCATATACTAGTTTATCTAATATAGACAACTATTGATTTATATGAATGTTGATTATGTTATATTATTTATTCATAAGATTAATTCATTGGACATAATATGTGATAGTATGGGCATGCTATATACCCTTGATTCATCAGTTAGTCTTAGGAGTTGAATTAGATAGTGTTACAGCTGAAACCTTACCCATTTTTATAGATATGTTGGGATAAGGCCTTGAAGACATTTTTAGTTTCCTTGGATCAAGGTATCTATGGTATGTTTTTGATTTCCTGAATTATGCATTCCATTATTATGAAATCAATTATTTATTTCCATGTGATTACTTTATTTTTTATGATATCCATGGATATGTTTCTAGATAATGTGATTTTTTATATAGCATTTTTTTATCATTATTTATTCTTCCTATATTATTCTTTATACTTTGGTTACTAATAAAATAGCATGTGTTATTAGTTATTTTCAATTACATGTTGATTATGCATTATTTATTGATGACATCCTCAACTGTATGATTACCCTAACTAAGAATATAATCTCACCCTTATATTTTCTTTTTTTCCTCTAGGTATGAAGAAAGTTTTTATGAAAAATACTAATGGTCAAAGAATTATTTTATGCTATGTATTTTTAATTTCCAATGTAATGTGGGATTCATTTTAATATTTTTACTAATAAACTATTCAGGCCATTGGGGTACGATTAATTGTATCCAGTGATAATGTAATAGTGTAACCACTATCTCTAGTCTATTCGAGTTGGGGTTTCGACTATACATATCAGAGCATGTTTTGTAGAAACCATGAGAACTAGAATTTTGAAAAACATGTATTTTAGAAAATAACTCTATGATAGACTGTAAGGATATTCATAATGAAATTATTTTTATTATTTAGATGGCGATAGTTCAATATTTTTAGTTATAGTAATGGGTAATAAATTAAAATTTTGATTATATGTTTAAAGGAATAGATTCCAATTTTGTGGTTTTTAGTGATATAATTATATGATGATTAAGAGTATTTTAAGTGAAAATAATTATAATAAAAACCTTTTGTTTAGTATATGTTTTATTGGGAGGGTTATTTGAGGAATAATTCACTTATATTTTGTGTACATATGTTTAATGGTATTGATAACCATTATTATTTATATGATCTTAGAGAATGAGGTAATTATAGGTTATTAAAATTTTGGATCATGTGATTTATCATATAGATCACTATGGGATTGAAAATTGATTTAAGGATTTATTTTATATTTGATAACTTTCCTCTGAATTTTTTGAAAAATTATAGGAATTACATTAATATAATTTTAGAAAAATGATAACCCTCATATCAGGTTATAACCTGTCACATCCAAAAAGGTTCTGAGGCACAAACCCACAATCAAAGGGTGATAAGGGTAAAACACCTACAGATAGCCTACATGATGACCTGGTTAGTATGATTTTTTCTTTAATGGGTTGATAGATAAATATTATTTTTACTTTGTAAAACATTTTTAATATCCAATATTTTTAACATCCTATGATTTTTAGGTAATTAATGATATTATGAGAGACATATTTTTGGGTTTAGGTTTATATAAATTCTACATTTAATATGAAGGGTTATTTTTTATCAAAACTATTATGTTTTTAGTGATATATGATAAACAGTATCTGGAAATATTTGATGTTAAACCCTTCATTAATTTTGAGGATATTTATGTTATTTGTATATGGGGTTAGGAATTTAAGGAATGGCCTATATTTAAACCATTTATTTTATTATTAATGTTTATAGATTAATGAATTATTGCACAATATAAATTATTATATATTTATTATTATTTTACCATGTGTTATCCATTTCAATTTTAGTTAATGTCTATAGATATGAGGAATATATTATTATCATTTTATGGATTATGTGATCCATTAAATGTTTCTTTAAGTGAATCCAGAATAAAAAAATCATCTTGAGTAGTCGTCATTTAGAGAAAAATATGAGATTATGGTGGAAATTGATTAAAAGATATACTTATACATGGAAAGTAAGTATGTTTCCTAATTTTTATAGTGTAAACTGTAATATAATTCATAATCTCTGAGAAAATTATCCTTAAAAAATATTTTATCCTATTACCTTCAGGATTTTATGGTCATTAACATTCTAAAAAATATATATTTATTATGATCAATGATCTCTTCCACTCTCCTTAATTATTTTGGGATTATGATTTTATTTCAATTCCATATATTCACCTCTCACTAATATTTTTATAGTAGGAAAAATAATTTTTTTATGACCTTCATATTTCCTATTATGTCTTTTAAGATGAATTTTTATTATCCATTTTTATGATGTGGGTATTCTATAAATAGATTTTGAAATGAATAAACATTTATTATCAAAAACAAGTTTGAATATCAAGGAAAAAATTATTGAAACGGTATAATGTAACACACTGAGAATTTAAAAATAACACCATGTTTGATATCTCAAAAAACACACAACGTCGTGCTTAAATGAACCATGAAATATTGTTATTTAAGTATGAACATTATGACCAAGCCACAAAATTGGAAGGTATGAATAATGTTATCCAAATTATGATATATATATATATATTTATTTATAAGTACATATTCAATAATAATTCATTGATTAATTCTTAGAAAATAAGTACTCATTCTCCAGTAAAGTTATTTTTGGTTCTGAATTATGCTTTCTTTAAAAATAATTTCTATTAAATTTGGTGGAAAAATATTGTAAATTTTTTCTAAAACTTATATAAATAAGGTTTTCATAAAATAATAAAAATTTTAAAATCAGCATCATAAAATTACCATAGGGTGATTTTTTTTTGTTTTTTCTTAATAGATTCAATTTGTTTTGTATAATAAAAAATACCAATTTTTATTGAAAATTGAATTTTTATTTCAAGAATTTGCGAAGTACCATTTTAGTTTTTAATTATTTCAAAAAATTAGATCTATTATATTATAAATAATCTAATTAATTTTATTGGAATCATTTTCATTATTTAATTTAGTTTAAATATGTTTTATAAATAAAAAGTCATTTTTCTAAAAATAG
This sequence comes from Viscum album, assembly GCA_963277665.1. Taxonomy (NCBI): domain Eukaryota; kingdom Viridiplantae; phylum Streptophyta; class Magnoliopsida; order Santalales; family Viscaceae; genus Viscum; species Viscum album. The sequence continues at coordinate 1,528,995,780 of OY728146.1, read as the reverse complement.
TTTTTCATCACATTTTTTTCATATATTTTTTAAATTAATTTCTTCCAATAATAAAATTATAATTTAATAAAATTTATTCACTATTTGGAATCATGATGTTAATGTTTGGTAAATTTACCCCTTTTATTTTTAGGAATTACAAAAAGTAATTGTAGTACACTTTATCTACATGGTGAAGGGTATATCTAGTTAATCTGGTTTAAGGTTAAATGATAATGTCATAATTTACATCATTATTTTTAATTTAATAATTTAATTCTACCATTTTCTGCATAGGCTCTAATATGATTTTTTATTGGACACATGGAAATGAAAATAAAAAATATAATATTCAAATAAAATTAATTTATAAAATGTCATCTCTTAGTTTTAAATATCATTTATGTGTACACAAAGATAAAAAATCGTGAATGAAGAACAATATATATTTTATTAATAGTAAAAAATATTTTTTAAATTTATTTATAATTTTTGGATTTAAATATTTAAACAAATTGATTACATAATTCTGATAGAGTATTAATTCGATGAATATACAAATAAAATAAAAGATTTTACAAATATTAATAATTTTATAAATTGAAATAATTAATGAGTACCAAATTTTTTAAATATCTACATGAAATTCTAACGATGTTTTAAATGATTGGACTCAAATTTACTCTATACATTTAGGTATTTTAACTCAAATTAAATGTATAGTGCCATAATTGACATTTATTATATTTTATAAAAAAATTAATAAATTACTTAAAAATCATAAAAATCATGAAAGATGAAAACATGGATAATATATTTTTTAATATTTCATACTCAATCCATTTATGAGCCATTTTTTACCTTATATGTAAAACTATAACTCTTTAAGAGTGAATAATACATTGTTGTAGATAATGATAAACTGGTTAATTATGGGGTTAAACCAAACGACATGGTTTAAAAGAAAACAATAACCTAACTAAAATTTATTTTTTGAAGTTATTTAGATGATATACAACACTAGGATTGAACCCATACCATATGGATTCATTTTTCATTTGAATGACTTTATTATAATTTAATATTCTAGGAAATACCAAAATTTCCCCTCACCTCAACTATAAATGTGCACCTCCTCCCTCACTTCATTACACTAAATTGAGTCTTATAGATTGACCAACCATAGAAATTTAGTCAACCTAATGTCTCTTTAAATATTATAGAAGATTTTTTATTCAAAAATGTCTAACCATAGGCTTGGTAAGATTAGATCTGAATGAGTTCTTCCAAAGAAGAGGAAATCTTTTTAACTGATCACTTTCTTTTCTTACTTCTTATTTTATCACCCCTAAATATATGGTATATTTCCTAAAATTTTAACAATAATACCCTAAATGTACAAAAACATTGTCTTTTCTATGAAACCACCATTATCCTCCCTCTTTCTCATTAAATGGGATGTGAAGGTATTGTTCATGTGTACGTACATGTTGCAATCTACACATAGAAATACATTTATTTTTCCATCACCATATTTCATTGATAGTTATTATGATTATTATAAAGTTTATATATAATACCTATGAAATAATTATACACCATAAATTATAATATCACATATACCTTCATTTATTACAATATTTTGGAATACAATAATGTCACTCGTGCATACATGTGGACTAACACCTCCACGAAGTGATGTGAATTTTTTAATTTCTATTTTACTATGATGGGAGTAAGAATAGATTTTATAAATATATATGATTTATATGATTAAATAATACTTATTAGATTAAGAATTTTTTTAAAGACACAAAATTATAATACATAGATATTACATATTTTTAGATGAATATTCATTACAATACACAAACACTTGGCTTATGATTTTAATGGCCTAGTTCCTTCACAAACATGGAAACATAAAAAAGGTTTAAATGTGTGCTCTATCATCTCCCACCAAACTCATCATAACTATCACCCTTTTAAGACATATCATACATAATAAAATTCATTATAACCAAGAGAAGGTAAACATAAGAAATGGTGATATTATATGCTCGGTAAGGGTGATCATGGAAGATATCAAACTATCATGATCATAAGGGTATGGTAACATGGATGAAATTTGAAAACCATACCTTACGCGTCATAGATCATAAAATTGATTCAAAAAAAGAAATCATGGTAGTTAAAATCATACATATGTGTACCAATACCATCATAGTGGAAAGTTTCCATTAATGAACTAGGTTAACTCTCCATTATATTAATATTTATCTCATTAGATATCAATATTTTACCCAATTAATTGGAAGGAGATATAGGTCCCACACATCTCGGGTATAACGCAACTATTGTCCTTGGTTATAACATAAACATTTTTATGTAATTAAAATCATACATATGTGTACCAAAAGATCACAAAACATTCATCATATCACATCCAATGAAAACAAGTGGTATTTATTAAAAAACAATTATACATGAACCCATGAAGTGAAATGTGTTTCCAAAATATTTAATTATATAATAACCTGTAGAAGAAAAACATGTATCATAATCATTTCATTATTTCGTCACAGCATAACCCATAGAAAAGGAAGTGAGTTTCATAGGAACCATTTCATCAAAAATATAAACCATTATAGGAAATAATAATAATGGTATTAATGGATCATAAACCTAGTAAATAATAAGTCACATCTATGGATTTTATCTTATATAGAAAATCATTGATTGAAAAATCATTTGGAATGTCTCCTGAGGAAAATATGCATTAATTAAAATTGGATTTTTAAAATAAAAAATTCATAAATTATCATCAAAATCCATTAAATTTCAAAAAAACTTAAATTTATATAACTAAAAATTTAATTAAAATAATGGTCATGATGTTAGGAAATTTTTTTCATATCATACATGTTAAAAAAATATTCCTTTAACATTTTCAATAAAGTCCAAACAACCCTTTTTTCAAAAATACATGAAGACTTATTTCAAAATGTTTTTCAAAAGTAAAAAATGTGACCAAAATACATTAAAAAAATCCTTTTTTGAATTTCCAAACATTCTATTGATTTTTTTGGAAAACATAGATATAGAATAAGATGGTTTTTTGACCATAGAGAGAAATAAAGATAATTTTCATAAAAACATTATTTTGAAATCTTGGGTACATAAAGAGTGAAAAATTAAGAGAAAATATGTATGATTATGAAATTAACATATTATAATAAAATATATTAGTTTATTTGGAGGTAGATCACAATGTTTCACGATTAGAATCATAATCATGAATAATCATAATAAATGATGAACTTGTAACATAAAACCCTTAGACCATTAGTAATACTGAATCATAATCCACATAAAATAATAATATTAAATGAGTCTTATAATATCATGAGGATAAATAAATTATTGAAATTACATGTCAAAGAGATTAATATACCATATAAAATAAGATAGGTGAGTAACATAACATATGCCTCAAAGAAGTCATATAGAGAAAAAAATCCCTCACCTTACTTCTCAAATTTCTTCTTAATTTTTTTTAAAAAACCTATATAATAAATATAATATTATAATAAATATATAATAGAAACATAAGTATTTATCATGTACCTTATATTATTCACTTATATACTTTTATTACCCGTTTATAAAAAACTCATTGTTAAAGTCATGTTTTGGGAAATAATTGCTTGTTTTTCATGTATTTTTTGATTTTTTATTATTGGTACTCTTACTTTGATCATGGTTCCATAATCTCTATAATTTTTAACATGATATAAATATCGTATATATTCAATATATATGTATTTAGATTAATCCTTAAAATTTATATATAAAAAATGAAATGCATCATTCAAAGAGACGGTAATCCGTATGTATGCTTGAATGATGATTCAATTTTCTGTAAATATTGAAAGAAATAAAGAAAAATAATATATTATAATTTCAGAATAAATTTTGGGTTTTATATATCACATATATTCGTTAAAACAATCCTCATCACCTTCCTTGTTTATGGTGACTGAATCACATCGCTTTGTGAGGCCGTAGTTCGGCGTATGCATGAGCAATATTATCAAATACCCACAAAATCGAATATAAGATGTTATATGTGATATAATAATTAAAAAACTAAAATAATATCATGTATCTCATATATAAAAATTTAATCCATCTTTATATATAACCATTAGAGGTGGTGATGGAAAATGTATAATATCGGTTCACTCTGTGGTTATCCACTATACACATGATTGATGAGTTTGTATAGTATTTGCGGGAAATGGATATGTTTTTTAGGTCATTAACTAAACATAAAAAATTATGTTTTTATAATATAATGAGGTTATTATATCATAATGTTTTAAAAGTAATTTAATGTTTTGGAGGAAGAAATAAATTATAACATTCACTTATGGTTGTTACCTCTTTTTCAAACAACTTCTTTTGGATTAAATCAAAAGCATACTAGGGTTGGATTTCAGCCCAATATAAGGCTTATAAGATGATATGATGGAATTGAGGAAGATATTTTGGCATGTATTGGATGAACCAATGGGTTTTTATGTGTGAATGAGAGAGTATAATGGGTGGCCTTTTATTAGTGAGGGGAGTGGAAAACATGTAATTTTTTTTGAAAAGAAACGGTGTACCCACATTTTCTCCAAACACAAGGATAAAAAATATACCATTATAGATCCTTAGAGAATATAAGGTATATATGTTTCCTTAAATTTTGTGGTATAAATGTTTTGGGTCATTTTTTAAACCTTATCTTTCTATTTTACCCCCCACCCAAGTAAAGCTATTTTTCTTTATCCGTAATAATTAACAATTACTATTTTTACTCTTAATTAGGGTATAAATTTATTTTCACCTTATTATATAATATAAATTGTGTTAATTACAAATATTTAATAAAATTTTCCAATTTCAACTCATAGATTTTAAAAATATTAATTTAAAATTAAACTCATAAGCATGATGAGAAAGTCGTTTTCCAATGATATAAATCTTCACATGTTTAAAAAGTTTGTATAAAAAATAATTATGAAAATGATTCCAATGAAGAAAATTAGATTAATTTATATATATCTTCAATAATTTTAATTTAATTTTCATTTTTTTAAAATGTACATTATAAATTATTTAAATGAAAACTTTATTTTACTAAAAAATAAAATTTTTTCATTACTCATCGAAATATCTTGATTTTATATAAAATCCAAAAATATCACACTAAGAAAATATTGACCTTATTATTTCAAAAAATAATTATTTTTTTATCAAATTAACATTCAAAAAATATCAAAAATTATTTTTATTATTGTTCAAAAAAATAAAAAATAACATATTTGTTAAAAAATATTATTTTCGAAACATATAAAGGTTTTACAAAAAATTAATAAAAAATGTAAAAATATTTTTTCTTTAAATAAAAATATTATAATTATTAATATAATTTTGGATATTCCTATTAATTCCACTATTTTAAGGTGTAGTTAATACATTCCATTTTTAAATAAAAATACTAATAGTCTTTTGAGGTTTGTTAAAAATTAGAGTTACATGTAACCCAATCCATCGAAGAAATAAAATTTTTTCAAAAAAATATTTCAAAAAATCATAAGGTTTTACATTATACCCCCACCCCCATAAAATGAATTTCAACCTTGAAATTTATTTACTATGATACAAATAAATAAGGATACTTCAACCCCATCATATCCTCATGTTCCCACGTAACTTCCTCAAATTAGTGGTTATACCATAGAACACTGACTTGGTAAGTGGTCTTGTTTTGTATAACATGATATATTCCATCCATAATCTCCACCAGTTGATCCTCATAAGAAATATATTTTACCATTGGTATGAACACTGCATTCACAAGATTTTATGGTTAGGCTATGTACTTCCTCATTAGGGATACACAAAACACATCATAGACTTGAGAGATGTTTGGTGGAAGCATAAACCGATAGGATACCATCCTAATATAATAAAGATTTTAAATGGGACTCATATACCTAGGTCATAGTTTGAAATTAATTACAAATCACTTTACCTTATTCAAGGGATAAATTTTTAGAAACACCGTTTCACTAACTTCAAATTCCCGATCACACCAGTGATTGTCAGCATAAATTTTCATCAAACATTGAGCTATCATGATGTGTTGTTGAATCGTTGTAGAATTATCTTCTATTTCATCATCTATCTCATGTCCCAATTTATTTCATTATCCAACTTCATTATACCATATTTGTTCTCTAAATTTATTTTTATATAGGGATTAAATTGCATCCGTCTGAATTCATGAGTGAAATATGTTATTAGAAGAAAAATCTTGTAGAGGAAGGTGTTGATCCCAATATCCTTTTATATCTACAGAAAAAAATATCAATATATCCTCAAGAGTTTCAATTTTTCCCTCATACTGATCATTCATCTGAGGATGATACATATGATGGTTATAAACTCTATATCAAGAGATTACTGAAAAAATTTCTTGAACATCAAAGAAAACCTTATATCATGATTAGATACAATTAGACATCATACTCTATGAAACTCTACCAATTCTTTGATAGAATTACTTGAAATATTCTCAAGAGAAATATTCACTGATAGCAATAATTTGTGCTTAATTTTTAATGAGATCGACAATGACCCATATATAATTATTCCCTTTATAAATTTTAGGGATTTGAAGATAAACTCCACGGAGATGTATCATTTACATTCATCTACGGGTAGTGGATGTTATATCACCATAGATTTTTGTCTCTTAGCCTAAAAATTCTTACTTACCAAGCATTATGATACAAACTATGCAATATCTCTATACATTACCACCCTCTAGAAATACTTTTTCAAATATATATACATATTTAATCATCCATGTTTAATAGATAACGAAAAGCTATAAGCTGCCTCTAAAAAATCCTTCTTAAAATCTACGATGGATGGAAAACATACATTGTTCCTAAACCTTATCATTCCATCATTATAATGGTTAAGGCCAGAAACATTTCTAACCATCTTTTTCAGATCTACATCTTCCTCTTATAACTATTTAATTATGAATTTCATATAAGGTTTGACATTAAATTGAGTAAGATATTATTTCTCCCCTTATATTGGGATTCAAAAATTTACTCATTTCATATCCAAAAATATTTTATAACATACCCAGACCAGATTCCACTTAACTAATCCCCCAGGATAGGTCTCCACATGACCTCAGAAGTGGGTCCCCATATGCCAAAGGTTTCCGAATATCAGTGAGGATCTAATTTATCATATGGGGAAACAATACCCATTTTATTAGAGTAATCTATAGATCATAAATCATAAATTAATGTAAATGATAAAAAATAAACAATGAAAACGCATTAACAAACACTTTTTAAAGCTGGGTATAGTCCCACAACCAAATAGTAAATATTTCATGTCAGTTCATACATTTCCAAGGGTAAAGTGAACCAAAAAATAAAGATAAAAAAAAGAATCTCCAAAATAAGTTCTCACTATTAGTCTAGATCCCACATTCATTCACATCCCATTCCCAAATAAACCCTCTAGCATAGGACCATTCCCCTTTTCTTTAACTGTAACCATGAAATCATCTTAGGTATGCAATAGCGGCTCAAGAAGGGTGTGAGTACAACTCAGTAGGCCACCACAAATAGTGTCTACAAGATATCAAGTCTAATCAGATAGTTTAAGCATGTACTAAAATGAATAAATTGGTAAATAAAAAATAATCCATGTTCCATTAGATAACAATAATCACATAAAACATTTAAACACATGTTTCATGGGTTCGGAATTTTCATCAATTCCACTACGGCCTATGCTGGTCAACTACTATTTATAAAGGGGATAAGTCAAGTTCCCTACCTCACTAGGGAAAATATTTCACAATCAATTCCATCACAATTACCATGGAGGCTTATTTCATGAAGTATCTTCAAATGCATATGTTTGGGGCATAGAGGATCATTCAAACTTCCTAACCCATGCATTCTGGTAGTGAAGTGTAAAGCCTCATTCTAACCCAAATCATGGGGATAAAACCTCATGTAAATACCCCACATACCACCAATCTATTTACACATTCTATTTTAACCATAAAACACTTTTCACATAAGACATTACTATTTAACACATTCAATATTTATAACAAAATTTAATTCAATAAAAATTTCATCATTATTCCCAAAGATATTACACATTCTCATTTACATTCCTTATTATAATTAACCCATTTATCATTTACATTCCTTATACAATCAACAAATTACCCTTTATAAACCATTAATCATTCCTCCCTTTAATAATATACCAAAAAAACCATTATTCCCAATTAACACCCTAATAAAATACCAATTGTTTCATTTCATAAACCAGGATAACATGTCAACACATTTATTTAAGGCTCTATGTCATAAAAATTGAAATCCACTCTTAATATTTCAATTTTCATTATCAAGAAGTTACACATCCCAAGGGTAGCCCTTAACCTGATCAAAATAACCTCAACTCATCCCACAGAGATCATGAGGGGTTTAATTAAATATTTACCAAATATATTTATCATTTATTCCATGTAAAACAAAGAGAAAAACACAACAACACCAAATCACAACCATATACAAAGAAATAACCAACAATAATTTGGGATATAACTTATAAACTACCCACCTCCATTCTGAAAATGAACACTCGCTTAACCATAGACATTGATTCAGATTCGAACACCCCTTCAATATCCAACCTATGATTCTGCATAAAAAATGAGTTTTAGGGATTCAAAATATGAACAAAGGATACAGAGGACCAAATATGAAAATGAAGGAAGATGAGTGTTATACTCACTTGGATCTTCAATTCGCAGCCAATGACGCTCCCAACAGCTTAGAAATGAGGGTCTTTGAACCTTCATATTTTTGGAAAATTGTTCCCATCACTACGGATTTAGGAGGATGAATGGAGGGAAATCCCATGTTGAAACCCATATATACTAAGAGGGGAATTTTTTAAAACACCACTTTTAATGGGGAGCACATTTTGGCCACATGGTTGGCCAAACCGTTTGCCAACCGTGCTCCCCCCACTATCCAAGAGGGTTTCTGGCCATATAATTACCTGAGTATCTTGAACAATTCTACAAACCATAAACTGACCATATGAGATATCTTTGTATAATCACACATGGTTTTTCCATCTTCCATGCATGATTTTTTCCAAGCCATGCACCCCTCCTCCAGGCATGCTCATTTTGGGAGCATGTTTACTACTTATTTTGCGCTAACCATGAAATTGTCATTGGATGGACATGTTTCCCATTATTTCATGTCCTAAAACCCTAGGAAACCCTTAAGAATCCATCTAGACTCATAAAAAATTCCATATTCCAGCTTAAATATATTAAATCCTGAATTTTATATAGGAATGTACCTCAATGATGTCTAAGATATTACAAAATCCTTACCTTAGAATGGTTTGACCCAGACCCTAACTACTAAGCATCATTTAGATCCCAAGATAAATAGATCGGGCCACCGGGACCACGTATCTATCTTCCTATCCTAATTTTCTTCCTAAATATTACCATGTTTTGTAAAAACTTGAACAAGAGGCACAACCTATCCCCAAAATAATTTCTCACTATGATTAACAATACGAACTAGATTATCCTTAATGGATGAATCATCCTCAATCTCATCATCATCAACATAAATAACATGATATTTTTATGGTGATACTTTTGAATCAGTCACACAATAAAAGTATCATGCATGCCACTATACCTCTATAGAAGGTCCAATCAATATTTCACCAATCAGATCATCTCCACAATCTCAAACGACCCCACATACCCGGGAGTCAAAATACCATGTTTTAGAATATGATAGATAACAAAAATTGGTAACAACCAATGAAACAAATGATAACCAACAATAATTTCAAGAGATATAATAGGTGGCCTATGTTGACTATATAGACACCCTTCCTCAACATGGCCTTCAGGTCTTGGATAACCAGGTACCACCAGTTGTTTTGCAGACACATGTTCCCCACTCTAGGGGCCACCCACATGCCTGAACATGTAATCAGAGTAATGAGTGTCCCCACATAAACAATATTTCCTATTAATGATTTCTCACTATGATCCAAAATACAAATGATATGCTTCTAAATATACGCATCATCCTCAAGCTCATCATAATCAATATCAATCACATGAGATTGTTTACAGTGATACTGTCAGAGTTGTGACACATGAAAAACATTGTGCATGACACTATTCTGCTGTGGAATAGACAATCTGGTTCCCACCTATCTGATCCTCTCAACAATCTCAAATGTTTTCATGTACATGGGTGACAATGTACCTTATTTCAAAATCTGAAGGCGACAAAACCTTGGTGAAACCTAAAGAAACACATTATTACCTCCCATAAACATGAGATTTGTAACATATGGGCCACACTAAAAGCACAAAAACCCTTCCACAACATGTCTTTAAAGTCCTAGACACCCCAGTACCATCAGTGTCCCTACAGACACATGGTTCTCACCCTGGGGCCCAACCACATATCTGAACATGTCATCAGACTAATGACTTTCCCCATTGGCCAACACATGTTATTTTTAGTTTTATTTTTCCACACTCATACACACCCCAGTAAACTTACCATAAGTTCACCCATCATGATCACTACTCCCAGTCAAGTACACTAAAATATGGAGTTATATTTAGGAAGTATCTCGTAATGAAAGGTTCACCTTGTTTACTTGAGTCATATTAGTTTGAAATTTAACATTTTAGCATTCAAGGATGTTATTTTTACCCCTATAGAAAATAGTTCTCATTGGGGATCATACATATCAACCCAGTATGTGCTACCAACCATACGTCTAGGTTTCTGTTTAGATACCAATGTAACAACTAGGTCCTATTGACATCAAATAAACCCCTCTCTAACATGGCCTTTGAGTCCTTGATCACCAGGTACCACCTGTTTCCCCAAGAACACATGGTCCCCTCCCAAGGGCCCACCAACATTCTTGAATATGTCATTATACTAATGATTTTTCCATAGTCCAACACATTATATTTCCAATGCGATTTCCCCCCACTCACACGCACCTAGGAAAACATCCTATAAGGTCACCCATATAGCATCCCGTCTTTTTATAACATAAACTTTCATTACATTACACAAAACTGAGGATCTTTAAGGTTTAGTGTCTTGGAAACCAGGAACATAATACATGAAAACAACATAAATAATTCTTCTTAAACACTTTAAAGGATTCTCCTTAAGTTCATCCTAGGTTAATTACTGCATCTCATAACCTGGGGACATACATCAAAAGAAAGGGTGAGCAGAAGGCCCAATAAGGGAAACAAGAGAAACATTTTACATGTGAACTTGAGATACTTCAATAAGGTCATGAAAAGAACTTTAAGGCATGAGAAATAAATCATGAGATATATCATAATAAAAATAAAATTTTTCATAACTTGAAGATGTGGCTGCAACATTTAATATTGAAAATCATTTCGTTTCACCAAGGTCCATCCCCAAGGTGTCATTAAAAATTACCAAGGTTATTCACCAAGGTATCAGTCTAAAAAGTTATCTCTAGAGATTAAGTCTTTACCCAATGCATTGGAGCGCTATCTGGGCGCACCCTTGACATGTCTTTATTATCATGTGATCCACATATATCATCATCAATCATTTCATAAACAACCCATATAGCATAAAAGAAATGGATTTCATTTCATAATCATAACGTTTTAAAAACTGCTTTAAAGACATGATCTTTATGTCACTTTAAACCCATGGATAGGGAAAGAGGGTTTCATGTATGTAAATACCAGAATTTAAAATAGAAAATTTTGATATATATGTGAATACCCCTGTATAAATAAGATCTTTGAGTATTCACTTTATAACATAAAATAATTTTGAGAAAAGAGAGAGGCATTTTGAGACGAAAATTCTGCAGCATAACGGCTAGGTTTCGGGGTTTTAGAAAACATTGAAAAGAGAGGGGACATGGGTCACCCACTCATAAATGATCCATATAACAGTATAGGGACAGAATATAAAGAAGATATGAACATGGTAATGAAATTTGGAAGTCATACCATATGAAATGAAAAACATGGAAGTGAGACAAAAATAAGATTTCTCTTATGAAAATTCGGCAGCCTAACAGCATCACTTAAACTTCAATAAAAATGAATTGAAGAGATCAAATAGGGTCTCTCATAATATGATCATAAAAGATCAGTATGATAGGTATATAGATAATACCCCAACATAATAAAAATGAACTTTAAATATTTGACATGAAAATAGAACTTGAAAATGAGAAGGGTGAAAGAATCCCTTAAAAATTCGGCAGCCTAACGACGTCACTTAAACTTTCATAAAATGAAATGATGAGAGTAAGAGGGGGCCTCTCATCATATGAACATGAAAAGGTCAGTAAGAGGAATATGAAATAACATCCTCCCACATAAGAACATGGAGCATGAAAGGAATGACATAAAAGAGATTACTTGAAAGGAAAGAGAGAGGTCGGATCCCTTACCTTAGACGTAACTCTTAAAACTCAAAGGTTGGGACCTTGAGAGGCTTGAGGGAACCTTGGGAGGACTCCTTGGGAGGTAAGGAGACCAGGAATTCATTGATAATGATTTTGGAGTCCAAATGATGAGAGAATGGCTTGGTATTTATAGGGAAAGTGAGGGGACAAGGCATTAATGGCCAAAGGACACCTCACAAGTGCTTTTCTCAAAACCATGTGCTCTCCCATGATATTTCCCGTGAAGTTAGGCCACATGGGGCCCCCAAAACAATAATTCATCACCTTAGGTCGGCCAAACCTTAAAATATCTCATGAAATCACCATGACACAACTATGATGTCATTAAACGTACCAAAACCCTAAAACTACTTTTTTTACTATTCACTGAACCCAAAATTTCACCTTAACCAAATATCGATGCTCTTATTACAAATATGAACTCCATTTTATAAAAATAATTTTCTAAATAATTTTAATTTAATTTTTAAATAAAAACACTATTCACCGAAAATTCATTTTTTAGAAAAAACCCCAAAAATTACCATAACATAATATCGGTGCTCTGAGTTCAAAAATAAAGTCCATTTTATAAAAATATTTTTCTAAATATTTTTAATTAAATTTTTAATTAAAAAACACTATTCACCACAAAAAACTAATACTTGACTAATAATTTATGAAACCGTTATTTACCCATTTTATTGAATCACATTACTTAATCTAGGTGTCTAAATTATATTAAAACTTTCTTTGAGTGAAATTACTAATCCATTTGGTCACATTACTAATCCTAAGCGTAAAATCACTATTCATAATTTACTATTCATCAAAAATTAAGTTGACCTTATTAGACTCCAAATTCCTTACTGAACACTTTTTCAGAAGACCATTTTTTGAAAATCATTACACATAATTAATTATTTAGGGTTTACATAAATATTTTAAAATATCTCTTTTTCAAAATTCATCAATAAAATACATCCTAAAATTATCCGGACATTTGAAATTTCACAAACATCACTAAAGGAAGAAATCTCAATTCATTCATCCTAAAGGATTACACAAAGAAGCTAGGGTCTCGTCACATAGCCCCTTATAACACCGACATATGACCTAAGTGTAAGGTGTGCTATGGTGAGAGAATCTGAGGGAGGCTTAGATAACATTTCCCTAGTAGTAATCTCTGCTAACTTGAACTTCTCCCGTAGGCGTTTCCGTTCAAGCTTGACACGCTGGAGTTCGGCTTGGTCTTGGTCCAAATAGAAGCCCAAAGATGCCACCTCCTTCCCAAGCTCTGATAAGTGGGATTCATAAGGTTCGAGTCTACTGGATGAAGCCATCGACTCCTCTTTCTTCATTAACCATTAACATCTCTATTAAATCATTAAGAGTAAGTTAATATACTACGTAAAAAGTTTGGTTCGTTACATTCTTCCCCCCTTAAGAAATTTCGTCCCCGAAATTTATACTTGAGGCCTAGTCGAAAAGGTGAGGGTACTTTTGCTTCATCGTTTCCTCAGGCTCCCAAGTCGCTTCTTCATATTTCTGATTCCTCCACAACACTTTCACAAGGTGGGTAGTCTTGTTTCGTAGAACCTTGTCTCTACTGTCTAAGATCTCCACTGGCTGCTCCTCATAAGAGAGGTCATGTTCCAGTTGTACCACCTCTGGGTTCAGTACATGCGAAGGGTCGAGTATGTACTTCCTCAAGAGAGATACATGGAAGACATTGTGAACTTGAGTTAGGTTCGGTGGAAGTGCTAGACGATAGGCCACTGATCCTATGTGATCAATGATTTCATAGGGGCCAATGTACCTAGGGCTGAGCTTCCCTTTCTTCCCAAACCGCATGACTCTCTTCCATGGAGAAATTCGAAGGAAGACTTTATCACCAACACCAAACTCCAAGTCCCTTCGATGATTGTCAGCATAGCTCTTCTGCTGACTCTGAGTAGCCTTTATGTGTTGTTGGATGACATGAACCTGTTCTGTCATATCTTGCACGAGATCAGGCCCAAGAAGCTTTCTCTCACTAGTTTCATCCCAACAAGTAGGAGTTCTACATCGCTTTCCATACAGAGCTTCATAGGGTTCCATCTAAATACTCGAATGGAAGCTGTTGTTATAGGAGAACTCAACTAATGGGAGGTGTTGATCCCATCCTCCTTTAAATTCCATTGAGCATAATCTCAGCATGTCTTCGAGTGTCTGAACAGTCCTTTCAGATTGGCCATCAGTTTGAGGATGATAGGCCGTACTAAAATTCAATTCAGTATTCAGAGCATGTTGAAGACTTCTCCAGAATTTTGATGTGAATCTTGGATCACGATCAAACATGATGGATAGTGGTACCCCATACAGCCTCACCACTTCCTTTACGTATATCTTGGCAAGTTGATCCAGAGAGAAATCTTCCCGAATAGAGATAAAATGGTCGGTCTTGGTGAGACGGTCCACAATAAACCATATCGCATTGTTTCCTTTGGATTTTTTCGGGAGACCAGTTACAAAGTCCATAGTGATATTATCCCACTTCCATACTAGTATGGGTAGCGGTTGTAATACCCCCTTAGGAAGTTGTCATTCTGCCTTTACTTGTTGACACACCGGGCACATTGTAGTGTAATCAGCAATCTCCCTCTTCATGTTATCTCACCAATAATGATCACGAAGGTCTCTATACATTTTAGTGCTTCCCGGATGTATAGAGAAAGTAGAGCTATGAGCTTCATCCATCAGTTCTTTCTTTATCTCCGGAATAGATGGAACACATAGTCTTGTACGAAATTTCAATACACCTTCTTGATCAATATTTAAATCAGGGAACTTCCCATCTTTTACATCCTCCAACTTCTCCTGCAGCAAAGGATCTTATTTTTGAGCCTTCTTGATCTTCTCTAGTAATGAAGGTTGAAAAATCATTTGGGATAGGGTTGATGATGTCCCTTTCCTTATAATTCCCATGTCCAGTTTTACTATATCTTTAATCAAGGGATCTCCTAGGATCCTCATTGTTGCCAGAACAACAGGGTCTTTCTTGCTTAACGCATCCGTGACTTTGTTTGCTCTTCCAGGGTGATAATGAATTGAACAATCACAGTCTTTAATAAGCTCCAACCATCTACTTTGTCTCATGTTCAATTCTTTCTGTGTGAAAATATACTTTAGACTTTTGTGGTCAGTGTATATATCACATTTCTCCCCATAAAGATAGTGCCTCCATATCTTTAGGGCAAAAACAACTGCCGCTAGCTCTAGATCATGCATAGGATAATTATGCTCATGAATCTTTAACTGTCGAGATGCATAAGCAATTACCTTGTCATTTTGTATGAGGACGCACCCAATCACTTTTAGAGATGCATCGCTAAAAATAACGAATCGTTCTCCGATAGAGGGTATTGTTAACACAGGTGCAGTAACCAATCTCTTCTTCAGCTCTTGGAAACTTTCCTCTCATTCCTTTGTCCAGATGAACTTAACCCCTTTTCAAGTCAACTTGGTTAGTGGATTAGAAAGCCGTGAAAAGTTTTTCACAAACCTCCTATAATATCCCGCTAAACCAAGGAAACTACAAAACTCAGTTACTGTTGTGGGTTGAGGCCACTCCTCCACAACCACTGTCTTTGCAAGGTCAACTGAGATTCCTTCATTGGTTACGATGTGCCCCAATAAAGCCACTTATTGTAACCAAAACTCACACTTACTGAACTTCCCAAAGAGACTCTCCTTCCATAGAGTTTTCAAAATAACCCTCAGATGATCTTCATTCTCCTCACGAATTTTTGAATGTATCAAAATATCATCAATAAAAACTACCACAAAGTTATCAAGGTAGTCCTTAAAGACTCTATTCATCAAATCCATGAAAATAGCAGGAGAATTAGTCAAGACAAAGGGCATAACAGTAAACTCATAATGCCCATATCTTGATTGGAAGGCAGTCTTTGGAATATCTTCCTTCTTCACCCTCAGTTGATGATAACCAGATTGAAGGTCAATCTTAGAGAAGAATTGAGCCCCACGAAGTTGGTCAAATAAATCATCAATTCTTGGAAGAGGGTATTTGTTCTTCAATGTGATCCCATTCATTTCTCTATAATCAATGCATAGCCGCATTGATCCATCCTTCTTCTTCACAAAGATAACTGGTGCTCCCCAAGGAGACACACTCGGTCAGATAAACCCCTTCTCCAACAAGTATTGGAGTTGTTTATTTAACTCTTCTAGCTCCACATTTTCCATTCTATATGGGGTATTTGATATCGGTTGTGATCCAGGTACGAGTTCAATGGAGAACTCTACCTCTCTTTCTGGGGGAGGTCCAGGTAGCTCCTCAGGAAATACATCCAGGTATTCCTGAACAATTGGAACATTTTCTATCTGTATGCTCCCTTTTCCTTCTTCATCATCACCGATTAAATCCATAAAGAAAGCTATAGGAGGTGCTTCTAGATAGGGATCAAATCGGGATATCTCTCCTTGGAAGATAACTGTAGGTCGTTTATTCAAGACTACTGAGATTTCCTTACTTCTGCATTTGATCTTAGCATTATACTTTGAGAGCCAGTCCATCCCTAGTATAACGTCGAATTCCAACATGGGAATAACTACTAGATTTGCGATAAGATTGTGCTCACTAAAGTAAACACTAGAGTCTCTAAACACTGTTGATGCATGGATAATCCCACTTGGAGTCTTGACTGACAACTCTACCTCAAGAAATTCGGGGATTGATTCTATATTCTTTGCAAACTTGGAGGAAATAAAGGAATGCATAGAACCAGAATCAAACAAAGTAGTTTCTAGTTTTGAGAGGACAACAAGAGTACCTGATACCACGTCATTCGGAGCTTCAACTTCAGTTGTTGTGATAGAAAAAGCACGACCTTGCTCCCCTGGAATTTGCTGAGGTTGATGGTTATTCCCCTCCACTACCCTTGGATTTGGACAGAGATTAGCATAGTGCCCAAGCTATCCACACTTGAAGCAATGGACTTCAGGTAAGTCCAGAACCATCTTTCCCCTATCATTAGTGTTGGGGAGTTAAGGCTTCACCTCACTACGACAATTCCGAACAATATGGCCTCCTCTTCCACACTTGTAGCACTTGCCACTTCTGATCAAGCAGTTCCCCGGATGCTTCTTCCCACATTTATTGCATGTTGTAAGTTGCATTTTCTTTCCACCTCTTCCCTGATCAAAAGTCTTCCCTAAACTGGGCTCCAACGATCTCTTCTTTTCATTTGATTTATGAGACCACTGTGTCTCACCAAACTCTAGCTCAACTTTCATTGCACTCCGCACGATCTCCTCATAGATATCGTAGTCCTAGTTGGCTAAATTCTTCCGCAGATGAGGTATCAGTCCATCGAAAAATCTATCAACCTTCCCACTTGTATCCATGAAAAAGCTAGAGGTATATCGTGAAAGTAGGGTGAAGTTCATCTCATAGCTTCCCAAAGATTCGTTCTCCTTCTGCTTCAGCTCGAGAAACTCTTTCTCCATTCTCGTTCTCATGGAACGAGGGAAATACTTATTAAAGAATATTCCCCGGAACTCTTCCCACTCCATAACTTCCATCTCTACTCTAGGATTTGTGTTTTTGACCAGTGACCACCACTGATCAGCTTCTCCCTCTAGGCAATAAACAGCAAGGGTGACTTTTTCTTGTTCCGAACAAAGGATTACAGAAAAGATCTTTTCAATGGAGCTTATCCATTTTTCCACAACCAAAGGGTCAGTAGATCCACTGAATGATGGTGGTCTTTGACGCATGAAGGACTCAAAAAAATGTTGTTCCCTTCGTGGTGAGATTGGACTCTCATCTTGATTCAAGTTATTACTCATAACTTGAGTCAGTTGGTTCATCATTCGCATGAATGTTTCCATTCCGGCTTCCATCGGAGGGCCGTCATCACATGGTGCATTACGGTCACCATCTAAACAGTTCCTCTTATTTCCCACCATTTTCTAAAATAATAAAACTTTAGTGAGAAACTTATTTCATTTATGAATCTTTTAACTAAGACTTCATTCTTAGACAATTACATTTCTCTATAATTCCTTCATAATGATTCATAAAAAGATTGTGATTAACCAAACATATCCTCCAGGAGTGTCGTAACCAAGAGTGCAGTAAGGCCCATTATCATGCACCAGTTCCCGTTCGAGTCTAGCTCAAAGCGGTGTTTTCGGGTTTTACCCCTATGTACATCTGTGCCAGAACCGCCTCTACCTGCTCGTATCCAGACAGGGATGTATTTGTTCGATAAACCACTTACTCAATACTTACCAAAATACCAGGAAGTTTTCATATATTTAAACTTTTATATAGGTTTATTACTAAAGTTTTTATATCCTAATTTCCACAAATAACTAAACCATCCTTTGATACCAACTATAACATCCCTTCTTTTTATAACATAAACTTTCATTACATTACACAAAACTGAGGATCTTTAAGGTTTAGTGTCTTGGAAACCAGGAACATAATACATGAAAACAACATAAAGCATTCTTCTTAAACACTTGAAAGGCTTCTCCTTAAGTTCATCCTAGGTTCATTACTGTATCTCATAACCTGGGGACATACATCAAAAGAAAGGGTGAGCAGAAGGCCCAGTAAGGGAAACAAGAGAAACATTTTACATGTGAACTTGAGATACTTCAATAAGGTCATGAAAAGAACTTTAAGGCATGAGAAAGAAATCATGAGATATATCATAATAAAAATAAAATTTTTCGTAACTTGAATATGTGGCTGCAACATTTAATATTGACAATCATTTCATTTCATCAAGGTCCATCCCCGAGGTGTCATTAAAAATTACCAAGGTTATTCACCAAGGTATCAGTCTAAAAAGTCATCTCTAGAGATTAAGTCTTTACCCAATGAATTGGAGAGCTATCTGGGCGCACCCTTGACATGTCTTTATTATCATGTGAGACACATATATCATCATAAATCATTTCATAAACAACTCATATAGCATAAAATAAATGGGTTTCATTTCATAATCATAACATTTTAAAAACTGCTTTAAAGACATGATCTTTATGTCACTTTAAACCCATGGATAGGGAAAGCGGGTTTCATGTATGTAAATCCCAGAATTTAAAATAGAAAATTTTGATATATATGTGAATAACCCTGTAGAAATAAGAGCTTTGAGTATTCACTTTATAACATAAAATAATTTTGAGAAAAGAGAGAGACATTTTGAGACGAAAATTCTGCAGCATAACGGCTAGGTTTCGGGGTTTTAGAAAACATTGAAAAGAGAGGGGACATGGGTCACCCACTCATAAATGATACATATAATAGTATAGGGACATAATATAAAGAATATATGAACATGGTAATGAAATTTGGAAGTCATACCATATGAAATGAAAAACATGGAAGTGAGACAAAAATAAGATTTCTCTTATGAAAATTCGGCAGCCTAATGACGTCACTTAAACTTCAATAAAAATGAATTGACGAGATAAAATAGGGTATCTCATAATATGATAATAAAATATCAGTATGATAGGTATATAGATCATACCCCAACATAATAAAAAGGAACTTTAAATATTTGACATGAAAATAGAACTTGAAAATGAGAAGGGTGAAAGAATCCCTTAAAAATTCGGCAGCCTAACGACGTCACTTAAACTTTCATAAAATGAAATGATGAGAGTAAGAGGGGGCCTCTCATCATATGAACATGAAATGGGCAGTAAGAGGAATATAAAATAACATCCTCCCACATAAGAACATGGAGCATAAAAGGAATGACATAAAAGAGATTACTTGAAAGGAAAGAGAGAGGTCAGATCCCTTACCTTAAACGTAACTCTTAAAACTCAAAGGTTGGGACCTTGAGAGGCTTGAGGGAACCTTGGGAGGAATCCTTGGGAGGTAAGGAGACCAGAACTTCGTTGATAATGATTTTGGAGCCCAAAGGATGAGATAATGGCTTGGTATTTATAGGGAAAGTGAGGGGACAAGGCATTAATGGCCAAGGGACACCTCACAAGTGCTTTTCTCAAAACCATGTGCTCTCCCATGATATTTCTCATGAAGTTAGGCCACATGGGGCCCCCAATACAATAATTCATCACCTTAGGTCTTCCAACCCTTAAAATATCTCATGACATCACCATGACACAACTATGATGTCATTAAACATACCGAAACCCTAAAACTGCTTTTTTTACTATTCACTGAAAATTCATCTTTCTCAGAAAAAACCCAAAATTTCACCTTTACCAAATATCGATGCTATTATTACAAATATGAAATCCATTTTATAAAAATAATTTTCTAAATAATTTTAATTTAATTTTTAAATAAAAACACTATTCACCGAAAATTCATTTTTTTAGAAAAAACCCCAAAAATTACCATAACATAATATCGGTGCTCTGAGTTCAAAAATAAATTCCATTTTATAAAAATATTTTTCTAAATATTTTTAATTAAATTTTTAATTAAAAAACACTATTCACCCCAAAAAACTAATACTTGACTAATAATTTATGAAACCGTTATTTACCCATTTTATTTAATCACATTACTTAATCTAGGTGTCTAAATTATATTAAAACTTTCTTTGAGTGAAATTACTAATCCATTCGGTCACATTACTAATCCTAAGCGTAAAATCACTATTCATAATTTACTATTCATCAAAAATTAAGTTGATCTTATTAGACTCCAAATTCCTTACTGAACACTTTTGCAGAAGAACATTTTTTAAAAATCATCACACATCATTAATTATTTAGGGTTTACATAAATATTTTAAAATATATCTTTTTCAAAATTCATCAATAAAATACATCATAAAATTATCTGGACATTTGAAATTTCACAAACATCACTAAAGGAAGAAATCTCAATTCATTCATCCCAAAGGATTACACAAAGAAGCTAGGGTCTCGTCACATAGACCCTTATAACACCGGCATATGACCTAAGTGTAAGGTGTGCTATGGTGAGAGAATCTGAGGGAGGCTCAGATAACATTGCCCTAGTAGTAATCTCTACTAACTTGAACTTCTCCCATAGGCGTTTCCGTTCAATCTTGACACACTGGAGTTCGGCTTGGGCTTGGTCCAAAGCGAAGCCCAAAGATGCCACCTCCTTCCCAAGCTCTGATAAGTGGGCTTCATAAGGTTCGAGTCTACTGGATGAAGCCATCGACTCCTCTTTCTGCATTAACCATTAACATATCTATTAAATCATTAAGAGTAAGTTAATATACTACTCAAAAAGTTTGGGTCATTACAACCCATCCTAATCACCAATCTAGGCCAATCATGATTAACTGTGGATTTATAATCAAGTAGGCTCCCATAAAGAAAGGATCACCATGTTGACATGAGTCATATAATTTATCCATTTAACACTTTATCATTATACAGTGTTGAAAGAGGTATATGACGCTAATCCGCATATGAATTATGAATTCTCTTAACCATATCCATATGTTTCCAAATCAACTGAACCTATTCTGACATTTCCTTCATGAGGCTCAGTCCTAAATAATTTTATTTTTCCACATCAATTAATAACAATGACGACCTATATGGCCTCACATAGAGTTTCTTGAATGGTTCCATCAAAATTTCCACTTAGTAACTTATATTATAGGTGAACTTGATAGGCACAAAATTCTTCACCCAAGATCCATCGAAATCTTGGACACATAACCACAACATGTCCTCTCGAACTTGAATAGTATGATCTGATTTCACATATGTATATGGGTGGATGGTCTTACTAAAACACACCTAGGTACCAAGATACTTTTGTAAACCCTTCTATAATCATGATGTAAAATATGGATCATGATATGAAACTATAGTCTTTAGAACTCTGTACAAACAAATTATCTCCAAAACATACAATTTACCCAAATTTTCAACATTAAAAGTATCTCGAATCAGTAATAAATGTGCCCCCATAGTCAAGTGATCCAAAACTACCAATATTTCTTCATTTTTCTAAGGCATCATTAGAATACCCACCACAAAATCCATCACCACGTCATCTGGTTTTCATTCTGGAATAGGAAAAGGCTTTAATAAACAACCCGTTTGCTAATGCTCAACCTTCACCTATAGACAGGTATAATATCTCATCATGAAACCACAAACCTCCTTCATCCTTTTCCACCAATACTATCTAAGAGTATCACTATACATTTTACATAAACAAGGTTTCACAACCCACTTAAATGCAAGGAACTCAGAAATCAACTATTCCCACATACATGTAGAAACGATAAGAAAACCACAAACATAAATAATCTTATCATAACCAAGATTCCATGTGGAAGCTAAATCCCCAACATTAAGACTTTACATAAAATCCAATAACTCTAGGTCCTCATACTACCTATATTTGATCCTACTCAAAAGGGTAGACTCAACTACCAGTGTCACGACCCGTCCTTGGGGCCCGTGCCGTGACTACCCCAAGCCTGCCTTCTATAGGCCTGAGGATGGAGACTAGAACCAAAGGGAAATCCCTGATAAAGAGGGAAGGAATTTCCTTTAAACCAATAACACTCATAGTCTGAACATAAGCAGTGGAAATAACAAGTAGTAATATAGAAAAGAAAAGTGTGCTGAAAGTATGTGGGCCAAAATACATATAGAATCCCGGCCTTTTCATACATTACTATTACATCATTTAAAAGATAAAAAACATAATAGTATTACACATAGAGGATCCAAAGGTTTAGTGTCTTGGGAAAACTAGGACCACACATAACAAATACAACTTCAAGCATAAACATTTATTTAATTTCTTCTTCTCTAGCTTCTTATTGACACTTGTCCTATCCTTAGTACATGTAGCCACCTGAGGATATACATCAAAAGGGGTGAGATAGAATCCCAGTAAGAGGATAAATAAGAACAATATAGCATGGGGTGAGCATAATCATAATATAGGCAAAAGAGCATGAACATGAGAGGAGCATAAATCAATGACTTGAAATGTGGCAATGCATAAAATGAAACATCATGTCTTAGTGGTTAACTACCACACATACTTGTGAACCAAGCTAGAATCTTGTTCACACATCATTTTACATTTACTCATGAGATTCATCACTTTACCCAATGCATTATATCACTATATAATTCCGGGCGCACTCGTCAAATTTAAACATTCATATTGCGCTATATAATTCCGGGCGCACCCGTCACATCATAACATTATCATTTATCATGCATGAAAAAATGAACATATATCATAAATTAACATAATGAACCCATTAAAAGGAATGGGTTTCATCTCATAATAACACATTCATAAGCTTTGGGTTCCCTAAAATAAAGATGGAATAACATACATGTTACAAGAACCGTCCACCTTGAGTGAGAAGTAAAAGGGGTGTTCTTAAAAGAAGAGTTCTTTTGGAAAACATTTTGATGGACACAAAAACCAGTGAAAAACATTTATATCCCAGAAATGTAAATTAAATGATGAAAAAATGATCTTTAAGGAGTGAACATATCAAAAATGGAGTGAAAGAGGTAGAACCCGAATGAAGAAAGTTGGGTTCGAGAATTTCCCCTTACCTTGTACCCGAATGCTTCCTTCTATTTAATTTCCTGTATAATGACATTATATTCATTAATTAGAAATCCATAAAAATGTGTAAATTAATAGGGTTCATTCTGGTTTCATTATGTCATATTATGTTCCTTTTTATGACTTATAGAGTTTAAAAACATTGTTCGGGGATGTTTGTTTTTATGGGATTTCTTGGGTGGTTCACTTGTATTCTTAAATTGATGTTTGGGTAGAACATGAGTAAACATCCAGAAATGATATTAAATGTTATTAATGAGATTACATGAGTTTGAATGATCTTATAATGAATCAAATTATATCCATGTGGATGAATCATTAGAGAAGAATCAAACAAAGATTGTGTGGGTTAATTTGAGCGGTTTTTCAATCACAAAGAACTTGTTTTAATTTATCCCTTAGTAATATGTTCATAAGTTAGTTCCAGAACATTAAATAGGAAATAATAAATATAAAATATTCTGGTTCAACCATAAAAAATGTTTCATTACCAGATCTGAAGGTATAAATGGAATAATAGAGCATGTCTTTTTTGAAGGTGATAAATTTAACACCTCTTTAATAAAATAAAAGGAAGAGGGAAAGGGGGTGGGGTGATATAATATCCAATTAGCATAATAACATTCCATTATATGTATAATAATGGAGTTACAATACAATTTAGAGAAAAATAGGCGGGGAGAGATCAATAAATGAACTTGAACTTGAAAGGAAAATAAAGGAGAAGAGGGAGATAAATTACCTCTAGAATCCTCCTCTTGAGAACCTCCTTAAGGGACTAAGCTTGGTCTTTTGATGAGACCAGAAGCTCTTGGACGTGGGGGAGGGGCTAGAGAAGGTGTTTGGGTATATATTAGACAATTCTTGAAGTTTTAGAGGTGTGGTTTGGCAAGAGGAGGGGGAGGGCTTATTTATACATGAGGAGGGAGGTGTTTTTAGTATAAAATATTAAATAAAATAATATATCAAAAGTTAGACTTGTAATAGTAGTTTTTTGACATCCTAAATCATATATTAATATAATATAATTCTTTTTAGGCTTTAATTATTCTTTATAATCCGAATTCATTAATTTATTAAAAGGAATGTGAAAGAAAGAGAAAAAGACACCTTAAGAAATCACCTTTTGACTTTAGGATTTGGAAAGTTCTTTTTAGGTTTGAGAATTGTATTTATTGTATTTTAAGGAACCATTTATGAAATTTAATATAATTTGGCCGAAAATAAATCTCTAGAATGTTTATGTCATCATTACATCATTAATTATGTAATTTAGTATACACTGATTATGCGAAAAACTGTATTTTTTTACTATTCACCCGAAAATTGAAGTTTTTCAGAAAAACCCCAAAAATTCTCCCATATCATTTTTCTACATGTATAATCCAAAAATAAAGTCCATTTTTCAGAAATAATTTTCTAAATATTATTAATTTAATATTTAATTAAAATCATAATTTACTTAAAAAAACAGTTTTTAAGATTAAAACTGATTTATAGTGCTTTCAAAAATTACGTAGGGTATTATAAAATTATCTAAAAACTATAAGACATTGATTAAATAATTTATGAATACATTTTATGGAAATAAATATTCTTTTAAATTAATTAATTAATTATAATTAATTATTTATGACTTATAAAATACCAAAATGTTTACTAAGGTCAAATTGTCACTTTCAAAGATGTATAAATTTTATTTAATTATTCATAGGTAATGTTACTATTATGTTGGATGATTTACTATTCATAAGGGTCATATTATTATTTGTAAGGGTATGTTACTATTCATAAGGGTAGGTCACTATTCACCAAAAATGATTTTTGTTTCATTAGACTCCAAAAATCATCTTGAACACAACTGTGTATGTTGGATTTTCAAAATTCAAAACATAGAAGTGACAAACTTATTTTTAAAGGTCACTTATCACTTAGTAGTTCGTTATTTTGTGTTTTCATGTTATTTTATGACATAAATATAAGAAGGGTATTTCCATTGAAAAACTTTGGGTCGTTACATTCTTCCCCCCTTAAGAAATTTCACCATCGAAATTTCGTTTTACATAAACAGGTTAGGGTACTTCTCCTTCATTTCCACTTTTGGTTCCCAAGTTTCTTCCTCAAACTTATGGTTCCTCCACAACACTTTGAAAAGATGGGCTGTCTTGTTGCGTAGAACCTTATCACTTTGGTCCAGAATATTTACTGGCTGCTCCTCATATGAGAGATCATCTTCCAGCTGCACCACCTCTGGGTTTAGTATATGTGAGGGGTCTGGTATGTACTTCCTCAGCAGTGATACATGAAACAAATCATGAACCTGAGCCATATTTGGTGGAAGTGCAAGCCGATAGGCCACGAATCCTATGTGGTCAAGGATCTCAAAGGGGCCAATATACCTTGGGCTTAGCTTCCCTTTCTTTCCGAATCGCATGACTCTCTTCCATGGAGATATTTGAAGGAAGACTTTATCTCCAACGTCGAACTCCAAGTCCCTTCGACGGTTGTCAGCATATCTCTTTTGCCAACATTGAGCAGCTTTGATGTGTTTCTGGATGAATTGAACCTTCTCTGTCATCTCCTAAACAAGATCGGGTCTAAGTATCTTTCTTTCTCCAACTTTATCCCAACAGGTTGGAGTTCTACATCGCTTCCCATAAAGAGCTTCATACGGAGCCATATGAATACTCGAGTGGAAGCTATTGTTGTATGAGAACTCAACCAATGGGAGATGCTGATCCCATCCACCTTTGTATTCTAGAGAGCAGGCTCTTAGCATATCTTCAAGCGTCTGGATAGTCCTTTCAGACTGGCCATCAGTTTGGGGGTGGTAGGTCGTGCTGAAATTTAATTCAGTACTCAAAGCATGTTGAAGGCTCCTCCAGAATTTAGATGTGAACCTTGGATCACGGTCAGAGACAATGGAGAGTGGAACACCATTCAGTCTCACCACTTCCTTCACATATATCTTTTCAAGTTGGTCAATCGAGAGATCTTCCCGAATAGCGATAAAATGGGTAGTCTTGGTGAGTCGATCAACCACAACCCATATCGCATTATTTCCCTTTGACGTCTCCGAGAGACCTGTGACAAATTCCATAGTAACATTTTCCCATTTCCACATGGGTATAGGCAATGAATGCATCATACCTTTGGACTTTTGTCACTCATCTTTAACTTGCTGACATACCAAGCACCTTGATATATATTCCACAATCTCCTTCTTCATGTTATCCCACCAGAAGTGTTCTCGGAGATCACGGTACATCTTGGTACTCCTAGGATGGATATATAAAGTTGAGCAATGTGCATTATCCAATAGATCCTTCTTAATCCTGGGTGATGAAGGCACAAAAAGCTGCGTTCCAAACCGAATCACACCATCATCATCGATATGGATCTCTTGCCGCTTCCCTTACTTTACTGCATTCACCCTCTTTTGTATCTCCACATCATCCCTTTTTTTATTCCTTAATCTTCTCTTGGATGGATGGTTGTGCAATCATTTGGGAAAGGTAGGATGTATCCCACACCCTTATGATTTCAAATCCATTCTTTGGATATCCAAGAAGATAGGGTCTTTCTCAATCCGCAACATGGATAGATTAGCAGGTTCTTTTCTGCTTAGAGCATCAGCTACCTTGTTCGCCTTTCCAGGATGATAGTGAATAGAGAAATCGTAATCCTTGATTATCTCTAACCATCTCCTTTGACGCATGTTGAGCTCCTTTTGTGTGAATATATACTTTAGGCTCTTGTGGTCGGTGTATATGTCACACTTCTCACCATAAAGGTAGTGCCGCCATATTTTCAAGAAAAAAATCATGGATGCCAGCTCTAAATCATGCGTCGGGTAGTTATTCTCATGGATCTTCAACTGTCATGAGGCGTAGGATATCACATTATCATTTTGCATGAGTACACAACCCAAGACTTTATTTGAAGCATCACTGTATATCACAAAACTTTCTCCACTTTTCGGTAGTGTGAGTACAGGTGCAGTGATCAGCCTTAACTCTAGCTCCTTGAAGCTTCCCTCACATTCTTCCATCCAGAAATACTTTACCCCTTTCCTTGTTAACTTAGTTAGCAGGCTTGACAATTGTGAGAAGTTTCTCACAAAACGTCGGTAGTACCCAGCTAATCCAAGAAAACTATGGATTTCTGTGAAACTAGAGGGCTTGGGCCATTCCTCAACCGCCTTTATCTTTGAAGGATCCACAGAAATTCCCTCACTTGTGATCACATGTCCCAAGAAAGTGACTTGATTCATCCAAAAGTCACAATTGATGAAATTGACGTACAACTTCTCCTTTCTCAATGTCGCCAACACAAGTCTTAGATGTTCTTCATGTTCCTCCTTGATCTTGGAGTAGATGAGAATATCATCAATAAACACTACCACAAATTTGTCAAGGTAATGTCTAAAGACTCTATTCATCAAATCCAAGAAGATTGCAGGGGCATTAGTAAGTCCAAAGGGCATCACCAAAAACTCATAGTGCCCATGCCCTGTACGGAAGGTAGTCTTTTGAATATCTTCCTTCTTCACCTTTACCTGATGATATCCAGAATAAAGATCCACCTTTGAGAATTATTGAGCTCCTCTTAACTGGTCGAACAAGTCATCAATCCTTGGGAGAGGATACTTTTTCTTTATGGTGATCTTGTTGAGTTCCCGATAATCGATACACAACCGCATGGTTCCATCCTTCTTCTTCACAAAGAGCACTGTCACACCCCAAGGTGATGCACTAGGGCGTATGAACCCTTTTTCCAGATGCTCTTGCATCTGCTTCTTTAACTCCTCCAGTTCGATAGGATCCATCTTATAGGGGCACTTTGAGATAGGAGTAGCTCCGGGTATGAGTTCAATTGAGAACTCTACCTCACGATCCGGGGGAATTCCGGGTAACTCTTCGGGAAATACATAGTCGTATTCCCTCACGATGGGAATTTCCTCAATGTTGGAACTTTCGTTCGACTCAACCATTTGGTCGAGGTATGCTTCTTCATACAGAATCAACACCCACACCATTGAAGGATTTTTCAAAGGAGATTCATGATCTTCCTTGCATTTGTAGAGGAGCATGTGATGGTTCAGAATATGAAAAGATATTTCCTTTTCCCGATAGTTGATATGTGCTCTATATAATTAGAGCCAATCCATTCCCATTATATTGTCGAATTCCACCAAGGTAAGTATTACGAGATTTTACGGAAGAATCTTCCCACATATGCCAACAGGAGAAGAGTCAAACACTTGGGTTTCAATGATTGCACCACTTGGTGTTTTTACAGATATCTCTACTTCAAGGTTTCGGGGCTTCGATTCTATAGTTCTAGCAAACTTGAAAGATATAAAGGAATACGTAGAACTAGAATCAAATAACACCTTTTCCATTATTTAGTGAATAGTAAGTGTACCTTGTACAACTTAATTTTCATGATCCACCTCTGTAGTAGTGATGGCATAAGCCTTCCGTTGTTCCTTTGGCTTTGGTGGATGCTGACACTGATTACCCTCGAGAAATCGAGGTTTAGTGCACTGGTTTGCATAGTGCCCTAGCTCATTACAGTTGTAGCATTGAACCATGAGTGGTTCTCTCCTTTCATCAGCTATATTCTCCTTCCTTTTTGTTTCTTTTCGACACTCATGAGCATGGTTTCCTTCTTTCCCACACTTGAATCATTTCCCCGTCCCTTTGAGGTAGTTCCCATTGTGCAACTTCCCACATTTTTGGCATGTGGGTCATTGATTTTTCTTCCCAACTTTATCATTAGATCCACCAGATTGAAACTCCATCTTTATTTTCTTATCACCATAGCCATGGGACCATTCTCCAAACTACATCTCCACTTTAAGAGCACATCGAACAACTTCTTCATAACTCCCAAAGTCTCAAATTTCAAGAGCCTTTCTAAGGTGTGGTTTTAATCCACTAAAGAATCTATCAATTTTTCTATCATTGTTGACAACAAAACCTAAAGAGTACCTTTCAAGCCTTGTGAAATCCGCTTCATAGGTTGTGACAGATTCTACTTCTTTTTTCTTGAGCTCTATGAATTCTCTCTCCATTTTTGTGCGAAGAGTTCTTGGGAAATACTTATTAAGAAACATTATCTTAAAGTCTTCCCATTCCATCTCTTCAATTTCCTCTATTGGATTGGTGTTCTTAATCAATTCCCACCATTGATCAGCTTCTCCATCTAGACGATAAACGGCTAGAGTCACCTTCTCCATCTCATAACAGTGAAGCACAGAAAATATCTTCTCCATGGAGTTGACCCACTATTCTGCAACTAGTGGATCAGAAGATCTACAAAACGTTGGTGGTCGTTGCCGCATAAAACATTCAATAGCCAGTTTCTCCCTCTTTGGTGAAGGAGGAAATTCTTGATTATTATAGTTATTATTCATAACCTGAGATAATTGGGTAAGAATCGCCATGAAGTTTTGAACTCCACCTCCCAAATCACCGGGGATGTCGTTCGGGCAATCGTTGCATTGTCCATCGCATGAGTTGTTGGCCTGATTTCTCCTAGTTCCCACCATTTTCTAAAATAGAAAAGGTTAGAACAAAACATAAGTAAACAAGTCATGAATAACATATTTATTTAAACAATTTATAACATATGGGATCCCTAGGTAAATATTCTTGTGTACATATTTGTACTTAGTCTCATGCTAGAGGTTTTCTCTAGGGTTTACTAATCATAATTCCTAAATTAACTAAACCTTGCCTTTGATACCAACTATAGCATCCTGGCCTTTTATTAAATTACTATTACATCATTTCAAAGATAAAAAACATAATAGTATTACACATATAGGATCCAAAGGTTTAGTGTCTTGGGAAAACTAGGACCACACATAACAAATACAACATCAATCATAAACATTTATTTAATTTCTTCTTCTCTAGCTTCTTATTAGCACTTGTCCTCTCCTTAGTACATGTAGCCACCTGAGGATATATATAAAAATGGGTGATCTAGAATCCAAGTAAGAGTATAGATAAGAACAATATAGCATGGGATGAGCATAATCATAACATAGGCAAAAGATCATGAACATGAGAGGAGCATAAATCAAAGACTTGAAATGTGGCAATGCATAAAATGAAAAATCATGTCTTAGTGGTTAACTACCACACATACTTGTGAACCAAGCTAGAATCTTGTTCACACATCATTTTACATTTAATCATGAGATTCATCACTTTACCCAATTCATTGGAGCGCTATATAATTCCGGGCGCACCCGTCACATTTAAACATTCATATTGCGCTATATAATTCCGGGCACACCCGTCGCATTATAACATTATCATTTATCATGCATGCCACAATGAACATATATCATAAATTAACATAATCAATACATGAAAAGTAACGGGTTTCATCTCATAATAACACATTCATAAGCTTTGGGTTCCCTAAAATAAAGAGGGAATAACATACATGTTACAAGAACCGTCCACCTTGAGTGAGAAGTAAAAGGGGTGTTCTTAAAAGAAGAGTTCTTTTGGAATTTTTTTTGATGGAAATAAAAACTAGTGACAAACATGTATATCCCAGAAAATTAAAGGAAATGATGAAAAAATTATCTTTAAGGAGTGAACATATCAAAATTGGAGTGAAAGAGGTAGAACCCGAAGGAAGAAAGTTGGGTTCGAGGATTTCCCCTTACCTTGTACCTGAATGCTTCCTTCTCTTTAATGTCATGTATAATGAAATTATATTAATTAATTAGAAATCTAGAACCATGTTTAAATTAATATAGTTTATTATGGTTTCATTATTTCATATTATGTTCCTTTTCATGACTTATAGAGTTTAAAAACATTGTTCGAGGATGTTTGTTTTTATGGGTTTTCTTGGGTGGTTCACTTGGATTCTTAAATTGATGTTTGGGTAGAACATGAGTAGACATCCAGAAATGATATTACATGTTATTAATGAGATTACAAGAGTTTTAATTATCTTATAATTAATCACATTATATCCATGTGGATGAATCATTAGATAAGAATCAAACGAAGATTGTGTGGGTTAATTTGAGCGGTTTTTCTATCACAGAGAACTTGTTTTAATTTATCCCTTAGTAATATGTTCATAAGTCAGTTATAGAACATTAAATAGGAAATAATACATATAAAATATTCTGGTTCAACCATAAAATGGTTTAATGACCAGATCTGAAGGTAGAAATGGAATAAGAGAGCATGTCATTTTTGAAGGTGATAAATTTAACACCTCATGAACAACGTTCTCTTTAATAAAATAAAAGGAAGAGGGAAATGGGGTGGGGTGATATGATATCCCATTAGCATCATAACATTATAGTAGATTTGTAATACTGGAGTTACAATACAATTTAGAATAAAAGAGGTGGGGAGAGATCAAGAAATGAACTTGAACTTGAAAGGAAAATAAAGGAGAAGAGGGAGAAAAATTACCTCTAGAATCCTCCTCTTGAGAACCTCCTTAAGGGCCTAAGATTGGTATTTTGATGAGACCAGAAGCTCTTGGACGTGGGGGAGGGGCTAGGGAAGGTGTTTGGGAAGAGCTTAGACAATTATTGAAGCTTGATAGGTGTGGTTTGTCAATAGGAGGGGGAGGGCTTATTTATACACGAGGAGGGAGGTGTTTTTAGTATAAAATATTAAATAAAATAATATATCAAAATTTAGACTTTTAATAGTAGTTTTTTGAAATCCTAAATCATATATTAATATAATATAATTCGTTTTAGTATTTAATTCTTCTTTATAATCCGAATTCATTAATTTATTAAAAGGAATGTGAAAGAAAGAGAAAAAGACACTTTAAGAAATCACCTTTTGACTTTAGGCTTTGGAAAGTTCTTTTTAGGTTTGAGAATTGGATTTATTGTATTTTAAGGAACCATTTATGAAATTTAATATAATTTTTCCAAAACTAAATCTCTATAATTTTTATGTCATCATTACATCATTAATGATTCAATTTAGTATACACCGATTATGCGAAAAACTGTATTTTTTTACTATTCACACGAAAATTGAAGTTTTTCAGAAAAAACCCAAAAATTTACCCCTAACATTTTTCGACGTGTAGAATCTAAAAATAAAGTCAATTTTTCAAAAATAATTTTATAAATATTATTAATTTAATCTTTAATTAAAATCATAATTTACTTAAAAAAACAGTTTTTAAGATTAAAACTAATTTATAGTGCTTTCAAAAATTACGTAGGGTCTTATAAAATTATCTAAAAACTATAAGACATTGATTCAATAATTTATGAATACATTTTATGGAAATAAATATTCTTTTAAAATAATTAATTAATTATAATTAATTATTTATGACTTTCAAAATACCAAAATGTTTACTAACCTCAAATTGTCACTTTCAAAGATATCTGAATTTTATTTAATTATTCATAGGTAATGTTACTCTTATGTTGGATGATTTAATATTCATAAGGGTCATATTACTATTCATAAGGGTATGTTACTATTCATAAGGGTAGGTCACTATTCACCGAAAAATTATTTTTGTTTCATTAGACTCCAAAAATCATCTTGAACACAACCGTGTATGTCAGATTTTAAAAATTCAAAACATAGAAGTGGAAAACTTATGTTTAAAGGTCACTTATCACTTAGTAGTCTATTATTTTGTGTTTTCATGTTATTTTATGACATAAATATAAGAAGGGTATTTCCATTTAAAAACTTTGGGTCGTTACAATACAAACCCAACTGAACAACAAGTATAAGTACAACTAAAAAGGGAAAATAACTCCAGGATCGTCCACTGGGGAATCCTACCTGAAGGGTAGGTACCGAACTCGAACAACTCATCCCTAAAGTATGTCCAGTCTAGTACAGCTCCGAGCAGCCTTCCATCCATCACTCTCAGCCTCGATCACTGCTGACCGTCGTCTGCACAGAACACAACAAGGTGCGGGCGAAGCCCATACAGGGATGAGTATAACAATATTCATTAGGGGACACCGAGAGCCCCGAAGGTCTCCCAGAATACACTAAGGATAAACCAAATAAGAAATATACAATCACGAAGTATCAACCAACCCTACATAGGTTTATGCCCATACATATACCTAAGTTACTAGTCACAGTCCAACTCTAACTCTCGAGCCCAAGCACAACCCAGTCCACAATAGAAGTAAAGTCGATCACCTTGGTGATAATGACTGAAAGACAAGAATCATCTCACATAGGTATAAAAAACATGATGATGGGTAGAGATGATTAGATGTAGCCTCTGAATCATCTCCTATTTCGAGCCCACATAGGATCCTGGAACAATATCAGTGTTGTCGAACCCACGTAGGATCCTGGTTCAGAAGTCATCACTGTCGAACCCACGGAGGATCCCGGTATAGTAGTCACCGCTGTCGAACCCACAGATGATCCCGGTACAGAAGTCCTCGCTGTTGAACCCATAGAGGATACTGGTATAGTGTCATCAGTGTCGAACCCACATAGGATCTTGTCATCTCTGTCGCAACCATCCATAGGGTTCCCGCACGCAGCACACTCGATTCTGGGAGGGTCCGCTCCTTGAGCCAAGTTTCGATACATCAACTGCCACGAAGTCTCTAGTTGATTTATCCCGTAGTTCCGTCTCATCATAAGGAACCCAATGCGATAGACGGCGCGTCAATCGGACGCCTGGTCTGTGAGTTATTGGTGTTTCCGTTCCAGGGGCCCGGTTGGGTTTTAGGCTCAAACCAACCCGACCGTATCCCAACTGTGTCCAAACCTAAAGTGGAGTATGAAAAAAGAATATTCTCTCTCCAATAATTCCATCATCGGAGATGGTTCATCGATCGGACACCCGTAGCCCAAGATGCGGGCTAGAAGGTGTAAATGGACGTAGAGGGTCCGGGTCCGGTCTGACCTAGTCGGAGTGACCTGGCCTGACCTGATCCTGACCAGGGTCCGACCCGGTCCGAGGAAAAAGCCTGAACCGAGGGGACGGCCCGGCCCGGTGGCGTCCCGACCCGCAAAGGCAGCCCGTCCCGGTGGCGGCTCGGCCCGTTGGCGGCCCGGACCGTTGGTGGCCCGGCCCGCAAAGGCAGCCCGACCCGGTGGCGGCCCGGCCTGCTGGCCATGTGGCCCAGTCCAGCTAGCCATGTGGCCCGGCCTGGCTGGCCATGTGGCCCTGCCTGGCTGGCCGCGTGGCCCGACTGGCCGCATGGCCCGGCTTGCCACGTCGTGTGGCCCAGCTAGCCACGACGTGTGTGTGTGGGGGGGGGGGGGTTCGGGTCTTGCCTTGCTGGAGTGCTGCCGGAGACCGGCTCAGCCGACCACCCTCTGTCTGCCGCGGCCTTTGGCCGTAGGTCTTCTTCGGCGCGGCGCGACAGCGCCATCTTCGTCCGCTGCGGCCTGTATGGCCGTGGACCCTTTCCTCCGGCACGGCGCGACGGCGCTGCTCCTTTTCTGTCCGCCACAACCCGCATGGCCGCGGTTCTTCTCCGGTGCGGTGCGACAGCACCGTGCCCTTCCAGCTCCACCTCCGTCGTCAACCAAACAAGAACCAATGGAGGGATGTCGGGCCGTGTTTGTTCGGCCCGCGCCCTCTGCATTAGGTGATATCAAGTGGCCGTCCTCGAATCATAATAATTGACAAGGAATGAGGATTTAATTTTCTCAAAAAAACCCCTAACTTGTAATTGTGGATCGCTTGATGGAGTCATGGGAATGCGACATCGTTCCGTTGACGTCGGGAGGAGATGACGTCATCATTGGTGATGTTCTTCACGGGCGGAATCTTCCCTTTCTTTCCCTGGTTGGAGAGGGAGAAGAAGGCGTCATCGTTCCTCGGTGGAGACAAGCATTCTTCGTTGAGAGGATATCATTCTTCGCTGGAGAGGATGTCGTTCTCCAAGAATCTCCCAAGTCCTCTCAAAGTTCTACCCCAAAATGAATGTTTCCAACAAAAAAATAAAATAATAGGCTTTGTCTATTATTTTATCATTGGCAATAATTTCAAAAGATTTCAAATAGATTAATTTATTGAGGCATTAATTAATCTTTAGGTGTGTTGGCACCATTATGAGGGAAGGTGGAAGGTTTAAAATTAAATTGGGAGTTCCAAGGGTTAAAGGGGGGTTAAGGGAGTTTTATGCTCATGTGGTCCCCACCTTATAACATCCTACCAAGGGAGGTTATGTGCGGGTGGGACCCTCCACTAACCTCTCCTTGGAGTTTCTAACTACCACCTCAAATAAAAATATGTCTAACACATATTTTTATTCAGTTTAATTAAAAACCCCCAAAAACTAACTTCCAATCTCAATAAAACGCAACTGTGGTAAAGGTCTCTTTAAGAGAATATCAGCACTGTGAGTTCAACGGTGTCCTAGGATTTCAATTCCGAGCACCGGTTCAAAAGATATAAAATCACGCTCGTACGTTTACTGAACGTACCTAAACAAAACTTCAGAAATTAATTCTGGGCACACCGGGCCTCAGAATCAAGCGCCATCAGAAACTACAGACTCGTAAAATTCCCATGTATTTTAAAAAAAATTTCCACGGGAATTCTGGGTCTTTACATCTCCCTGCCTCAGGGATTTACGTCCCCATAAGCTAAAATTTACAATAAGGAAACAAAAGGGTTTACTGAGCACGTATCTGATCATCCCGCTCCCATGTGCTCTCCTGGAGGTTCCCATGCTTCCAGCGAACACGCACCGGAGGTATCGACCGTCCACGTAGGACCTGCTCCTGTCAATCCTCAATCTCCACTAGAACCTCTGTGAATGTCTCCTCGTCATTGATGTCTAGCTCCTCGTGATCGTTGATGTTGGATGATTCGTGCACATATCTCCTCAACTGAGATACGTGGAAGAAATCATGCACCTAAAACAACTAAGGTGGAATAGCCAAATGGTAAGCCACCTCGCCTACTCTGATGAGGACCTGGAACGGTCTGATGAATCACGGAGACAACTTTTTGCCTCAGCCAAATCTCCATAGACCTCATCGAGGTGAGACTTGTAGAAAGACGTGGTCACCATCCTCAAACTCCAGTGATCTCCATCTCCTATCAGCATAGGAATTATTACTACTCTGTGTAGTATTTATCCACTCCTGGATGATCTGTACCTTCTCCGTCATAGCCTACACCATCTCTGGTCCTACAAGTGCTAACTCCCCTAGGCCAGTCCAGCATAGAGGCAATCTGCAAGGTCGGGCATACAGTGCCTCGTAAGGTTCCATCCTGATGGTGGAGTGGTAGTTGTTGTTATACTTAAACTCTACCAAGGGTAAGTGATCCTCCCAGTTGCGACCAAAGTCAAGGACGCATGCACGGAGCATGTCCTCGAGTGTCTGAATGGTCCTCTCAGTCTGACCATCCATCTGAGGATGTGAGGCGGTGCTCAAGAGAAGCTGTGTCTCGAAAGCCTCCTGCAACCCCTTCCATAGCTGAGAAGTGAAATGAGCATCTCAATTGGAGACGATCATCGATGAAACACAATGAAGCCGTATGATCTCTTGTACGTAGTGGTGTCCCAAGATCTCTACTGAGCCCTGCTCTCTAATCAGTAGGAAGTGGGCCGACTTGGTGAGTCGGTCAAAAATCTCTTAGATAGAGTTGTGTCCCATTGATTTACGTGGAAGTACCGTCACAAAATCCATGGATATCCCATTCCACTTCCACTCTAGGACCTCTAAGGGATGAACCAATACTATTGGAAACTGGTGCTCCACCTTCACTTGCTGACAAGTGAGGCATCATGAGACAAACTCTGTTACAACCTTCTTCATACCTGGCCACCAGTGCTGTCGTCGGAGGTCCTGATACATCTTCACCACTCCTAGATGTACCGCTAAAGAAGATGTATGAAAATCCCACAACACATCCTCCTGAAGTGCAAATGGTACCATGGTACGTCCTATGAATATAATGACGTGCTCCCCACCTTCAGAAAATCCATTAGGTGCCTGCCCTGTGGATATATGAGCACGTCGCATCTCATAGTCAATGTCCCCATGCTGTGCCTCCCTGACTCGCTGAAGAAGTGAAGGAGTGACTGTGAGAGATTGTAGAAAGGATTCTCCATCTCTATCCACAAAGGATATCTGCAATGAGTCCAGCTGCTCCATTGCCTCTCCTAGAAGCTGAATTCCTGATCTCCTGCTGAGATCATATGCTACAATGTTTCCCTTCACAGGAGTATAGACTATATCTAAGTCATAGTCCTGGAGAAACTCGAGACATTAACACTATCTCAGGTTCAGGTCTTTCTGATAGAAGATATACCTGAGACTCTGGTGGTCTGAGTAGACTGTAAAATGCTCTCCCATCAGATAGTGCCCCCACATCTTCAAGGCGAAGACCACTGCTACTAAATCCAGGTCATAAGTAGCGTAGTTCTGCTCATGCTGTCTCAACTGCCGAGAACCATACACGATCACTGCTCTCTCCTGCATCACGACACACCCGAGTTCGGTCCCTGATGCGTCGCAGTAAACTATGTACCCAACGCCCTCCTCTAGTAGCCTCAAGATGGGTGCACTAGTCAACCACTGCCTCAGCTCCTGAAAGATCTGTTGGAATCTCTCTGACCACACGAAGGGTTTCCCCTTCTTCGTCAATGCTGAAAGCGGTGCTATAACTATGGAAAAGTCTGGCACAAATCTCTGATAGTACTCAGCAAGTCCCAGAAAACTCCGTACCTCTGTCACACTACTAGGTGGCTCCCAAGAAAGCACTACCTCAATATTCGTTGGATCCACTGCAACTCCAGCCTATGAGATGATGTGTCTTAGAAAGCGTACCTCTCGGTTCCAGAACTAGCACTTAGAGAGCTTAGCATAAATCTGGTTCTCTCGGAGTGTTTCCAGTACTACCCATAAATGGTAGGCATGCTCCTCCTCAATAGTCAAGTAGATCAGTACGTCGTCGATGAAGACTACAAAAAAGCGATCGAGGTAAGGTTGGAAGATCTTTTTTATGAGACTAATGAACACTGTTGGATCATTGGTTACTCCGAAGGGCATAACTAAGAACTCGTAGTAGCCATACTGACACCTGAAGGCTGTCTTCTGCACATCCTCGTCTCGAAATTTGTACTGGTGATAGCCTGACCTAAGGTCTATCTTCGAGAACCATCGTGATCCCTTAATCTGATCAAAGAGGTTATAAATCCTCGGGAGTGGGTACTTATTCTTCACGGTCACCTGGTTCAGGCGACGGTAGTTGACACACAGTCGCATGCTCCCATCTATCTTCTTGGTGAACAAAATTGGGGATGCCCAGGGTGAAATACTAGGTCAGATAAATCCCTTTCCCTGCAAGTCCTCCAGCTATACCCGCAGCTCACGAAGCTTGGTGGGATCCATACAATATGCTGGAGTAGATATCGGTGTTGTCCTAGGGTACAGGTTAATGTAGAAGTCCACCTCTCTGTGAGGAGGAAGTCCTAAAACATATTTAGAGAAAACATCCGCATAATGATCAACCACAATTGGAAAACTCAGAATTCTCACATCAATCAATCTGAGGATAATACTAGACAACTGATGTGTGATCGGCTGCCCCCTCCTTTGGGTAAGTCCATCCTGCACTGCAAAGACTCCCCTCTCACCGTTGAAGGTAAACCTCATCCCATCCTTCCGAACACACCACACTTTCCGCCTAATACAGTCAATCTGAGCATGAACTGTGGATAACCAGTCCATACCAGAGATGACATCGTAAGGCCTCGACGCCGCTATGAGGAGATCACAGTCAAAGCTCTCGACTTCTAGAGTAATCTCACACTGCTGGCACCAATGCGTAATCGTTGGGTCTACTCCCGTAAGAGCCTCTAGTTGTAAGGATTGAGCCAAAGACTCCGTCAGAATCTCTGAGCTCCAAAAAAGGGTAGTGAAAATAAAAGAATGACTCACACCTGTGTCTATAAGTACTGAAGCAATGGTGGAGTAGACACAGATAGTACCTCAAATCATCTCAGGCGCGCCGTGGTCATATACCTCGAATACCTGGATCTGAGCCCGCCTTTGTCCGCCAACTCCCTGTGGTCGGGGTGGACCTCCTA
Source organism: Viscum album (assembly GCA_963277665.1). NCBI lineage: Eukaryota > Viridiplantae > Streptophyta > Magnoliopsida > Santalales > Viscaceae > Viscum > Viscum album. The sequence continues at coordinate 1,528,955,497 of OY728146.1, read as the reverse complement.
GTGGTGGTGGTGGTAGGGCCTTGAGACATCATCCACCACCTGCTGCTTGGCCAGCTCCTCTGCCATGTCCGCCTACTCCCGGAAGACCACCACGGTCGAACCTCTACCTCTGCCTGGGAGGTCCCTCTACTGTCTGCTGCTCATCTGCATGGTGGGTCGGGCAGTCTCGAGCCATGTGACCCTGCCTGCTGCATGCATAACACTGCCTGCTCCTCGTATGGCTGGCTCTGTCTCATGTTCCCCGCACAACCGAACCTGTATCCTGGGGTCACCCACCTGATGGCCTAGTCCGCTTGGACCTCTGCGACATCTGTCTATTGCTGGATGTAGAAGACTCTGCTACGTGTCACCCTGTGGTGGGTCTCGCTGCTGGTGTCTGCTCAACAAGAAAACTATCCACAAGAAGGGCTCGTTCCAGCACCCCCTCCTATGTCGGGATGTTGAGAGAGATCATAGAAGCACTGATCTCATGCCTGAGTCCCTACTTGAAGGTCCGGGCCCTGAAGAATGGGTCCCGTACCATATCCGTGGAGTAGCGCGAGAGGTCGGTGAACCTCGCTGAGTACTAAGCTACTATCATGTTGCCCTGCTGCAGATGAAGTAACTCCTGAATCCGACCTACACAAAGGGTGTCTAGAACAAACTCTGACTGGAAGTGACTCTCGAAGTCTGCCCAGAGTAATGATGCCTCATCATGCACCTGGAGCATCAGACTCCACCATCTGCCTGCTACTGCATGAAGGAGACTCACGGAAAGGATCACCATGAGGCCAAATGGTGTCCCAAACAATCTGAAAACTCTCACAACATCCTCCATCCAATCCTCAGCTACCTGGGGGTCCATCTCTCCCCAGAACCTGGGCGGCCTCTGGAGCTGGAACTTGTGCAATGCACTCAAACGACGTGAACTCTCTACTAATGGAGTTGGTTTTATCGGTGGCCCAACGGGTAGTGGTATTGCTGGTACCTCCGCAGTGATGGGGCCCTACACCGAGGCCTCATCACTCGGTGGGATACCATATCGTATGAAACTCGGAACCCTAGATGGATGCCTTTGTGTGGCCATCCTAAAAGATACAGGTGCACCACAGTCAAAACAATATACCTGGTGAGATGACACAAAGTAATCACGAAGAAAACTTTTCAAAGGAAACACCCACGCAATCAGTTTTTTCATGCACTGAGTCGGAAATCAGAAGTCAGAGTCCTAGTGTATGGATATGTCGGCCACCGCACCAACACCGGTTTCCCTAAACTGATAACCACACCCAAAACACTTAACACTATTGTTGTTAAAAGAATCAGAGTCCAAGTTCTATGGTAGAACCGACTCCTCTAAGACCAATTTTTCACGACCCGTCCTCGGGGCCCGTGACGTGACTACCCTAAGCCCTCCTTCCATAGGCTAGGGGCTGGCGATGTGCACCAAAGATGAATCCCTGATAAAAATGGAAGACATTTCATTTAAAACTATAACACTGAAAGTCTGAACATAAGCAGTGGAAGCAACAAGTAATAATATAGAAAATAAAAGTGTGATGGATGTAAGTGGGCTAGAATACAAACCCAACTGAACCATAAGTACAAGTACAGGTAAAAAGGGAAAACAACTCCTGGATCATCCACCGGGGAATCCTAGTTAAAGGTTAGGTATAGAACTCGTACAACTCATCCCTGAAGTACGTCCTGTCTAGTCCAGCTTTGATCAGCCTCCCATCCTTCACTCTCAGCCTCGATCACTGCTGACCATCATTTGCACAGAACACAACTAGGTGCGGGAGAAACCTGTGTAGGGGTGAGTATAACAATACTCAGTAGGGGACCCTGAGACCCCCAAAGGTCTCCCAAAATCCACTAAGTGTAAACCAAAGAAGAAATATACAATCATGAAGTATCAAACAACCCTACTTAGGTATATTCCCATATATATACCTAAGTTACCAGTCACAGTCCGACTCCAAATCTCGAGCCCAAGCACAACCTAGTCCAAAAAGGAAGTAAAGTAGATCACCTTGGTGATAACAACTGAAAGACAAGACTCAACTCACATAGGTATACAACACATGAAGATGGGTAGAGATGATTAGATATATCCTAAGAATCATCTCCTCTGTCGAACCCACGTAGGATCCTGGAACAATATCAATACTGTCAAATCCATGTAGGATCCTGGTACCGAAGTCATCGCTGTCGAACCCACGGAGGATCCCTGTACAGTAGTCACCGCTCTAAAACCCACGGAGGATCCTGGTACATAAGTCCTCACCATCAAACCCACAGAGGATCTTGGTACAGTGTCATTGCTGTCGAACCCTAAATGGATCCTTTCATCTCAGTTGCAGCCAACCATAGGGTTCCCGCACACAACACGCTCGATTCCGGGAGGGTTCGCTCCTCAAGACAAGTGTTGATACATAAACTACCAAAAAGTCTCTAGTTGATGTATCCCATAGTTCCGTCTCATCATAAGGAACCCAATGCGATAGACGACGTATCAATCAGACGCCTAGTTTGTGAGTTATTGGTATTTCCGTTCCAGGGTCCTGGTTGGTTTTTTGGCTCAAACCAACCTGACCGTATCCCAACTGTGTAAAAACCTCAAGTGGAGTATGCCAAAAGAATCATCTCACTCCAATAATTCCATTTTCACAGACGGTTCATCGATTGGACATCCGTAGCCCAAGATGCGGGCTAAAAGGTGTAAATGGCCGTAGCGGGTCCGGGTCCGGTCCGACCCAACTGGAGTGACTCTGCCTGACCCGGTCTAGACTGGGGTTCGACCCTGTCTGAGGGTCCAACTAGGTCCGAGGAAACAGCCCGCACCGAGGGGGCGGCCCGACCCGAAGACGGCCCGACCCGGTGGCGGCCCGACCAACAAAGGCTGCCCGACCCGGTGGCGGCCCAGCCCACTGGCCAAGGGACCCGACCCGATCGGCCATGTGGCCCGGCCCGGCTGGCCGTGGGGCCCGGCCCAACTGTCTGCGGGGCTTGGCCGGCTGGCCGTGTGGCTCGTCAGGCCGCATGGCCCAGCGGGCCACGCCGCGAGGGGGGGGGGGGGGGTGCCGCGCCCCCCTTCTTCTGAAGAAACCGCGAGACCCGAAGGGTCCTACCTTACTGGAGTGCTGGCGGCGACCGGCTCGACTAACCACCCTCTGTTCGCCGTAGCATGTCGGCGCCATGCCGCCTTCATCCGCCACGACCCGTATGTCCGCGAACCCCTTCCTACGGCACGACGCGATGGCGCCGTGCCTCCACCATCCGCCGTGGCCCACATGGCCGTGGTTCTTCTCCAGCACGGTGTGACGACACCGCGCCCTTCCGTCTCCACCTCCTTCATCAACCAAACAAGAACCAACAGAGGGATTTCGGGCCATATTTGTTTGGTCTACACCCTATGCATTAGGTGATATCAAGTTTCCATCATCGAATCATAATAATTGACAAGGAACGAGGATTTAATTTACTCAAAACAAACCCCTACCTTGTAATCGGTGATCTCTAGACGGAGTCGCAGGAAGGCGGTGTCGTTCCATTGACGTCGGAAGGAGATGACGTCGTCGTTGGTGACGTTCTTTGCAGGAAGCATCTTCCCTTTCTTGCCCCAGTTGGAGAGGGAGAAGACGGCGTCGTTGTTACTTAGTGGAGACGGGCATTCTTCATTGAGAGGATATCGTTCTTCGTTGGAGAGGATGTCATTCTCCTAGAATCTCCCAAGTCCTCTCAAAGTTCTACCCCAAAATGAAAGTTTCCAACAAAAAAAACAATAATAATTGGCTTTTTCTATTATTTTATTGTTGGAAATAATTTCAAAATATTTAAAATAGATTAATTAATTGAGGCATTAATTAATCTTTAGGTGTGTTGGCACCATTATGAGGGATGGTGGAAGGTTCAAAATTAAATTGGGAGTTCCAAGGGTTAAAGGGGGGTTAAGAGGGTTTAATGCTCATGTGGGCCCCACATTATAGCATCCTCACAAGGGAGGTTATTTGTAGGTGGGCCCCTCCACTAACCTCCTCTTGGAGGTTCTAACTACCACCTCAAATAAAAATATGGCTGACACATATTTTTATTCAGTTTAATTAAAAAACCCCAAAAACTAACTTCCAATCTCGATAAAACGCAACTGCGGTAAAGGTCTCCTTAAGCGAATACCGGAATTACGAGTTCTATGGTGTCCTCATATTTCAATTATGAGCACCGGTTAAAAAGATATAAAATCCTTCTTGTACGTTTACTAAACGTACCCGAACAAAACTTCAGAAATTGATTTCGGGCACACCGGGCCTCAGAATCAAGCACCATCAGAAACTGCGGACTTGTAAAATTCCCATGTATTTTAAAAAAAAATTCCACAGGAATTCCTGGTCTTTACAACCCAGTTTGTAAGGTTCATCATCCCTTATCTATCTTGTGCCTCCAGATTCATCTTAGAAAACAACACCATCATCCTCCTCTCAAAACTAGATTTATGTACTGCCTGATTTTGAGTCATTCAACTCAATAATACACATCATTGTATCCCTTTCCCTATGTGTATATGTGTTTAAAATCAAAGTATTGTATGTACTCAACCAATATTCACTATGGAAGATTCAAATCATACAAAGATAATATGTACTTAAGGATTTTATTATTGGTATAAATAGAAAACCAATCCCCCAACAAGTAATGCTGCCAACACATTGAGGAAAAAACCAACGTGGCCAACTTGATATCATGTATAGGTTAGTTTCATTCATGAGGCTTCAACTATTGTGACCCATATGCTATATCTTGATCATTCTTCATCAAAAACCCCCAATCCCAACATTGGATGCATCACAAAATAAGGCATATTTATTACATGGATCAGGTAGGATCAAAATTGATGCATTATTAAATCTCTTCTTTATCTCCTAGAATGAATTCTCACATACCCTCGACCATTAAAACATTATTCCATTCATGGTAAAACCTAAAATTGGTGGTTCTAAATAGGAAAATTATTTGATGATCCTTTGTTAATAGCCCTCTATTCTAAAAAAAAATAAGATATAAATTTTTTTATTGGGTTGTTCCCAAGACCAAGTGGCCTTTACTTTCTCAAAGTCCACTAATACACCTACCTCAGAGATGATATAACCCACGAAATGAAAATTTCCAATCCATAAATGAAATTTGGAGAGACTGGAATATATACTTTTCTATGTTATTGTACTCAAGAAGACTCCATGATTTCTGTAAATATTATCATGGGTCTTTGAGTACAATAATATATCATCCAAATAGATAATTACAAATAGATCTAGGAATGGGTGGAATATTTATTTCCTTAGGGCCATAAACCTTGATGGTGCATTGTTCTTCCAAAAAAACATAAAAAAACTCATATAGACCATACCAACACCTAAAGGTAATCTGAGGTATATCATAAGGTATCACACTCAGTTGATGATACCCTGATCTCAATTAAATTTGGGAAGAAAAATAATCACCCCATAAATGGTAAAAAAACCATAGTTTCCTAGAGGAGGGTATCTATTCATAATGGAAATATGATTCATCTTTCTATAATTGACACACAACTGCAAGGATACATTATCATTTTTGGAAAACAACACTAGAGATCACCAATGTGATGTACATGGATGAATAAACCCATTTTTATTTGGTTCCTCCAACTAATTTTTATGTTCCTAGTGTTTTTGGTGAAATTTTTTATGGTGGAATAGAAATATCTTCTCCTCCTAGTAGAAAAATTATCATGAATTGAACATCTATATAGGGTGTAAAACTTGAAAATTATTCTGAAAACACATCATAAAACTGATCCCCCGTAGGAAGAAAGTCAATATTCCTACTCCCCCGTCATCTGGTATAAGATAATCCACATGGGTTGTGAGTTCACCCAACTTCTAATATAATGGCCCTAAATAGAGTTCTCAGATATACTACTCCCCATGGTGAACATAAGTATTCTCATCTAGCGATTTTAATGTTACCCTATCAAAGTAAAAGTCTACATTGTCTTGGTACAATAATAACCAATCCATTCCCAAAATAAGTTCAAAACCTTACATATCAAGCACAAACAATCCCAAAAACATTGGTACCCAGCTACCATATGGGACCACTCTTTACATTGACGAATATTTTTAGCTCGCACGACCAGTGGTGTATCAATCGACATAACCCCACACATATGATTCATCAATAATCCCATCATAATCAAAAATTGGGTAGATATAAAATAATGTGAAGAGAATTTATCAAATAAAGAACTAGAAAGTGTGGAATATACAAGAATTGTATCTAGAACTATCAATGGTCCAACCTTTCCACCTCTAGATAGAGGATGAACTACATGATGCAGACTTGTTCCTCCTCCTCAGGATCCCGTCTGAGTTCTTGATGCTACACTAAAATCTGAATAAGGATTCCCTTGAAATATTCTCCACATCCACTACCCTACCAGTACAGTTGGTAGTGCTCCAATTTCATTTCTAGTATGGGGTTACATACCCCCTACTTGAACTCTAAACCAGCATTGGGCCTCCATAATTACAAATCTATCTAGGTTTACTATAGAACCTTAGGACATTCCCCTATATTTCACACTCACGACACTCAACTACTGATCAGGGACAATGGCATAGCATGTGTCCTGGCCTACTACACTAGTAGAAAGAAACATGATTGCTTCTCGGAGAGGCGAGTTCACTTTTCTGACTACTCTATCCCCCACCACCCAGGTGAAAACTATCAAAGAAGAACTTCCTACCATCAGAATCTACACCACTTGATCAACCAAAGGAAACCATATTTCCACCACTAGAAGCCTACTTGATTTCATTATTAAATTAGGTCTTGATCCACCACCTCAAAAAAACATATTTAAGTGGAAGATATTTACCGTGGAATTTATTTCTTATCTAATTCATCACGAAAAGGTCTCTCCATAGCTTCCTCATCACCTGCCAAATCTGGAGTGAATCTTGGAAATTAAGTGAATCTAAATGATTAATCTATCACTTTCATAGTACCCTCAGCCAAACTCATCAACTATGCAGCCTTCCACTGCCTAAAATTATCTTGATAGAAATGTTCCATGAACATTTTCTAGAAACCCTTAAACTGCATACAATCTTCCTGCTCATTATGATCTAGGACATACAACTAGTTCTTTTCCAGGACTCGCAACATTGTACCCTCCAACTTCACTCTCTTCTATAGAGGAGTCTCAATGTCATCAAGAATCATCTATATAGACTCTATCGAGAACATGGATTCCTTAGTTCTACCCTCTTTAGTAAATTTTGGAGGGTTTTGTAGCTGAAACTCCATTGTATTCTCAAACATACTCACACAACCCTACCGATATCTCATTCCATCATCTATATAAAACTAGAAATATTCTCACTGAACTCATTCTCTCCTCGGTTATCCTGGATCACCCAAGTTTCTCGCTCCATTTCTTGATGATTATTCTTGATAATATCTTCTTGTCTCCCAATCGGAACATGTCATCGTGGTGTAATTTCTCTATAATTCCAAACACAAATCTTAGAAAACATAGCATAAAACATCTATATTTTTTTTAAAAAAAGGATCCCCCTGATCCATACAACCCATTGTGCATACATTATCCCCAATAGACATATTCTAGTATCTATCACTACCCTTTTCCATCCTTACCATGAGTAATGGTCAGCATGGGAAAACCAACTCACAAAACCACAAGCCCTTCTTATTAACACCCATCTTACAATTTTCACTATAAAAATGTAAATAATTATCTTTATGCATCTTCCCATATTTAAAAATTATTACCAACAAAACATTACTCCTTTATGACATTTCATTAGACACTATTCTTTAACCACCCTTTCCCTTTATTTCCATTAATCGTTTGAATCATCATTTTTAGAAACCATTTCCTTCCAATTTTCAATGAATGTGAAATTCATTCTATTCCTTACATCCCACATAACTTTATTATGTGTTCCTACATTGATGAATTCCAACCATATACCTGGGTTCCTAAAAGGATGAATGAATACACATCCTCGTAACATTTTGTACATGATATAAATTTCATAAATTAGTCACATTAGAAAAAGAGTACATGACCCAATAATGAAATATCATTAAAATATTAAAACAAACATCAATAACAATAATCCCACCCAAGTTACTTGGGGTTTTCCTCATACGAGGGATACTTATACCAAGAATGAGATCATTTCCAAGGCCCAGAAAATCCTAGTCTCAAGTATACTATTCGAAAATAATAATAAAACAGAATATAATAGCTATTATATGACTTTCTAACATTCTCAATCTAAATTCCCTTAAACTGGTTCCCTCGGTTGGGTTTCCAAATTACCTCATTATGCCTCTTCATATGCTAGAGGCTTCCGACAAGCAGCGAGGGTCTAATAGATCACATAGAGAGACTATACTCTCTTTATAATAGTAATCCAAAATAGATAAATCATGATGTACTGGAAATGAAAAAACCAAAATCAATGAACAAAAATTACCAAACACTTCCCAAAATTTAGTAAAATCCCAAAACCAAATAGTAATTATTCTATATAAAGTCATACAGGTCCATGTGTATAGAAAACCCAAAAATAAGGATAGATAGTTTAATATACAAAATAGGTTGTTAATATGAGTTTGGATCCATCACCCATGAAAATACCATACCCATATCAACTCTCTAGAAAATTTCCTTTTCCCTTGTCTTGGCCTTCAACCATGAAATCTTCTAGGGTACCAAATAGTGGCATGAGGAGGGTGTGAGTACAACTCTATAGGAAACCATAAACAGTGCCTACAAGATATCCAGTCTAAGTAGATAATATATTCATGTAATAAAATGAATAAAAATGGAAACTAGAAATGAACCAATTTCCATTAGTTAAAAATTATCACTTAAACCACTTCATCACTTGTTTCATGGGTAAGAATTTTCATTAATTCCACTATGTCCTATGTCGGTAAACTACCATGCATAAATGGGTTAGGACATGTTCCTGATCTCACTAGATAAAAACATTTCATAAATAATTAAATCAAATTCACCTTAGAGCCTCATTCCATGTATTCTCATCCAATGAAACTTTCAGGGAAATAGAGAAATAGTCCAACTCCATAACCAACACATTATAGTGTTGGAATTTATAGCCTCAATGAAACTAGACATGTGGGCATAGAACCTCATGGAAATACCCCACATACCAAAAATCCATGACCACATTCTTCTTTAACCATAATACACTTCCCACATAAACCATAACCATTAAAACGTTCAAAATTTACAAAAAATTGTTTATTCAACAAAAAAATCATAATTATGAATAACCGTGTTACAAATTCTCATTAAAATTCCTTATTAAAATTAACCAATTTTTTATTCACATGCCTTATCTAATCTAAAAAATACCCTTTACAAAAAATTACTCATTCAATCCATTAACATTATACCAAAAAACCATTTTTCCAAATTAAAAACCAACAAAAATTACCAAAAGCTTCATTTCATAACCCAATATTAACAGTTCAACACATTTATTATGGGATCTATATCATAACAATACAATTCCATACATTACATTTCAATTTAAATTCTCAAGAAGAGGCAGACTACATGGGTGTCCCTTAACCTGATACAAAAAACCTCAATGCAGCCCATGGGGATCATGAGGGTTTTAATTAAACATTTACCCAATCAATTTATCAATTATACCAGGGAAAAATAAGAGTGAAACAAAAAAAAACACCAAATAACAACCATATACACATAAATAACTAACTATACTATGAGAAATAAATTGTGGACCACCTACATCAGTTCCAAATATGAAGGCTTTCTTAGACCTAGAATTTGATTTGGATTTGAACACCCATTGAATCCCCAACCTATGATCCGCTATAAAAAGAGGGGTTTAGGGATTATGAAGAAGATGAATGGATACAAAATCTCTAATAAAAAAATATAAGTAAGAGGAGTTTTATAATAGCCCAAATCATTTATTCGTAACCAAAGACACCCCAAATAGAATAGAAATGAAGGAGATTGATCTTTGGGAAGTATGGGATGTTTTGGTTCATCACTAGGGCTACAAGAGTTAAAATAGAGTCAAATAATGATTTATAACTCCTAATACCTGATAGGGGAAATGGAAAAATCCCCCATTTAAATGGGTTAAAGGTTTGGCCGCACTATTGGCCAAACCATGTGCCAATTGTCTGCCCACTATTATCCAAGAGGGGGTTAGGCTGCATGGTTACCTGGGGATCTTGTACGGTTTAAAAAACCATGTGATAACCATTTGGGATGGATCTATCCTAGCCTCTATAGTTTTTACTTAACCCTTGCATAGTTTCATCCAATCCATGAACCCCTCCTCCAAGCATGCATGGTAAGTGTGTACGGTTACTACTAATTGTGATCCAATAGTACAACAAGCACTGGATGACCACTTTTTCCCCTATTTCATGTCCTGAAGCCCTATGACACTCCAATATCAGTGTAGACTAGGTAAACATTACCTTAACCACTTTAATGTTATTTAAATTTTAATTTTAAATAATAACTTCCTTCAATGTTTTCTAGGGTCTTACATATTTTATCTTTTTTAACCCCATCACGGATAAGCTATAACAATCCATTTGACACAAAGCATCAGCCACCATATTCTATTTCCCAAGATGGTATTGCATTGATCATTCATAATCATTAATAATCTCTAACCATCTTATTTAGCATAAATTAAACTATTTATTTTTGAATATATACATTAAAATATTGTGATATATATATCAAACTTTTTCCCATAAAGATAATGTATCAATATCATTAATGAGAAAATTAATGCATCTAACTCCAAATTACAAGTTGAGTAGTTATTCTCATAAAACTTAATTTTGAAAGTTAAAAGAAATGAAATTTAAACTCTTCATATTAATGAATCCCAATCCCATTCTTGGATTTGAAATTATATAATACAAACCCTTCTCCACTATTGGGTAATGTAAGCATAATTTCACTAAATAAATTTCTCTTATGTTCTATGAAATTTTTCTCACAATAATATGTAAAGAGGAAATTGGGTCCCTTCTAGGTTAAATTGGTGTTTAGATTATATAGTAATGAGAAATTATCCACAAACCATTGATAATATAATGTTAAAATAAGAAAACTACAGATCTTAATTATCATGGTTTTTCTGGGAAGCGTTCAATATCCCCCATATTTTATAAATATATTGATATAACTTATCTTTATATTATATGACCGAAAAATAAAACCTTTTGTATAAAATATTCAAACTTTGTAAATCTTTCATATGATTTCTCATTCCTTAGGGTCTTTTGGAAAATTTCTCATGTGGTCTTCATGTTATTCCATTCACTTGGAATAGATATGAGAATCATCTATAAAGACTTCCACACACTAATCAAGGAAATATCTAAAGACTAAATTTTTTAAATCCATAAATATAGTGGTGGAATTAAACATACTGAATTACATCTAAATATTTTCATAGTTTCCATTCATTGAATAGAATGTTGTATTCGGTACATCCTCCTTTTTTCCCTAAATTGATTATATCTATAATGAAGGTCAATCTAGGGAAATTATTCTTCTCCTTGAAGTTGATCAAACAGGTCATTGATACAGTGTATAAAATACTTTCTCTTGATCATGATCTTGATGAGCTACAAATAATATATTCAGAGTTGTATTGATCCATCAATCATTATAAAAAGAATTGGTTCACCCTATAGTGACACACATGAAAAAATGAATCCCCTTTAAAGGTTCTCTTAGAGTTTTTTTTTTCAATTACCTCATTTTAATAAGTTCTATTCTATAGAGAGTATTTGAAAGAGGTTTCAAACAAGGTAATAGTTCTATTGAGATCAAAACATCACATTTTTATGGATTGCTAGACAACTCTTCCAGAATGATGTTAACTGACTCCCAAAAAAAAACTAATATCATCGATGTCGAGTTTTTACCCAACCATATGAGATAATCACCCCACTTGAAATGGAATCAAAACACATAAAATGGATTTGACTTCCATAGAATGCTCATATTTATCATCTCACTGATAGATGATATTATGTTTGGATGAAAATTCAAATGTTACATACCATCCTAGGAAACTCTAGTGAAATTTTTATATAGAAATAAAAACAACTCATAAGATAATGTCAAATTAAACTATAGGAAGAATGAAAATATTTGTAGAAAGGACACTCTAATAAAATTCATCTAAAGAGGAACCAAATTCATGAGACATGATCATCATACCATTAAGGGTTTTCACTATTAATTCAATATCTATTTTTTTTCTTTCAAATCTTTATACCCATATAAAATTCATTATATATTGAAGAATACATATATCTAGTGTCAAATAAGACATTAGATATTCTAGTGTGGATGTTAATTATACCTTTCATTATCTCATTTCACTTGTATCATTAGAAACAATGATCCCATGAGATTTCCATTTGTCTATAAAAGTAATATATAGTTAATGTAGACCATCATCATTATCCTTTGTATTTTTCAATTGGTTAGAATAATGCATAGACACCTTGTATTTTAAAAACTGGATTGTAGGCCGTTCATTTTGTGGATAATTCTATTTATTTGAATCATTAGTTAACTTATTCACAAAACATGGGTAATTAATTTCTTGATGACCTTATCTTACACACGTAAAAAATTTATCAATACCCTTTTAACAATGTCCACCATGTTTCCTTCCACATTTAGAGCATGGTGTAATGTTCCTCTTCTTCTCAAAATGGTTATTATAGTTTTCTTTGAACTACATCTTCATTTTATTATCAAAATCATGAGAATGATGGGTAACTCTGATCACTATTTCCAACTTGGGATATCATCAAATGATTTATACATAACTGCTGAGGTCCATTATTTCTAACACCCATTGGAGACATGGTTTTATTCCACTAAAGAATCAACCAACCACATATTTAGGTCGAATGATAATACCATAACTATACCTTGTAAGTATTTTAAAATTTTCTTTATAGGTACCAAAAGATTTATAATCCTACATAATTAGATCATGGAATTCTATCTCCATTATTATATGTAGAATATTATGAAAAAATATATTAAAAAATAATCTCTTAAACTCATAACACTTTATGGATTAAATATTTTTTGGTTCCCTTGTATTTTTAATTGAGAATCCACCATTGATTTACTTATTATTCCAAATAATAGATATCCAAAATGACTTTTTCATGTTCTAGAAATTTTAAAATTAAAAATATATTTTTATTGCTAATGATCCACTACTTATCAAATACAAGATTACCAAAACCACTAAATGATGGTCATTGTTTCTTCATTAGGACTCAACAGAATGTTATTCCATCCATCAACCACTTGGATGATCATCATGATTCATGGGTTGAGAATGTTATTTGAGCATAATAATGAGATTTTTCATTCCATCTCTAATAACATTTGTCTGATTAGGAGTAAAATCATTACATTGTCTATTGCACTCATCATTAACATGTTTCCTTCATGTTACAACCATTTACTAAAACCAAAAAGCATTGTGCAATAAAAAATAATCATAGTGGGGAACTACAAAATCCTGAAAAATCACTAACAGTTTATAAAAATCAGGAAAATATATTTTAAATCTATGTCACTTATGGTTTATAATAGGAAATTAATAGTTATCATATATTTAAATAATACATGATGGTTCTTATAGAGTTTGTGAATTTTTAAAGAATATCCCATGAGAATGTCAATCCATGTGTGTAGTCAGGCCCATTTTTTTCACCAGGTGATTATTGAGTTCCTATGAATGTACTCTTTTCAGATTTATTAACCCTATACACCATTTTTTTAGTGTCACATCCACTTGTAGTATCTGAAAATTAATGTAATTTCTTGGAAACCACTCGATCTATCACTTTCCAAAAATATAGGATATTTTAGTAACATCGAATCATTCATATACTTATCTATTTTCATATCCTTAGATATCATGCTAATGTTTTATCATCCTTATTTCCAAATGTTAACTAAACCAATCCTTTAATACCAAATGTTAAGATACAAACATATAATACATAAATATTAATTTTTTTATATATTAATATTTATTAAATTACACAAAAAACGCCTTTGAGGATATGAAAGGTATAGTCTATTTGGAAAATGAAATCATTAAAAACTCATTAAAATGTGAGTTATGTCATCTACCACTATATTATTAATGACTAATACCCTTCTTTGAAATATCATTCATGATACCTTTCATCATAACCTGGGTAAATTAAACACAATAAAGGGTGATATAAGATGCTCAATAATGGAAAAATAAGGGACATATTAATATATCATGAGCATAATGTCATGGGAACATGAGTAAATTTTAGAAGTTATACCCTACATATCATAGATAATATCATGATTATTGGAATAAATTATTCCAATTCATAATAAAAGAATCATAATAGAATCAAAGAACACAAATAATGACAATATAACATTTTCATAAGGCATATATTTATAGAATATAGATAGGCATAGATAATAATTTCCTTAGTAGATTAAGGAACATTTTAAAAAATATCATAGTGGAATGGGTTAAATACCCAAACCATTATAGTTGTAAAAGTTAACTTCCTTGACTATCATAGTGGATAGTGTTTCTTACCGATATGAGTTCACTCCCCATTACAGTCCTTTTTATATCATGATAAATCAATCTTTAACCAATTAATTATATCATTATATATTCCAAAACTATTATGGTAATAATGTACCCATAATCCTTGGTTATAATATAACCACAGTCACATAGTGAAAATCATACATATGTGAGACAAACAATAATAAAACATTCATAATTTCATAACCCATGAAAAGAAGTAGGTTTTATAAATCAGTCATCATATCAGATCCCATGAAATGATATGGGTTTTCTATAAATTTCATTAGCATAGCCTGTGAAAAAGAAAAATATATCATAATCATTTCATAATTTCATCATATTCTAACACATGGAAAAAGTTGAGGGTTTCATAATAATAATGCCACCATAACCATAAAATATTCAAATAAAGAATAATAATGTTATCCTTGATTCATATCTAATGTAAATAATAATTAAAATCAATTGATTCCAGAATAGATAGAAAATGATTTTTAAATAAAAATCATAAGGAATGTTCCTTGAGGAAAATATATTTTCTTTGAAAATAAATTTTTTTATATTAAATATTCATAATATATTGTGGAAATAAAATTATTTTAAAATAAAATTGTAAACTTATAAGGTAAGGATCAATGAAAATAATGGTCATGATGTTGGTAATTTTTTTTTCAGGATGTATACAATAAAAAATGATTCTTATCACATTTTTTGTAAAATCAAAATATGGATTGTTCAGAAAATAAAATGAATAATACTTTCAGAAATTAAAAAAAAATTCAAACATGGGAAGAAATTAATTTAATAAATCCATTTCATATAATCAGGGGATTGTTTAAAAATAATTTTATAAAACACATATGTGGAAGAAAATAGTCTTTAAACTAAAATGAGAAATAAATATTATTTTTCTTAAAAAAATTCTTTTGAACTATTGAGTACATAAATAGAGGAAAATTATGGGAAAAATTGTATTATTCAAAATTAACTATATGATATGAAAATATATTATTTTCTTGCGATATTATTCCCAATATTTCATCTTTGGAGGCTTAATCATGAGTAATCCTAATAAATGATGAAATTTTAAGATAAACCCCTTACTATATTGGTAACATTGAATCATAATCCCCATGAAATAGTAACATTAAATAAATTTTATAGTATAATTTGAATAAATAAATTAATTATATTACTTTTCAAAGTGGTTGTATATACACCTCATAAAATATGATAGGTTCATAATATAACATATATCTCCAAGAAGGAAAATTGAGAAAAAAATTACATGCCTTAATTCTCAATATCCTTTGTACAAATTCAAAAAACCTTTTATAATAAATATAAGTTTATTATTAATTTTTTAAATAAGAATAAATATATATACCATACCATATAAGATTCAATTATGAAATTTTATTACCTGTTTATTGAAAATTCTTGGTTAATGTCGGGATTCAGACAGTTACTACTTGTTTTTCATGTATGTTTTCATATGTTATTTCCAATCCTACTAATTGATAAGAATTTAATAATATATAAAATGTAAAATATTACATAAATATAGTATATATTTATTATATATTTATTTATTATAAACCATTAATGTTGGAGATAAAAAATTAAATAGACCTTTCTTGGAGATAGTGGGTCATACGTACTCTAGAATGTCCTTTCCATTTTCTAGAAGGACTAATAAAAATAAAGTTAATTTTTTTATTAATATTAAATAATAATTTTTATATTATATATATCATATATTTTCATTAAATACATCCTTATTACATTCCCTATAAAGTGTGAATGAATCATATTTATTCATGCGGGTGTAGTATGTCTTACACACAAGCGATGTTATCATATTCCCACAAAATGAATGGTAAAAAGTCATATATGATATAATTATAAAATAAGTATTATAAAATAATATATATCATTTATAAAACCTTAACCCATAATTATATCTCTACATGAGAGGTGGTGATGGAAAGCGAATTACATCAGTTCATGAGGTGGTAGTCTGTTGTACACACGAATGGCAATTTCATATCATATTTCATGGAAGTGTAGATGGTTGTATATAATGAAAATAACAAAACAACATATAAATATATATAAAATAATTTTTTTAATATATTATTTAAAAAAAATTTAAGTATGTGGATGAAGAAATAAAATTAAACGACTGGTTAGGGATATCACCTCTCATTCAGACAACATCTTTTGGATTGCAGGAAAAGAAATCCTAAGATTTATTTCTAACAAAATAAATACTTCTAGGATGTGATAGATAAGTAATAATGTTATTTGAGTATGTAACGTACAATTTTTTTTATATAAGTGAAGTGGATAGGAGAATAATTGGACTTTAAAAAGTGAGGTTAATGGTGCACTTGTAAGTTTCTGAAAAGAAATAGTGTAACAATGTTTTTTATTATCCAAAAGGCTCTAAGATAGACCATTATCAATAATTAGATAGGATAAAGAATTAATATGGCCAATAAATGGGGTTTTTAAATGTTTTTGGTCATTTTTATCACATGCCATTTTAGTTTAATCCATTAATAAACTAATTTTTTCCTTAGTCGCGTTAAATAATTTTTTATAGGTTTTAATATTTATTAAGGTAAAAAATTAAGTTAACCATATTAGAAAATATAAATTATTTTGATTAAAAATATCTAATCCATTTTTCTAAATTCAACACAGTGAAAAGAATTTTTTTTATTGAAAATTAAACCAGCATGGGAAACGACAAATTAGTTTTCCAATGTAAAAATGTTCAATAGAATAAAAAGTTTTTATACAATAATTCAATAAGAAAATTATTTAAATGATTTAAATTTGATTAATATATATTTAATTTAACAAAATTTTATTTTGATCCAATTTTTAAAATACGTAACCTTATAAATTATTTATATGATAATACACTTTTCTATAAAAACTAGAACTTTTCAATATTTAACGAAAAATTTAATTTTTTGGAAAATTTCAAAAATATCAACATAATATAATTTTGACATGATTATTTCAAAAATTACTTTACTTTCATAAAATTAATTATATTTATGTTTCAAATGTTTATTTTAATGTTTTTTACAAGAAATGTAGAATTTTTTATAAAAAAATACTTTTCTCGAAATATATATAGCATTTACCAAAAATTAAATACTTTTTTCGCAATATGTTTTATTTATATATAAAAATATTTATTGATGTTAAAAATTTTATTATTCTTATTCATTCATCTAATTTTAATGACCAGGTAAAATGGTAATTTTTATATAATAATATTACTAGTTTTTTACGGCATATTAAAATTCAGTGTTGTGTGTAAATCCTGCTATTTAAGAAATTATTTTTATTCATAAAAATTAGAAAATAACATGGTGTTATAATTATTTTATTCATTTTTCATTCAATACATATAAAAATTAAAACCACTCTAAATTGTACGTATGACTAACCATCTCCATGAATATTTTATTTTATTTTTATAACTATAAATTTTAAAATAGACTCTAAATATGTATATAATGAATATAAATTATAATTATATGATTAATAAAATTCTGGAGATGATATAACCATAATAAAATTAAATGGAATAGAAATACCAAGGAAAAAAATATTAGAAAAACTAATCATTTATCAATCAGACCAATTATTTTTGTAATCAATTATTAATAAATAAGTGAAAAAAAGTTATATAAAAATTATATATGGTAGGGTATCTATTACCATGGTTCAATAAATAGTGTATAATAAATATATGTGTCTTATATTTTAGTTTCTAATACAAATGTAGGAATTTGAACCTAAGGTAAAGGTTTCTTGTCTAACTTTTATTTTCATTGGACATAAGCCATATCCAAAACATATTTATTTTGTGTGGTGTATATACATCCTCTTTCATAGGATATATAATCACTATATTTATCTTCATGGTATTTAAAGTTTCATTTGATGTTATAATTTCATGGGGATTATTATCCAAATTTTTCCAAAGTGGTAATGATTTATTTCATAATCTCATCGCTATTCAGGATTATCTATGTTGGGGGAGTCATCACTTCCGTATCTATATTTTTATAAATTGTTTTAAAGAATATATTTATTATCCCAAAATGATATATGAAAGATATTTTTTTTGGTTGAACTTATGAAAAAATGTTTTTAAGGAATATTCTTTTCGTTTTATGAACTTGGCCCCTTTTTTCATTTAGTAAACGTGTAAAAGGAATTTTTTTTGAACATATATGGAAGTTATGGAATTTCACCAATTTCATGAATTGTAAATGATTTGATTATTAAATTATATGTTTACAAGTTTATTTTCAATGAAAATGGTTTCTTTTTTATATAAAATTATTTAATATTATTAAAAATTATTTTCAAAGTGAAAAGGGTATTTTTTTCATAAGAAATATTATAGTAATATCATTTAAGTATTTCTATAAATATAAATATGCTTTGTTGGATATTATGTTGAGGATGTACTATAATTATATCATCCATTTTATTTATATGAATGATTTACAATTAGTTTGACTGAGGAAAGTATTGATATTCCCTAAGCTAGTTCATCCAATACGAATAGTTATCTTTATTTATGGTATGTTGGTTATTTTTTAGTGTTTATTAATATTAGTAATGAATATGAATTACTATGTGATGAGTGAGGCTCCCTATAATCCCTAAATTTATTAGTGGACATCATGAGACAAACTATATTGGGTTTTGGATGATACATACCAATTTATGTAGAGGTCTTGGAATAAGGCCTTGATGATATTTTCATATATCTTAGAATAAGGCCTTGATGGTTAGTTTTAGTTGTCCATAATTATGAGTCCCCTCAATATGAAATCATTTATTTATGTTAATGTGATTATTTTAATTTTTATAATATCCATGGATATGTTTCTATATAAGTTTGTTTTTTATATAGTATTATTTGATCATCATTTAGTCCTATCATATTATTCATCATGTTGTTATTACTGATTAAATGCAACGTGTTTTCCAATATTTACCTTTCTATATTGATTATTTCTTATTAATTCATGTTAGCTTATATTGTACACATAACCATATTGAGTATCTTATATTTCCCATTTTTTTTCATTTTATAAAGATGTGTAGAAGTGTATTATTGATAATATTAGGGATGAAATAAAGATTTTATACTATATATTTTATAATTTCAATGTAATTTTTGAATCAGGTTTGTATCTAGTTCTTCAAGACTACTAAACTATTTGGCCCTCTGGTATGATAATACCTATATCTTATGCTAATGTTATATATTAACCACTAATCTTTCTAAAATAGTTAGGGTTTTTATATAATATTAAGATGTTCAACATATGAAGACCAAAAGTGAAACCCAAAGAAAATAATGATTTGATCACATATTAATCAATGATGAACTTTATAATTATATCCCAATAATTTATATACAATATATGGTTATATGCAAAAAAATTATATAATTGAATTATATACTCCAAATATTATGCTAATTATTTCCATAAATTTTCTAAATCACCATATGGAAAAAATAAATCAAGACATGCTTCCAAGAATTCGCATTACATAAATAATGCAATTTAGATTATTAGTATCAATAATCTATTAATAAAAAAATAAACATTATTATCTCTATATCATTTACATATTAAGGGTTATCTGTTAATAAATCATGTGGTTTTCCAAAAATAACACCTTACCACTAAATCCGTTTTCTAGGTTATTAGTACCATTCAATCAATACTTGTAAATCCTTCAAAAAACTATAATAGAATAATACATCGATAATTCTTTATTCTAATAACCATAATATCATTGTTAATCACTACTATAACATAATTCTTAAACTCTAATACATAAACACATAAATTGTTCAAATTTAGTGATTAGTATAGCATATACCCTTTCTTTTCCTTCGAGTTAGCCCATGAATTATGAAATTAAACGTGATAATTCCCAAGTTCCACACACATAATATATTTTACTAAAAATTCTACAATAATATTAACTTCATTTAATTACATCAAGATCTTAATTTTTCCTTAGAAATTATATTTTTAATGTCCTTATTTTCCACACATAAAAACATTCCAGTTCCTTTGATACGTGTCCCTAGTTTCTTCTTCCCACATTGATATGACCTAACCCAAACTAGGGATCGATCCCCAACTACCCCAAGCACACCTTCATAGGTCAGGGGTGGCGACCATCACCAAAAGGAATGACGAATATGTGAGGAAAATTCCTAAGTATATGCACACACACAACTATCTCCATTTATATTTTTAGAGTAATAATAGTAAAAGATTAAAAGAAAATCCGAGAAAACCATGCATGTAAAACTTTAGATATTACAAGAGTAAAGTAGTGAAAAATAAAAAAGTAAAGTTGAAAATAACAAAACCAACTATAAAGATTTCTCAACCTGAAAAAACTAGAATTTAAAATTCTGAGAGAGAAAATCATCAAATCGCCATATTGTGACCACCTTACGTAGCCCAAAGTACTGGTTATCCCTAGTCTTATCTATTGTCACTACCATCCTTTCAATAATCTGCATAGAACATTACACCTATGGTAAAACCCATGCATAGGTGAGTGTATGCATACCCATTAATATGCCCTAAAATATAAAGGGAGGAATTGTGAGGTAAAACAAGAATAAAAATATGGTTGGTTTGTAAACATGATGCACCTCAACCTAATAACGAGAAAGCGTAACCTCATCCAATAACAAGGTTATCTAAAAACTATATATATGAACTAAACATTGAGTCTTTTCTCTTTATATTAGGAGTGTAACCTCATCAAACCATGAAGAGCTAAACATGGGAAGCACATGAAATACCCTAGGTTTCTCCATGACCCATTGAGTGAGAGTAACTCAATACAACGGTATGGACAGTGATATATATATATATGTGTGTGTGTGTGTGTGTGTGTGTGTGGACGCTCAGTCAAAATAATCCCAAATTATAGAGAAAGGGGATCTCCATCTCATAGCTTAGCCTGATAAAAGAGTCAACCCCAGTTGAAAAAATTCCATCAAAGTTGCCCAACTTCTCACCCATCTACCCAGAAGTATCCTTGTAAAGATCCATTCCCTACCACTATGCCAAAAAGTTGATGGGGAAAAATATCCAAGTACATTACCTATTACCTATTGTGTCATGGTGGTTCCACTCAATAATTATCCATAGGAGAACCACACTTAAGACGATGGGTATTCTAATCTACTATCATGAGGACCCATGCCGAATATGATATAGGGTGTTTCACTCAGTATGTATCTGTAGAGGTCCCAAGCCCAGATGAATTATAGGAGTTCCACTCCAGTGTCATGATGAAGAATGCACTATATGATATGTTGTTCAACTCAATTGGTAGAGGACATGTGCCCAAGCTAATGGGTGTTCCACTCTATAGGTTGAGGACCCTTAACCTCAAGGGGGAGTTCCCCTCTAGTCATCAAGGAGATGTACCCTATCAGATAGGGGGTAACCCTCAAGTGTCATAAGGATTCATTACCTATCCAGCTGGGTGTACCAGTCGGTATATTGATAGAAGAATTTCACCCTAGTTCATGGGGGTACCACTCTAATGTCTGGTTATTCTCTCCCTGATCACTACCATTGTTGGGTGTCCCCTAAAAAATGTGATTCTTGGAATATCTTACAACATATTCCAAAATTTTTAAAAGACAAATTTAACATTTTTTTCACATAAAAAACAGATAGGATAGGCTACATACTAGATAAGATCTGAGTTTAAACAAAGGAGATACAAAATATATAAGTTTATTCAAAAAGAACTAAAGGGTATATGGTGTGTGAGGGTACCCACACAATGTTTGGTCTAGATCAATCACCTAGTCATGTACTTGGTGTTAAAAATATCTCCATACATGTAGGTATATATGGCATGTAAATTATCTTCATAGAATTACCATGCCAATCAATGTTACCACCCTTGTGCTTGGTTATGTCCGTGTATCCTTCCCATGTCCATGTACTTTGTTACATGACATTCCTGGATGTTCCCATGACCATGAAATCTCAGAGTATATAATAATTCCTCTAGCATAATGTCACATAGTTTGTGGGGGTCTCACATGGCATGTGATAATTATAACTCACTAAAACCCTGACCATCATAGCCAGGGCTCGAAAAACCATGTATTCTTCAAACTACACGATTTGTAGTATGGATTTTTAAAGAATAACTAATCCACTCTCCATGTGCTATATGTGGTCTTATACCTTTTAATTTTTACTTTACTACTTATAAAAATGGTGGATCTTTCCATGGATCATCTTTCTCAGACATCGTTTCCTAGAAATTAGTTTATGTCATTCCATTGGGGGTTCATTGTATGGATCGTGCACAAATCATACATCCTCTATCAATGATTCATACATCCAATCAACAAATAGATCACCTAAAATCTAAAATAAACCCATATTTCTCCTTAATTCATTGATCCATATCTCATACACAATTCCTCCTTGAATCCAGGGGACTGATTAGGCTCATAAGTACGCGACAATGTCGATCTGGGGATACGGGGTCCATCTGGTGATGAACATGAATAAATTGATTGGGAATGGAAAAAATCAAAATTTTAAAGATAATTTCCAAGATTTATTTGATAAAGATCATTAATAGGGATATTTGGGCTAATAAATCCATAAAAAAATTGATTGAAAAGGTACACTGCTGCATGAAATGTTCAAAAAGTTTCCAAAGACCATAGAAAGGAAGATTCTACTCAATCATTTTGATCAAAATGGGTGTCATCCATAATTTTTTGAGTCCTACAGAGATATTGGATAATTAGTCATCAAAGAACACACTCTCCCAGGATTTAATATAGTTGTTTCATTCACTATGTTCCAATATTCACTGATCCATATATTTTTCATCTTCTGATATGATACACAAATGGAAGGAGGAAGGAGATAATATAGAATCCTCCTAGGGTTTATGCGACAAACCCTGTAGGATTATCCTTAGCAGTGGTTTTATAGAAATTCTACTTAGGTTAAAAATTATTTAAATCAAGTGACCATTTGAACATAACACCAATGAGAAAAATGTCTTAATTCCATGTGCCGATTAATATTAGGTCATTCCTAGGGTAAAGATCATGTTTCAGACTGAACTGTGGCTCTAGATTTTTGAATTGAGCTTCCATTTTAGAGTTATCTCATTTTCTTTAACAAAATATTTTACATTAATATAAAATATATAAAATATTTTTATAAAATAAATTCAAGGCATAGAAGACCTCGAATTCACATGTCGTCCCACCTCCTCGCTCTGGAAATATATTTAGAGACATTTCAAAGTCCTATAAAGAAAAAATTGGATCTCTAAATCATTATCTCATTCAATGTTTTTGTACTTAGGAAGTAAAACTAAACAAAAATATTCAGGATACTAAGACTAGATTTGGATCTTTGGCTCCCAGGAGCTCTCTTACATGTTCCCATGACGCCACAACACATGAACCAAGGGGATGGTCTGTCGACGTAGGGTCCCATCCGATTGATGATCTATTTACACCGAGTGGTATGAAAATATGGATCCATCCTCTATGTCTATATATCACTATTCAATGATTTTTGTAGGTTCATACACATTTCTTCATATCTGTGATACATGGACATTGTCATGCACCCGCTCCATTTGTTGGGGTAGGAAGAGGTAGTGTGAAACCTCACCATCCCTCTGTATGATCTCGAACTACCCAACAAAACTCAGGAATAGAATGCATCCCTAGTCGAAGCTCTATAACCCTATGCATGGGGAGACTCTCAGTTAAATGTGGTCTTCCTATTCGAACTCCACGGGCCTATGACAATGATCTATGTATAATTTTTTCTAACTCTGTTCCGTCCTCATCTATTCACTATTAACCTATAAATTCTTCATCATCACCTATAATAACCCTAGATCCATAAGATAACTCTCACCAATATTTTTCTTGAAAAAGTGTTCCCTACATGGTATCCCATAAATGGACTCAAAAGGTTCCATGTCGATGGTAGATTTGTAGATGTTGTTATACTCAAACACTATCAAGGAAAGGTGATATTCCTAACTCTGTCTAAAGTATAACATAAAATCCCTCAGTGTATCCTCCAAAACCTGAATAGTGTGATCAGTGTTCCCTATCATTCTAGAGGTTAAATGATGTTCTCATCATCATATGGGTCCTGAATCCCTCCTACATTCCTCTCAACAACCGTGAATCAAACGGTGCATCATGATCAGTGACAATCTTCCATGGAACCCCATAGAGGAAAATAATCTCCCATATGTAAATTTCTCTAAACCCTATACTAAAACATTCTCCAGGATAGCATGTAAGTGTTATAAATTTTTGATTCATTCAAATATCACACAAATTGGGTCATGGGCCTTCACTATCCATGGAATCCCTATAAAAAATTCCATAGATATGATTTACCAATTCTACTCCAAGATCTCTGTAGGTTGCAACAAACCTTATGGTACCTAGGTATCAGACTTAACCTAATGAAAGACGAGGCACTGAGATAAAAACTTGGAAACACTTTTTTTCATGATAAACCCCCAAAAAAACCATTGAAGGTCTTTTTACATCTTCTAAACATCGGGATGTACAACCAAAGGGGAAGCATGGAACTCTTGCATCACCTCCTACTATATCATGATTGATCCCACCATACATCCCTAGAAAAATATTATGTGATTAACTATTTTAGAATATATATATGGTGAATCCTATATGGATATATAGTTTGGAAAGATCTCATAGTAGATATCTCCTAGATGGGACACTCTCACAAGATTGAGAAGTAGAGGAGTAAACACCATCGATGAAATAAAATTTTTACCCTCCTATTACATCATGGTTAGATGTAAAGAATTAAACAGCTCAGAAGCCTCATAGACCAAGAAATCATGTGACTACCTATTATGGGAATATACTACTATGTTTCCCATCCCTATATTATATGCTATATCGAAATCATATTCCTGGAGGAACTCCAACCAATGCTGATATCTCTGGTTCAAGTATCTCATTGTGAAGACATACCTGAGACTAATGGATTGAGTAAACCATAATACACTACCCTAGAATGTATTTCATCCTATATGTTATGTACACTAATGATTCTAGATATAATTTGTTCATTGTGTAGTTATTCTTGTGTGTTCTCAACTGCCTCAACCCGTATGTGATTAATTCCTTCTGCTACATCAACACATAACCAAGACTAGATCCTAATGTGATACAATACACTACATACTACACACCCTCCTTCAGTATTCTCAACATAATATAACTATTCAGGATTATCCTCAACTCCTCAAAGGCCCTCTAGAACTGATCATTCGATGTAAAAGGATTTCTTTTCAACGTTCGGTTGTTCAATGGGGTTGTAATCCTGGAGATGTCTTCAACAAACCTCTTGTGGTGACCTGTAAAAAAATAAATCTTAGTACCTTTAACACACACATGGGTGGTTAAAAATAAATAAATTAATTGATCTTCACTAGTTCCATGACTAAATCATGTTCTGAAATGACATTCCCTAGAAAGTGAACATCAGGAATCTAGAACTAGCACTTAAAGAGATTGTCATAAATATGGGGATATCCAAGAAAATATAAAACTATCCTCATGTGATCTTAATCATCCCCCTATGGTTTAAATTATATTAGTATGTCATCAATGAAGACTACCATAAAATAGAATGATTATAGTTGGAAGATCCGGTTCATCAAATCCATGAAAATGATGGGGAAATTCATCACACCAAAGGGAATCACTAGGAACTCATAATTTCAATAACGAAATCAGGATTCCATATTTGGAATATCAACCATTGGAATCCTTTACCAGTGTTATTCATATTTGAGATTTATCATTCAGAAGTACCTCATGCCTCACAACTAGTTAAAAAATTCATCAATCCTTAGAAAGGGGTACTTATTCGTTATCATGGCCTGGTTTAGGTGATGATAATCATTTCAAACCTTTAATATTATATTTTAATTTTTCAAGAACAAAACATTGATTCCAATGGAAACACAATGGAACTTAATAATCTCTAACCCTGTAGACCCTCTAACCACAACACTGTCTCTCGAAGCCCAGCAGGGTCATCTAATGTGCTATTAGAAACAACGAACCGTAACAGGTGTAAGTCTATATGGAGTTCCATATCATGATGGTAAGGTATACCTGATCCTTCATCACACCCCAACATCATTTGAGGTAGATGAGAGATCATTACATCTCTTGTTTCAAGGAAAATACTTTCCAACTAATAAACCATCTATAACCTACTTGGAACAAGCTCATCATGCTCTCTCTAGAGATCACTCCCCCTTAAGGGAAAAAATCCATACAATAACCAATAATTAATACAAAACATAATTTAATAATTCATATGAGAATGTGATTTCTAAAAACAACCACAATGAGGAAAAAAATTTAGTTTCTCACTACTGCTAAGGAAATATTTTGTGTGAGGCTCTCTCTCATTGCAGATTAAGTTTGTATCATGGGTAAAAACATGTGACCACTGATCCACTCTATAGAGCCTCCAACATAAGGTTCAAGACCAAATCCCTCCTCTAGTATCACTAGGTCTCAAATAAGGTCTATTACTTAGTAAATATTGCATCTAACAATGAAAAAACAACTATATCTGGATTAGTAGTAACATAGGTCATACCCAAACCACACTTGAGCCTCATGGACAAAAGTCTCATCTTCCAAGAACTCATTCATTCAATTGCATATTGTATATACTCAATTAGGTCCTTATTTGATACCCCATTATAACAACACATCTCTAACACAGAATTCAAAGGGACTCATCCACCACACTTTGAAACCATCCTCCTTAGGTAGAAATGACTCTCTGTCACATTTTAGTATGTGTCACAAGAACACATCTCAGTGGGGAAAGTGTCTCTTTTCCTTTTATATATAGATCCACAATAAAAATATTCATCGTAGGGATATACATATTACCAATGTAATCATGGATAGGTCTCACTTTGTGGACCTCCATCTATATGGGTCCTAATCGAGTGGGATATCCAAGACACTAGATTGAGCATGACCTCAACCACCTGAGAAGGGAGTTTAGCTCACCATGTTAAATGCGAAATCCCTATTTACCTGAACTTTAATGCACAATAATCATATGTGTATCATATGATGGTACCACTAGAACCAACTAATTCTCTATGAATAGCATCAGGTGTGAGTGAAACAATATGATCATTCAGGATCTGCACAAGTATGAAAACATAGATCACCGACTTAAGACAAATCTACAGCGCCTGGAGAACTGGATCATCATGGAACCTCAGTGGACTCTAGTACTAGAACTCATGGGGTGGTCTAAGACTACAAACATCCTCATCCTAATTTTCTATTTCCAACTTCTTCTCGATAGGTAGGTCTGATTATACCTGCACGACTGGAGGAAAATATCTCACAGGATGGACCACGAACTGAGGCCTCATCGCTCATCGGATCATTGTGATGATCTAGAAATTAATAACCTAGTTGGTTGTCTTCATGGAGGAATCTCAAAAATGATCTAGATGTACAATGATCAAATAAGAATATATATATATATATATATACATATCAATGGGTAGATGGCTCTAGAAGGATCGATCCTATATTATGCATGAAACATTGGTCCATGAAACTTATATCTTGGTATGTTTATTTGAAAAGAAGGTTGTAAAGTTACTCATGAATGGATATTTCCACCTCTTGTACAATAACTAGATTCCTTGGAATGAGATCCATAATTAAAAAACAATGAAATTATTTCCCAAATCGAAATAAAATTTTCGTAAGGGGACTACTCCAAAAAATATCCCATGAAATGAACTGATCAAATACCAATATGTCTTGACCCAACCTTATCTAGGGTGAGATCCGTAACTACCCCAAGAAAACCTCCAAAGGATAGTGTTGGAAAATAACATTGAAATTAATATCCAAAATGACATGAATGTGCCTCACTACTTATATACACACAAACATCTAAATTGATGTCTAATAGTATACGAATAATAGTAAAAGATGAAAAAGAACTAGGGGAACAACCATGAATGTAAAACCACTAGACAATAAAGTATTATGGTAGTAATAACATAAAAGAAATGGAAAAAATACATTCCCAACTAGAAAGTTCTCCCAACCTGACCAAATTGGATAGTAAAACATTGAGAGAGCCCAATTCCTGATCTACAAGTTGTGATCACCGTACATGGCCCAAATTACCAGGAATCCCAAATACTGTCTTTAGTAACTGCCAACCTATCCATCACCAGCATAATACATGAAATGTGTGGAAAATCCCATGCATGGGTGAGTAGATACATACCTATTAGGACACCCCAACAGATGAAGTGGGAGAATTAAGATGTAAAATATGAATATAATGATAGTAGGTAGTGAATAGGATGCATCTCAATCCAAGAAAGGGAAATAGTAACCTCATCCAAGCACAAGGAACTCAGTATAGTGTGTTGATGAACTACACATCAAGTCTCTTCCACCTATAGTATGGGAGTAATCTCATAAAACAATAAGAATCTAAACACAAAAAACATGTGAAAAACATGTGCGTCTTTGCCACCCATTGCAAGAGAGTAACCCAATCCAAAGGTATGGATTATGATATATATATATATATATATATATATATATATATATATATGAAAAATTAAAGGAATCCCATACTATAAATAAAGGCGATCTCTATCTCATATCTCATCCTAGGAAATGAGTTGTAGTTGGTTCCAAAAGTTCCATCAATGATGCCCACCATCTCACAAGTCTTCCTAAAAGTAACTATATGAAGGCCCTCACCTCTCCACTATGATACACAATTGAGGGGTCACAATATATAATAATAGGACATGGTCCATATTTCATCAGGGTGTACCACTCAATAAGTATCCATAGAGGACTAGTGCCCAAGCTAATGGGGGGGGGGGTTCTAGTACTGTTTTATGGGGACTGGCACCCTATCTGATTAGATATGTTCCACTATGAACTTTTCTACAGAGTACCTACACCTTGATGAATCCAGGGGAGGTTCCACTCTACTTTCATGAGGACCCACAACCTATCTGATAGGGGGATCCACTCATTTTATAGAGCACCCTTTCCCAATCTGATGGGGGGTTCCACTCTATAGGTCGAGGACCTTCTCCCTAGTAAAATAGAGGGTTCCACTATAGTCATCATGTACCCAAGAACTATCTGATAGGGGGTACCACTTAGGATCTATTAGGACCTTCACCCTATCTAATATGGGTTGAAACTCATTAGATGGATTGCGGAACCTCACTCTAGTCTGTTAGGGTGTACCACTCTAATTCCTTTGGTGATTATCTTCCTGATCACTTCCATTGTTAGGTGTTTCCATAATAAGCATCATGCCCATAAAATCTTACACCATATCATGAAATAAATAATGGAGGGAACTATCATGTTATATGTATAAAAATTTCAGGATAGGATGCTTGTTTTCCAACATCTGAGTTCAAATGAAGGAGATATATAATATTGAAGTTTCCTAAAAAGGAGCCTAGGGGTACACTGTGTGTGAGGGGACCCACATGAATTGTCCTCATACTCCATAACATGGTCATGTCCTTGAATTTACATGACTCACTAGTAAAGTAGTGATACATGGCGTGCAGAGTATCTACACTATATGTCAATGACACTCGGGGTCCCGCTCATGTTCTTGAGCTTTCCATTAATCCATCACATGTATGTGTACATTGGAATGCGGCATGCCTGGATGTGTACTCATAGAGTACATGCCGAATCCACTAGCATAAGGTCATATGGTATGTGGGGGTCCCACATGGATTGTGATACTTATAACTCATTGAAACCCTCACCACTGTTGTTTGGGTCCAACACATCGTGCGTTCTTTGAACGACATGACATGTAGTTAATAATTTCCCAGAATCTCATATCCAATCTCTGTGTACCAGATCTGCTCTTCCTCCATCAATTATAGCCTCTTCCACTCCTAAAAATTATTGATTTGTCCTTGTATCATTATTTTCAACCATCATTTCCAAGAAATTGGATTCCTTCATTTTGTGGGGGTTCATCATACACATGAAACACAAATCCTCTACCAAGCATATTTGATTTGGCTAGTGAATAAACAAATCAATCACCCACAACCCATAAAAAACAAAATATATATCTAATTATTTGATCCATAACTCATACATGATTCCTCAACAAATATGCGGGTTCTATCATGCTTGGTACCATTTAGAAATGTCAAACTGGGACCACAGGGTCCAACTGGTGACGAAAAAAGTGAATTGAGAGGGAATGAAAAAAAATGATTAATGATAATTTAAAAGTATTATTAGAAAAAATAATAGAGATATATAGGGTTTCAAATCCAAATAATAATTAATTGAATCGGTACTCAGTCACATGGAATGTATAAAAAATTGGCACAAACCATAAAAATAATGATTCTACTCAATCAGTTTAGTAAAAAAGGGCATACATCACAGTTTGATGGGTCTTACCTAGAGATTGGATCATTATTTATATATAATTTAAATCTAAAGTGTGTAAAGGATATTTTTTTGTTCACTACACATTTATCTACTCTGATCTAGAGATTCATCATCGTCTAATAAGATTTACCAAATGAAGGAGGAATGAGAAGCTCTGGAATCCTCTCAGGGTTTATGAGACTACCCCTAGAGGATTATTCATTGTGTGGGTTTTATGATATTTCATTTTAGTTAAAAAATAAATTAATTTAATTAATTTATCTACTAAACATACCACCAATGAGATATATGTCCAAACATTTCTCACTAATATATCTTAGGTCATGCTTAGGGTAAAAATCACATTACAGACATAGATGTGGCCTCAAATTTCTAATCAAAGATTATGTCAAAGTTTTATCCCATTATATTTTAAAAACTATACTCATTTGATATGAAATATATTTAATATTTTTAAAAAATTAATTCTAGGCACACCAGGACACAAAATCGCACATAGCCTCCGCACCTGGCTCATGAAATATATTTATAGAGAAAGTATTACAAGGAAAAAACTATGTCTTTAAACACATACATTTATTATAGATAGATAAAACATATTCCCACTATGTTAATCATCAAATAAACTCACATGAAACTCCAAATTTCTCTTATTTGCTGTGTTAAAAAAGACACCCATGTTAAGGTTGTTAATAATATATTAAGATACATTATTAGTCGTAATCACTATCATCCAAATTTCATATCCTATTTTATTTTAATTATATTGAGGAAAATCATTCTATTACCAGTTTCATTAAGTGTTATAAAGAATACTATTGGTTATAACCATTAATTAAAACAAAATAACATAGTGTGAGATATAATTATCATAATGTGAAATATATAATTACAAAAAATCGTTAAAAAATATATTAAATCATAAAAACTTATTTCTAATCCATGAAAACTTAGGTTTAACCTAGGTCATATATAGTCACCATCTATTCAAATCATTCATAATGGATTATAAAGAAAATGTGAATTAACCCATTTGTATCACTTAAGAGTTTCTAGTAAGGTGAATAGTCTTAGTATCACTCATTGTTCACCAGTGATGATAGAATTAATACCCAATATTCAATTTTTATATTTCTTACCCCCATGTTCATTTTCATTATAACTATATCAAATTTATAGTATCCAAAAAATATGTATCTTCTAAGAAAACTATTCAAACTCTACTCTACAAAAACATTAGAATGTTATCCTATACATAGACTTATCCCCATGTCTTTCACCAATATTTTGTAATCCAAGTCTCAAACAAAAGTTAAACCTAATTTTATACCGATTATGGTTATCCAAGCATAAAAAATTTAATTATTACATTATTTTAGTATGATATTTAACTCTATTCACCAATATACATGGACAAGGATCATAAAGGATTACTTAAATTAGAAACTATATACATAATCAACTAATATTTTAATAGATCTTAAACATATCCCATAATTATCTTCTTTTTAGCACCCTTATAGAAATATCATGGTTAAATATTTCCATAAAAAAATGGGGAGAGAAATCATTATAAATGGTAATCTAATCTAATCAGTGAGGGTAAGCTTGGGAGATATCAATCATAAATGAGCATATGATGATCGTAAGGGTACACTTATATAATACAGTTCATGTTCTAAATGTAAAATATTCATACCTAGAGAAGATTATATCTTACACTCCATTATTATGTGATATCCCAAATCATGATTAATAAGGGTGAAAAAGAAAAAAAATTTGTCATTCTAGATTCATAACAAAGTCATGTATCATCATAATCATTGGAAATCATAATCATGTGAACATATATTATCAAATAGATGTCTACTCATAAATATATGAGAATAGATAGAAGATATTTTACTAGTGAATAAAAATATAAACATATCAATTCTCTGTCATTTCTATACATAATATTATGAGCATAACTAAATGTAATCATACTCATTCTTCAAAATGTGAACATAGGCCATCACAGTCATGTCCACACATAATCCTGAGAGAATATCTTGATGGAATCATACTCATGCATCAAAATGTGAAACGTATATTCATAATCATGCCAAAACTTATAAATATCATATCATGAGACAAAAATATCATATTATCTAATGAATTGGATGGTTCTATCTATGACAACCATCAAACAATCATAATACATTCTTGTGTATTCCTTAAGGACATGAAAACATTTATCATTTAATCATAGATTAACCTATGGAAAATAAAATTGTTTTCATCATGATTTAATATCAAAATTAATAAATATAATTTTAGAATGGTAAAAACATTATTGAAAACAAAATAATTTGAAGATGTACATAGAAGAAATATATTCCCTACTAAAGAAGAAATAATGTTTGTTTTTCATAACAACATTTTTTTTCTAATTTTAAGTAAAATAGAAATGAAAATGTTACTACTACATGAAAATTTACTGAATAAATAGATGATATTAAATTATAATGTGTTTAATATATAATATTTATATAATTTCTCTCAATTTAAATTCAATCATAATCAATCATGATTAAAACAAGATTGAATGATAAATCTATTACAAATTTGTTAAATTTTGAGTCCTAACCCCATGAAATAAATAAAATTAATTGAAATTTTAAATACAATTAATATAAATGGATTAATGATATATCATATATAAATTTTATTATATTCAACACTTGAGATAAAAAAGTGGTGAATGTGAAATATGTATCATAAAAACAATAGTGATATGAGAAACCCTTACCTCATTGCTAAGTTTCAAAAAAAACACCATGAATGGACTAATATTAATTATAAAATTAAATACAATGAATTATGAAGGATCATAGATATAACATGTTCAATTGGTATTACATAAAACATATAATCATAAATAGGTACAAAACATCAAACATGTCTCAACATGATAATATTGAGATGATGAAGACTTACCTCAAGTCACATTTTGCTTCTAATGTTTTCAAACATCATGTATAATAAATATGTATTTATTATAAATATAATCAAGAACTATATTAATATATATTACATCATTTATATTTACCAATTACATTTTATCACCTATTTATTAACAATTCTTTATTAAAATCAATATTTCTAATGATAATTGCTTTGTTTTCCATGCCTGTTTCGGTTTGGAAGACCCAATCCTTACATTTATATCACGATTCCATCATCACCATAAATTAAATAATGAAATAATTATCATATTTATTCATCATATATATTTTTATAATCATTCATATAATTTAGTTAATAAAAATGAATTACATCACTTTGAAGCGATAGTAGTATGTACGTTCGCTTGAGTGATGTTTCCAGTTTTTTGGATAGAATGAAAGAATGGTAAATAAAAAATAACCACTAAATAATAATTTTTATATCTTAGATACCATATATAATCATTAATCATATCACCAATTACATCTATGTAACTGGAAATTACAAACCATTCACATCGCTTTATGGAGATGGTAGCCCAAACGTGCACACAAGTGACACTACCATTTTCAAATAAATTGGAATATGAGAGAGTATATAAGGATATATATTTAAAGAAGAATAATTAAGTTATAAATTTAATATTTAAACATTAAATCCTTCATAATAAACAACTATGAAATATTTGTATGAAAAATTAATCATATCTCTACGTGGAGGTGGTAGTCTTCTCGTACGGAAAATCGATAATTTCATTTCAAATTTGATGTATAATGTGATTGATAATGTTTATTCAATTAATATAATAACATATTATTAAATTTTAAATACTTATATTTTTATTTTTAAATCATTAGGACCAAATGGAAAGAGTTAAATGAAGAAGTAAAATTAAATAGATCGGTTAAATGATTACTTTCTCTTTGCAAACCTCCTTCTTATTACTTAAAATAGTTAAATATAATAGATTACTTTTCAAGTGAAAGTGGAACCAAGTGGAACAAATTTAGAATATAATATAGGGTAAGGTTTAAATACCTTGAATTTACAAATTTTTTATTCTTTTATGTCTCATTTGAAACATTATCTTTTGTTTTAACCCCTTCTTTATCAAATTTTAAATGTAACCACAATACCACCATTTTCAATACTAAAGGGTTATAAATTTACATATAAGATAAAAATTTTAAATATAATGAAAATGGTGTGAAAATTTAAACAATATCACATCCACATCATAATATTTAAATATTTTTATGATTTTTAAACGATTTATTGATATATTGGTTAACACAAAATACCATTAATGTAATTTTAAGAACTATTAACATATTTTGACTTAAAATACTAGAAGGTGGGTTTGGAATACAAATATAAAATGATTAAAATTTATTTATGAATTTTTATTTCAAAAAACATGTGAAACTATAATTTTTTGAAGAAAGTTAAAAAAAATTAAACCATTTGGGTTGATTTTTCTACTCTTTGTACAATCAATTTGTCAACATTTTGTAAAATTTAAAGGTAGTTATACCATAACTAAAAAATATCAATGAATTAACATAATGAGAATAAATTTACTATGTTAAAAATAAATATTGTTAGTCATTTATAGAATCTTCTTATACCTAGGTGAACATATAAGGAAAATTAAAAGCAAGAGATTCACTTTTTTGAATTTTATGATAATTAAAATAATACAATGGTCCTTATCAATAAAAGCGTATAAAATTTCCCTAAATTTGATTTAATGATGGATTTGATCTAATTAATGCTAAAAAATGAAATTAAATCAAGTTTTTGTTGGCTTTGAGGCCTTATTTCATAGTTCTAATCACATTTCACATGTTTTACCGCTATTGAGGTGACAAATATTTTCTATAACTATTATTCATAATTACCAAAAATAAATGGGGCCTATTTAAAAAAAATAAACCTATAGATTCATAATGTATAATCAATGCTTCAAAATTCAATTTCATGAATTTTCACATATCAATTTTTATAAAAATAAAAAAAATGGAAAAAAAGTTTTAATAAAACTGTTTTTAGGCACAAAAATGAACTTATGTTGAAATCAAGTATAATGTTGATTAGTATGTAATTAAATATATATTTTAAAATTAAATAATTCTTATATTAAATTAATATCAAATTAAAGCAATTATATGACTTCTAAATTACATTTCTAAATGAAAAGAAATTCCAGTATTAAAAAATCGTTATTTTTCACTATTTACATGAAAATAAATATTTTCAGAACATTACATAAAATTTACCTTAAGATAATATTTATATTATGATTCTAGAACTTTTATTGAAATTTTTAAATGTATTTTTTAAATATGATGAATAATAATTATAATCTCTTTTCTCAGATTTAAATAAAAACCATTTTCTAAGAAAAAATATTGTTTTAAGAATTAAACAACATTATAGAAACATCATAATTAGTCATTTTGAATTAATCAATAAATTTTATTTATGTAAAACATTATACATACATTTCAAAATCTAGTTAATCCTATTCATACACATCAATTTAATAACTATGTTATAATATATCACAGTTTATTTTAAGATCAATGTGGTGTCTCTCCAAATCTATCAAAAACTTACAATTTATTTAATGTGAAATATTTTCTAAAAATAATGGGAGTTATAGTTTGGGTATTGACTTGTTATTAAATCATATAATGAGAAGTGGAATTATTACTACATACCTTGATAGGCACTCTCAAATAATATTATTTGTTCAATCACATTCTATGTACAATATATTATGAATGCTTTATTATGTTATGGTATATAGGTTATTTTGTATGAGAGAACCCAATTTAAGGAAACTTATATTGAATTGGGAGTGTATTTGGTTCAACTGAAAGGCAATGTGATGGTTTTAAAGATTAATCCATTTTGGGGTTCAAGTTTTTGTAAGATCATTTATGATAATATTTTTCATGACCCGTCCCCTGGGGCCCATGCCGTGACTACCCCAAGCCCGCCTTCCATAGGCCAGGGGCTGACGACTAGCACCAAAAGGCATATTCCCTAAAATTGGGAAGGCGTTGCCTTTATAACCTGTAAAATCACACAACTAAGCACAAATTAGGATAAAATCACAAAGTAAAACTATATAGTAAATAGGGTGTGTACAGAAAGAAAAAGGGGCCTGAATACAAGCCCAACTGGAAAGTACAAGTAAATTGAAAGTACAAGTGAAACTATAAACAAATCCAGTGAACACCCACCAAGGATCCTACCTGAAGGGTAGGCACAACTCTCGAATAGTCATCCCTACGGTACACCTCATCTAATGTACACCACCAAGCTACCTCCAGTCCTAGTACCCTCGTCCTCCGTTAGCGTTGTTCGTCGTCTGCACCAAACACAACAAGGTGCGGGCGTAGCCCATGAAGGGGTGAGTATAACGATACTCAGTAGGGGCCCCGAGACCCTCAAAGGTCTCACAAAATCCACAAAGGATAAACCAAAAAGCATGAAAACAAATAACAACCCTACTTAGGTATATTCCCATACATATACCTAAGTTATCAAGTATACTCATCTCATTCATGAGGAAACACAAGGCCCAACTCTTTTTGCCAAATGCTCAACTATTC
This sequence comes from Viscum album, assembly GCA_963277665.1. Lineage (NCBI taxonomy): Eukaryota > Viridiplantae > Streptophyta > Magnoliopsida > Santalales > Viscaceae > Viscum > Viscum album. The sequence goes on along the minus strand of OY728146.1, from coordinate 1,528,917,536 downwards.
TATAGAGGAAAGATAACCATGAAGGTAACACCCCAAAGGTAAGCACCACAAAGGAAAATCCACAGAGAAGTATACCACAAAGGTATCAACACAATTGTATGTACCACAAAGGTAACGCCACACAGAATAATACCACAAAGGTAAGACTCATCTCACCCTAGGTATAACTTAGGTATGGTAGTAAAGATGATTAGACATAACTACTAAATCATCTTTCTCTGTTGAGAGGCAGACCCACATAGGATCCTAAATCATCAGACCCCCATAAGATCCTAAATCATCAGACCCACGTAGGATCCTAGAACATCAGACCCATGTAAGATCCTAGATTAGTCCCATGTGGATTCCAAGACTGGATCCACGTGGGATCCTCAAACACAGACCCATATAGGATCCCAAGGAAAATACCCACATAGGATCCCTTTCTCATGTTACAACCAGCTACAGGGTTCCTGCACTAAGCTTTCTTGATTCTGGGAGGGTTCTCTCCTCAAGCCATAGGTCAATACTCCAACTGCCACTAAGTCCCATAAATAAGTATCCCAAAGGACCTCCACATAAAAGAGGTCACAATGTAATAGATAGTGCATCAATTGGATGCCTGGTCTGTAAGTTATTGGCCTTTTAATCCCAAGGGCCTAGTTGGATTCGTGTTCGATCCAACCCAGTTGTACCCTAATCTTATTCAAAACACAAGTGGGGTATTACAAAAGGACCGCCTCAATCCAAGGTTTCTGGCGACATAGACGGTTCATCAAACGGACGCCCGTAGCTCAAGTTATGGTCGAAAGAGTGGAAAGGGGTCGAAGCTGGTCCGGGTCCGGTCCGACCCGGTCAGACTGACCCGGCCTGCTGGGTCCGGCCCGGCCGGCTGGGTCCAGCCCGGTCTGGCCCACTAGTGCGTCCTGGCCCGCGATGGGCGGCCCGTGATTGGAGGCCCGCGATGGGCGGCCCACACTGGCCCGTGGCTGGGTGGCCCCATGGTAGGGTCTACCCTAGCCACCACCCAAGGGAGAGACACCCCTGGGTACCCTGAATGGCCTAGTTGTTCGGGTTGGGTGGCCGACCAGTCATCACCACGTGGTGCCGACAGTGGGTACGTGGGACCCGGGGTCCCTCTCGGCTCCCCGACTGGCCGGACGGCCAACCCTCCTCCAAGGCGCGGTCACGTGTCGTGCCACCACCGGCGGCTAATAGTGTGTTGGCCACCCTCCCTTCGCCATCGCGGCCTTGTGCCATGGATCCAGCATGCCCGACGACGCGAATCCGCACCACAGCCCCCTTCGCGTGGCCTACCGTGCGCCGGTCGCCGCCCTTGCTCTGCCGCGGCCTACGGGACGCGACCCTTCTCCGGTGGTGCGGTTGCGCCACCGCCATCATCGCGGCCAGCCGGAGTGCTGGCCACTGCTCCCGAGTCCCACCGATGCCAATCGTCGGCACGATCACCGCCATGGTCACCAACGATGTTCCTCGGGTCACCGGGTGCACCCCGGTGGCCAGTTCTTCATTTCGTAGACTCCCACACTTGACTCGGGACGTCTCCATTGGTTCAAGACCACCAAAATCCAAAAAGGTTGTGGAGGGGTTGGGAAGTGTTCGTTTGGCCCGTACCCTCTGAGTTAGAATGGTAGTAAGAGGCATAGTTGTTCTTGATTCAATAAGAACGACAAGAACATGGTAAGGGGTACTCGAAACAACAATCCCTACCTTGATTGCTCGTTGACGTCAGTGAGGAGAGGAAGGGACGTCATTTCATTGTTGTTGAAGACGTTCCACATTGGGAATCCTTTGAAAGAGTTCTTTGTTGGAGAAAGTGTTTCTCCACAATTCTCCCAAGGTCTCACTTGCCAACCAATCCTCCAACCAAGAGGTGAAATTCCAAATTAATAGGAATAAGTATATAAATTAATTAAATTTGACACAATTAATTAATTTAAGTTGGCACAATTAATTAATTGAAGTTGGCATAATTAACTATGGAGATTTGAAAGGTTTTCCCACATTAAGAGAGATTTAGGTGGTCCCTAACACCATGAATTCAGAATGGGAGGTTTTCCAGCTCGGGTGGTCCCAACCTCCATAATTCAAAAAGAGAGGTTTAAAAAAGAAAAATAAAATGTTAATTATTTTATTTTTATTCTTCCTCAAAAAACTGAAAAACTAGCTTCCACCCTCGACCTACTGCAGTCGAGGTGAAGGTCTCCTTAAGTTAATATCCACACTACAAGTTCAACGGTGCCCTCAGATTTCAATTCCAACCACCTGTTCAAAAGTTACAAAAACCCACTCGCACGTTTACTGAACATACTTAAAAAAAGTTCAAAAATTAATTCTAGGCACACCGAGCCTCGGAATTATGTGCCGTCAATTTTTACGGACTCGTAATATTCCCATATATTTTAAAAAAATTACATGAAAAAATATAGGTCTTTACATTCTTCCCACCTTAGGTATTTGCGTCCCCGTAAGCCACAACTCATACTAAGGGAACATGTGGGGGTATTGAGCACGTATCTGAGCCTCCTGCTCCCATGTTCTCTCCTGGAGGTTCCTGTGCTTCCAGAAAATGCGCACTAAAGGTATTGATTGCCCACAAAGGACTCTCTCCTGTCGATCCTCAATCTCCACTAGAACCTTCGTAAACATCACCCCATCGTTGATGTCCATCTCACCCCAGTCAATGATGTGAGTAGGATCATGCACATATCTTATCAGCTGGGATATGTGAAAAACGTTGTGCACACGGTGCAACTGAGGGGTAAGTGTTAGGTGGTAAGCCACCTCGCCAAATTTGTTGAGGACCTGAAAGGGTTTGATGAACCTCAGAGATAACTTGTCGCCCCGACCAAATCTCTTCAAACCTCGTCTAGGTGAGACCCGTAGAAAGACATGGTCACCATCCTAAAACTCCATAGGTCTCCATATCTTATCAGCATAAGACTTCTTCCTGATCTGTGCAGTCTTCATCTACTCCTGGATGATCTGCACCTTCTCTGTGGTAGCCCGTACCATCTCTGGTCTCACGATTGCTGACTCCCCTAGGTCAGTCCAGCACAAAGGCAATCTGCATGATCGGTCATACAGATCTTCAAAAGGTGCCATCCCAATGGTGGAGTGGTAGCTGTTGTTGTAAGAAAACTCCACCAAGGGAAAGTGATCCTCCCAACTGCGACCGAAGTTGAGGACGCAAGCACGCAGCATGTCCTCGAGGGTCTAAATGGTCTGCTCAGTCTGGACATCTGTCTAAGGATGGAAGATGGTGTTCAAAAAAGTTATATCCCAAAAGCCTCCTACAACCCCTTCCATAGCTGGGAAGTGAAACGTGCATCATGATTGGAGACAATCGTCGAGGTTACTCCATGTATCCACACATTCTCCTACACATAGAGGCGTCCCAAGATCTCTACTGAACCCTGCTCTCTAATTGGTAGGAAGTGGGCCGACTTGGTGGGTCGGTCGATGAACACCTAGATAGAATCATGACCTCTGGATTTATGTGGAAGTCTTGTCATGAAATCCATGGATATTTCGTACCACTTCCACTATGGGACCTCCAAAGGTTGAACTAAGCCTGCTGGTACCTGATGCCCCGCCTTCACATGCTGACAAGTGAGGCACCAAGATACAAACTCAGCTACTGCTTTCTTCATTCCCGGCCACCAGTGCTGTTGTCGAAGGTCTTAGTAAACCTTCACCACTCCTGGATGTACTTCTAGAGGGTATGTGTGGAACTCCCTCAACACTTCCTCTCGAAGTGAAACTGGTACCATGGTATGTTCTCTAAAAAGGATGGCATGATCCCCACCTTCAGAAAATCCATCAAGTGCCTGTCCTGTGGTTATCTGAGCACGTCGAGCCTCACAGTCAGTGTCCCCATGCTACGCCTCCTTGAATCATTGAAGAACTGGGGGAGTAACTGTAAGAGACTGAAGAAAAGATGCTCCATATCAATACACAAAGGATATCTACAAAGCGGCTAGCTGCTCTATCGCCTCACCTAGCAGTTGTATACCAGATCTCCTGCTGAGTGCATCTGCTACAACTTTTCCCTTCCCAGGAGTATAAACTATCTATAAGTCATAGTCCTGAAGGAACTCAATCCAAAGCCGTTATCTCAGGTTCAGGTCCTTCTAGGGAGAATATATACCTGAGACTCTGGTGATCATAATAGACCATAAAACACTCTCCCATCAGATAGTGTCGCCATATCTTCAAAGTGAAGACCACTGCTGATAACTCAAAGTCATGGGTAGCATAGTTTTGCTCATGGTGTCTCAGTTTTCAAGAAAAATAAGCGGTAACTACTTGCTCCTGCATCAGGATACATCCTAGCCCAGTCCCTGATGCATTGTAGTAGACCACGTACCCAACACCCACCTCTGGAAGCCTCAAGATGGAGACACTAGTCATCCTCTGCTTCAGCTCCTAAAAACTCTGCTGGCATCTCTACGACCACATTAAGGGTTACCCCTTCTTCTTCAACACTGTTATAGGTGCTGCAATTCTAGAGAAATATGGAAAAAATATCTAGTAGTACCCGTCCAAACCCAGGAAACTCCGTACCTCCATCACACTCCTGGGTGGATCCCAAGAAAGTACCGCCTCAATCTTCACTGGATCCACCACAACTCCGGCCTCTGAGATGACATGTCCCAGAAAGTGAACCTCTCAGATCTAGAACTAGCACTTCTAGAGTTTACCATAAATCCGGTGCTCACAGAGTGTGTCCAGAACTACCTACAAATTATAGGCATGCTCTTCCTCAGTAGTCGAGTAGACCAGAATATCATCAATGAAGACCACCATAAAGCGATCAAGATATGGCTGAAATATCCTTTTCATGAGTCCCATGAACACAACTAGAGCATTGGTCATGCCGAATGGCATTACCAAGAACTCATAGTGGCCTTACTGACATTTGAAATCCGTCTTCTACACATCCTCGTCTCGTACTCTAAGTTGGTGATAGCCTGATCTGAGGACTATCTTTGAGAACCACCGTTCTCCCTTCATCTAATCAAAGAGGTCATAAATCCTCGAGAGTGGGTACTTGTTCTTCATAGTCACTTGGTTCAGGCATCGATAGTCAACAAAAAGTCTCAAGATCCAATCCTCTTTCCTGGAAAACAAAATTAGGACTGCCCAAGGAGAAACCCTCGCCCAGATGAACCCCTTCCCCGGTAAGTCCTCCAGCTGTAACTGCAGCTCAAAAAGCTCTGAAGGAGCCATACGATACGCTGGTGTAGATATCGGTGTCGTCCTGGCGTACAAGTCAATGTAAAAGTCTACCTCCCTATGAGGAGGTAGTCCCCGAACATCATCAAGGAAGACATCCGCATACTGGTCCACCACTACAAGATAGCTCAGACTCTCCACATCAACCACCCCGAGGGTAAGACTAGCCAACTGATGAGTGATCGGCTGCACTCTCCTCTGGGTAAGTCCATCCTATGCTGCAAAGGATCCCTTCTCGCTGGTGAAGGTAAACCTAGTCCCATATGTGTGGAAAAACCATAATTTTCGCCTAATTCAGTTGATCAAGGCATGGAATGTAGATAACCAATCCATACCCAAGATGACGTCATAAGGACTCAATGCTGCTACTAGGATATCCCAGCCGAAGCTCTCACCTCTTAGAGTAAGCTCACACTGCCGGCACCAGTGTTTAATCATCGAATCCTCTCCTGTAGGAGTCTCTAACCATAAAGATCGATCCAAAGTCTCCACCAGAATCTCCGAGCTCCGAATGAGGGCAATGGAAATAAAAGAATGACTGGAACCAATGTCTATAAGTACTACAACTAAGGTAGAGTAGACAAAGATCATACCTCGTATCATCTCTGAATCTCCATGGTCGTAGGAATTAGCTGCCTGGAGATGATCTCACCCCTGTTCACCTGCTCCCTATGGTTGGGGTGGACCACCTGGTGGTGGTGGAGGTAACACCTCGAATCGTCACCCACCGCCAACTACACGGCCAGCTCCTATGCCACGTCCACTTGCTCCCTGTGGACCTCCTCGGTCGAACCTATGTCTCAGCCTAGGTGGTCCTTCGACTGTCTGATAATCACCCGTATGATGGTTTGGGTAGTCACAAGCCATGCGACCCTAATCACCGCATGTGTAACACTGCCCACTCCTCGCATGATTGGCTCTGTCTCAGGTTCCCCGCACAACCGACCCTGAATCCTACGGTCGTCCACCAATAGGTCTGGTCCTCTTTGACCTTTGTGACATCTGTCTACTGCCAGCTGCAGAAGACTTCTCTATGTGATGGCCGATGGTGGGTCTCACTACTGGTGACTGGTCAACATGAAAACTATCCACTAAGAGGGATATCTCTAACAACCCCGCCTGTTTCGGGATGCTGAGAGAAATCATTGAAGCCCTGATCTCCAGCCTGAGTCCCTAATCGAAGGTCCGGGCCCTAAATAATGGGTCCCGCACCATATCAGTGGGGTAGTGTGAGAGGTCAATGAACCTCACTGATTATTGATCCACAATCATGCTTCCATACTATAGATGAAGAATCTCCTGTATGCGCACTACGTGAAGGGTTGCTGGAACAAACTCTTCCCTAAACAGGATCTCAAAGTTTTCCCAGAGAAGTGTCACCTCGTCATGAAACTAATTCATCAAGCCCCACCATCTTCCTGCTACTTCCTGTAGAAGAATGGCGACAAGGATCACCATGAGATTAGCTGGTGTCCCTTCCAGTCGGAACACTCTCACTATAACCTCCATCCAATCCTCAACCACTTGTGGGTCCATCTCACCCCTAAACCTGGGTGGCCTCTGGCGCTGGAACTCGTGCAATGCGAAAAAGTGGCGTGCACTCTCTGCTACTAGGGCTGGTGGCATCGATGGCCCACCAGGTAATGGTACTGCCGGTGCCTCTGCCAGGGCCCATACTGTGACTACCCCAAGCCCACCTTCCATAGGTCAGGGGATGGCGACTAGCACCAAAATTTGTATTCCCTAAAACTTGGAAGGCATTGCCTTTATAACCTTTAAACTCACACAACTAAGAACAAATTAGGATATAAGCATGAAGTAAAACTATATAGTAAATAGGGTGTGTATAGAAAGAAAAAGGGGCCAGAATACAAGCCCAACTAGAAAGTACATGTAAAATTAAAGTACAAGTAAAACTATAAATAACTCTAATGAACACCCACCAAGGATCCTACCCAAAGGGTAGGTACAACTCTTGAATAGTAATCCCTGCGATACGCCTAATATAATGTCCACCTGCGAGCTACCCCCAGTCTTGGTACCTTCGTCCTCCGTCAGCGTTATCCATCGTTTGCACCAAACACAATAAGGCACGGGTGAAGCCCGTGCAGGGGTGAGTATAATGATACTCAGTAGGGACCCCAAGACCCTCAAAGGTCTCACAAAATCTAAAAAGGATAAACCACAAAGCATAAAAACAACTGACAACCCTACTTAGGTATATGCCCATACATATACCTAAGTTATCAAGTATACTCGTCTCATTCATGAGGAAACACAAGGACCAACTCTTTTATCCCAAAGCTCAACTGTTCCATGAAGGAAATATTACCACGAAGGTAACACCCCAAAGGTAAGTAACACAAAGGAAAATCCACACAGAAGTATACCACAAAGGTATCACCACAAATGTATGTACCACAAAGGTAACACCACAAAGAAGAATACCAAAAAGGTAAGACTCAGCTCACACCAGGTATAACTTAGGTACGGTAGTAAAGATGATTAGATGTAACTACTGAATCATATTTCTCTATTGAGAGGAAGACCCACGTAGGATCCTAAATCATTAAACCCACGTAGGATCCCAAATCATCATACCCACGTAGGATCCTAGTACAACAGAACCACATAGGATCCTAGAGTATTCCCACACGGATTACCAGAGCAGATCTAAGTGGGATCCTTGAACACAGACCCATGTAGGGTATATCAAAAGGACTGTCTCGATCCAAGGTTTCCGGCACCGCATACCGTTTGTCAAATGAACACCTATAGATCAAGTTATGGCTGAAAGAGTGGAAAGAGGTCGAAGCTGGTCTAGGTCCGGTCCGACCCGGCCTGGGTTGACTCGACCTGGTTCGGGTCGACCCGGACCGTTGGGTCCAGCCCGGCCCGCCGGCGCGGGCCGACCCGCGACGGGCGGCCCTTGTTGGGCGGCCTACCCTGGGTGGCCCACGCTGGGCGGCCCGCTGGCCCGCGGCTAGGTGGCCCTATGGTGGGGTCTGCCCAAGCTGCCACCCAAGGGGGAGGCATCCCCTGGTTACCCCGAACGTCCCAACCGTTTAGGTTGGGTAGCCGACCGGCCGGCACCACGTGGCACCGGCAGCGGGTACGCGGGCCCTAGGGTCCCGCTCGGCTAGTTGGTTGGTCAGACGGCCAGCCCTCCGCCGTGGCACGATCACGCACCACGCCACCACCAGCAGCCGACAGCGAGCCATCCACCATCCCTTTATCACCGGGGCCTTGGGTCATGGCTCTTGCACGCCCGGTGGCGCGGACACGTGCCTCCGCCCCCTTCGCGTGACCGACTGTGCGCTGGCCGCCGCCCTTGCTCCACTACGGACTATGGGCCGCGACCCTTCTATGGCGGTGCGGTCGGCTGGAGTGCCAACCGCCGCTCCTGAATCCCACTGGTGCCAGTCGTAGGCACAATCGCCGACACGGTCACCAGCGATGTTCCTCGGGTCACCGAACGTGCCTCGGTGGCCCGTTCTTCATTCCGTAGACTCCCACACTCGACTCGGGATGTCTCCATCACTTCAAGATCACCAAAATCCACAAAGGTTACAGAGGGGTTGGGACGTGTTCATTTGGCCCACACCCTCCACGTTAGAATGGTAACAAGCGGCATAGTTGTTCTTGATTCAAGAAGAATGACAAGAATGAGTTAAGGGGTACTCGAAACAAAAATCCCTACCTTGATTCCTCGTTGACGTCTGCGAGGAGAGGAAGGGACGTCGGTTAATTGTATTTGAAGACGTTCCTCCTTGGGGATCCTTTGACGGAGTTCTTCGTTGAAGAAAGTGTTTCTCCATAATTCTCCCAAGATTTCCTTTTCCAACCAATCCTCTAACCAAGAGGTGAAATGCCAAATTAATAACAATAAGTCTATCTATTAATTAAAGTTGGAACAATTAATTAATTGAAGTTGTCACAATTAATTAATTGATGTTGGCACAATTAACCATTGAGAGTTGAAAGGTTTTCCCACATTAAGAGGGGTTTGGGTGGTCCCCACTACCATGAATTCAGAATGGGAGGTTTTCCAGCTCGGGTGGTCCCCACCTCCATAATTCAAAAAGAGAGGTTTCAAAAAGAAAAATAAAATTTTGATTATTTTATTTTTCTTCTTCCAAGAAAAACTAAAAAACTATCTTCCAACCTCAATCTACTGTGGTCATGGTGAAGGTCTCCTTAAGCGAATATCGGTGCTGTGAGTTCAACGGTGCCTTCAGATCTCAATTCCGATCACTGGTTCAAAAGTTACAAAAACCTGCTTGCATGTTTATTGAACATATTTAAAAAAAAGTTTAAAAATTCATTCTAGGCACACTAGGCCTTAGAATTACACGCCGTCAATTTTCATGGACTTATAATATTCCCATATAATTAAAAAAATTACGTGAAAAAATATGGGTCTTTAAAATATTCTTATGATGTTAATTATTCATCACTCACGTTAACCTCTTATGGTTTTAGTAATGGTTGAATCCCAAAGGAACAATTATAACATTGGATTCAATGAAAAATTCAAATATTTTCCTAATTATAAATCAAATGGGATATGATAAGAAGTGATTAATAATATGATTTTTTCAAAAAACATATTATGAATTACTATTAAGAACATGGACATAGTTATGAATAAAAACACACCAATGAAGTGACAGATGGAGTCTTATGGATGTTCTGGTGGTGATGACAATTAAATCATGAAGATTCAATTTCCTTCCTTTTAAATGTATAAGAAGCTGCCTCCAAAGGAATATCTTAATGGAACTTGAAGATGTCTAATTTTGGTAATGTTGGGAATATTGTAACTACCTACCATGTAAAAATAGAAGAGTTTAGTGGACATGGTTAATGGAAAAAGGGTTTTTCCTAAGGTACCATTAATTGTTCAACATCTTAAATATTGGAAAATTCATAATTTTCAAAAATAATGTCATAATCCAAATAATATAAAGGATGATCACTATAAGGAAAACATATCTTAGAAGTGTATTTTTGGGAAAAGTTAGTGGTTTAAAAGACCTCCCTTTAATTGTTGGTAGTTATTAAATCAACATGTTTTTTCTGAGTTTCAATTTAATTCAGTATTGTTTTTTAGTTGTGTAGTAGTTATGAGGAACCTCCAAAAATTTTTATTCAGTGGAAGTTTTCAAGACACCAAAAAACATGTATGGGGGTTGTTTCATTGAATATTATTTTAAATTTTATTGTGGTTCAAACTATTGACAATAATATAAATTGTAATTTTCATAAAAAATTACTATTTATAACAAGAGTTATAACCATCGATAAATATTTACTAGTAGGTAAGAAGCATTTAGCCACAGCTTTACAATTCTTAGTTTTGGTATAAACCACAATAAAAAAATTACCAATAGTTTTTAAATTACATAGTTGTATCATCCGTTGCTAATTTTGAAAATCAGAGTAGTCGGTAACCCCTTATGTAAAATACCATCTACATTATAAGAATTCACATATATCTAAAAAATATATAATTAAAATACTTCAATGATCAAACCAATCATAAAAAATAATACATCTATACACACACACAATGATAGTATAAAATTAAAACATGTCTTTTAGAAGATGAAAAAGAAGCGATATACGTTTTAGATAACCCATATAAACATGAATCCAACATAAAAACTGCACTCCTATGTCATGTTGATTACCTTCAAATGATACGTGATTTTGATTTTCATATGGGATTCCATCTTCGACCACACATATTGCACACATTAAATAAAATTTTAATTAAAAATTATTTTTAATTAAATGATACGTAAAAATATATATATTTACAAAATTTATTCTGATAACATAAACATATTAAAATACATGTAAATGATTCAGTACCTATATAGTTTATTATATTAGGGATTCAAAATCCATAGGAATTCATCCATCCATGGAGGTGTCCTCGAAGTCTCACCACAAATTGTAATTAATGTGTTTCCACTTTTCCCCTAGAACTTCCAATATCTATTGACACACAACTATGTCATTCCCATGAAAATGGAAATGAATCTACATATGAGATATGAAATACTATTAGTTCACATAGGAGATGAATAATTATTAAAAAACACTAAATATAATTTATGGTATATAATATATTGTTTATCAAATATCACATTCTTTTAACTAGTGGGATTGTGTCTCTATTCATAATAAGTGATGGGAAGGGACATCATCTCACATTCAATCTGGTTAAGGATATCATTATATAGTTATTTTAAATTATCTTTAGGCACTCTAAACATGTCAAATGGTACACCAAATTTAATATTTCTGAGCTTTCAAAATTATGACGTATTCATGTTCTTTTCAGTCTTCTTATCATATGAATATATTTGATAAATATAATAAAAAATTAGTATAGATATGTAATAAATTATATTTGATCATTTAAATTTATATATAAATAATTGTAACCCTTCAGTACAATCATGATTAAAGTGGGTGAAAATTGAATATTGGGATCATACCTGATGTGGGAAAGAGTGTATCAGAAGTTTTATTTGTCACTCTAGAAGCTGTGGATGATTATATCTAATCATTAAATAATTTTTTTTAAAAAAATCAACATATTTCAATAATATATATTAGGTTAAAAATTATATTATATATTAATTTTTTTTTTGAAACTATCATTCTTATATTAATTAAATTCTTGTATACAAAATAAAATATAAATGATAAGTTAATGGAATAGACATAGAATAAACTAATTCATCATTAGCCATATTATTTTGTTCTTACCCAATTAACATGATTTTATTATCTTCAATCTTACTTGTATGAAATAAAGTATCATTATCATCATGTATATGTAAATCAATTTATTTTTTTCGATGAAGTTCAATGTAACAAAAAATCATGAGCTTCATCACCCAAATAATACAAGTCTCATGAATTGACATGGACTACAACACTCTGCTCTTCATAGAATATTCCATTTAAATACCAATCCTTTTTATCTTCTGAAGCCATGATATATGGATCATTTTCTTTATTCTCAAAAATATCAATCCATAATGAAAATTTCAAATATGTAAATTATAATTAATCATCCTTTACACTATTGGAGATATCAAACCACAAGGATTTGAATTATAAAATTGAAAATTTTCCATGGAAATTTATTTTTATAATTTCAATAAATGACCCATAGTATCCAAATCCTATGAATTTTTTGAAGATTCCATAGTTTTTTTACCTCCTTAATGAAAATTTTTAGGAAACATAATCCATTAATATTATAATTATAAAATATCCTAAAATTCTTCAAATGTCACTGAGGTAAATATTCCATATCATATAGGAATCCAACTTGATTATAATTATGCATGATCTAAATGTATAAATTCAAAATGTTATTAGTTAAAAGTGAAAATTATATTGATATTTTATTAATATGAAGTTGATTTTGATGATAGATGACGTGAAAATAAATAAATAAATTCTATTTTAGCATCATTTGTTATCTATTCTCATTTCATTCAAGAATCGAAATTTTCCTAATTGATTACATATTTAATTATTCAATAAAAGGATTTTCACTTTCACTATTTTATAACATATTTCTATATAGTTTTATCAAATATGTTTGTGTTAATAAAATTATTTTTAATTTTCCTACATGATGACCCAACACCAGAAAGTTTAATGAATTAATTTTGTATGAAAATTGATTTGGGGTATCATAAGTGTGTCCAACATGATTTAATCACATTTCAATATTATCTAATTACACTATAAAATGTGATAATATATTATTCCATGTAAAATTATTCAATATGGCTTACTATTTGAGATTTTTTTTTCAATGAATATTTTAAATTATGTAGATAACTAATAAAATAAATTAACATAGAAGAATAAAACATTTATGTTAAGAGTATAAAATTTTAATTTAGTATTTAAAAAAAATAAGATGACAATAGATCTCTTTGGGATACATCCATTGAAAATGATCAGGTCCTCTTAATTTTACTTCCTTAATCAAATGAATGGTGAGGATAATTCACAAGGTAAATAATGATGGGATAAATATCATCTTTATTTGAAAAAGTTCCATTATAGTTCTTTCATAAAGTTTTTAAAGATCAATAAAGTTTAAAATTTTCACAAAAATATTTCTGATGAATGAAAAAAACTCAATTACAGCTATTATTTTTTTATTAGGTTAAAATTCCCACAATTATTAAGGAAGGAATTATCCAAAAAATATCTTACTCATGAATTTTAAGTCCATATAACAAAAAATGTTTCAAGACTATATATCTAGAAATATTTATTGAATTTATATAAGGAAATTTTACATTTTTTATCATGTGATGGAAAACATATTTTTTATAATTTCTAAATGTAAAAAACTACTACAAGAAAATTTGATTATTAGTTTACAATAGATCATGATTTATATTTATTCCATACAGGTCCTTAAAAGTATAAATATTATATTTTGATTTTACTTACTTATTAAATTTTCTAAAAAAAAAATCTTTACACAATTTTTTTAATGCTTATAATACCAATACAAAGATGTAGATAATAAAATTTCAAATAAGATAGTTTGAAAAAAATTCTTTATTTCATTTGTTTTAGGGTACCAACTGTATCTGATAATGAGTGATCTCCTTTCCAAGAAATCTTTTTCCTAAATTCTATATCAATAGTTATTTATTATGTCATGATTTATGAATTTGATTAAAAAAATTGGTGGTGACCTCAACTAATTTTATAGATCTAATCATGAATTGTTAAAAAAACTATGTGATGCATCCAAGAATCGATGATAAAACATGAAAATCCACTCCCTATTATTTGATAAGCTTTCTGATTGATGTCAAATTTAAAAACTGAACATGAATAACCATTGTGAGTGGTCCAAAATGATATGTTTCCTAATATAGGAAAATCTATAATCATCCACATTAGAGAAGAATTCATCTTAACCATTTTGATTTTTGATGATTCATATGTATCTAAACCATCATCCCGCAACTATTCTGATTCATGTAAAATAATTTTAAGATATACATATATTTTATTCCCATGAATTTTATTACCTCAAATTATCACAAATGTTATTAGTGAGTATGGTTGATTACACTTCTATAAAGGTTGATTTTAATGGATTAAAATAACATGCCATATGCTATAATTTGTACTCATAGTCCCAAATTTATTAAATCCATTAGTAGTAAATCCCAAACACACAATCCTATGATCTTAAGAGAATCATTGATATAAATAATCAAAGTATTTTCATTATTTTAAATATTTATGTTGACATATAAACCCACCAATAATGATTTATATATAATTCCACCTCATTTTCATGGTCATTTGAGAAGACAAGAATAAATATTCCCAATATTGGTTTTATTGGGAATTAATATAAATCCTTTATAGATTTTTTTCTCCTATTTTTTATAGTTTTTAAATTCATACATTCACCATGACTCATTAATTTCCTTCTATAAGTGTAGCATATTTTATGCACTTCCCATCTTGATAATATCCCCAAAATAACATGTAGTCATTTGAACATTCATGTATCATTTTTTAATTTTTAACATGTTTTATAAAAACATTCATAATATTATAAAATTATTTATGGATCTTATCTTGAAAAAATATATCATGCATAATACCTGATATCACTGACATTAATTTATCGATAATTTCACGCAAACACTTGATATGGTAGAAATTAATTAAGAATTATAATTCTGTATATTTGATAAATCCAACATATAAATCTTTATTTTTTTCTTAAAGTAATCAACAAAACTTGTTAATTTTCTTAGTTTTCTCCTTTATTGTATTAATATCAATAAAATCAGAATGTGTCTCCATTAAAATTATATAGTCATCAATATTATATGAAATATGAAAAAATATAATTACATTGGTTTTGAATATAATTCTCCACTATTGGGGTAATATGTTATTCATTTTGATGTTTTTATGGTCAACATCCTATAATGTCCAATTTCCCTTGAAAAATCCTTCTCACATATCTTGTAGGATATTAGTTCAATATGAGGTGATTGTAAACATCATATCTTTTCAATCACCATCTCAAATTATAATCCATACTTTTAGATTTAATTATTACAACAAGGGATTGATTCCCAATTTCAATATCTAAAAACACCCCTAAACCTTACTATATGTAGCTCTATTTTAAGGAATATTATTCCAATTTTTATCCATTTGAATGATATTGATAAAAAACTATATAAAAACATAATAGTAATTAATTAAATAATATCATTTTAAGAATAATACATAAGTTATATAGATTAATAAAACATTAATATATAAAAAATATTAGAATTTTAAAATTTTATAGACAACATGTCATCATATAAAATTATGATATAAAGTAATTGTTATTTATTAAATAATCCTAAATCATATAAATATTTTTGATTAAAAAATAACAATGCAATTGGTTTTTTCATGAAATTAACTTGAATGTTTAATATAATTTTTAATGTCTAAGATCACTTGATCTGGATAATATCATTACAGAACATACACCAATGATTTTTTACATACCAATAGAAAATAAGGTCTTTTATTTAGATGGTATAAGGTATATAATTTAATATAATTGAAATGTGTCAATGAAAACATAGGCATAACATGTGTGGGTCCTAGTAGTGGATTATTTAGAGAAGGAATTAACAGAAAAGTCACCACATAAAAGGATACATGCTAAAAGGGAGTTGGTCAATGTTATTAACCAGGATATATCTCATATGTATGTGACTGATAAATATGGATGGTATTATGAAAATAATAGGTTTTGAAAAACATTCTCAAAATTATTTGAGAGATCCAATGATAGGTTAATTTAAGGCTATAATGGGAATTTTCACTTTATAGAAATTATATAATATAGAAGTGGTAGGAAAAATATTATCTTGGACTCTAGTAAAGGATAAGGCAAAGAAACAAAAGAAATTATTCAATAATATCTAAAGAAATATATGATTATTGTTTGAATAAAAAACACTAAACTTACATAAGTATTATTTTCAAGAAGGTATTTATTCTTTGAAACTTCATCATAAGGGAACAATGTTGATGTGTAATGAATGAACTATAATCCTTTCATCCTAGGTAGTAATAGTAGAGGAAGAGTTTATGATAGGATTATTTTTCATCAAGTTTTCCCCACCCTGAGCGCCAGTTTATGGAATCAGGAAATAATGGAGAAAGAAAGAAGGTCTCTATTGTGAAATATACTCATTCTTACTTGTAGTTAATTATTTAAAAGCTATTAAATATTTATTTTAGTTTCTTTTAATAAAAAATATCTAAAAATAATTTATATCATTAAAAAATCATTATTAAAAATAGTTTATATTTAGGCTTCGCATATTAACGACGGTCACATGAAACCACTGCTAATAAACTCATTCATTTACTAGATTTCCTGTATTTGATATGCATCATAAAGCACCAAGACCAGGGGAGTAATTGAAAGGCTATTATTCCACAATGACTTTAGTTTGTTCTAAAAATAATGTGGGTAAAATAACACCACTCGTCCACTCATGAAATGATAGTGTTGTATTTTCATCTTCTAAAATCCCCTCTTTTGTAACTTTTATGTTTTTAAGAACATCAAATAATCACATAGATGGATAGATGTATAATTTTTAGTAAAACTCCAATTTGTATGATTACTGTATCTCATTTTAATATATATGTGAAGGTCCATTATTAAAATATGATTATCATTTATTTATATGATTTTTATGTGATTTTTGAAATAGGTAAAATATCTTAATATAGAATATATACAAATGAAATAGAGAGATCACATTTCATGTCTCAAAACAATACATCATCATATATCACTGCAAGGAAGATTATTAAATCTCTTGGATAATTAGTTCCATTATATAGGTATTAATCCCAATTTTGAAGAGTATTTAAATAAAATGGTTAGAAAGAAACAATATATTATGATATGCCTTATATAAAAGAATGTGGGAATTTATTAAATATACCAAAGTTACTAGGTTTGATACCTAGAAATAAAATCCTTATTTATTACTATTTTAAGGACATCCTAACAATTTATTTAGTTAGTGGTAGTAAAAATTGTAGTAAAATAATTTTTTAATGGGGCTATGTATTTTCCAAAAAAAATATTTTTTACATTAAAACATATATGTTAGAAATAATTTTTATAAAGTAAAAATGGACTAAAATGAACCTATTATACATTGAAATAAAATTATCAAATTTTACAATTAAAATAATTTCATCAAATTAATGAGTATAAAATAAAGTAACCATATTACGAAATATACGAAAGAAAGTACTGAAACTAAGTAGAGGAAGCCTCCCATATGATTCTCAATTTCATGATATTATAAAGGATGTAGCTTCAATATAGTTTTGTATAGAATAATACCAATATTAACACAAAAAATTATGGTATGATAAAAGTTTATGTAAAAGAAGTTCCAAATCATAGAAATTATCATGAGATCCTTGTTGGTGAAATCACAACCCACGTCTTCCACCAAAACTAACATTATGCTTAGAAATTACATGAAATTATTAAGAGGATATTAAAATTAAAATTATGATAATATAAAAATGTAAATATTTATATATTAATTTATTTATCTAATGTATTTTAAATATATTTCATTTTTATTTTAAATAAAAAAGGTAATTTACTAATGCATTGATAAAGTAAATTGAATCACTTTATCCATAAAATGTATATTTTATAAAATTTTACTTTATGTTCCTTATAAATTTAAAATAATGTTATTATATATATTCCTTATATAAGTAATATAAAATTAATATAATCTCTAATTTATAGGAACTAAGAATAAAATTAGATAAAATTTTAAATAGTTTTTTCTGATGAAAACAATTCGAATTGTATTTTTATTATTTGTATGTAAAGAGAAATTATAAAATATATAAATTTTTATTTGAAAAAAACTAATTAATTTCTGTACTTATAATTACAATATTACAATAGAATTATTTTTAAATATTTTCCTAAAATATTTTTTTATGTAAAAATTATCAAAACCTAATATTACTTTATAGGTCACTTTTATGACATTGCCATCATAAAAAAATTGGTTAAAATTTTTAAGAATATTTTCATGTAAAAATATATATTTATAATCTGAAATAAATCATTTCAAAATACCATGTTGAATTTATAGAATCCATGTTTAATGTTATTAAATGTTGAATAATATTTTAACATAAAAACTATTTTTATGCACATAGATTAAAAAATTAGTTTTCATCACTGATATAAATTAAATCTAATAGAATTAATTTCTCATTTTAGATCAACAAGTTTATATAATGAAATATGAGAAATTTTATTTTTATTCATTTAAATAAAATTTATAGGATTAATGTTAATTAATTTTTTAACAGTAAAAATATTATTTCAAAAGTTTATTTTTATTAACATTGTGTAATTACTATCTAACAAAATAAAATAAAAAATTCCAAAAAAATTAATCTAATAAAAATTTAAAACCTATACAAAAATATTTTAGTAATCTTAAAATTGTAAATTAATACCAAATCATATTAAGAACTAGTAATTTTAATAAAAATTTAAACAAAACGATTTTCTATATATTAAATATTTTAGTTAAAAAGTTAATTGTATCATTTTTATAAATTCAATCATAAAAAATTGGGGATAAATTTATGTAAATCACAACCTAATTTTTTAATTGGTATTATCTTATTTTTTCTATAACTTAAATTACTCAATAATAAACTAGCTACCAAGGTTATAACCGAAATGGTAAAGTGTAAAAATCTAACTGTAGAATAGTCCAATTTTTTTTAAACATATGTAAAAAATCATGGATAATAATTTATAAACCAAAACCCCTCTAAAATAAATTATTTTTCACTTTTGGAGTCATTGATTGAGGAATATTGTCATTCAATTATTGAAAAACATTTGGTTTTCAAAAAATTTCCCTTTTCGCCACATATAAAAGGACACCACATCAACCCTATCAATGTTACACATACCCTTAAAATTTTTATATAAAATATACCTAATTTACCTCTCCATGATGTCCCTAGATCATCCATAAACTTGATTACCTCTAGAAATTTTCCTAACCCATTCAATTACAATAAGACATTGAATAAAATGTTCTATCTCTCCACATGAGTAACACATACTCCTTAAAAATTTTATTGTTAATATTCTTATTCCAAATAAAATATATCCATAAAATAATTATAAAAATAGTATTATTAATATTTAGAAATTTTATCATAATAATGGAATATCACTTTTCAAACTTCTGTAAAACCCATTTTAAATTAATAATGTCATCTTTGGTTGTATATAATATCACCTTATTGAATAGAGGGTTATGATTTTAATAAACTCATTACATGGATGGAAAAAAGAGTAATTTAACAAAAAATATTAGTTATTATAACATTATGATGATTTCTAAATGATTATAATTTTATTTTTATACCCACTCCCATTTTTGGAAACATGGGAGTGTCGTCTTTCCACGTGCATACTACCACCTCCATTGAATGACCTATTAAATTATTCCATTAATTAATATTTACAAATAGGAAATATTCAATGTAAACTTAACCACCTTAAGTAAAAAAATCATGGAACCTTTCTGAATTTTTGTTTATTTTGTAAAAATTATGAAATTGATTAAATTTTATGTTAAATGAATAATAAATGACATATAATTTTAAATTTATTTCAACACTTTTTACCATGTTCAATATACTGGGAATGTTTCAAAAGAATCGACTAAAAACATCAAATAACCCCCGTAGGATAAAACACATTAATGAATAAATAACATATGATAATAAATATACCTAAGAAAATTAAACATATATTAATAAAATTATAAATAATTTTTTTAATAAACTTAGTTTTATTACCTAGTATGTTAGGCACAAACACACAATAAATTGGGTCCATAGGTAAGGGTTTTTATCTCAATTTTATTTAATTGAGGTATGATTCATGTTCATCACTAGTTTTTTATATGATATGTATTAAACATGGATTTATTTTTTCAATAACATTCATTAATTATATAATTTCAAAATCCAACTCATGTTATACCCTCCATGGTTTCCCAATTAAAAATATTATGATGCTGTAAGGTTACTTTCTAACTCAAACCATCATTCATTGAGTTACTGCATCTCATATTTAAATTCTTAAAAAATGATTGGTTTCATCTAACCAAATATTTCATTTCATAGTAAATTATCTTCTTAATGGGATATAATTACCTTTTAATTTATATAATTTTCCTTGATTAATTTCATCCTCAAATTTTATATCGTTTTTTATAATAATTACGATCATCTTTTATGACGACTTCCCTTATTATACTTATTTTCCATTCTCACAAATGTTATTGGTTATATATGAAAATCCAATTATCACAACCATACATATAGAATAAGGTATAGAGCCTCTTTTATTATTACATTTTCTTGTTTCAAGGCCGTTTTTAGGCAGAGAGAAATATTTAGGCTTGTTAGTGGGTGTATGAATCCATCAAATATCTAGTAAAGAAAAATCTCTAGCTAGTGCAGGTTGGAAGAACACTGGCTTGCCAATATGTTCCACTGACTAGCCCATAGAGTACTTATATCTATATAATCTCTTCATAAAACCATCACCCATTTGGATGGTCACTACTTCTTGGATTTTTCATACCCAATAACTCACTATTGATATCACTAGACATGGGATTAAGTAGGGGATAAAATGTTATTTTACAATGAAATGATTTTTTACCTCCACTAATTTAACCCTCTAAATACTAATAAAATTTTCATTGATCTGGAGGATACATGGTGAGTATTTTTGATCTCACTCTCTCTCCAATCAATGTTGGATCTTAGTTCCAATTGAATGTTTGGATTTATGTTTATTGTAATCTGTGAGTTACATTTATTATAACTAATTTTGTTCTCTTATTATCCATTGGTTATATTTCATATGAGGATATATCACTAGATCTATAAAATACATGGTGAATTAACAATATTTCCATCAGATTTATATTCTATAGGATCTCATTTCTTCATCTCCCATCATTGATCTATAGGGAAATATTGTTTTTATTGATTGTGGCATAGGTTTATCTATTATATTTTTTATTCATTATCTTTCCTTTAGTTCTTATGATAATCCTTTGGTTTTAATATTGGAATTGAAATTTTGATATCCATGACTGGTAATAAGATCTTTGATAGAAATGAAATTATTATACAAATAGAATTTCATTGAAAAATGACATTTAATTTTAAAATTGTATTTAATAAAATTCCTAATATATTAATTTTTTTTAAAAAAACAAGTTTTTTCAGGATTATAAATGTTTTAGATTTACCATGGAATTTTTTTATGAAATTTCTTCTTGGTTTTTTTAAAATTTTATGATAAATTAATAACACATTAAGAAGACCTTGGGGTATGGGTAGAAAAACCTATACAAACCTTTATGTAGTAAGTTATCACTTAGATGGGTTTTCAAAATTTCATGCTGCTTATGGGTAGCCTTTATTGGAGAACCGAGGTTTACAAAT
This sequence comes from Viscum album, assembly GCA_963277665.1. Lineage (NCBI taxonomy): Eukaryota > Viridiplantae > Streptophyta > Magnoliopsida > Santalales > Viscaceae > Viscum > Viscum album. Next base: position 1,528,895,642 of record OY728146.1, on the reverse strand, counting down.
ATAGTATTTTATTATATATTATAGTGTTTTTTAGAATGTATTATTTGTGTACTCCCTTGTTTCTTAGATAATCCTTTGGTACTTTGTAGATAATTTACATAAATTTTTATTTTATATACAAATTATTCAACTTGATATTGAAAGTAGAGAATAAAAAACTAGTTTAATCAATACCTTATTCCTTATGGCTATATGTTATATGATATTTCATTAACTATTAAAAATGGTATTTTTTAAAAAATAAAATAAAAGGGTGATTTTAAAGGAGAATAATGATTTATTCTGAAATTCTTTTTAAATATATTGATACAAGAAATAATGGATTCAAATGTATAGAAAATTTTTAGATTCTATTTTGGAATCCTACTTAGATTTAGTTCTCAAACCCCTATTTTTTCATTGGGAATTCATAGACATGGTTTTTTATGACACAGGTAATGGGAAGAGTTTCATGTATTGGAAATCTCACCTATATCATGTTTCGTTCTTGAGGGTTGGGATAGAGGCGACATATGATCATGTAGAAATTGAACTATTTTATTCCTTAAGATTTAAATTTAAGTTCTTTTTTTAACTGAAACCTTTTTGTCTAGTTGTTGGATTTTACCTTCATGGTTTTCTTGTTTAGATACATGATGTATTTTCAAAATCTATTGTTATACTTAGATTATTTATAAGTTATCATATTTTTTGGAGGATGAAATCATTCTCACATTCCTATGAATGATACCCTAGTAATATTACCCAACTCATACTAATCATTAATGAACATAAGGACTTCTAGAGTACTAATTCAAGTGACATTATGGGTTATTCTATTTATTATATTTGAAATTGGTATTAGAGGCTCATGTTGTCATTACATTATGTTATCATTCTTGTTTATCACACACTTTTTTCTTGAGATGATTGTAATATTATTTGTAGAAATATGATAAAATGAGAGGTAGTATATGATTTTTCCTAGTCACCTCATTTTCATGATGATTCACAAGTTACCTTGGGATGTTCAGGGTTTTCTAGAAACCTTACTTATGAATTTACTCTTTTTTATTAAATTCTCCAAATTCATATTATTATAAAGGAATCTATTTTTTTTAAAATGGTTTGTGTCCTCTTTTATTTATAAAATATGGATCCTTAATAAATAACATCTCTGAATGAAATGTTTGAAGATATAGTGAAATCCTCATAGGTGCATCCTCAGGTAAAGTCAACTCAGTCAAAACTATAGTCTAAATGATCCAATAAATAGTCCAAGTTTCCATTATTGAAAAAATATTGAATGTGAATCATACATCATAATTCACTAAGAAATATCCACCGATCATTCAAGGTGATAAGTGAGATCTGGAATTAGATAACTAAATTTTGGGTATTTATAAGACATTACACATACTAAAAAAATCATAAAATTCAAAGGATAGTTTCACCAATTATATTATTAAGCATTAAAGAAGGTAACAATGAGAATATATTATGCCTGATATGTTGCATGAAGATTTCATCCAGAATACATTAATAAAAAAACTTCCACCAACTATTATATCCTATGACCCATTGAGTGGTGAAGACATGGGAATTTATTTTTTTAGTGCAAGGAGATCATTCTATCATGGTGTATGATACATTATGGAAAATATTTCAATATGGGATTGAGGCCATATATTTAGACTATGGTGACTCATATGTGTCTACCCACATTCAAGGAGGTTGAAAACAAGTCTATTAGGTGTGAGGGTGATATTGTTGGGAAGATAGGACTCTTCAGAGCAATAGTGATAGTAGGAGGTATCCATTATTCCCCACCAACTGAGAAGAGGAAGTAGGGTGACCATAGTTGAAGTAGTTGGAGGAGTGCTTAACATTTATCAGGGAAGTGATAAGTTCTCTTTTAGTAAAATCAAATAAAAGGACATGTAAGAAAAGATTATAAGGTACCACCCAAGGCGTGTCATGCATATGGTATATCTGGTCATCATCATCATTTTTATGAGAGGGGACACTGAGGTTATTGACCTACATCCACCTTAACTAAGGGGTTTCATTCTATATCTAATTTAGAAAAAGTGGTGTAATCTCATCCTCCTTACATGGGTAATGCTCTAGTTATAAAGAAAGAGAAGAATGAAGTTGAATTTATATATGCATCATAGTGTTCACAAGATTAGTCATAGTCTTGATAAGCTATAATGAGAGTTATAGTGTTTTTTGAATCATAGATGGTCATAAAAATAACTGATACTAGTGTAACTCATTACTTTATATTATCTAATCATATCATTGTGTTGTGTGTGTGTTTGAATCTTATGCCTTTCATGATGACCCTTTCCATGCTTTTCGGAAATAATTCAAAGTAGGGTATTATATTTCTCAAGTGATGGGTGATGATCATTGACTATGAAACCTTATGTGAGTTATTAGTTCTTGATCTAGAAATACTTTATTTCATCATTGGCATGTATTGTATTATTATATATAAATCCAAAAATACATTTTCATCACGATCCGGTCCAATTCCTTTCTTCTGATAGAGACACTAAATTCTTTTTGGGTTACTGGGACCTTATATCCAAGAAACCAATTCCAATTTTTCTGAGTTCAATGTTGATCTCTTTAAAGATTTCATAGATATGTCTTGATGTCATTGAACCATTTCCTTGTTCACCTCATATTTTTTATGGAAAATAAGTATCCTAATATTTTTTCTGTATGATTTCTCTGGGTTTACACTTCAAAGAGAAATCATGTTTACTATAAAACATACTTCTAGTGATTAATACCATTTACTTACCTTCATACCATATAAAATCTAAAAAAATAATAGAATTTAAATTTCAACTAAGGGATCCTGAGGCTATGGGATTTGTTCAATCTACTGTTTCACCTTGGAAATTACTAATTATCTTCGAATATAAGGTGGAAAATATTTTCTGACATTGAGATGAGAATGGGTATCCTTTCACTTGGATTGATGAGATTTTTTATCAGCTCCTGAGATCATGGTGGTTTTCAAAAATCAACCTGGGATATGGGTACCATCAGTTGAGGGCCCGAGAGGATGACATTTCTATGTCAAAAATCATTATAAGGTATAGAAATTATATATATATGGTCATGTTTTTTGTACATACTACTTCTTTTTTGGTGTTTATGGAATTAATAAATATAATCATCCATTGGTTCATAGATTCATTTTTAGTTACTTTTGTGGATGATGTCATTATTTATTCCAAATCAGATAAGAATCACGATGAGTATATTAATATCACCCTTTATATCTTTAATGAACATTATTTTTATATAATTACATGAAAATTTTAGTTCTAGATACAAAAGGAAAAATTTCTGGTTTATGTGACTTATTGGAATGTCGTCTCAGTGGATTTTGAGAATATTCGGGATTTCACATATTTGGATAATTTCAAATATGTGTTAAGATATGTAGTTTCTTCAGATTATCTAGTTATTATAGGAATATTTTTGGGGACTTATCCATGATTAAATCTCTAATGAAATAGTTAACCCATTAGGGAGTTACATTTTTTGGAATAATTAGTGCCTTGGATATTTTGAGGAGTTAAATGTGAGATTGACTTCATCTTCATTCTTAACCCTTCACGACAGATGTTAGGGATTTTATGTCCATTTTGATGCCTCTTTTATAGGTTTAAGTTTTTTCTAAGGTAGTTAAGATTGGAGGAATCTAATAGCTATCATCATATAATCCCTCAAGAGGATAACTACCCCATTCATGATATTGAGTTTGTAGTAGTGACTCATACTCTTAATAAATGGACCCACTACCCCTTCAGGAAGTGATCTACAATGTATTCAGACCATAAGAATCCAAAGTATATCTAGAATCAAATGTATCTAAATATGATATAGATATACTAGGTGGAGAACCTTCATACCTTTGACTCTGATATTATATACACCCCTAAAAAATGAAACGTCTCAGTTTGATTTAGAAAATAATTTCCATATGATGTAGTGAAGTAATCAATAGATGTGTGAATTATGGGATTACATGTTGAGATACACTTGGATAAATTTAGTTAAAACAAATAGGTATTAAAATATTTTTCATGGGTCAAATCATCTATGGTAGATCATATTATACTTACACAGTCTAAGGATATAAATTTGCATCACTTTATTTTTATTCATTATGTTGTAGATATATCAATTGACTAGTATCAATCTCTCAATGGAGTGTTTCACTTCCAAGGTTGGATGCATTTTTTTGATAAATCTAAGATAAAAATTGGTAGATACAAAAAAATAATCTAATTGGTATTTGAACTCTAGAGTCATAATGAACATTCAATTACTGATAGGTCATTAGGTGTTATTGGGAATGAGATGATCAATGGTAGATATTTTGTCTTAGTCCCTTACAAGTCATATGATTAAGGTGGAATATCCCAGGAATTATGGTTTTCAGTAACCCATACCCATTCTAGTTTGGAAATGTGATATGATATTCATAAACTTTATTATTATGATACTTTGGAATAAAGGTGTTAATGATTTTATATGGGTGATTATTTATTGACACAAGAAATCAATACATTTTCTTTCTATCAAGGTGTCAATAAAGATATAAGAACTTTGGATATTATATATGTTGTTGATTTTTAGACCCCATAGCATGCTATAATCTATAATTTGGTATTAGGTCCCCCACTCCACATCCTGGTATTGAAGTGGATTGGAAGAAGTGATGGGGTTAAACACGAAGTTGGGCATTTTGTTTCCCCCCAAGAAGGATTTCAAGACTGAGGGACCCGTCCAGTTTCAAAATGTTATGATTTGGGAATATGTGTATGACATAAAACGATCATGGGAGAAATATATACCCATAGTTATTTTTTCCTATAACAATATTTATCATGACTAGATCATAATGGAAACAATTGAGGCATTGTATGTGAGTATATATAGATCTAATTCTTATTCAGAAGATATTGTAAAATTTCACTTATTTGAAAAAATAATTGTTTAGTATATGATGGATATTGTTTAGTTGATAACGATAAAATTACCCACAAATTAGAATTTATGTAACAATTTTTTTATCATCACCATTGTCCATTGTATTTTGAGGTGGGTGATCAATTTTCCCTTATATATTTAACTTGGTTGGTGCATAGAAATTAGGGGATGGAGTGTATGTTATAACCTTGTTATGTCGGTCTATTTGAGTTTTTGAGTGACTTGGGGAGGTGTTTTATTGATTAGACATAGCTAATAATTTAACTTATATACATGATGTTTTTCATGTTTTCTAACTAAATAAGTACCATCCATACTCATCCCATGTGATCATGTGGGTGTATGTTGATATTGAACCGAACACCTCATTGATTAAAAGGCATGTTCAGATAGTGGAATGACCGGATAAGGTGATACATGGAAATAAGATCCAATTCGTTTAAGTGATATGGTAGTATTCTAGGTACAACTATGAGAAATGGATAAAGAGTCATTAATGATGTTTTAATGTCCTTATAACATTATATGTTTCTGAACCTAAAACTTTATGGAGACATTAATAATTTATAGTTGACATGATTTTCAAAATATGGAATGTGGAGTTAGGTATAGAGCCTTTTATATCTTTTTCATACTATATTCAATTTTTATTGGAGGTTGGTATATGTATTTGGTATTTTTTGGTAGAATCATAATTCCATTATGAATCTAGTGAAGGGAACTGGATGAACGATGTAGGTTTTCCAAATATTTGTAGGATTCCAGATAATATTGGCTAGCTAGTGTAATTCCATCGACTAGATGGAAGATTTGTAGTGGCTCGTCAGTGACATGGAAGGATATGTAATTTAGTATGTGATAAAATATCATTTTATCTTGAAATGATTATTTTTATCCTCTAATATACACAAGCCATCCATAATAAGGATTTTGTTAATCTAGATACTCCTTGGTGATGATTTTGGATTTTTCCCTCTTCCTTTTGGTGAATCATATGAAATTTGAAATCTTAGATCTCTATTAACTATAATCCAATCAGTTAAATTAGTTATAATCTATTATATTCTCTTCTTCTCTAATAGTTTGATTTATTGTGAAGGTAGATCTCTTGATCATCTATATACATGGAGAATTGATTTTATTTCTATTATGTCAAAGTTCTCTAGGATCTAATTTCTACCTCCCCCATCACCAGTCTAGAAGAAAATGTTTTATCATCAATCTCGAGGTGGGTGTCTTTATCCAAAGGACTATTCCATTAGTTCTTATTATAATCATTCAGATATGAATAGTAAAATTAATGTTTTGAGATCCCTAAAAGGTGATATTATCTTTGATGTATATGAAATTATTTTCAAAATGTAATTTCATTGAAAACATATTATGAATTTTCAAATTGGACTAAATTTTAATTTGATCTAAAAACAAATTTTCATTATTTTTTTTTTAGATTTTACTAGAAAATGTTTTATGAAATTTGGGTTTGGTTTTAATGAAATTTAATAATGATGTAATAGAACATTGGGAAGAATTTTTGGTACAATGTAAATATAAAAATAAAGAAACCCTAGTGTAGTAAACTATCACCATGGTAGGTGGTTAGGATGCTATATTGGGGAACTACAGTTCACAGAGTTAGTATTCACTTATGTTAGCTAGTTTTTGTTATTGTTTAATTTTTTGTAACTGTAACACCCCGAGATTTTATGAAAAATATTCCTTTTAATTTCATTAATATCTTGTGTTATATGCTACACCAAAAGGAGATTTCACAACCCACATCTCTGACCTGTCTTGAATTACACACAATCGCGACCTTCCACGATAGCGTGTGTTGTACGCAACACCAAGTTTCGCTGAACAACGATATGCTATTAAAATATTATTAAAACTAGCCGTTATGAATAGTAATAACCACTTTTTGAAATTTTGTAAATTTTATTTTTCAAAATGGACTTCATTTTTGGATTTGGAATATCGAAATTATCTTAGGGTAAAATTTTGGTAATTTTCGGATAACTTTCATATTTTGATGAATAGTGGAAATTACTAAATTTTAATTAAAAACAACTTTTTCAATCGAAATAATTAATAGTGATAAATTATTAATTTTAGTGGTTTTAAAGTATATTTAGAATATATTTTTACAATTTAATACAATGATGGTCATTGGATGTAATTTCACATTTAAACCAGTTATAAACAAGTTTCAATCTTTTGATAGTTATTATCTCTTAAAAACACGCTATTTGTTTTGACGACGGGAATTAATTTTTAAATTAGTTAATGCAACTGATATGTTTTGAATTTGGTAAAATAGACATCATTTTTGAGTTCATAATATCAAATATAGCTTAGGCCTAATTTTTGGTATTTTTCTGAAAACTTTCAATTTTTGATGAATAGTGAAACCACTAAGTGGTAGTTAAAAAAACTGAATTTTTCATAAAACTTAATTTTACCGCTTCTGTGAATGGAATTTCAAAAATATGAGAGACACGGTTGATGTCAGTAAGTAAAATATGGTTCAATGAGATGAAAATAATTTTTGGTGAATAGTAACTTTTTACTTTTTTTACCACGGTTAAAAGTAAACAGGGTAATTAAGGGTAAAAATGATATTATTATTACCCTAACACATGTCCCAATTCTATTGGATAAGTGTAATTTGACCAAAAACAACCTTAGGAATAAAATATGACCATTTAGGCCCACTTGAATTAAATTAGGACATTTATTATTATTTAATTTAAAGAAGAGTTAAAAGAGTTAAAATCAAAGTTTATTTAATAAAACATTTTTAATATAGGGTTATACATAAGATAAATTCGACTATAAATATTCATTAGAAAGCTAAAAAGATTTCATACATAATGGTATTTTATTTGTAATTTTTAGACATTAAATAATTTAATTTATTTTTGACACAACGATGATGCATTAATTATCTTATTAATGAAATATTGACATAATTGATGTTATAAATACTCAAATAAATATAATTTGAGACTTTTTATGAATTAAAATAATTTTCTAGGTTAATATGACATGTTAGTATTTATTTAATTAACTTTTTTCGAACTTATCATTCTGTTATGATTTTCAAAAAAATCAATTACTAAATAGTGTCAAAATTGACATAAAATATTTTTTAAACCAAATATTATATTATTAATTGTTATTTTATTCCTAAAAATCTAAGGTTCGGCCAAATGAGTTAGATAAGGTTATATATATTAATAATAAACAACTTGGGGTTCGTTTGGCTTCTTATAGTAAGTTTATTAACCTTATAGTGTAAGAACACAAGAAGACACGGTAAAAGTAAAATTATTTAACTTAATGTTAAATCTAAATGATAAGGTTAAAATAGGAACCTAAACTTGTCTAAATTCTATTGGATGAGAGGATTTAGACCCATACCCACATTAGACTCTAAATAAATCAATTTTGAGCTATTTAAAACCAAACTTGACTTTATAATAAAATAATATTTTTAGTTATTCCAATGGTGCCCCTCTCCTCCCTTATAAAAGGGCACCTCCTCCCTCTCTTCCTCACACAACTTTGAGCCTTCAAGCTCGGCCAACCCCTGCCAAATTCTCTTCTCCACTTCCCTAGAAACATCCTAGAGGTTCTGGTCTTCCTCAAAGACCAATTTTAGTGCCCTAAGAGGAGGTCTCAAAGAGGCGCTTCAAAGAAGAGGAGGTTCAGACACATACGAAGCAAATCAGACCTAAGGTAAGGGAAATATCACAATCTCGTTTTTATCCGAGATTGTTTATACTTTGAAATTTACTGGGGTGTATTTTATCATCCACATCCATGTTTCCTCAATATGTAATATTATTTCCATCCACCTACAATTGTTTAAATCCAATTTTACCCTTCGGTGAGTTTTTAGTAAAGGATATGAAAGGAATCTTTTGTCGTTTTTCGTACGAGGTACTTTTTGACTTTTTCGACAAAAGTACGAAGAATGTTTTTTTACTTAAACGGCACGAACAGATTTTTATGGTTTTATAAAGCCTTATTTTCATGAAGCTTCCTCCAAAAGATTTCATGACTATTTTCAATAAAATCTCTTTCTTTTAAAATTGCATGATGTTTTGTGAAAAGAAATTGATTTTGAAGAAGAAAGGATATTTTCCTCAAGAATTCATTTCAAGTGTTTTATCACAATTATTTTCCATCTAAGATAATAAAGGGTTCTGTTTCTATCCATATTTTTACATTGATTTGACTATGTTGTGATGGAATTATGTTTATGAATTCCTTTATCTTATATGAATGGTTTTATGATGTCATGTTGTTTAAGAATCCCATTTTTATTACATGGGTTATGCAATGATGTATGATTTATGATTTTTTGGAACACATAAGAATGGTATCATTATGAGATGGGTGGGACCTATATCTCCCTCCAATGCATTGGGTAAAGATTTTATATCTCATTAGATAGACATGGCTGGAATGGTAGGTTATACCAGTTCAGTGAAACAGGACTAAAATGAGGGTGAATCGGTTCAGAAAGGGACTTTGTCCACTAAGATAGTCTTGGAAATGAGTCTTGACTAACAAGAAATGATTCTCTATGATTTTGTGTGTATGACACAAAGTTTCATGTTTTAATTTATGATTATTGGGATTACATTTCACTATTATGATTTATCCCATGTTATGAAATTATGCTCTCTTTTGCAGGTTAATATTTCCAAAATGTTATGTTCTTATGAATATGATGTGATTGATATTTCTTTTGTTTACCCTTACTGAGCATTTGAGCTCAACCTTTTATGTTTTCTTTTCCCCATGATATAAAGAAAGTTTTTAGGTAAAAAAAGGAAGATCTTTATGGGAGATGTTGAAGATCTTTCACCACGATTAGAAGATTATATTCTGAGTTTCCAAAGACACTAAACTATTATGATCCTTGTGTGTGTGTTTTTGTTATGTACTAAGTATTCCTCAAAAGTAATGAAATTTCCATGTACGTCAAGCTTTGGGTCTCTACATTTGGTATCAGAGGAAAGGTTTAGTCAACCTTTGGAAACTAGGATGCGAAAGCGTTAGTGAGATCCCTAGAGATATTTCTAAGGTATGTCTAGGGAAGTCCCTAAGGATAAGTATACGTATAAGATACAGTCCTAGAACTACGGTAACGATCATAGAATTTAACCTAAGAAGTTAGATATTGAGGATACTCCCCCTTTATAATGTTGTTTTCCCTAGCATGATTTTTTCCTCTCACACTATTCTTTTTGGGTTTTAGACGATGGATGGAACCCGAAGGAACCGTGTTGATCAATGCAATGGAAAATGCAATGATTGTCCTCATGAACAAACAAATGTTATGGGAGATGGAGTGCAAAATCTTATTTCTATACTTACACAAGCTATGAATCATTCTGGACTTCCAAATGAGCAGAGAAGGGAACAATATTCTATTGAGTCCTTCATGAGGCAACGTCCACCTTCTTTCAGTGGGTCTTCTGATCCACTTGTTGCTGAACAATGGATCCTTACCACTGAAAAGATATTTTTAGTTTTTCAATGTTCTGAACATGATAAAGTCATCTTAGCAGTATATCGTTTGGAAGGTGATGCTGATCAATGGTGGAATCTTATTAAGAATACGAGGCCAAGAGATGAAATTGAGTCCATGGAATGGGACGAGTTCAAGAACTTATTTTTCAATAAGTACTTCCCTCGTATTCTTAGAACAAATATGGAGAAGGAGTTTCTTGAACTAAAGCAAAAGGATGATGAATATGTTGGTATATACGAATTGAATTTTACAAGACTCACAAGGTATGCATCTGGCATTATCATCCAACCTGAAAGTAAAGTTGATCGATTTTTCAGTGGCTTAAAACCAAGTCTTCGAAGGGCATTAGCTATAAGAGACTTCAGTAGCTATGAAGAAATTGTGCGTTGTGCTATCAAGGTAGAAATGGAAGTTGGTGTTACATATCCATCTCATGGTTTTGACAAGAAACGAAAGATGGAATTCAAGGAGAAATCTCAGAATAATGGTGAAAAGAAGATGAATGTTTCCTTATGCACAAAGTGTGGAAAGAAGCATGGTGGATATTGTCTTAAAGGGACTAGAAAATGTTTTAAGTGTGGAAAAGAAGGTCATCGAGCAGCTGAGTGTCAAAGTAATGGAAAAAGGGTTTCTAATGATGGGAATAAAGAAAAGACTGCAGAGAACGCACCACCAACACTTCAATGCTTCAAGTGCAAGGAAATGGGGCATTATGCTAATAAATGCCCTAATCCAAGGGTTAGTGATGATCGACATGAGAAACCACTTAAGAAAAAGGACAAAGGGAAGTCACATGCGATCACTATTGGCGATGTTGAATATGACAACAATGTGGTGGAATGATTAAGTGTTTATGTAATGGGATTCGAAAATAATGTTGTATATAGTATCATGGAATATTGGAATATTTATGTATTGGTATATTGTGGTTTTCAATGGTACCAGTAACCATGGAATAAGATTGAGATATTTTTGGAAAAAAAAGATGATATGCGCATAATGAAGGGATAAGGAGAAAATGAAATGTTTGACAGTATTCATGAGCTCATGATTGATATAAGGACTAAGTGATATCATGGTTTGAGTATATAGAATTTTGAGGATTTTGGTATGTGGAAGGTGTTAACTTTTAACTGCATTCATATTTTCACTAAGGTTCAATGGGTATTCAAGAGAATACATGATTAAGGACTTTGAATGTTTGGAATGTGACCAACAAAACATATCTTATGACATATGGGGATCAACGATGGTATTAAATCTCTGGTAATCGTTTTCACTATGTTATGAGAGTGGACTACAGTATTATGGATAATCCTAAAGATTGGAATGGATTATGTTGGAAATAAGTTAGTATTGTTTAAGGATAGAAGTTTTTTTCGATATTATTGATGGGATGTTATAGTAATATAGTTTTAGAAAAAGGACAACCTGCAGGACGGGCGACAACCCATCGCGTCGGACAAGGCTATGGGAATCGAACCCACAACTGAAGTGCGACTGGCCTTTATCGCCTACCACTGGCCTATAGGAAGTACCTGGTTAGTAGAAACTAGTTTTATTTTATTAAGCGGTATGATATAAGAAGTATAAGTTCATTTTTGGAACCGTATACGATTAACCATAAGATGGACTTATAACTTTTACTAACCTTTTGTTTGAAAGAGATGGAATGACCCATCATTCTATCACATGATCTGCTAACACATCATGAATGAAAAAATCAACTTCATTTCTTTAAGAGATGAAGTGGAAATTGTCCAAAGAGCGACAAACGGTGAAACTATACCAAAATCACGAAAGTATTTCTTCTAATTCCAATTTCATCAACTTTAGGGAAATGATCTTGAAAACCAAAATTTTTGTCCTAGTACTCTTATATCTGATGAATCAGATGGTATCTTAGATCGTCACAAATTTATGGCTTTGTGATTGCTGGCTTTTCCATATCCATGTTCTCTACCACTCTCCATCAGAACATGATAGTTAGATTTCTCTTCCATATCCATATTTTCACCTATGTGGAAACCCAGTGATTAGTTTATTTGGGTAACCGTTAAGTTTCATACTTTTGTTTTTAAAGATTAGTTTTGGTATTCCTTTTTACGATGTGGGTTTCTATTAAAGAAACTTTTGAGTAGTAAACCATTTATAACCCCGACGAATTTCGAGGGCGAAATTCATTTTAAGGGGGGTAGAATGTAACACCCCGAGATTTTATGAAAAATATTCTTTTTAATTTCATTAATGTCTTGTGTTATACGCTACACCAAACGGAGATTTCACAACACACATCTCTGACCTGGCTTGAATTACACGCAATCACGACCTTCCACGATAGCGTGTGTTGTACGCAATACCAAGTTTCGCTGAACAACGATATGCTATTAAAATATTATTAAAACTAGCCGTTATGAATAGTAATAACCACTTTTTGAAATTTTGTAAATTTTATTTTTCAAAATGGACTTCATTTTTGGATTTGGAATATCGAAATTAGCTTAGGGTGAAATTTTGGTAATTTTCGGATAACTTTCATATTTTGATGAATAGTGGAAATTACTAAATTTTAATTAAAAACAACTTTTTCAATCGAAATAATTAACAGTGATAAATTATTAATTTTAGAGGTTTTAAAGTTTATTTAGAATATATTTTTACAATTTAATACAATGATGGTCATTGGATGTAATTTCACATTTAAACCAGTTATAAACAAGTTTCAATCTTTTGATAGTTATTATCTCTTAAAAACACGCTATTTGTTTTGACGACGGGAATTAATTTTTAAATTAGTTAATGCAACTGATATGTTTTGAATTTGGTAAAATAGACATCATTTTTGAGTTCATAATATCAAATATAGCTTAGGCCTAATTTTTGGTATTTTTCTGAAAACTTTCAATTTTTGATGAATAGTGAAACCACTAAGTGGTAGTTAAAAAAACTGAATTTTTCATAAAACTTAATTTTACCGCTTCTGTGAATGAAATTTCAAAAATCCGAGAGACACGGTTGATGTCATTAAGTAAAATGTGGTTCAATGAGATGAAAATAATTTTTGGTGAATAGTAACTTTTTACTTTTTTTACCACGGTTAAAAGTAAACAGGGTAATTAAGGGTAAAAATGATATTATTATTACCCTAACACATGTCCTAATTCTATTGGATAAGTGTAATTCGACCAAAAACAACCTTAGGAATAAAATATGACCATTTAGGCCCACTTGAATTAGATTAGGACATTTATTATTATTTAATTCAAAGAAGAGTTAAAAGAGTTAAAATCAAAGTTTATTTAATAAAACATTTTTAATATAGGGTTATACATAAGATAAATTCGACTATAAATATTCATTAGAAATATAAAAAGATTTACTACATAATGGTATTTTATTTGTAATTTTTAGACATTAAATAATTTAATTTATTTATGACACAACGATGATGCAGTAATTATCTTATTAATGAAATATTGACATAATTGATGTTATAAATACTAAAATAAATATAATTTGAGACTTTTTATGAATTAAACTAATTTTCTAGGTTAATATGACATGTTAGTATTGATTTAATTAACTTTGTTCGAACTTATCATTCTGTTATGATTTTCACAAAAATCAATTACCAAATAGCGTCAAAAATGACATAAAATATTTTTTAAACCAAATATTATATTATTAATTGTTATTTTATTCCTAAAAATCTAAGGTTCGGCCAAATGAGTTATATAAGGTTATATATATTAATAATAAACAACTTGGGGTTCGTTTGGCTTCTTATAGTAAGTTTATTAACCTTATAGTGTAAGAACACAAGAAGACACGGTAAAAGTAAAATTATTTAACTTAATGTTAAATCTAAATGATAAGGTTAAAATAGGAACCTAAAATTGTCTAAATTCTATTAGATGAGAGGATTTAGACCCATCCCCACCTTAGCCTCAAAATAAATCAATTTGGAGCTATTTAAAACCGAACTTGACTTTATAATAAAATAATATTTTTAGTTATTCCAATGGTGCCCCTCTCCTCCCTTATAAAAGGGCACCTCCTCCCTCTCTTCCTCACACAACTTTGAGCCTTCAAGCTCGGCCAACCCCTACAAAATTCTCTTCTCCACTTCCCTAGAAACATCCTATAGGTTCTGGTCTTCCTCAAAGACCAATTTTAGTGCCCTAAGAGGAGGTCTCAAAGAGGCGCTTCAAAGAAGAGGAGGTTTGGACACATACGAAGCAAATCGGACCTAAGGTAAGGGAAATATCACAATCTCGTTTTTATCCGAGATTGTTTATACTTTGAAATTTACTGGGGTGTATTTTATCATCCACATCCATGTTTCCTCAATATGTAATATTATTTCCATCCACCTAAAATTGTTTAAATCCAATTTTACCCTTCGGTGAGTTTTTAGTAAAGGATATGAAAGGAATCTTTTGTCGTTTTTCGTACGAGGTACTTTTTGACTTTTTCGACAAAAGTACAAAGAATGTTTTTTTTACTTAAACGGCACGAACGGATTTTTACGGTTTTATAAAGCCTTATTTTCATGAAGCTTCCTCCAAAATATTTCATGACTATTTTCAATAAAATCTCTTTCTTTTAAAATTGAATGATGTTTTGTGAAAAGAAATTGATTTTGAAGAAGAAAGGATATTTTCCTCAAGAATTCTTTTCAAGTGTTTTATCAAAATTATTTTCAATCTAAGATAATAAAGGGTTCTGTTTCTATCCATATTTTTACATTTATTTGACTATGTTGTGATGGAATTATGTTTATGAATTCCTTTATCTTATATGAATGGTTTTATGATGTCATGTTGTTTAAGAATCCCATTTTTATTACATGGGTTATGCAATGATGTATGATTTATGATTTTGTGGCACACATAAGAATGGTATCATTATGAGATGGGTGGGACCTATATCTCCCTCCAATGCATTGGGTAAAGATTTTATATCTCATGAGATAGACATGGCTGGAACAGTAGGTTATACCGGTTCAGTGAAACAGGACTGAAACGAGGGTGACTCGGTTCAGAAAGGGACTTTGTCCACTAAGATAGTCTTGTCAATGAGTCTTGACTAACAAGAAATTATTCTCTATGATTATGTGTGTATTCCACAAAGTTTCATGTTTTAATTTATGATTATTGGGATTACATTTCACTATTATGATTTATCCCATGTTATGAAATTATGCTCTCTTTTGCAGGTTAAGATTTCCAAAATGTTATGTTCTTATGAATATGATGTGATTGATATTTCTTTTGTTTACCCTTACTGAGCATTTGAGCTCACCCTTTTATGTTTTCTTTTCCCCAGGATATAAAAAAAGGTTTTAGGTAAAAAAAGGAAGATCTTTATGGGAGATGTTGAAGGTCTTTCACCACGATTAGAAGATTATATTCCGAGTTTCCAAAGACACTAAACTATTATGATCCTTGTGTGTGTGTTTTTGTTATATACTAAGTATTACACAAAAGTAATGAAATGTCCATGTACGTCAATCTTTGGGTCTCTACATTAACACCTCATTTATAGTATTTCCCTTTGGTAAATTTTATATTATTTAAGTGCATTATGATTTGATATTAATATTTTCTCATTTTAAATGGATATTGATGCATGAAAACCTAATTTATTTAACTTCATATTACATATGGATATATGTTATAAGATATTTCATTTATTTTTGGACTAATGAATGTTTTCAAAAAGAAACCGAAAGGATGAATTTTTATGGGAAAATTTATTTCTTTTGAAATAAATTTAAAATAAATTTAATATAACTAATGGATTCCGATATATAAACATTATAATGATTCTTTGGTTGTATGCCACTAATATTTAGAGCTCACGCCCTATATTTTACTTTCTATGTTTGTAGATTTTTTTAAGGACTAGTAAATGGGAATATAATAATATAGAGGATATCTCTACTAGGTTGTGTAACCATAAAGTGGATTAGGATGGTGGTTACATATGACATGTGGATATGGACATATGGGTTTCTTCTTATTATATATTTATGGTATTTTAGTTTGTTCATTGAGAACATGTTCTCCGGTTTTTGGGTTCTACATTCGTTGGTTTAGTTGTTTTGACATATGATGTATATTGGATAATTTTAGAGATAATTAAATTGTATTTATCATATTATTTGAATATTTATGGTCAAATCATTCTGATATTCCATTGAATGATACATTGTTCTTGTCACTAGCCAATGACAACCAGAAATGGGATTTGGGTCATGGGGCATTCCAATTCGGGTGACATTATGGGTTATCCCTAGTTTGTATGTTAAAAAATTATAATTTTCAACTTTTGACCATCAAAATTTCCTTCTACTATTTTCAAAAGAGTGTTTTATTAACTGTTTTATTATTTTGGGTTAAATATTGGCAATTTAGAACATAAAAATTAATCTTTTGAACAACCCTAAATACTTTTAGGTTAGTAATTATCTTTATTATTATGTATTTTTCTATAAATTATTCTCATGTATTTCATCCATATTGTGTATATATATACCTTACATACATACTGAGTCACATTAATTTCTATTCTTCTGATAATATTTTTATAAGTCCCCTTTCCAACTATCACTATTAAGTGAAAACAATTTAAGGGAACATTCTAGTTTCTTATTTCATGCCATGTTCCTACCCCATCCAATGTTCTTCACCATGAATAGATTGTGAAAAAAGTATTTATTTTATACAAAACCCTCCATGTTCAATTATGGTGTAATTTTAAATAATAACCCCCTTCATTTAACAAAAAATCCTTTACTTATTTAATAATGTATCGCCTAAGTTATTCATTTCAATGCTTAATTCTCCAATGATTCTCTAGAATTTATCTAAAATGGAAATAAATTTTCAAGATATATGTTAGTTTTTAATATATTAATGGCTTAAAATAATTTATATAATTCATCACTTGTGAGTATTTTTAATATAGACTTCAGTTCATCCTTGAGACAAGATTATGAAACTCTCTTATTTCTCATGGGTTTTATCATGATTATGATTTATGTATAGTTTATATTTATTTTAGGGAACATATATTCATGTACATGTTTTGAATATAAATGGTGAGTCTTATTATAACTCCAATGTATTGGGTAATATTTTCATCTAATAAGATAACATGTTTGACATACATTTAGTTATCCTAAGAACACTATGTTTTTCTGTCTTGAAGGTGAGCCATGTCTATGGTGCAGTGACTATTTGAATAAGAAAACCATGTGTTTTTTATTGGAGGTGGGAATTATCGTACACTTATGATGTTATGATTAATATTGTTTGTACATATTTATGATTCCATGATCATATGATATCATTTCATGACGTCATCTTTTAGTGCTTATGATCATTCTATTTGTGACATAATGTTATTCCTCTTAACTTGTTTAAGTTGTCTCATCATACAAATTTACTCGAACTATTCACTTAGTAATCATTTAGTCCCACCAATTTCTTATGATTATAACACCTAGTTTATAATAGTGAGTTTAACCTTTGAGAATTTGAGAATGTGTATTGTGTGGTTCAAAAATGGAGAATTGTTCACAAGTATTATAAAAGAAATTTCATATGTATTCAGTCCTCAAAGACATTAATCCTTTCATTCATAGGATTGTGAGATTATTTTTTAAGATTTAACGTATATGATGTATAAATTATTTAAGATAATGTTGTGATTATCTCAAGTCATTATATTACAATCTCTATTGGAATAATATGAAATAATTTGTGATTACTTTTCTTATTAAAAAATAACACAAATAGAAAAAAGGCACAACCCCTCTATATGTTGGAGGTCCATACAAAAGAAAGAAAAAATAATATAATTATTTAAAAAACTTATAAATTTATTCCATAGTATCACTAAAAAATCCCACAGTAGAAATATTCCTTGAGATCCATCATCTATTTTCCACATATATATAATGCACCAATAATTAAGAAAAATGAAAATTGGAAAGGAATACAGTGTGAAAAAAGGTAACTAAACACAAAAACTTACAAAAATACCACCATGTGAATTTGTATTCACTACCCATTATCAAATCAAAATACTCTGCAAGATAAATAATGGGTAGAAATAAAATGATAAATGTTAGGAAACTTGAACACCAAATCCTAGTAGGGATGCTAATGAAATCACACCAGATGTGTAATATTTAAACATAAAATTCAATTCCATGTGACATTGAATTAAAACAAAAAAGTAAGATTCCATTTTTTTAAGAAAATATAGTGTTATAAATTTATAGTAAATCAATTATTTTTTCATTTAAATAGAAAGTATAATTTAATTTAAAAAAATGAATCAATTTGTGGAAAGTAAACAATTTTCTCTCTTAAAGGGAAATATAACAATGATATGTACTCATAATTGATGAACATAAAAATTGGAATAGGAATAATATTAATAATAAATAAAAGAATACATTTACATGGGAACAATAAATATATAATTTAAAAATCAAGAATAATGTTATATATGATCTCTACAATATGGGTGACTGATATAATTTAATTACATAATTCTTAGTCAACCCTACCTATCCTTACTGAGGTAAAAACTCATATTGTAGGATGTATCCCAACTATGGGACACTAGTCAAAGAATTATCTTAAACTAGTGTAACATGTGCATCCTGACATCCCTCTAACTATGCCAGTTTCAAATTTCTTTTGATGTGGAATTTAGAAAATCGTTAACAATAACTACGGGTACCCATGTATATTTTCATATATATATATATATTAATGAAAAAATTAATAATTTTATTAGTAGAAATATATCATTGAGTAAGATAAGAACACCTACATATCTGAAACATTCTCCCTAAAGCCTCCCCTTAACACTAATATAATCAAAATATCCCAAGACAAGTAATCAATACTATCAACTATATGGTTGTTTATTTGATGTTGTTTTTTGTTTAAAAAACACCACTAAACTTTCCATTAGGTCCTGAAGTCAACATTTTAATTCCTATTGTGATGAGAGTATCTTGAAAACAAATTTCAAATCATTATAAAACGATTAAATTATTTTATCAGTTTTAGAATCATCTTTCAAGAACTAAGAAGCCCGTTAAAAAATTAAAAAACATTTTTAAATCCACTATAAAATATTATAAATATCTATATACATTGAATTTAATTAATTAAACCCGTTCATACATTCTATAAAAAACTCAATGTGCCTGAAAATTGTATAGAATATTTAAATCACACAATTTAATGTGAAAAGTACAATGCATTCAATGGATCCCAAGTGAATATTTGGTTCCCTTGCAGGAAGACTCTTAAAAAAATATTATTATATATATCCATTCATGATAAATGTTTAATGAACTATATGTCACAGGATATATATTTTATTATATAAAATGTGGTGGAACCAACCTCAAACAGAGATTAAAATATCAACTTCGATGTACATCACTAGAATATGATCAATACATTCCTCACAGTCCCTAAGGGTCAAATGTAAAGACCTAAAATATCTATGTAATTCTTTTTAATTAAATGGGAATTTTATGAGTCCGCTAAAATTTACGGCGCATGATTCTGAGGTCCGGTGTGTCCGGAATCAATTTATGAAGTTTTTTACGGGTACGTTCAATAAACATACGAGTGGGTTTCTATAAATTTTGAACCAGTGATCGGAATTGAAATCTGAGGGAACCATTGAACTCACAACGCCGATATTCGCTTAAGAAGACTTTCACCTTTACAACAGTGGGTCAAGAAGAAATGATAGTTTTTGGGTTTTACGCGAAAGATTAAAATAAAAATAAATGTGTGTGACACTTTATTTTTATTTTACCAACAACCATTTGGGTGTTGGGAGGTAGGACCCACTGGAACTATAACCTCCATGTGGAGGTTGGAAGTGGGGACCACCAGGCCATAACCTCTCATGAGAGGTTATGGTGGTGGGGACCACCAGGCCTCAACCTCCCATGTGAGGTTAATCTGGTGGGGACCACATGAGACCACATAACCTCCCATTTTGAATAATAGGGGCGAGGACCACCCGACCCCTATTAATGGGAGGAGAGGAAAACCTCTAAACTCCCCTCATTAATGAGGGAGATCCTCTTGACCTCCTCTAACTTTAATGTTGCCAACGCACCACCCTTAATATGCCAATCTACGTAATTAATTTCCCTAATTTGAATATTGTGCCAACAATTAAATTGGGTAAATCATATCACTTTTGGAATTTGGGTGGAATATTGGGGAGAGGAGAGCTTGGGAGAAATAGAGTTCTCCAACGAAGAAACTAATCTTCCAAAGAAGAAAGAAGAATGCCTTCTTCCAACGAAGAACACCGGCAACGAACTCCTTCAATCTTCTTCCCCAGACTCCTACTGATGTGGAGCCTCTTTCACAACAAACGTGCGAGCTTGGGATTGGAAGTGTGCGGTGGACGTGACGAATGACGACAACTCCGTATTCTTCCCCGCGACACCGTCGACAAACGACGATCAAGGTAGGGGGTTAATTTAATTTAAGTTTCATGTTTTTCATTCCTTTCAAAATGAAGAATGAGGATGCTTTCTTTTTACGAGTGGATTGTTGTGGTTCATTCTAGAGGACTGATTGCTATCACCCTTAATGCGGAGGGTGTGAGCCAAACTAACATATCTCGACACCCTCCGTTGATCTCTTTTGTGATGTCCTTCGGCATGACGATGAAATAACGAGGGGAAGAAGGAGGCAAAGACAAAGGCCATGCTTCCCATGGCCTCCGTGACCCGCGCCGCCCCTGCGGAATCCCAAACCGCAGTCGGCCACCCGACCACCCATCGGCTGGCCCGCCTGCCTGCCTGCACCCCACCGGCCTACCCAACTGTCTCCGGCTGCCCGCCAGCCTGCCCAACCACCTCTCGGCCGCCCGCTGGCCTGCCCATTGGCCTTCCCGGCTGCCCGCCGGCCACCCGCCGACCCGAGCCCCGCCAGTTTCCAGCTCCCGCCGGCCTCCCTGCAGCCCGTTGGCCTCCCGGCTGCCCGCCGGCCTCCCGGCTGCCCGCCGGCCTCCCGGCTGCCCGCCGGCCTCCCGGCTGCCCGCCGGCCTCCCGGCCGCCCGCCGGACTCCCGGCCGCCCACCGTCCTGGCGGCTGCCCGCCGTCCTCCCAACTGCCCGCCGACCTCCTGGATGCCCGCCGACCTCCCGGATGCCCGCTAGCCACCCTCCCGCCCGCCGACCTCCCGGACTCCCGAGCCTCCACTTATCTCCCGGCCGAACCCCCAAGCCGCGCCGGCCCCTTGAACCGGTCCGCGGCCCCCTTTGTGGTGCCCTGGCCGAACCGTCCCCGGCCGTGCCCTCCGGGCCAATCCGCACTGGGCTGCGCCCTCGCAGCGCTCTGGGATGAACCGGCCCCGTGCCCGGGCCGGACCACCCTCACGGCCTGGTGGGTGCGGCCCAGTGGGCTAGGAAAAACCCAACGGGCCAGGCCGGACCCAACGGGTCAGGTTGGATTGACCCGAACCGGGTCGGTCTGACCGGGTCGGACCAGACCCGGTCCTACTACCGACCCTTTACTTTCTTTTGACCATATCTTTGGCACCGAACATCCGTTTGAAGAATCTTCAACGGTGATGGTATTATTGTAGCGCGACAGTCCCTTTGTGTATACCCCACTGGAGTTTTGGGTACAGTTGAGATACAGTCAGGTTAGATCAATCACGAATCCAATTGGGCCCCCGGGACTAAAATGCCAATAACTCTCACACCGGGCGTCTGATTGACGCACCGTCAGTCGCGTTGGGTTTCTTTTGGCTAGACAGATATTTTGGATACATCAACTTGAGACTTCATGGAAGTTGATGTAGAGATACTTAGCTTGAGGAGCTACCCTCCCAGAATCAAACATGCTTTGTGCGGAACCCTGTGGCTAGCTACACTCTGACTACTGTTCCTGGATCATGTGTGGGTTCGATATCTCTGATTACTATTCATGGATCATGTGTGGGTTCGAAAGCTCTGACTACTATTCCTGGATCCTATGTGGGTTCGACAGCTCTGATTACTATTCCTGGATCCTGTGTGGGTTCGACAGCTCTGATTACTATTCCTAGATCCTGTGTGGGTTCAAAAGCTCTGATTACTGTTCCTGGATCCTGTGTGGGTTCAACAGCTCTGACTAATGTTCCTGGATCCTACGTGGGTTCGATAGAATAGATGATTAAGTGGCTACATCTAATCATCTCTAACTCTCTGCATGAGTTGTTTACCTGTGTGAGCTGAGTCAGTGACTCTTGTGTTTTCCTCATGATAGAGATGGTTTACTTGATGACTTAGGTATATGTATGGGCTTATACCTAAGTGGGGTTATCTATTGATTTCATACTTTGTGGTTTATCCTTGTTGGATTTTGTGAGACCTTGAGGGTCTTAGGGTCCCTACTGAGTATCGTTATACTCACCCCTACATGGGCTATGCTCGCACCTTGTTGTGTTGGGTGCAGACGATAGACAATGCTAACCGAGGCTGAGAGTACCAGGACTGGACGGTACCCAGAGGTGGACCTTACGGTGTGTCAGTACATGGAGGAGAAAGATGGACGTGGAGTGATGTGGAGGCTATATGTACCTACCCTTCAGGTAGGAATCCGGGAGGATGACCCATCAACTATTTTTACCTTTCTCTAGTTCCTTTTACTTTACAGTTGGACTTGTATTTCCGGCCCCTTTTATTTTTCAGCAGTCTTTTGTTATACAGTTTACTTAGTTTTTTGTATCCAGCTGTGTTCTCTGTTGTGTGCGTTACAGGTTATAAAGGAAATGTCTTCCCGGTTTTAGGGAATTACGCCTTTGGTGCTTATCGCCAGACCCTGGCCTATGAAAGGCAGGCTTGGGTTAGTCACGGAACGGGCCCCGGGGGACCGGTCGTGACAAATTGGTATTAGAGGAGTCGTTTCTACCATAGAACTTAGGACTCTGATATTTTCTGTGAATAAATTGTGTTAAGTGTAGTGAGTGTGGTTTTTAGTTCAAGGATTCCAATGGTAGTGTGGCGACCGATGTATCCATACCCCAGGACCCTGACTTCTGATTTCTGACTCTGTACATGAAAACAATGATTACATGTGTGTTTTAAAGAGACTTATTTGTAAATTCTATGAGTCATCTCACCAGGTATAACTTTTTGACCATGGAGCACCTATATCTTTTCAGGGTGGCCCCATGAAAACATCCAACCAGGGTTCTAGGCTTTGTAGGAGATGGAAGCCCACCGAGTGACGAGGCATCGGTATAGGGCCCTATCACAGCGGAGGCACCAACGACACCACTACCCATTGGGCCATCGATGCCACCAGCCCCAGTAGCAGACGATGCATGCATCTTGAGCGCCTTGCATGAGTTCTAGTGCCAGATTCCACTCAGGTTTAGGGGAGAGATAGACCCACAGGCGGCTGAGGATTGGCTGGAGGCTTTGGTGAGAGTTTTTCGACTGGTAGGGACCCCAGCCGACCTTATGGAAATCCTTGCCGCGAGTCTTCTTCAAGCAGCAGTAGGCATATGGTGGAGCCTGATGCTCCAGGTGCATGACGAGGAGACACTTCCCTAGGCAGACTTTGAGAGCCTGTTTTGGGAGGAGTTTGTCCCAGCCACCCTACGTGCAGTGCAGATACATGAGCTACTTCATCTGTAGAAAGGTCGCATGACGGTAGCACATTACTCAGCGAGGTTCACCGACCTCTCACTCTACTCCACAAATATGGTGCAGGACCCATTCTTCAGGGCTCAGACCTTTGAGAAGGGGCTCAGGTGAGAGATCAGAGCTTCGATGATCTCCCTCAGCATCCCGACACAGGCGGGGGTGTTGGAGTGAGCCCTCTTAGTAGAGATTTTCCTTACTGACCAGTCACAAGTAGCGAGACCCACCACCAGGAATCATGTAGTGAAGTCTTCTGCAGCTGGCAGCAGACAGATGTCACAAATATCCAAGCGGACCAGACCATCTGGTGGACGACCTCAGGACACGGGTTCGGTTGTGCGAGGAACATGAGACAGATCTAGTCATATAAGGAACAAGCAATGTTTCACATGCGGCGGGGAGGGTCACATGGCTCATGACTGTCCTACCTGCCATTTAGATGATCAACACACAGTAGAGGGACCTCCCAGGCAGAGGCAGAGGTTCGATTGAGACGATCCGCGGGCACATGCGGACGTGGCAGAGGAGCTGGTCGTGCAGCTAGTGGTGGACGACGTTATGAGGTGTTACCATCACAACCTCCACCAGGAGGTCCACCCCGACCATAGGGAGTAGGTGGACAGGTGAGAGCTCAGCTCTAGGCAGCTGATACGTACGATCATGGATCTCCAGAGATGATTCGAGGTACAGTATATTTCTACTCCACCTTAGCTACAGTTCTTATAGACACAGGTTCCAGTCACTCTTTCATTTACATTGCCCTCGTTCGGAACTCAGAGATTCTGACAGAGCCATTGGCTCAATCCTTACGGATAGAGACTCCTACGGAATCATATTCGATTATTACGCATTGGTTCCGGTAGTGTGAGCTTACTCTAGGAGGCGATAGCTTTGGCTGGGATCACCTAGTAGCGATGTCGAGGCCTTACGATGTCATATGGGGTATGGACTGGTTATCTATAGTCTATGCTCATATTTATTGTATTAAGCGCAAAGTGCGGTGTGTCCACATGGATGGGACCAGGTTCACCTTCACCGGTGAGAAGGGAGCCTTTGTAGCGCAGGATGTACTTACTCAGAGGATGGTGCAGCCGATCACTCATCAGCTGACTTGCCTTACCCACAGAGCAGTTGATGTGGAGAGTCCGAGCTATCCTGTAGTGGTGGACCTGTATGAGGATGCTTTCCCTGATGATGTCCCAGGTCTACCTCCTCACAGAGAGGTGGACTTCTACATTGACCTGTACCCCGAGAGGACACCGATATTTACACCATCATATCAGATGGCTCCCGCGGAGCTTTGCGAGCTGCAGGTACAGCTAGAGGACTTGCAGGGGAATAGATTCATTTGGCCCAGTGTTTCTCCCTAGGAAGCCCCAATTTTGTTTTCCAAGAAGGCAGATAGGAGATTTAGGCTTTGCGTCGACTACCAGCACCTGAACCAGGTGACCTTGAAGAACATGTACCCACTCCCAAGGATTGACGACATCTTTGATCAGCTGAAGGGAGCACAGTGGTTCTCGAAGATAGACCTCAGATCAGGCTATCACCAGCTCAGAGTTCGAGATGAGGATGTGTAGAAGACGATATTCAGATATCAGTACGACCACTACGAGTTCTTGGTTATGCCATTTGGAGTAACCAACGCTCCGGCAATGTTCATAGGACTCATGAATAGGATTTTCCAGTCATACCTCAATCGCTTGGTCTTAGTCTTCATCGATGAAATTCTGATCTACTTGACTACTAAGGAGGATCATACCTACCATTTGCTGGTAGTACTGGACACACTCCAAGAGCACCATCTTTATGGTAAGCTCTTGAAGTGCTAGTTTTGGATCTGAGAGGTTCACTTTTTGGGACATGTCATCTCGGAGGATGGAGATGCAGTAGATCCAGCAAAGATTGAGGTGGTACTTGCTTGGGATCCACCCAGGAGTGAGACGGAGGTATGTAGTTTCTTGGGGTTGGCTGGATACTACCAGAGATTTGTGCTGGACTTTTCAAGAGTTGCAGCTCCACTAACATCCTTAATGAAGAAGGGGTAACCCTTTGTGTGGTCGGAGAGATGCTAGCAGATCTTTCAGGAGCTGAGGCAGAGGCTGACTAGTGCCCCCATTTAGAGGATTTCAGAAGAGGGCATAGGGTAGGTAGTGTACTGTGACACATCAGGGACTGAAATCGGGTGTGTCCTAATGCAGGAGAGAGCAGTGATCCCATATGGTTCTCGGCATCTGAGACATCATTAGCAAAACTTTTCTACCCATGACCTGGAGTTAGCAGCAGTGGTATTCGCCTTGAATATGTGGCAACACTATTTGATGGGCGAGCGTTTTACCGTGTACTCTGATCACAAGAGTCTCATGTATATCTTATCCCAGAAGGAATCGAACCTAAGACAGAGATGTTGGCTTGAGTTCCTCCAGGACTATGACTCTGAGATAGTCTATACTCATGGGAAGGGAAACGTCGTTGCAGATTCACTCAGCATGAGGTCTGGTATATAGCTACTAGGTAAGGTGACAGAGCAGCTGACTACTTTACAGATATCCTTTGTGGATAGGGATGGAGCAGCTTTCCTGTAGTCTCTTATGGTCACTCCCCCACTTCTTCAGCGAGTCAGGGAAGTGCAACATGGGGATGCTGACTGCGAGACACGACGTGCTTAGATATCCACAGGGCAGGCACATGATGGATTTTCTAAAGGTGGGGAGCACGTCATCCTCTTCAGAGGATGTACCATGGTACGAGTGTCACTTCAGGATGAAGTGTTGAAGGAGTTACACACATCCCCTCTAGTGGTACATTCAGGAGTGGAAAATATGTATCAGGACCTTCAACAACAACACTGGTGGCCGGGAATGAAGAAAGAAGTTAGAGAGTTTGTCTCTCAGTTCCTCACTTGTCAACAAGTGAAGGTGGAGCATCAGGTACCAGCAGGCATGGTTCATCCTTTAGAGGTCCCAGAGTGGAAGTGGGATGGGATATCAATGGACTTCGTGATGGGTCTTCCATGTACATCCAGGAGTCATGAGTCTATTTGGGTGATTGTCGACCAACTCACTAAGTCGGCCCACAACCTACCGATCAGAGAGCAGAATTCAGTAGAGAGCTTCGGACACCTCTATGTGTAGGAGATTATGAGGCTACATGGAGTAACCTCGACGATCTTTTCCGATCATGATGTACGATTTACTTCCCAGCTATGGAAGGGGTTATAGGAGGCTTTCGGGATGCAGCTTCGGTTGAGCATCGCCATCCATCCTCAGACGGATGGTCAGACTGAGCGGACCATTCAGACCCTCGAGGATATACTACATGCTTGTGTTCTCAGCTTCAGTTGCAGCTGGGAGGATCAATTACCTGTGGTGGAGTTTGAATACAACAACAAATATCACTCCACCATTGGTATGGAACCTTTTGAGGTGTTATACGGGCGACCTTGAAGATCACCCTTGTGTTGGACTGAACCAGGAGATTCAGCACTAGTAGGACCAGAGATGGTACTGGCTACCACGGAGAAGGTGAAAATCATCCAGGAGCTGATGAAGACTGCACATAGTAGGCATAAGTCGTATGCCGACAGGAGACAGAGACCTCTAGAGTTTGAGGATTGCAACCATATCTTTTTATGGGTCTCACTCTATCGGGGTCTATGACGATTTGTCCAAGGCGGAAAGTTATCTCTACACTTCATCAGACCTTTTTAGGTCCTCAGTAGAGTTGGCGAGGTGGCATACCACTTAGCTCTTACACCTCAGTTGCACCGGGTGCATGACGTCTTCCACGTATCCCAGCAGAGGAGATACATGCATGACTATTCCCACATAATCGACCATGGCGAGCTGGATGTTGACGATGAGGCGACTTTTACGGAGGTCCCAGTGGAGATTGAGGATTGACAGGAGCAGGTCCTTTGTGGACGGTCGATACCTCTGGTATGCATTCGTTGGAAGTAAGGGAACTTCGAGGAGAGCACACGGGAGTGAGAGGCTTAGATGTGTGCTCAGTACCCCCACTTGTTCCCTTAGTTCGAGTTATAGCTTATGAGGACGTAAAGCCCTGAGGTGGGGAGAATGTAAAGACCCTAAATTTCAATGTAATTTTTTTTAATTAAATGGGAATTTTACGAGTCTGCGAAACTTTACGGTGCATGATTCTGAGGCCCAATGTGCCCGGAATCAATTTATGAAGTTTTGTTCGGGTACGTTTAGTAAACGTATGAGCAAGTTTTTATAACTTTTGAACTGGTGCTCGGAATTGAAATCTGAGGGCACTGTTGAATTCATAGCGTAGATATTCACTTAAGAAGACTTTCACCTTGACGACAGTGGGTCGATAATAAAAGATAGTTTTTGGGTTTTACGCGAAAGATTAAAATAAAAATAAATGTGTGTGACACTTTATTTTTATTTTACCAACAACCATGTGGGTGTTGGGAGGTAGGACCCATTAAAACTATAACCTCCATGTGGAGGTTGGAAGTGGGGACCACCAGGACATAACCTCTCATGAGAGGTTATGGTGGTGGGGACCACCACGCCTCAACCTCCCATGTGAGGTTAATGTGGTGAGGACCACCTGAGACCACATAACCTCCCATTTTGAATAATAGGGGCAGGGTCCACCCGACCCCTATTAATGGGAGGAGAGGAAAACCTCTCAATTCCCCTCATTAATGAGGGAGATCCTCCTGAACTCCTCTAACTTTAATTTTTCCAGCGCACCACCCTTAATACGCCAACCAAAGTAATTAATTTCCAAAATTTGAATATTGTGCCAACAATTAAATTGGGGTAATCATATCACTTTTGGCATTTGGGTGGAATATTAGGGAGAGGAGAGCTTGGGATAAATAGAGTTCTCCAATGAAGAACCTCATCTCCCAAAGAAGAACGAAGAAGGTGTTCTTTCAACGAAGAACACCGATAATGATCTCCTTCGATCTTCTTCCCCGGACTCCTACCGACATGGAGCGTCTTCCACAACCGACGTGCGAGCTCGGGATTGAAAGTGTGCGGCAGACGCGGCGAATGATGAAAACCCCATCTTATTCCCCGCGACACCATTGATGAACGACGATCAAGGTAGGGGATTAATTTCATTTAAGTTACATGTTCTTCCTTCCTTTCAAAATGAAGAACGAGGATGCTTTCTTTTTATGGGTGGATTGTTGTGGTTCATTATAGCGGGTAGATTGCTATCACCCTAAATGCAAAGGGTGCGGGCCAAAAAAACATGGCTTGACACCCTACATAGATCTATTTTGTTATGTCCTTCGGCATGGTGATGAAACCACGAGGCGATGAAGGCGGCGAAGACAAAGGTCGTGCTTCTCGCAGCCTTGGTGACCCAAGCAGCCCCCACGGAAACCCACACCATTGTCGGCCACCCGGATGCCCACTGGCCTACCCGCCGGCCTGCCCGCATGCCTCCGGCCTACCCGGCCGTCTCCAGTTGCTCGACGCCTGCCTGGCAGCCTCCGGGCCGCCCTCCGGCCTTCCCGGCCGCCCGCTGGCCACCAGCCTGCCCGAGTCGTGTCGGATTTTGGCTGCCGCCAGCCTCTCGTCTTCTCGCCGGCTTCCGGCTGCCGCCAGCCTCCCGGCTGCTCGCCGGCCCCCCGACTGCCCGCCAACCTCCGGGATGCCCTCCGGCCTCTCGACTACACGCTGGCCTCCCAGATGCTCGCCGGCCACCCTGCCATCCGCCGACCTCCCGTCCTCTTGAGCCGCCACCCGACTCCTGGTTGAACTGGCGCCCTGGCCGAACCGCCAAGCTGCGCCTGCCTCCCATACAAGCGGCGCCCTGGCCTCTCGAGCCGGCCCGCGGCCCCCCTCGTGGCGCCCTGGACAAACCGGCCCTGATCGCGCCCTCCGGGCCGAGCCGTGCCCTCGCGACGCTTCGGGCTGAACCGACCCTGAGCCCGGGCCGGACTGCCCTCGCGGCCTGCTAGGGTGGGCCCAGCGGGCTGGGCCAAACCCAACGGGCCAGCCTATCCAACAGGCCAGGCCAGACCCAACGGGTCAGGTCAGGTTGACCCAAACCAGGTCGGCCCAGAATAAGTCAACTCGGGTCAGTCCGACTGGGTCGGACCAGATCTGGACCTACTACCGACCCTTTATTTTCTTTTGGCCATATCTTTGGCACCATATGTCCATTTGACGAACCATCAGCGGTGCTGGTATTCTTAGAGCGCGATGGTCCCTTTGTGTATACCCCACTTAATTTTTGGGTATAGTCGAGAAATGGTCATGTTGGATTGAGCATGAATCCAACCGGGCCCCTGGGACTAAAATGCCAATAACTCTCTGACCGGGCGTCCGATTGACGGACCGTCTGTCGCGTTGGGTTTCTTTTGGCTAGACGGATCTTTTGGATACATCAAATTGAGAATTATTGGCGGTTGATGTATAGAAACTTGGCTTGAGGAGCGGACCCTCCCAAAATCAAGCATGCTTTGTGCAGAACCCTGTGGCTGGCTGTGCTCTGACAACTGTTCCTGGATCCTGTGTGGGTTCGACAGCTCTGATTACTATTCTTGGATCTTGTGTGGGATTGAGAGCTCTGATTACTGTTCTTGGATCCTGTGTGTGTTCGAAATCTCTGATTACTATTCCTGAATCTTGTGTGGGTTCGACAACTCTGATTACTCTTCCTGGATCCTGTGTGGGTTCGATAACTCTGACTTCTGTTCCTAGATCCTGTGTGGGTTTCGATAGCTCTGATTACTATTCCTGGATCCTGTGTGAGTTCGACAACTCTGATTACTATTCCTAGATCCTGTGTGGGTTCGACAGCTCTGATTACTATTCCTGGATCCTATGTGGGTTCGACAGCTTTGATTACAGTTTCTGGATCCTGTGTGGGTTCGACAGATCTGATTACTGTTCCTGGATCCTGTGTGGGTTCGACAGCTCTGATTACTGTTCCTGGATCCTAAGTGGGTTCGACAGCTCTGAATACTATTCCTGGATCCTATGTGGGTTCGACAGAATATATGATTAAGTGGATACATCTAATCATCTCTAACTCTCTACATGAGTTGTATACCTATGTGAGATGAGTCAGTAACTCTTGTGTTTTCCTCATGATAGATATGGTTTACTTGATGACTTAGGTATATGTATGGGTATATACCTAAGTTGGGTTATTTGTTGATTTCATACTCTGTGGTTTATCCTTGTTGGATTTTGTGAGACCTTGAGGGTCTTAGGGTCCCTACTGAGTATCGTTATACTCATCCCTGCACAGGCTATGCCCGCTCCTCATTGTGTTGGATGCAGACGATAGACAATGCTGACCGTGGTTGAGAGTACCAGGACTGGATGGTACCTGGAGGTGGACATTACAGTGTGTCGGTACATGGAGGAGACAGACGGATGTAGAGTACTTTGGAGGCTATCTGTACCTACCCTTCATGTGGGAATCCCAGAGGACGACCCAAAAACTATGCTTACCTTTCTCCAGTGCCTTGAACTTTATAGTTGGGATTGAATTTTCGACCCCTTTTACTTTTAAGCAATCTTTTGTTATACAGTTTAGTTAGTATTTTGTATCTAGCAGTGTTCTCTGTTGTGTGCATTATAGGTTATAAAGGTAATGCCTTCCTGGTTTTAGGGAATTATGCCTTTGGTGCTAGTCACCAGCCCCTGGCCTATGGAAGGTGGGCTAGGGGCAGTCACGGCACGGGCCCCGGGGGACAGGTTGTGACATCAAAACCCATTAAATAGAAACAATCATTTAATGTTATGTTTAATATCTAGTGTAACATAGTAATGAAGAGGATTAGAAATAAGAATAAGAGGAGAAATAGAAGAGGAATGAGGTTGTACCTTAATGATTTATACTTGAGTCACAAAAAAACCTCTTGAAATATATATGAGAAGAAGAGGAATTATGGGAAATAGGTGTATATAGATCTCCCCTAGGTGGATCACCATGACAAAGAAGGAAATAATATGTGTGATTTATGATTTTAGGGTAAAAACAATGGAATATAGAACAATTAAAAAAAAATTATGTGGAGGGGTAGAATTTGGCTGCACTATTAACCAAATAATGTGCCAATCATGTGCCCCTCATGGGAAACACTAGGGAATCTACATGGTTTGGGTTCATGGTTTGGGAAACATTGTTCCAACCATGTAAAATATCTCTATTAAGCTACTAAATCATTTTAATAGATTTCACATGGTTTATACTAACCATAACCTAATAGAGTGCTTGTATTTAAATTATAATTTTTTTAAAAAAAATCAAGGAAATGATGAAAAATAATTACATAAATAAAATAAAATGCGATAATATAGGGTTATAGTCTGATATAACTCCCCAAAATAACAATTTAATTCATAAAAAATATTTATTAGATTCAATTTATTGTTAAAATAAACAAACCTAAACCCCCAAACCATGACTCAAACTCCCAAATCAAAAAACACAATGACCAAAAACCCTAAAAAAATGTATATCACAAACTAAAAAAATTAAATTCACCTAAAAATATCAATTATTCTCCAAATAACATTAAAATACTTAACCCACTACCGAATAATCTCTCAGCAAAATGGTAGTTCGTAGGTAAATATGAAAAAAACTTTCCAAGGAGGATAGATAAAATAGACTGGTGGTCTTCCAACCATAATAAAATTTACTAAAAATACTCATACTTTACTATACTAATAGATTTATACCCATCATGATTTAAATAAATAAAAAATACAAGGATATCCATAATTCTTAATTTAAAAAATAAAATAAAAATATAACCAAAAAAATAAACAAAAACTACCTAAAACCCAACAATCATTTTCCTCTATAAATCTTGAATCACATTTAAAACCATAAAAATAATTTCAAAAATCTAATGGGATAATAAAAAAATTTAACTGATATTGATACTTGGTCTCCCCACCATGATTATTCCATTGTCATAAAAGGTAAAGAGAAGTATGGAACACCCCAAGGGAAACACTATAACCAAGAAAGGTTTTGAGTCAAGTGAGTTCAACTAAAATTATCAATCAATGACATGTCCATAACATCCATCTACCCAAAAATAAAGGTATCCAAAAATAACTGTAACACCCGAGACTTTTATGAGAAATATTTTGTTTTTATGTTATATAAATCATCAAAGGAATCTTTCACTACACGCAATCGCGACTTTCCTCGATAGCGTGTGTAGTACGCAATACCGAGTTCCACTAAACAACGATATATTATTATAATATTATAAACTAGCCATTATGAATAGTATTAACTGAATTTTAAATTTTACAACATTATTATTCATATTACACATTTTCTAGAACATGGTAAGAGAACAAAATAATTTTTTTTGGGTAAAATAAGTATTTATCAAAAAATGCAGTTTTGCTGCCTTTTGATGGTGCACCCACATTAAATCTAGTTTTTGACACATTTATAAGTTAAATTTGACAAAATAAAATTCTTCTTTTGAATCAGGATATAAAAATTTACTTTGGATAAATTTTTTCTATTTTTCTGATAACTTTCATATTTTGATGAATAGTAAAAATACGCTAATTTTTAATTAAAAACAACTTTTTTTCATATAGATAATTTATATGCCTAAATTATAATATTGAATGGTTTTAAAGTATAGATAGAATATATTTTTACCATTTAATATAATGTATGTCATTATCATTAATTTCACATTGAATTCATATGTAAAAACATTTCAATCTTTGGTAATGTTTTAACTTCTAAAACCCGTTTTCTTAACAATGGGATTTATTTTAAATTAATTACTGCAACTTATATGTTTTGAATTTTGAAAAATGGATTCCATATTCAGAATCAGTGGGTCCAAATTATGTTAATAAGCTAATTTTTATTTTTGGGCATTATGAATAGTAACTACGGTAAATTTTATTTACCCTAGTTAAAGGTAAATCGGGTAATTAAGGGTAAATATAAGATTATAAAATTACCCTAACACCTGAAAAAATCCTATTGGATGACTAAAAGTCGACCCATATCACCTAAGGGTTGGATTAGATTCATTTAATGGACTTTGTTCCATGAAAATAATTTAATTATTATTAAAACCAAAGAATGTGACAACATGTCACTTTCTTAAATCTTATAAGTATAATAATTTTAATTTGGTGACAAACTTAATGAAACTTTGAAAATGAATAGTCTGAAGAAATCTAATACAATTATCTACATCATAGGAATTTATTTAGAATTTTTAGGGATTAAATAATTATCATTAATTATGACACAATAGTGATGTTTAAATTATTTTATTAATTAAAATATCAAATAAATGGTTTTAAAAATATTAAAATAATTATTATATGTACTATTTAATGTTCTACACTAATTTTATAGATACATATGACATTTTATTAATCTATTAAAGCTTTTATTTCGAACAAATACTCTGTATATATTTTATTTAAATTCAAATAAATAAATAGTGTCAAAATTGACACTATTGTTATTTTATAAAAATAACATATTATAAAATTGTTTAAAACTCACAAAAATATTTAAAAATTATAAATTAAAATTTATATGGTCGACAATGTCATAAAGTTTTAAATTATGGAAAATTAATAACAAATATGTAATTATTAATAATAATTTAAAATTTAGAATATTATTACCATAAATAAAATTAAATTGATAAATAAGGATAAATAAAGTTGATAATGTTTAAAATAAATTCCTAACATGTCTAAATTTTATTGGTTGATGATATTACTACCCTATCTCATCTAATATTTTGATATGAGTCATTTTGGAAGTTTTTATGTGGGGTTGGGATTTAATATAAACTAATATTTCTTATATTTCCAAAGGTGCCTCTCTCCTCCCTTATAAAAGGGAACCTCCTCCCTCTCCTCCTCACACCAATTTGAGCCTTAAAGCTCGGCCAAAACCTAACCATTTAACTTTCCCAATTCCCTAGAATCATCCTAGAGGCTCTGATCTTCATCAAAGACCAACCCTAGTGCCCTAAGAGGAGGTTAAGAAGAGGCGCGTCAAAAAGAGGTAATATCCATTACCGATCCTTTCCAAATTCTTTCTTCTTAAACTTCTTCTTCTTTAGTTGTTTCACTATGAAGTAATAACATTAGTATCACTCATATACTGATGTGTTATTATAAGTATGAAACAACCCTATTTCAACATCTATCCATCCTACGGAAAACAAAATCACCGCGCGTGCGTACGTACGGAATACCGTCTCCACGCCGTGGTGTAATCTATTTTCCCCCACCACCTTAATTGGATGGGTATAATGGTGTAAATAATTACTATATATGATTATTGTAAAGTGATATTGATTCTGAAATAGTATACATACACTCCAATACAATTCCACGATCATGGGAACGATATCATCGCTCGTGCGTACGTACGGAATACCGTCTCCACGATGTGATGCGATTCGTTCTACATGATATTCATTTCATAATGATTATATAAATGAATTGAATGAATAAATATGATATATAGTACATTAATACCATTCTGTAAATGATGTATCTATAACCTAAAGAGAAGAATAAGAATTTATTCGACAAAACACGCATAAGAACAAAAATTTATAAACACCCGAATAACAAGTAGTAATGAAATATTACTACTAAGAAGCTAAGAATATGACCATATATGATATCATAACAATAATTATGATTCTGTAATAAGTCAATAACATTATTTAAATCATTATACAAGAGGTTCGGACACTTACGAGGCAAATCAGACCTAAGGTAAGGGAAATATCGCAATCTCATTTTTATCCGAGATTGTTTATACTTTGGTATTTACTAGGGTGTATTTTATCATCCACATCCATGTTTCCTCAATATGTAATATTATTTCCATACACCTACAATTTTTTAAATCCATTTTTACCCTTTGGTGAGTTTATAGTAAAAGATATGAAAGGAATGTTTTTTCGTTTTTCGTACGAGGTACTTTTTGACTTTTCTGAAAAAAGTATGAGAAGAATGTTTTTTTAACTTATACAACATGAATGGATTTTTAAAACATTATTTCCAAGAATCTTCCTTTACAAGTTTTCAAGTTTATTTTTAATCAACTTCTTTTAGTTTAAAATTGTATGACATGTTAAGAAAGGAAAATGTTTTTGAAGTAAAAAGGATATTTTCCTCAAGAATGGAGTTCAAGTGTTTTATCAAAATTATTTTCCATTTAAGATAATATAGGGTTCTGTTTCTATCCCTATTATTACATTGATTTTATTATGTTGTGATGGAAATATTTTTATGAATTCCTTTATCTTATATTAATTGTTTTATGATGTCATGATGTTTAAGATTCCCATTTTTATTACATGGGTTATGCTATGATGTATGGTTTATGATTTTGTGGCACACATAAGAATGGTATCATTATGAGATGGGTGGGACCTATATCTCCCTCCAATGAATTGGGTAAAGATTTTATATCTCATGAGATAGACATGGCTGGAACGGAAGGTTATACCAGTTCAATTGAAACAGGACTGAAACGAAGAGTGAACTCGGTTCAGAAATGGACTTTGTCCACTAAGATAGTCTTGGCAATGAGTCTTGAATAATAAGAAATGATTCTCTATGATTATGTG
This sequence comes from Viscum album, assembly GCA_963277665.1. Taxonomy (NCBI): domain Eukaryota; kingdom Viridiplantae; phylum Streptophyta; class Magnoliopsida; order Santalales; family Viscaceae; genus Viscum; species Viscum album. Next base: position 1,528,858,776 of record OY728146.1, on the reverse strand, counting down.
TGTATGCCACAAAGTTTCATGTTTTAAGTTACGATTATTGGGATTTAATTTCACTACTATGATTGATCCCATGTTATGAAATTATGCTCTCTTTTGCAGGTTAAGATTTCCAAAATGTTATGTTCTTATGAATATGATGTGATTGATATTTCTTTTACCCTTACTGAGCATTTAAGCTCACCCTTTTGTATGTTTTCTTTCCCCAGGCCAGGAATAAGCTTATTAAGTAAGATATGCCAAAAGGGACTATAGATATGACGAAATAAATGGGAGACAATGTAGACACTTTATGAACCAGTTGTTTATGTTTCCCAGTTTCTAAAGACACTATACCTATACAGTCCTTTCATGGTTTTGTTATATGTTGTAATAATTATGCTTCAATTTTGAATTAATAACAATGTATGTAAAGTATGGGTCGTTATATTTGGTATCAGAGGAAAGGTATAGTCAACCTTTGGAAACTAGGATGTGAAATCCTTAGTAAGAATCCTAAGGATAAGTCTAAGCATAGAACACAATCTTAGTGTTTTAGAAATGGCCATGAACAACCTATGATAATACCTTAAGTATGAAATTTTATTCTTTATTATGTGGTTTTCCTATTATAATTAGTGTTTCTCACACTATTCTTCTTGGTTTTAGTCAATGGCTGGAACCCGAAGGAACCATGTTAATGCGGAATGCGACGGGAAATGCAATGATTGTCCCCCTGAGCAACCAAACGTTATGGGAGCTGGAATGAAAAATCTTGTAGCCATGCTCACACAACTTTCTCAAGCTATGAATCATGCAGGACTTCCAAACGAGCAAAGGAAGGAGCAACATTCTGTTGAATCCTTCACGAGGCAGCGTCCACCTTCATTCAGCAGGTCTACTGATCCATTAGTTTCTAAACAATGGATTAGTACTACTGAAAAGATATTTTCAGTTCTTCAATGTTCTGAACATGATAAATTCATCTTAGCAGTGTATCGTTTGGAAGGTGATGCTGATCAATGGTGGAATCTTATCAAGAATACGAGGCAAAGAGATGAAATTGATTCCATGGAATGGGACGAGTTCAAGAAATTATTTTTCAATAAGTATTTCCCTCGTATTCTTCGAACAAAGATGGAGAAGGAGTTTCTTGAACTGAAGCAAAAGGATGATGAATCCGTTGGTACCTATGAAGAAAATTTTACAAAACTTGCAAGGTACGCTTCTGGTATTATTATCCAACCTGAGAGTAAGATCGATCGATTCTTTAGTGGCTTAAAACCAAGTCTTCGAATGGCGTTATCCATAAGGGACTTCAATATCTACAAGGAAATCGTTCGATGTGCTCTCAAAGTTGAGATGGATATTGGAGTAACCCATAAGTCATATGGGTTTGATAAGAAGAGGAAAATGAAATTCAAAGGAAAATCTAAAGAGCACACTGAAAAGAAGATGAGCTTTCCCTTATGCTCAAAGTGTGGAAAGAAACATGGATGGAGTTGTCTTAAAGGTACAAGTAAATGTTTCAAATGTGTAAAGGAAGGTCATCGGGCATTTGAATTCCGCAATGATGGGAAGAAGATGTCTAATGATGCAAACAAAGGAAGGGATACAAAGAATGAACCTACTACACTTCAATGTTTCAAGTGCAAGGAGATGGGGAATTATGCCAATCAATGCCCAAATCCAAAGGTTGATGATGATGGTCAACGTCAACAAACTCTTAAGGCTAAAGACAAAGGAAAGTCACATGCAATTTCTATCAGTGATGTGGAGTACGATAACGATGTGGTGAAAGGTACACTTACCATCCACTCTAAAGTAGCAAATGTTTTATTTGATTCTAGATCCACCCACTCTTTTATTTCTGAAGAATTTTCTAAGGATATCACCATATTACCTCAATAATTAGATGTTGAGTTAGCTGTGACAACCCCTAATGGAACATCAGCCGCATCAAAAGTTTATAATTATTCTTCGATTGAAGTTTGTGGGAAAGTGCTTCCTGTAAATCTGGTGATCCTTCCTATAGTGGAATTTGATGTGATTCTTGGCATGGATTGACTTTATTTATATGGATCAAATATCAATTGCAAAAGAAGAGAAGTCAGATTTCATATTCCAGATCAATCTTTGATCGTCTATCGATGCAAGGATGAACATAACCTTCCAGTGGAAATTTCTTCCATCTTATGGGTCTTGATTCCACTTAATTAAGGTTATTTATCTCAAATGGTTTGTGAGAAACTCACGATTAAGAATATTACCATTGTACGGGAGTTTGACAATGTATTTCTGGAGGAATTGCCGAGTCTTCCACCAAATCGTGAAGTTGAGTTTTCAATAGAACTCGTACTGGGTGCTTTGCCTATTTCAAAGAAACCTTATAGAATGACCCCAATTGAGTTGCAGGAATTGAAGAAGCAACTCCAAGAGAATCTTGTTAAAGGATTCATACACCCTAGTGCGTCACCTTGGGGAGCACCTGTTCTGTTTGTTAAGAAGAAAGATGGATCAATGAGACTCTGCATTGATTATCGAGAACTTAACAAGATCACTATCAAGAACAAATATCCTCTCCCATGCATTGATGACTTATTTGACCAACTACGCGGAGCTCAATACTTTTCCAAGATTGATCTTTGTTCAGGGTATCATCAATTAAGGGTCAAAAGGGAGGATATACCAAAGACGGCTTTCCGTACAAGGTATGGACACTATGAATTTATAGTGATGCCATTTGGTCTTACTAATGCCCCTGCTATCTTCATGGATCTGATGAATAGAGTCTTTAGAGACTATCTTGATCAGTTTGTGGTAGTATTTATAGACGATATTCTTGTATATTTAAAGAGTAAGTAAGAACATGAAGATCACTTGAGAATTATATTGAAGACCCTTAGAAAGGAGAATCTTTATGCCAAATTTACCAAGTGTGAATTTTGGCTTCAAAGAGTTTCATTTTTGGGTCACATAATCTCAAAAGAGGGGATATCTGTGGATCTAGAAAAAATAGAGGTTATCGAAAGATGGTCGAGACCAACAATAGTAACTGAGATCCGAAGTTTTCTGGGTTTGGATGGATATTATCGACGTTTTGTGAAAGATTTTTGACGATTATCTAATCCACTCAACAAGTTGACTCGGAAAGGAGTTAAGTTTGTCTGGACGGAGGAACGTGAAGAGAATTTGAAGGAGTTTAAAAGAAGGTTATCCAGTGCACCTGTGCTCACACTGCCTTGTAGTGGAGAAAGGTTTGTGATCTATAGTGATGCATCCAAGAAGGGATTGGGGTGTGTTCTTATGAAAAATGATATGGTGATAGCTTATGCCTCACGACAGTTGAAAATCCATGAGCAAAATTACCCAACTCATGATTTGGAGTTAGCTATGGTAATATTTTCATTAAAGATTTGGAGGCATTACCTTTATGGTGAAAGGTGTGATATTTATACTGATCATAAAAGTTTAAAGTATATTTTCACACAAAAGGAGCTGAATATGCGCCAAAGAAGATGGTTGGATCTGATTAAGGATTACGATTTCTCAATCCATTACCACCCTAGGAAAGCAAACAAGGTGGTAGATGCATTAAGTCGACAAGACCATGCTAGCTTATCCATGATGAGGATCACAAAATATCCAATATTTATGGATTTACAAAGGATGGATCTTGGAATTATAATGGAAGGGGAAAAATCGTATCTTTCTCAAATGAATGTTCAACCATCTATACATGTGAAGATTAAAGAGGCACAGAAAGAAGATGTCGAGTTACAAAAGAAGGTGGTAAATGTTCCTAAATTCAACCTTGATTGTGATGGGATAATAAAGTTCAGGAATCGGGTTTGTGTTCCTCCCCTCCCCGAATTAAAGAAGGAGATGCTGGATGAGGCTCATAGTTCTTCATTCTCTATTCATCCTGGAAGCACGAAGATGTATAGGGACCTGAAAGAGTACTTCTGGTGGGATGACATGAAAAGAGATGTTGCTGAATATGTCTCTCGATGCTTGGTTTGTCATCAAGTTAAAGCTGAGAGACAGAAGTCTAAGGGGATGTTACAACCATTACCCATACCTGAATGGAAATGTGAAAACATCACTATGGACTTTGTCACCGGACTTTCTAAAACATCCAAAGGCAATAATGCTATCTAGGTCATAGTTGATCGTCTTACAAAGTCGGCACACTTCATCGCTATTAGAGAGGATTTCTCTCTGGATCAGCTTGCCAGGATATATGTAAAGGAAGTGGTAAGATTTCATGGAGTACCACTTTCTATTATATCTGATCGGGATCCTAGGTTTACCTCAAAGTTTTGGCGAAGTCTTCAGCATACTCTGGATACAGAGTTGAGTTTCAGCACTGCTTATCATCCTCAGATAGACGGTCAGTTTGAGAGGACAATTCAAACTCTAGAAGATATGTTGAGAGATTGCTCTATAGATTTCAAAGGTGGTTGGGATCAACACCTACCTTTGGTGGAATTTTCTTATAATAATAGCTTTCACTCCAGTATTAATATGGCTCCTTATAAAGCTCTCTATGGAAAGAAATGCAGGACTCCAACTTGCTGGGATGAAGTTGGGGAAAGAAAGCTATTAGGACCTGATCTTGTTGATGAGATGGCAGAAAAGGTCCGATCTATTCAACAACACATAAGAGCAGCTTAGAGTCGACATAAACGTTATGCCGACAACTGAAGAAAAGACCTAGAGTTTGAAGTGGGTGATAAAGTGTTCTTACGAATATCTCCCTGGAAGAGGGTCATGAGATTTGGAAAGAAGGGGATGTTGAGCCCTAGATATATCGGTCCTTTCGAAATAATGGATCGTGTTGGGAAGGTAGCTTACCGATTGGTGCTTCCACCGAATCTCTCTCAAGTTCACGATGTGTTCCATGTATCTCTCCTGAGAAAGTACATACCTAATCCTTCACATGTACTCAGCTCAGAAGTTGTACCGCTGGAGCAAGATCTTTCTTATGAAGAAAAACCGATAGAGATTCTGGATCGTAGCGAAAAAGTCCTACGAAACAAGACCACTCTCTTGGTGAAAGTTTTATGGAGGAACCACCAATTAGAAGAAGCTACATGGGAGCTTGAGGATATGATGAGGGAGAGGTATCCTCATCTGTTTGTTACAAAGTGACAAATTTTGAGGGTGAAATTCATTTTAAGGGGGGTAGAATGTAACACCCGAGACTTTTGTGAGAAATATTTTGTTTTTATGTTATATAAATCATCAAAGGAATCTTTTGCTACACGCAATCGCGACCTTCCTCGATAGCGTGTGTAGTACGCAATACCGAGTTCCACTAAACAACGATATATTATTATAATATTATAAACTAGCCGTTATGAATAGTATTAACTGAATTTTAAATTTGACAACATTATTATTCATCTTACACATTTTCTAGAACATGGTAAGAGAACAAAATAATTTTTTTGGGTAAAATAAGTATTTATCAAAAAATGCAGTTTTGCTACCTTTTGATGGCGCACTCACATTAAATCTAGTTTTTGACACGTTTATAAGTTCAATTTGACAAAATAAAATTCTTCTTTTGAATCAGGATATAAAAATTTACTTTGGATAAATTTTTGATATTTTTCTGATAACTTTCATATTTTGATGAATAGTAAAAATAAGCTAATTTTTAATTAAAAACAACTTTTTTCATTGAGATAATTTATATGGATAAATTATAATATTGAATGGTTTTAAAGTATATATAGAATATATTTCTACCATTTAATATAATTTATGTCATTAGCATTAATTTCACATTGAATTCATAGGTAAAAACATTTCAATCTTTGGCAATGTTTTAACTTCTAAAACCCGTTTTCTTAACAATGGGATTTATTTTAAATTAATTACTACAACTTATATGTTTTGAATTTTGAAAAATGGATTCCATATTCAGAATCAGTGGGTCCAAATTATTTTAATAGGCTACTTTTTATTTTTGGGCATTATGAATAGTAACTACGGTAAATTTTATTTACCATAGTTAAAGGTAAATCGGGTAATTAAGGGTAAATATAAGATTATAAAATTACCCTAACACCTGAAAAAATCCTATTGGATGACTAAAAGTCGACCCATATCACCTAAGGGTTGGATTAGATTCATTTAATGGACTTTTGTCCATGAAAATAATTTAATTATTATTAAAACCAAAGAATGTGACAACATGTCACTTTCTTAAATCTTATAAGTATAATAATTTTAATTTGGTGACAAACTTAATGAAACTTCAAACATGAATAGTATCCAGAAATATAATACAATTATCTACATAATAGGAATTTATTTAGAATTTTTAGGGATTAAATAATTATCATTAATTATGACACAATAGTGATGTTGAAATTATTTTATTAATTAAAATATCAAATAAATGGTTTTAAAAATATTAAAATAATTATTATATGCACTATTTAATGTGATCCAATAATTTTCTAGATACATATGACATTTTATTAATCTATTAAATCTTTTATTTCGAACATATCCTCTATATGTATTTTATTTAAATTCAAATAAATGAATAGTGTCAAAATTGACACTATTGTTATTTTATAAAAATAACATATTATAAAATTGTTTAAAAATCAAAAAAATATTTAAAAATTATAAATTAAAATTTATATGGTCTAAAATGTCATAAAGTGTCAAATTATGGAAAATTCACAACACTTATGTAATTATTAATAATAATTTAAAATTTAGAATATTATTACCACAAATAAAATTAAATTGATAAATAAGGATAAATCAAGTTGATAATGTTTAAAATAAATTCCTAACATGTATAAATTTTATTGGTTGATGAGATTACAACCCTATATCATCTAATATTCTGATATGAGTCATTTTAGAAGTTTTTATGTGGGGTTGGGATTTAATATAAACTAATATTTCTTATATTTCCAAAGGTGCCCCTCTCCTCCCTTATAAAAGGGCACCTCCTCCCTCTCCTCCTCACACCAATTTGAGCCTTCAATCTCGGCCAAACCCTGCCCATTTTACTTCCCCAATTCCCTAGAATCATTCTAGAGGTTCTGGTCTTCGTCAAAGACCAACCCTAATGCCCTAAGAGGAGGTTAAGAAGAGGCATGTCAAAAAGAGGTAATATCCATTACCGATCCTTTCCAAATTCTTTATTCTTAAACTTCTTCTTCTTTAGTTGTTTCATTATGAAGTAATAACATAAGTATCACTCATATACTGATATTTTATTATAAGTATGAAACAACCCTATTTCAACATCTATCCATCCAACGGAAAACGAAATCACCGCGCGTGCGTACGTACGGAATACTGTGTCCACGCCGTGGTGTAATCTATTTTCCCACACCACCTTACTTGGATGGGTATAATGGTGTAAATAATTACTATATATGATTATTGTAAAGTGATATTGATTCTGAAATAGTATACATACACTCCAATACAATTCCACGATCATGGGAACGATATCATCGCTCGTGCGTACGTACGAAATACCGTCTCCACGATGTGATGCGATTCGTTCTACATGATCTTCATTGCATAATGATTATATAAATGAATTTAATGAATAAATATGATATATAGTACATTAATACCATTCTGGAAATGATGTATCTATAACCTAAAGAGAATAATAAGAATTTATTCGACAAAACACGCATAAGAACAAAAAGTTATAAACACCCGAATAACAAGTAGAAATGAAATATTACTACTAAGAAGCTAAGAATATGACCATATATGCTATAATAAAAATAATTATGATTCTGGAATAAGTCAATAACATTATTTAAATCATTATACAGGAGGTTCAGAGACTTACGAGGCAAATCGGACCTAAGGTAAGGGAAATATCACAATCTCATTTTTATCCGAGATTGTTTATACTTTAGTATTTACTGGGGTGTATTTTATCATCCACATCCATGTTTACTCAATATGTAATATTATTTACATCCACCTACAATTGATTAAATCCATTTTTACCCTTTGGTGAGCTTATAGTAAAAGATATGAATGGAATCTTTTGTCATTTTTCGTACGAGGTACTTTTTGACTTTTCCGACAAAAGTACGAGAAGAATGTTTTTTTAACTTATACGGCATGAATGGATTTTTAAAACATTATTTCCAAGAAGATTCCTTTTCAAGTTTTCAAGTTTATTTTTAATCAACTTCTTTTAGTTTAAAATTGTATGACATGTTAAGAAAGGAAAATGTTTTTGAAGTAGAAAGGATATTTTCCTCAAGAATGGAGTTCAAGTGTTTTATCAAAATTATTTTCCATCTAAGATAATATAGGGTTCTGTTTCTATCCCTATTATTAAATTGATTTGATTATGTTGTGATGGAAATATTTTTATGAATTCCTTTATCTTATATTAATTGTTTTATGATGTCATGATGTTTAAGATTCCCATTTTTATTACATGGGTTATGCTATGATGTATGGTTTATGATTTTATGGCACACATAAGAATGGTATCATTATGAGATGGGTGGGACCTATATCTCCCTCCAATTAATTGGGTAAAGATTTTATATCTCATGAGATAGACATGGCTGGAACAACAGGTTATACCAGTTCAGTTGAAACCGGACTGAAACGAGGAGTGAACTCGGTTCAGAAATGGACTTTGTCCACTAAGATAGTCTTGGCAATGAGTCTTGACTAATAAGAAATGATTCTATATGATTATGTGTGTATGACACAAAGTTTCATGTTTTAATTTATGATTATTGGGATTTAATTTCACTACTATGATTTATCCCATGTTATGAAATTATGCTCTCTTTTGCAGGTTAAGATTTCCAAAATGTTATGTTCTTATGAATATGATGTGATTGATATTTCTTTTACCCTTACTGAGAATTTGAGCTCACCCTTTTGTATGTTTTATTTCCCCAGGCCAGGAAGAAGCTTATTAAGTAAGATATTCCAAAAGGGACTATAGATATGATGAAATAAATGGGAGACAGTGTAGACACTTTATGAACCAGTTGTTTATGTTTCCCAGTTTCTAAAGACACTATACCTATACGGTCCTTTCATGGTTTTGTTATATGTTGTAATAAATATGATTCAATTTTGAATTAATAAAAATGTATATAAAGTATGGTTCGTTATAATAACTTTCTATAATATCTTAATAACAAACTACATAATAAGAAAGGAGAAAATGAAGTTAAAATGGAATAGAGAATGTGTAACATCCCAGGTATTTATAGAATAATACATTTTCATATCAATTAATATTTACGAATAAAATATTAATTTTATTTCAAAATGGATGGTTTTTCTGTTAGTGTACTCAACATGAAACAACAGGTTTCTCGGAAATCTTACTTTGCACACAACACTGAGTTATACTGAAAAATAATACAATAATAATATTATTATTTTAAATGGTATTTAACACTTATTCATTGTATTGGAGAGAATGAATAGAACTTTCTAAAATATGGTTAAACATGTTTCTTAAATGTTTTTACATTTATACAATAAAATTTAGTGGCATAAAATGAGAATGAATCTAATTTTAAACATAAAATACCCTAATATTTTGAAAAGGTCATTTAAACACCTTTTGATGGGGAATCATTCTTATATCTTGTTTTTTTTTCACTTTTTTACATTATATTTGACAAAATAAAATTCTTCTTTGGAATTGGGACATCAAAATTTACTTTGGTTGAAATTTGGGTATTTTTTGATAAAATTCATATTTTAATGAATTGTGAAAAATATTGAATTTTAATTCAAAACTACATTTTCATCTAATTTATTTGTATTGATATATTTTCATTTTAATTGGTTTTAAAGTATATTTATATTATTATTTTTATAATTTATCCAATTTTGGTCATTGGAGGTAATTTCAAATTGAAAATGGATATAAACACAAGTCAATCTTTGGATGATTTTTACTTTAAAAAAACCTATTTTCTCATTTTGATAATGAAAATAAATTTTAATTTAATTACATCAAATTATATGTTTTCAATTAGTAAAAATGGATTCCATATTTTGTGTCATAAGTTCTAAATTATGTAAATAGGTCCCTTTTTGTACATGATGAATACTAACTTTAGTAATTATTTTTTTACCATGGTTAAAGGGTAAATCAGGTAAATTGGGGTAAAAATAATATTATAATAATATAAAATTACCCTGATACTTGTAATAATACAATTTTATTAGAAATGTACGAACAATACAACCCTTTAAACAAAAAATTTTCCATTGGAAGCCACATGGGTGTGATTATTACACTTAAATCTTTTAATTTAACGTAATGAAAAATATGTTGTAAACATAAATCTTCTTAATAAAAAAATTTTATATGTTCTTCAATAAGTTATATATTTGATTATAAATAGTCATTATAAATCTAAAAATATTTTCTACATCATGGTATTTTATTTATATTTTTTAAAAATTAAATAATTAAATTTAATTATGACACAATGATGATGAAATGATTGCTTTATTAATGAAGGAATCAAATAAATAATATTATAAATATTTTATAAAATAATATCTATCATCAGTGATTTTTATAGGTTAATATGACATGTTAGATGACTATTAAATTATTTTTTTGAATTTATCTCTATATTTGGATTTTATTTAAATTTAATAAAATTAATAGTGTAAAATTGACATAATTGATGTTTTATAGAAATAGTAATTTATGGAATTATTTAAAAATCATAAAAATCTTTTAAAATCACAAATTTACTATGATAAGGTATAAAGTAAATTTTTTATCTAGTTATGGTAAATTGACTCCATATAAGTAAAACTAATAGCATCTTAATAATTAAACTATTTTTACCATAATTAAAATTAAAAGAGAATAATTAAGGGTAAACTGAAAAGATAATGTTTAAAATAAAATAAGTACATGTATAAAAATTATTGGACGAGAGGATTTATAAAAATACTAATCTTATCTTCTAAATTTCTCAATTTGGTTCATATTTAATTAAAAATTAATTTATATTAATTTAATAATTTAGGAGTTCCCAAGGGTGCCCCTTCCCTCTCCTATAAAAAGGCACCTTCTCTTCTCTAATAATCATAGTTCAAGAACCCTTTTCATCGGAAAAATCCTACCAAAAAATATTCTTAGTATCCCTACCCCATAATAAAATCCCCCCTTAGGTCATAAAGCCTCCCAAGGAAGCCTTTTGGTATAAACCAAAGGAAGTTACTCGATTAAGAGGTAATGCCTTCTCTCATACTTTTTAGTTTCATTTACATTCTCCACTCCCTAAAATTTTATTCTTATATGATTACATAACAAAATATGTATCCTAAATATACTTGGATGTTTTATGACATGTTTTAAATATACAATTACACACACCTCCATTTAATGGGTAACGAACATACTGTTGCTGTATACGACAAACTACTGCCTCACGAAACAATGATTGTTCAATTTTCCACTACCACCTCTAATGGTGGACATTATAATGCACAATATTTTACATAAGATATATATTATATTTATATTGTATCTATGATTCTGTAATTTTTATTTAGGACATACCTTTATTCTTTCCATGTTTTGTTAATACGATAGTTTCGTTTGAGAAAGTGTGGAATACCGCCCCCTCCAAGCGATATGACTCATTCCCACTATACATAGAACATGTAAAATATGGTTTTATTAAAACCATGATACATAAATGAAATTAATATAATAATATTATTATAATATACAATTCATATCATTTAATTATTATTCTTTTAATATGATAAATAAATGAAAGTATCATTCATGCGTACGTACGACCTACCGTCTCCATGAATGATGCATTTCATTTCTTATCTCAAAATAGTATGAATATTATAAATACATGTATACTATATATATATGATATTTAAATCATTAATAACATTTTGGAGATGATGGAATTTGGACCACATAGACCATTTACATCCAAATAATGTTTATTTTTGACTCAAGTACCGAATATCGACAAAACATCCGATATGAAATTAAATAATTATTTAATTTTTATAACAAGATAATAAGTGATATAAAGTTAATAATAATATTGAAAAAGGTTCTCAAGAAATTATAAATTAACCTATGTTTTTTATTCAGGAACATAAAAATTTTACGTGACGATTCAGACTCATGGTACGGGACTTCATCTCAATCTCATTTAATTGAGGCATATTTTGATAATATACGCCAACATTTTTTATAAGGTGTATAAAAAAACCTTTGACTTTTAATTTCATTCAAAGAGAATATTTTTTCTATGATTCATTTTACTAAATGACAAATGGAATGTTTTTAACATATGCGGCGAAAACGACTTCTCCACCACCATAACCATTATTTCATATTTGGATTCCTTTATAAGTTTTAATAATTTTTTTAAAGGAAAATAAATCCCTTATTCCATTTTTGGTGTTTTCTTGTTGAAAATGGTTTAGAATGTGGATTTACTAGTTTAATATCTTGAAATTATTTTTTATGATTGCAAATGAAATTTCAAGAGTGGAATGTTGATAACTGAAATCTTTATGTCTTATAATTATATAATGTTACTTGGACATTTGATGAGTGGTTATGTGATAAACCAATGATGGGTGGTTACGTGATAAACCAATGATATGTGGTTTTGTGATAAACCATGGACGGGTGGTTATGTTATAACCTCTAATACATTGGGTATGGAAGTCAGCCGTATGACTATTCTATTTAGTGATGTGTATGGAAGTCAATCGTATGGTTATTCCATTTAAGTATGTTTATGTCCAAATATACCTTTATATGATATATGTATATTTATATGGGTTTATAGTAATATTTTGTTTACAAAAGGGTATGCAATGATCTTATATTTAATTAAGAGAATTTACTACTTCATAATGGTAAAAAAATTTACTTTATTACAATTTATTCATGGTTTAAAAGTTTTCCCAAGACTAATATTTTTCCTTATTTTTGTATCCCTTATTGAACTTCTTATTCTCAGCCCATGTTTTGAAATGTTTTTCACATGACATAAAGATGAAGAAAGTCAAGTATGGGATCAAGGAAAATTTATACTCTTATACGAAACCATGTTTCTTTTTAAAAAGTTTTATTTTTGTAAAAAAATGGATAGTGAGTAGAAATATCTACTTGTAATATTTAAGTTATTATGTATGAGTTATGACCTAATTATCTAAATCTATAAACCTGAAAAGATCATTAATGTGAATTAAATCCAAATTATTGAATTATCTCAAGATTAAGTAATGTTTAAGGCTAGGGCCTTATAGAATTACCGGGAATAAGATCACTTAGAACATTATCTTTTCTAAAATATGACACTCTCAAAACATAGAGATCTCAAAATAACACTACCATACATTAAGAAAATGGGATTTCTAAACATGGAAGATGTGGACTCAAAGTACATAGGCACACAATTATTATTCATACAAGGGTGACACTCCCTTATAAATAGAGGCCCTCACGAAGACCAATAAGGGAAATGACACCACCTCTGATTGAAATCCACCTTGAAATCGATCTTAGTACAGTTTTCCCAATAATCACATTTCCAAATAGTTCTAGGTCATTTTAGAAAACATCTAAACTATGGTTTGGATAATGTTCTCTATCAAAATCGTACATCTCATGATTCATTAACCATAAACAAGATAAATGGAATCCTGCTTAAAAAATACAATTGAAAACTGATCAAGATCCCTTGGATGAGGATCAAATTCTATGAATGGGTAGATCTTTACCCGAAAGCCAAGGTTTTGAGAAAGGCTATTAATTGACTGACTGGAAATTAACTTTTTTATTATCAATAACTTTTTAGGAAAAAGTGAGAAACCAAAAGTTCAACCACAAAAGTAAATAATGGATCCATTAAAATATAACTTAAGTCTACCAGATTTTAACTCTCTAGATAAATTCTCGAAGATAGTTATTACCTATGTATCTGGTTTATCCATTATAAGATCTTTGAACATGAACCCCATCTTGTCCCAAGACTAGATATAATCCTCTACATTTATATTCCTGTCATTAAACCACCATATCATTATATGATCTTTCCTATCAATCCAAGAACAATTCTCCCCATTAGGATATACCTTTAATAACCTACTCATCATCCTATTGGAATCTTCATAAATAGATTTAATCATCAAAATAGATTCCATTATTTATTCTCCTGAGTGAACAAGAAATTCCAAAAATTGATCATGCACTGCAATAGAGTCTACCTACTGGCAGACAACCTTGCTGGGTTCGTTGACCACCATCATAGATTTTGATGTCTTTGTGAATCTAGTCTCAATAGGTAATAAAAAATATGAGTATTAATTTCTCTCTTTGAGAATTACCCTACGTATCTTCCTTGTTCTTAGGCATGGAATATTTTTTTCCCTTACCATATTCATCTGAATCCTCATGTAATTAGCTGGAATGCTCATCACCGGACTCACTACCCAGGGCCTTCTGCTCATCAATAGAGAACTTGACTAGGTCAATTTCTAGATCTTTCACTGGATCATCATTAGAAAAAACTTCAAAATGTTTACCTATTTTGATATTAATCACCTCCCTTCTAGAACATGACCTGATTGGTTCCTTTTGGACCTCTACATGACCTCTATCAGAGGTAATTGTCCCTAACTGGACTGCCTCATTACATGAAGCAACTATAGGAGTCTTGGGTACTCTCTCATCCTCCATTTGAAATTACGCATAAGAGATATGATTTTTTCCATATCGGACCTCTCCAAATTGAGGACCCCTAAGAGTTAGGGTATTTAAATGTTCCACAGTTGCATTTGAAGCAGATACTTCTACAATTCCACTACCTGAACCTCTATAGAACCCTTAATCACCATAGTATTTTTAAAACTCCTCAATCCAATATCATGCTTCAATCTTTCAAAAATTTTGTAGATATTTAGGTCAAGAGGTGTTTCCTTGTTTCTTTTACCCCTGAACTGAATCCTACAAATTCAAAGTCTTAGTATCCTAGTTTTGAGGTCGATCAGGGAAAACCAACTCATGACATGATGTTGGTCCACTATATTCCACTGCCAAGGGACTACTATTAAAAACTGAAGCCTTACTTGGGACCAAACTTATCTGTTTATCACTTAGGCCAGACTACTTCCGCATCAGTTTCCTACACCTACACTCCTCAATTCTATGATCCATTTTCTTGCACCTGGGAAAAAATTCATACCAAGATTCAAAGAAAATAGACTGCTTATAATGGATCTCTTCACCAATAAAGACCTAAAATAACTCAAAATTCTACTTCAACATCTCAACTTCAATTCATAATCTAGGAGAAATAAGATGGAAGGAAGCCCTAATATTACTATTTGAATAGAGTATAATGACCACCGATATTTACCAGAAAACAAATATTTGGAGGATTTAGAAATGGAATCAGATGTTCTGGTAATCTTACACATACACCATTGTAGTTGAGTCACATTTCATATGAAAGTTTCATGACCATTTGAAGAGGATAAATCAAGATTCATTATAGATTTGAGGTGCAGATGACCAAGCCAGTGTAAAATCTTCCTATGAGGAAAACCTTATCATGATATGTTTGGATTCGAGGAGCCCTACTCTCACACGATCTTGTAAACTCCATGAACCAAAGATGAAGGAATAGAATGTGTATAATAGTGGTCGATGGTGTTTGAATCTTTGAATAACTATCTGATGCAGCAAGGGGATGTGTTAGTAAACTCTACATTCAAAATAAAAAATTACAGGGCTCTATTGAATAGCTCTGAAATCTTTGGACTACAAGAAGTCAGAGGAAGGGGGGGGGGATACACTCAAGGTTCAAGATGGGAGAAATGGCTGATGGTAGGCCTCTATCATTGGGCATCGGAAGACCCTCCCCCACCGAAGGAGGAGGGTTTGGTACATTGACCATCAAACCCTAGGGCATGGATTTTGGTGGATGAGAGAAAAGAGCTCCCCCACTACACCCTTCTCTTGTGAAAGGCTATAAATCATTGTATCAAAAATCCCAACTATATGAGACACAACTTAGAAACATCGTAAAACATTATCATAACAAAACAAACCAAACAATTTTATTTTGAAAACTAATTATTAATATAACATGAAGATTAAATAAATATTCACAATATTGAAAAATCATCTCAAACTTGTTGAACAATAAAAAACAAAGAAAACCCAATAAAATAAATAAAAATTACTACTACCTAGAAAATAAAATTCTATGAAAATTAAATTCCTAATAATAAATTCTAAAACAAAATTTAAATATATCTTTCAAAAACCTATATAAAACATTTATTTTCTTATATTGAAAATAAAAACTGGTTCCTCAAAGTTATTATTCTTATTTAGTAATACCACATGAAAATAATTTCGATTTTTCTTTAGTAAGATCTTTTAAATATTTTAAATTACAACTCTTAATATTAAAAAAAATCATTCATAAAACCACAAGTCGACCAATTGTTTATTTAAAATATTTTTTAACATTTGAAATATAAATTATTTTCTTTTTTATTTAAAAAGTTCATATAGAAATTATCCAACAAACCCAAAAGTTTTTTTCATGTTATTTTGAAATTTTGAGTACCCATTTTATTATTTTCTCCCATTAATTACCGTATTAATATCTATAACAATTAATGAAATTTCACATTTTAATAAATACCTCATTTAAATAACTCTAAAAAATCGATCTCTGTGTTCCATTAAAAACATTTAAAAAATATGTACCACATTCTAATAAAATATAGAATTTCAACACAATCCATTAATAGGGACAAATTTAGGTTGAACCAAACCCTTATAAATAAATTTTAAAATACTAAAAATAGAATAATATGGACTATAGGTTTCTCATGTCTTCACATCATTGTTTATTGGACCATGTGACAATATTATAACCACCCTTAGGAGTCATGTTGAACAATTACAACAAGCTCCACATGGGTTTCTAATCCACGAGATCTCATAATGTGACACTATCTCACTCCCACTTCTACTATTCACAACATATAAATCATTTAATAAACTCATACATAATCAATAATCCTTTTAAAACCTTCCTCATAACAAATAAAAACTAAAAAATAATCAAAAGACCCAAAACCCAACTTCAATGTCTACTGGAGGCTCTAATAAATAACAATTTCATGATTCTCTCCCTATGCTTACCTTTTGAGTCATTAAATCCCTGCCTCCAATCTATCAAACACCCCCAAAAAACAAGGGGCTGATTTGATACAATTTTTTCATTAATATACATATATTTTCCGTATTTTGGGCAACTAAAATGACTTAGGACATACCAAAAGTGCATCCCTAATCCCACCGGACTGACAGCAAGTATAATTGTCATTAAATGAAATACTTTTTTATAATTTCTACCATATTATGAATTAATTAAATAGTTGAAAAATATCATAAACCATATATTTTTAAAATTATTATATGGAGGAGAATCAAAAAAAATATAAGATTATAATTTTTATGAAAATGAAATCCCTCATCTCACCTCGAATCCCCACCATTGAAAAACCTATGAGAACCATCAATGGTCTACATATACATATAATCAACCACTAATTAAATAAAATGACAACTGGATTGGGTAATTTTTCAAGTGTAACAAAGGACACTAAAACAAAACAAAACAACTAAAAAACCTCCATATGAATCCAAAAATCACCATCCAACTTCAAACCATAAAATTATATAAGAAAAATCAAGGGATGAATGAAAATATAAAATTATAATAAACATGAGAATGAAGGTCTGGTAGGGATTCCAAGGGGGAAAAGATCCAAAATATATTATTTAAAAATAATATTCAATTTCATTCTAGGTGAAACTAAAAATAAAACGTTAGATAGAATTTTCATTTAAAAATAAATAGTTATATATTTGTGGTAAATCAGTTTCTTATAAATAAAAATAAAAATAGCAATTTAATTTAAAAGTTGTTTTCAATTAGTGGAATGTAAAACATTTTTTTATTTTAAAAGGATACCAAAAAATTATGTTTAGCTATATCCAATTAAAATAATAATTGAAATAAGAATTATAATAATGATAATGGAAATCATATGTTGTCATCAAAACATAATGAAGAAAATAGAAAAATAGATAATAATAGTGTAAATGATCCAACCAATTGGTCTCATTAATGCAATCTAATTCCCTAACACACTTTCATTCCATACCCATCATGATAGATTATAAAAGTTCAATAGAAGGATGTATCCCGACTAAGGACCATAATTAAAATCATTATTCAAAACTAGCGCATTATGTGGATCCATAAATTACTCAAACTAAAATTGGACTCTCATGGAATTTGAAATGGATTTAGAGAAATGGAATCTTGGTATATGTCAATATATACACTAATTTTAATAATACTAGTAATATTAGTAGAAATATATCAAAAATTTCATAAGAATTCCAAAAAATATAAATCATTATATCAGAAGCCACCCATTTATTAAAATACAATAAAAACTTCCCATTATAGGGACTTAAAGAAATAAACCAAAAGTTTAAACCATCCACTATTTGGTATTATTATAAAACTCCATCTGAAGTTTACATCCAGCCACTTGTCATCATTTTATAATAAAAAGTTATTAGAAAAGCTTGTAGACCATTTGGAATGATTTATAAAACATTCAAACCATATTAGTAGTTTCAAAAAAGTGTTTCAAGCAACAAGACTAATCTAAAATATAAGAGAAGATTTATACATCCACATGAAAATCAAAAAACATCTCTTAAAATAGTTAAAACCTTTAATAAAATCCATTAATGAATTCCATCAACCACTAGTGTGTGCAAAATTTTTTAGAAAAATTTAAATCACAAAATTTAAAGAGATAATACTAATAAATTCAATGGAAACCATCTGATAGTTTTTTATCTTCAAAAAATTCCCACAGACACATATAATATTTTAAAATTGTATTCAAAAAAAGATATTATGAAACATTTTGTCAATGGATCTATAATTTATCAAATTAATATAAGGAAACCGTCCTCAATTGAAGGGAAAATTTTCTCCTTGGATGTACATAACTAGAATTGGATCCATGAAATGACTCATAATCACAAGGTGCAAACATAATCAAATATAAAACCCCCTTCCAATTAGGGGTAATGACCCTACCCTCCAAGGACTACTTGGATGGAGGAAGACTTTTCCACCATAACCCCAAGCCCACCTCCATATGCCAGGGCTAGAAATAATCACCATGAATGAATAAATAAAATATGATACCTTTTTCTAATGTACCTATATTCACGCACTCAACCATCTCAACACATAATTCTAGAGGAATAATAAAAATGGGAGTAATATATTGGGTAAAAATAACGCATGTAATAAACTATAGGGAATAAAAATGAATATCATTTTATAATCATAAATTTAAAGGGGAAAACACACACCCAACCAAAAATGTTGTCCCAACTAGTCAACCACTTGATAGAAATAAATCTTATATATCACAACTTCTGATCTCCATTACATGACCATTGTATGCAATCCAATACATCCAGGTATCCCTAAAAACCACTAAATCCATCGTTGACTTATCCGTCATTTACATAAGGAACAATATGTGCGGGAAAACCCAATTTCAGGATGAGTATATACATACCTAGTAGGGTTCACTTAAAAATAAAGAGAGACAAATAGAATACATGATTTAAGTAGTAATCTCAAATCAAAGTAACAAGGAAATAAGGAATAAAAAATAGATGTATTTTCATATAAAAACCTATATTTTTTATAAATGAGGTCTCCATCTCATTTCCCAACTAAGAACAATGAGTCCACCCATAGCTCCCAAGGTCCATCTCTGATTCCCAGCACCACACAGAACTGCAAAAGGGATCCTGCGTAGAGGAGCTCACACCTCACCATTGTGCACAACATACCTAAGGGATGAACAACTCAGAACCATTTATCAAACATAACCTTACCATAAAAGAGCAGTTGGGACCTCAATCCACAACTTCTCTCTATAGTCGAGGGATCCACAACTACTATGGAGGTCCTACGCACTACTAGAGTTTGAAAAGAAAAGATAATATCACTATGTAGGTGGAGAATCCATTCCATGTAGTAGAAAGGGGATCACCAAACCTATCTGTGTTAAGAATATATATAACATGAACCCTGGTTTATAATGAAAATATTTAACCTTGTATTATTTTTTAATGAATACGGGGAACCCTCTACCTGGTGGTATAGGGGAGTAAAAACTATAATATCATCAGTGTAAGGAATATAGGGAAATTGTGCCCTGGTGTAACATGGGAGTATAGATCCTAGTAAAAATATGATTATCACACCTAGTTAATTACATCATCAAAAATAACTAAAAGAAGATTCATTCTAATAACACCTTCCATTATACATCAAACATCACTACAAATGTCAAGATCACTTTATACTTGGAAACACACTGGATAGACTTCTCATAGGAAAGATATTATTATGGCAAAATCCTGACAAGTACCCAATGCTCATTATTGTTCCATTGATCTAAAATATAAATCCACCAATCCTTAATGACAAATGTCCATGAATGGACATATAGATCACATTATTTTTACCCTCAAGGAAAAAAATTCAGAATAAGCTATTTTATTTCCCAAATCAAACAATTGGTAACAAATTCATTTGGTCATAACCAATATTTACGTCACTTCATAGGCTCAAGTAATGAGTTGGAAAAATGTATTGAACATTAGTCTTCATTTAGTTTCCTCAATTTCATTGTCACGATATTGTTCATCAGTATGATATATCTATTTATGGATATAATTGAATTTTTTTTTGATAACCAAAATAACAATAATAGAAATAATAATAATTTTATTATTGTTATATTATTTTTTAATATAATACAAATAAGTATAATGTGATGAAAAAATTCTTTAGGTAATCCATGCACCCCACCCCCTTTCCTCTACATCCTATTTAAATCATTTTAATTTCAATACTTTAATATTAATATTATTATATATATATATATAATGATACTAGTAGTATAATCATAAATGATGAGGGATTTAATTTGCACTAGGTCATGCACCGCCCCTATTCAGGTGATTCCCACATAGGTGAACCCAAATTTTCTCTAAAACTTGATTAATTAATATTATAATAATAATAATTTTTTCATCCACATACTATGATTCATCCCCCCATATCTTTTTCCAGACTGGGTGCTGACACTAATCGCACATGCTGCACTTTTCCACTAACAAACTGTGCTTACCATGCATCATACTCACCTCTAGGAATCTCCATTATTTCCTATCATGGCCCTAATCATAACCTCCACTTGGAAATAATCTCATCGCTCCACACAACTTTGCTACAAGTATATCAGGAAAATAAGGATCATCGATCTGATCTCGATCCACCTATGATCATTCACTATCCTCATCATACCTTAATCATATCCTTGATCACAAACATATACACATGTTATAAATCTGATCCATTTGAAAATTAGCATCCCACTCATTTCTCACACAACTTCCAGGAATCTTGGGGTTCAGTATCCCTTTAAACCTCCTAAAAAAAGTAAATCTATGACACTATGGTCCAATTATAAATAACACGAAGCATGGTGGTGGAAAAAATGGCGATATTCATTAGTGGATGATGCTATCTCGGGAAATTATCGATAAGTCTATAATCAAGTGTGGTACAATTGAATTAAAAATATTAAAATAATATAAAAAAATTGAATAATTGAATGGGATTAGGAGATGTGTGGGAAAATGAAAATCAAACTCCTAAAAATATATATCTATGGTAAATATTTTTATCAAGATAGGAAACCAAATTTGACATCCTTAACTAGATAATGGGACCATCGTTAGTGAATAACGCATTCACTGGTGACGGGGAAGACCTGTTGTGCATGATGCCTCTTGAACCACCTTGATCTAGTTGTCTCCCTTCATTCATTGTTGATCTACCAATGAATAATTTTCTCCTCCTCCTCTTAGATATATCAAGGGTTATGTGTATGACACTTGTAAACCCATCAAAAGAGAGAATTTATAGAGGATTTTAATTATGTCATTTGGAATAACTAATAAGAAATTTATTTATTTATTTTAATTAAACACACCATAAAATAGATACCTTAACATAGTGCCCTATTTCAAGAAACAATTGATCACACCAAGGGTAAATCAAGCATTATAGAACTAATCGTGGGCCCAAATTTCTAATTTGGGACTTAATTTGGGTGTTATTCCCTTTTTTTGAAAAATTGTGGTCATGTGATTTTAATATATTTAATATTTTTATTATATAAATTCCGAGCTCACTAGGGCTCTGAATATCATGATGTCTTACTGCCATGCTATGAAAAAATTCTTAGAAATATTCGAAAAATTTTCACGGGGAAAAATAATATTTATGTTATTCCACACTTCAATAAGTTTTATCACTAAACATCACAAAATAAACAAAATGGTGGGGATATTCATCATGTATCTGGATCTCTCAATCCCAGGAGCTCTCCAATATGATCCCATGCTATATAGTAACATGAACCTAAGGGAGCCGCATTCCCATGATCATTATTCCTAAGATAGTTCACAATAACCACCAAGTACCTTGAAAGTGATCTAAACACCATTCACCCATCTCATTTGAATGAATAATATACAATTATTTGTGCACATGTCTCCTCACCCGTGATAAGAGGAAAACCCCATGCACCTGATTGAACTAAAATCATAGGGTCAAATGGTATTATAACTTTCTATAGCAATGCAGTAACTATAAAAGTATCCTATAATCGGTATAGATATTCTACCATCCTGGGAAAATCCATTTGATCCCCAACATAGAGATATATATTGGAATAAATTATCTCATCTTTGAACTCTAATGGTCATCAAAATCATTTCCCAAAGGACTCATGATAGTTTACAAGCAGCCCAAGTCTTCCCCTAGATGAACTGTACCACATTCACAACCATAAATGGCACCAAATATAGGCCTACAATTGCTAACTCTAACTAGAATAGACCAGCATAGTGAAGACCACCAGGGTCTCCCATACATTGCCTCAAATGGTGGTATGACTATGGTGGAGTGATAACTATTTGAATACATACTCCACATATAGTGGGAAAACATTCCAGATATTTTATAATGCAATCACATAAGCATATAAGCTAGAACATGAATGGTTTTCTCTCCCAAGCAATCTGTCTAGGGTAGATTCACTTTGATAAAGAGATAATAAGTCAAAAAGGCCTAAAAAATCATCTCCACAATCATGAAATGAAATGATAATCATGATCTGAATGATAGTAAGGGGAATTCCATGAAACCATAATACCTATGAAAAAAAGGCATCTGAAATTTTCCATTGTGATATATGCTTAGATGGATATGAAGTGCGTTAACATGGGGATTCATTCTAAAATCACTTAAGAATCATCATTAACACTCATCAATCATAGAATCACCCAAAAAATAACTATCATAACAACATATGATTTCCACTTCCACCCATTGCCTCAATCTCCACAAATAGGCATGGGAGATATAAAGAGTTAAACTCATCAAAAATCCATAACATCCTTCTCCACCAAACCTAATTCCAAAGGATCTTATTACAACCACCCTTCTCTTGGGTGTTCTACTAAGATAAAACAACCACATTAGTACCATATTTTCATAGCATTTTCTATTTTTATGAACTTAATTGATGAAGACTTTCATGTTACCCACATTTAGGGAATACTATTGAAAATTATCCATTAGATATCAGGTTATACAAGTTCTCTCAATTGATATCCCCATGTTGTGACTCCCTGAATTGATTAAGAAGAAGAGGGATAAAAACCATTGACTGGAGGTATTATTCACCATCCATACCCAAAGGGTCAATTAAAAATAGGTCAAATTCTTTTTCATATTTCTCAACAACAAAAGATAGTAAACCTCATTATGAGTATCTTCTTCCACTGTCATGCCCTTAGAGGTCTTAACTATAATGCCAACTTAACCTATGAAGGGCCCACTATAACTCCAATGTCTAAGAAGATATATATAATGAATTTAAAATTAAAATATAGAACAAAATATAAAATATAATCCCTATGATTATCACTTTCAAAGGATATCTATAACCATCCTCCCATGTCTTACCTTCTTCAACCATGATGATATGGATATGAGGTTTCCATTAACAAAGGATACCATTAACTGATCCAAGAAAGAGTATGTATCTATCTCATAAGTATTTTGAACTCTATATGAGTGTTCAACATTCCAATGGGTATCATACAAAACACAAAGAAACCACTATATCTTTATGAATCCATGCTTGATACATCCACCTCTCAAACATGGAGTTGGTGATAACTCTTCATGAGTTGAAACACTGTGATCCAAATCTCAACCATCCACTAGGAGAAGAGTTCATAAATTATGGGTGGTTGATACTCCCCCTGATAGTTACATGGCTTGAGTAACACTAATCCATACCAATCCTCAAGCTATGACAACAATACTAAGTTATATGATATGATATAATAAATATCAGGTTGTCCCTATTGCAAGTCCATGTATAAAACAAACTCTCGATGGGGAGGTAAACCCAACAGGTCCTCAATATGGATTAGCTTATACTTCTAAACTATCATGAGAAATTATAATCTCAATTAATCTACTAGTCCATGGTTAATACTATCCAATTGATAAGGGGGTAGATGTAACCTTTAATGAATGAGATTATCCTACCTGCATCGAGGATCACTCCTTATCAAAGGATAAAAAATATGTCCCAACAAGACAAAATCACTACTACTCTCACTGGTATCAATCATTAAAGAAACTAATGTGAAATACCAGCCCATATTGAGGAAAAAATCTTAGGGTCCCACTGCCTCTATGGAAATATTTCATGTGAGGCTCTCTATATTATTTCAGAGTCATGAAACACTATCAACAAAAATGTGTGATTTCTAAACATCTCTATAGGATCCTCCAACAAAATGGTTGTGAAAAAGTATCCCCACTAGTATCTCTAAAAATAAAACAAAGGGTATATCCATGGAAAGTGTCTTGCGACTACACACCAAAACTACAATCAAATGAGAGAAAAGTGGTAAAATGATGTCCCAACCAGAAAACAACTAGAAAGAATGAAATATGAAAAATCATATCTCTATATCTTTTTGAAAAGACTACTTTATGTGGTAAAATGAACACAAGTATCCCTAATCTCCACCAAATCTACAATCGAACTATCTATCATGTTAATAATACTCAAAACATAAAAGAAAATCCATTGAAATGGTGATTATACAAATACCTAGTAAGACACCCTTAAAACTAAAGGGGGAGTAATAGAAGACACAATAGAAGTAGTAGGCCCAACCCAAAGTCAGATTGAAATTGAAACCATCATCATAGACATATGATTATATAAAAAAAATAATTAGGAAAAAATGGGATCTTTATCTCAAAGACCAATTAATAGAAATGTGTCTTCATGCTCGTCTAACCATCTATATCTAATTCCCATCACCACACACAACTAAAAAAGGGTTCATGTGTATAGGGTCTCGTAACTCACCACTTCACGCACTTATTCCAAGGGATACAAAACATTTAACCATGTATCATGTGTAAACTGATCTGAAAGGAGTGGAGGGGCCCTCAGTCTGCAAAATTTTCTCTATAAAGGAGGCAGGCACAACTCCCATGAGAGAACCAAACACCACCATAGATCTAAAAGGAAGGGTAGTTACAATCTGTAAGTGGAGAACCCACACCCAATAGTAGTATGAAGATTAATGAACATACTTGTTTAAAGAATATAGGGATACTAGGCCCTATTGTGACATGGGAGTTCTGATCCTAGTATAATTAGTATAAGGAATATATGGAACCCTCACCCTATTGTAATAGGATGTAATGACCATAATATCATCCATATACGTAATATAGAGAACCCCTACACTAGATTATAATGGGATTACTAACCTTGGTGACATTATGATGATCACACCCAGTTAGTAACATCATCAAAACTTTCCTCAATATTTTCATGCTTCAAACACCTCACATTATACCTAAAATTCCACAATGAAGTTCACCATTGTATTCTTTGTGGAAAAAATAGGATATGATTATCATGGGCTAAAGTTCAAGTCAAAACAAATTATAGATGATTACATGAGGTTGTTCATCATTTTGTCATGATAAAACATCAATGTACCAATATTTCAATGAAAACAGACATGAATGTCCAAGAGGATCACACCATTGTGATCCTAATGAAAAAACACATTAGATTTTTTATTTATTTTACCAAATCAAAAAACCATGGGGAAAATTAATTTCTACATAACATGTATATACATCAATTTATGGGACAATGACAAGATTCTGAAAAAGGTACCAAATATTGGTCTTGAATCGATCACCTCAATGTCAGGGTCACAATTCTGAAGACTAGTCATAAATTTCAAATTTGGATTTAATGATATAGCCTAATTGTGGATTGATAACAAAAATTATAATAATAATACTAATAATAATAATACATATATAATTATTATATTATTCATATAAAATAAATAAATCAAATGATGGAGAGGATTCACGCAACCACTCATGCACCTCACCCCCTTATCTTACTTCCCATTTAAATAATTGTTATTTTTATCCATTTATATTATTATTATTATTAATTTATATAATCATAAAAATACAATACTCATAATGGAAGAGAGTGTTCCTTTGAACTTGGTCAACCACTACCCTGTTCAGAATATTTCAACTTATTTGGACCCAAAATCTCTCTTATTTTTTATTTATTAATATAATAATTACTTTTATTATTTCTTCCACATAATATTATTCATGAAACCATATCCCATGCCAGAATGGGAACCGACACCCACAACACTTAACACAATTTTTTATGATGAACCATGCTGACCATGCATTGCATGCACCTCCAACCCTACTTCTCATTTCCTCATTCACAGCCTCCACTTAGAACTAATATTGTCACTCCACACATTGTTTCTGCATGTTAATAGGGAAAAGAGCTATCACCGATCCAATATGAAGCCACATGTGATCATCCACCATCTTAATAACACATTGATCTTATCCTCGATGATGAACCAAAACCCATGGAACTAATCTCATTCATTCAAAAATCACCATCATGTTCATTTCTCACATAACCTCCATTAATCATGGGGTTCAATCATGCTCGAACCTATATCGGAAATGTTGAACTATGACCCTATGGGCCAATGATGAATAACATGAAGAATGGTGTGTGAAAAACAAAAAAATAAAGATGATATTCATCAATGTATAATGTAATTCCAACCAATAATCGATCAGTACAGAATTAGGGGTTATAAAATGATATGTCCAAATAATTAATTAACATAAAAAATTGAATTATTCCATGGGATCATTTGAAGGTTTTCAAAAAATATATAAAAATATGATAAATATATATTAATTCTCAATATTTTAATTAATTTTGGAATTAAAAATTTACAATCCCAACCTTGATTAAAGATCGATCTTTGGTGAAGAACATGTTGACCAATAACGGAAATGACCCAATGCAT
This sequence comes from Viscum album, assembly GCA_963277665.1. Taxonomy (NCBI): domain Eukaryota; kingdom Viridiplantae; phylum Streptophyta; class Magnoliopsida; order Santalales; family Viscaceae; genus Viscum; species Viscum album. The sequence continues at coordinate 1,528,831,091 of OY728146.1, read as the reverse complement.
TTATTTCCTCTCAATCCACCTTGATCTGGTTGTCATTATCCTTTGATGTTTATCCTCCAACGGTAAAAAATCTCTTCCGCCACTCAGATCTAGAATTGGTAACATGGATATCCTTTGGAAGATCATCATAAGAAGGTATTTATTGAGGATTTTAATTAATTGATTTAATAAAAATATAAATTATTTATTTGTTTAATTTAATTAAACTCTCTCCCCAACAACTACCTTAATGGGACATCCCATGCTGAAAAACAATATGTCATACCAAGGGTAAAATTAATATGCAGAAGTTAACCATGACCTCAAATTTCTAATTTGTGACATCATTCAGATGTTATATAGATTTTCTCTTAAAAACAATGTGCATGTAATATTTATATTTTTTTTAATAATTTGAGTTCTAGGATCATTAGGCATCATAATCATGCATCATGTCTGTTCTTAGCTCTAAAATTATTCCTAGAAATATTCCAACGTCATACATGATAGAAATTGATTATTTCCATAGGGTTCATCTAAATAAGAACATGGTAAGGGGAGGATAGGAAATAATAAATTGAGGAGAAGTAGAAGAGGGGTGGAGATATACCATGATAACTATTAATAAAATCACAATTAAACCTCATATAACTACCTTGAAATGAATAGGAACAAAGGTGAAGTGGTGTCTTTAGAGATCCTATAGGAAGTATATCATGCAGACATGGATGGAGAAGGGGTGAGGTGTGATTTTCTGAAAAAAGAGTGTATTAAAAATAGGTAAATTACTAAATTTTTAATTTTTTGGGAATGATGCATGGTTTGGCCTCAAGGTTGAAAAAAATTATAAAATTTCACACAACTAACCTGACATAAATTTGAACCTACATAGTTCATGAAATAATGAACTAACTATGTGAAATTTGATTTTCAGACTATATACTATTATTTATGGTTTTCTCATTACTTATACAAAATCTATTCTTAGTAAGAAATTTCATATTTTTCACAATAAAATAAAATAAAATAATTCAATCTGGAATTCTAGTAGAAGATAAAAAACCAATTAATAAATAAAATAATAAAGCAGTATATTAGTTTTTGTTTGAGAATCATACAAATTAATTTAGGTTTCATAAATTTTTTATTCGAGAAAACACAAAACAAGTTATTATAAACACAATAATTAATTTGGGCCCATTTTTATATTGTTCTTGTAAAGAATCTTAAATTTCAAGGGAATTTTTTTTTCTTAATTTTCTTTGGAATTCTACGAGTGTGCAGTTTCTGACGGCACCAGATTCCGAGGCCCGGTGTGCCCTGAATCAATTTCCGAAGTTTAGCTCGGGTACGTTCAGTGAACGAACGAGCGGTTTTTTCTAACTTTTGAACCAGTGCTCGGAATCGAAATCTGAGGGCACCGATGAAACCGCAGTGCTGGTAATTGCTTAAGAAGACCATTACTAAAGTTTTGTTTGCTTGGGAATAGTTGTTTTAATTTGTGGTTTAAGTGTTAAGTGAAATAAAATTTGGTACAAATTTTATTTCACTTATAAGTGGTTAAACCCTTTGTGTGGGAGTTGGGGTGGGACCCACTAAAAATTATAACTCCTCTTGATAGGATTTAGTGAGGTGGGGCCCACACGATCCCCACCCCTTCAATTCCCCTAACCCCTCTTAGTTTTAGCAACCCCTCTTTATTATGTAACTCACCCACTCCCCCTCTTTATTGAATGTCAACTCTCACATTAAATTGATTGATTAAAGCTATTCGATTAATTTAATTTTGAGTTTGAGTTTTTGAAGATTTGAAAACGCATGGCATGTGTTAATAAAATAAGGAAGGCCTTATTTTATTTGGGGTTGTTTAGTTGTGTGAGGAGATTGGGAGAGATTACTCAAAGTTTGGAGGATCTTCATCTTCTTCGTTGGGGAACGCGAAGAACGTCAAGACCTCGACGAAGAACACCGTCACCGTAAGGAGTGATCGACGTACCATTATTCTCCTCTCCGAAGCCGGTATGAGATTCCATCCACTTTCGACGTACGCCGACGCTGCTTTCCGCGATGATCATCATTTGACAACTTCTTCAAGGTAGGGGTTGATTTTAAGTTCGAGATTAATTTTTGATGTTCTTTGATAATTTTTGGCCTCCTGTTATCAATATAACGGGAGGAGGTCGGGCCACATGAACACGGCCGAACCTCCTTCCCCTTTTGTTGTTGAACTTCTAAGTGGCTTGGATGAAGGTGACGTGGTGTCGTTGCACCGCGTGGGAACGAGAGGACCGCAACCGGTGTTGTCCGCGGTGGAGGAGCGCGGCGCCGTCGCGCCGCGCTGGTGTGGCCAAAGGAGGCCGCGTCCAGGAGCGGGCTGCGACGGAGGGGTGTGACACCGTCGCGTCGTGCTGGATCATCAAGGGTCCGCGACCGGGGCAGGCCGCGGCGGAGGGGCGCGATGCCGGCGCGCCGCAGCAGATGGGGAGGAGTCGCGGCCTATGGCCGCGGCGGTTCGAGGAAGCGGCTGGATGAGCCGGGCATTTGTCAATCAAGGGGGGGCAGCACCCCCCCCTCCGAATTCTGCTTGGCCGAAGGCCGAGCCGCTGGCCACGCGGGCCGGGCCGCGCTGCTGGGCCGGGCCGCGCCGCTGGGCCGGGCTGCGCCGCCGGGCCGGGCCGCGCCAATCGGGCCGGGCCGCGCCCCAATGGCCTGGACCAAGACCCGGGTCGGGTTAACCCGGTTCGGGCCGACCCAGGGGGGTTTGGGTCGGGTCGGTCCGGGACCAAACCCCATGTTTCTGGAGAGATCCGTTCAAACGCCCATAACTTGGGCTATGGACCTCCGATGGACGCACCATCTGTTGCGTAGCGATACTTGGATCGATCTGGTCTTTTCGGTATATTACACTTAGGGTTTCAGAGAACTTTGAGTATGGCCGGGTTGGTTCGAACATGAACCCAACCGGTCCCTCGAAGCGAAAACACTTATAACTTGAGCTCCGGACGTCTGATTGAAGTGCCGTCGACCTTATTGGATTCCTCTTAGTGATACGGTTCTTTTGGATTACCCCGCTCTAGGTTTGGATGTATCTGGAGTACGGTCGGGTTGGTTTTAGCTTAAAAACCAATCGGGCCCCTAGAACGAAAAACCCAATAACTCTCAGACCGGGCGTCCGATTGACGTGCCATCTGTCGCGTTGAGTTCCTATTGACCAGACGGAACTTTGGGATACATAAACTCCGGACATCGTGTCAGTTGATGTATCGAACCCCCTTGGCTCATGGATCGGACCCTCCCAGAATCGAGCATGCTGTGTGCGGGAACCCTAGAGCTAGCTGCAACTGTGATGACGATGACGACTGTACTGGGATCCTCCGCGGGTTCGGCAGCAACGATGACCGTACTGGAATCCTCCATGGGTTCGATGGTGATGAATACTGTTCTTGTATCCTATGTGGGTCCGGTAGTACTTGACTACTATTCTTGTATCCTATGTGGGTCCGGCAGTATTTGACTCTGTACTTGCATCCTATGTGGGTCCGGTAGAGTAGCTGGTCTTGTATCCTTTGTGGGTCCGACAGCTTAGTTGGTCTTGTATCCTATGCGGGTCTGACAGCTTAGATGAATCAATGGATACATCTGATCATCTCTATCACCTTACGAAATGTATACCTATGTGAGCTGAGTCTTGACTTTCAATCATTATCTTCGATGTGATTGACTTGATATCCTGTGTGGATTGATTTATGCTTTCCTGTGTGGATTGGGTTGTGAATTCCTATGTGGAATGGGTTATGTTTTCCTGTGTGGACTGGGTTGTACTTGGGCTCATGTGCTAGAGCTGAGATGGAATTTAAGACTTAGGTATATGTATGGTCACATACCTAAGTAGAGTTGGTTGTTACTTTTTGTTTGTATCTTTCCTTTGTGGTTTATCCTTTGTGGATTTTGGGAGACCTTCGGGGGTATCGGGGTCCATATTGAGTAGCGTATACTCACCCCTGCACGGGCTATGCCTGCACTACGTTGTGTTAGATGCAGACGACAGATAGCCCTGATCGAGTTGGGAGCTCATGGAGCTGGATGGTACGTGGAGGTGGATCACTGGATGGGACGTACACGGAGCGGACAGCTGGAGCCGAAGAGTAGAGGAGACTATCTGTACCCACCCTTCAGGTGGGGTTTCTAGAGGATGTCTCAGACTCGCTGCTTTACTTTTCAGTTGCTGTACTTTCATTCCAGTTGTACTTTACTTTTAGTTGGGTTTGTATTCTGGCCCATTTACTTTCCAACACTTACTTTTGTACTCAGTTTACTTAGTGTTTACTTCAGCTTGCATACTCTGTGGTGTTTGTTTTCTTTATAAAGGCAATGCCTTCCCTTTTTACGGGATTTTCACCTTTGGTGCTAGTCGCCAGCCCCTACCCTATGGAAGGCGAGCTTGGGGTAGTCATGGCACAGGCCCTGAGGATGGGTCATGACAAATTGGTATCAGAGGAGTTCGGTTCTACCGCAGAACTCAAGACTCTGATCTTTCTTCTATGTGAAGCAATAATGTTAAGGGTATTGAGTGTGGTTATTAGTCCAGGGAGTCCAGTGTTGGTGCGGCGACCGACGTATCCATACACCAGGATCCTGACTTCTGATTTCTGACTCAATGTAAGAAAACATTAATTGCGTGTGTGTTTCAAAGTTTTCTTAGTGATTACATGTGTCAGATCACCAGGTATACTGTATTGACCGTGGTGCACCCGTCTCTTTTCAGGATGGCCCCACGACGGCATCCATCTTGGGTTTCAAGCTTTGTGCGAGACGATAGCCCATAGAGTGACGAGGCCTCAGTGCAGGGCCCTATTACAGTGGAGGCACCGACAATACCTCTACCCACCGAGCCACCAATTCCACCAGCCCCAACAGATGAGAGTGCACGTCGCCTTAGTGCACTGCATGAGTTTCAGCTTCAGAGACCACCCAGGTTCCACGGGGAGACAGATCCTCAGGAAGCCGAGGATTGGCTGGAGGCTGTTGTATGAGTTTTCATGTTAGTGGGGACACCAACTGACCTCATGGTGATCTTTGCATCGAGTCTCCTGCACGCGATATCAGGTAGATGGGGGACCCTGATGCTCTAGGTACACGATGAGGCATCTCTTATTTGGACGGAATTTGAGAGCCTCTGCCACTCAGAGTTTGTTCCAGCCACTCTCCGTGCGGTGCGCATTCAGGAGTTACTGTAGCTGCGGCAGGGCGGCATGACGGTAGACCAGTACTTGGAGAGATTTACCGATCTCTTGCGCTATTCCACGGACATGGTATGAGACCCATTCTTCCAGGGCCGGACCTTCGAGTAGGGACTGAGGCATGAGATCAGGGCATCGATGATCTCCCTCAGAATTCCGACGCAGGCAGGAGTACTGGAGAGAGCCCTTATTGTGGAGAGATTTCTTGCTGAGCCTACACCAGCAGTGAGACCTACCGCAAGGCGACATGTAGCAGAGTCTTCTGCAGCTGGCAGTCGACGGATGTCACAGGGGTCCAAGCGGACCAGACCATCATGAAAACGACCTCAGAATACTGTCTTGGAGGTGCGAGGCACACGCAGCAGAGCCAGTCATACGAGTGTAAGACAGTGTTATGCATGTGGCGGGCAGGGCCACATGGATCGTGACTACCCAACCCTCCATGCAGAGGACCAGCAGACGGTTGAGGGACCACCAAAGCAGAGGCATAGGTTCGACCGTGGCGGTCCGCAGGGAGCAGGAGGATGAGGCTGAGGAGACAACCGAGCAGTAGGTGGTGGACGACGTTTTGAGGCTCTACCACCACCACCACCAGGAGGTCCACCCCGACCACAGTGGAGAGCACAACTTCAGGAAGCTGAAGCTTACGATCATGGAGCTCTGGAGGCGGGTGGACAAGAGCGGGACTTGCTCCAGGCATGGAGGCCTTTGTCCATAATTCTTCTAGCTTCGTTGACATCGTTGTTTGTGTTGCTTTGTGTCCTTGTACCTTGAGTTGTAGTAATAAAAGACACTTACAATAGTGACGTTTGATTTCTAGTCTTTTGTATGATAATACTAAGAAGTAATGATTAAAAAAAACCGTTGACTTGACCCTCACATACGAGATTCCTACTGGATGAGACCCAGTGACCACACACTGATGCTGATAGTGTGACTCAACCTTTGGAGGTGAGAGTAATGGTTGGATATATTGGTATCAGCGTCGAGGACTTACGATGTCATACATGGCATGAATTACAACTGTTCATGTTAGGATTGACTATATTAGGAAAGGAACGTGGTTCATCCAGGGGATGGGACCAGATTTCTCTTTTCGGAAAAGGAGAAATCTTTGCATCTTGTAGAACGTTAACAAAGAAGGGGCAAGCCTTCGTGTGGTTGGATAGATGTTAGAAGAGATTCCAGGAGCTGAGACAGAGATTGACCAGTGCACCCATCTTGAGGCTACCAGAGGAGGGAGTAGGGTACGTAGTCTACTGCGATGCATCAGGGAACGGACTCGGGTGTGTCCTGATGCAGGAGCAGGCAGTGATCGCCTATGGATCATGACAGTTGAGGTAGCATGAGCAGAACTACGCTACCCATGACCTGGATTTAGTAGTAGTGGTCTTCGCTCTGAAGATGCGGCGAAACTATTTGATGGGTGAACGCTTTATAGTCTACTCTGACCACCAGAGTCTCAGGTACATCTTCTCACAGAAGGACCTAAACCTGAGACAATGATGATGGCTCAAGTTCCTCCAGGACTATGACTTTGAGATAGTCTATAATCCTGGAAAGGGGAACGTAGTAGCCAATGCTCTCAGCAGGAGGACAGGCATTCAACTACTTGGCGAGGTGACAAAGCAGCTAGCCACTTTGTGGATATCATTCGTGGATAGAGATGGAGCAACCTTTCTTTAGTCACTCACATTCACTCCTCCACTTCTTCTGCAGGTCAGTGAGGCACAACGTGGGGACGTTGACTGTGAGACGTGACGTGCACGAATATCCTTGGGACAAGCACCTGATGGATTCTATGTAGGAGGAGAGCACGTCGTCCTTTTTAGAGGACGTACCATGGTACCAGCTGCTTTGCAGGAGGAGGTGCTGAGGGAGTTTCACACTCCCCCATTGGCAGTACATCCAAGTGTAGCGAAGATGTATCAGTATCTCAGACGATAGCACTGGTGGACGGGTATGAAGAAGTCTATAGCAGAGTTCATTTCATGATACCTCACCTTCCAGCAGGTGAAGGTAGAGCACCATGTACCAGCAGGCTTGGTACAACCCTTGGAGGTCCCAGAGTGGAAGTGGGACAAGATATCTATGGATTTTGTGACTGGACATCCACGTACATCCAGAGTTCACGACTCCATATGGGTGATTGTTGACCGACTCACCAAGTCGGCCCACTTCTTACCTATCAGAGAGCAGGGCTCAGTGGAGATCTTGGGACGCCTATATGTCCAGGAGATCGTACGACTTCATGGTGTGCCATCATCTATCGTCTCCGATCGAGATGCTCATTTAACTTCCCAGCTATGGAAGGGGTTGCAGGATGCTTTCGTGACACAACTATGTCTGAGTATCGCCTTTCACCCTCAGACGGATGGTCAGACGGAGAGGACCATTCAAACTCTCGAGGAAATGCTCCGTGCATGTGTCCTTGACTTTGGTCGTAGTTGGGAGGATCACCTACCTTTGGTGGAGTTTTCATACAACAACAGATACCACTCCACCATCAGGATGGCACCATACGAGGCATTGTACGATCGACCTTGCAGATCACCTCTGTGCTGGACAGACCCTGGGGAGTCAGCACTTGTGGGACCAGAGATGGTCCATGCCATGACAGAGAAGGTCCAGGTCATCTAGTAGTAGATAAGGGAAGCTCAGAGCAGATAGAAGTCTTATGCTGACAGGAGGCGGAGACCACTAGAGTTCAAGGATGGTGACCACGTTTTCTTACGGGTCTCAAATCGACGTGGATTATGAAGATTTGGCTGGGGCGGCAAGTTATCTCCGCACTTCATCGGACCATTCCAGGTTCTCAGAAGGATAGGTGAGGTGGCTTATCGCCTTGCTCTACCACCTCAGTTGCACCGGGTGCATGACGTCTTCCACGTATCTCAGCTGAGGAGATACGTGCACAACCCGACGCATATCATCGACCATGGGGAGTTGGACATTGACGACGAGGCTACTTTTACGGAGGTCCCAGTGGATATCGAGGATCGATAGGAGCGAGTCCTACGTGTACAGTTGATTCCTATAGTGCGCATCATATGGAAGCACGAGAACCTCCAGGAGAACACATGGGAGTGGGAGGCTCACATGCGTGCACAGTACCCCCATTTGTTTCCCTAGTTTTTGATGTAGCTTTACAGGGATGTAAAGCCCTGAGGTGGGAGTAATGTAAAGACCCATAAATTTCAAGAGAAATTTTTTTTCTCTTAATTTTCTTTGGAATTCTACGAGTGCACAGTTTCTGACAGCACCAGATTCTGAGGCCCAGTGTGCCCGGAATCAATTTCCGAAGATTAGCTCGGGTACGTTTAGTGAACGAATGAGAGGGTTTTTATAACTTTTGAACCGGTGATCGGAATTAAAATACGAGGGCACCGATGAAACCGCAGCACCGATAATTGCTTAAGAATACCTTTACTGAAGTTGCGTTTGCTCGGGAAGAGTTGTTTTAATTTGTGGTTTAAGTGTTAAGTGAAATAAAATTTGTTACAAATTTTATTTCACTTATAAGTGGTTAAACCCTTTGTGTGGGGGTTGGGGTGGGACCCACTAAAAATTATAACTCCTCTTTATAGGATTTAGTGAGGTGGGGCCCACACAAGCCTAACCCCTTCAATTCCCCTAACCCCTCTTAATTTTGGAAACCCCTCTTTATTATGTAACTCACCCACTCCCCCTCTTTATTGCATGTCAACTCTCACATTAAATTGATTGATTAAAGCTATTCAATTAATTTAATTTTGAGTTTGGGTTTTTGAAGATTTGAAAACGCATGGAATGTGTTAATAAAATAAGGAAGACCTTATTTTATTTGGGGTTGTTTAGTTGTGTGAGGAGATTGGGAGAGATTACTCAAAGTCTGGAGGATCTTCATATTCTTCGTTGGGGAACATGAAGGACGCTGTCACTACAAGGAGAGAACAACATACCATTCTTATCCTCTCCGCAGCCGGTGTGAGACTCCATCCACCTTGGACGTACGCCGACGCCGCTTTCTGTGACGATTATCGTTCGACAACTTCTTCGAGGTAGGGGTTGATTTTACGTTCGAGATTAATTTTTGATGTTCTTTGATAATTTTTGGCCATCTATTATCAATATAACGGGAGGAGGTCAGGCCGCATGAACACGACCGAACCTCCTCCCCTTTTTGTTGTTGAACTTCTACGTGGCTTGGACGAAGGCGACATGGTGCCGTTGCACCGCGCAAGAACGAGAGGACCATGGCCGATGCAGGCCGTGGTGGAGGAGTGCGGCGCCGACGTGCTGCGCCGGTGTGGCCAAAGGAGGCCACGGCCAGGAGCGGGCCGCGACAGAGGGGCGCATCGGTTCAGGGAAGAGGCCAGCTGAGCCGGCCGCTGGAGCCAGCTAGAGACGGGACCCCGCGGGTTCAGTTAAGGCCGGCCATAAATGGCCAGCCGTTTGTCAATCAAGGGGGGGTAGTGCCCCCCCTCTGAATTCTGCTCGGCCGAAGGCCGAGCCGCTGGACACGCGGGCCGGGCCACGCCGCTGGGCCGGGCCGCGCCACAGGGCCGGGCCGCGCCAACTGGGCCGGGCCGCGCCCAAATGGGCCGGACCCGGACCCGGTTCGGACCGACCCAGGGGGTTTTGGGCCGGGTCAGTCCGGGCCCAAACCCCATGTTTCCGGACAGATCCGTTCAAACGCCCATAACTTGGGCTACGGACCTCCAATCAATGCACTAGCAGTTGCATAGCGATCCTTGGATCGAGACAGACATTTTGGTATATTACAATTAGGGTTTTGGAGAACTTTGGGTATGGATAGGTTGGTTCAAACACGAAACCGACCGAGCCCTCAGAGTGGAAACACTTATAACTTGAGCTTCGGGCGTCCAATTGATTTGCCATCGACTTTGTTGGATTCCTCTTAGTGAGACGGTTCTTTTGGCTTACTCCACTCGAGGTTTGGATGCAGCTAAAGTATGTTCGGGTTGGTTTTAGCTTAAAAACCAACTGGGCCCCTGGAACGAAAAAGCCAATAACTCTTAGACCGGGCGTCCGATTGACGAGCCGTCTGTCGCGTTAAGTTCCTATTGACGAGACAGAACTTTGGGATACATCAACTCTAGACTTCGTGTCAGTTGATGTATCGAAACCCCTTGGATCATAGAGTGGAACCTCCCAGAATCAAGCATGTTGTGTGCGGGAACCCTAGAGATGGCTGCGACTGCAACGACGATGACGACTATACTGGGATCCTCTGTGGGTTCGGCAACGACGACGACCGTACTGGAATCCTCCATGGGTTTGATGGCGATGACTACTGTTCTTGTATCCTATGAGGGTCCGGTAGTACTTGAATACTATTCTTGTATCCTATGTGGGTCCGGCAGTATTTGACTCTATACTTTTATCCTACATGGGTCCGGTAGAGTAGCTGGTCTTGTATCCTTTGTGGGTCCGACAACTTAGCTAGTCTTGTATCCTATGTGGGTCCGACAGCTTAGATGAGTCAGTGGCTACATCTGATCATATATATCATCTTACGAAATGTATACCTGTGTGAGCTGAGTCTTGACTTTCAATCATTATCTTTGATGTGATTGACTTGATATCCTGTGCGGATTGAGTTATGCTTTCCTGTGTGGATCGGGTTGTGAATTCTTATGTGGAATGGGTTATGTTTTCTTGTGTGGACTGGGTTGTACTTGGGATTGTGTGCTAGAGCCAAGCTGGAATTGAAGGCTTAGGTATATGTATGGGCATATATCTAAGTATAGTTGGTTGTTACTTCGTGTTTGTATCTTTACTTTTTAGTTTATCCTTCGTGGATTCTGGGAGACCTTCGGGGGTCTCAGGGTCCCTACTGAGTAGCATATACTCACCCCTACACGGGCTATGCCCGCACTACGTTGTGTTGGATGTAGAAGACGGGTAGAACTGATCAAGGTGGGATATCGTGGAGCTGGACGGTACCTGGAGGTGGATCTCTGGACGTGACGTACACGAAGCGGACAACTGGAGCCGAGGAGCAGAGGAGACTATCTTTACCCACCATTCAGGTGGGGTTTCTAGAGGACGGCTCGGACTCACTGCTTTACTTTTCAATTGCTTTACTTTCATTCCAGTTGTACTTTACTTTCAGTTGGGTTTGTATTCTGGCCCATTTACTTTCCAGCACTTACTTTTGTACTTAGTTTACTTAGTGTTTACTTCAGCTTACATACTCTGTGGTGTTTGTTTTCTTTATAAAGGCAATGACTTCCCTTTTTACGGTATTTTCACCTTTGGTGCTAGTCACCAGCCCCTGGCCTATGGAAGGTGGGCTTGGGGTAGTCACGACATGGGCCCCGAGGACGGGTCGTGACAGTTCTATCAAAAAAATTCTTTTTTAAGGGTATTATAAAATTATTTTCCTCATTTTAAATCTGTTTCTTTACCACAGGTAGTCATCCAAATGTATAGGTATACCTATGTTCATTTTATGATTTATAAATTCATGCCCTATTTCAAAATCAAGATAAGAGGGAAAAAAAATTAAACCCAACATGAATATCTTACTTTAATATTAATATAAATCAAAATAACATGATTTAATAAACAATAATATCATACTAAATATCATTGAATTTCCTTAAATGTTTGTTAGATATTCTTGTCATTAGGTCCCTTCAAGGATCCATTATCACATCTCACCTCTATATACTAGTTTAAAAAAGCTCTACAGTAAAAACATTCTTTGATATCATTTTGAAATTCCTCAGAAAAAATATTTTTTAAGGTACTTTAGTTGGAGAATCAAAAGACCATTAAGGATCCTCCCTATGTATGGGATCATGTCAAATAGTGGTGATAGTTTTTAGAAAATGTGGGATGGATATCCTCTTTCTACAATCAAAACATTAATAAATAAAACATGTAATCATCAACAAACATCAGAGTAATTTTAAGAAATTACTACTAAAATAAAATCGTCAATAAAAGATAATATCAACATGTTATAATAATAATGATAATCATTACCAAATTATATAAAAACTTCTTGATTATTCTACTATTCTAACTAGTATATGTAAAAAAAAAATTGCTACTAAACTGGAAAACCTATGTCCCTCTTCTGACATGTCTCCCAACATTCATCCATCAACTCCAACCAACCTCCTCTTGCTACCTACCACCTAAAAACCATTCAAAAGGGTTAACCACACACTGAGGTCTATGTGTTGGGTTTTATAATTAAAATAAGCAGTATATCACCAATTTACACTAATATATATTATTATATACATTGTACACTTTTATAAAAAAAATTTGTGGTATATAGCATAGAAGATAATTTTCCATGTGATCATCTTCTTAGCAGTTGACCCTGACAACTAAACTCACATGCTTAATCAAATTATAATAATATATTTTTCATAATATCAATATAAGGATTCTAATTGAGTGAGAAGAAATAAAAAAATCATTTACTAAGCATAATGGAAACCCATCATGGATGGAATCATAATATCCAGTCTTGGGGAATATAGAAAAAATAGCATATACATCAAAAGATATTATGGGGAATGTCGACAACAAACATCTTAAATAAGATGAATGATCAACTTGGTGTATGGACCCATGGAAATTTACCATATCTATGTTTCAACATCATAAGGGATATAAGGATGGAATATCAATATCCAACCTCGTACACAATCTTAACCACATAGATCCAAGATAGGTCGCATAAATAGAATATATCCATAATTTAGAAATATTATGAGCACCTGGGTTGTGTAACTCTATAAACAAGTTAGTAGGTCTATAAAACTATACCTAATATACAAGAATAAAACTAAATTATCTATATAAGAAAAAAAGTATGAAATACAATATTCATCGAAACACACGACTAACCTCAAACACAATTCTAAATCTATGACAGGGGATAACATGCATATCTAATCATCACTTTTAATAAATAGCCTCACATCTCCAAGTATCTCAACAAAGTCCTTATATATATATAAAATCAATAATAATACAAATACCATAGGTCTTTGATCAAGGAAAATCATAAATATTCACTACCTATGAAATATATAGTTCTCACATAGACTCAACTAAACTATACTCACTAATATGGATAAAATCTGTTAAATTTTTTAATCAATTTACTATCAAATATATTTTATCATTACCATGATATTTTTTAGGTAACTATTATATGAATTCCATAGATACATCTATCCACATTAACTCTATTTCCCCCAATTGCTCTAATAATTGTGTGAGAGAAAGATGTTCATCCATTACCTATTAAAAGGAATGCAATCACCCTATAAATCAATAATTTTTATGATTTCAACCCCTTCCACCAAAAAATTACTCTCAATGCATGAAGACTATTTTCAACATTAAGATAAATTAAAAAATGTGAATAGCGAAACTGACACAGGGCCTCATCTGGATTCCTCATTTGAATAAATAAATAACTATAAGATCTCTCATGATATTATGTTTTATTTCACTAAAAATTACTTGAATCTCCTTGACTGATACAATCATTATATTCCTCTACCTATGGAATATTTATTTGAGTTGTTTCTAGTTTATCCTCTAAATTAGATGAAAACTCTATCTTAAAAAACATGATCAATCCAATAATGGATCCATATCAAAAGGTAAAGAATATAGTCTCTCCATCATCCCCTACTCATTATTGGACACCATAACCACATCAAGGAATTACTTCCTAACAACAAAAAAACCACTTTAATCATTCCTAAGTAAAATTGGATATAAAATTTATAGTAATGGAGTAACTCAACCCACCTCATATTCTTCATGTTCACATCATGGTAAGAGAAATTTAACTTTATATCTTATTTTTTATAAAGAATAAAATTTATCACCTAGTAGATTGGGTATCCACAATTTCAGTGAAAACCTTTCCATCTATCTCTTTTAAAGGGAATAAAATTTACTCTTATTAAGTAAAAATTGAATATATATATATAGGAAATTACTATTAACTCCTAAATCAAAACATATCTAAATCCTAGAATAAAATAATCATATTATACCATATGGGAAACTTCTTCTTATGGAAATAACATAATTATTTCATTGGTAATCCTTTCCTTTAAACATAATAAGGTTTAATTTCATTAATCATAAAAACCGAATCCTTATAACCTCTTTATGAGAGCTAATTATTTGATAGAAATAAAATATAAGTAGGAAAAAACCATTGATAGAATTATTTGTTCCCATTAATCTATGAACCAAGAAGAAATTATAGGGATGGCCTAAAGATTCCAATACTAACTAAAATTTAAAATTTTATTTCAAAATAACTTTTAATGAAAAAGTGGTAAACCGTACAAGAAACACAAACGAGACAACATGACCAAGGGGATCCAACATTGCAGACACAAGTTAAAAAACCCACAAATCAATGTTATGGTTGAGTGAGATCCACAAGTTAAACACAAAACTCATCCTCATGCATACCTTCAGAATCAACATGTTCCCTCTCAGAATCAAGAGATAAATCTTTAGACATGAGACCAGATTGGCGGAATATGGAGGGGGTGAACATCCTACCAAACATGCCTACCACCTCCTCTTGGATAATGACCTATGAGGAAACACCCAGATTGAATAGTTCTCTCCCCCCCATTTTTTGTCTTCATTTTTGCGTGATTGACGTCTCTAATGATATCAAACTGGTTATGGGTGGCCACAAGGGCATACAATCCCTCCTAAATCCCCATGTGTTGAGATTACTCTTACTAAAACCTCATTTATATTATCATATACATGTTGAATATTATTTTAAAATAATATCATTAACACTAAAAAAGATGATTGATTTTCCCAATAAATATTATTAGATATCTCATTAATCTAAGTAGAATCATAAAGTACACATAGTGACTATTTATGCATTAGATCACTTTCTTTGTAATTTCTTAACCCATAGTTATCAACATATGATAAAAACAATAAATTGGTATTTGAGAACTAACTCACACCCCTTATATGTTTAATCAATCATTAATCCTTTATAGAAGGTAACAATTCTTTTCTATTACCTATTTTAGTCGATATAAATTAGTGTTGAGCCACAAGATATCATCATCCTTCTTGGTGAACAATATAAATGCACCCCATTAGGGAACAATAGGTTATAAAAAACCTATATTTAATAAAATTTATTTTAAAAATGTATCATCTTAAATCTAAGTGGGAACTCCCATTATGAATTTACATAAATAAGATTTATTCTATGATATTGGTCAATGTCAAACTCTACCTCATTTCATATAGTTAAAATGGTCACACCCACTAGGAAAAAATTGTAAAAATTATTAAAAATATTTTAAAGGTACTCCATAAATTATTTTTGATATATAATGGTAGACTTATTATTTGTGATGAAATTTACTAATCCTCATTCCATCTGTAGATAAAATTTTGACCCTTCTCACAATTAAAAATAGAATGAGATCCCCTAAGACTGAATAATATAACCTTCAATGATAAAAATATTTATAAACTCAAACAATGAAAATAAAATTCATGTCTATAAGGATATCATATGTATATACATTAATTAGGTCTAAGTCTCATGACATGTCATCCTGTTTGACCACTAACACTTAACTATCATTGATCATTAGAAATCTATAATATCCACTAATAAATGTCAAAATCTATAAGGTCTTATGAAACTATAATACATAGATATCCAATTATTAAATTATAAATAGACTGATAAATGAATTGGTGGATCCTATGTCTAGTATAATAAAAATATAAATAGAGTAAACATAAATCATATATCATACTACCTCCACTATATCGATCTTATCCACCTCTATAGCTCAAGAAATACTTGACCAGATCCTATAGCTTTATGGACATAGTATTTACCTATAAATTAATTTTGATGAGGGTAAGGTACTAGTGGACCGATGAAATTATAAAATGTCTAAAAATCTCCACTATGCATATATTTTTAAAGGGATTCCATTCATGATACTACTATTGTTGGAATCATTCAAACATCTATTGATGAAGAGGTAGTGATATATTCTAAATGGTCTGTAGTTACTGAACCTATTATTGAGACCATTAAAACTTTCAAGGTGGACATTACAATAAAATACATTTTACATGTATCCTATGATCACACTAAATAGTTGAAAATAGAATTTATTGAAGTTATTAACTAATAAAGGCATAAATATGGCTTCCTTACTATCATTATGATGTTTAAAAACTACTTAATCATCAATAATAGGATAGTATATGAAATTGATGTGTATCAATTATTCAATATATATATATATACTCTTATGAAACTAATACTATAGTTAACCATTTTATCTTATCCCAATATTTATATATCCTTATCCTGCTGGAAATATGTATTTTTATCAAACACTATTCCATAATTACTTACTATAATACATTGGCATAGATCTTTAGCCTCAATATAACAATCTAACATTGAATCTCTTTATATAACTCCCTTACAAAGTGTAACTATATCATCTTATCATTTTCTATCATGCTGGGGTAATATCATATATATCCCCTAAATCCCACCCCAAAAATCATAGTCACTACTCATCCCCTACTGAATAACCAATATCATCTATTCATGCTTATCCCTTACAGTAGATGAAGGGAACTTCTTAAAACATTATATTCTGAACTAATCACACAAAAATTTAATATTCATAATTACATATATAATAAAAATAAAACTACTATTAAATTATACCTCATAGAAAACTAACTACCTTTTGTACCTAATTCTCTATTGGTAGCCAAAATATTCAGAAGGTTATATGTGCATCAATGATCTGTCCCTAAGTATTTGGATAATATATTTAAAACTCATATATAGGTAATATATATCAATGAAAACATGAAATTTTTTTAATCCATTTCATCTCCTCTATCAAAACATCTATCTCATACCACTATCGTAAAACCGATGTTTTTTACTCATTATATTTTTATCTATAATGTCATATATTCCTCATATTTATTCATACATTATAGAAATTTAATCAACCAAATAACATGTGTATGAATATGGAAATAAATATAATTTTAATTCCCTTATCCCACCCCACATAAACATCCATTCCAAACTACTCATGTGAGACCATCATAATCTAATTCAATTATGTGTTCCACTATCCCATACCTGTAATTTGGACTATAAATTGTATAACTACAAAATTGGTATATCCAATAGATGATTAGAATCCATTTTAATTAGTGAATTAGTTAACCACATAAATATATTGGTTCCCTACTCTATATTTTGTATATAGTTTAGGGTTAAATTTTTATCACCAATACAACATAAAACATTATTCTTCTTTTGGTAATTCAAATCTTTATCTCAACCAAATTCTCCAAAACCACTCTAACATGATTCATACTCCTTAAAAACCATCACATGATAGGTGTTTATAATTATTGGGACCTCTAAATCTTGCATCCAGTAAACCATGGGTTGGAGACTGGTTTTGAGGGTGTAAATCTACAAAATTATAGGCATTTTTATAGAGATATTTTTTTAGGAATCAATATAAATATGTAAACATTAAAATAATAAAAAAATTAAATATTAGGCTAAATAGTATCATAAAAAGTAGAAGTATATAATGATTATTCTATGGAGAAAAATAATTTTTCTCCTTATAGATAAAAAATCCATACCCCCCTAAATGGAAAAAATAAAAAACCTAAACCAACATAATGGTATATGAAAATAAATAAAAAATAATGTTCCAATGAGAACCTATGAAATAAAATAATAGTATTCATCCCTTTCATAAAAAAATTAATACATGTATATATATATATATGATTTTAATGATAAGTATATTTACAAACTCTGTTGATTTTATCCATTAGATCTATACTCAATCACAAATATCATGCATATATCATAATGACAAAACGTCTTTTTTTAATCAAAATTATAACTCAAAATTCATTATCACATGTTAATGAGCTAATAAAACTCTAAACTATGAAAAAAATAACCCAATCATTATAAGTTATAATCTAAATCTAGATCCATTGGAGAACCCATAACAAATATCATAAGAAATATTTATTAGATAATATATATATATATATATATATTATTACTAATTCCTTAAAAATATATAAGGTTCCTAAAAATTCACCACCTACTATCTACTACCATGTTCTACTAAAATCTAGGATAGTACAACTAACCCTGACATATGCATATGTGTATAGTGGTAGGAAAGTAAAAAAAACTACTAAACATTCCATCCATTTAATACTTATTTCTCTCAATGAATAAAAACATAAAATAGGATCAAACATATGAGTATATAGATAATAGGGATGATGGAAGGAAAACTAAATTTGTATAGTTTTTATATTATATCACTCAGATATTATATTAAATATTTTCTTATTATAAATTTAATTTAATTTATTCCTGCATCATAAGAAACACACATTTTAATGATTCGAGTTATACTATTAATATTATTATTTTAGAAATAAGTTAATGAATTATCCATTAACCATTTATGTATAAATCCTAATAATCAAATCTTAAAAATATGGATGAATATTTTAGATCAATAAAATATATTTTTAAATAAATAATTATGTCTTTGTAAATTCTTTATATGCATCAAAAGTATATTTTTATAAAAAATGTTTTATTTTTATTTTATTGAACATAAAATAAAATTAATTTTTAAAAAATTTAGAATATGTATTTGACAAAATTAACATCATTTCTAGAATAAAAAATTCAAAATTAGCTTCCTATGAATATTTTGGATTTTTCTAAACAGTTAAATTTTTTAATGAATTCTGAAAATGTTGGTTTTTATTAAAATTTTCTTTTCATTTAAATAATGTACAATGATTTATTTAATTTTAAAGTATTTTAAATGTAAATATAGTTAAATTATGTATTAATTAATGCAATTTTGTTTCTTTATAACCAATTTACTATTGATGTTTGATATAATAATATAAGGCCCCATCCTTAAACATTACATAATATTAAGTTAAATCAAGAATTAACATTGAGGATATTTTCAGGTTTAGAGTTTTAGAGAATTAGGTCACAACTATTACATAACAACTCAAATATTATAAAGTAGACAATTCTACTCACTATTAATTTTTTCACCAAATAAAACTATTTAAAAATGATTTCTTTTTCTTTATAAAAATATTCATTCATCATGACTTATTCCTCTATCCTACCCATCTTATACCCTGTACAAAATAATTCAAAAACTTGGGATGAACACAAAAATCTCAGTAAGGGATATAAAACAAGTAATGAAACTATTAGTCTATAAATATTTTAAACTCATGAAAACATTTTCACAAAAGCATACATTTCACCCATAAAACATAAACTATTTTACATACATCATAAAATCATAAGAATCCTATAAAAATAGAATTTGTTAATAATAAAGGTATCTTTTGGAATCCATGTCATTCTTACACTGTAGCTTTCACAACTACATAGGGAGTAACCTTAAGGGTTATGTTTCTAATACCCATCACAGTATATTCCCTAAATCACTTAAGAGAAACTCAACTGGTTAACTCTATATCATTACCCAATTCATTGGAGAGCTGTCACGGGATTCACCACCCTCAGTTTATCATATAATCTCTCGTATACATACGAAATTACCAATAACCAAAACATAATAATAACACATTAACAAGTATAAAAGAAAAAATAACATTTATACATTGCAATCACAAGATATCAATTCATGATATTGACATTATCAATCCATTATTAATACCATTTTTAATACCAAAATACCTAAAAAGGCAATTGGTATTTGTTTTTATTTTAAAAACATTATAGCTTGTAGAGGAATCCAAATACCAAATAATGAGCGAGAGATAAGTTTTTGTCACCGTATACGTTAAAAGAAATTCTATTTGTTATTTAGTAAATCCCATTATATTGAAATATTAATTTTGAAAACCATTTAATAAAAATAAAATATTAAAAGGGTTTTATTATACAATTTATAAAAGAAGGTGGTGTACAACATCAAAATTATTCCTCAATGTAAGGAGATTGAGATGATGTCCCTTACCGTGAGTCTGACTCATCACGTACAATCATTATATTCCTGAATAAGAAACAAAGGTTAATTTATAATTTCTTGAGAAATTTTTTCAGATTTATTATTTATTTTACATCACTTATTACCATATTATATAAATTACATAATTATTTATGTTCATAATGGATGTTTTGTCGATATTCAGTTCTTGGGTCGAAAATGAACTTGGTTTGATATCACTAGTCCATGTGGTCTTAAGTACTTAATTTGCAGAATAATATTCATGAAATAATAATTGATTTTATATATAAATTTAAATTTTAAATCCATTCATTAATTATGAATATTAAAAATGAATAACATTACAATCATGGAGACGGTAAGCCGTACATACGCATGAGTAACGTTTTTTCATTTTTTGTTGATCGTTATGGAAATAAGGTAAGTATTATATTATATTTATAGAATGTTAATAACATAATTAATAACATATTAATAATTTAAATATATTAATATATATATATATATATGTCATACAAGTGATGTAATGAATAAAAACGAGTCACATCATTTCGTGGAGGTGATAGTTCACACGTACGCACAAACAACATTATCATTTGTTTGTGCATGGAAATTAAGAACATAATTGATATATTATTATATTATAATGATAAATATTTAATTATTATCATATATAAACATTTATTCAATAATTATAAAATTCATTAGGAGATGATAATGAAAAATGAACTATATCGGCCCATGAGGCGGTATTTTACAGTAAACATGAAGGAAAAGTTCATTTTCCGTTTGATGAAATTGAAGATGGATTTAGGTGATGATATTAACATAATAACATATAATTATATTGAGGATACTGGATTTATTATTTCCTCTTGGAAGAATATTATTTTAATAAAGTTTAAAAAGAAATAAAATAGAAACACTTAAAAAAACATTACCTTTCCTTTGGATTATCACCTTTCTTAACACCGTAACACCTATAAGAACGATGTTATTCCTATATTAAGGCCCCAAGAATGAGGGGATGGATTCTAGTAAAGTTATTGGGAAGATATGTTTCATTAAAAATGGTTTTTAATGTGTGAGTAATATAGAGTATTGAGTTCATTTTTATAAGAGAGGGGAGGGGTATCGATGTAATTATTAAAAACCACTAAATTAATATAAATTTAATTTCGATTCCAAATGGACTAAAACTGATTTATTTATAATATTGGATTATTTTGGGTCAAAAAATATTCATCCAATTAAAATTAGAAAAGTTTTAAATATTTTTTAATCATTATATGTTTCTTTTAACCCCTTTTAACTCAAACCATTTTATTAAGTAATTTACACTTTGAGAGTTAAATTAATTATCAAATCTTTCCAAACAACCAATGAATCAGTCATTAATGATAGTAATTAATTTATTTAAATTTTTTTGTTGAATATTGTATTTTAATAAATTTTATATTATTTAATTTGATATTTTATTATTTAAGTTATGAATTATGTCAATTTTGGCACTATTCATTACCTGACATTTTAAAAAAATCATAACCACTTGATTCCTTCGAAAAAAATACATTAAATCAATACTAACATGTCATATTAATCCATAAAATTTATTTGTGCATCAAATATTTCAAATTATATTTATTTTAATATTATTAATATCATTTATTTGATTCTTTCTTTAATAAATCAATTACTGCATTATCATTGTGTCATTATTAAATATAATTATTTATTTCCTAAAAACTATAAATAAATTTCCATGATGTAGGTAATATTTTTATATTTATAATTAATATTCATAGTTTAATATATCAGTTATATAACACCATATTAAAGAAAAATTAGTAAGAAGATACATATTTATGAAAAATTTGCCTTTACTATAAATTAATTGTTATAAATGTCATAATCACTCCTAAGTGGGTTCCAAAGGCCACAATTTCGGATAAAGGTTGGTAATGGTTGATAATAAATCATTTAATAAGATTAGAAAACTGTTAGGGTAATTTTATAATATTATAATATTAATTTTACCTTGAATTACCCAATTTAACATTAATAATGGTTAATAAAATATTAAAGTTACTATTCACCTAAAATTATCATCATCCTATTAGAACAAATTTTTCATACTGATTACAAACATGTATTCCATTTTTTTTAATTCAATTCACAGAAGTGGTTAAATTAATTTAAATTTAATCTCATTCACAGATTGAGATAATGGGTTTTTGAAGTAAAAATGTTCAGAAGATCACAAAGTTTTTATATCAAATTTCAATTTGAAATTGATTACAATGACAAAAATTGGGTTAAATGATAAAAACTAAATTTAATTATTCTTTAAAACCAATTAAAATTATAACCTAACTATAAAAATAAATCATATGAAAATAAGTTACTGAATTAAAACCAAGTTTTTTTCACTATTCGTTAAAATATGAATTTTAAATGAAAAATACCAAAAACTCATCCGAAGTAAATTTTTATGTCTCTATTAAAAACAATAAGTTTATTATTTCAAATATAACTTAAAAATTTTTAAAAACTAGATATGAAAAGGGTTCTCCATCGGATGTCGGTAAAACTATTTTTTTATAAAAATACTCCTTTTATTTGTAAAATTTAATTTGTTCTTATATAATGTCTAGAAAACACATAAGATTAGTTTAAAAAATTAGGTCAAATATATATTATATATATATTCATTAATATAATACAAAAAAATTTATTTGATCATTTATTGGTATAAATCAAACTTCTTCACCCTTATAATGATTTTCAGAAAAACATTCCCTTTCTTTTTAAAACGGGTTTTACATTCATTTATAATTAATTTTTCAACAAATAATTAACTATATAATTTTTTTAAACATAATACAGTTAGTTATATTTATTCCAACCAATAAAACAGCTAATTTTTAACTACCAATTAAAATAATAATATTAATAATGTATTATTTTTTGGTATAACTCAGTCTTGTGTGCAACCTAAGATTTTGGTGAAACCCATTATTACCTGTCAGGTATGATATCAGAAAAAGAAACCCATTTAAATTAAAATAAATATAAAATTCATAAATATTAATATATTTGAAAAATTATTATTCTATAATTATCTGGTATGTTACACAAAACTTATTATTGTTATAAAAATGTTTTTTATGGAAAACAACTTTTTTAATGTACATGTAAGTTTAATTTTAAATTTTATTCTTCCAAATTGGTGAATTGAATTTGGAAAACTATATTAAATAGTTTTAATATTTATAATAAATATTATATAATATTTTCAATATAATTTACTGCATAGTTAATATTAAAAATATTAAAAAAACTAATTATCATGGTTATGGTTAAAACAAGATTGCAAGGGGTTAAACTAAATATGTAATGGATAAAATGATCTAAAACATGTCAAAATTCTCTTTTATTTCCCATATTTTGACATTATATCAAATAAGGATCAATAATTTTGTATTTATTTTTCTTTTGGCATTCTTAAAACATGTGTATACTTATTTCATTTCAAGAATTCTAAGTGTGTCCTCTCCCCCAATTCTAAAAGGAAATACCATCTCCTCTCCTATTTACATTTAGAAGCCTTATGTTTCATAAAATTCATTCCCACATATCATCTATAATTCCTTCCCCACATATTGTAGTCCATATTTTTATTATTAAACCCTCTTATGAATGATTTTAGTTCTAACCTAAGGGGGTTGTATTAAGAAGAGGAATCATTCTTAACCGAGTTCTTATAGTTTATTTGTTATTCCACCTACTTGAGATACTTATAAAATATAATAATATAATAAAATAATTATATAACATTAAATTTGGTTTTATAATGTTAATTTCATAACTTGTATCCACATCCTCTTCCATTAAATGGGAAATTAAATTTTCGATTGTGTGTACGCTAGACTAACAACTTTGGGACTGATGTAATTCATTTTATATCCCTACCTCTCATGGCTGGAGATAATGATGAATTAAATGTTTTAATATGATATTTATGACATAATTATACTACTATAATTATAATATCATATTTACCTTCTTAACTTCCAATCCTTTAGAAAACAATATAATCGATCATGCATACGTGTGGACTACCACCTCTATGAAGCTATGTGATAAGTTTTATAATTTTATTTTGACAAGAATGATAATGTAGGTATATTAAATGAATATATATTATATTTATGATATAAAAATTATTAAATAATTTTTAATTAATATTTTACATTTTTTCATTCCATCTATTGGAAAAATGGAATCATCGTTCATGCGTACATACGACCTATCATCTCGATGAACAATGCAATTCATTTTCTATCTATAAAATTAATGTATTACATTAAATAAATATATAATAAATATAAAATATAATTATTTCATGTTTAAAATTATTTTTATGATGCAGAAATTATCAAAGTGAGAGGAACAAAAATTCCAAACCAGAACATACATGTAAAATGAAGCAGTTATTACCTGAAACATGATTTAAACAAGGAATTGTTAGAAAAATGGTAGTAAAACGTCACAAGTAAATCATATATGGTATAAATATATATATGAATTGTTCTTTAATAGATTTATAATAAACGTATATTTATTTAATTGGTGGTATTCATGTGAATGAAGAAATTAAAGACTTGGGGTAATGGATTTCTATTCTCTCATTTATTTTTGGGATACATATTCCATATTCATCACATTTTTAATTTGTGAATTTGATATATTTCACCCTTGAAATGTTATATAATCAATTTATTAATTAAAATTATATTTAATTTATCATTTAGTTTTATTCTTCCATGAGACTTGTGATTAAAAAGTTACCAGTGATATAATATATTTTTGTCCCACATTTGTGTCTCTAGGACACATTCCATATTCACCACTTTTTTTAAGTGGTGTATATACTACCCATGAAATAGTTATTTAAATATTATCATGAAAGTTATTGGATATTAATATCCAACCATTTTTCATTCCATCATGGGTATTATAATAGAAAAGATAATAATGTGGTAATTTTTTTATGTTACAATCACATTTTTTAGAAGGATTGTTTCAAATTATGTTTTTACTGATGAAATATTATGATCTATCACACATGAAATTCATGAATTGAATAATCCTATTATTATTTCTTGAAAATACATATTTTCAATTAATTTTAATCTATATGTCCTCAAGGGTTGAAAATAATATTTTTCCAAAAGACCAACTTTATTTCACTATTTTGATGAAAATTGGTTTTCTTCCATGTCCATGTTTTATAAAAATATTTTAAAGAAAGTTTTTAAAATCCTCTAATTATTTTTCATGAAATTTTTTGACCATGATTTTATTTTTTAAAAAATTGTTAAAATTGAATCTCTTTTATAGTTTCTAAACATGAATCTTTTTAATTTCTACAAAAAATGTGAAAGAAATATCCATTTTAATGTGTACGGAAAGAACAATATTTTAAACCATCATGAAATATATAATATTTCAATATTCATTTGAAATTTTAAAAGTTTATTCTAAATGGACCAATTTTCTTCAATATTTGGGAACTTTATAGATTTTAAATAAGTTTTTTCAAATTTGAAATGTCATGATCAGACCCACTCAGGTTCGACCCATGGCTACCCCAAACCTACCTCCAATAGGCCTGGGGATGGCATCTAGCACTGAGTAGGAATATCCCACAAATGAGATGCATTAGCTAAAAGTACATTTACACATGAACACATCTCTAAGCCCAAAAAAATATGAAATATAAAAAAACTAAAAACTATGAATTTATACATCTAAGACCCCACAACAGTGTATGATTATAAAGTACTAAAAGTGAAAAAAGGAACAAATACAAGACCATATAAAAACTATAAACAGTTCAACCTACTTCAAGTGAGAGGAATACAGTAAAAGATATTTCCAAGGGTAAAAGGGGATACGATGTCACTCCCGGGAGATCGAAACACGAACCCTAACAGCACCAATCAAGGGATCTAGGATGTGAGATCATTCGTGGATGTTGTAGCAGGTAGAAACCCATGTGCAGAATCGAAGACCTTCGACAGTCTTGCTTCAAAAACCTATAGACACAGAGGTCTATTGGCGATTACTTTATCAAAAGATGAGGTACATAATCTTTCTTCAGATCATAGATTTGTGCTTGTAGGTCACTTTATCAAGAATCTCCCTTCCCTATTCTTTCTACGTAAAACTCTTGAGAACATTGGCTTCACTAATTTTCAAATTGGGCTTCTAAATTCCTTGAATGTTGTATTTATCTTCTCTTCAGACACTGACTACTAGAGATTCTGGATTCGAGGATCCTGGTCCTTTAGGGGGTCTGCTATAAAGGTCTTCAAGTGGTCTCCGGACATCGAAATTGGTTCCAAGCCCCCCATTATACCAATCTAGATAGGTTTCCCAGGTTTACCTTTACATCTGTTTAACCAGCGTGCTCTTTCTGCAATTTCTGGTCTTTTTGGACTTCTGATTAGATTAGACAAAGCCACCTTGAATCTGTCTAGACCTTCAGTTGCTAGGATCTGCACTGAGGTCGATATCTCGCGAGATTTTCCATCTTATTTCTGGATTCAAAATAGAGATAAAGAATTCATCCAAGAGGTTTTATTTTAAAATGTTCCTCCTTAATGTAAATTCTATTTCAAAATTGGCCATTCAATAGTGGAATGTGATACCCAAAGATTTTAACCCCCCAACCACGTTTCAAGTCAATTTGGATGGAAAATACTGACTCAAAAAGGACCTTAGATGATAAACCTATTGATAATAATTTCATCCCAAACATCATGGATATCCCCAGGCCTCTTAATGAGATATCATCACCTAGGGAAAATATGCTTCTCCAGAAGGGTCTAATAAATACCACTATGGAAAAGGGTGAGCTCCCTTCCAAGGAGACTTCACCTCTAGTTGTGGCTGCAAATAACCATCAAAGTCCTCCCACTTCTCTTGTGGTGGTACCGAGAGTGAAATTGCATGATGATACTTAGGAGGATGTTAAAAACGAGAGGTGTTATCCATCTAAAAGTAGTGATTCTCCAAATTAAGAAGAAGATAAATCTACTCATATTGAGGAATAATATCTGATAACCATGGCCAGGAAAGGAAAAAAATCCAATTGTTGATGCAGATGAGTTCATCACACCCAACCCCAAAAAAATGAGGAAACATAGAGATTACTCCCAAAATGAAAGAACTATAGTCACAATATCTTTGGAAATTTCAATAATGGAAGTCTCTCCCCCGACACAATTCAACATGTAGAGAACAAGAAACATGTTGAAGGGGTTGAGAAGCAGAATGTGCCCAGTTGTGAAGATCCTGAATCTTCAGTGAAACATAGAGATGAAATTCTGTATAATTCCCTTAGAAAAGGGGAGATTTCAAAAAACACTTACCTTGCTATTAAACAGGACATTTTCAATGATAGATTTAAGAGAGAGTTTCAAAAAACTCTCTAATGTTTCTTCAATGGATTTTTCTATTGTTTCATTTTTGTTTGGTGGCCTCTCTACTCATTTCGTCTATTTCTTTCACCTGAGGTCCTATATGTGTAATGATGTTGATCCTCCTTGGAAGTTTCTATTCTGGATTTCCGGTTTCATCTACCTTTCTTCTCCTTGTTCTGCAAGCTTTGTTGAAATGGTCTGACTGGTTTTTAGAAGCTGGATTTTGGGAAGTCCAGTGCAGTTTGATGATGGTGGTTTGTTTCAGCCTTATTTCTACTTTATTTTACTTCACATTGGCAGATTGGTACTTTTCTGTTCTGTTGATATTATTTGGAGTTTAGGACTGTTTATGAGATGGCTTTTCTGTTTTTAAAGAAATCTGAGATCTGATTATCTGTTCTGAATTGGTGATTTTTGGAGTTGTTGTTTTTGCTAATTTTTCTCTGATCGGAGTCTCTATGTTGGCTGGGTTTTGAAGATCAACCTACATTGAATGAAGCTCGGATTTTAGGGATCTTGCTGTTACCTTTAAACACCTCTCGATTTCCTTGTTTCCTTCATTACTGCTCACTTTTTTTCTTCTTATCTTTGGATATGAACCTGTTTCTGCCTGGTGATTGCTGAATGAGGCTTTGATCTGTCCTGCAATAGGCTGGTGTGGAATGGGTCTGATATGTTGTTTTTGGGTCTTCTTCATTAACATCAATGAAATATTTAAAATTTTAGGACTTTTCTAATGTAGTGATATATGTTTATTCCTCTTGGAGTCCCTGATCTGAATTCAGGAATGGATGGTAATGAATATTCAGCCTTTAAGGAAGCGTGAACATATGCTGAGCTCGTCAAGTCTTGGTGTGGTTTTTCTTTGAGTATTTTGATGTTCCTCATTATCTTCCTGCTGGTGTAAGTACATTACAACTCGTGTTTGTATGGAAACTTTTTGAATTTAATAAATTCATTTGGAGGCATGAATTGGGAATCCAATTCATGCCACCAACTTCTTTAAAAAAAAGATTAAAATGCAAGATCTTTGTACCAAACTTGGTTTAAATAGATCATATTATTCTCCACCAACTCCATGTCCTCCCAAGACACTGTCAAATGGGTGGTTTCTTCCATAAGACTTGACACATGTGGAAAAATCCCATTCATGGTGAGTATAACAATACCAATTAGAATAGTGAAAAAACACTAAACAAAAAGCACATAGTATATTCAAGTCAATATAAGATATAAAAATCAATGTATAATAGAAACACCCATATATACTATAGAAATATGCCACACCACTAGGAGATCATAAACAACTGCCAACCATATGATTCTTATTGAAATAGTACTAGTTTCAGTATAATACACTCGATGAACCACAATATCATTAGAGACACTCTATGAAAAGGTATAGATCATTTTTTCCCACCTATGAAATATCACTCGGGTAAGAAGACCTTGATACTCATATATGGGGTTATTCCAAGAGTTGATGGGGACACCACAAACCCCATATAGATCAACCCACTATGTAGGGGGTCATATGAGAATGATTACACAAAACCTACTGATATGGGTGCCTAGATAGATGATTAATTCCCTACTCAAGGAGGTCATGTTGATTCCACAAACCCCACCTAGGGAATGAAGATGATAGAGGATCACAATCTAGTCTAACAAAGGGACACTAAAACTCTATATGATACATGGCCTTAATAGGGGATCAAAATTTGGCGATGTGGATTTAATTACACATTGTACCCTCAAGGGAATGGACCAAGGGAAATCTTTAACCAATACTGGTCTAAAATAAGGAAATGAAGATATAAAAACACCCTTTAAGGGGGTACCCGATGTCTAATAGAGGTACACAGTGTATCCATATATCCCCATGTCTTCCCATGTGGTAAAGCCTCATATTGTATGTAAATATAAAAATACAAGGTGTGTAGGAAGGTAACACAACATGTATTGGTCCCCCAAAACCTTCCCATGTGTTGCTAGTCGTGTTCATGTACTTTGGACTACCCGTGTACTAGACCATGTACATGTGGTGGTGTTTGTGTACACCTGGTTTTGGTCGTGTTCATGTACATGTAATTTCATTGGATGTGTAATTTTTATTTTTTACATTTAAATTCTAAATTTTATTCCATTCCATCATAGAGAGGTTACATGGCATGTGATACTCAACTTCATCTTGAACCATCATCGTCACTGGGAGGACCCACATTATATATAATCTCAAAATACACTCCATGTTTCTAGGAATTTCTCAAGAACCCTAGATCTCTTTAACATCATCTTCCAAATTTTCAGACCCACCTCCCTTTATAAATTCTATAGATCAATGGTTGAATAATACAATATTCTCCAAATATTATAGATCTAGTCTTCAAATACACTCAGAAATAATTCATTCACACCATATGTATCCACATCATACACCACTCATAAATAATTAAGAACACATGATTCAGCCTCATTCTCCCTCGATCAATCCATTTTCATCATTAATTATCAAACATTAATTTCAATCGCATTCCACACCAGCAGTTTCGATCCATTGAGCTAAATAACGATCACCCAAAGATCTGAAACTAGGTATTGGTCAAACTATTGGCCAAAAGAAATACCAATTATGATGAAAAGAATAAATATCATAGAAATACATAATCCATAAAATGTGAATAATGAACCTCAAACTTTATTCATTTAGAATAAATTCATTGTTATAAAAGAATATGAACGAAGAAGATTAAATTACAATAAACATGAACAATTCCATCAATATAATTCTACCAATGATCTTCAAGTCAATTATGCTAATGGAATTGATCTGGGTCCATTCAGAATCAAAACATGGATGAAAAACTAAGAAAAAAACATCCTACATGGATTATTCATTAATCATTGATGATGAACGTCTATGTTTTCATCATTGATGTGATCCATGTACTCTGTTAGTGTAATGATTCATGATCTGATCCTGATCTACTGTCATTCACCAAGAATGATATCCTACAATAATATCTTGGTCTCTATGGGTTGGAGTCCAACTATAGGGACAATCCTTTAACTAATTACTTTTAAGAAAAATCAATAACTATGTTAAAATAATCAAAATAAATAAATAAATAAATTTATTTTATTTATTTTATTTATTCACACCTGCGATGACTTTTTCAATACTGGTGGCACTAATAATGATTATGTCCCACCTAGTAAAAACCCAACTTTTTAAACTCAATGGTTCCCTTATACTTCTAATCCCAGCCCCCATTAAGTATTTATTACCCTATTTCAGGAAAAAAATTGCTTTCTATTTAATATATTTAATATATTCCCACCATTTATTTTAGAAACATCAGGTCTCATAATCGGAAACTATCTCAGTGTCTAGTCTAAAAAATAATCCATATAATATCTAGAAATAATACATGGAAAATTAATTTCATTAAATTCTCCTCATCTTAGGTATTTTTATCAAGAATATCAAAAAAACCAATTCAAAAATATGAGGGTACTAGGCTCATATCTGAGTCTCCTACTCCCATTTCCACCTTTGAAGATTCTTATGCTACCAACAATCAAGCATAAGGGGAATCAATCACCCAAAAAGGATACTCTCCTGCTGATCCTTAATATAAAATGGTTAATCAACAATGGTATCTCTATCCATGATATGTAGATCGCCCCAGTCAAGAATGTGTGATGGTTCATGAATGTACCTCCTCATATGCAACGTATAGAAGATGTTGTATACATGATCCAACTACAGTGGTAGATCCAGGTGGTATGTCACTTCACCAAATCTACCGAGTATATAGAGGGAAATAATGAATCTCAGAGATTACAAGACATCATAGTAAAATCTCATTATTCCATGTTTAGGTGAGGACCTTAGGAAAACATGACCTCCCTCCTAGAACTCTAGAGGTCTCAATTATTGGTCCGTATAAGACACATGATAGCTTTGTGTGGTACCCATATACTCCTGGAGGATCTTCAACTTCTCTTTAGTCTCTTATACCGACTTCGGGCCCATGAGTACTGGCCCAGCTGAATTAGTCCAACAATGTGGTGACATGTAGGTTCTCCGAATCAAATCCACGAATGGTTCTATACCAATGGTGGGATGGTAGCTAGTGTTATATGAGTACTCCCCCAAGGTTAGGTGATCCTCCTAACTACATCCAAAGTCCAATATAAAATCACACAACTTATCCATCAAGACCTAAATGGTTTGATCTGTCTTTCCATCAGTCTAAGTTTGAAACTCTGTGCTAAATTGTAACTGACTCCCACTAACTTTGTATAATCCTCTCCATAACCATGATGTAGAGTGAGCATCACAATCAGAGTTAAAAGTTGAGGGAACTCCATGGAATCAGAATATATCCTACAAAAAGAGGAATCCCAAGACCACTATTGAAATTTTATCTGGAATAGTTTATAGGTTGGTCAACATGGTGAGTTAGTCTATAAGCACCCCAATGTAATAGTGTCCCCAAGATGTTAATGGTAAATCCGTCACAAATTCCATGGATATATCATACCACTTCTACTCTAGAGCCTCAAGGGGTTAATATAAAACGACTGGAACCTAATTAAAACTAGGTATTCCATTTTTTAAAAAATTTATTTCATAGAAGTGGTTAAATTAATTTGAAATTAATATTGTTCACAGATCGAGAAAACATGTTTTTGAAGTAAAAATGTTCAAAATTTAACAATTTTTTTATAACCAATTTCAATTTGAAATGGATTCCAATGACATAAATTTGGTTAAATAATAAAAACTTATTTTAATTATACTTTAAAACCAATAAATATTATAATTAAACTACAAAAAAATTCAGAAAAAAAAACATTTTTGAATTAAAATGCATTAATTTTCACTATTCATTAAAATATGAATTTTTCAAAAAAAATAAAAAAAATTAAACCAAAGAAAATTTTGATGTCCCTATTAAAAATAATAAGTTTATTATTTTCAAATAGAACTTATAAAATTTTCGAATACTATATTTAAAAATGGTTCTTCATTAAAAGGTGGTAAAACTATATTTTTAAAAAAGTACTCCTTTTATCCATAAAAATGAATTTGTTCTTTTAAAATGTATAGAAAACACATAATATGAATTTAAAACATCAAGTTAAATATTATATATATATATATATATATTCTTTAATATAATCCCACAAGTCCTATTTGATAATGTATTGGTATAAAACCCATTTCCATGCATTTAAATCATTTTTAGAAAAAAATTCTCTTTCATTTTAAAACGGTCTTTACATTCATTTATAATTAATTTTTAACCAAAAAATTAATTATATATACATGTTTAAACATAATATAGTCATTTATTTTCATTAAATCCCATAGGATGGTTATTTGTTAACTACCATTTAAAATAATTATATTAATAATGTATTGATTTTCGGTATAACTTAGTCTTGTGTGCAACGTAAGATTTCAGAGATACCCAATGTTATGTGTCAGGTATTCTATCCGAAAAAGAATCCCCTTCAAATTAAAATTAATACCTAATTCATAAATATTAATATATATGACAATTTATTATTCTATAATTACTTGGGATGTTACAAAAAAAATTTATTGTTATAAAAATGTTTTCCATGGAAAACTACTTTTTCATTGTATATGTTAGTTTAATTTTAAATTTTATTCTTCTACTTTGGTGAATTTAATTTAGAAAAATATTTTACAATGTTTAAATATTTATAATTAATATTATATAATATGTTCAATATAATTTCTTTCATAATTAATATTAAAAATAAGAAAATATTATTTATCATGGTTACGGTTAAAATAGGTTTGGAAGGGGTTCAAATAAATAGATAATTGTTAAAATGACCTAAAACATGTCAAAATGATCTCTTATTTCCCATATATTAACATTATATCAAATAAGGATCAATAATTTTGTATTTATTACTCTTTTGTCATGTCCAAAACATGTGTATACTTATTTCATTTCAAATATTCCAAGTGTTTCTTGTCCTCAATTATAAAAGGGAATTCCCTCTCCTCTTCTATTCACATTCAAAAGCCTTAAGTTTCATAAAATTCATTCCCACATATCATTCATAATTCATTCCCCATATATTATACTCCTTATTTTTTTTATTATGCCCTCTAATGAATGATTTTAGGATGTATCAAGAAGAGGCATCATTCTTAACTGAGCGTTTTTAGTTGATTTGTTATACAACCTCCTTGAGATACTAATAAAATATAATGAAATAATAGAATAATTATATAACATAAAATTTTGTTTTATAATGTTAATTCCACAACTGATATCCATCTCCTATTCCATTAAACGGGAAAGTAAACTATTGATGGTGTGTATGTTGGACTAACAACTCTAGAAGTGATGTAATTCATTTTTCATCACTACATCTCATAGATATAGATATTGATAGATTAAATGTTTTAATATGATATTTATGGAATAGTTATAATAATTTAATTATAATCTCATATCTACCTTCTTACCTTCCAATCCATTGGAAAATGATAACATCGATTATGCATATGTGTGGACTAAAGCCTCTACATAGCTATGTGATACGTTTTATAATTTTATTTTGACAGGAATGGTAATATTGGTAGATTAAATGAATATATATTATATATATGATATAAAAATAATCCAATAATTTTTAATTAATATTTAACTTTCTTACATTCCATCTATTAGAAAAATGGAATCATTATTCATGTGTACATTTAAACTATCATCTTGATAAATAATGTAATACATTTTCTATCTATAAAATTAATGGATTACTTTAAATAAATATATAATAAATATAAATGATAGTTATTTCATGTTTATAATTCTGTGTTTTATGGAGAAATTATCAAAGTGAAAGGAACAAAAATACTAAACCAGAACATACATGTAAAACGAATCAATTATTACCTGAATCATGATTTAAAAAATGAATTGTTAGAAACATAGTAGTAAAAGGTCATAAGTAAATTATATATGGTATAATATATATATTTATGGTTATGTAATAGAGTTATAATAAAACAATATTTATTTTATAGGTGGTTCAGATGTGTAGGAAGAAATTCGAGACCTGAGTTAATGGATTCATACTCTCATTTATTTTGGGGATACATATTCCATATTCACCCCATTTTTCATTTTTGTATTGTATATATTGTACCATTGAAATGTTATATAATAATTTTTTTTCAAATTATATTTAATTTATCATTTTGTTTTCTTCTATGAGACTTATGATTCCAAAGTTACCGAAGTTGAAATATATTTTTGTTTCACATTTGTGTACGTGGGAAACATTCTATATTTACTTCTTGTTTCTTTGATTTGGGGTATATACTACCCATGAAATAGTTGTATTAATATTATTAAAAAAATTATGGGATATACATATCCAACTATTTTTCATTATTTCATGGCTATTCTGATTGAAAATATAATAACGTGGTCAATTTTTTATGTTACAATCACATTGTTCACAAGGATTGTTTATGATTATGTTATCACTGAGGAAATATTATGATCTATCCCTCAAGAAAATCATCAATTAAATAATCCTATGGTTATTTCATAAAAATACATATTTTTCATTCATTTTCCTCTCTTTATGTTCTCAAGGGTTGAAAATAATTTTTTTAAGTAAGACTGACTTTATTTCACACTTTTTTCAAAAGTTGGTTTTCTTCCATGTCCATGTTTTATAAAAAAAAATTAAAGAATGATTTTAAATTTCTCCCATTATAGTTTTTGCATTTTTTTACCATGATTTAAGTTTTTAAAATGATTTAAAATGAATCTACTTGATAGTTTCTAAATACGAATATTTTGATTTTCTATCAAAAATATGAATGAAATCTTCATTTTAATGTGTAAGGAATGAATGATATTTTCCACCATCATGACCTATAAAATGATTAAAGATTCATTTAAAATTTTAAAAGTATATTCTATATGGAATTTTTTTCTTTAATATTTGGGAACTTTTTAGATTTTAAATAATTTTTTTCAAATTGGAAATGCCATGTCCCAACCCATTAAGGTCCGACCCATGACTACCCCAAACCCGCCTCCAATAGACTATGGGATGACATCCCGCACTGATTCGGAATATCCCATAAATGGTATGCATTAACTAAAAGTACATGTACACATACACACATATCCAATCCCATACAAAGGTGAAATATAAAACAACTGAAAACTATGAATGCATACATCTCAGATCCCACAATAGTGTACGACAGTAAAGTACTAAAAATGGAGAAAGGAAGAAATAAAATCCCATAAAAAATTATAAATTTTCCAACTTTATACAAGGGATAATACTAAAGTTAAATGAAAGATCTTGGTAACCACTTTGGTCTAAAAAGTTCATGTTATGCTCCACGAACTCCCTGTACTCTTAAGACGCTGTCAAATGTGTTGTTTTCTGCATAAGACATGACACATGTGGTAAAATAACATCCATAGTGAGTATAAAAATACCAATTATAACTCACAAAAAACACTAAACAAAAATCACTTAGTATATTCAACTCAATATAGGATATAACAATCAATGTATAACAGAATCACCCAGATATACTCTAGAAAGAAACCACACTACTAGGAGGTCATTACCAACTACTATTCATAGGATTATACATGATATAATGCTTTCTATAGTAGAACCCACTACATGAATCATGATATCGTCAGAGACGCTCTATGAAGTGGTATAGATCATTGGGCACCACCTAAGAAATATCAATGGGGTATGAAGACCCTGATACTCAGATATGGGGTCATGCCCAGAGTTGTTGGGGACACCACAAACCCAATATGGATCAACCCAATATGTAGGGGGTCATATAGTAACTATTCCACAAAACCTACTGATATGGGTGACTAAATATAGGATTAATTCCCTTCCCAGGGAGGACATTCTGATTCCACAAACCCCACCCAGGGAATGAAGATGATAGAGGATCACACTCTAGTCTCACATAGGGACACTAAAAATATATCTTAGATTGGGATTATATAGGGAATAAAAATCTGGTTATGTGGATGTAATTCCACATTATACCCTTGAGGGAATGGACCAAGGTAAATTTGTAACCATTACTTGTCCAAAATAAGTAAATGAAGAGATAAAAACACTCTTGAGGGGGGTACATAGTTTGTACTAGGGGTAGATGGTGTGTGCAGTTATTCATATGTCTTCCCATGTGTGTAAAGCCTCACATTGTATGTAAATATAAAAATACATGGTGTGTAGGAAAGAAACACAAAATGTATAGGTCACATTTCACCTTCTCCTGTGCCACTGGTCATGTCCATGTACTTTGGCATACCAATGTAATAGACCATGTACACATGGCTGTGTTTGTGTACCCCTATTTGTGTTCATGTCCATGTACATTGTGTTCCATTGTATGTTTGATTTTTCCTATTTCTATATAATTTATAAAGTACATTCAAATCCATCACAAAGAGGTCACATGGTGTGTGATACTTAACTTCATCTTGAACCATCATCACCATTAGGAGGACCACACTATGTGTAATCTCGAAATACAATACATGTTTCTTGGGATTTCTCAGAAACTATGGTTCACTTTAACATCATATTTCACATTTCCAAGCCAAAATATCTCTATAAAATCTACAGATTGGTGGTTTTCCAAGACAATATTCTCTGAAGATTGTAGATCTTGTCTTCAAATCCACTTGGGAATCATTAATTCACACCATATGTATCAACATCATTCATCACTTGAAAATAATTAAGAACACATGATTCAGTCTCATTCTCCCCTGATCCATCCATTTTCATCATAAATTCTCGAAGGCCTTCGGGCCGTTGGATGGATCATAAATTCTCAAACTTCAATTTCCATCACAATCCACACTAGCGGTTCTGATCCGTTTCGTCGAATAACGATCTCCCAACAATCAGAAACATGGTATTGGTCGAACCATTGGAGAAAAGAAATACCAATGATGATAAAAATAATAAATAGCAGAGAAATATATATGTCATAAAATGCAAGGAACAAACCTCATCCTTTATTCATTTGGAATCAATTATTTTTTATAGAATAAGATGAACCAAGATGATTAAATTACAATAAAAATTTTCAATTTCATCAGTTTAATTGTACCAATGATCTGCAAATCAATTATGCAAATGGAATTGATCTTGGTTCATTAATGATTAAAAAAATGGATGGAAAACATAGATAAAAACATCCTACCCAGAGTTTGGATTAATCATTGATGAATAATTTATATGTTTTCTTATTTGATGTGATCCATGTACTCCAGCAGTGTAATGATCCTTGATCAGATCCCGATCTGATGTCATTCTCCAAGAATGCTATCCTCTAGCGATATCTTTGTCTCTAAGGTTTAGCGACCAACCATGGGAACAATCCTACAACTAAGTTATTGTGGGTGAAATAAATCAATATGTTAAAATAGTCACAATAAATAAATAAATTTATTTATTTATTTTATTTATGCCCACGATGAATTTTTCAAAAACAGTTGGTACCAATAATGATTATGTCATTCCTAGTGAAAACCCCACATTTGAACTCAACAATTACTTTATAATTCTAATCTTATCTCCCATTCATAATTTATTAACCAATTTCAAGAAAAATATTTTTATGTTCTATTTAATATATTCTCAAAATTTATTTTCCGAACATCGGGCCTTAGAATTGTACGATGTCTCAGTTCCTTGTCTAAAAAATAATCTATATAATATCTAGAAATAATACATGGAAAATTAATGTCATTTAATTCTCCACACCTTAGGATTTTTCATCGTAAAAATTGAAAAACATATTAAAAAATATAAGGGTACTAGGCTCACATCTGAGTCTCCTTCTCTCAGGTCCTCCCCTGAAGACTCTTGTGCTACCAAAAAATAATCACAAGAGGGTCGATCACCCAAAAAGAATCATATCTTGCCAATCCTGAATATCCAATGGGTAATCAACAATGGTAGCTCTATCCATGATATACCGATCACCCTAGTTGAGAACTTGTGACAATTCATTCATGTAACTCCTCATATGCGAAGGATGGAAGATGTTGTATTCATGGTCCAACTATAGTGATAGATCTAGGTGGTATGGAACCTCTCTAACTCTACATGGTATCTAAAAGGGACTAATTAATCTCAGTGATAAAATTCCACCATAGTAAAATATCATTATTCCATGTCTAGGTGAGGCCCTCGGGAAAACATGGCCTCCCTCCTTGAACTCTATAGGACTATGTTATTTGTCTACATAAGATATATGATGTCTCTATTTGGTCCCCATATGCTCCTGGATGATCTTCATCTCCTCTTTAGTTGCTTGCACCAACTCTGGGCCCAAGACCACTAACCCACCTACATTAGTCCGACAAAGTAGTGACTTGTAGGTTATCTGGTTCAAAGCCACGAATGGTTCTATACCAATGGTTGAATGGTATCTAGTGTTTTATGAAAACTCCAACAAGGGTAGGTGATCCTCCCAACTATATACAAAGTCCAATATGAAATCTTATAGGTTGTCTATCAATACTCGAATGGTCTGCTTTGTCTTTCCATCAGTCTAAGGGTGAAAATCTAAGCTCAAATGTAACTAAATCCAATTAACATTATATAATCCTCCCCATAACCATGATGTGATGTTAAAGTCATAATTAGAGTCAATTGTTGAGGTAAGTCCATAGAGTTTTACTATATCCTATATATAGAGGAATCTCAAGCCCATTACTGAGATCCGCTCTTGAATAGTTAATAAGTTGGTTGACATTGTGAGCCAGTCTTTGAGCACCCCAATGGAATCGTGTCCCCAAGATGTACATGGTAAACCCATAATGAATTCTAGGTATATACCAACCCACATCCACTCTAGATCCTTAAGGGGTTAATTTAATCCCACATGACCCTAATGCTCACCCTTCATGTGCTGAAAAGTTAGGCATCGAGAGACTAACTTTGAAAATCCCTTTTTAATTCCTACCCAATAAAACTAAAATCATAGGTCTTGGAATATATTTTCAACATATGGATGTATGTCCAAAGTGTATGTATGAAACTCCCACATCAACTTCTCCCACAACATCAAAGTTACCATCATCCATCCTAAAAAAAATAGAGTGTTTTCACCTCCTTTAGAATATCTTTTAGGAGAAATTCTAGTGGATATCTGAGTATGTTATATATCAGAGTCAGTATATCCTTCCTAATAACCTTGAAACACTATAAAATCAGCATGGTAACAACCATTTACTGAATATATGAAGCACCATCTGTGTCTACTAAGGTCACCTTCAACGAGGATAACTACTATGACTCCTCAGCCAAGAATTGAGAAAATAATCTTTTGTTGAGAGATTCTTCCACCACATTATTATTCCTATGAGTATAAACAATAGAGAATTCATAGTAATAGTGGAACACTATACAACACCTACACCTCAATATATGATTTTTATGAGATAATATATACTTGAGACACTTGTGGTTAGAGTAAATGATAAATTAATTTCCCATCAGGTAGTGTTTCCACATCTTTAGTGAAAATTCCATAGCATCTTACTCACGTTTTTGGGTTGTGTAGTTATAATCATGTGGTCTCATCTAATAAGAACCATAATAAATAACCACCTTCCTCTACATTATAACACAATCAAGTATAGTCTCTTCTGTGTCACATATAACTATGTACTCTACACCCTCCTCTATAAATCAGAATATATGAGCACTCATCAACCTCTGCCTTTTCTTCTGAAAGCACTGCTGGCACCTTTACTTCCCCAAAAAAGATAAAACATTTCAGTTAAAATCTATCATGGGTTCTTCCACTCTAGATAAATAAGTTACAAACCTCTGATAGTACCATAAAAACCCAAGTAAACATCACCCCTTAGTAAAATACTTGTTTGGTTCCCAAGCAATCACCAGCTCAACCTTTCCTAGGCCCACTGCTATTATGGCCTCTAAGATGACATGTCCCAGAAATATGTACTCTAAATTACAAAACTAACACTTGAAGAGCTTCCCATAATGTTTTTTCTCTTATAGTGTTTACAGGACCATCCTCAAGTGTCTCATAATCTCCTCCTTGGACACCAAATACACTAGGTTTCAATCGATGAAGACCACCATGAACCGGTCTAAGAAATGATGAAATAACCAGTTCAAGAGTACCATTAACACTAATGGGGAATTCTTCACACCAAATGGAATCACCATGTACCAATAGTGACCATAGAGACCTCCAAGTTTCATCTTTGGTGTATCCTCATCCTGTACTCATGGTTGGTGAAAGCTCGATCTGAGGTAAATCTTCGAGAACCAAAGCACCCCCCTTAACTAATCAAAGAAGTTGTAAATACTCAGTAGTGGATACTAATTCTTCACAATCACCTGATTCAAGTTCCAATAATCCACATATAACCTCAAACTATCATCCTCCTTCTTGGTGAACATCACTGGGGCTGCCCAGGGGGAAATGCTACGTCTCACAAGTCCCATCTCCTATAAGTCCTCCAACTACACCCTCATCTATCGATTCTCTACAATATACATATGAAATTCTAGTGAATATATCAATATCATAATGTGATACAATTAAATTAAGAATTATTTATTTTTGCAGGGAGGTAAACAAGGAATTTACTCATGAAATGTATCCTCATACTCTACCACCATCATAGAAAACTTATACCACAATGAATCCACTACTCCAAGAGTCATGCTATCCAACTAGTGATTAATCAATTCCAATCTCCTATTCTTGATCCCACCTTCTTTTTCATGGTCTATGTTTTACAAACAATGTAAAACATAATTCCATTAATGTAGATACACCACATCATTCCCATAAAACAATCAATATAGGCTTAAACTATGGTTAGCCAATCCATAGATAAGATGATGTATTAAGGAATAATTTCAACTAAAACAGATCTCATTCATGTCTATCATCTCCAAGAGTCAAATAAAATTTTCCGCACAAGTGAAAAATTGTTGAGCCACATCCTTTCAGAGTCTCCAACCGCAAGTTTTGAGAAAATGGCTCAACCATAATCTATATGTCTCAAACAATATAAGTGAAAAGGATGGAATGAATCACACCTATTTATGTCACTAAAAAATATAAAGTAAAAACTAAATAGATCCTACCTTATATCATCCCTTCAGTCTCAAGGTCATAGTCCTCTATAGCCTGCAGCTAGACTCGTCTATGTCCTCCATCTCCCTAAGCCTGGTGCGGACCACCTATGGGTTGTGGTTGTAATAGGTCGAACCTACGACCAACTCCTGCTGCCCATCTGGCCCCCTACCACACCT
Organism: Viscum album; assembly: GCA_963277665.1. Classification (NCBI taxonomy): domain Eukaryota; kingdom Viridiplantae; phylum Streptophyta; class Magnoliopsida; order Santalales; family Viscaceae; genus Viscum; species Viscum album. Next base: position 1,528,788,881 of record OY728146.1, on the reverse strand, counting down.
ACAACCCTATGAACCACACTAATCTTACCTAAGTGGTCCCTAGACCATCTCATGATCAATTGTATAATGAATATGAAAATACTAATCCAGATGTCCCCAACCATTGTAGGAGAAAAACCACGCCTCCCATGACAGATTAGAGCCACCCTAAGAGCCTTGCACAGCTGAACCTAACTCTTGGTATTTCATCCAATATAATATGACACAATTATCTCACAGTTATTATTTTTGGACACCTGATATTCATGTCTGAGCCATTGTGTGCCTGCTATTGGCACCCATAATTAGTGTCTTCTCTGCCAAAAATCTCTCCACTACCAATTATTTCTCAAGAACCCCAGCAAGGGTGGGAATGAAAATGGATACTAAAAAATCTATAATGTCTTAGTGTAAGACATACTCATAGGTTTGAGATATAAATAACTGATATCTTATCATATCCAAGTTTTAACATGATAGATCAATAAACTACACTGAGTGCTCTTCCACGATCATACTACCCTAAAGATAAAGATTATTATTTATGTGTATCAATCACAATGTGATGGGATAAAAATCCTCCCTAAAGAGACACTAAAAGTCATACCTTGATAAAGTTATATATAAATATTATTAATCCACTAAGATCCACTATTTACCAACATATCCCTGATGAAGACTCTCCACATGGACTTCTATATGATATGAAGGAGTCCTCACAAGGTGGAAAACCTAAGTGATTGCCTATAGGATGTCCTTAGACAATTGGAGGTCTGGATCAACCCTAAAACTAGGAGGTCACTACCTCTAAACACTCATGAAATTACCTCAACCTATGTTCATCCTTATCTAGTACTACCAGCGCTAGCTGTTTCTCAATGGATAGTGGTATAACTATTAAACCATCTTATGGTACTATATCTAACACATTCCCCTTAACCAACGACTCTTCACTATGTGGATAATCCTCATGATCACACAGTGTATTCCTAGATGGCTTTCTATATATAGGCATACTTAAATATAACATGATATACCATGGTTAATAGATTATATCTGGGGAGTTGACTCAAGAAGTAAATTTAAAACACAACCCATTCTTTTAAGGTTCATACACCAAAACATTTCCCCTCCACCAATGTTTAAATGTAATGAGTCGAAAGGTTGGTGATCATAGTTATGGTGTATGGATACACTAGCCACTACTCCAACACTAGAGTCCCTGTCCTGAAATCCAAACTAGAAACAATAAATAGTTTTCACCCAAACCAATCTCATTGACTCTGGTCCTATGGTATAACTGAAAACATTGATACCACTCTTTCATGACCTGACCCATTGGGGACCAAACCCTGACTACCAAAAGTTTTCCTCCAATAGAACATGGTATGTAGACCAGTGTTGAGTTGACATATCCCACAAATGGGAGGCATTATCCTAATGTAACTGTAAACACACACACATCTCCAATCCTGAAAAATCCTAAAATGTGAAACAAATTAAAATTATGCATGCATACATCTAAGAACCCTTAATAGAGTATGATAGTAAAGAAATAAAAGTGGAAAAGGGTCCAAATACTGTCCCAACCAAATACTATAGAGATTATAACCTGCCCCATGGGAGGGGAATAAAGTCAAATGAAATATCCCGGTAACCACCTCAGTCTGAAAAAGATAAATCTATGATCCAACTGCTCTCTATCTTCCTAGGACACTATCAAATGGGCCATCTCCTACATAAGACACAACATGTGTTGGAAAACCCCATGCAAGGGTGAGTATAACAATACCTATTATAACACCCCTAAAACACTAATCATGAAGTTCCATATATATTCAACTCAATACAATATATAAAAATCAATGTATAATAGAAACACTGAGATATACTCATGAAAGACACCATGCCACCAGGAAATCATAACCAACTACCTTCCATAGGATTCAACTTGAAGAAATTCTCATTCCATGATATCCCACTCCATGAGAAATTCAATCATAGGATACACTCTAAAAATATTTCATGATCATTAGGCCCCTCCCCAGAAATCTCACGGGTCTTAGAATAACCTAATACTTAGATAAGGGTCACAACTAAAACTGTTGTGGGATACTATGAACCCAATATTGATCAACCCACTACATAATGGATTGTATTTCAATGATTCCAAAAAACTCAATCTATATGTCCTTCTAGTTGGAGGATCAAAACCCTAATTAGGGAGTTCATTTTGATTCCACAAACCCCACCTAGGAAACAATGATTATCGAGGATCACCCTCTAGTCTCATGAAGGGACACTATAACTCTATCCGAAACTCAGCCTCTAGAGGGTATCACAATCCTATAATGTGGAAGTAATTCAACCTTGTACCCTCAAGGGAATGGACCAAGGGAACAAACTCATACAAGAATGTCCCAAACTAAGGAAATGAAGTGCTAAAATAACCCTTGATGGGGGTACATAGTGTTCACTAGGGGTATATGGCATGTCCAGCTATCACCAAGTCTTCCCTTTTGGTAAAGCCTCACACGTCCTCAAAATCACTAAATACATAGTGTGTAGGAAGGGTACACATCATGTAGAGATCACCAAACACTTGAACGGTTCTACTGGACTTATCTATGTAATTTGTCCTACCCATGTACCAACCCATGTATAAGGGGGATATGAATGTGTACACATATCCATGTCTCAGTCCAAGTACATTGGGTGCCACTGGCTATGTATGTTTTTCCTTTTCTATGCACTTTACTATGTTTTGGAGAGGTTTCACTACATGTGATTGAGTCACATGACATGTGATAATCAACTTCATCACAAGACCTATCCACTACTGAGAGGGACCCACATGTCATGTAATATCAAAATACATGTCGTGTAAGTTAGGATTTTACAATAACTATAGTTCTATTCTATGTCGTCCTCCACATTGCTGGAGACACCACCCTCGCTGAAATTTTTAGATACAGAGATGACCAAGACTAACCTCACTAGAGATCATATATCAAGGCTTCAAATATGCTTAGTAATCATCTATTCATGCCATAGATAGTCGTGCCATGTGTTTCTCAATAAAATAATAACATATGATTCAAAATCATTATCCTTCAATCCATCCACCTTCATCGTCGATCTTAAACTAAAATGATTGTCACCAGATGCACCCACAATTTTTATCCAATGTGCCAAAGAACAGTTGTACAATGACCAGAAGTTGGGTATTGGTCAATCTTATGGCCAAAATAAACACAAAAAATAACCAAACAAAGAAATAGTGGTGAAATCCATAATAAATAAAATGTGATAAATGAACCTTGATTTTTTTTTATTTTCCCTCAATTTTTTTCAATATATGATGCTGAAAAAGGAAGAATAAATTACAAAAAAAAAACATAAATATTTACATCAATATAATTATATCAATGACATGTGAATAAATATTTTTCACATAATTTATCCACATTCATCTGAGATTCAATAATGGGATATGAAAAATATAACTAGACATCATATTTGGAGTTTAGATCAATCATTGATAAAGAATGGTTGCATTTCAGTCATTGATAGGATCAATGAACTTGTTCAGTGCAATAATCCATGATATGGTCTGGATATACTATCATTCACCAAGATATTCCCTCCTCAAGTGATCTCTTGGTATCCATGGTTTAGTGTCCAACACTTGGAAAAATCCTATAAGCACATACTTATAGGTGAAATCATTCAATTCTTTAAAATAAAAAAAATTGTTTCGTTTATTTATTTACGTCCATGATGATTATTTCATAGAAAACATGAGACGACAATTATTATGTCATGACTAGGGTAAAACTGGAATTTTTGAACTCAATGGTGCCCTCATATTTCAGATATGGACTCCAATTCAGGTGTTATAATGCTTTATAGGAAAATTGCATGTGTGTTCTATTTAATATATTTCAAAAATTTATTCTGGACACACTAGAACTCAAAATTGAATGCCATTTCATTTCAAAATCTCATAAATAATCTATATAATATCCGCAGAATAATACATAAAATATCCGAGTCATTACATGAAATGTTATTTTCAATAAAAATGTTACACATGGTTTTTCAAAATAATTTTCCACCAAAGATAGAATATTTTGTGTTACTTGTGTCTTATTAGGGGTATAATCCAATGATACTATTCTTATTCATTCTATAAATGAATTATCATTATTATGATAAATGTTTTTGAATACCATTTTTTACCATGGGAAATTCTATAATGAAATGTTTAACAAACCCATTTCTTTACCATGGGTTATACTATAATGAAATTTTTATCTAGAACATTTTATTCCCATGAGTTATTATATAATGAAGTGATTATGAATATATTTTCCTTCCAATGAGTTCATAAATGTTGAATGGTTTATGATCCTATGAAATAAATTTATATGATTTTCATTATATTATGGTTGATAATTATTTCTCCCTCTAATGCATTAGGTAAATATAGACATATCTTGAGATAAACAAGCTTAAAATAGAGAGTGAACAATTTTCAGTATGTGACTCTGTCCACTATGATAGTGTGAGTAGTGAAATTTCACCACTGGGATAGTTTTTTGAGTGAACCCATTCCACTCTAATGATTTTGGCAATGGTCCTTCACTATAATGTAAATGATTTTTTATGATTATTTGTATTTCTCAAATCTATGTCCTATTCCAATATTATTCCCTCATGTATTATAATAACTGATTCCATTGTGATTCGTAAAATATGAACTACAAGTGTCTCATTATTATGATATTTTATATTCATTGTATGGTTTTATAAATGTTATGATCATGTTCAAATACCCATATGATCATTGGTGTTGATATCTCACCTTTTCCCCTTAATAAGAAGCTCATCACACACATTATTATGTTTCCTTTCCCCATGTTATGAAAAATTTATTATGTGTGATATGTCTAAGAAAGGTGTTGGTTATAAAGAATATATTGGGATATGAGGTATTTCACTTATGAACTAGTTGTCTACATATCCATTTTTCCAAAGAGAGTAGACTTACATGAATACATCATGGATCGTTATAATTTGTAATAAATATTCATATAATGATAAGTAATGTATATATATATATATATATTAAAAGTGTTGGCTGATATAGTTGGTAATAGAGAACTTTTTAGCTAACCTTATAATACTATAATGAGAAAATGTCAGTGAGAACCATAAAGATATTTCTAAGTATAGGAAAATTTCTGGAATTTTGGTGAAGGATTGGGTGAGTGGTTTAAATTAAATTGCATCCCCATATGGAGAATAAAAGTGGATGTGTCTCCAATACAGGTTTACCTAGGGGTAATAACTCTAAAAAAGGAACATTGTGATTGGACTTAGTTATCTCCTGGTGAATGAAAATGGACCATGATGTACACTTGGTTACACACTCCTAGGAGATATCTTTTGGAAATTCACAAACTCTATAAAAAACATCATGAAGGATTTTAATAATAACCATGAATGAAGTAGGTCAAACATAAGATGTCAAAGATTTTAAGGAAGGTGTATGGATTTTGACATAATATGAATTATTTTTATTAACTGGTCACTCTTATCAAATATGACTAATGGTCATGCCAACTACTTTGGTTTTAATAATGAAATAAATTTAAAACGATGAATTTGGTGTGGTGATAAGTATTACTAAATATTGGATTATCATATTTGAGATTACTTATATGAATTCTATAATATTATGAGAAGTCTCTAGGAGTGATAATTATTATCCAAAATGATTAGATATAGAATTAATAGTGAATACCAACAATTTTATGATGATATCATATCAAGTACATGGTTCTTCTCTAGTTGATATTAAATATAATTTTCTTCTTGAAACCATCATTATTATCCCTCTGGTTGAATTTTATGTCATCATAGTGATGGAATTAAATTCTCTATATATATCCCCCATAAATTAATGAGGAAGAGAAGTCACATTTTAAATTCAAAACCATCCTATGATCACCTATCGATGTGATGATATATATAAACTTTTGATGGATATCACATGCATTTTATGGGTCTGTATTCCCACTAAAAGGGTTTTTTATCTTCGATGGATGGGAAAAAACTCAACATTTATGATATTTCTATTGTGTGGGATTTTTTTGATGTATTTTCACAATAGTTTCCTAGTATTTCAAAAAATCATGAAGTTGAGTTCTCAATAGAACTCATACCCAGTTCCATAATTATTTCAGAGACTCCCAATAATATTTCTCAAATTAGGTTGAGATAATTAAATATGAAACTCTTAGATAATATTGAAAAATAATTTATTTAGAAAAGTGTTTCACCTTGGAGTGCCTTTGTTATTTTTATCAAGATTAATGATGGATATACGAGTCACTTAATTAATTATCAAGAACTAAAAAATATCAAAATTAATAAAATGTAACCCTAACCCCATATTTAACACTTGTTTGATCAATTGTGTAGATCTCAATACATTTCCAAGATTTACCTTCATTCTGGATATCTTCATAGGATTTTCAAGAATGAGTACATACCTAGGAAAACATTTCAAAAAATATATGGACACTATAAATGTGTAGTGATGCAATTTTGTCTTAATTATTCCCCTCATATCTTGATGTATTTGATTAATAAATTCATTCAAGATTAATATACTAATTTTTTCATAGTCTTTATAGAATATATTCTTATATATTTAGTGTGCAAGGAATACCATGTTGATCATTTTAGGTCTGCATTAAAGACCCTATGGAATTAGTTATTATTTGAAAATATTACTAACTTAGTATTTTTTATAAAAAGTATCATTTTTTGTACATGTAATCTCGAGAGAGGGTATATAGATGGTTCAATCAATGACATAGGCTATTGAGAATTGGAAAGGCTAACCACTATGAATAAGAATATATTTGTTCAAGATTTAGATGCATATTATCAACTATTTGTAGAGAATTTATAATGGATTTAAAATGAACTCCCCATGTTAAATCAAAATGGATCCAAGTTCATTTTTATTGAAGAATTTGATGAAAATTTCAAGGAACAGAAGTAAAGGTTAGTCATTTAACCTATTATAAAATTACCCTACAGTGGATAAGTGTTTGTAATATATTGTGATTCATGAATGAAGGTATTGTGATACATTCAAAATAAAAATGTTATAGTGATACCTTATGAATTAAAATAATTGGTGGTTCATGAAAAAAATTACCTGAATCAAGATTTTGAGTTATCTATCATAATTGTTTTCATTAAATACACAGAGAAATTAAATTTATGGATAAAGGTTATATATATATACTAATCATAATGTGTTAATGTATATATTCATAGAAAAATATTTTCACATGATCCATAGAATATGGTTGGATCTAATTAAAGAATATGATTACCCAATACATTAACACCATGGAAAATAAAACATTATATCTAATTCATAGAGTTTATAGGTTTATTCTAGATTATTTATGATAAGGATCACAAAATTTGAAATATTTATTGATTTTCAAAGGATTAATCTGGAACCTATTATGGAATGGGGTAAATATTATCTTGCTAAGAAAATTGTCAAACCATATATCTAAGTGGAAATAAAAGAGGCACATAAGGAAAATATACAGCTACAAAACAAGGTCAGAGATGTTCTTGAGTTTGACCATTTGAAGGGACGATAATGTTGATGAACAATGTATGTGTTCCATCCATACTTGATTTGATGAATGATATACTGGAGTAAACTCATATTTATTCATTCTCTATTAATCCTATAAGTATAAATATGTGTATTGGAAAAAAAAGTATTTTTTGATTGATGTATTGAAGATAGATATTTTAGAGTTTGTATATATATGATTATTATGTCAATAACTTTTGTTTGAGACACAAATGTTTAAGGGGATGTTACAACCATTACCAATAGTAGATTGTAAATATAAAAATTTCCCCATGGATTTGATCATTAGAGTCCCCAAAATGTCTACTGAAAACAATGATATATAGTTCTTAGAAGACCACCATAAAATTTTAGAATACATATTTACTATTAGAGAATATTTCTTAATGGATCAGTAAGCCATGATATACCTTAATGAAGTAAAAAAGGTTACATGGAGTACCATAGTCTATTATATCTAATTGAGATCTGTGGATTACCTCAAAGTTCTAACAAATCTTGTAACAAGATATTGATACATAATAGAGTTTCATTACTACTTAGCATCCTCATACATATGGTTAGTCTATGAAAACAATCAAAAACCTCATAGGATATGTTGAGATAGTATTTTATGGAATTTTAATGTGGTTTGGATAAACACCTTCCTCTAATAAGGTTTTCATTTAACAATATCTTTCACTTAATAATTTAGATGATCCGTATGAATCCCTTTAATTAAATAAGTGTTAAACTCCATCATATTTGGAATAATTTGATGAAAGAAATATATTTTTTCCAAAGACTGATGAAGAAACAGTAGAGAATGTTAGAGTTATTTAACAACATATAATGGCAACAAAAAGTCAATAGAAAAGTAATACTGACAATTACTGGTGTGACATCGAGTGTGGTGTTTGTGAGATGGTTTTCAAGATAATTTCTCAATGGAGGAATATTATCAGATTCATGAATCAAGTAAATTAGATCCCTAGCTATATTGGTTGTTTTATGATTATTGATCTAGTAGGTATAGTTTCTTAATACATGGAGCTTCCACCGAACCTCTATTAAGTCCACCATGTGTTCCATGTATCTCTCTTGATGAAGTACATACCTGATCCATCAGATGTAGTGAATACATGGGTCATACCAATGGTGATGATTCTCTATTAAGAGAATCAACCATTTGATATTCTCTATCTTAGAGGGAAATTATTATGATACTAGACCACCCACCTAGTCAATGATTTGTTGTCAAACAACCAATTTGAGGGAGAGATATGGGAATCTGGTGATATGATGAGGAAGAAATATCTCTAGTTGGTTATATTTTTCCAATGTTACTTATTGTGAGAAATTAATTTAATAGAAAGGTATGTTAATATGTGATATTTTTTGAAATATATTTTTCTAATAATTTTAATTTATTTGATATCTTATGTTACATGCCACATCGTGTTTTACCAAACTGTTATATACTATTAATATTATTATTCAATAGAGGCCATTGTAACATAGACATTAAAAGTGGTGGTATGAATATTAATAATAAAATTTTGAAAAACTATTATTAAAGTTTTATATAAGTAAAATATATTGTAAAATAAACACTTAATCTTTTTTCCAAAGTTTTTATATGGTTCAAAAATACATTTTTTTAAAAACATATTTCTATTGATTTTTATGATGAAATAAAAAAAATAAATTTATTATTAATTTGTAAAATGTATATGCAAAAATTAAAATTATATTTTGAATCATAATTTCTATATTATCCATAGAAATATTTTTTGTGTTTTTCCTAAAATTTTAATTCTTTTTGAATGAATAGTGAAAAATACTTATTTTTATTTGAAACTGCGTTTTCCATTAAATAATATAAAAAGATATATATTTTTTTATAATGTTTTAAAGGTAAAATTAGTTCAATAATTTTATAATTAATAATATTTAGGTTATTATAATAAATTTAATATTAAATCATTATTTACTTAAGAAAACTTTTTCATTAGAAAAACTCTTTTTGGTCATGTCTGTGGGATTAATTTTAAATTAAATTAGTTTAATTATGTGAATTGAATTTGAAAAAAATATTAAATATATGTAATCAAAATAATATATATTATATTATATTTTCAACTTAATTTTTTTCATAATGAATATTAAAATGTTAAAAAATTTATTTCTATGGTAAAGGTTAAAACAAGTTTACCAAGTGGATATAGTGAAATGATAATGGATAAAATGACCTAATAAATTTTATAAATAATTTTTTATGGAAATATGTTAACCATATATGTTCTTATATTCAATAATGATCTATGTTTATCTTGTTTTAATGCTTAAAACGTGGTTATACCTTTTTCTTTTAAAACATTTGATGTTTTTACTCCCCCACTTATAAAAGGGAACCCCCTATCCCACCTTATTCACCCATCTATATACTTTTTTGGTACGTTAAATTTAAAAATAAATATTCCTTACTTCCATTGCCAAATATTTGGGGAATTATTTGGATTATAAAACTCTTCTTGGAAGGATTTTACTATTGACCTCAGGTGATTGTTAGAAGAAGATGTATCATTATTAAATGAGATTTTTTATTTTATATATTTTTTCAAATAAAAATAATATCATTTAAATATAATGTTATAATTCCATAATTATCTCATGTATTCATAAATTTTATGATTTAATTTCCATTACATAAAACCATGTCCCCTTCCATTAAATTGGAAATAAAACTGTGGATTCTGTACTACTGCCTCACAAACTGATGTATTTAATTTTCCATCACCGCCTATCATGGATATAGATAATGATGGATTTAATATATATATATATATATAAATATATATTATATTTAATAAATATTTATTCTTCTTGATTTATAATATCACAATTATCTTCTTACCATCAAATCCATTTGAAAAAAATAACATCGCTCGTGCATACTCGTAGACTACCACCTCCATGAAACGATGTGATGTGTTATCCATTTTATTTTCACATGGATGGTAATAGTGATATATTAAATGAATATATATGATATTAATGATAAAAAAATATTTTTCAAATGTTAATTAAAATTAAACTCTCTTTCGTTCCATCTGCCATACTAATTGATGAATCATTCTTGTGTATGTACCGCCTACCGTCTCCCTAAACGGTGTAATTAATTTTATATATCTAACATTAATAAATTAATCTAAATATGTGTATAATAAAAATATATTATATATATATATCATAGATAAATTTTTTGAGATTATTAAAGCATAATAAATGTAAAAGGACAAAATATACCATGCCAAATCAATCATGAAAAATGAAGTAGTTATTTCCCTAAATGTGATTTAGATAATGACTTGTTAATAAATGTGTAATAACAGTTCATAAGTAAAAAATATATGGTATTATACATATAATTATGGTTCTCTAATATATTTATAATAAATTTATATTTAATATATTGTAGGTTCAAACATGTCTAAATAATTTCAAGATTTGTGGTCATGGATTACTAGACTCTCTTTTATTTCTGGAAGATATACGCCACATTCACCACTAGTTTATTTTGTGTGGTGTATGCACTAACCCATTGATATGTTATATAATTAATTAATTAATTATAATGATATTTTATGTTTCCTTTTTTGTTATTCTTCCATGCGTCTTTTGATTCAAATATTACCAAAGCGGTAATGTATTTTCGTCCCACTTTTATATCGATGGGATGTATTCCATATTTTACACTTTTTTATTTTGTGTGGTGCATATACAAAATAGGAATTTATTTTATGATTATTATAATGAAAATTATGGGGTATAAATATCTATATATGTTTTTTTATTTCATGGGGGTTGTGATTTAAAATATAAAAAATTGAAAACAAAATTATGTTATAATTTTATTGTTTTCTGGGATTGTTTATTCTGATGATTAAATAGTATTATATATCTCCCAAGAAACTCATTATTTTTCTTATAATATGATTACTTAATAAAAATATATTTCTTCCTTCATTTTATTCTATTTATATAACAATGGGAATAAAGTATTTTTTTTATGAAAAAATTATTTATTTCACTCTTTGAACAAAAATTATTTTCCTTTAATGTCAATTTTTTCTAAATAAAACTTAATAAAGGAATTTAAAATTTTCTAATAATTATTTAAAGGAATTTTTTAACCCTTTTTTGAATATATACACAAAATTAATTTGAATCTTATTCACTTTAACTGAAAGAAGGCTCTTTTAACTCTATATTGAACCTATGAAATAAATAATTTGTTTAATGTGTATGACAAGAATGGTATTTTAAAATTTTACATACTATCAATCATTTAAATATTCCACTGAAGTTTTCTATGGTTATTTTAAATGAAAATTATTTCATTAATATTTGAGATATTTTTAGATGTTAAATATGTTTTTTAGAGTGGAAAGTTGTTTCCCTCAGGAAATGTTCCAAGTGAACTTTCAAAAACATATTCTATCTATGATGAAATCATTTGATGTAAAATAAGTCTTATAGAGGATATCATCTAATGATACAATCTTTATTATTTCATTTGACGATTCATGAATATGATGAGAAATGTTTATGAAACATGTTTCTCTCCCACATGATATGCTATGATGAAATTTTAATGAAACTTAATTAATTACCATAGGTTATTCGATGATAATATGTTTAGGAAACCAATCTATTTCTAATGGGTTATATTGTGATAAAATGTTTTTAAAAACTCTTTATTCCCAATGGTATGTTCTATGATGAATTCATTGTTAAGGTCATTTCCTTTACATTTTTATAGATATGATCAATGTTTTATGATCATTTGGTACACATATATATGATTTTCATTACGTGATGAATGGGACCTATATCTCTCCATAATAAATTTCATAAATATTGATATCTCATGAGATAAAATATCAAAACTGTTGAGTGGGCACAATTTAATATAGTAATTTTTCTACTATGATAGTCTTGAAAGTGAACATTGAATATTAGGATGGTTTAGGGAGTAAAACCATTTCACTATTATAGTTTTTAAAATGAGTCTCCCCAAAAAAGGAAATGATTTTCTATGAAAATTTTTATGAAGAAAATATATTTCTTATTCCAATGTTATTCTCTCATAGCATACGATATTTTATTCCTTTAGGATTAATTTCTTAAGAACTGCCAAACATTATTCCATGTCTCACGATTATGATCATTGATATGCATGGTATAGATTTTCATATATTATTCTCATATTTTAACACCCATATCCTCAACATATGTTATTATCTTCTTTTTTCCATTACTAATCATCTATAATCAACCATTCATATGTTTCCTTTCCCCAAATTGTGAAGAAATGTATTATATGTGGAATGTTTAAGAAGGATTCTAGTGGTAAAGAACTTAGTGAGAGATGATGTAGTTATTTTTTGAATAAGTTGTTTACATGTCCATTTTTTCAATGATACGGTACCTACATGATTATGGTTTGGATATTTATGTTAATAAATTAATATTAAACTAAAAAGATGTTATAACTATTTTTAAAATTCAATTCCCAAATCCATGTTTCAATTGTATTATTATCATTATTATTTTAAGAAAATATAATAAATTGTAAAGACCCAGAAATTTAAAGGAAATTTTTTTCTTAATTTCTTTGGGATTTTACAAGAACACAGTTTCTGAGGGCACCTAATTCCGAGGCCCGGTGTGCCCGGAATCAATTTCCAAAGTTTAGCTCGGATACGTTCAGTGAACGAACGAGCGGGTTTTTCTAACTTTTGAACCGGTGCTCGAAATCGAAATCTGAGGGCACCAATGAAACCTCAGCACCGGTATTTTCTTAAGTGGACTTTTACCGTAGGTGTGTTTGTTTGGGGAAAGAAGTTAAATTTTGGGGTTTAAGGAATAAATAAATAAAATTGTGAACAATTTTATTTTTGATATTCAAGGAAGTTAAAATCTACCATGGGAAGTTGTTGGTGGGGTCCAAAACCACCCAACTTCCCGTGTGTGAATATGTGGGAGGTGGGGCCCACACCCACCTAACCTCCCATAGGAGATTTTAGTGTGGTGGGGCCCACACAAGACCATAACCCCCTTGAATTTCTTATAACCCCCTTAAACTCCCTTGGTTTTAAATGTGACTTTTCATATCCTCCTCTCTTTAATAAATTCTTGCTAACTCACCTCTTGAATTAATTGGTAACCTCCTCTTAATTTGTGTAACTTATCCCTTTCACACTCTCCCTCTTAATTATTTTAAGCCAACACACACCTTAATTAATGTATTCAGTCTCCTCAATTAATTAATTAAGTGTCTGAGTTTTGAATTTCAAATGGAATGTGTTAATAAAATAAATGGTGAGCCATTATTTTATTTTGGGACACACTTTGTGTTGGAGAATTTGGAGAGAGTTCTTGTGAGAAGAATAAGAAGAAGAGAATTCCTCTTCGTTGAAGAATGATGCTTCATAGCAAAGAACGCCGACTCCACAATTAGCGGCGACGTACCCCTTTCTTCCTTCTCTGCGACAAGAGGGGAGGCATCACATCTATGGGTACACTTTGGCGACGACAGGCCTTCCAAGACCTTCGATAAAGAAAGCTTCCCGGATCTCCATCAAAGGAGGATACACCGCTGTGGGAAAACCGCAAACGATGACATCACCTTCCGACGTCAACGAACGATGCTACCTCTCCGCAGATCCATCGAGGGATCACTTCACGAGGTAGGGGTTTAATCTTCGTTCAAGTTTTACTTAACGAACTTCGTTGACAATTGTTGGCCGCTTGCTATCATTATAACGGGAGGAGGTCGGCCCGCACAAAAACGGTCGACCCTCCTCCCACTTGATGTAATACTCGCTGTGGCTCGAACGAAGGTGACGCGGTGCCGTTACACCGTGCAGAAACAAGAAGGAACATGGCGAAGAAGCGCGGCGCCGTTGAGGCCGAACGAAACCGTCGTCGGAGTCGGGGCCGCAGAGGTGATTCGAAGACTCCACAGTTTGTTTATTGATGTGCGGATCGACGAGCAATGATGAAATGGGACACAATGGCGTTTAAATCCATTCGCAGTGAAGATCGGGTTTCAGGAGGACCGCTGGCGAAGACGGCGAACGAAACGGACCACCGGAGCGCGTCCGGTGGTCCGCGGAAAACGGCGGCGGCATGCCACACCGGGGACCGGCGGCGGCGGCGCACTACCGGAGCAGAACCGCCAAGGCTGAGCAGCGGCGGCGGACCAAACCGGAACGGCTTAATCATTCCGGAGGCAGGGCGGCGCAGCTTAATGTCGTGCCGGTTTCTTCAGTCGGGGGGTTGTAACGCCCCGCTCCACGCTGGCCACGCGGACCGGCCGCACCGGGCCGGGCCGCACCGTGCCGGCTGGGCTGGGCCGAGCCCACTGGGCTGGGCCGCGCCCTAATGGGCCGGACCCGGACCCGGGTCGGGTTGCCCGGTTCGGGCTGACCCAGGGGGGATCGGGCCGGGACGGACCGGGCCCGAACCCCATATTTTCAGGCAGATCCGTTCAAACGCCCATAACTTTGGCTGCGGACCTCCGATCGACGCACCATCAGGTGCGATGCGATACTTGGATCGAGACGATCGTTTTGGTATATTACACTCAAGGTTTAGGAGAACTTTGCGTACGGCTGGGTTGGTTCGAACCCGAAACCAACCGGGCCCTCAGAGTAGAAACGCTTATAACTTGAGCTCCGGACGTCCGATTGATGTGCCATCAACTTTTTTGGATTCCTCTTTATGAGACGGAACTTTCGGAATACTTCTCCTGAGGTTTGGACACAGTTGGATAGTGTCCAGGTTGGATTGAACCCAAAATCTAACCGGGCCCCTGGAACGGAAAAGCTGATAACTTTCAGATCGGACATCCGTTTGACGAACCGTCAGCAGCGTTGGTGATATCATTGAGAAACGGTTCCTATGAGTATACCCTATGAGATTTCGGGGGTACAGTTGAGATACGGCTGGGTTGGTTCGTACACGAAATCAACCGGACCCCTGGGACGAAAAGGCTAATAACTCACAGACCGGGTGTCCGATTGACGCGCCGTCTATTGCATTGAAACCCCTATGACGAGGCGGTCCTTTGAGATACTTATTTGTAGGACTTTGTGATAAATGGAGTATCGACCTGTAGCTCGTGGAGCGGACCCTCCCGGAGACGAGCATACGGAGTACGAAGACCGTGTAGCTGGCTGAGACCTGATGACTGCTTGTCCGATTCGATTCATAGTGACTTGCATAGCCCAGTGGGGAGCAATACTTTGTGAGGTGGCAGACCCATGGTGGAGGAGCACTACTTTGTGAGGTGGAAGACCCGCGATACTCGACAAGAGGAGTACCTCTGTAGGCTATGAGGGGGAGAACTACTGTGTGAGGTGGAAGACCCATGGCAGAGGAGCACTAATTTGTGAGGTGGTAGACCCGCAGTACTTGATAGGAGGAGTACCTCAGTAGTCTTAGGTTAGTGGGAAGTACCTCAGAGTCGTGAAAGGATCACTGTACTTGTCAGAGACGGAGCTCTTCAGCAGTTACGGTTTTGATAATGAAAATCCTGGTTTGAGATGAGTCTATGACCTTTGTGTTTACCTCATGATTGAGATGGGTCACTTGGTAACTTAGGTATATGTATGGGCATATACCTAGGTAGTGGTTATCCGTTGATTACATAACCTTTGTTTTTCCTCATGATTGAGATGGGTTACTTGATAACTTAGGTATAAGTATGGGCTTATACCTAAGTAAGGGTTATCTTTTGAGATCCTTCTTTGTGGTTATCCTTGTTGGATTTAGTGAGACCTTGAGGGTCTCGGGGTCCATACTGAGTATCGTATACTCACCCATTCACGGGCTATGCCCGTACCTCATTGTGTTGGTTGTAGACGACAGGCAGTGCTAACGGAGGCCGAGTGTTCGAGGACTTTATGGTACCCGGTGGTAGACTTCATGACGAGACGATACTCAGAGGAGGTTGACGGGCGAGAGTGTTGCGGAGGCTATCTGTACCTACCCTTCAGGTAGAATCTGTGGTGGATGATCCAGGAGCTGCACTATCTGTACCTACCCTTCAGGTAGAATTTGAGGTGGAAGACCCAGGAGCTGCTTCTATTCTTCCAGCTGTTTGTCTTTTCTGTTGTACTCCTTTCAGTTGTATGTGTACTTTTCAGTTGGGTTTTTATTCTGGCCCTTTTACTTTTCAGCACTTTCTTTTGTACTTAGTGTATTACTGGTGCTTGTACTCTGTGGTGTTTTGTTTACTTTTATAAAGGCAATGCCTTCCCAGTTATCGGGATTTAAGCCTTTGGTCCTTGTCGCCAGCCCCTGGCCTATGGAAGGCGGGCTTGGGGTAGTCACGGCACGGGCCCCGAGGACGGGTCGTGACAAATTGGTATCAGAGGAGTCAGTTCTATCGCAAAACTTATAACTCTGGTATTTTATTTCTCTGAAGAAATAGTGTTAAGGGTACCAAGAGTGGTTTTCAGTTCAGGGAGTCCAGTGTTGGTGCAGGCGGCCGACGTATCCATACACCAGGACCCTGACAGCTTATTTCAGACTTTGTACATGAAAACACTGATTGCGTGTGTGTTTTCATAGGTTTTCCCTTAAAACAGCTCAAACTAGGTCAGCTCACCAGGTATAAATTGTTTGACCGTGTCACGTTTGTTTCTTTCATGATGCCTCCCCGCGGACGACCAGCTAGAGCCCCGAGAGTTGTACATACTGACAGCCCACCGAGCGACGTGGCCTCAGTACAGGGCCCTATCCCAGTTGAGGCACCAGCGGTAGTACCATAAGTTGGGCCACCGATGCCACCAACCCCAGTAGCAGAGGGTGCACGTCGCTTGAGCGCACTGCACGAGTTCCAGCTCCA
This sequence comes from Viscum album, assembly GCA_963277665.1. Lineage (NCBI taxonomy): Eukaryota > Viridiplantae > Streptophyta > Magnoliopsida > Santalales > Viscaceae > Viscum > Viscum album. Next base: position 1,528,771,302 of record OY728146.1, on the reverse strand, counting down.
GAGGCCACCCAGGTTCAGGGGAGATACGGAACCGCAGGCGGCTGAGGATTGGCTGGAGGCTATGGTGAGAGTCTTCAGGCTAGTGGTGACGCCAAAAAACTTCATGGTGATCCTTGCTGCCAGCCTTCTTCAGGCAGCAGCAGGTAGATGGTGGAGCCTGATGCTCCAGATGCATGACAAGGCGAAACTTCTGTGGGCAGACTTCGAGAGCCTGTTCCAGGTAGAGTTTGTACCAGCCACCTTTCGAGCGGTGCGTATACAGGAGCTACTGCATCTTCAGCAGGGTAGCATGCCGGTGGAACAGTACTCAGTGAGGTTCACAGACCTCTTGCGCTACTCCATAGATATAGTACATGACCCGTTCTTCAGGGCCTAAACCTTCGATCAGGGGCTCAGGCGAGAGATTAGATCTTCCATTTTTTCTCACAGCATCCCGACGCAGACAGGGGTGTTGGAGCGAGCCCTCTTAGTGGAGAGTTTCCTTGCTGAGCAGTCTCTAGCAGCAGGACCCACCACTAGCTGACATGCGACAGAGTCTTCTGCAGCGGGCAGTAGACAGATGACGCAGAGGTCCAAGAGGACCAGACCAACAGGTGGTCGGCCGCATGACTCAGGGTCGGTAGTGCGAGGCACCTAGGGGAGTGACAGAGCCAGACCTGCCATGATGTGTTACACGTGTGGCGGACAGGGTCACATGGCTCATGACTGTCTGACCCACCACTCGGATGATCAACAGATAAATGAAGGACCTCCTAGGCAGAGGAAGAGGTTTGATCGAGGTGGAACACAAGGAGCAGAATACCGAGGGAGGGGAGATGGCCGTGCAGCTGGAGGTGGACGACACTTCGAGATGTTTCCACCACCACCACCAGGAGGTCCACGCCGACCGCAGGGAACAGGTGGACATGGGGGAGCTCAGCTTCAGGCAGTAGAATCATACGACTACGGAGCTCCGGAAGCTGGCAGACAAGAGCGAGACTAGTTCTAGGCATGGGACCTTTGATCTTGGTGCTTCTAGTTTCCTTGTTGTCATTGTTGTGTGTCTTTGTACTTCGATCTGCATTAATAAAAGACACTTGTCCTTGTGACATTTGCTTCCTACCTTTTTGTGTACTGAGAGGTCCCGGTTAAAACTGTTGACTTGACCCTCACTTTCGAAATTCCTACTGGAGGAGACTCAATTACCTCACACTGATACCGACAGTGTGAATCGAACCTTAGAGGCGAGAGTGACAGTTGGATCTCTTGGTAGTAACGTTGAGGCCTTACGATGTCATCTATGCAATGAATGAATCATTCATGTTCGAATTGACTGTATTAGGCAAAGAACTTGGTTCATCCACGGGATGAGACGAGATTTCTCTTATCGGAAAAGATGAAATCTTAGAAGCTCTTGTGGGTCAAGAGATGGTCCAAGCTATGATGGAGAAGGTGCAGATCATCCATGAGAGGATGAAGACTACAGAGTGCAGACAGAAGTCCTATGCTGATAGGATACATGACCACTAGAATTTGAGGATGGCGACTACGTTTTATTACGGGTCTCACCTCGACGAGGTCTATGGAGATGTGGCCTAGGTGGAAAGTAATCTCCGAGGTTCAGCGGACCTTTTTAGGTCCTCAGCAGGGTAGGCGAGGTGGCTTACCGTTTGACCCATCCACCTCAGTTGCACCAGGTGCACGGCGACTTCCACGTATCTCAGCTGAGGAGATACGAGCACGACCATTCGCATGTCATCGACCATGGGGATCTGGACTTTGGTGATGGGGTGACTTTTGCGGGGTTCTAGTAGAGGTTGAGGATCGAAAAAAGTGGGTCCTATGAGGACGGTCAATTCCTCTTGTGCGCTTTCGTTGGTAGCACAAGAACCTCTGGAAGAGAACATGGGAGCAGAAGGCTCAGATGCGTGCTCAGTACCACTTTTGTATTCCTAGTTTGTGTTAAAGCTTTACGGGGACGTAAAGCCCTAAGATGGGAGTACTGTAAAGACCCGGAAATTTCAAGGAATTTTTTTTCTTAATTTATTTGGGATTTTACCAGAACACAGTTTCTGAGGGCACCTGATTCCGAGGCCCGATGTTCCCGGAATCAATTTCCGAAGTTTAGCTCGGGTACGTTTGGTGAATGAACGAGCGAGTTTTTCTAACTTTTGAACCGGTGCTCGGAATCGAAATCTGAGGGCACCGATGAAACCGCTGCGCCGTTATTTTCTTAAGTGGACTTTTATCGTAGGTGAGTTTGTTCGAGGAAAGAAGTTAAATTTTGGTGTTTAAGGAAGAAATAAATAAAATTGTGAACAATTTTATTTTTGATATTCAAGGAAGTTAAAATCTACCATGGGAAGTTGTTGGTGGGGTCCACAACCACCCAAATTCCCATGTGTGAATATGTGGGAGTTGGGGCCCACACCCACTTAACCTCCCATAGGAGAGTTTAGTGTGGTGGGGCCCACACGAGACCATAACCCCCTTGAATTTCTTATAACCCCCTTAAAATACCTTGGTTTTAAATGTGACTTTTCATATCCTCCTCTCTTTAATAAATTATTGCTAACTCACCTCTTGAATTAATTGGTAACCTCCTCTTAATTTGTGTAACTTCTCCCTTTCACACTCTCCCTCTTAATTCTTTTAATCCAACAAACACCTTAATTAATGTATTGATTCTCCTCAATTAATTAATTAAGTGTTTGAGTTTTTAATTTCAAATGGAATGTGTTAATAAAATAAATGGTGAGCCATTATTTTATTTTGGGACACACTTTGTGTTGGAGAATTTGGAGAGAGTTCTTGTGAGAAGAAGAAGAAGAAGAGAATTACTCTTCGTTGAAGAACGACGCCTTCTCAACGAAGAACGACGCTTCATAGCAAAGAACGTCGACTCCACAAAGAGCGGCGACGTACCCATTTCTTCCTTCTCTACGACAAGAGGGGAGGTGTCACATCTTTGGGTACACTTTGGCGACGATGGGCCTTCCAAGAACTTCGACGAAGAACGCTTCCCGGATCTCCATCAAAGGAGGAGACACCACCGTAGGAAAACTGCAAACGAAGACATCACCTACCGACGTCAACGAACGACGCTACCTCTCTGTAGATCCATCGAGGGATCACTTCATGAGGTAGGGGTTTAATATTCATTCAAGTTTTACTTAACGAACTTCGTTGATAATTGTTGGCCGCTTGCTATCATTATAACGGGAAGAGGTCGGCCCGCACAAAAACGGTCGACCCTCCTCCCCCTTGCTGTCATATTCGTTGTGGCTCGAACGAAGGTGACGCGGTGCCGTCACACCGTGCGGAAACAAGAAGGAACATGGTGAAGAAGCGCGACGCCGTCACGCCATGCCATTGAGGCTAAACTAAACCGTGGTCGGAGTCGGGGCCACAGAGGCGATTTGAAGACTCCAAAGTTTTTTTATTGACGTGCGGATCGACGGGCGATGATGAAGTGGGCCGCAATGGCTTTTGAATCCTTTCGCAGTGAAGATCGGGTTCCGGGAGGACCGCTGGCGAAGACAGCGAGCGAAACGGACCACCGGAGCACGTCCGGTGTCCCGTGGAAAACGGAGACGGCGGCGCGCCGCCGGAGCAGAACCGCCGCGGCTGAGCCGCTGCGGTGGACCAAACCGGAATGGATTAATCGTTCCGGAGGCAGGGCAGCGCGACTTAATGCCGCGCCGGTTTCTTCAGCCGGGGGGTTGTAACCCCCCGCTCCACGCTGGCCACGCGGACCGGCCGCACCGGGCCGCGCCGCGCCGCCCAGGCCGCGCCCTAATGGGCTGGGCCTCGACCCGGGTCGGGTTAACCCGGTTCGGGCTGACCCAGGGAGGGTATCGGGCCGGGTCGGACCGGGCCCGAACCCCCTATTTTCTGACAGATCCATTCAAACGCCCATAACTTGGGATACAGACCTCCAATAGATGCCCCTCCAGTTGCGATGCGATCCTTGGATCCAGACGTTCGTTTTGATATATTACACTCAAGGATTCCAAGAACTTTGGGTACGGCCGGGTTGGTTCGAATCCGAAACCAACCGGGCCCTCGGAGTGGAAACACTTATAACTTGAGCTCCGGATGTCCGATTGACGTGCCATCTACTTTGTTGGATTCCTCTTGATGAGACAGAACTTTCAGTATACTTCTCCTGAGATTTGGACGCAATTGGATAGTGGCCGGGTTGGATTGAACCCAAAATCCAACCGGACCCCTAGAACGGAAAAGCTGATAACTTTCAGATCAGACGTCCGTTTGACGAACCGTCAGCGGTGTTGGTGATCTCGTTGAGAAACGGTCCCTATGAGTATACCCTATGAGAGTTCGGGGTACAGTTGAGATACATCTGGGTTGGTTCACACATGAAACCAACCGGGTCCTTGGGACAAAAAGGCTAATAACTCACAGACCGAGCATCCAATTGAGGCGCCGTCTGTTGCGTTGAGACCCCTATGACGAGACGGTAATTTGAGATAATTATTCGTGGGACTTTGTGATACTTGGAGTATCGACCTGTAGATCATGGTGCAGACCCTTCCAGAGACGAGCGTACGGAGTACAAAGACCGTGTAGCTGGCTAAGACCTGATGACTGCTTGTCCGATTCGATTCAGAGTGACTTTAATAGCCCAGTGGGGAGCACTACTTTGTGAGGTGGCAGACCCATGGAGGAGGAGCACTACTTTGTGAGGTGGCAGACCCGCGGTACTCGACAGGAGGAGTACCTCTGTAGGCTATGAGGGGGAGCACTACTGTGTGAGGTGGCAGACCCATGGCAGAGGAGCACTACTTTGTGAGGTGGCAGACCCGCAGTACTCGACAGGAGGAGTACCTCAGAAGTCTTAGGTTAGTGAGCAGTACCTCGGAGTTGTGACATGATCAGTGTACTCGTCAGAGACGGAGCTCTTCAGCAGTTACGATTTCGATAATGAAAATACTGGTTTGAGCTGAGTCTATGACCTTTGTGTTTACCTCATGATTGAGATGGGTCACTTGATAACTTAGGTATATGTATGGGAATATAGCTAGGTAGTGGTTATCCGTTGATTTCATAACCTTTGTGTTTTATCATGATTGAGATGGGTTACATGATAACTTAGGTATAAGTATGGGCTTATACCTAAGTAAGGGTTATCTGTTGAGATCATTATTTGTGGTTATCCTTGTTGGATTTAGTGAGACCTTGAGGGTCTCGGGGTCCCTTCTGAGTATCGTATACTCACCCTGCATGGGCTATGCCCGCACCTCGTTGTGTTGGTTGCAGACGACAGGAAGCTCTAACGGAGGCCGAGTGTTCGAGGACTGGACGGTACCTGGTGGTGGAATTCATGACGAGATGATACTCGGAGGAGGTTGATGGGTGAGAGATTTGTGGAGGCTATCTGTACCTACCCTTCAGGTAGGATCTGTGGTGGACGATCCAGGAGCTGCGCTATCTGTACCTACACTTCAGGTAGGATCCAAGGTGGACGACCCAAGAGCTGCTTCTATTCTTCCAACTGTTTGTCTTTTCTGTTGTACTTCCTTTCATTTGTAGCTGTACTTTTCAGTTGGGTTTGTATTCTGGCCCTTTTACTTTTCATCACTTTCTTTTGTACTTAGTGTATTACTTCCGCTTGTACTCTGTGGTGTTTTGTTTAATTTTATAAAGGAAATACCTTCTCAGTTATCGGGATTTATGCCTTTGGTGCTAGTCGCCAGCCCCTGGCCTATGGAAGGCGGGCTTGGGGTAGTCACGACATGGGCCCCGAAGACGGGTCGTGACATAAATGTTGATTCATAATAATTCAATATTAAAGAAAAGACAAGGAATAATTTTTTAAATAAACTACTGATAACATTACATCATTACAAACTATAGATCTTAACTAATTCATAATACTCATTAAAATCTTTAGAATTACCACCAGAACACCCCCATCAACACAATAAGCCCAAAGGTATAAGCCTCTTCCCATGAATATACCAAAATAAGAAAACAAATTTCAAGAAGAATAATGAAGATACTATGAATAAGGGGAATATATAGCACCATTTTGGAGTTAGAAATGGACTTCAATGAATCTTTATTTGTCTCTAATGTCATTAAAAATAGTATTTAAAAGACCTTTTGTGACTGTTGGAAAAATGTATTCATATGATTTTTTAATAATTGTTATATGTTTAAAAAAATATATTCGAAATAATAATTTCAAATAATAAAAAAATGAATAAATTTAATTATATTTTTTGATTATAAGTTAATATTTTAAGTTTTTATATTATAAACAAGAGAATTTAGTAAAAAGATAAATTTATATAAATATTTTCAAATAATAATAAGAAATTAGATTTTATTTAATGAGAATGGTTTAAATGAGAGTGATAATATATCTATATATATTTATAACAATTAAATATCTTCCCTTTAGAAAACTTCTTTTTACAAAAAATTGGTGAAGTAACCACACAAACCAGGTAGCCCATACACCGCTGCTTAGGTGGGGACTAAAGATAAGATAGATTCAGTGGAGGTACCCCATGGTGTAAGCTTTGCTAAAGCAGCTTGCAAGTAAAAATTGTGTATAGTTGGGCCGAAACTTGGATGGGAGACCATGTATATGGTTCAATTTGGTGTGTGTTTGTGTCATCGAAATGAGAGGAGTCACACTCTATATTATAAAAAGGCATTCAGACTACTTTGGGTTTCAATGTGGGATGTGTTTTTTCTTATAAACATGATCTGATTCGTCTGATTGACCAGATGTCATCCCAGACATCCATCCTAATCTTGATCTCCCTCCCTCCCTACTATTCATATTATTTGATTATCTTCTCCCTGAATGAGTAGTTCAATCCATCAGTCCTCCTCCTCCATCAAAATCCCTTTCCACTATGGCCCCATCTCAATTAATTTTCTACACAATCGACATAAATGGTTTAAATTAAACTGAAATACTTGACTAATCCTTTATCCAAGGATTCTAGATGATGTTTATATAAATATATAAATATATATATTAATTATATATTATAATAAACCCAATATAAAATATAAATAGCCTAATTAATAGTTTTTTTATCCTTGAGTCAATTTTTGTTTCTATTTTCTAATTTTTAAAATACAACTAGGAATGTAATATATATATTATATATATATCACTCTCAATTTTCTCACCCAAAACAAAATACCTGATTCCCCCCCTTCAAATTTCTTTGGGATCACGTATTTATCTTCTAATTAAAAATCAATACAAGGAGAATTGTTTATTTTTATCTATCAATTAATGTTTATGGTTTTGTAAGGGTTTAATTTAATTCTATCAATCTATGTTTGATTTATATATATATATATATATATATATATCTACCTATTTATCATATTTTTTATTATTATTTATATTATAAAGGATTGTTATAGTTTTTTTAATATATCAATTTATATTTATGCTTGGAAAGGAACTTCATTAATAAATATTTCAAGATTATGGTCTTTTAAGGGTTATTTCTATTTTACAAATTTTTATAAGTATATATTATTTATATTTAAACTCCTAAAATTTTATCATGAAAGGTTTTAAATTTTTTTATCAATTTATGTTATTAATGATATATATATCCATATCTTATTTTTTCATAATATATAATATAAGGGGATTACTTTTGATAAATCTTTCAATTTATGTTTTTATAATGTATTTCTTTTATTAAAAATATTTCAGTTATTTATTTATTTTACAAGGGTAAAAATTCGATTTAAAGTACATATATAAGTTAATATATATTCATATTTCATAATTGAAGCATGAAACGACTTTCAGAAATTTTAACTATTATGTATTTAAAATAAAAAAGATTCTATTTATTTTTCAAAACATTAATTTAAATCCCTCCTATGTTTATTTTTATTTCATGAAAATAATCATGTTTGAAAGAATTATTTCATAAGAAAATATTAAACAATAACAAAATTTGTTTCCTTATTTTTTATTTTAAAATTTTTACTTTATAAATAAAATATCCATGGGAGAAGATATCGTTTCATGGTTATCATTTTATATGAATCTTTTATTTACCAATGATAAATGTTATAATTTTATGTGCTATGTATAAATAAAAGTTATTATTTCATATATAAAAATGACCCTTCACATCTATACATTCCACTCATAATTTAGAAATGGTCATCATCTAATATTTCATTTATATTCGATTAATTTTTGTTAAAAAACTCATTTATTTTCTTATGAATTCACATTTAAAACTTTTAAATTAGAAAAGTTGTTTTTAAGCATGGATTTCTTACAAACATGGTTTTAGAAATTCTTTGAAAATGATTATTCCATCATAAGTTATATGGAATATATTTTTTAAAATGAAAATGTTGTATATTATTTATTAATTTGATTTTTTTGGGTTATGACTAAGAAAGATAGAATCATTAAAATGTTTTCTTAAAATTGGAGCTTTAGTATTCAATGTTAAGTTACGGTATGGGGAGTGAACCCACGACCTTAAGGAGAAATTATCCCATATGGGATATGTCTAGGTGACCTTATGGTTTTCTTATAGCCTATTGAGTTTCATAATTAATCTATACAATTATTATTTCCAAATGGAAAAATATAAATATTTTTTTTCAAAACATTTTTAGTTTGGAAATTAATGGGTTTCATAATTATATGAACTTATTATATTTCAATTTTTTAAAAGACCATTTTTAATTATTTAATTATTAAAAAGAAAATTTTCTAAAAGTACTTATGAGTGATTTTAAAACCCCTTACTAGAAAAAAAATAATTTCTCACCCTTTGTTTAAAATTCATTTTTCAATGGTTTAGTGAAATTACTTTGTAATTTTTATTTCTTTAAGGAGTCAGCAATCAAGAAGAATTTTTGATTATTTCATTTTGTATAGTTTGGTTAAGATGTAATGAATGTATCTATTTCTAAAAATCCTAGACCCAAATGTTCTTAGAATGTGTTAAATGTTTTTTATTTGTTCAATTTTTTTAAAATACACAATATTTATATTTACTAAACTCTGAAGAGTGGGTTTGGGCCTTCACAGTTGTTATTTGAGAAACAATGTAGATAATTTTGTAAAACTTTGAAAAATTAAAACATTAAGTATACCTCCTTTATAAAATTATTTTCTTTAATATTTTTAGATCCAAGAAAAAATAACACAAAAAACTGTTTGGTATCTTATATATGAGTGGCCTAAAAGTATAATTTAAAAATCATGCGTAGATGAATTTGGGACCTTCATATTTCTTTATCTATCTTGTAAACTACTTTACAAAAGATCCAATGCTACTAATATACTTTGATTTTTATCAGGGATCACACTTTGTTTATTTTCTCATATTACATTCAAAAATTTAATTCTATGCACAAAGAAGAAAATATTTTGAAGGAATTTTCAAATTCATTTCCCTATCTAAACAGTTTCAGTCTTTAAGTAATTTTCTAGAAACTTCAAGGAAAGGAAAACTCTATGTAGTGTATTTGTGTCAAGTTTAGTATTTCATTTTATTTGGAAAATGTAAAGCTTCAAAATTCTTGAGCATAGTCGTTTCATTTGTTTTATTGAAACCAATACACTATGATGTCACTAATCTATACACATCTCATGTGTCTCTCTCATGATATTATCGATGTATACATGAGTTTTACCCTAGTTTCTCAAGTTTTACTGGTGAAAAAGAAATTTATTAATTTAAAACTGCATTGAGGATCAATTTGACTTGAAGAAACCAAAATTTTCAATAGAATTTACATCCCTATTGGATCTGGTGAAGGTATGAATTAATTGTTATAATATAATTTTTAATAAATATTAATAATTTTTTTAGTAACACCAAGGTTGGAAGAAGAATATGTGGTATGTGTGTAAAATTAATTATGAGGGTGTAATTCTATTAAGGGGGGAAGAATGTAACACCCCAAATATATGATGTACTGGTATTATTATTATTATTATTATCATTGTTTATAAATGAAAATTCTAAAGAATTAAATAATTATCAACAAATAAGGAATAATTTTCTAAATAAACTACTAATAAAATTGCATCATTACAAACTAGATATCTTGAATAATTTAGAAAACACATTAAAACCCCTAGAAGAACCATCAGAAAACCCTCTATGAATATAATAATCTGAAAAATTTTATCCCTCTTCCCTTGGATCTACCAAAATATGAAAAGAAATAAAAATTATAATAATAAATATTTTATGAAAAATATGAATATATAACACCGTTTTGAAGAAACAAATGGAATTCGGTGAATCTTTTGTGATTCAGGATGCCCTTAAAAATAATATTTATATGAAATTTTATGACCATTAGAAAAAAATGTATCCATTATAATTTCTAATAATAGTTAAATGTTTAAAAAAAATTAAAATGGATTTGAAATAATAATTTTAAATAGTAGAAAATGAAGACATGTAATATTAATGTTATGATTATAAGTTAAAATTTTATTATTTTATATTATAAACTTGAGAATTTATAAAATAATATAATTTTATTTAAATATTTTCAAATAATAATGAGAAATTAGTTTTTAATAAAAGAAAATGGTTTAAATGGTAGTGATAATATATATATATATATATATATATATTATACTTTAATATTTTTATTTTTTAAAACTTATTTTTTTAAAAAAATTTATGAAGTACCAACACCAACCAGGCATCCTTCGCACCACTTCTAAGATGGGAAATAAGGTACTGCCCATTTCAGTGGAGATACCCCAAGGTGAAATCCCAACTTGAACAACCCGCAGGTCAGGCCATGTACAGGTGGGCTGAAGCCCGAATAGGTGCTTGTGTATAAGGTTCCATGTGGTGTGTGTGTGTGTCATCGAAATGATAGGGGTTGCACTCTATATTATAGGGAGGTGATCAGACTACTTGGGTTTTTGTGTGGGATGCATTTTTTTTCGAGAAACGTGATTAGATCCATCTAATCAACCAAATGTGATACAAGTCATCCATCCAAATCCCAACCTTCCTCTATTCCTACAATTTATCTTCATCCATTTTATTCTCTATGAACTAGTAAGTCAATCCATCAGACCTCATCCACCATTGAAATCCCTTTCCACTAAGGCCCCATCTCGATGAATTTTCTAAATAGTCAATATATATGGTTTAAATTAAATAAAAATCTTTGACTAATCATCCATTTATGGATTTCAGAGGAAGTTTATATAAATATATATTTAAATATATATAGTTCTTATATTTTCTAATAAACCCAATAGATAAATCCCATCAGTCTAATTAAATATTTTGGTCATTATCCTTGATTAAATTTGTTTTTCCCTTTAATTTTTTTTCAAATATAACAGGGAATGAAAATATATATTATGTCTTGGAATGTAGCTAATGTAAATCTGAAATAATCATGTGTTTTTTTCATCCTAAATTGTACAGTTTTCCAAATGAGTTATTGGATTTTTAATAAAATCTTGGTATATATATATATATATATAACACTCTATTTTCTCCCCCAAAATAAATGACCAGATTCTCCTCCTTTATATTCCTTTGGGCCTATGTCTTTCTCTTCCAATTAAAAATCAATGAAAGGAGAATTGTTTATTTTTATTTATCAAATTATGGTTATGGTTTTGTAAGGGTTTAATTTTATTCTATCAAACTATTTATGATTTACATATATATATATATCTACTTATTGTATTTTTTTCATAGTTATATTAAAAAGGAATGTTATAGATTTATTATTTTTTATATGATATAAATTTATATTTATGCTTGGTAAGGGACTTATTTTATAAATCATTCAAGATTACAATTTTTTTGAAACGGTTATTTCCATTTTAATAATTTTTATAAGTATATATATATATATTATATTCTTACTCTTAACATTTTATCATAAAAGAGGTTGATTTTTTTATCAATTTATGTTTTTAAAGATATATTAAAATAAATAAATATAAATATAAATATATATCTTTATTTGTTTTTGTGATTTATTATATAAGGGAATTTATTTTGTTAAATCTATCAGTCTCTGTTTTTATAAAGTTTTTTTTAAAAATATTTATTCTTTTTTTTCATTTCCAAGGGAAAAATTCAATTTATAATACATATATCAGTTAATATACATTCAAATTTCACAATAGAAACATGAATATATTTTCATCAATTTTATCAAGACTACCTTTGGAAGAAAAAAGCTTATATTTCTGTTTCAAAAAACTTTTTTAAAACCCTCCTAAGGTTATTTGAATTTAATATAAATAATTCTGTTTGAAAAAATTATTTCATAAGAAAACTTTAAATAATAAAAAAAAATATTTTCTTGGTGCTTATTTTAATTTTTTTCATTTATAAATAAAATATCCATGGGAGAAGGTATCATGTGATGGTTATCATTTTATGTGAATCTTTTATTTACCAAAGATAAATTTTATCATTTTATGTGCTAATTATAAATAAATAATAATATTTGTTGTGTAAAAATGACCCTGAAAATCTATGGATGTCACTCATAATTTAGAAATGGCCATCATCTACATTATCATTAACATTAAATGGATTTAACCATTATGAGTGGCCTTATGATTTTCATATGACCCTGAAAATCTATGTGGCCTTATGATTTTCATATGACCTATTGAGTATCATAATTAATCCGTCAAAATGATAATTTTAAAATGGTTAAATCCATTGATTTATTTCCAAATATTATTACTTTGGAAATTAATGGTTTCAAAATTATATGAAATTATTAGATTAAATTATTTTAATAATATATTTTTAAGTAAGTAATTATTTGTAAGAAATATTTTTCAATTACTTAGTTAATAATTTAAATTACCTTACCAAGAGAAATAATTTCTCTACTTATATTTAAAGTTCATTTTTCACATGTTTAGTGGAATTTCTTGGTGATTTGTATTTCATTGATGAGGAAGCTCTCATGAAGATTTTTTTAATTTCATTTTATACAGTTTTTATTCTATAAATAATGTATCTAATTATTAAAAACCTAGACCAAAATGTTCTTGGAATTTATTTATTTATTTATTTTTTCAGTTTGTTTTATAAAAAAATACACAACAATTATATGTGTTAAACCTGGAAGCACGAGTTCGGGTCTTCACATAAAAAGTGATGGTCATCGTAGACATCACTTGAGAAGTCATATTAGGTGGTTGTATATATTTTTAATTTTACTTCTATTAGTGATGTAATATCAAACTAAAATAAGAAAAATACCTCTTAATCTTATTTCTACAATACATTCACCATTATATATATCCTTATCATACCATCAATATACCCATTTTCATCAACACACCATCTGCATGTCAACACATGGGTGTGGTACCCACTTTAACAAGACCTCAACAAAATTTATGAGTCTAGCTAGTCGATATACTTACACAATAATATACTTCATATTTTCTAAAGAAATTCAAATTATTATATTAAAATGGAATAAACGTAGTTAATTAATCTACATGAAAAATAAATAATCAAGTCATATAACCCACATGACAATAAAATAAATTTTGAATACTAGTATACATGATTTTATGATAATATCATCACAACATTACCCTCTACATTTTCTTATAACCCATTGAAGAAACAATCTATATAAAAAATATTTGGAATATAAGTGGGGGATGGAGTTATTAGTATTATTGATCATGTGTTAAGGGGATATAGTCACCCAAACCATTCTAAAACCAATTTTCTAAATATTTTAATTTGTTCGCATCACTGAAATAAATCTTCAACATCGTAAAATCTTTATAAATATTTCCACAAATTTTATTTCCCCTTATATTACCCCGCATACAATATTATTTTTTAAAATACAATTAGAAATAACCTGGATACCCTTATGTTTGATTTTTCTTTTTGAAATTCCATTATTATATGATCTCGATGATAAATTTAATGGTATATCTAATTACCCAAAAAAAAGGATAAAAAACAAAAAACAAATATGAAACAGATTTTGAATATAATTAACATATTAAATTAGAAAATAAAATAAAATAAATATTCCTCACTGTCGATACTAATTCATCACCAATATTGAGTTTGGCCAGTTTCGCTCACCAGAAACGAACTAGTTCCAACCTCAAATAGAATCTACCATCCACTAAAATCACTAAGCTATTTGATAAGACAATTTATCCTTCAATGGTGTTCTAGCACCTCTTTATCAATGTAAAATGTATATAAAATAATTGATTTAGATTTGGAAATGTTAATAATCTCTATTAATTGCAAATAAGGTTTTTGAACTGCATAAAAAAGATCTCTATCATCAAATTAATAAGCCTATTTTAGTTTTATAATTTTATAAATAATTAAATGGAGAAACCCTTTCCCATTCTAATAATGTAGATATTAATAACAGCTATATCATTTATGATTGTGTATTAAAGTCATTTAAAATTAATATATATATATATATATATATGGCATCGAATAGTGTGTCAATAAGGAGAAAGATCATGATAATGATCATAGGAAAGTTTCCATAGTGATATCATATATCATTTCATATGAACACCATGACATGGTACCAAATCTAATATAAGACTCAAGCTATAGTTTTGTTACTATCATCTAATAGTTTTTTTATGATTTAGTGAATATTTTTTAACAATATCCCACTAATATAGAATCCTTGTGGACTTCAAGATAAACCCCTAAACTCTTTATAAATATATCTAAAAATTTTAAACATGATTAAAATATAAAATATATCAAGTTTTAGAAATAATATTGAGTTAGTCCCATGTATTTTTGTTTTATTTGTTGTCTATAGATCAATATAATTCTTATATTGAAAAAATTACGTATTTTGTAATGCCCCAACCCTAGTTACCTAGAGTCGGTGCATTATTACATAACATTGGCATGATACATGGAATCATGTCCCGAAATACCGATTATTTTAGTATCCTTGGAAGTACTAGATACATACATAAGTTTTACATTACACGAAGAAATGAAAAAGAAACATTGTGTCTTCACAGAATACACTCATATACCATAGCCTATCCCTGCATGTCAATCATTATATACTTCTTCACACCCTAGGAAAAATAAAACATAAGAAAGGTGTGAGATCAGATGCTCAGTAAGGATAACAATATAGGAGAAACTATTATAAATAATAATAAAAATTTAAGGCAATGTACAAGACTAAAACAAAAGCCTTTTAAACTTAAAATTAAGCATAATATAGAAAATATAATTCAAATAATTCCAGTTACTTATTCACATGGATATTATACTAGTTGAATAATCACATGTTATATCAATAGCTAATTTCATAATGATGGAATGCATAATGTTAGAAATCAAAACCACATAGTCAAGGCCACATGCCAAGACTACAAATAAAATTTTGTCAAGGCCTTGTGCCAAGACACTAGTTTTTCTTATAAGACATACCGATGCACTAAAAGCTACGATGTGCTCCAACCATCACTTACTAAGACCAATGCATTACTCATATGAAAATATTGAAAAATAACATAAACAATCGTATTAAAACTTTAATATGAAATGTTAATACTTAAACAATAAACCAAGAACGATTTAAAAATAACACATCCATATTCAAACATATCACAAAACCTTTAATACAATATTGAATATTTTATAATAATAAATCAACTTCAAACAAGTGTAAAATCCATCAAGGGGTGTTGACATAGATGAAATAAAAACAATTCGAGAGAAATATATCTTTCTATTTTGAAATCATTTAAAAGTCACATAATTATAAAATAAAAAATTTATTCTTATAATCTTGTTAGGGAAGCTTAGAAGATGTTATAACGGTGGAAAATATCTTCACCCACCCTATACATTAAAAAAACATTCTTACCTGAATTTGTCAAAAAGGACATAAAATACATTTTTTGAGAAATGATGGAAATATTCTTTTCAAAAAATTTTATAAAAAAATTAAAAGGGGATAAATTATTTTAACCCATATTATAAGAAATAGTAGAAATGTTTTGAAATACATTTTTAAGAAACACAGATGTGGATGGTAAAGAAGCCCCAGTAGATACTTGCATATAAACAACCTCAGATAATAAAGAGATTGTGAAATTAACCCTTACCTCATACTTTTCCTTGGTCGAGGGTACATTAAAATCTTGTCTAATAGTAAAATAATTGTTATTAAATTATACAAGAACAATGTAAATATAATATTATAAATTATCTTCTAATGTTTGTTTGTTAATGATATTTCAGTAGTATCATTATTTCGGGTGTTAAATGATTCATTTTCCTTTACATGTTTCATTACGTATGTCATGTTTGTTAAGGATAGGATGCATTTGATTCATATAAATAATTATATTAAGTTCTTAAACATTATTTTTAATCATAACATGAAAATAAGTCTTTAATGGTTATGATGGAGAATGAATCTCATCGTGTTTGTGGAGACGATAATCCATACATACACACGAGCGACAATACCATTCTATTGATGGTGAAATCATATGTAATTGGATGGTATATAGTATATATATAATCATTAACAGGTTATATTTATTATTTACATCCATTATAATCATTATTTTATGCATCCAAAAAATGAAGTGTTGAATAACAAACTACACCACAATAATGATATGGTAAGTTGTACGTGCGCACGTATGGTTACTTTGTTATTCATAGGATGGATAGAATAAGGAATATTGTTGTACCATGTTTATAATAAAATCACAGTATGTTTAAGGTACAAGATTTATTATTTTGGTATGGAAACAACAAATAAAGAATAAGTGGAAGAATAAAATAACTTTGAAAGAGGTGATGAAATTATGACCTCTTCTTTGGGTGCTTCCTTTTGATTTGATCAAAAGGGATCCTTAGGTCAGATTTTTGATCAAATTATGGCCACTATATTGAAATGAGGGTAGTTGGGAGAGTATTTTAGTAGGGGTTGGCCGAGCCAAATGGATTTGGAGGAGTGATTTTTATAGAAGGGGGAGTACCCTTTTATAAGAGAGGTGAGATTCACTTTAGGAAAGTCTTGATATTTTAATTTATTATACATTCATATTCACTTTATAATGGATCCTGTCACACCCGGTTTTTTTATCATTGTATTGATCCGGTCCATTGGAAATACCGATCCTTTTCATGGGTATTTGGTGAGATTAATCTTGAGTTTTGAAGTTTTATATATGTCTAAACACCATAATTTGGGTTCCCTATTTCTTGTTTAGGAGTTTTTGAAGAAAGGGTGGTTACTTCATGATTTGGGCCAACCGTGAGCCCATTTCCAGTTTTAAAAACCGAATTTGTTTCTTTTATAAATCTTTTGTTTTTTATCTTTTTTCACCCATTCAACTTTCCACTTATCATATACTGACATATTAAAACTTCCATATCCTTTTTCACCCCATAGAAATTCATAAGCATGGTAAATTGGGGTTACTTATTTAGGTATTGGGCCAGCCCATGGGCCCATTTCCTATTTCTAAACAAATATTTGTTTCTTTTATATCTAATTCAATTTTTAATATATTTCGGTGATTCCACCTTCCCCTCGAATAAAATACCCCTATCCTCACCCCCATTATCGATTTACCCTCTTTGGAGCTCATATGGATCGCGGATTATGGCGAATGTTCTCAGGTTACCTCAAATCGACCATAATTGATAAGGTAAATAGTTTTATACATAACTCATTCAATTCGTTATCTTTTTCAAAAAAATATTCTTTACCTGGTTCTTCCAGACCTTAGGCTACTCTCCAAGACATTTCATCCCATTCCAATTTCTATATGGGTTCCGATAAAATGGAATACTAATAGTTTTCTTTTGAAAAAGGTGAGATTCCGTCTTCTTTATCCTCCCTCTTCTTCCTCCTTTCATTATTTCTTGGTTTTATAATATCCCCTAGTCATTATCATCCTAGGTTTCTGTTATAACATGGGTTTTTATGTATTTTATATTCATTTAGTTCTGGTAATCATAGTTTTAGGGTTTATAAACCCGCAACTGGTGATTTTGGGTCTGCGTTTCCATTACGCTAAGGATTTGAGGTAAGATATCCCTTGCACAAACCTTTATCATTTAAGTTTCATCATTTTAATTCTGTTATAACCTTATTTATTTGATATGTTTTGTTGTGAAACTTTGTTTCTAAATGTTTTGTCTTCAAATTATGTTTTATGACATATTTTGTTAAAAATATATTTGTTTTGGTATAAATGTTCACTCCTCTCATTTGATAAATTATTCCATGAGATTTTTCACTTGGTTTATGGTATTTTGAATATGTATCAGTAGCTTTAATAACTTTATGGAATGAAAATGGTGTTTTATTCTTTTTTAAGTGCTTAACATAAGTTGTTTTTTTAAGAGTGCATGCCATGTGTTCGGTAAATTTTCTGGTTAGCTTTTATATGTCTAGTGCAATTTAAAATAATTTGTTTAGATTTATAAATATATTGGAAGAAAGTATGAAAATTATTTTGGGATACTTTTATGTTTTTAAAATTTGGATATGGTTTTACAAACAAATGTTTTTTTTGTTTACAACATGTTTTGGCCTGAGTTGCCGGAAAATGGCCCATTTCACATTCTTATAAAAATGATTGTGTTTTGAATATGTCACCTGAGTGTTTTAAGGGATTTATGAAAGTGGTTTTATTCTGTAAATGGTGTGTACACACCTCCTTAATAAAACTGAAATTCATAACTTTGTCAAATGTTAGTTTTTGAGAAAATGTTTAAAGGCTCATTTGGCCTTTCCTAAAAATGAAGAATGAGTGTTTTACTTGTATATACCATGTTGTTTCAATTGGGATTGTTTTATGGTTCATGGAATGATTTTATTAAATGTTTTTAGGGATTCCAAATATGGTTTGGTATGGTTTTGATGTGTGTTTATAATTGAAAGAGTGTTTTTGAATGAGTTTTATAATCAAAGCCTCAATACACTCCTTGAAATTGTTTTAAGAAAATATTTAGTGGTTTGTTGATTCGTGAAAGAAATGTGAAGAAAGTTTGTGGGATGTTTGTGTGTTTATGGTTTGGAAATGGAATTTTGATGTGAAATGTGTATTTGATAATATGTGTAACTTGATTGAGAACTAAAGGGAATCCTGGGTATCTAGGTGGGCGGACGCGTACTAGTATGCTAGCGATCCTGTGGGGTTTGGCCCTTGTTTTACGTAGCAAGTTTGATGATGAAAACACTAACTAAAATATGATGATGATGATGTTGGGGGACCAATAGGTTATGGGTATTATCCCTACTAGTGGCTCGTGTGCACGAGAATGGATATTTATTATGGTTACTTTCACCGAGATACGAGGTACCTGGGGATCACAACTGACTAGTGCCTAGGGGTGTTCCTGTGACTTGTGATCATTGGATCTTTTATACTCACCATAGACATATGGTGCGTTTGGTTGGAAAATTCAGTAGAGTGTTTTATTTTTTTAAAATTTAAAATTCTTTAAATCAGGCCTATTGAAAACTATTTTCATTTTGAAGTTACACCGCTTTGAAAGTTGTTACTTGCATTCTTGTTTATAAAACATGCATGCTTTTGTCTGGTAAATTTTTTATAGAATGGGACCTCATTTGGAAGAAACAACTTTATATTTGTATTTAAAACTTGAAATTTATGTTTCTTTTATTTTAAAGGATGTGCATTGGGAATAGAATATCGGCTGACCTACTGAGTTTTAATATTCACGCCTATACTCTTCTTATGTTTTAAGTCCTTGTGCATGTTTTAGCTTGAGTTCGATCACCTTGGGTGATGTGTGATCATTTTGTTGGAGAGTGACCAGTGGGGTAACATGGAGTTATTTTGTTATGGGGTTTGGTCAGTTGAGTTTTTGTCTTAGTTGTAATTTCAGTTTATTATACAAATAATGTTTAGTTCAATTTTTATATAAATGTATTTTGGGTTGTCCATTTCTTTCCGCTGTTAGTTTGATTGTTCATATATGGGAGAAATCATTCCCTTGTGTACTCTATTTATTACCTTGGTTCTTGTCGCCATCCTGGGAGGATCGGGAACGCCTCTCAGGACTTGTCGCGGGCTGGCCTGGGTGACCGGTTCAGGGTCGACTCGGACTGGTTTGTGACAAAATGGTATCAGAGGAGGTAAACTCTTAGCAGAACTTTATTTTTAGAGATACCTTGTTATTTTGGGGATGTCAATGTAGATGGAGTAGGATTGTTGGGACTTTAGGGGTAACTATAGTAAGAACTCCGCGAACTCTTTCTCACGGGAAGGGAATCAGGTGGCAGACTTCTTGGCATCCATAGCTGCACCCAATCAGAGTATGTCCTTTTTCCTTAATATAGGTTCTTTTCCTAGTGAGGGGATGAAGTTTGTGATTAATGATGCTTTGGTATTGTGATTTTTCATCATCTTTGATTTTCTTATATTAGTTTGTATTTTCAAAGGCAATAAAAATGTTAGTTTTCAGTCATGGGAAGTCTGGTTTTATTAGTTGCCTTTGTTCTTGTTGATTGTTTGGTGTTGGGATATGACAAGGGGAGTCTGACTAATGGCCTCTATGATCTCGTAGGCCCTGGCAAGCCATGTGGAGCTGGGGAATGGTCTTAATAATTCTCTTTGTGTTGGTGTTGTGTTTGAAATATGGCCGCCAACCATATGGTCAAGTCACCCACCGAGACTAGTTCCATTTTTTGGGTCTCTTGAACCTTTCTTGAATTCTGAATTTTTGTTTTGAAAATACTTGTGTGAGAATTGTGGAAATGAGTTTTAATGGAAGTATTGGATTTGTAAAAGTGAAAAAGGCGGTTTTCAAAAATTAAATATATGAATTGTTTTAGAAGTTTTTGTTTTTGTGGAAAAAAAATTTGGAGGGTAGTGGAAATGATTTAACGGGATTGGATTATGCATTATCTAAACATGTAGTTTTTTGGAATAAAATGTTTTGAACTTGTGAATCATTTTAAGGTCATTCTGAATATTTGTTTTAAATGGTGTATTTTCGGATGTTAAAAAGTTTTTGAATCGGATAAAGTAGTTTTGGAAATTGGTTTTGATCAGTTGGTGTTTTCTTATAAAGGGTATTGGTCTCAATGGACCTCTGATTATGAAAATATACCTTGCTAAATTTTAAAAAAATGGGAAGGGATTGTTTGGAGTGGCTTGGTTATTTTAAAATTTGTTAAAAATGAAAAGGATTAGGTTTTTAAGCAAATGGTTCATAATGAATTTTGGTTTTTTTTGTGAAATATGAAAAGGGGTTTTGACTTGGTGGTTGGTGTTCCTTTTGAAGGTAAATGATTTTTGGAATGATTTTGTTTTGTTTTAGCCTTTGGTGTTTTCATGGGTGCCCACATTAATGGTTTTATTGATATCTGGAAGGATGGACTATATGGAATGGTGGTTGGGTGCCTGGGGTGGCATGGAAATGTGCATATGGGTGAGACTTGATGAGACACCATTGGTGAATGTGGAAACCCACCAAGTTTGTTTGTTTTTCAAAAGTGTTTTGAGCTGAAAAATTGTGGCCTTTTTTTAAACCAATGGTTATGTAGCTTGAATTTTCTCTTTATTAGAAGATTTTTTTATTTAGTAAGCTTCCTTGTGATCTATAAGTCATAATATTGTTGTATCTTGAGATGAGATCTTGTTGGTGGCTCGGTTTTGGAGTAATGTTCATTGGGTTCCTAAAGATGTGTTTGATGTTGTGATGTGTCCATGGATAGTTCTCCGTTGGAAATCATTCCTGCTGATCAACCTAAGGATTCATTTAAAATGTTAAATACAACTTTTTTATGATGCCTAAAACTTTTTTTTGGAATAGAGAGCTGTTTGGGATCGATTAAAAGTGATTCTAGGTCGTGATAATTTTTTTGGACATAGTAGTTGTGTTTGGTGATATTGATGTGTTTTGCCGTATTACTTGTCCATTATGCCCTTCGTTCGGAGTGAGAAATAATTTTTATATGAATCTATGAGTTCCTATTTTGATGAAGGTGTCTTTTTGAGCATGTGAGTTTTTTTGAGCATTGTAATCCTTAGAACCCTGACTGCGGTGCAACAGATGCTTCAAGAATCAGGGCTCCAACCATAGGCCTCAGAGAGAATCTTTTCACGCAATCAGGAAATCTCCAGAGGTATGGGGAGCTTTACCAGGCTCTTTTCTCCACCATTGTGGTATGGTAGTTTCTATGTATCTATTTTGGTTCCTCATTACTGTGAATTTCCCTTTGTCACAATAAGGGTGGTGGAATTACCCCTCACACAATGTCTATGGTTATGCCTTCATGGATGTGGGTTTTCAATTAATGTCCCTGTGTGGACCTCCAATGAAAATTGGGTGCGGTCTTGGGGTTACCTATTCATAGGTGGAGAGTTTTGGGTAGTTACTTTGTTTATTTTGTAGTTTCAATGGCCTAATTATTGGATCCCCTTCCCTCCCCTCCCCGAGTGGTGGGGGTCCAGATCCGTGCTGAAAGTCCTGGCCCAGTTCTTGTCCCCTCCATTTGGGATTGAGTGGTTTATATGTCCATGTTTTAACCCTATTAACTTGGTATTGTAGGTTTTTGTAGGAGAGTTTTGTTGGTCTTGTGTGAGTGAGGCCCAATTCTAGCTCATGTTGAATTCTTGTCTGTTCGTTGCTAGTTGGTTTCTAATAGTGGGGAGACTCACCATGGGTCCTATGGATTTTCATCCTAAGAACTTTTCTAGTGCTAGTTGTTTCATAATGGTGGGGATTACATTATGGAATCCCCTGGAATATTTGGTTTTTGTGAGTTCCCTTTGGTTTGGGTGATGGTTGGGTTCATTGGGAGAAGTCCCAACAATCGGGTTCTTGGCTTGGTTGTGGAGGTGGTGGCTTGATATTTCCAATGATTTTCCGGAAGTGGTTGTGAGTAGTGTGTTTTTTTTGAGCTAGAGGATTAACATAAATTGATGGATGATGATATTTACTTTTCTTTATAGGCTGGATCATGTTGATAGGTAATCCTTATGTGTTGATTTTTCAGCCGAAAAGTGTTATGGCTTTCTAGGGGCGGAAAGCTTTAATGGTGGGGAGAATTGTCACACCTGGTTTTTTTGTCTTTGTGTTGATCTGATCCATTGGAAATCCCAGTCCTTTTCATGGGTATTTGGTGAGATTAATCTTGAGTTTTTAAGTTTCATATATGTCTAACCACCCTAATTTGGGTTCCCCGTTGCTTGTTTAGGAGTTTTTGAATAAAGGGTTGTTACTTCATGATTTGGGCCAATTGTGAGCCCATTTCCAATTTTAAAAACTGAATTGTTTCTTTTATAAATCTTTTTTTTTTCATATTTTTTCACCGATTCAACTTCCCACTTATCCTATAATGACATATTAAAACTTCCATAGCCATTTTTACCCCATATAAATTCATAAGCATGGTGAATTGGGGTTACTTATTTAGGTATTGGTCCAGCCCATGGGCCCATTTCCTGTTTTAAAAAAATATTTGTATCTTTAATATATAATTAAATTTTTAATATTTTTCGGTGATTCCACATCCCCCTCTAAGAAAATACCCCTATCCTCACTCACATTATCGATTTACCCTCTTTTGAGCTCATATGGGTCACATATTATTGCGAAAATTCTCAGGTTACCTTAAATCTTCCAGAATTGATAAGGTAAATCATTTTATACATAACTCATTGAATTCGTGCTATTTTTCAAAAAAACTATTCTTTCCTTGGTTCTTCCAAACCTTAGGAGACTCTCTAAGAATTTTTATCCCATTCTTGTTTCTATATGGGTGTATATCTAATGGAATATGAAGAGTTTTCTTGTGAAAAAGGTGAGATTCCATCTCCTTTATCCTCCCTCTTCTTCTTCCTTTCGTTATTTCTTGATTATATAATCTCCCCTAGTCACGATCGACCTAGTGTTATGTTATCCCATGGTTTTTTATGGACTTTATTTTCATTTAGGTCTGGTATTCATAGTTTTAGGGTTTATAAACCTGCGACAGGTGATTTTGGGTGTGCGTTTCCATTACGCTAAGGATTTGAGATAGGATATCCCTTGCACAAACCGTTATCATTTAAATTTCATCATTTTAATTCTGTTATAAACTTATTTATATGATATTTTCTGTTGTGAAACTTTGGTTATAAATTTTTTGTGTTCAAATTATGTTATATGACTTATTTTGTACAAATGTAGTTGTTTTGGTATAAATTTGCACTCCTCTGGTTTGATAAATTATTCCATGAGATTTCTCACTTGGATTATGGTATTTTGAATTTGTCTCAGTACATTTAATAACTTTATGGAATGAAAATGGTGTTTTATACCTTTTTAAGTGCTTAACATAAGTTGTTTTTTTAAGAGTGCATGCCATGTGTTCGGTAAATTGCCCGGTTAGCTTTTACGTGTCTAGTGCAATTTAAAATAATTTGTTTGGATTTATAAATATATTTGAATCATGTATGAAAATTATTTTGGGATCCTTTTATAGATTTCAAATTTGGATTTGGTGTTACAAACAAATGCTTTTTTTGTTTACAACATGTTTTGGCCCGAGTTGCCGGAAAATGGCCCGTTTCACATTCTTATAAAAATGGTTGTGTTTTGAATATGTACCCTGAGTGTTTTAAAGGATTTATTAATGTGGTTTTATTCTTTAAATGGTCTGTACACACCTCCTTAATAAAATTGAAATGCATAACTTTGTCAAATTTAAGTTTTGAGAAAATGTTTAAAGGCCCATTTGGCCTTTCCTAAAAATGAAGAATGAGTGTTTTACTTGTATATACCATGTTGTGTCAATTGGGATTGTTTTATGGTTCATTAAATGCTTTTATTAAATGTTTTAGGGCTGAAAAATATGGTTTGGTATGGTTTTGATGTGTGTTTAAAATTTAATGAGTGTTTTTGAATGAGTTTTATGTCCAAAGCCTCAATACTCTCCTTGAAATTTTTTTACAAAAATATTTAGTGGTTTGTTGATTCATAAAATAAATGTGAATAATGTTTGTGGTATGTTTGTGTGTTTATGGTTTGGTAATGTTCTTTTGATGTGAAATGTGTATTTGATAATATGTGTTACTTGATTGAGCACAAAAGGGAATCCTGAGTATCTAGGTGGGCGGACGTGTACTAGTATGCTAGTGATCCTGTGGGGTTTGACCCCTGTTTCACGTAGAAAGTTTGACGATGAAAAAAATAACTAAACTATGATGATGATGATGTTGGGGGACCACTAGGTTATGGGTATGCTCCCAACTAGTGGATTGTGTGCACGAGAACGAATATTTATTATGGTTACTTTCACCGAGATATGAGGTACCTGGGGCTCACAACTGACTAGTGCCTAGGGGTGTTCCCGTGACTTATGCTCATTGGATCTTTTGTACTCACCATCAGCATATGGTGTGTTTGGTTGGTAAATTCAGTAGTGTGTGTGATTTATTTTAAAGTTAAAATTCTTTAACGCATCCCTCTTGAAAACTATTTTCATTTTGAAGTTGCACCGCTTTGAAAGTTTTTATTTGTATTCTTGTTTATAAAACATGCATGTTATTTTATGATAATTTTTTTATAGCATGGGACCTCATTTGGAATAAAAAACTTTATATTTTTATTTAAAACTTGAAATTGATGTTTCTTTTATTTTAAAGGATGTGCATTGGGTATTGATTATCGGGTTAACCTACTGAGTTTTAATATTCACACCTATAGTCTTCTTCTGTTTTTAGACCTTGTGTAGGTTTCAGCTTGAGTTAGATATCCTTGGGTGATCTGTGATCATTTTGTTGGAGAGTGACCAGAGGGGTCACATGGAGTTAGTTTATTATTAGGTTTGGTCAGTTGAGTTGTTGTCTTAGTTGTACTTTCAGTTTCTTTTACAAATAATGTTCAGTTCAATTTTTATATAAATGTATTTTGGGCTGTCCATTTCTTTCCACTGTTAGTTTAATTGTTCATATATGGTCGAAATAGTTCCCTTGTGTACTCTATTGATTCCCTTGGTGCTTGTCTCCATCCCGAGAGGACCAGGAACGCCTCTCGGGACTTGTCGCGGGCTGGCCTGGGTGACCGGTTTAGGGTTGACTCGGACTGGTTCGTGACAGATCCAAAAGGATTTATTTAGAGACTAAGGTGGGGCTGGGTCATAAACCTCTCAACCAATAGGTTTTAGATAGGTTTAGGTTACCATACCGAACTTATCTTTTATATTTAACTCTTAGTTAAATAGTTTAACTTTTACCATGCATTCTTGTATTATTCTAATAAATGGTTAATAAACATACTATAAAAAGACAAGAGAAACCCAATTGGTTAATTCTTTACATATATAACCATATCTAAGTCCTTTGGACGAACCTTATATTTTTAGAAATATTATATCAATTAATAATATAGTATTTGTTTTAAAAACTCATTTATGTCAATTTTGACACTATTTAGTATTTGGTTTTTGTAAAAGTCATAAAAAATTGATTACTTAGAAAAAATACACTAAATAAATCCTAACATGTCATATTAACCTATAAAATTAGTTTAATTTATCAAAATTCTAAATTTACATTTATTTATATATTTATATTATCAATTATTTTAATATTTCATTAATAAGTTAATTATTCCATCTTTATTGTGTCATAAATAAATTAAATTATTTAATCTATAAAAATTATAAATAAAATACCATTTTGTAGGAAATATTTTTATATTTCTAATTAATATTTATATTATAATTTATCTTATGTATAAACCTATATTAAAAAAAATTAGTTATGATAATTTGAATTTAACAATTTTAACTCTTCTTTAAATAAAATAATAATAAATGTCCTAATCTAATCCAAGTGGGTCAAAGAGGGACATATTTTATTTATGAGGATTATTTAGGTTTAAAAACACTTATTCAATTGAATTATAAAATTTTTAGGGTAATTATAATATCATTTTTACCTTTAATTACCCTATTTACTTTTAACCGTTGTAAATAAAATTCAAAAGTTACTATTCACCAAAAATTATTTTCATCATATAGAACCTAATTATTATTACTGATTTCAACCATTTGTCTCGTATTTTTGAAATTCAATTCACAGAATTGGTAAAATTATGTTTTATGAAAATTTGTAAATGTGCCTAGATGGTGGGTAAAAGACGTTAAAATGTTCAATAAAAATTTATACATCTAATTTTATGATAAAACGACTCTAATGAATTACATCAAAATTATATAGGTATTATGTGTATATTTTCACCTAAAATAAATTTAAATAAAGTAAATATTTATTTAAATAAAAATTAGGTTTTAAACAATAGAAAAGTGTTTTCACTATTCATCAAACATTGAAAGATTTCAGAAAAATAAAAAAAATCTACCTAAGATACTTTTGATATTATGAATCAAAAAATGAAGTCCATTATGAAAAATAAAATTTATAAAATTTTAAAAGTGGGTATTACTATTTATAGCGACTAGTTTGATTGGTCATTGTGTGCTTAGAACTCAAATTTGCGTACAATGCATGCTATTGCATTATTCAAAGAGAAACATACCGTGGAAGCTTGGGGTGTTACATTATTCCATCCTTCAAATAATTTCATCCTAAAAATTTCTATAATACTAATGAAAAAAAAGATTTGGTTGGTTCTTCATCATAAGTTCCTCAAGTTTCCACGTTCCCTCTTCCATCTTATGGTTTCTCCATAGAACTTTTTCCAGACAATTCGTCTAGTTTTTCAACACTTGTTCTCTGGTATCAAGAATCTTGATAGGCTATTATCAATAAGATATATTGGGTTCCAGTTCTATTTCTTCATAGGTGAGTACATGCGTTGGGTCAAGTATGTATTTTCCCAATAGTGATATGTGGAACACATCATGAACTTTGGATAGACTTTGAGGCATTTCCAAAATGTAAGCTACAACTCCAATTAATTCTATATTTTTGAAAGGTATGATGTACCTAGGAGTTAATTAACCCTTCTTACTAAATTGTATCACACCCTTTCATGGAGATACATTCAAGAAAACATGATCCCCTACTTCAAATTAAAAATCCTTTCTTCGATTATTAGCATCGATCTTTTGCCTACTTTGAGCTTCTTTGATGTTGGTTTGAATAATCTCCACATTTTCCATTGTTTCATCGACATGTTCTGGGTCTACGAGTTTTCTTTTAGAAACGTCATCCCAACAAGTTGGTGTGTGACATCTCTTTCCATATAACGCTTCATATGGTTCCATCTGAATACTCGAATAGAATCTATTGTTATAGGAAATTTCTTCCAGAGGTAAATATTGATCCCACATACCTTTAAAGTAAAGTGAGAAATATCTCAACATGTCTTCTAATGTTTGAATAGTCCAGTCTAATTGTCCATAAATTTGAGGGTGGTAGGCAGTGCTCAAACGAAGTTCAGTATCCATGGCCTTCTGAAGAATTTTAAAGAATCTTGATATAAAACATGGATCAAAATCAGAAACAATTGATAGGGGTACTCCATGAAATATTACAACTTCATTAATATATAGTCTTGCTAAACTTCCAATTAGTAAAATATTCTCTTATAGAAAGAAAATGTGCTGACTTGGTAAGACGATCAATAATGAACTATATAGAATCATTCCTTCTAGGAGTATTTGGTAGCCCCATGACAACGTCCATCATAATATCATCCAATTTCCACTTAGTTATTGGAAGAGGTTTCATGACTCCTCTAGGATGTTGTCCTCTAGCCTTCACCTGTTGAAAAAATATACATCTTGACACATAATCTTCAATCTCTCTCTCAATATTGTCCCATGAAAAATATTCCTTCAAATATCTACACATATTATTGATACTAGGGTGTATAGAGAAATTAGAACTATGAGAATCATACAACAATCTCCTTTTTAGATCAGGTATGTTAGGAACACAAAGTTTCTTCCCAAATTTCAAAATTCCATCTTCATATACGAAGTCAATCAATCTCCCATCATTCACAACTTTAATTTTCTTTTGAAACTCCTCATCATTAGTCTGATAACTTGTTATCCTTTCTAGTAAAGATGGTTTGGAAACCATTTGAAAAAGTATTGATGTTTCACATTCCATGATTATTCCCATATCTATCTTTACTAGATCCATGAAGATATTATCCCTTTCAACTCACATCTTGTTCAAAACTCCATAATCCTTTATGTTCAAAGAATCTGCCACCTTATTTTCCTTCCTCGGGTGGTAGTGTATAGTTCAATCCTAATCCTTGAGTAGTCAAAGACATTATCTTTTCCTCATGTTGAGTTCTTTATGTGAGAAAATATACTTCAAAATATTGTGATAGGTATATATCTCACATTTTTCACCATAGATATAGTGTATCCATATCATCAAAGAAAATATTACAGCTGCTAACTCAAGACCATTAGTGGGATAGTTTGGTTCATGATTTTTTGCCATCGTGATGCATAGGCAATAACTCTATCAATTTACATAAGGACACAACTAAGTAATTTCTTTGAAGCATAATTATAAAAAAAACTAATCATTTCTTGATGGTAGAGTCAAGATAGGAGCATTGACTAATATTTTATTCAGTTCCTCAAAACAATCTTCACACTATTTTGACCAAACAAATTTAACCCATTTACATGTGGGATTGGTTAATGGGTTAGCTAATCAATAAAAATTATGGATGAAACACCAATAATAACCTGCTAAACCAATAAAACTACGTTCCTCAGTGCTACTCAACAGTGCTGGAAAGTTGTGTATTGCTCTTATCTTAGAAGGATCAATAGAGATTCCATTCATATAGTCAATATGGCTAAGAAAAAAAATCTCCTGAATCTAGAATTCACACTTTCTAAATTTCCCATAAAATTCATTTAATCAAATAGTCTTTAGAATAGTGCATAGGTGATTTTAATGATCTTCATAGATTTTGGAGTAAACCAAGATGTCATCAATAAATACCACTACAAAGTCATACAGATATTCCATGAAAACACTATTCATTATATCCATGAAGACATAGGGTGCATTAGTTATTCCAAAAGGAATTACTGTAAACTCGTAATTCCCATACCTGGTATGAATTTTTGACTTCAGAATGTCTTCTTTCTTCACACACAAATAATGATATCCAGATCAAAGGTCAATATTTGAAAAATATTGAGCTCAATGAAGTTGATCGAATAAATCATCAATGCGAGGTAGGGGATACTTTTTCTTTATTTTTATATCATTGATCTCCCTGTAGTCAGTGCACAACCTCATAGATCCATATTTCTTCTTAACCAAAAGAACATGGTCTCCCTATAGAGAAACACTAGGACAAATAGATATTTTATTAATCAATTACTCTATTTATTTCTTTAGTTCCACTTATTCTACAATGTACATTCTATAAGTGGCCTTTGATATGGGCCTTGAACCAGAAATTAAATCAATGGAAAACTCAATTTCTCATTCTAGAGGATGTCTAGGTAAATACTTTGGAAACACATCAACATATTCTTGAAAAATACTTACATCATCTATTTGAACATTATTTCCCTCACCCATAGTTATTTCACTATCTTACTCCCTAATAATTGAATTTAGAAGAGATACTGGGGGTGGATCTAGATGAGAATCAGATGGGTACGTTTCTTATCTAAAGATAAGGTACTCCTTATCATCATAATTTTTTCCCCATTCTTCTTAAAATAAATTTTCACATCATGGTCTGAAATTTAATCCATACTCAGGATTATATAAAATTCAATCATGGGTATGACGATGATATCAGCAAATAAATCAAATTTATATATCCTAATGGGAACTAATACACAAAACATTGTTGTGATTATACTTCCCTTAGGCATTTTGACTGAAAACTCCCTTATTAAATCAAATTGGAAATATCTAATTTTCTTAGAAAACTGGGAAGATATGAAATAACGTGATGATCCTGAATTAAATAACGCATTGGATAAATTTGAGGAAACTATTAAATTACCTTCCACCACGTCATTCGGAGATTCATCCTCAGCAGTAGGGATCGTATAAGAATAGCCTTTCTCCCTTGGCCTTTTCTGAGGTAAGTTTCCTTGGTGCTTAAGAAATTCATTTTCATAATGCTCCATTTCTCTACAATTATATCATTCAAAATTGACAACCTCTTTCTTTCCCTTCCAATCACGAGTTTAGAGGCCTTTTTCACCAAACTTGTAACAAACTCCCATTCCCTTAAACAAGTACTGGGGTGTTTCTTCCTATATTTGCTGTAGGATTGAAATTAAACTTTTCCCTTCTTCCCCTTATTTCTATTTCTAGAGTGTTCAACAGATCTCTTCTTCTCTTGTTTTACTTCAAATTAATAAGACTTAGAGAATTCGTTTTCTGTCTTGATAACACATGAGAAAATATCTTCATATGATGAGAAGGATTGTGAGACTAATGCTCGATGGAATTTTTTTTAACCCCTCAAAGAATCATTCAATATTACTCCTTGGGTTACTTATATAATCTATAGCATGCCTTGATAACTTGGTAAATTAGCCTTATAATTTGTGACATTCTCATACTCCTTTTTCCTTAGACTCTATAACTGTCTTTACATATCCTCTCGATGGTCATGAGAAATTATTTTTCTAATAAAATATCTTTCAACTCCCTCCATTAAATATTTGATACTTCTTCATCCTCATTTGTGTTTTGAATTAATGACCACCATTGATCTGGATCTCCTGTGAGGAGATAAATTTCCATAAAAACTTTTTTCATTTTGCTACTCCCCAAAGCATGAAATATTTTATCTAAGTAACTTATCCATTTCTTAGCTACAAATGGATTTTAGTCCCATTGAATGTTTGTGGTTTTCCCCCATGAAGCGGTATAACATTGTTCCTCTGCGTTGTGGATCAGGGTTCTCCATATGGGTAAGTTTATTATTCATAACTTGAGTGAGTTGTCCTAGAATAGTTATAAGTTGTTCAACACTGGTTGCATCACCAGCTCCACTATAATTATCTTGAGTAGGAGGTCAATCCGTACATGGATTACGTGGGTTGATACGATTTCCATTACTTCCACTAGGTGCTATTTCTAAACAATGGCATTCACTAGATTAATTTATGAATCAAAATACATAATTCCAAACTAGTAAAATACCTCACATGAATTGAACCATTTATACATATAATCCATAATCATAAAAAAATTATTTGAAGAATTACTAACTCATAAATCCTTCATAATGGTTTTAAGGAAAATGTGAATTATCCTAAGCATATCCCCTGGGAGGGTCGTAACCAAGAGTGCAGTAAGGCCCATTGTCATGCACCAAGATACCCTAGGTCAAGCCAAAAACTCCAGGTTGGAGTTTTGAATCCTAGGTACTTATGTGTCAGAGCTGCCTCTACCTGCTCATATCCAAATTGGGATGTATTTCTTGGAAAATGTGAAAAATCTCTATATTACCAAAATTCTAGGAAGTTCTTCTATACTAATCCTTAAAGTCTATCTCAGGGTAATGTTATCTAATCAAGTTATTTCTAAATATAGCTTCCAAGGTTTGTATTAAACTTTATATGATACTAACTGTAATTCCAGGACCCTAGTTACCTAGAGTCGATGCATTTTTAAATAAAATTTTCATGATACAAGGAATCATGTCCCAAAAGACTCATCATTTTAGTAGCCTTACAAGTACTAGATACATACATAAGTTTTACATTACATGAAGAAATGAAAAATCAACATTGTTTCTCTATAAAATACACTCATTTACCTTATCACATCCCTATAGGTCAGTCATAATATACTTCTTCACATCCTGGAAAAAATAAAACATAATAAAGGGGTAGGTTCAGATGCTCGATAAGGATAAAAATATAGCAGAAACTATCTTAAATATGAATAAACATTTAAGGAAATGTATAAGACTAAAACAAATGCATTTTAAACTTAAACTTCAATATAATATGGCAAATATAAGTCAAATAATTCCATTTACTTATTCACATGGGTATTTTAACAGTCGAATAATCACATGTAATACCAATAACTAATTTCATAATGACGGAATGCATAATGCTGGACATCATAACCACATAGTCAAGACCACATGACGTGACTAAAAATAAGATTTTGTCAAGTCCTTATGCCAAGACACTAGTTTGTCTCATGAGATCTACTGATGCATCAAGGAGCTATAGCGGGCTCCACCCGTCACTTACTAAATCCAATGAATTCCTCATATGAAAAGATTGAAACGTAACATAAACACTCATATTGAAACTAGCAATGAAAATCTTAATACATTAACCATAAACCGTGAATGGTATAAAAATAACACATCCACAATCAAACATATCACCAAAACGTCAACTCAATATGGAAGATTGTATCATAATAAATCAACTTCAAATTAGTGTAAAATCCATCAAAGGATGTTGACATAGATGAAATCAAAAATATTTGAGAGAAATAACTTTTTATATTTTGAAATCA
Source organism: Viscum album (assembly GCA_963277665.1). Classification (NCBI taxonomy): domain Eukaryota; kingdom Viridiplantae; phylum Streptophyta; class Magnoliopsida; order Santalales; family Viscaceae; genus Viscum; species Viscum album. Next base: position 1,528,737,824 of record OY728146.1, on the reverse strand, counting down.
TTTAAAAGTAACATAATTATAAAAGAAAATAGTTATTCTTATAATCTTTTAATTGAAGCTTTGAATATGTTATAAAAATAGAAAATAGTCTCACCCGCCATATACGTTAAAAACATTCTTACCTTAATCTATCGAAAAGGTTATAAAGTACCTTTTTTGGAAAGCGACAGAAAAATTTCTTTCAATTTTTTTATAAAAAGTAAAACAAGGTTATAAATGAAATTAACACATAATCTTGGAAATAGTAAAAATGTTTTCAAATACATTTATAATAAACACAGATGTGGATGATAAAGACATACCAGTAGATACTTGCGTATAAACAACCTTATATAATAAATAGATTGTAAAATTAACCCTTACATTGTACTTTTAATTGGTCGAGAGTACGGTAAACTCCTATATAAAAGTTAAATAATTTTTATTAAATTATACAAGAACCATATAAATATGATATTTTATATGATCTTCTAATATTTCTTTGTTAATAATATTTCAATAGTATCATTGTTTTGGGTGTTAACTGGTTCATTTTTCTTTATATGTTTTATTATGTAAGTCATTTTAGTTATGGATAGGATGTATTTGATTCATATCCAGAATGATATTAGTTTCTTAAACATTATTTTTAATCATAAAATAAAAATTATTCTTGAATGCTTACGATGGGGAATGAATCTCGTCGTGTTCGTGGAGACGGTAATCTGTACGTACGCACGAGCGACAATAACATTCTATTGATGGTGAAATCATATGTAATTGGATGGTATATCATATATACATAATCATTAACATTTTATATTTATTATTTACATCAATTATAATCATTATTATACCTATCTAAATAAAGAAGTGTTGAATAACAAGCTACACCATGACGTGGAGACGGTAAGTCGTACGTACGCATGTATGGTGACTTTGTCATTCATAGGATGGATAGAATAATGAATATGGTTGTAAAATATTTATAATAACATCAAAGTATATAAAAGGTACTTGAGTCATTATTTTGTTATGGAAAAAACAAAGAAATTGGAAGTGGAAGAAGAAACGAACTTTGAAAGAGGTGATGAAATTATTACCTCTTCTTCAAGTTCTTCCTTTTGATTTGATCAAAAGGGCTCCATAGGTCAGATTTCTGGTCAAATAAAGGCCTATATGTTGAAGTGAGGGTATTTGGGAGAATATTTGAGCTGGGTTATGCTGATCCAAATGGAATTGGATGTGTGATTTTGAGAGAAGGTGAAGTACCCTTTTATAATAGGGGTAATGGTCGCTTTTGGAAAATCTTGATATATTAACTTATTATTCAATCATATTCACTCCAAAAAGATTTATTTTGAGGATAAGGCGGGGATGGGTCGAAAACCTCTCAACCAATAGGTTTTATATAGGTTTAGGTCGCCATATTAACCTTATCTTTTAGATTTAATTCTTAGTTAAATAGTTTAACTTTTTCCATTTATTCTGGTATTATTATATTAAATGGTTAATAAACATACTATAAAAAATCAAGAGAACCCAAAGTGGTTCATTATTGACATATATAACATTATCTATGTCCTTTGACCGAACCTTAAATTTTTTAGGAATATTATATCAATTAGTAATATAGTATCTGTTTTAAAAACTCATTTATGTTATTTTTACAATATTTAGTATTTGTTTTTTTGTGAAAGTCATAAAAAATTGATTACTTAGAAAAAAATAAATTAAATAAATCCTAACATGTCATATTAACCTATAAAATTATTTTAATTCATTAAACGTCTCAATTGACATTTATTTGGATATTTTTAATATCAATTATCTTAATCATTCATTAATAAGGCAATTACTACATCATCATTGTGTCATAAATAAAATAAATTATTTAATGTCTAAAAATATAAATAAAAAACCATTATGTAGGAAATAGTTTTACCATTCTAATGAATATTTATAGTTGAATGTAATTTTTGTATAACCCTTTATTAAAAATGTTTTAGTTATGAAAATATGAATTTAACACTTTTAACTCTTCTTTAAATAAAATAATAATAAATGTCCTAATATAATCCAAGTGGATCAAAGGGGATCATATTTTATTAATATGGTTGATTTTGGTTGAAATCAACTAATATACTAGAATTAGAACATGTGTTATGGTAATTATAAGATCATTTTTACCTTTAATTACCATATTTACTTTTAACGATGGTAAATAAAATTCAAAAGTTACTATTCACCAAAAATTATTTCCATACTATTGAACAAAATTTTACTTATTGATGTCAACCAAGTCTTTAGGATTTTTTAAATTCAATTCACAGAAGTGGTAAAATTATGTTTAATGCAAATTTGTAAGTGTTCCTTGAAGGTGGCTAAAAGATGATAAAATGTTCAATAAAATTTTATACATTTAATTTTATTATAAAATGAACCTAATGAATTACATTGAACTTATATAGGTATTATGTATTTCTTTTGACCTAAAATAAATTTAAATAAAACAAATAATTATTTAAATAAAAAGTAGATTTTAAACAATAACGTAGTGTTTTTAACTATTCATCAAAAATTGAAAGTTTTTAGAAAAATACACAAAATTTACCCTAAGCTAATTTTGATATTCGGAATCCAAAAATGAAGTCCATTTTGAAAAATAAAATTTATAACATTTCAAAATGTGGGTATTACTATTCATAATGGCTAGTTTTATTGGTTGTGGTGTGCTTGGAACTTGAAGTTGCGTACAATGAAAGTTATTTCATTATTCAAAGAGAAACATACCATGGAAGCTTGGGGTGTTTCATATGTTGAGAAGGTAATGGAAATACACACTGAAGAATGGTGTTTGTGAAAAGTTTTCCATCAAATCTAGAACCATTGTCATAAAGATTAGACACACATTCATAGTCAAGTGATCACACTCAAGTTCCATAATAAAGTAAAGTGGTTTTTGAAGAAGTGTTTTGGAAGAAAAGATTCATCCAACTCACCTTGGGTCCAAAAAATAAAGTTCCAACAATAGTAAGGATGGAAATTAGAGTATTCATGAATCTAAGAAAAACTAAATGATTCTTTTTTTAATTAAAAAAAGTCATTAGTTCTTTAGGAACATGTGATAAAAACTTATGTAGGAAATGTGGAGAATTGGTGTAGTTAATTATATGGGGGTTTGGAAAAAATGATGTTTTGTGGAAATGTTGAGAAGTTACAATACTTCCCAAAGAAATTCATACGATGCTTAAGTTAATCTTTATTATATTCAAAATTCATGAGGAAGTCATGACACAAGAATAGGTTTTTATTAGAAGAAATTTTATGAAGCTGATTTTTTCTGGTCTCTATCCATTAGTATGATATTTCTAGATTAATATTTTCTTTGAGTATGGGAAGGTTCATTGGAACATGATTTTATGAAGATAATGTTTTTTAGTCAAACCAAAAATATAAAATATATAAATATTTTGATAAATAAATTGAGTTCTAGAATTTAAATAACATCATAATAAATAGGGTAATGAAGTTACTAAAGTCGAAGCTACTATACCCGAACCATTGGATGTAGTGTGCTTATCGAAGTCATACTAACACCAACTATAAGATTCAAATCTACGGCTTAATTTTTTTCTAGAAAATTTTCTAGAACCAAAAATAATAAAATATATTGGAAGTTATCAAGATTGATGAATTTAGAGAATAGGAAATGTTTGATGTGACCAACGTGAAGAAGAAAATTAGAGATCAATGAACAATATAGTCAACCGTTTTCAGTAGACTTAATTGTTGGTTTCTTTTTAAGTGGTTCAAGAAAAAGAATAATTTTATAAACATGTGGTCAAGAATGAAACGAATAACTCTGGTTATTTTTCAAGTGTTTTTTTTCCAAGTGGGTACGAATAATGAATAACTCTAAATTTTTTTTCATAATAGATTCAAGAGACATCATACATAACATGAAACTAATCCATCAGAGTGAAAGACATGACTGATCCAACATGTATTGGTTGACACTAATATACCTCATCAGATGATGGACATCACCACACTAAATATCATTACTCTGGGAAAATAAGAAAAGGGGAAAACGTTTTTTTTCTCAAAATAGCCACCATAAGTGATGTTAAAGATAATTTCTTGATGATTTTAAAAGTATTATCAAGGGTATTAGTGAAGTGGTTGAATAATATTAATGAATTATTTTGATTTGTTTCATTTTATTCATAGAAACAAAATTGATAATCATTCATCTTCGTTGTAATAAATAAATAAGAATGAACAGTTTTTTGAAGAATCGTAATGATAATACATATGACTGTTTTTTAATTAGTTCAAAGAAATGTAATGATGAATCTACTATCATCATAGTATTAAATAAAATATAATATGGAATTATAATCATATTAAATTTTATAAATATTGCTTAACGAAAGATGAAGTCGTGAATATTCAAGAAGAATTGATAAGGGATAAAGAGCATTGTAAAAGTCAATGATTTATCCTCAATTTAAGTGAAACATTACTTTATGAGAATTTGGTTAAGCATGAAAAGTTTTTAGAATCCACCTGAAAACGTATTTGTCTCTCCAATAAATAGAAGAAGTACCTTGTACATTCCTGAGTGAAGTATTGTTCATAGGTGAAGAAGAGAGAATGCAGAGTGCTGAAGAATTATATATATAAGGAGTTTCGAGATTGATCATTCATTAAAAAGTTTTTTAGATAGATGAATAAGAAGGAGATCAAATTTATCTAATTATCAAATCAGAATAGATCATCGGTCTATAAAATTAGACAAATATTTACAGACTGAGGTAGATGCAATTTAGAATTGTTTCAGTGGTATTCTGGTAGATTTATATTTTTGGACTATGAAATAGGACTTGGTAATCATAATGGTAAATTTGTCTGAGTATCATAACGAAGACTAGGGATTTCTTGTCTACTACTGGGTAAGAAAGTGAAGAGTTTTTTTAGAAGGTTATATTTGAGAAAATTGACAAAACAACATATTAACATGTTGACAAGAACCATATGAAATTTTCTTAACTTGTTATGGAAATTGTATTACATCATTTCTACTTGAAGGAGAACAAAAACTATTTTAATGAAAATAGTTATACATGAGTTTAAGGGACAATACCATTATTGTTTTCATGAAAGGATTGTTTTCTAGTGGATTTTTTGGTATCATATTGTTTCTATACCATGTCAACGACATAACTACTCTTGTTGAGTAAGGAACCTTGTAAAATATTTTGTTCCTATAGATGTGTGACTATTTGTATTCAGCTAAAGTTATAGCACTTTAGAATTAGGAAAATGATGTTTATAAAATAAGTAAACAAAAAATAAAAATATATCATTGATTCAACCCCTTCCCATGTCAATGATGCTTGATCCTCATAATGAACTTTTAAGTGGTATCAAAGAAAAGGTTCTATTCATTTTCTCTTTATTGTCTTGTTTAAAGAGTATTCTGTTATGAAACATATATTTTTTATGAACAGTAATAGGATTTTCATCTTAAATGATATTAAATATAATATCCATAAAGATAGAATACCACCATATTTAATTTATCTTGGTTATTATGTTTTGAAAGCTGGTACATATGGTTTTCCTCCCTATAATGATAATACTACTATTACAATAGCTAATAAGGAGAATCTATAAAATGATATAAGATCCACAAATGTTTTACTCTAATCACCCTTTTAATGTGAGTATAAAAGAGTGAAGGGTTTTCCCACTGACAAAGCTATATGGGATAAGTTGAAAAACATATATGAAGGGAATACACAAGTAAATAATGGAAAATTAGAAATCAGGAGGTTGAAGTATGAAGATATGAAAATGGGTGAGTGTGAATCTATTAGGGGCTCATTTTCCTGGGTAAATGATATTGTCATCACTATTAGATGTCTTGGTGAAAAGATAGAAGATTATACTACTGTTGAAAATATCTTAAGAATACATCTAGATAAGTTTTTTGTAAAAGTCGCCTCATTAGATGTAAGAACCCAGTTTTTGCTGTGAAAGACTTTGCAATATTCTTGATGATATTCCAGAGCAGCGCCTTCAGACGGCGTGCGATTCCGAGCCCCAGAGTGACCGGAATTAAATTTTCAATGCGTTCACACTGGAAACGCCAAATAAATAAGATAACTTCTAAACGGTGCTTCAGATCAGATATCTGAGTGTACGGATGGGTTCAGAATGGGGTGTTTACCCTAGGAACGACATAAAAGTTGTTGGCGCGGGATGTTTGGACCCCTCGCCCGCTTCTGGAATGTTAAACAGATTAAATAAATAAATTAATTCGTTTAATGGAGAAACGCTAGTATCTCTTAAACGGTGGCTCTTATTGGAAAACTGAGAGCACCATTGTGTTCGGAGCGTGCCGTTTACCCTAGGAGGGGTATAAGTTTTGCGGGCGCGGGCCGTTTGTGAAAAATGGCCCTAGGGGCGTTTTCGTAATTTAGCGGCTTCAGACGTTAAATTTTATAACTTTTGAACGGGGTCTCGGATTAAAATTCAGAGACCTCCGTTGTGCTCGTGAGGTGGTGTTTACCCTAAGGGAGGCTTAACCGCGACCCCGTCGGGAGTTCGGGTTCGGGCCGACGGGCGGGTGGTTAAGCATTTTCTATTTAAACGCTTAACACACCCACCTCCCTCTTTGCCTCCCCCTTCCCCCTGGAAGCCCCTCCTCTCCCTATCCTCCTCCATCTCCGGCGAGATGGTCCGACGAGGAGACTCTGGCGAGGTGCGGTGATGCCGGCGGATCGACGCAAAGCTCCGGGCAATGCCCACGAGGTAGGATCTTGTTGCGTTTTTCCTTCCCGCATCTCCTTTGAACCTAAATCTTATGCTCGAATTGTTGTTGGATTTTTGAACGAACCACATGAATGCGTAGTAGATTTTTTCCTCTTCCCAACTCATATTTCGGAATTAAAATCCGAGCTCGGAGGAGGCCGAGGTTGATCGTCGAAGGTTGCGTGTTTTGGAATTGTTTCCGGCCGGTTTGGGTGCTTCGGCGGTCCGAGGCGCGGCGGCTTCTCCTCGGCAGGCGGTGGCGGCTTGTCCTCAGAAGGCGGCGGTGGCTTCTCGGCATGAGGAGGCTCGGTCAGGCGAGCAGCCAGCGAAGGCGGGCGGCTTCAGGGCGACGGCTTGGCAGGGTCTCGGGTGGCGCCGGCGTAGCGCGAAGAGGGAGGGGCCGCGGGGTGCGCGACCCCGCGTGCGACGACCGCGACCTGCGTAACGCGAGTCGCTGTGGAAAAAGGAAGACCGGCCATCAAGGCCGGTCGGTGGCATCGGGCCGTGGCCTACTGGCCGCGGCAGACTGAACCGGACCCGCGGCCGGGCCGTGGGCCGGCTGAGGGTGGACCGGCCGGACCGGGCTGGTCCAGCCCAAGGGAGTTTCCCATTTGGAATTTCCGACGCCCGTAGTTTTCGCTATGGGCGTCTGTTTTGCATGCCGTCAGTGGCAGCGTGGACCTTGCGTCGAGGGGAATGTTTTGAGATGGTTTTGGGAATTTTTAATTCCTGAAACGAGGGGCCGCGGAGGCGCGACATGTCTTTAAGTGGACAAGTGTTTTTCCCGAGATCCTTGTTTTGGGCGGCGTGGACGCATCCGATGTCCGTTTTGAGCGCCGTCAGTGGCGTTGCGACTCTGACACTAAGGCGGAGGTTTCCAAGGTGGTTTCGGGCGTTGAGGCCGAAGTTGTGGCACGGGCCCCACGACCCGTCTTTTGAGCTGCGAGCAGCGTTTAGCGGATTTTGCATCGGACATCCGTTCGGGGCGTGCGAGCAGTCGATGTTGTGTGTTTTTCCGAGGGCATAGCGTTGGCGCAGTCTGCTCGCTGTAATTCCGCACGATAGTGTAGGGCCCACGAAGGTCGTTTGGGTGTCGATGGTGATTTTCCATCTTTATCACCGGTCGACCGTTTTGGACAAGTGGATAGCCCATATTGTGTGATTTTTCGAGAGGATCGCAACGGTGCAATCCGTTCGTTGAGTTTCGGGACCGGGTTGCGGGTCCCACAAAGCACCGCTCGTGTGCGATGCGCCGAAACGTACCTTTTCCTCCGGATATCCGTTGCACTCATGTGAGTAGTGCTTTTGACACGTTTTCCCGAGGGGATCGCAATGGTGAGATGCGCCCGACTATTTTCGGGGCCGAGGCTCGGGATCACGGGACGCCGTTCGGGCGTGAGGCGTTGTTGATGACTTTTTCGTCGGATATCTGTTCGAGGTGAGTTAGTAGTCGATCTCACATGTTTTTCCACGAGGATTACAATGGTGCGATCCGTTTGGTTGTGCGGAGCCTCTTGCGCGATCTTGTGGAAATGTGAAGGTGCCCCGAGGGCGTTTCTTCTACTGTGTTTGTAGCGGACCCTTGGCTTGTGCTCGTGAACTCTTGGGAGAGTGATATAAATGATTCACGAGATGTGGTTGGCTGTACCTGGGCTTTTGAGGTGGAGTTGTTACGTCACGCCTTCGCGTTGACGTTGGGTGCCATGTGCACGATGGCCCTTGGGCTGAGAATGTGGTATACTCTGGGATTATACGGGAATTCTTGGAGGTACATGTGGTTGTTCGTACCTAAGAACGTTTGTGCACCAGGTTGGGGTTGAGATGGGGCCACCTGTTGTGTGGGCCCCACGTGCGTTCCAGGTTCTGGTTTTCATACTTTGACCTCTCGCAGCGTAAAGGGTCCCTCTGTGCTCATTTGTTTCACCAGTAGGGTTGAGTGGCCTCCCCCTGGTTTCGTTCTCGATGGATCGGCTGGTAGCGGTGCTAGTGACACCCAGTGATGGAACAGGCACTGAACCTCTTTTGGGAGAGTAGTTCTGGAGTTGGGTGGTTGCGCGATACCCACTCTGTGTTCGGTTGGCCAGTGTTGTACCCTCCAGTGGAGATGGCCAGAGCAGTTTTGATTTTTACCCTCCAGCGGGGCTGGGCAGTGGGTTACTCATCGACTTCTATGGGTTTACCCTCCAGCAGGGCTGGGCAGTGGGTTTCTCACTAACTTCTATGGGTTTAGCCTCCAGCAGGGCTGGGCAGTGGGTTTCTCACTGACTTCTAGGGTTTACCCTCTAGCAGAGCCTGGGCAGTGGGTCACCCGACGCACTTAGGGTCTACCCTCCAGCAGAGACTGGGCAGTGGGTCACCCGACGACCTCTTAGGGTCTACCCTCCAGCAAGGCTGGGCAGTGGGTCGCCCGTTTTCTGGTTCCAGGTCTACCCTTCAGCAAGGATGGGCAGTGGGTTGCCTGTCGACTTATTCCAGGACTACCCTCCAGCGGGGCTGGGCAGTGGGTCGCCTGATGATGTATTATGGTTTACCCTCCAGCAGGGCTGGGCAGTGGGTCGCCTGATGATGTATTATGGTTTACCCTCCAGCAGGGCTGGGCAGTGGGTCACCCGATATCTTAATATGGTTTACCCTCCAACGAGGCTGGGCAGTGGGTCTCTTGATGATGTGTTAGGGTTTACCCTCCAGCAGAGCTGGGCAGTGGGTCACCCGATATCTGGTTATGAATTACCCTCCAGCGGGGCTGGGAAGTGGGACACCTGTTGGCATTCCAGGCTCAGTACTTTCTACTAGGCTAGCCTGTGGATTTCCTCTGTGATTACCGGAGCGGGACCCTTGGTTATACGGGTCGGTGTTGTGATGACATTGACTTTGAGGAGACCTCTCGACTGTAGGGAAGTGATGAGGCGTGGTTGGACTTTCCCTAGAACTCTCAAGTACAAGGGGAAATTTCCCCACCGAGATGCGTTCTTGTGATGTGATCTAAAACCGTGTGGGCGAGTCAGTGTCGCCCAAAGCGGATATTGTCGAGGTGCGGTGATTGATCCCCTTGGATTGTAGTTCGGAGCAGACGTGCGGGATGCTAGGCATCGATGGTTTACTTCTGGGACTGTTGGCGACTCTTTTCTTGGGCTGAGCTATGGGACGAAGATCCCCTTACGAGCTTGTACGGGCTTCTTGTAGAGCATATATATATATGTATATACCTTGTTCCAGTACCCACTCCTTGGGTTTTGGCTACTCTCCTTCCAGAGGAGGTGAAGACGCTCGGGGTATGCCACGTGCTTTCCATGTCTAGCTTCTTGTGGTTGGATGAGTCTACTCTCCTGCTATAGGTAGAGAAGACTCGACGAGAAGTTTATCTTCTCACCGTTTCTAGCTCCTTGTGTCTGGAAGAGTCTACCTTCTTTCCTCTTGTTGGGTTGAGGTGGACTCTCTGCTGTTACTCTTTACTGCACCCTCGATTGTACTCCTTTACTTTCCCTGTTCGATCTACTGCTCACCCTTTGGTACCTCCTTTGTTACTCCCTTGAGCCTTCGGGGTATTCTACTAAGTATTTTTATACTCACCCCTGCTTGGGATTTTCCTGCACTTGGTGTGCCCTTGCAGATGACAGACAAGTTGGTCGTGACTTCAGTGGAGCTTAGGAGTTCAGGAGCTTGGACCGAGTGCGGTGGTTGTGGTTAGGTCCCAGGTGGGGGACCCCTTCCGGCTGTTTTTCTTTTGTTTACCTGTTTCCGGGTTGTGGCGCCTTTTTGGTTGGGCCCATGTTTTGCCCATTTTATTTTTAGTGTTCCTTCATCTTTCTTTGTACTTGTAGAGGTTGATGCACTTTGTGGTATATATATAGCAGTTGCCCTTTCCTTTTCTCTGCTTGTTCTTTCTTTTACTCTGCACTGTCGCATTGAGTGTGATGCGTGTGTGTGTACAGGTAATTAGGCAAAGGTCTCCCCGAGTTGTTGTGCCTTCGGCGCTGGTCACCAGCCCCTGGCCTATGGAGGCGGGCTTGGGGTAGTTGCGGCTCGAGCCCGGGTAGGTTCGGGTCGTGACAAAGTGGTATCAGAGGTGGTTCGTTCCTTGGGGTGTTGTGCGGACGTCCCTAAAAAAGAATTGGTTGGGATTTAAGGAAATAGTGTTAATGTGTCTCGAGAGAGGCTCTCAGGACAGGGAGTCTAGTAATGGTGCGGCGGCTGATGTATCAATTCACCAGTACCCTGATAACCCGCGTGTCAACTCGGCATGCTGAGACACTTTTTGTAGGGAAAACTTGTTTGTGCATCACATAGAACTGAGTCTTGACTATCCTTCTTGAGTCAGCTCCCCATTGTTGTTGTTGTTGGTATATACATGTATGCTCATTTGACCGCGACACTCCTTGATAATATTCAGGATGTCTCCGCGAAGACATCCAGCCAGGATACCAGCTTTGGTTCGTGATGATGACCCTATGAGCTATGAAGCCAAAATCCAGGACCCATCATGTGAGCCCCTTGCTCCGGGTGGGCCAGTAGCAGCACCCCCACTTGTTGAGCAACAGACAGTTTCAACAGAGCAGGCTGAGCTTGAGCGCGCTCCGTGAGTTCCAACGGCAGAGACCGCTGAGGTTCAGTGGTGAGCCAGACCCTCAGGCAGCAGAGGTTTGGTCTGAGACAGTAGTTCTCCTTTTCAGGCTTGTGAAGACGCCGACAGATCAGAGAGTGGCTTTGGCAGCCAACCTTTTTCGTGGAGTAGCTTGGCATTGGTGGAGTCTGGTGACTCAGTTTCTTGAAGAGTCATCTCTTTCGTGGGACGAATTCCAGTTGTTGTTTCGTGAGGAGTTTTTCCCCTCCTGCTTGCGCTCCGTTCGGATTCAGGAGCTCCTGAAGTTTTAGCAGGGAGGGATGATGGTGGCTGAGTACGCGGCTAGTTTTGCAGACCGTGCACGCTTTTACCCAGACTTGGTCCGTGACGACAACATCCCAGCGCAGAAGTTTGAGCAGGGTATCCGCCGAGAGATTCGTGTTGTCATAGAACCCTTGGGCATTTCCACATATGTCGGGGTGCCAGACCAGGCATTGGTGACAGAGAGCTTCCTGTCATGTTTTTCGGTTAGTAGTGGCAGTGGGCGTGACGGAGCCGAGACGTCCACCGCAGCTAGCGGGCATCGGCAAGCAGAACCTGATGCAGGTGGCCTTCCCACTGCTGGTTTCGGAGACGTGGTCGTATACCACTGTGGCGAAAAGGCGCAGGACCTCAGCCGAGGATTCCCATTCCGTGAGTGGATTCCGGGCTGTGTTCGTACACTACAGTAGCGCTGGAGGGCACCAGGGAAACCCAGAGAGCATCGGTGTTATGCTTGTGACGGGAAAGATCACTTGGCACGAGACTACCCGACCCGAGTTGCTGAGAGCTTCGGGCAGGCAGCAGGCGCACCACCCCAGTAGAGGCAGCGCCGTGATCAGAGTAGCGCTCAGAGAGGTGGTGCTAGAAGAGGAGCGGGAGGAGATGGAGGTGGGGGACGACATTACGAGGTCTTCCCATCACCACTAGGCGGTCCACGTTAGGCTCCGAGAGCTGACGGTTGAGACCACGAACAACCGTGAGCTTTGGATGTCTACGATCCTACAGAGCATGGGATGGTGAGAGGTACCCCTTGTGACTCTTCTACTTCTTGCAGTAGAATTTTTAGGCTCTGCGTGTGAAAGACTTTTCTCCCTGCTCCTTGTTTGAGGTGTTACCAGGGTGACGTCGGCCATCGGGTGTAACCCTGTGTTGGTAAGGAAAAAGGTGTGAGACCTTTTCCTTTAGTCGATGGTGTTGAATCCTTTTCTTCCGAGCGTGTAAGAGAGTCTTGGTTGAGAGACATAGACTGTGAAATCTTGCGTGACTAGATATCCTTGGGTGTTTTACCATATGGATATTCTGAAGGAGGGAATCACCAGGCCTTGTTTCCGGTGCGGGCGGTGATTCCAGTCGTGGCGTGTGACGTAGAGGTTCGTTCGGGGAGGTGAGCTACCCCCAAGAGCCTTCGGGCCGTTTGAGACCGTGCAAAGGGATGGCGAGGTGCCCTACCACCTTGCCCTAACCCCAAAGTCTGGAGTGGGTGCACGACATCAGCAAGGGCCGACCCAGCGTGAACAGATCAATCCTTTGGTCTGTGTGCGGTGACGCAGAGCTGTGCGTGGGTTCTTCTGGGTATGGGAAAGCCAGGTGTGGGCTTAGTACCCTGTGTTGTTCCTTGGTTTTGCTTTTCGAGGATGAAAAGCCTGAAGGAGGGAATGATTTAAGAACCCAGTTTTTGCTGCTAAAGACTTTGGAATATTCTTGATGATATTACAGAGCAACGCCTTCAGACGGCGTGTGATTCCGAGTCCCGGAGTGGCCGGAATTAAATTTTCAATGCGTTCACACTAGAAACGCCAAATAAATGGGATAACTTCTAAACGGTGCTTCATATCAGAGATCTGAGTGTACATATGGGTCCGGAATGGGAGTGTTTACCCTAGGAACGACATAAAACTTGTCGGCGCGGGATGTTTGGACCCCTCGCCCGCTTCTGGAACGTTAAATGGATTAAATAAATAAATTAATTATTTTAATTGAGAAACTCTAGTATCTCTTAAATGGTGGCTCAGATTAGAAATCCAAGAGCACCTTTGAGTTCGGAGCGTGCCGTTTACCCTAGGAGGGATATAAGTTTCGCGGGCGCGGGCCGTTTGTGAAAAATGGCCCCAGGGGCGTTTTCGTAATTTAGCGGCTTCGGACGTTAAATTTTATAACTTTTGAACGGGGTCTCAAATTAAAATTCTGAGACGTCTATTGTGCTCGGGAGGTGGTGTTTACCCTAAGGGAGGCTTAACCGCGACCCCGTCGGGAGTTCGGGTTCGGGCCGACGGGTGGGTGGTTAAGCGTTTTCTATTTAAACGCTTAACACACCCACCTCCCTCTTCACCTTCCCCTTCCCCCTCGGCAGCCCCTCCTCTCCCTCTCCTCCTCCATCTTCAGCGAGACGGTCTGGCGAGGAGACTACGGCGAGGTGCGGTGATGCCGGTGGATCGACACGAAGCTCCGGGCAACGCCCACGAGGTAGGATCTTATTGCGTTTTTCCTTCCCACATCTCCTTTGAACCTAAATCTTATACTCGAATTGTTGTTGGATTTTCAAAAGAACCACATGAATGCATAGTAGAGTTTTTCCTCTTCCCAACGCATATTTCGGAATTAAAATCCGAGCTCGGAGGAGGCCGAGGTTGATCGTCGAAGGTTGCGGGTTTTGGAATTGTTTCCGACCGGTTTGGGTGCTCCGGCGGTCCGAGGCGCGACAGATTCTCCTCGGCAGGTGGCGGCGGCTTCTCGGAGTGAGGTGGCTTGGTCGGGCGAGCGGCCAGTGGAGGCAGCCGGCTTCAGGGAGACGGCGAGGCAGGGTCTCGGGCGGCGCCGACGTAGCGTGAAGAGGGAGGGGCCGCGGGGTGCGCGACCCCGCGTGCGGCGACCGCGACCCGCGTAACGCGGGTCGCTGCGGAAAAAGAAAGATTGGCCATCAAGGCCAGTCGGTGGTGGTGGGCCGTGGCCAGCTGGCCGTGGCGTACTGAACCGGACCCGCGGCCGGGCCGCGGACCGGCTGAGGGTGGACCGGCCGGACCGGGCCGGTCCGACCCAAGGGAGTTTCCCCTTTGGAATTTCCGACGCCCGTAGTTTTCTCTACGGACGTCTGTTTTGCGTGACGTCAGCTGCAGCGCGGACCTTGCGTCGAGGGGAATGTTTTGAGATGGTTTTGTTAATTTTTAATTCCCGAAACGAGGGGCCGCAGAGGCGCGACGTGTCTTTAAGTGGATGAGCGTTTTTTCCGAGATCCTTATTTTGGGCGGCGTGGACGTATCTGACATCCGTTTTGAGCGCCGTCAGTGGCGTTGCGACTCTGGCACTGAGGCGGAGGTTTCCAGAATGGTTTCGGGTGTTTAGGCTGAAGTTGTGGCGCGTTCCCCATGACCCGTCTTTTGAGCTGCGAGCAACGTTTAACAGATTTTTCATAGGACGTTCGTTCGGGGCGTGCGAGCAGTTGATGTTGGGTGTTTTTCCGAGGGCATCGCGTTGGCGCAGTCTGCCCGCTGTAATTCCGCACGATGGTGCAGGGCCCATGAGGGTCGTTTGGGCATCGATGGTGATTTTGCATCTTTATCACCGGGAGACCGTTTTGGACAAGTGGATAGCCCATCTTGTGTGATTTTTCGAGAGGATCGCAACGGTGCGATCCATTCCTTGGGTTTCAGGACCGGGTTGCGGGTCCCACGAAGCACCGCTCGTGTGCGGTGTGCCGGAACGTACCTTTTTCTCCAGATATCCGTTGAACTCATGTGAGTAGTGCTTTTGACGCGTTTTCCCGAGGGGATCGCACTGGTGCGATGCGCCCGACTGTTTTTGGGGCCGAGGCTTGGTATCACGGGATGCTGTTCGGGCATGAGGCGGTGTTGACGACTTTTCCTTCGGATATCCATTGGAGGCGAGTAAGTAGTCGATCTCGCATGTTTTCCCATGAGGATTACAACGATGCGATCCGTTTGGTTGTGCGGAGCCTCTTGCGCGATCTTGTGGAAATGTAAAGGTGCCCCGAGGGCGGTTCTTCTACTGTGTTTGTAGCGGACCCTTGGCGTGTGCTCGCGCACTCTTGGGAGAGTGATATAAATGATTCACGAGATGTGGTTGGTCGTGCATGGGCTTTTGAGGTGGAGTTGTTACGTCACGCCTTCACGTTGACACTGGGTGCCATGTGCATGATGGCCCTTGGGTTGAGAATGTGGTATACTCTGAAAGTATACGGGAATGCATGGAGGTAAATGTGGTTGTTCGTACTTGAGAATGTTTTTGCACCTGGTTGGGGTTGAGATGGGGCCACCCGTTGTGTGGGCCCCACGTGTGTGCCCGGTTCTGATTTGAGTACTTTGACCTCTTGCAGCATAGAGGGTCCCTCTATGCTCGTTTGTTTAACCAGCAGGGTTGAGTGGCCTCCCCTGGTTTCGTTCTCAATAGATCAGCCGGTAGCGGTGCTTGTGACACCCAGTGATGGAACAGGCACTGAACCTTTTTTGGGAGAGTTGTTCTGGAGTTGGGTGGTTGTGCGATACCCACTCCGTGTTCGGTTGGCCAATGTTGTACCCTCCAGTGGAGATGGCCAGAGTAGTTCTGAGTTTTACCCTCCAGCGGGGCTAGGCAGTGGGTTACTCATCCACTTCTACGGGTTTACCCTCCAGCAGGGCTGGGTAGTGGGTTACTCACTGACTTCTACGGGTTTACCCTCCAGCAGGGCTGGGCAGTGGGTTGCTCACTAACTTTTAGGGTTTACCCTCCAGCAGAGCCTGGGCAGTGGGTCACCCGACGCACTTAGGGTCTACCCTCCAGCAGAGACTGGGCAGTGGGTCACCCAACGACCTCTTAGGGTCTACCCTCCAGCAAGGATAGGCAGTGGGTCACCCGTCGCCTGGTTCCAGGTCTACCCTCCAACAAGGCTGGGAAGTGGGTCGCCTGTCGACTTATTCTTGGTCTACCCTCCAGCGGGGCTGGGCAGTGGGTCGCCTGATGATGTATCATGGTTTACCCTCCAGCGGGGCTGGGCAGTGGGTTTCCTGATGATGTATTATGGTTTACCCTCCAGTAGGGCTGGGTAGTGGGTCACCCAGTATCTTAATATGGTTTACCCTCCAGCAGGGCTGGGCAGTGGGTCGCTTGATGATGTGTTAGGGTTTACCCTCCAGCAGAGCTAGGCAGTGGGTCACCCGATATCTGGTTATGAATTACCCTCTAGGAAGGCTGGGCAGTGGGACACCTGTTGGCATTCTAGTCTCAGTCCTTTCTACTAGGTTAGCCTGTGGCTTTCCTCCGTGATTACCGGAGCGGGACCCTTGGTTATATGGGTCGGTGTTGTGATGACTTTGACTTTGAGGAGACCTCTCGACTGCGGGGCAGTGACGAGGAGTGGTTGGACTTTCCCTAGAACTCTCAAGTACGAGGGAAAATTTCCCCACCGAGACGCGTTCTTGTGACGCGATCTAAAATCGTGCGGGCGAGTCAGTGCCGCCCAAAGTGGATAGTCTTGAGGTGCGGTGATTGAGCCCCTTGTCTTGTAGTTCGGAGCAGACATGCGGGATGCTAGGCATCAATGGTTTACTTCTGGGACTGTTGGCGACTCTTTTCTTGGGCTGAGCTACGGGGCGAAGATCCCCTTATGAGCTTGTAGGGACTTCTTGTAGATCATATATATATGTATATACCTTGTTCCAGTACCCACTCCTTGGGTTTTGGCTACTCTCCTTCCAGAGGAGGTGAAGATGCGCGGGGTATGCCACGTGCTTTCCATGTCTAGCTTCTCGTGGTTGGACGAGTCTTCTCTCCTGCTATAGGTAGTGAAGACTCGATGAGAAGTTTATCTTCTCACCGTTTCCATCTCCTTGTGTCTGGAAGAGTCTACCTTATTTCCTCTTGTTGGTTTGAGCTGGACACTCTGCTGTTACGCTTTACTGCACCCTCGGTTGGACTCCTTTACTTTCCATGTTCGATCTACTGCTCACCCTTCAGTACCTCCTTTGTTGCTCCCTCAAGCCTTCGTGGTATCCTACTGAGTATTTTTATACTCACCCCTGCTTGGGTTTGCCCGCACTTGGTGTGCCCTTGCAGACGACGGACAGGTTGTTCGTGACTTCAGTGGAGCTTAGGAGTTTAGGAGCTTGGACCGCGTGCGGTGGTCGTGGTTAGGTCCCAGGTGGGGGACCCCTTTCAGCTGTTTTTCTTTTGTTTACCTGTTTCCAGGTTGTGGCACCTTTTTGGTTGGGCGCTTGTTTTGCCCCTTTTCTTTTCAGTGGTCCTTCATCTTTCTTTGTACTTGTAGAGGTCGATGCACTTTGTGGTATATATATATAGCAGTTTCCCTTTCCTTTTCTCTGCTTTTTCTTTCTTTTACTCTACACTGTCGCATTGAGTGTGCTGCGTCTGTGTGTATAGGTACTTAGGCAAAGGCCTCCCTGAGTTGTTGTGCTTTCGGTGCTGGTCGCTAGCCCCTGGCCTATGGAGGCCAGCTTGGGGTAGTTGCGGCTCGAGCCCAGGTAGGGTCGGGTCGTGACATTAGATTATAGAGATCCTCAAACTCTATCTTCATATAATATTTATAGCAATCTCATCACTTTCTAAATGATAAGGGAGAATATTATGAAGGTAAAAACAAAAGTTGATCAGAAAATATTGTTTAATGCATCCAAGTAATGAAATTCCAATAATTTTATTGAGAAAGAATATGTTGCTGACTCTGATTCCAATAAATGAGTTATGTAAAAATCCTGATTAAATTTTCACCATTTTTTTAAAAATGTAAAAATATAGAATAGGAAATTATAAGGGGAAAAATCATTTACATTGTTTTGGATATAGCACCACTAGGAAATTTATTTCCAATTGTTCTCAAAGAGTTGATTAAGAAGAAAGTGATAAATAATAATGAAGTCCAAAAATATATTGGAAGAAACCAAGTGATTAGAAAAAAACATATTCCAAGGGAATATATGAAGTTATCCAAATTCAAAAGGAGAATAGTTTTTTCCAAGGATGATTATAGTGAAGTGTTTAAAATGGTTTTGAATAAAAATAGTTTTTTCAAAAATTAATTAAGAAAGTATTTGTAGTAGTTGTTCAGAAGAATATGATATTGAAGTTGAATCCAAAATAATCTTTTGAAAATATTATATAAAATACATTTATTAAAATAATTATCGAGGAAGAGTTCATAATTAGTAGTTATAATGAATAATAAGAAACTAAATTAGAAAATAATCTGAAATAATAATTCAAATAATGTATGAGAAATATTAAAATGAAATAAAGAAGAATCAAGAAGGTCAAATATGAAAATTCTTCAATAAAAATTCAAGAATGAGTTCTTGATGAGAAAGAGAAGCAGCTAGAATAGAATCATGATTTAAATAAATCCCTTATTAACTAAAATAATAATAATAAACATCAATAAATTAAGTTGAATGAAAAATAATAAGAGTTATAACTTTTCCTGCAAAAACATTCTAAAGATGAACTTAGGGTTACAAGTTTAAAAAATTAAATATCTGAATTGGGAGAAAGATCTGGAAAGAGTAAACCTAAGAAGGATCAAAAGGTACCTTCAAAGGTTAATAATGAATTTGATTTATTTTAGATTTATAATTCTAGGAATTTTATGTATGTGTCCAAAACCAATAATGTGGAGAAGGAAGAAGTTTCTAAAAAATATGAGTTCTAAAAATCTTAAATTACCTCTATTTTCGAAAAAACTAGAATTAAATATATGTTAAAGAATAAGACTTGAAGTGTTATAAGAGAGGATGGTGATCAAAAATGTTTTAATGTTGAAGCTAAGAAATTTATAGAGAAACATGTCAACAATTCCAGACTGTTTGTAAGTCATATAGGAAAGTATTCCTTTTATGGGTACTACTAGCATTGCGGTCAATATGGGTATATCGATAATATCTGTAGGTTCAATAAAAAACACTGCAATTATTCCAATATTAGTTAAAGGCAAGGTTTTATGAGGATTCAATCATTTAAGTGGAAGAAATATGAGAAATGTATTTTGAAACCTCAGAAAAATAAACATATTGAGTCTAAAAAGAGAGAGTGCTTTGTTATTTGGTTAGAATAAGAAAAAATGGATAGATAGTTAGAAGAAGCAAAAAAATTAGCTAAAGAAATGGGGAAGAAAATGGATTCAAAAAATGAGAAGTTGATAAAATTATATAAAGATATTTTGATTTCCAGAATCCAAAATGCATATGATATGTGAGAAGGAAAGGTATGTTACTAAAATTTTATTGACTATATTTCCACCTGAAGAAGAATACAAGAAGAAGATGCTACAAATTTTCTTAAACAAAACTGTTGCAAATGTTTTAAAGAAGTCGACATAATCATTAGATGATTTTATATATTAGAAGAAAGTTCTTAAAAAATCTAAAAAGGATTAATAGAAGGAATAAAATACATCCAATGAAAAAATCCAATAAAAATAAGAAAATAAAAGAATGGGAGAGGACACTTAGTCTAATTGTTTATTCTATGAAACATTTGAGGTTCATCCTTATTCCCATATTTTTGTATACTTGTACTATATTTTTGGAAATTGAAGGAGTATAAATAAGGAATTCAGCTTTGACGAGTTTCTTACCATTATTTCAAAAGAATGCAATGAGGTTTTGAAATATGAGTTTTTGAAAGTTCTATTTATACACCTAAACTTTATGATTTGTTTTTGGATATGGGTAAAAGTTAATATTATCTTAAATAAATATTTTCAAGATTTCCCCAAGAAATAATAATGTTGAAAGAAATATGTAAAGGGCGTTACATGAAAGTTTTACAATGGATAGCACTGAAAACCTTGATAATACATTCTTTTTTCATACACTAGAATCACCCAAGTAGACTTAAATTTGTTTAGTTAAAGGCACTTTGTTAGGAAACTCATGTGATACTTATGTTCACCTGAACAAGAATTTCAATATTTTGAGTTGAAATGTTCCAACCTTGGGAAATGATATCGTTTTTCAACAAGAGGTAAAATTTTAAGGATGACCCATTTGATTTTTTTTTCAATAATGCTGATATAAAATTAATCAGGAGAGATAAATAATTGTGGGAGAAAAAGAATAAAATTAGGAAAAGAAGATGTGAGAAAATAAAATAGGTGGTATTATTTTAAAGTGGTTGAATTTGTTATTCACAAAAACAATAAAGGGGGGTTTGTTTGGCCCAAGGTGTGTTTTGGTTATATTTTTTGTTGATAGATCAAAATGTTGATTATGTTGAAGAAAGTATATATGTTGAGAAGGTAATGTATATCCATTTTGATGAATGTTTTTTTATGAATAGTTGTCAACCATATCCAGAACCATCGACAAAAATATTATACTCAAAATCTTAGTTAGGCGATCAGACTCAAAATTCATAAGAAATTATGGAGGTTTATGAAGAAGATTTCAGGAAGACAAGGTTCATTGGCCACACCTCAGGTTCAGAAATAAAGTTCCAATAATAATTAAGAAGGAAATCAAAGTCTGTAAGAATCTGATTAAATTTGGATGATGCTTTGCTATTTTTTAATTCAAAAAGTTAAAAGTTGTCTGAAAACCTGTGATACATGCAATATGAAGGAAAGGGGTATAAATTGTGATGTCAAACATATCGATGTTTGGAAAGAATAATTATAGTGGAAAGGTTAATAAGTTACAAAAATTTTGAATGAAATTTATATGATGCTAATGTAGATCTTTAACATATTCAAAAGTCATGCGGAAGTCATTATAAAAAAAGGGTTTTTGAAAGAATAAAGTTGATGAAGCCTATGATTTCTGGTCTCAATCCATCAGTATGAAATTAGAAGATGTATATCTTTTTTTAGGATGGAAAGGTTGATCCGAACATGAAGTTATGAAGATGTAGGTTTTCAGTCAGACCAATAAATTGAAAGATATAAATCTTCAGAGAAAGAAGTTGAGTTTGGAATGTTTTTTGGTATCACAATTTGAAGAGGAAAGAGGTTAATGAGGTAGAATCTACTAGAATTGGTCTATTGGATGTGGTGTTCCACTGATTATCAAATAAATACTACCAATGATTATTAGGTGAAAATTAGAGGTAGGATTATTTTTTGGGGAGATTTTTAGATGCAAAAAAAGAATAAAAGAAATTGGAAGTTGTTGGGATAGATGAACTAAGAGAAGAAAAATGTTTTTTGTGACCTGTAATGTCCTTGAATTTCCCTATAATTTTTTTAAAAATTTTATGGGTTTGTTTTGAGACCAAGAATTTATACGACACTTGATTCTATGGCCCATTGAGCCCATAATAAGTTTTTGATTTTTTTAGTTTATTTTAAAATAGTGTCCATGATCGATTTTGGAAACATCTAAATGGGTGCCCGGATTAAACAAAATGGGGGCATCTTTGCATTCCGAATGATGACTTTACCTAAGAATAGACTTAACCTTGACCAACATGGGTTGATGAAAAAAGTTAATTTTAGGAATTTTTATGAATAACTAATAAAATAATTCTCTTACGAAAAAATAAACTACAAGTTTATTTTATTTGAATTTTGAATTTTGTTGCAATGTAGCGATGTTGCAACCCAAGTGTAACTGAAATGTTATATTATAAATGAAATAGAATAAAAATGCTACAATTCAGCGTAACAGAAACACTAATGTATTTTCTTCATTTAATGGGTTAATCGAATACAGGATTGTTGGAACAATTGATTTTTTGCTCTAAACTTGGATTTTTGGCGTTGGTAAGAAACGATAAACGAATCACCTGCGGTGATGAACAATTTCTTCTTCCCTTCCTCCTCCTTCAAAGAATCTCCCATGATAATGATAAAATGTGGATGAAGGATTAACAAACGATGGTGTGTGACACCATTCTCTATCCCCAACCGATCATATTTTCCATGTAGGGGGTTGTTTTCTATGTTATTTGTCTTTCCATATTCTTCCTTTATAAATAACGAACACTGGTCAAATCACTAAAAAGTTGATCTACAGATTGATTGTTCTTATGGGATTTGGAATTATTTTGTGGGGATTAATGAAATGGGGGATATTAATTAATATTTGTTTTAAGTATTCCTTTTTTCTAACATGATGAATAAAGGCTAAACGAATAGGGCCAACATTCATCGCCTTGGGTGTTCCTTGCAATCTCTCCTTCAACTCACGTTCTTCACCGATGGACCCATATGGCCATGTAGGAATTTTACTAAAGGATTCGAGCATGAAAAGACCCCTGTTCCGATGTCAAGATGAGTTGGAGCCCACAATTGGATATGCAATGACCCGAGGACTCTAGAAAATCCTCTGGATTGAAAAACAGATCACTAGAGTAGGTCTTGGGGACCGTAGAAGGACCCTCTGATTGCGGTTTACACTGCGGAAGCCAGGGGCCACCTGTATCAGCTGGAAAAATTGGGGCGAAGTGGCTGTCGAGCCGTGCCATGTGACTGGAGGTTGTTGTCCAGCTGGTCCGCGGTGGTGACCTGTAGTTCCCGCCGCGTCCTGGGCTGATCAGACCAGCCCGTCCAGCAGGCTGAACCCATATCCATCAAAGTTGGACAAGACCCAACGAGTCCATGTTTAGCCGAGAAGATTGGGAATGATCTGGGTTGGGTCGGGTCAGGTCGGTCTGACCGAGTCAGACCAGACCCAGACCTCACCGACCCCTTTTTAGTAAAATCAGCATTACTCCCAAACTGTGTGTCTAATTGATGATCCATTAGAGGCGTTGGAACCCTCATGAATAGATGGTCCTTTTTATACTCCAAGTGTGTTTTTGTGGAGGTTTACTTATGACTGATGGCTTGAGGAGTATATTTTATTGAAATCAAGAACTCTACAAGAAGATATCCCATCGTTGGGTATGATGGTAAGGAAGAGATGAGTGGACCTAAGTGGCCCAGTATCCAATAGAACCTCATTTTCTCAACAGATGAGAGGACCTCAGTGGTCTGGTAGTTGAGATGGACTCAATGGCCCGATGGACAAGCAGACCTTAGTGACCTAGTAGACGAGTGAACCATAGTGGCCCGATAGACCTCAATGACTCGTCAGGGATGAGTCCCTTAGTAGTACAAGATTTTATACTTTACAACTGATAATCATGCCTTCTATATGTTAGGTTATACCTTTTTGAGCTGAAAATTCTTTGTGTGTACTTTTCTTTTTTGGACTTTCTTTGTGGTTTTGAGTCCCTAAAAAGTATTTTGTTACTCACCCATGTATAGGCTTCACCCACATGTATCGTTTTTTGTTCTAGTGGATGATACTTTGATAGAGACCTTGTATGTTCTAGGACCAAGTGGTTCCCAGTGAGATCGAACAGGAGAGGAAAATTTACACAGCTTCTAGAAGCTACTCTACGCATACCATTCTAGTAGGGTTTTCTATGGAAGGATTATCATTGACCTTGTACTCGCATGTTTATAGCTTTTATTTTGTTTGGTTTTTATTCTATCCCATTTTACTTATAACTTGTACTTCTACATTTAGTGTTTGTCTTAGTGGCTTGAATTTTTTCCTTTTCAGTGTTTCGAGCTGGTGTTTTGAGTGTGCGTGTGTAAAGGTACTCAAAAAATGCCTCCCACTTGTCAGATAAATCATTTAATGCTAGTCTCCAACCCTTGGATTTTTAGTGGTAGGTTTGGGGTATTCATGGAATGGGCCTCAGGGGATGCGTCGTGACATATTGGTATCAAAGGTGGTCGGTTCTACCTTAAAGATTGATAGATTATGGTTTTGTTTTAGGGCACATGTGTTGAATGTTTCGAGTTCGACTTTTAGGCTTGAGGAGTCTAGTGTTGGTACAGTGGCCAATATATCCATACACTAGAACCCTGAATTATTCTTTTTGACTCGGTACATGAAACCATTGGTTGCATGAATCCTATATGATTTTGATTGTTTCCTCATGTCCTTCTTGGTCATATCACCAGGTATAACCTATTGACTGTGGTTTATCTTGATCTGTTTTAGGATGCCGCCATACAGACACAACCATTTAGGATTCTAGTGCGTGACCTTGAGGATGGTACACCCAACGATGGGGAATTAGTACATGGACTGGTACTAGAGATGGCCCCACTAGGAGGTGCACCAGCATTGCCACCACCAGTTGGTCAACAGTTGCTATCGGTTCTACCAGTAGAAAGTGCACATAGGCTCAGTGCCTTACATGAGTTCCAGAATTAGAGACCTCCCAGGTTCAATGTTGGGACTGATCCCCATGTGGAAGAGGATTGGTTGGAGGTGGTTATGCGAGTCTTTCATTAGGTGAGGATGACTCTCTACCAAATGGTGGACTTAGCCGTGATCTTTATTCAGGTCTCGGTAGGGAGATGGTGGAGTTTGATGATTTAAAAACATGATGAGGTGACCCTCACTAGGAAATACTTTGAGAACCTTTTCATATAGGAGTTATTTCTAGTGATGTTGCGCTAAATGTGAATATTGGAGCCACTACACCTACAACCGGGAGACATGAGAGTAGCGGAATACTCAGTGAGATTCACTGATCTTTCTCACTGCTCCACAGACATGGTGCGAGACCCATTCTTTAGGGATTGAGATTTTAAGTGGGGAAAATGATGGGAGATTAGGGAATACAAGGTATCATTTAGAAACCCTACTTAGGCTAGGGTAATGGTGTTATCCCTATTCATGGAGAGCTTCCTAGTAGAGAAGGTTCTAACAGTAGGGGCTACCTGTAGACCTTGGGTGGTAGAGTCTTCAACTGTGGATAGAAGACCCCAGACATGGGGGCCCAAGAAGGTCCAAATTTTTGGTGGATGACCCCAGGATGTAGGATCCGTTGTGAAAGACCCCTAGGGTGGAGGGATTCATTAGTGGGGAAGGTTGTGGTACTCATGCGGTGGATATGGGCACATAACTCGTGATTACCCAACTCACCACACAGAAAACCAACAGATGGTCGAGGGACCACCGAGGTAGAGGAATAGGTTCAAAAGGGGTGGTCCATAGGGTGGTAGACATGGAAGGGGAGCCAACATAGAATCATGCGATTGGCATAGGTTGGATGTGGTATTATCACCACCCCTAGGTGGTCCACCATGGGCTCTGAGAGCTGTTGAACAGGATAAAGGCCAGCTATAGGTGATGGAGACCTACAACCACAACTCTCCAAAGATGATTATAGGTATGATATATTTATTTTTCACCTTAGTTTCAGTTTATACATATATAGGTTCCAGTCACTCTTTCCTTGCCATAGACCTTGTTTGGATCTTGGAGATTCTAGTGGAGTTGTTGGTTCGATCCTTATGATTAGAGACTGCTGTAGGAGTGAATTCGATGATTACACACTAGTTCCACTAGTGTGGGCTTACTCTAGGTGGTGAGATCCTCAACTGGTATCTCCTAATAGTAGCATCGATGCCTTATGAAGTCATCTTGGGTATGGAGTGGTTATCCACAGTTCATGCTTAGATTGATTGTATTAGGCATAGAGTGCGGTGTGTCTATGAGGATGGGACCCGGTTTTCCTTCACCAGCAAGGAGGGATCCCTTACAGCATGGGACATACTTTCTCAAAGGAGGGTGAATCCAATCACTCACTATTTGGATATCCTCACCCTCAGTTCGGTGGAAGAGAATATTCCTAACATTCTCGTAGTGGTGGACGAGTATGAAGAAATATTTCCTAAGGATGTTTTTGGATTATCCCCTTATAGGGAGGTTGAATTTTCCATTGTTCTATACCCCATGATGGAACCAATATCCACACCATCACATCATATGGCTACCATAGTACTTCGTGAGTTGAGGGTATAACTGGAAGATTTTCATAGGAAGGAATTTGTGAGGCCCAGTGTTCCACTTTGGGTATCCCCATCATTATTTACCAAGAAGGCATATAGGATTTTGAGGTCATACAAGGACTTATGGTGCCTGAACTAGGTGACCATGAAGAACAAGTATCCATTGTGGAGGATTGAGGGCCTCTTCGATCTGCTGAAGAGGTCCAAATGGTTCTCGAAGATGGACCTCAGATTAGTCTATCATCTAATATGTGTACGGGATGAGGATGTTCATAGATACCATTCAGATGTCAGTATGAACACTATTAGTTATTTTTTATTCCTTTTATCATAACCAATTCCCCAATAGTTTTCATGGGAATCGTGAATTGGATATTCAAGCCTTACCTTGACCAGTTCGTCATGGTCTTCATTGATGACATCCTGGTTTACTCGACATTTTAGGAAGATCACATTACACACCAGTGGATAATCCCAGATACACTCCAAGAGCACCAGCTTTATGGGAAGCTCTCTAAGTGTCATTTCAGAATTCAGAAAGTCCAATTTATAGGATAAGTCTTTTCACAGGTGGGAGTTTCAATGGATCAAGCAATGATAGAGGTGGTTCTTTCTCGGGAGCCACCTAGGAGCGTGACTGAGGTAAAAAATTTATTGGGTTTGGTTGGGTACTACCAGAGGTTCTTTCTATACTTTTACAATGTAGAAGAACCATTATTAGCTTCAACATGGAAGGGAAGACCCTTCGTGTAGACAGAGAAGTGCCAACAGAGTTTCCAGGAGCTGAGGGAGAGACTGACGAGTGCCCCCATCATAAGACTACCAAAAGAAGGCGTTGGGTATGTATTATTTTTTGACACATCAGGGGCCAGAATGGGTTGTTTCCTAATTCATGGGTATGATTTGGTCACCTACGGTTAATTACAGTTGAGGAAGAGCAAGCATATCTACATGACTAACGACCTTGAGCTAACAATAGAGTCTTTTCTTTGATGATGTGGCGGTACTACTTGATTGGTGAGCGGTTTACCATCTACTCCGACCAAAAAAGTCTCAGGTATATCTTCTCCCAAAAAGATTGGAACATGAGGCAGTAGTGGTGGCTATAGTTCCTCTAGGACTATGACTTTGAGATATTCTATACACCTGGGAAGTGGAACGTGGTGGTGGATGCGCTTAGTGGGAGGTTTGGTTTGAAGTTACTAAGTGATGCATCAGAACAATTAGCTATCATGTAGATATCCTTTATGGATGGTGATGGGGAAGATTATCATCTTTCAATGGCTATCACTACCCCACTCTTAAAGCAATTTAGGGAGTCACAACTTGTGGATGTTGACTACGATGTCTGACATGCTCAGTTTTCCATAGAATAAGCTCTTAATGGGTTTTCGATAGGCGGATAGAATGTCATCCATATCATAGGGTTCACCGTTGTACCAATGGTGTCATGTGTGGAAGTTATGAGGGAGTTCCATGCCTCCCTCTTAGTGGTACATCCTGGAGTGATGAAGATGTACTAGGATCTCCGACGTCAGTACCAGTGGTTAGGAATGAAGGTTGTAGTGGAGTTCATTTCTCGGTGCCTTTCTTTTCAGCAAGTGAAGGCAGAGCATCTAGTTCCAAAAGGCTTGGATCTACCACTTGAGGTGCCGGAGTGAAAGTGGGATGGTATCTCGATGGACTTACTGATAATTTTATCACAATTGTCCAAGGGGCATGATACCATCAGGGTGATCGTGGACTAACTCACAAAGTCATCTCACTTCCTACCCATCTGGGAGTTGGGTTCAGTAGAGAGAATGAGATGCCTCTATATACCAAAGATATTTTGACTCCATGGAGTCCCATTAACGATAGTCTTGGATAAATACATATTATTTACATCCATTTATATAATGGATTAGAAGGGGCATTCAGGACTCAGTTACGTTTGAGCACGTCATTTCATCCCTAGATAGATGGTCAGAAAGATATGACTATCCAGGTTTTAGAGGACATGCATCGTACTTGTATCTTGGAATTCAGTCGCAGTTGAGAAAATCATCTACCTCAGGTGGAGTTCTTGTACAACAATAGATACCACTCCACCATTGGTATGGAACCATTTCAGGCTTTGTATTGGCAACCATGAAGATCAATATTATGCTGGAGAGACTCAAGGGAGTCAACACTCAAGGGCCCAGAGTTGGTACGGGCTACCACAGAGAAGGTGTAGGTCATCTAGGAGCTGAAGAGGACTGCACAAAGAAGGAATAAATCATATGTTGATAGGATACAGAGGCCCTTGGAGTTCAAGGAGTGAAACCATGTGTTCCTTCGGGTCTCACCTGGACAGGGATTGAAAATATTTGATAGGGGTGACAATCTATCTCTAAGGTTCATCGGAACCTTTCAGATTCAAAGAAGAGTTGGTGAGGTGGCGTACTGACTAGATCTCCCCACAAAGATTCATCAGGTGAATAATTTCTTTGACGTGTCATATCTGAGGAGGTACATGCATGATCCATCCCATGTTACCAACTGGGCTGCATTGGATATTGATGATGGAGGAACATTTGCGGAGTTCCCGATAGAGATTGAGGATCGACCGGAGCGGGTCCTTCATGGATGGTCAATTCCTCTAGTGTGTATTCGGTGGTAGCATGGGAACCTCCATGAGTTCACTTGGGAGTGGGAGGCTCAGATCTGAGCTTAGTACCCCAATTTATTTGTTTACCCCTTGCTTTGGATTATGAGGACATAAATACCTAATGGTGGGGGTAATGTAATATCTAGAAAATTCAATTTTTTTAAATTATATGGGATTATTTTAAGACCAGGTTCTCAAAAAATGCTTTATTCAGAGATCTAGTGAGCCCCAAATAAGTGTTTCATTTTTTTAGTTTATTTTAAAATAGCACACGTGAGTGATTTTGGAAACATTTAAATGGGTGGCCGGATTAAAAAACATAGTGCACTGTTGCATCTAGAATGAAGAATTTACCTAATAATGGACTTATCCTCGATCAGAGCGGGTCAAGGGAAAAATTAAATTTTAGGAAATTTTAGGAAAGAACAATAAAATAATTTTTTTAAGGAAAAATAAAATAAACTTTTATTTTATTTTATTTGAATTTTGAATTTTGAACTTCGTTTCAATGTAACGACACTGCTACCCAAGTGTAACCAAAACATTGTATCATAAATTAAATAATGTAACAATGATGCAATACAGTGTAATTGAAAAACTAAAATGTTTTTTTCTCATTTAATGGTTTAATCAAATATGGGATCTTTGGCACAATCAAGTTTTCCTCTGAACTTGGAGTTTTGGCGTTGGAAAGCAATGATAGACGAATTACCTACAATGAAAAATTATTTCTTCTTCCATTCCCACTCCTTCGAAGAATCGCCAATGATAACGATATACAATAGATCAAGGATCGAAAAATAACACTGTGTGACAATGTTCTCCATCTTCGACCGATACTATTTTCCATGTAATGGGTTCTTCTCTAAGAGATTTTCCTTTCCTCGTTATTCCTTTATAAATGATGAATGCAGATAAAATCACTTACAATTTGATCCATGAATTTATCATTCATGAACATTGGGGAAATATTTTTTGCGGATTAAAGAAAGGGGGATATGAATTAATATTTTTTCGAAGTATTAATTTTTTTCTAACATGACAAATGAAGGCCAAACAAACAAGGCCAACATTTGTTTCCTTTGGTGTTCCTTGCGATACCCACTTTAACTCACGTTATTCATTGATTGACCCAAGTAGTCACGTAGGACCTTTCTAGGAGGTTCTGAGTGCGACTGGACCCCCAAACTGACCGAAAGACAAGTTGGAGCCCCCGACAGGCGAGGCGATGACCTAAGGACTCTGAAACACCCTACAAATCGATGAACAGACCACCATAGTAGGTCTAGTGGCCCGTAGTAGGACTCATCATCAACACCGGCAGTGACCAGTGGTGACATGCACCGGTTACGCACCACAGAAGACTGGGGCCACTAGCATCGTCCAACAGTGATGCAGAGATGCAGTTGTTGATCTGCATCATGCAAATGGAGGGCATGGTCCTGCGTGACCGCGGAGGTGACCCGCAACCCAATAAGCTAGACCGGGCCAAACCAGTTTAGGCTAGAACCAGTAGGCTAGGCCAGATCTGGTTTGGGTTGGGGGAACCCGGGCCATATCGAGTCAGTTTGGCTGGGTCGGCCCGGACCCGGACCCAATTATCCCCTTTTAAGTAAAACAAGCATAACTCCCAAACCATGGGTCTGATTGATGATCCATTTGCGGCATTGGGACCATCGTGATGAGGTAGTCCTTTTTACACACTCCATGTGAGTTTTTGTGGAGGTTGATTTATGACTGATGGATTAAGGAGTAGATTATCCTAGAATCAAGCATGCTTCAAGAAGAAATCCTATAGTTGGTTTTGATGAGAAGGAAAATACAAGCATACATCAGTGGCCTGGTATCCGAGTAGACCTAAATGTCCCAGAAGAAAAGATAACCTCAGTGGACCAGGAGTTGACCAGACCACAGTGGCTCGGCAGACGAGTGGGCATTAGTGGACCGGTAGTTGAGTAGACCTTTGTGGCCCGACAGACAAGCATACCTCAGTGGCCCGATAGACCTTAGTTACTAATCAAGGATGAGTACCTCAGTAGTAAAATAGGTTTAGCTTTACGAATAATAATATTTATTTATATACTTTAGGTTGTGCCTTTTTGAGGTAAAAATTATTAGTGTGTTCTTTTATTTGGTGGTATTTCCTTGTGGTTTAGGGTCCCTACTGAGTATTGTGTTACTAAATCCTTCACAGGCTTTGCTCACATGTATCGTGTCTTATATAGATGAATGATGTTTTGATAGAGACCTTGGTGGTCTCAGACCAAGTGGTGCCCAGTGAGATTGGATAGGCGATGCGTACTCCTATAGCTTATAGTAGCTACTATACACCTACCCTTCAGGGAGGGTTTTCTTTGGATATATTATCAAAGACTCTGTACTCCCATATTTACAGATTTTCTTTTGTTGGGTTTGTATTCTGGACTATTTTACATATAGCTTTTACTTCTACATTCAGTGGTTGTCTTAGTGGCATGCATGTTTTCCATTTTAGTGTTTCGAGATGGGGTTGTGAGTGTGTATGTGTACAGGTACACAAAAAATGCCTCCCACTTGCAAGATAAATCCTTTAGTGCTACTCGTCTGCCCCTAGCCTTTGGGAGACGGGCTTGGGGTTGTCGTGGCACAGGCCCTAGGAGATGGGTTGTGACATGACCAACATGAAGAAGAAAAGCAGATATCAATCAACAACTAAGTCAACCATTTTCATCAAGACAAATTGTTGGTTTCTTTTTTATGTTGTTCAAGATAAAGAATTATTTTATTAATAAGTGGGATGAGAATGAAAATAAGAAATATAATTTTTTAATGATTTTTTTCAACTATGTCATGAGAAAGAAGAACTATGGTATGTTTTTAATAATTGAGTAAAAATTCATCAAAATGATCATGATATCAATCCAGCAGAGTGAATTTAGAGACTGATACTATAGGCATTGGATGACACCAATATATCTTAGCATATTATGGACATCATCGGACTCAAAATCATCAATATGGGACATAAAAGAAAATTTGAAATAGATTATTTTTCAAATCAACCCCCCAAACTGTAGTTGTGGATAATTTCTTGAAGCTTATAAAATTATTATCAAGGGGATCATAGAAGTGGTTGGAGAATTTTGAAGAATGTTAGCCATATTTTTTATCTAATACAAAGAAATATAATGGAGAACTTGTTTTCTCTATAACAATGAAGAAATAAGAATATGTAGTTTGTTCCGAGAATCATAATGAGAAGACATATGTTTTTTCTCATTTTTTTGGAGCAACATAATAAATAACTTGTTATCTTCATCATATTAAAGAAATCAGAATTGGGAATCAGAATCGAACTGATGTTTCTAAAGGAAGTTAGAAGCAATATTAAGTCTTAAAGATTTGGGAAGATTTGAGAATATTTATGACGTGTTGATTAAGTCAAAGAAATTTCCAAAATTTAATGTAAATTTAGGATTTGAGAAATTTGGTTAAGCGGTAATTTTTTTCCTAATTCTACCTAAACCTTATTTTAATAAATTATAAATAGAGAATGTAATTAGTGCATTCTTGGTTGAAGTGATTTTCATGGGAGAATAAGTGAGGTGGTTGATCAATGAATAATTCTTGAGAGAAGTAGTTTTCAGATTGAGAATTCATGAGGATGTTTTCTGGAGAGAATAATAAGAATAAGAATATCATATTTAAGAGATTATCATATAAGGCCAGATAATCTAACTGGGATATCACACTAAGATTTATAGACTAAGATAGAAGTAGTTTAAAAATAATTGGTGGTATTATAACAGATTTATATTATTGGAATGATCAATGAGACTTAGGAATTAAACTGTGAAATCAGATTGAGTATCATTACGAAGTGCAATGTGTTCTTTCCTGCTGCTGGGTAAGAATGTGAAGAATTTTTTATAAGGTTATATTTTTGAATTCTGACAAATAAGAATATAAATATGTTGGGAATTAGCTGGTGAAATTTTGTTAAACTTTTTCACAAAATTTATTACATAATTTCATTTAGAAAGAGAATACACACTATTTTATTGAACATAGTGATATAAGAGTGTAAGGGAATATCCTACACACTATATTCAGCACCAAAATATTGTTTTCTAATCGGTTTTGTGCTATATTATTATTTCCATACAATTCCAAGGTGATAACTACTCTTTTTGAGTAGGGAACCTTATAAATTATTTTCTTCCTATGGATGTTTTATTTTTTGTGTCTAATGAAAGTGATAAGTATTTAAATGTATGTGAAGGTTGTTTTTAAAATAAGAAAACATAAAAGAAAAAAGATATAATTGATTCACCCCATCCCCATAGCATTGATAGTTGATCCTAACTGGGAACTTTCATATTGTTCCAAATTTAATCCTCTTCTCAAGACATTATATTTACCCTAGGGGGATTTTAAATGTTGAGAAAAATTATGAATTTCCCATACCTTAATTATAATCAACAATCATTGTTTTAAAATGTTTCATTTCTTCTCAAGATACAAAGAGATATCTTATGATACCAATCCAACACACTCATATTTCTATATGAACATGTATTAAAAAAGATATATATCCATATATAGTATTCATGAATATATAATCCCTTCATCCATTATATTTAGTGGCCATTAGACATGGAATATATCAATCCATTATACGACATCTCGTATATCATGATTATAGAAAATAGGATGGCAAATGTCTTTTAATAAAAAATAAAAATTAATTTAACCACATAGTTGATCATACTATGTTTCACTTCTATATTTTGTGATATATTTCGTTTTTAATAAATTTAATCTCTTTGAAGCCATTCGATACACACATCCCCAAGTCTAAATGAATTGCAACAAAGTATACCATAATAAAATTCCTTTTAAATTGGAATTTATGAAATTGAATAACTAAATTATATAAGTTTTATGGTTTAAACAAGTATAAAATAAATTAAATGGTTATTAAATGATTTAAATAATATAAAAAGCATTTAAATGTAGATGAAATAATTTTCTAATGAACTATATCCATGAAATGTGTTTATATGTAAATAAATTAAATAAATCTTTATTAGAGAAGGATATAAATTAATTTTATATATTATATATTCAATGAATTTTTTATCATTAGTTTGTTATTTTTATTCTAGGAAAGGGAATAGATTAAATCCACTTTTATGCTTAAGATAATATTTTTCATAAAAGACAACTTTTAAATATTTTACACACTTATTTAAATTAATTTCTTTCACATTTAAAAAATTTTATTTTAAAAAATTAAAAAAAATTAAATCAACACATAAATATTGACTTATACTATTTTTTGAGAATTTTCTTAAGATATTAATTTTTTGATGAATAGTGAAAACTTAGGATTTTTTTTCAAAAATTTCTTTTTAGTTTAAACTATTTAAAATGTTCCATTATATTTTGAAATGTTTTTAAAAATTTATTTTTATTAAATTATTATTATTCCTATTTATTTAGTTGGAATTATTTTTATGTATATTGTTTATAAAAAATTATAAATAGTAAATATATTTCTCTAAAAAGACCATTTTACATCACATTTTTGTGTTTAATATGAAATTAATATTTAACAATTATGTTAATAAAATTTTATAAAATAGATTCCATAATTGTAATTGGAATAATTCATATTATGATATTTTTTTAAAATTATTTTTCATCATAATTAGTTTTAAAATAGTAAAAAAATAATACCATGGTTAAGGTTAATACTAGATTATAGGGTGTTAAATAAAAGAAATAAAGGATACATATCCCAAAAAATTAGGATAAGTTATATTTTCTCACTATATTTCAACCCTATATCGAATAATATTCATGAATATTCCATTTTGGGTCAATTTTGTGTAAATAACGTGTTAATATGTATTATTGTTTTCAGAAATTCTAAGTGTGTCCTATCCCCCACATATATAAGGACAATAATTATCCTCTCATATCCATGCTACAAGATCCATTTTCTTTATCAAATACATTCATTAATCCCTTCCTTAAATCCATCCCTATTACTTGTAATCATTTTTTTGATTATAAAAAAAACCTTTTAAGGCTTAAGGTATAAACCTAAAGAGGTTTTTAAAATAACAGGGTTTAGTTTTTAACTATGGGTATTCATTTTATTTCTCATTCAAAATTCTTAAAATATTCTTCAAATATGATGAATTACTAACACCAGAATACTCCATATACTAGCATTTTTTATGTCAATTTTATTACTTGTATCCATATCCACTTCTATCTAATGGGAATTGAGTTTGCTGATCTCATGTATGTCAGATTACCGCCTCAAGAACCCTTATAATTCTTCTTCTATCAACATATTTCACAGATGAATATATTGATATGTTAAATTTATATGTTTTATATTTATGAAATAATTATACTTATGGAATTATAATATCATATCCACCTTCTTTATATTACAATCCTTTGGAAAATAATAACGTCGCTCATAGGTATATACACACAACCACTTATGCGAAGTAGTGAGATAATTTTTTCATTTATATTATACATGAATGGTAATATGGATATATTTGATTAATATATATGATTTATATGATATGATAAGAAATATTAAATGCCAAATGTTTTCCTTTTTTTCTATCTTTCAAAAAATGAAAACGACATCAATGAGTACGTACTGCCTCCCATATACATGAATGATTTAATTCTTCTTTCTATCAATAAAATTTATAGATGAATCTAAATATATTTATAATTACTATATATTATATTTATATCTTGATTAAAATTTTTATGATGATATAATCATGATCAAAATACAAGTACCAAAACTTCTAAACCCAAACATAGTTGTAATACGAAGAAGTTATCACCAGGAATAGTAATTTAATGAATTTTTAGTAAAATTGTTATAAATGGTTATATGTAATCATATTTTTTATGATATATATAATTATGGTTCTAAAATAAATGTATAATAAATCAATATTTACTATAATGTAAATTTTAACATGTATAAAGGATTCCATACATGAGGTAATGGTTTTATGTCACAATCTCATTGGTTATTAGGATTGTTTGTGATTATATTTTAGAATATGATATTTAATGATCTATCACTTAATAATCTAAGAAATTTTATTCTCCTTTGGTTATTTTTTGATAACAAATTCTACCATTTAATCTTCCTCTCTTTTAGTAGTCATGATACTGAAACAAGGTTTTTAATAAAAATCCACTTTGTTTCTCTCTTCAGTCGAAAATACTTTCTCTCCAATTTCAATGTTTTCTAGAAATGTTTTCATATTTTTTAATCCATTGATTATTTATTATCCTTTTTACACATGATTTAATTTTTACAAAAAAAATTCAAATTGATCTTCTTGTAATTTTTTGAATGACATAATTTTGGTTTTTTTAATACAAATTTTGAAGAAATCAATATTTCAATGTTAAAATGTGAACATAGTTTTATAATGGCATGAACTCTCAATTATTTTAAGCATACATTACAAGATTCCAAGGTTATTTTTAGAAAAAATGTATCCTTCAAAATTTGGAAAAACTTTCAACAAGTGATTTCAATTAAAAAATTTGTTTTACTTAAGAAATGTTCACATATAGTGTAATTATTGATATATGATTAGAAAAATTGAACTGGAATGGGAAGTGAACCTAGTTTAGTAAGATATTGTTTCCACTATGATAGTCTTGGTAGTAAATCTTGACTATTATGATGTTTTAGGGAGTTAAACCAATTTATTATAATAGTATCAGCAGAGTTCCTTGACTACTAATAAAATGATTTTATTTGATTTTTTTATTCCACCAACTCATCTCTTATTCCTATGTTATTCTATCATCGATCATGTTCTTTAATTATTTTATGATTTATGTCTTATGGACTATCAATATTTATTCCATGACACAAGATTATGATATATAATATATAGGGTACAATATTCATATTATATTCTCTTTTTCTTATACCGTTATACTCACATTATATTTGATATCTCATTGATGTCTATATTTATTAACCTTATTGAGCATAAAATCTCACAATTTATTATGCTTCCTATCCATGATTTAAGAATAATGGTATTATTTTTTATATGTCTAAGAAGGGTTTTCGTTATGAAGAAGATAGTGGGGGATGATGTAAACCACTTATGAACAAGTTGTTTATATATCCATGTTTCATAAGTCACTAGACCTATGTGATTCTAGCATGGTATTTTATGTATCGTGTTAAACATTCAGCTATTAAGATGTAATATCTATGAATTAAACATATGGGTCACTATTGATTATATTGGATATTTTTTTAGTTAACCATTAGAAACTATGATGAAAAAACTTTAGTAATAACCATTTGGATAATCCTATTTATAGTAGAATGTCCTAGGTTATTTTAAATAAAGGGGTATGGTTTTCTTATGAGAATATCTATTTCTTGATACATTAAGTGGACGTGTTTTTGGAAAAGTTTCATCTAGGGGTAATAACCTAGAAATGAGTTGGTTGAGTATATTTCATTCATCATGCTATAATTAAGGGAATTTTAAATTCTTGTGAAAATGGTTTTCCACTCCAAGGGGATATGATTCAGTTAATTCAAGTTTTTATTGCCAGCCATCATAATGGATTTGAATAAATACTAACTATGAATGACCATGTTTAAACCTAAGATGGAATAAATTGAAAATCTTTTTTCATAATTTATACATATGTTAAATGATTTCTCATCATTAATTGGTTTCCTATCAAATTATTCTTTTACACCCTATGATTTTTGATTTTATTCAATGGATAAAACCGAAAGGCACCATATTAATGAAAAATATTTTATAAAAAATAATTATTTTTCTAATGAGAAACCAAATGTTATAGGATATACAAAGTATAATATCATTTTTATGATTAGAAAACTTTTTCAAGATATGAATCTTGTTTTTTTACAATAGAATGATGGAAGAAACAACATTCTATTGAGTCATTCGTGAGGAAACAACCACATTTTTTTAGCAGGTATATTGATCAACTAGTCCCTGGTTAAGGGATATGTACCTCTAAAATAATTTATTTTATGTTCTATAATGCTCGGAACATGAAAAATTTATTTTAGTTGTCAACCATTTTTAAGGAGAAAAATATCAATTGTGGGATCTTGTCCAGAATACAATGAAACATAAACATATTGAGCCCACATGTTGGGATATTTTTATAAGATTATTTATCTATAATTACATTCCTTATATTATACTTATGAAAAATGGTAATGGTTTCATTGAGAAATAGTCAAATAATAATGAATCTATTGATACTTATGATGAAAATTTTATAATACATGTGAGGTATAATTATGGTATTATCATCCATACATAATATATGGTTAATCCATTCCTCAGTGGATTAAATTAAAGCCTCTAAAGGGAGTTATTAGTACTGGACTTCACTAACTATGAATTATTTATTTGATGTGTTATCAAGCTATTAATTTATATTGTAGATACAGATCACTCTCATGGTTTGGAAAAGAAATGATTGATTAAATTCAAAAGAAACACTAAAATTCATGGAGAGTAGAATATGATCCTTAATTTATGCTCGATGTGTAGGAGGAAACATAGAGTAAATTAACTTAAAAGGACTACGAAATGTTTTATTAATTGAAAGTATGGCCATTAAGAAATAAAATAACAATTTTATGTAAGGAATTTATATAATATTGTAAATATATAGAAAAATCCACAAAATGAACCATCAATACTACATTATTTCAAATTAAATTAGTATGGTAGTTATTATTAATATTGCTCAAATCCAAAGGTTAAAGATTATGATCAATGATAGAAACCACCTAATCCAAAAGGAAAAGAATTATCTCATGAAATTTATATTTATAATGAAGGTTATGGTAATGACATGCTGAGAAGTGATCTTATCATCCACTCTATAACTATTAATGCCATATTTTATTTTCAATCTACCAACTCTTTTATATCTGAAGAATTTTCTATTAAAATTCCTCTCTTAAATTGGATATTAAATTAGAATTGAAAACCCCTAATTGTATGATGAGGTCATATCATGCCTATTATTATACTCTGGTTGATTTTTATGGGAATATGCTTCATTAATATATTGATATTATCTATCTCGTTTAATTTGATGTTATCATAGGCATGACTTGGATTTCTATAAATAAATCCTATATCAATTTCCAATGTAGAGAATTCATGATTGATATAAAAAACCAATCTATGATAATATATAATTTAGAATAAAAATATTCACTTTTAATGGAAATTACATCCATAGTTGGGTCTTGATTCATATTCAAAAGGGGTGATTATCTCTAGTAGATGGGAGAAACTCAACATCAATTATACTCCTATTTTGTGATAGTTTTTTGGTGTATTTATAGAAGAGTTGTCTTATTTTACACCAAATCATGAAGATTAGTTCTCAATTTTAATTATACATGGTATTTCACCAATTTCAAGTAGTCCATATAGAATAAACCAAATGGAGTCATAAGAACTTATTAAGAAACCCCAAGAGAATCCTGAAAAATGATTTCTTCAACAATGTATGTCACAATAGGGTTTAACACATATTTTTCTTATGAATATGGATTGATTTATGTTAATCTACATCGATTGTATTGAACTCCACATGATCGTAATAAAGAAAAATATCATCTACCTCGTATTGATATATTTTTTGATCCACTGTGAAGATCTCAATACATTTTTCAATATTGAAATTAAATATGTGTATCATAAATTAAAGGTTAATAAGGAGTATATAATGAACAAAATATTCCATAAAATGTATGAAAACTATGAGTATATTGTTATGCCACTGTTTCTTATTAATTATTTTTCGATATTTATGTTTTTAATGAATAGAGACTTTGTGGAATACCTTTATAAATTTATTGTAGTAATTATTGATGATATTTTTATAGATTATAATACAAAGTAATAACATAAATATCACTTTATTATTGTGTTAAATAACCTATGTAAGGATAAGATATATGAAAAATTACAATGTTTTAATTTCAGATACAAAATTTTTCTTTTTTGGGTCAGATAATTCCATGCGAGGGTATATAGGTGGATCCATATATGATGGAAGTTACTGATCATTGGACTCGACCAACTACAATTACTGGGATCCATTGTTTTCCTATATTTTCATGATATTATCAAAAATCTATGATCAATTTTTCATGGTCATCTAATCAACTAACCATGTAAAATGAGAAGGAATCCAAGCTCATTTGGAAATATGAATGTGTTCAAAAGTTTTAGGAATTGAAGAGAATTTTAGTCAGTGCACCTATTATTACATTTCTATTTAGTGTATAAGGGATTTTTTATCTTTAATGATTCATCAAATAAGGTCCAAGTATGTTTTATCTTGCAAAATTGTATGTTGGTAGATTATGCAGCATTGCAATTGATAGTTCATGAGAAAAATCCCCCCAAATTTTGATTTGGAGTTACCTATAGTAATTCTTCCACTAAATATATTGAGTAATTATCTTTATGGATAATGTTTTTATATATATAGTAATATAAGTTATTTTATGTATATATTCACTCAAAAAAATTGAATATGTGAAAAATAAGATGGTTAGTGCTGATTAATGATTAAGAATACTTAG
Organism: Viscum album; assembly: GCA_963277665.1. Lineage (NCBI taxonomy): Eukaryota > Viridiplantae > Streptophyta > Magnoliopsida > Santalales > Viscaceae > Viscum > Viscum album. The sequence goes on along the minus strand of OY728146.1, from coordinate 1,528,697,377 downwards.
TAAATTACCACCCTGGTGAAATAAACAAGGTGGCTAATGATTTGAGTCAAATGGATCATACTAGATTATCTATGATTTAGATCAAGTAATATCTAATATTTATGAATTTTAAAAGGATTAAACATGATGTATTTTTGGAAATGAAGAAATATTATCTCTCACAAAAATGTGTTCTACCATTATTCCATTTTTGGATTAAAGTGGCACAAAAGGAAGATGTGTAACTATAGAGGAAGGTATGAAATATTCCTGAGTTGAAAAATAATTGAGATAGAATGATATGATTTAGGTATGACGTATTGGTTCCATCCATACCATATTTTAAGAATGAGTTACTGGATGTGTCTCATAGTTTAACATTCTATATTTATCTTGGAAGTAAAAAGATGAATAGAGGTCTCAATGAGTATTTAATGTAAGATAACATGAAGAGAGATATGTGTAAGTATGTATCTTGGTTATTCTAATATCAGTATGTTGTGGTTGAGATATGTAAGTCTAATGATGTGTTATAACCATTAACCATACATGAATTGAAATGAAAAAACATCATCATGGATTCGGTCATTAGTCTCCCCAAAACATATAAGGTCTATAATTCCATTTGGGTTATAATAGATCACCTTAAAAAGTTATCCCACTTCATTTACATTAAAGAAGAAATCTCTCTAGATCATCCTACCAATATTTATATTATGGTTGTTTTAATGTTGAATGGAGTACCAAATTCTAGTGTATTTGATTAGGATCAGGGGTTTACCCCGATGTTCTGGAGAACTGTTCTACAGACTCTGGATACATAGTTATGTTTTGGTAGTATTTACCATCCTCTATAAAATGGTCATTATAAGAGAACCATATATAACCTAGAGGATATGTAGTTATATTGTGCATGGTATTTCAAAGGATGTTGGGATAAACACCTTTGTATAGTCAATTATTCTTAAAATAATATATATCATTCAAGCATTCAAATTGATCCTTATTATTTTATATGTATAAATAAGTTTATAGCTCCAATGTTATAGGATGAAGATGGAGAAAAAAAATAATTGGGTCCCAAGGTACTTGAGGAAATGGATTATAATTTTTTATTCTCTATGTAAAAATTTTGGAAGCTTAGAATCAATATAAAAGGTATTCTAACTATGATCGACATTATTTAAAATTTTAATTTGGTGATAAGGTATTACTATCAATAAACCCATGGAAAAAATCAGGAGATTCAAAAGAAGGGAAATCTGATCCCTAGGTATATTGACCACTTTTTGAATATTGATTAAGTATAGATATATTCTTATCAATTGGAGCTTCTAACCAACCACTCTCAAGTTCACGAAGTATTCCATGTATCTATCCCAAGGAAGTACATAAATGATCCTTAACATGTTCTAAACTCAGATTTCATACTAGTGGAGATTGATCTTATGTATAAATGAAAACTCATAAAAATCATGTATCATATACATAAAATTATGTATTACAATATTATTATCCTAGTTAATGTTCTATGATGAAATCAACAATTAAAAGAAACCACTTGGGATAAAAATATTGTAACAGAAAAGAGATATCCTAATATACATGTATACAGAAATTTAATTTCATGGGGGAAATTCATTTTAAGGGGAGTTTAATGTAACAACATGAGATTCTATGATACATTTCATTTCAAATAAATTTAATTTATTAGAAAGCTAGTGATATAGGAATCCCCATGTCTAGATGAACCATAATATAGTATATTGTTATAACCAATTGGTAAAATAGGTAATTATAAATATTAATACCTAAATTATAAAAAAATATGGTTAATACATTTATGAAATAAATCCATGTGTTATCAATTGATTAGAATTGAAAATAAAAAACATTTGAATGTAATTGAAATATTTTTTCTAAAAAATAAATTTATTTCACACAATTTATTTTAATATTAATAAATGAAATTAATTAGAAAAGGTGAATAATTTTAATTAAATTTATATTTTTTATATTAGATAAATTTTTCATTCACTTAATATTTTTCCCTAGTCATGGGAAATCATTAAATCCAATTGTATGCTTAAAAAATGTATTTTTTTTAAAAAATAGTTTCATCATTTTTTACACTCTTATTGTTAGAAAAATTTATTCAAATTTTAAAAAATTTATTTAAAAATATAAAAAGAAATTAAATCAACATGTTATAATTATAATAGTGTTAATTTTTAAGAATATTTTCAAAAGATTATTTTTTTGTTGAATAGTGATAAATACTGATTTTTTGTCAAAAATGACCTTTCATTTAAAGAATTTATAAATATAATATTTTGTTTTAAGAGGATTTAAAAATAAATTAGTTCAATAATATAATTATTAATAAATTTTATACTGAATTTCAGATAAAAATATTTTATACTTCAGAAATATTTCTCTTTGGAAAACGGTATTTCATCTCGTTTGTGGGCTACATTTCCAATTCAATTACATGAATACATTGAATTTAATAAAATAAAATAGTTTCCTTAATCTTAATAATTATAATTAATATTATTTAATATGGTAACAATTATTTTTGGCCATATTTAATTGTAAAAATATTACAAATATGTTAAAACAGTTAAGGTTAAAACATGTTTATCAGGGGTTAACTTCAGTGAAAAGGGTTAAAATAACCTAAAAACTTATCTAAGTTCCATTTTATATACATATGTCAACCCTATACTCAAAAATATTTTTTAATAATATTTTATTGAGCATTTTGGTTTGAATTATTTGTTAACTTATTTTACTATTTTAAAAATATCTAATTTTTTCCTCTCCCCCACTTGTAAATGGACACCCCATCTCGTATCATCTTCATAATTCAAGAGGAATTTGAATAAAAAATTCCTAAAAAATACCTTCCTTGCATCCATAAAAATGACTTATAGTCCCTTTTTTACAAAAAAACATCATATTAAGGATTTATTTATAAACCAAATGTGGAATTCCAAAGAAGATTTACAATTATAAACCATGCGTTTTCATTTTATTTCTTCTTCTACCCACTTATAATATTTTTCAACCCAGATGAAATAATAAAACTAGTATATACAATATTATAATATTTTATTATGTTAATTTAATAACTAATATCCATATCTTATTATATAAAATGTGAAATTAAACCATCAATCATGTATATGGAAGACTAATTTCACACAAATTAATGTAATGTGTATTCCATGACCACCTCTCGCAACCGGATGTAATGAATGATTTAATATATATATATATATATATATATATGAAATTTAGAAATAATTATACTTCTTGAATTATATTATCACACATAATGTATAATAAATATTTTATGAAATGTGTTTTTAATATAATTTTTTTTCTTTGATAGCTCGTGTTACAAGAAAAACCGAGAAGTGAGTAATTGAAATATACTATTTAAAATATTACTATTTAAGCATGATTATTATAATAGAACCATTAAATTTGGTTGTATTATTATTAACCGAAATATTTTTAAAATAAAATATCATTGTATTAGAGAACTAATATATATTGATAAATAAATAGTTAATTTTTAGAGAAGTCTTTATATGATTCAAAAAAAATTCTCAAAAAATGATACACATTTCTTTTTGTGAATGAATAACAATATTATTATTTTCTAGTTTTAGAAAATTTATCTGAAGAGAACTTTATTTTTTTAAACAACATGATTATATTATCTCATTTTTTGTTTTTTATTATTTTTTGAAGAGATTAATTTTTCGATGAATAGGGAAAATGTTGATTTTTATTTAAAACTTCCATTTTTTTAAAGTAATTTAAAAGTAATTTTTTTAAAAAAATACATTAAAAGTTAAAAAAATTCAATAATATAATGATTAATATTTTTTTCCATTGGAATCAATTTCATTTTGAGTTATTTTATACAAACTTCTTATACTTATGAAAAATTTTCATTCAAAAACCACTTTTCATCGCTTCTAAGAGTATGATTTTAAATTATTTTCTGCTATATATATAAATTTATTTTTGGTAAGATGGATTTCATATTTTTAATATATATTATTATTAGTGTGTAATAATGATAATTTAATTCTTTTTCATAATGAAAAGTAAAAAGTGTAAAAAATAATTACTATGGTAAAGGTTAAATTGGGTTTTATGCATTACATGAGACTATGTTAAAAATAATATTCCACATACATATAAATTTTATTTGATAAATTGGATTTAAAATTTGAAATCATTGGGTAAAAATTAACTAATTATTCTAATTATTTTTTAATCGTAGAGGATTAATTACCATGTAAAATAAATAAATAAAACTAGTTAATATGGCGAATACGGAAAAGGTAAAATTATGAAGGCATAGGGAATAAGTAATAAAATCTATAAAACATATGATTTTTTGGGTGTAGTTTTGACTATACCATATCATCCCTAATATAAAATATTTATCAATTTTGGAGGCACATGGGTTTATAAGTAATTCACATTATTGAAAAGTTTTGGTTATTTACAAAAAATTCAATCCTCTACAATTATAAGACAGAACCATATCCTAACACTTATTCACTCCTCTTAAGCCATTTGGCTTTGTAAACCCCTACCAAAATCTCTCTCCAAAATAATTATCCACATTGCAGAGTTTTTTTATTCAAAAAATAATAACCCTATTGTTTATCAATAGGATATCTAAAAGAGTTTTCTCTATGTAAAGGAGGATGGAATGTGTGTGATGACTGTTTATATTTGAGGTAAGATATTTTAGTCTCACATTAATTTCAGTGGAAAAAATTTCATATTAACCACTTGTTTATTTTTTTGGTGTATATACCGTTCATTAATTTATTTTTATTGTTATTTTTATTGAAATTATTTTATATAGATATCCTTCAATAATGCTTTCTTTCATAGGGATTATGATCAAAAATTTACTTAGGTGGTAAAGGATTTTTGTTATAATCTCATTGCTTGATATCATGGTTCATGATTATGTTATTCATGATGAAATATCACGAACTATCTCTGATAAAATTCATGAATGTTCTTCTCCTATGGTTATTTATGTATAATACATGTTTCCCTTTCATTTTTATCTCTTTATGAATTCATGATACTAAAATAATGTTTTTAAGGAAAAATGTTTTCATTTCTCTCTTCGATAAGAAATAATTTCTATTCCATATCTATGTTATCTAAAAATTTATTAATGAATTTATTTTGTACTCTAAAATTATTTTTTAAATTATTTTTTATTCTTTTTTGAACTTATACAATTCTTTTAAAAATGAATCTTCTAGTGGTTCTCTAAACAAGGTACTTTTGACTTTTACTAAAAAATATAAAGGAATCATTATGTTAAATTGTATCATATGAATAATATTTTCCACTACGATGACTTCTTAATGACATAATGATTGTATTATATGATTCCCTACCTATTTTCAAGGGTAATGGATTTTCAAAATATTTTATGAATTTTATTTTTTAAAATTGTTATTTTAAAAGGGGAAATGACATTTTAATCAAGAATAATTTATTTATATTTTTAGTGGATTTTTATTCTTCTAAAACTACAAATTTTTGGGTCGCCTATTTTCTTTTGGTATTTGATTCAATGGTACTATCATTATTAATTTTCTAGAAGGTTTGTGATTATTTATGATGATATGGTTATGAAACCCCATTATTTTTTATAGGTTATACTATGATGTATTTCATAAATGTTTATGAAACTAGTTTTATTTCCACATGTTATTATGTAATGATATGTTGATTGTTTAAGGATATTAAAGAACACATATATATATATATATAAGTTTAATTATGAGATAGATAGTATTATAGTTATATATCGCTCCAATGAATTTGTAAAAGTATTATATCTCATGGGATAATTATTGTAAAAAAGGTTTATTTTCATGATCCGATATAAGAAACAAGTTGATGTGCTTAATACATTGTACGAAATAAGCCAACGTTCTTAACCTACTATGGGAAAAAAGTTATTTTTCTTAATATAATAAGGGATTTAAGTGGTGATTCTTGATTATTTATGATATTGGAAATAGGCAGGGATATCTAATCCGCTATGAATAGATGGTCTCTATTGTAACCCTTGACATATGAAATATTTCTTAGAATTATGATGATGGAACATGTATATGACATGAACATAAAGTACATGATTGATTTATGATGTTTTCTCACTCTTATGATTAATCTATTTTGATATTATCATGTTTTATGTCATGAATCATTTTTATGGTCCATGATATATTAGGTATTATCTTTGTATGTTATATTCCTAATATTATACCCTTAATCTTATCTTATTCCTTCATATCATCGTTGATTTTCATCTCCCATGTTTATAATTACTAAGAATATATTAATAAACTTTAATATGTTTCCTTATCAAATGTTTTGATGAATATATTTATATAGGGTATGTCTATGAATATTACTAAATGTGAAGATCATTGTGGGAGATGTCGAATATTATTTATGAAAAAAAGAAGATTGTGTCTTCAGTCTCTAGAGACACTAAACCTTTACAGTCCTTTGGCATGAGTATGTGAAATGTATTGAATATTTATATAAAAAAATCAATATTTATGTAATAAAATATTAGGAAATTATATACCATCGTATCTTCCAATCTATTGGAAAATGACAATGTCTCCTATACATAAGTGTTGACTACCACCTCTATGAAGCGATGTGGAATGATATTCATTTATTTTTTAGATGAATTGTAATAATTATCAATTTTATTTATATATATGATGTATATTATTTAATAATAATTACTAAAAATTGAATAATTAATTATTTTTTATCTAATTCCATTAATTGAAAAATAAAAACATTGGTCACACATATGTTCGACCTATAGTCTCCATGAATAGTGTAATTAATTTTTATATCTCAAAATTTTATTAATAACTATAAATATTTATATATTTAATATATAAAATATTTATATCTAGATTAATATTCAATAAATGATGTAACACTAATCTATATAAAATTACCAAAACTACCAAACCATAAAATACAAGGAAGACACATCAGTTATCACCAAGAATAATGATTTTAGAAACTAATTGTTAATAAACTGGTGACAAAAGGATATAGGTAATAATATATGTTATGATATATATGATTATGGTTCATAAATATATTTATAATAAAACTAATTTTACTATATGTAACACCCCAAGCTTCTACGGTACGCTTCTCTTTGAATAATGTGATAGCGTGTGTTGTACGCAACACCGAGTTCTAACACACCATAACTAATCAAACTAGCCATTATGAATAGTAATACCTACTTTTTGAAATTATATATATTTTATATTTGAAAATGGACTTCATTTTTGGATTCGGAATATCGAATTTAGCCTAAGGTGAAATTTTTGTACATTTCGGATAACTTTCATATTTTGATGAATAGTGAAAATTACTAAATTTTAATTAAAAACAACTTTTTTAATCAAAATAATTAATAGTGATAAATTATGAATTTGAGTGGTTTTAAAGTATATTTAGAATATATTTTTACCATTTAATATAATGTTGGTCATTGGACATAATTTTACAATTAAACCGAACATAAACGAGTGTCAATCTTTTGATAGTTATTATCTCTTAAAAACACGCTTTTTGTTTTGACAGCGGGAATTAATTTTAAATTAATTTCTGCCACTTCTGTGTTTTGAATTTAGGAAAATGCATTCCATATTTGGAATCAGGATGTTCAAATTGTGTAAATAGGTAACTTTTATTTTTAGACATTTTGAATAATTACTGCGGTAAATATTTTATTTACCATGGTTAAGGGTAAATCTGGTAAATAAGGGTTAAAAAATAATATTATAATAATACTAAATTACCCTAAAACGTGTCTTAACCTTATTGGTTGATACATGGTCGATCCATGGGAATCTTTGGGTCTATTTTGGGACCCCATGGATCCACTTGTAATTGATAATGACACTTTATTTTAATTAAGTTAAAATGAATACAAAAATGACACAAGCATATATCTTTTAGAAAAACAATTGTTACATAGGGTTATATATGTTGGATTTTAGATTATAAATATTCATTAGAAAGATAAAACGATTTAATACATAATGATATTTTATTTATAATTTTTAGACATTAAATAATTTATTTTATTTATGACACAATGATGATGCAGTAATTACTATAATAGTGAAAAATTAAAATAATTGATATTATAAATACCCAAATAAATATAATATGAAACTTTTAATGAATTAAACTAATTTTCTAGGATAATATGATATATTAGGATTGATTTAATTGACTTTTTTCGAAGTAATCAATCTGTTATGAGTTTCACAAAAATCAACTATTGAATAGTGTCAAAATTGACATAAAAGAGTTCTTAAAACAAATATTATATTATTAATTGATATTAAATTCCTAAAAATATAAAGTTCGGCCAAGAGACTTATATAATGATAGGTCCATCATTAATGTACCACTTGGGGGTCTCTTGGATGTATATAGTAAGTTTATTAACCATATTATATAAAAATACAAAGAGACATTGTAAAAGTGAAACTAATTAACTTAGAGTTAATACTTAAAGATAAGGTCAATATAAGTACCCAAACCTGTCTAAATTCTATTGGTTGAGTGGTTTTCGACCTATCCCCACCTTAAACGTTGAATAATAAGCTTTGGAGCCATTAGAAACCAAATATGAATTTATTATAAATTAATATTTCTAGCTTTTCCAAAGGTTCCCCTCACCCCTCTTATAAAAGGGCACTCCTCCTTCTCATTTCTTCACACCTTCAAAGCCTTTTGGTTCGGCCTAACTCTGCCCAAATACTCTCCCAACATCCCTCACTACAACCTAGAGGCCTTAGTTTGATCAGAAATCCAACCTAAGGATCCCTTTTGATCAAATCAAAAGGAAGAACCCGAAGAAGAGGTAATGATTTCACCACCCTTCTCCAAGTTCATTTCTTCTTCCACTTCTTCTTCCTTTGTTCTTACCATTCTAAAATAATAAATACAGTATCTCACATATACTGTGATGTTATTATAAATATGGTACAACCATATTCAGTATTCTATCCACCCTTTGAATAACATGTCACCATACGTGCGTATGTACGGACTACCGTCTCCACGTCGTGGTGTAATTGTTATTCAATATAATATTATTTGGATGGGTATAATAATGATGTGTAACTCATGTAAATAATAAATATAACATGTTAATGATTCTGTATATATGATATACCATCCATTTATATATTATTTTAATATCAAAAGAATGATATTGTCGCTCGTGCGTACGTACGGACTACCGTCTCCACGAACGCAACGAGATTCATTCTCCATCGTATCCATTCAAGTACAATTATCATTTGATGATTTAAAAATGATGTTTAAGGACTAGATATCATTCTGGATATGAATAAGATACAACAACCATGGCTTATGTAACAAAACATATAAAAGAAAATGAGTAAGTTAACTCCCGAAACGACGATAAATCTAAGATATTATTAACAAATCAATGTTAAAAGATCATATATGATATCATATTATTATATATGATTCTTGTATAATTTAATAACAACTATTTCACCATTATACAGGAGGTTAATCTACCCCAACCAAGGAAAAGTACAAGCTAAGGGTTTACTTTACAACCTCTTCATTATCCAAGGTTGTTTATACGTAATAATCTACTGGGATCTCTTTATCATCCACATCCATGTTTCTTAAAAATGCATTTCAAAACATTTTTACTATTTACTAGAATATGAGTTAAAGTCATTTATACCCTTTTTGACTTTTATAAGTGGTTTATAAAGGAATCTTTCGGTCGTTTTCAAAACAAGGTCCTTTTTAACCTTTTCGACAGAATTAAGCTAAGAATGTTTTTTTAACTTATACGGCGGGTGCGGCTATTTTCCGCCGATATAAAATCTTCAAAGCTTCCCTCACAAGCTTATAAGAATATTTTCAAATAAAATGTTTTATTTTATATGGATCTTAAATTATTTCAAAATAAAAGGAGATATTTCTTTAAAAAGAATTTTGATTTCATCTATGTCAACATCCTTTGATGGATTTTAAGATTATTTGAAGTTGATTTATTATGATACAAAACTTCTATATTGTATTGAAGGTTTTGTGATATGTTTGACTGTGGATGTGCTATTTTTACACCATTCATAGTTTATGGTGAAAGTATTTACATTTCATATGCTAGTTTTAATATGAATGTTTATGTTATGTTTAAACCTTTTCATATGGGAATGCATTGGACTTAATATGTGACGGGTGGAGCCCGTTATAGCTCCTCGATGCATCGGTAGGTCTCATGAGACAAACTAGTGTCTTGGCACAAGGACTTGACAAAATCTTATTTGTAGTCTTGGCACGAGGCCTTGGCTATGTGGTTATGATAGTCTGGCATTATGCATTCCAACATTATGAAAGTGGTTATTGATTTTTGCATGTGATTATTCGATTAGTAGAATATCCAGTTGAATAAGTAAATGGCATTATTTCATTTTATTTATGCCATACCATGTTGAAAGTTCATATTTAAAAGGCTTTTGTTTTAGTTATACATTGCCTTAAATGTTTATTCTTATTTATGAAAGTTTCCGCTATATTGTTATCCTTACTGGGCATTTGAGCTCACCCCTTTTCTATGTTTTATTTTTCCCAGGAAGTGAAGAAGTAAGTTATGAATGACCTGCAGGGATATTATGTGGGGATATGAGTGTGGATTATGGAGACAATATGTTGTTGTAGTAGTCTTTCGTTTAATGATGTAATGTAAAACTTATGAATATATCTAGTGTTTCCAAGGCTACTAAACCAATCGGTCTTTCGAGATTTGATCTTTCTTGTGATCATGCCAATGTTATGTAATAATGCACCGACTCTGGGTAACTGGGGTCGGGGCGTTACAGTTGGTATCAGAGGAAGTTTAGTACAAACCTTGGAAGCTAGATTTAGATAAACTCTGATTAGAGCACGTAGACCTAAGATGAACTTTGAGGATTAGTATAGAAGAACTTCCTAGAATTTTGGTATTGTAGAGATTTTGTGAGTTTTCCAAGCAATACATCCCTGTCTGGATACGAGCAGGTAGAGGCGGCTCTGGCACAGATGTACCTAGGGGTAAAACCCGAAAACACCGCTTTGAGCTAGACTCGAACGGGAACTGGTGCACGACAACGGGCCTTGCTGCACTCTTGGTTACGACACTCCCGGGGGATATTCTTAGGATAAATCTCATTTTCTTTACAAATAATTTTGAAGGGATTATGAGTATATACTTTCTCAAAGAAAACATTCTTATGATTATGGATTATATCCATAAATAGTTCAATTTATGTTAAGTGTTTTATAAGTATGGGATTATGTATTTTGATTCATAAACTGATCTAGTTTATGCCATTGTTTAGAAATGGCACCTAGTGGAAGAAATGGAAACCGTATCAATGCACGCACTCCATGTAGGGATTGCCCTCCTGCTCAAGATAATTATAGTGGGGCTGGTGATGCAACTGGTGCTGATCAGCTAATCACCATACTGGGACAACTTACTCAGGTTATGAATAATAACCTTACCCGTATGGAGCACCCTGATCCGCAGCGTGGAGGATCAATGTTAGATCGATTCATGAGGCAACAACCATGAACGTTCAATGGGAATACAAATCCCTTAGTAGCTGAGCAATGGATATTTTCCCTAGAGAAAATATTTCAGGCTTTGGGGAGCAGTGAAAGGGAAAAAGTTATCATGGCAGTTTACCGCCTCACTAGAGATGCTGATCAATGGTGGTCATTGATTCAAAATACGAAGGAATATGATGAAGTATCAAATATGGAATGGAGGGAGTTCAAAGATCTGTTTTTAGAAAAATACTTCCCTCGCGACCATCGAGCAGATATGGAAAGGCAATTTCTGAGTCTGAGACAAAAGGAGGATGAGAATGTCGCAAAGTATGAGGCTAACTTTACAAGGTTAGCGAGGTACGCTGGTGATTATATTCGTAACCCAAGAAGTAAGATTGATCGTTTCTTTGATGGGTTAAAACCATTTCTCCGTCGAGCGTTAGTCTCACAATCCTTTTCATCGTACGAAGACATTGTCTCATGTGCTATCAAGACCGAAAAGGAATTCTCTAAGTCTTATGACTTTAAAGCAAAGCAAGAGAAGAAGAGACCTGCTGATCAATCTGGGAATGGAAATAAGGGGAAGAAGGGAAAGGTTGAATATCCATCTTGTGGTAAATGCGGGAAGAAACATCCTGGTACTTGCTTGAAGGGAATGGGAGTCTGTTACAAGTGTGGTGAAAAAGGCCACCAAGCTCATGATTGCAAGGGGAAGAAGGAAGCTACCAACGTTCAGTGCTACAATTGCAGGGAGATGGGGCATTATGAAAATGCATGTCCTAAGCGTCAGGAGAACTTACCTCAGAAAAGGCCAAGGGATCAAGGCCAGGCTTATGCTATCACTACTGCTGAGGTAGAAGCTCTGAAAGACGTGGTGGCAGGTAATTTAATGGTTTCCTCAAGTTTAGCAAATGCATTATTTGATTCTAGATCATCGCATTGTTTCATATCTTCCTAGTTTGCTAAGAAAATTAGATATTTCCAATTTGATTTAATAAGGGAGTTGTCAGTTAAAACTCCTAAGGGAAGTATCGTTGCAACAAAGTTTTGTGAATCAGTCCCCATTAGAGCACATAAATTTTCTTTATCTGCTGATTTCATCGTCATACCTATGATTGAGTTTGATATAATCCTCGGTATGGACTGGCTTTCGGACTATGATGCGAAGATTTATTGTAAGAAGAAAGAGGTTACGATTCTTGATGATAATGATAAGGAGCACCTTATTTTTAGAGCAGAATCGTCACCACCTAATTCTTATTTAGATCCACCCCCAGTAGCTCAACTTAATTCAATTATTGGGGAAGAAGAGAATGAAATAACTGTCGGTGAGGAAAGGAATGTTCAAATAGAGGATGTACCTGTTGTGAAAGAATTTGTAGATGTATTTCCGGAAGATTTACCTGGACATCCTCCAGAACGAGAAGTTGAGTTTTCCATTGATTTGATTCCTGGATCAAGGCCTATATCGAAGACCCCTTATAGAATGGCCACTGTAGAGTTAGTCGAACTAAAGAAACAACTAGAGGAATTGAGTAATAAGGGATTTATTCTCCCTAGTGTTTCTCCATGGGGAGCCCCTGTTCTTTTTGTTAAAAAGAAAGATGGATCTATGAGGTTATGTATCGACTACAGGGAGATCAATGCTATAACGATAAAGAACAAGTATCCCCTACCTCGTATTGATGATTTATTTGACCAACTTCATGGAGCTCAATACTTTTCAAAGATTGACCTTCGATATGGATACCATCAGTTGTGTGTGAAGAAGGAAGACATTCCTAAAACAGCATTTCGAACCAGGTACGGGCATTACGAGTTTACTGTAATGCCGTTTGGATTGACTAATGCACCCTCTGTATTCATGGATCTAATGAATAGAGTTTTCAAGGAGTATCTCGATGAATTTGTGGTGGTATTTATTGATGATATCTTGGTATACTCCAAAACCTAAGAAGATCATGAAAATCACTTGCGCATTATCTTGAAGACTCTGAGGAGGCATGAATTATATGGGAAGTTTAGCAAGTGTGAATTCTGGCTTCAGGAGATTTCTTTTCTTGGCCATATTGTCTCTAAATATGGAATCTCTGTTGATCCTTCTAAGACCAAGGCAATCCAAGAATGGCCAGCACCTACGAGTATAACTGAGGTACGTAGTTTTATTGGTTTGGCAGGTTATTATCGACGTTTCGTCCAGAATTTTGCCCGATTGGCTAACCCATTAACGAAGCTCACACGTAAAGGGGTTAAATTTGTTTGGACAAAAGAGTGTGAAGAATGTTTCGAAGAACTGAAGAGAAGATTAGTCAATTCTCCTATATTGACTCTACCATCGGGGAATGATGGGTTCGTTATTTATAGTGATGCATCGAAGAAAGGACTTGGCTGTGTCCTTATGCAGAATGATAGAGTTATTGCCTATGCATCACGACAGTTGAAAATTCATGAACAAAACTATCCTACTCATGATCTTGAGTTAGCAGCAGTGATCTTTGCTTTGAAGATATGGAGGCACTACCTCTATGGTGAAAAATGTGAGATTTATACTGATCACAAGAGTTTGAAGTATATTTTCTCACAAAAAGAACTCAACATGAGGCAAAGGAGATGGCTTGAATTACTCAAGGATTATGATTGTACGATACACTACCACCCAGGGAAGGCAAACAAGGTGGCAGATGCTTTGAGTAGAAAAGACCATGGAGTTTTGAACAATATGAGAATTGAAAGGGATCCAATTTTCATGGATCTAGTGAAGATGGACATGGGAATAACCAGGGAAGGTGAAACATCAATGCTTTTTCAAATGGTTGCCAAACCATCTTTACTAGAATGGATTAAGAGTTCTCAGACCGATGATGAAGAATTCCAAAAGAAGATTAAAGCTGTGAATGATGGGAGATTGAGAGACTTTGTGTATGAAGATGGAATTTTGAAATTTGGGAAGAGACTTTGTGTTCCCAATATACCTGATCTAAAAAGGGAATTGCTGGATGATGCTCATAGTTCCAATTTCTCTATACACCCTGGGAGCACCAAAATGTATAGAGATTTGAAGGAACATTTTTGGTGGGACAACATGAAAAGGGAGATTGCTGATTTTGTGTCAAGATGTATGGTTTGTCAACAAGTGAAAGCTGGAAGGCAACAGCCTGGAGGAGTCATGCAACCTCTTCCCATACCGGAGTGGAAATGGGACAATGTTACGATGGACTTTGTCATGGGGCTACCAAAGACTCCTAGAAGGAACGATTCAATATGGGTTATTGTTGATCGTCTTACCAAGACAACACATTTTCTTGCTATAAGAGAAGATCTACCCCTGGAACGTCTAGCAAGACTATATATTAATGAAGTTGTGAGACTTCATGGAGTACCCCTATCGATTGTTTCTGATCATGATCCCCGTTTTAATTCAAGATTCTGGAAAAGTATTCAGAAATCCCTGGATATTGAACTTCATTTGAGCACTGCTTACCACCCTCAGACAGACGGACAATCAGAACGGACTATTCAAACCTTAGAAGACATGTTGAGATCTTGCTCACTTGACTTTCAGGGTATGTGGGATCAATATTTACCTTTGGTAGAATTTTCCTATAACAATAGCTTCCATTCGAGTATTCAGATGGCACCATATGAAGCGTTATACGGAAAGAGATTTCGTACACCAACCTGTTGGGATGACATTGGTGAAAGAAAACTTGTAGGCCCAGAACTGGTGGAGGAAACGGTGGAAAAGGTGAAAGTAATCCAAAATCACATCAAAGCAGCTCAAAGTAGGCAGAAGAGCTATGCCGATAATCGAAGGAAGGATTTGGAATTTCAAGTCGGTGATCATGTTTTTCTGAAGGTATCTCCGTGGAAGGGAGTCATACGTTTTGGTAAGAAAGGTAAATTGAGTCCCAGGTACATCAGACCTTTCGAAATTCTAGAACGAATTGGGGTTGTAGCTTACCGATTGGCAATGCCGCCAAGTCTCTCCAAAGTTCACGATGTGTTCCACGTATCTCTATTGAGGAAATACATGCCTGATCCGACGCATGTACTCACCTATGAGGAATTAGAACTGGAACCCGATCTGTCTTATTGCGAAGAGCCCGTTAAGATTCTTGATACGAGAGAACAAGTGCTGAGAAACCGGACGACGCGTCTGGTAAAAGTTTTGTGGAGAAACCATAAGATGGAAGAGGCAACGTGGGAACCCGAGGAACTTATGATGAAGAACCACCCGAGTCTTTTTATGCAGTAATACCCTAGAAATTGTGAGGACGCAATTATTTGAAGGAGGGGAGAATGTAACACCCCAAGCTTCTACGGTACGCTTCTCTTTGAATAATGTGATAGCGTGTGTTGTACGCAACACCGAGTTCTAACACACCATAACTAATCAAACTAGCCATTATGAATAGTAATACCTAATTTTTGAAATTATATATATTTTATATTTGAAAATGGACTTCATTTTTGGATTCGGAATATCGAATTTAGCCTAAGGTGAAATTTTGGTACATTTCGGATAACTTTCATATTTTGATGAATAGTGAAAATTACTAAATTTTAATTAAAAACAACTTTTTTAATCAAAATAATTAATAGTGATAAATTATGAATTTGAGTGGTTTTAAAGTATATTTAGAATATATTTTTACCATTTAATATAATGTTGGTCATTGGACATAATTTTACAATTAAACCGAACATAAACGAGTGTCAATCTTTTGATAGTTATTATCTCTTAAAAACACGCTTTTTGTTTTGACAGCGGGAATTAATTTTAAATTAATTTCTGCCACTTCTGTGTTTTGAATTTAGGAAAATGGATTCCATATTTGGAATCAGGATGTTCAAATTGTGTAAATAGGTAACTTTTATTTTTAGACATTTTGAATAATTACTGCGGTAAATATTTTATTTACCATGGTTAAGGGTAAATCCGGTAAATAAGGGTTAAAAAATAATATTATAATAATACTAAATTACCCTAAAACGTGTCTTAACCCTATTGGTTGATACATGGTCGATCCATGGGAATCTTTGGGTCTATTTTGGGACCCCATGGATCCACTTGTAAGTGATAATGACACTTTATTTTAATTAAGTTAAAATGAATACAAAAATGACACAAGCATATATCTTTTAGAAAAACAATTGTTACATAGGGTTATATATGTTGGATTTTAGATTATAAATATTCATTAGAAATCTAAAAAGATTTCCTACATAATGATATTTTATTTATAATTTTTAGACATTAAATAATTTATTTTATTTATGACACAATGATGATGCAGTAATTACTATAATAGTGAAAAATTAAAATAATTGATATTATAAATACCCAAATAAATATAATATGAAACTTTTAATGAATTAAACTAATTTTATAGGATAATATGATATATTAGGATTGATTTAATTGACTTTTTTCGAAGTAATCAATCTGTTATGAGTTTCACAAAAATCAACTATTGAATAGTGTCAAAATTGACATAAAAGAGTTCTTAAAACAAATATTATATTCTTAATTGATATTAAATTCCTAAAAATCTAAGGTTCGGCCAAGAGACTTATATCATGATAGGTACATCATTAATGTACCACTTGGGGGTCTCTTGGATGTATATAGTAAGTTTATTAACCATATTATATAAAAATACAAAGAGACATTGTAAAAGTGAAACTAATTAACTTAGAGTTAATACTTAAAGATAAGGTCAATATAGGTACCCAAACCTATATAAATTCTATTGGTTGAGTTGTTTTAGACCTATAACCACCTTAACCTTTGAATAATAAGCTTTGGAGCCATTAGAAACCGAATATGAATTTATTATAAATTAATATTTCTAGCTTTTCCAAAGGTGCCCCTCACCCCTCTTATAAAAGGGAACTCCTCCTTCTCATTTCTTCACACCTTAAAAGCCTTTTGGTTCGGCCAAACTCTGCCCAAATACTCTCCCAACATCCCTCAATACAACCTAGAGGCCTTAGTTTGATCAGAAATCCAACCTAAGGAGCCCTTTTGATCAAATCAAAAGGAAGAACCCGAAGAAGAGGTAATGAATTAACCACCCTTCTCCAAGTTCATTTCTTCTTCCACTTCTTCTTCCTTTGTTCTTACCATTCTAAAATAATAACTCCAGTATCTCACATATACTGTGATGTTATTATAAATATGGTACAACCATATTCAGTATTCTATCCACCCTTTGAATAACATGTCACCATACGTGCGTACGTACGGACTACCGTCTCCACGTCCTGGTGTAATTGTTATTCAATATAATATTATTTGGATGGGTATAATAATGATGTGTAACTCATGTAAATAATAAATATAACATGTTAATGATTCTGTATATATGATATACCATCCATTTATATATTATTTTAATATCAAAAGAATGATATTGTCGCTCGTGCGTACGTACGGACTACCGTCTCCACTAACGCGATGAGATTCATTCTCCATCGTATCCATTCAAGTATAATTATCATTTGATGATTTAAAAATGATGTTTAAGGACTAGATATCATTCTAGATATGAATAAGATACAACAACCATGGATTATGTAACAAAACATATAAAATAAAATGAGTAAGTTAACTCCCGAAACGACGATAATTCTAAGATATTATTAACAAATCAATGTTAAAAGATCATATATGATATCATATTATTATATATGATTCTTGTATAATTTAATAACAACTATTTCACCATTATACAGGAGGTTAACCTACCCCAACCAAGGAAAAGTACAAGGTAAGGGTTTACTTTACAACCTCTTCATTATCCAAGGTTGTTTATACGTAATAATCTACTGGGATCTCATTATCATCCACATCCATGTTTCTTAAAAATGAATTTCAAAACATTTTTACTATTTACTAGAATATGAGTTAAAGTCATTTATACACTTTTTGACTTTTATAAGTGGTTTATAAAGGAATCTTTCGGTCGTTTTCAAAACAAGGTCCTTTTTAACCTTTTCGACAGAATTAAGGTAAGAATGTTTTTTTTAACTTATACGGCGGGTGCGGCTATTTTCCGCCGATATAAAATCTTCAAAGCTTCCCTTACAAGCTTATAAGAATATTTTCAAAGAAAATGTTTTATTTTATATGGATCTTAAATTATTTCAAAATAAAAGGAGATATTTCTTTAAAAAGAATTTTGATTTCATATATGTCAACATCCTTTGATGGATTTTAAGATTATTTGAAGTTGATTTATTATGATACAAAACTTCTATATTGTATTGAAGGTTTTGTGATATGTTTGACTGTGGATGTGCTATTTTTACACCATTCATAGTTTATGGTGAAAGTATTGACATTTCATATGCTAGTTTTAATATGAATGTTTATGTTATGTTTAAACCTTTTCATATGGGAATGCATTGGACTTAATATGTGACGGGTGGAGCCCGCTATAGCTACTCGATGCATCGGTAGGTCTCATGAGACAAACTAGTGTCTTGGCACAAGGCCTTGACAAAATCTTATTTGTATTCTTGGCACGAGGCCTTGGCTATGTGTTTATGATAGTCTGGCATTATGCATTCCAACATTATGAAAGTGGTTATTGATTTTTGCATGTGATTATTCGATTAGTAGAATATCCATGTGAATAAGTAAATGGCATTATTTCATTTTATTTATGCCATACCATGTTGAAAGTTCATATTTAAAAGGCTTTTGTTTTAGTTATACATTGCCTTAAATGTTTATTCTTATTTATGAAAGTTTCCGCTATATTTTTATCCTTACTGGGCATTTGAGCTCACCCCTTTTCTATGTTTTATTTTTCCCAGGAAGTGAAGAAGTAAGTTATGAATGACCTGTAGGGATATTATGTGGGGATATGAGTGTGGATTATGGAGACAATATGTTGTTGTAGTAGTCTTTCGTTTAATGATGTAATGTAAAACTTATGAATATATCTAGTGTTTCCAAGGCTACTAAACCAATCGGTCTTTCGAGATTTGATCTTTCTTGTGATCATGCCAATGTTATGTAATAATGCACCGACTCTGGGTAACTGGGGTTGGGGCGTTACACTATATCAGTTGTTCAAACATGTATGAAGGAAGTTATACTTGAGGCTTTTTTGTTACAATATCATTATTTATAGGGATTGTATAATATTTTTTTATCACGAAATTTCCTAAAATACATCCCCAAAAATATCATTAATTTTCTTTAAAATAGTTGTTTCTTGATAAAAAATTCCTCCTTTTCATTTTCGTCTCATTAAGTACTCAAGATACCGAATGAATGTTTTTAAGGAAAAATTTCAATATTCCAGTCTTCTATTAAATGTACATTCTTTTCCACATATATTTTTACCAAAAAATTATAAAAATGTTTTTTATAATCCAAATTATTGATTAAATTAATTTTTACAAATATTTTAATTTAAAAAAAATCAAAAGGATTCTTGTTTTATTTTTCTAAGTGAGGTACTTTTTTCTTTTTAACAAAAATCTGAATGGAATATTTAATTTAATATTTACAACAGGAACATAATCTACCACCTTCATAACCTATAGAAACTTTGAAGCTTAATTTTTAATTTAAAAGTTTCTTTTGAATGATTTTTTTAATATTTGATAAAATATTAAATAAGTTATTTTCATGTAATAAGGGTGTTTTCCTCAAGAAATGTTAATAGTCTCTATATAAAAGAATCATCCATATAATTGATAATGATTTGATGTTTACTAATAATTAATAGGGATATAATCCCATGATACCATTATTATTTATTATTTTTATGGATTATGAATATGGTTATAATATATTTAGGAAACTCATTTCATTTTCATGGGTTATGAATTGAGGAAATTCTTATGAATTTTGTTTCTTTTCTGAGTTTATGACATGATGAATATGTTTTGGTCATATGGAACATAAATTTCTATTAATTTAAATATGTTATATTTTTACTATAGTTAAATATACCACCATTTAATTTGGTAAGGATGGATATCTCGTGACATAAATTGTCACACCCGGACTTCACGCTGCGTCATGTTTCTAATTTTTATGTTTTCTCTTACAATTTTATCAAATTATTATTATTATTATTATTTTTTCTTTTCATATATGAAATGTGGGCTGTGCCCGACTTGGGTTTTGTTCTCTTGCACTGATAAATGAGCGTTTTGGCCTTGATACCATTCAATGCGCTGCTGCCGAAGTCGCACGGCCTCGCCTAGGTCACCGCGTGACCTCACCCAGTCCCCCACATGCTTGCCCGATGTCCAAAGCAAATAAAGGATGAAAAATGACCTAAATGAGGTTGAAGTAAGATTAGAAATAACTAAATAAAAAATAAACAAATAAGTGGAGTACAAAGGATTATTTTAATAATAATAGAAATTGTAATTTTTCTTTTTATATAATAATTCTTATTATTTTTATTATTTTTATTATTTTTATTATTATGTCAATTATTATTATTGTTATTATTTTCATTAATATTATCATTTTTATTTTAAATGGGTTAGGTTATTTTTTTAGGTTTTATTTCCTTTATTTATTATTATTTTTATTTATTTATTACTATTTTTTCCCACTATATCTACTTTCCTCACCCCTCCCTTTGTCGCGCTAGACCCCCCGAACCCTAACCCCCTTGCCTTACCCCCCTTCTTGCTCTCACTTCATCGCACCTCCCCTGCTTCACCTCTCCCCAGCGCCGTCCGACGGACCAAACCCCCTCCTGTCCGGCCACCCCGGCGTCCTGCCACCCACGCTGAGCGCTCGCCCGGACCCAAGCTTCCAGGTGCGCCGCTCCCGTGACCGCCGCCCGACCTTGCTCCTCGGCCAGCTACCCCTAGCGTCGTGCCACCCCCTTCCTCCCATATCCTGTCGCGCCACACCATGGCCATCCACCGGCCTCATCTCCAACCAGTGTTGCTCTCGCCTGCACGCACTGTCCGCGACCTATACCTCCCTTCATACTCAGCGGGTTCCTCCAGCCCGTCCAACCATGTCGCACTGATGCCCAGCCTCCCTCGCTCAGAACTGTTGCCCTCCTACTTCATACAGTGAAGAGCCGAATTGCCACCCGCTGCTCTGTTTGGCGAACACCCCCCGCTTAAGTATTTCTTCTTGATGTTTTTTTCAGCAGGTATATGTTCTAATTTTGGGGATGTAGTTTAGAGTTTTTGGGTTTGAATTTATGTGTTTGAGTTTGCGATTGGTTCTTTGTTGTGAAAACGGTGCATGATTAAGGTTTCACGCTAGAATTTTATGTTCTCTCATCAATTTTCGGGGTTTGACGTCGAGGTAGGTGGTTCCATGTTTAAATATTACTTAATGAATTAATTTTCTAGCTTAGTTAATTTTCGATGTTCTTTGATTAATTATTTTGGGTGCGAATTTGGTTTTCATGATGTTTTTCATGTGTTAATATTTGTCTCCTAGTATGTTTATATGGGTGGGTACGTTCATTGGATTAAATATTACTTTTAGTCAATTGTTAGTGTTTTACAACACGTGCAGTTAGCCTTTTCATATGTACAAAGTGCAATGATTGTGTTCTAGAGTTTTTATAAAGTCTGCATTTGCTTTTGTGAAAATACCCAAAGTGCGCAGTTTATGATATGGTGTAGTGTTCATATGCGGTTGTTCAAAAAGGTAATTTGAGTGCATCTTGGGTGTTTAGAGTCATGTTTTATCTTTTGGTTTGTTTAATGAAATTTATAGTGTTTTGTTTAATCGGTAAAATGTGTTTTTAACAGTGCGGTTGGGTTATTAATTGATGAAAGTGGTGAAATTTGTGTTCTTGATGTGGTGTTGGGTGTATCTGGTCATGAAAGAGGGTTGAGTTGTTTTTTTTGTTAAGCCGTGTAATGTTACTTTTTAAATAATTTGTTTACCAAGAATTTAATATGATTTAATAAAATTATTAAAGATTAAAAATTTAATGTGTTTTAAATAAACAATTATTAGAAATGGAGAAATTATTTTAATTGAGTTGCGTAAAGTCTTTTGTCGTGCGTACTTTGTCAAATGGTTTTCTGTGTGTGTGGAAGTGCGGCGTTGGGTTTATGTTACACCCTATTTGTTTTATTTGTTTGAGTTTGACATGAAATGTGAAGTTGGAACATCTTGAGCACAAAAGGGGAAGCCTGAGTACTAGGTGGGCAGACTAGACTAGCGTACTAGTGATTCAGGAGTGACCCCGACCCAGATTCACTTAGCTGGATTGACGCTTACAACACTAACTAAACTTTGGATGATGACTGGAGACCACTAGGTTATGGATTTGTTTCCCTACTAGTAGCTCGTACACGAGAACGTATGATATGGATTATTTGGTACACCGAGACGTGAGGTTCTAAGGCCCCACACAACTTTATTCCCTCCACTTTTGGTGCTCCTGGACTACTATACACCCACCGTCGGCATACGGTGTAGCTTTTGGGTTTTTGTGAAGGTTTGACTTTTTCTTTTATGCAAGGGTGTTTTCTTTTATTTAAGTTGTTTTTTTTGAAATAGTTTTCCATATAAAAACTATTTCTTTAAAGTTGTTTAAGCTTTGGTGTCCTTTCATTTATTTATCCTACAAATGTATTTGTCATTTAATGTTTATACATGGAACCTTTTTATTGGGTGATTTCCTACTAGGATTTTGGATCACACCCTACATACACCTTTGGGTGTATGTAGACTTTGTTTCTTGTGTATTCTAGGTTGTTACATCATGCTCAGTGATGGTGGTTCGGATTGTTGTCGGTATCCTCTTGCAGTTTGGTGTGGGTAGCTTGGAGGTATAAATTCTCATGTCGTTTGGAGTCATGAGATAGAGTTTTTTGTTTTTTTTCTTCATTGTAGTTCCCTTTTGGTTTTAGTTGAATTGTAAACTCTAAACCTGGTTACAGTGTAAAGGTGTGTTTGGTTGCATGTTTCCAGTTCTAGTTTGTTTATCTTGTTAATTGTCCTTCTATCTTTTATTTCGGGTAAATCGTTCCCATGTAATGTTTGATACCCGGACACTTGTGCTAGCCCATTGGGATCGGGAACGCCCTTCAGGCCATGTCGCGGACTGGGTTGGGCACCGGGTCAGATGGTGACCCGACTTGGTTTGTGACAAAATGCTATAAGAGTGGCATGTTTTCTCTCTTGGGTCATGTTCTTTTGGGTTAGAGTCATGGTAGATTAGAGTTAAGGTTGTCGGGACTCGACGTCTTGGCTACGAGTAAGGTGCCTGGCCAACACACCTCGTGGCGGGACTCGAGTTACCAAATTAAGTTGAGTTTTTCTGAGTATTTGGTCTCTGTGGTTAATCTTGTTTAAGGGAAATAAAAAAGTGAGTAGGGTCAGTTGTCCTAGTGAGATCATAGGTTCTGGAAAGCCATGTAGAGATGGGGACTCTGTCCTAGAATACCCTCCATGGCAGTGGCGCGATTGGCGTATGGCCACCAACCATATGTTCCAGTCACCCACTGACACTAGTTTTCTCTTGCACCGTTCTTTGTTTCCTTGTTTTGGAATTGCGGGCATTTAGTTTTTAAGTAAAAATGATTTGGTATTGGAAAATGTTTTGAAATTATGTTCTTTAAAAAGAAAAGGATTTATGAGATTTGGGAAGTGTGGGTTGAATGTTTTGGTTTTGAAAAAAAGGAAAGGTTTGGTTTTGATCCTTGGTGTTCTCATGGGAAACCACATGCATGAGTGTATATGGAAAGAGAAAGGGTTAATGGCACGAGAGGATGAGTGCCTGGATGGATATGAGGTGGGTGCTGGTGTGGCACGAGAACATGCATGTGTGAGGCCCATGGGACACTGTTGGTGTTTGTGCAACCCACTGGCTTTGCTTGTTTTCAAAATATTTTATTAAAGGAAAATTTGGTGTTTTTAAATAACCGGTGATTGTGTGGTGTGTTTTTGTATTTTTGAAAGGTTGTATGTGAGGCATTTCGATCCTAGAATCCTTTTTGACTGATTCATGTCCTGAGTTTGAATTCTTATTTGTAAGTTGGTATGCAAGCATGTAGCTAGTTAATTCTTTTGAAAAGTACACCAGGGAGCCCTTGCAATGGTTCCCCCTGCACTTTTGGTGTTCGCTTGTGGTATGTCCTGACCATTGGACCGGTTTGGTTGGGTCTATGGTTTTATTTCTTGACTAGAGTACGCCCCCCATAAAGCATTAACATGCGATTGAAGTGTGGTCATGGGAAATTCGTCGTTGGTCGACCCTCCAGTTGATTAAAGTGAGGACTCTCTCTTCTTGGGTGATAGTGCTAAGTATTTTCCTTTTTCTTTTCGGTTAAGTAGATCCTCTTGCAGCGGGATGACATATGCGAGGGAAGCTGAAGGGAGTTTCAGTCTTTTGGAGTTTTCTGAGTCGACGGGTATGAAGTTTGATGTCGTTGCGTCTGAAGGTTCCCCCTTGAAACGGTGGAAGTAATTTCAACAAGGAAGGGTGAAGGCGGTTCAGAGTTATTAGTGTTAACCAATGTCTTGAAAGGCTTGTAGTGCTTTTATCAGCCGTGATGGTCATGGTTGGGTGAAATCTTGCAGCGTGAGGTCCCTTTGATAGTTAAAAGTTGTTTGGAAGTGGTAAAGGAGACTCCAGTGGGGAAAATGTGGAAGCAACCTGAAGTTGTTGGTGCGGTCTATTGTTCTAAATGACCTCTAGTCGTTGGTTTGTTTCGTTTAAGAAAAGGTTCGTGTTGGGCTACTAGTTTGGCATATCCTGTCGTATGAGGCTGCTATGGTCATTTGTAGGAATCATGGGTTGTTAAAGACGTGGTTTAAAGTCTTTCTCAGCGTAATGTTTCTCTAGACAACAATGATTGTTCTCGGTGATGATTTGTGGTGTCATGTTCTCATTCAGTGTTACAAGGGGTGATGTGCGTGTACCATCTAAGATCTTGTTCTGGTGAATGTTCAGTGTGAGAGTAATTGGATGACATGGTGTGTTGTGTCTTATGGTGTTACCTTGGTTGAAGTATGATTGCATGTGGTACCAAAAAGGAGAAGCTCAACTCGGGAGTCTTCAATACCTGACTGTGAGGAAGGAGATGCTTCAAACATCAGGGCTCCATCCATAGGCCTTGGAGTTAATCTGACGCATGTTCAGGAACCCCTAGATTGTATGGGACCTCAACCTTTTTTTTTCTGTGATCGATATTGAAGGTGAAGGAGGGTTAGATTGTTTTTTGTGGTTGTTCCGTTCTGAACGAACCGTCTGGTTGTGTGAGGTTTCTGTGACCATGTGGAGGCGTGGTCGTCTCGTTTCCTTAAGTCTTGGGGGTCGCGTTCCACTGGATGTATTTCTTTAGTGGTCTTTATGAGTTATATTGTGTTAAACAGTCTCAAAGTTGAATAGTTCTCATCCAGGGACATGCAGATGCTGGTTTGTTTTGTGTGATGGTTTTAACACCCTGGTAGTCGGGCCCCTCCCTCCCTGCCCCTTGTGGTGGGGTGTTTGGTCACCATCAAGAAATCTTCAAAGTCATATACCTTCTGTTAGTTCTAATGGTGGGGAGACCCACATTGGGTCTTGCACGAATGTCTCTAGAATTAATTGGTGTTGGAATTTTTTTTAATGGTGGGGAGTCCGATCAGACCTCCCTGTTTCGGTCTTCTAGTCTCGACTTGGGCATTTTTAGGTTCTTAATGGTGGGGAGCCCCTCAAGCTTCCCCATGTTGACATTTTGGTTCTGTTTCTAAGGATGACTGGGTGATATGTGATAAGAGTGTTTCTTGGATGTGGTTTGACCTAGTTTGTTCATTCTAACCAAATGGTGTGGTTTTCATTTAATAGTGCTTGAGATGTTTCAGCTTGTGAGGTTGGTTTCCGTGGGTGTGAGAGTTCTTTTCCTTGATCAGTCGACTGGAGGTGTTTTAGCTCTTTGGGGCGGGCGACACATATCATAAAGTATTTTTGCAAGTTTCTTGAAGTTGTATTTGAGCCACTCTCTCTGAGCATGATACATTTTCCTCTATTTTCTTGATGTTTGTGGGGATCCCCTTTTCACCTTAAGGGAGTATGGTTTTCTGCTTTTGGGTTTAGTTCTAGTTGTGGCTTTCCGGGGACGGAAAGCATTATGGTGGGGAGAATTATCACATCCAGACTTCGCACTGCGTCATGTTTCTAATTTTTATGTTTTATCTTATAATTTTATCTACTTATTATTATTATTATTATTATTATTATTATTTCTTTTCATATATGAAATGCGGGCTGAGCCCGACTGGGTTTTTGTGCTCTTACGCTGAGAAATGAGCGTTTTAGCCTTGACAGCGTTCAACGCACCGCTACTAAAGCCAGGCGGCCTCGCCTAGGTCACTGCACAGCCTCACCTGGTCCCCCAGACGCTTTCCCCATGTCCAAAGAAAATAAAGGATGAAAAATAACCTAAATGAGGTTGAAGTAAGATAAGAAATAACTAAATAAACAAATAAACAAATAAGTGGAGTTTAAAGGACTATTTTAATAATAATGAAAATTGTAATTTTTCTTTTTATATAATAATTCTTATTATTTTTATTATTTTTATTATTTTTATTATTATGTCAATCATTATTATTGCTATTATTTTCATTAATATTATCAAATTTATTTTAAATGGGTTAGGTTCTTTTTTTAGGTTTTATTTCCTTTATTTATTATTATTTTTATTTATTTATTATTATTATTTTCCTACTATCTCTATTTTCCTCACCCCTCCCTTTGTCGCGCTAGACCCCCTGAACCCTAACCCCACTGCCTTCCCCCCCTTCTTGCTCTCACGCCATCACACCTCCACTGCTTCACATCTCCTTCCCGCCATCTGATAGACCAACCCCCCTCCCGTCCGGCCACCCCGGCCTCTTGCCACCCACGCTGAGTGCTCGCCCGGACCCCAGTTTCCAGGCGGGCCTCTCCCCTGACTGCTGCCCCGCCTCGCTCCTCGTCCAGATACCCCTAGCGTCTCAGCACCCCCTTCCTCCCATATCCCACCGCGCCACACCATGGCCATCCACCGACCTCATCTCCTACTAGCGTTGCTCTCGCCTGTACACACCGTCCGCGACCTCTACCTCCCTTCATACTCAGCGGGTTCTTCCAGCCCATCCAGCCACGTCACGCTAATGACCAACCTCCCCCATTCGGAACTGTTTCCCTCCTGCTTCATACGGTGAAGATCCAAATTTCCATCCCCTAATTCATCTGGTGAACACCCCCCGGTTGAGTATTTCTCTTTGCTGTTTTTTTTCAGCAGGTATATGTTCTAATTTTGGGGTTTTAATTTAAATTTTTTGGGTTTGAATTTATGTGTTTGAGTTTGTGCTAGGTTCTTTGCGGTGAAAACGGCACGCGATTAAGGTTTCACGCTATAATTTGAAGTTCTCTCATCAATTTTTGGGGTTTGACATCGAGGTAGGCGGTTCCGCATTAAAACATTACTTAATGAATTAATTTTCTATCTTAGTTAATTTGAGATGTTCTTTGATTAATTATTTTGGGTGAGAATTTGGTTTTCATGAATTTTTTCAAGTGTTAATATTTGTCTGGTAGTATGTTTATATGGGCGGGTGCATTCATTGGCTGAAATCTTACTTTTAGTCAATTTTTAGTGTTTTAAAGCATGTGCAGTTAGCCCTTTCATATGTGAAAAGTGCAATGTTTGTGTTCTAGAGTTTTTATAAAGTTTTCATTTTCTTTTGTGAAAATGCGCAAAGTGCGTAGTTTATGATCTGGTGTAGAGTTCATATGCATTTGTTCAAAAAGGGAATTTGAGTGCATCTTTGGTGTTTAGAGTCATGTTTTATCTTTTGGTTTGCTTAATGAAATTTCTAGTGTTTTGTTTAATCGGTAAAATGTGTTTTTAACAGTGCCGTTGGGTTATTAATTGATGAAAGTGGTGCAATTTGTGTTCTTGATGTGGCGTTGGGTGTGTCTGGTCCTGAAAGAGGGTTGAGTTGTTTTTGTGTGTTAAGACGTGTTATGTTACTTTTTAAAGAATTTGTTTACCAAGAATTTAATATGATTTAATAGAATTATTAACAATTAAAAATTTAATGTGTTTTTAATAAAAGATTATTATAAATGCATAAATTGTATTAATTGAGTTGGGTAAAGTCTTTTGTCGTGCGTACTTTGTCAAATGGTTTTCAGTGTGTGTGGAAGTGTGGAGTTGGGTTTATGTTACACCCTATTTGTTTTATTTGTTTGAGTTTTACATGAAATGTGAATTTGGAACAATTTGAGCACAAAAGGGGTAGCCTGGGTACTAGGTGGGTAGACTTGACTAGCGTGATAGTGATTCAGGAGTGGCATCGGCCCAGATTCACTTAGCTAGATTGACACTTACAACACTAACTAAACTTTGGATAATGACTGGAGACCACTAGGTTATGGATGTGTTTCCCTACTAGTGGCTCGTGCTCGAGAACGTATGAAATGGATTCTTTGGTACACCGAGACGTGAGGTTCTAGGGCCCCACACAGCTTTAGACCCTTTAGGGCCTCTCCCACTTTTGGTGCTCCTAGACTACTATACACCCACCATCGGCATACGTTGCAGATTTTGGGTTTTTGTAAGGGTTTGAGTTTTTCTTTTATGCAAGGGTGTTTTCTTTTATTTATTTTGTTTTCTTTAAAAGAGTTTTCCTTATAGAAACTGTTTCTTTAAAGTTGTTTAAGCTTTGGTGTCCTTTAATTTATTTAGCTGGCAAATGTATTTGTAATTTAATGTTTATACGTGGAACCTTTTTATTGGGTGACGTCCATACTTGTCTTTTGGCTCACACCCTACATACACCTTTGGGTGTATGTAGACTTTGTTTCTTTTGTATTCCAGGTTGTGACATCGTGCTCAGTGATGGTGGTTCGGATTGTTGTCGGTCTCCTCTTGCAGGTTGGTGTGGGTAGCTTGAATGTATGACTTCTCATGTCATTTGGAGTCTTGAGATAGAGTTTTTAGTTTTCTGTCTTGGTTGTAGTTCCCTTTTGGTTTTTGTTGAATTGTAAACTCTAAACCTAGTTACAGTGTAAAGGCGTGTTTGGTTTCCTGTTTCTAGTTCTAGTTTGTTTATCTTGTTAATTTTCCTTCTATCTTTTATTTTGGGTAAATCGTTCCCATGTAATGTTTGATACCCGGGCACTTGTGCCAGCCCATGGGGATCGGGAATGCCCTTCGGGCCATGTCACAGGCCGGGTTGGGCACCGGGTCCGATGGTGACCCGTCCTGGTTCATGACATAAATAGGACATGAATGTATAGTGAAACCATTTTACTAAAGGACTCTGTTAACTGTGATGGTCTTTTTAGTGAACTATGGTCACTATGTTTTTTTAGAGAGTAAAATCAACCCCCTATGATATTCTTGATAGTATTACATGACTAATAAATAAATTATTTTCAATTCTTTTATTTATGAAACAAACTCTTGTACTATGCCTATATTTTTTAATCATGGTTTGTGATCTTTGATTCTTTTATGATTAATGTCTTATAAACTTGAGGCATTATTCTGTGACTCTTGATTATGATCTATGATATGTACGGTAATGTTTTCAAATTTTATTCTCAGGTTCCCATTGGCTTATTCTCATTTTGTGTTTATTTGGTCATTGATAACTCCCTTATTTACCCTTACTGGGCATCAGAGCTCACACTTTATTTTGCTTTCATTCCCTAGTTTATGAAAAATAAGAAATAATTTATGATATTTATAAGACAGGTGATCATTATAATGAACATAGTGGGAGATGATTTATTTCATATATGAACCAGTTTTTCATGTATCCATGTTTCTAAAGGCACTAGAGATATATGATTTCAGTATGGATCATTATGTTATCTAATTAATATTATTCTATTATGATTTCATATATATATATATGTGTGTGTATGAGAATTATGGTTTTTTATTATTTACATGTAAGTCAATTATTAATATAAATTCATTTTCTTGTAAAGTTAATTCTTTGGCTCACATGTCATACATTTCATAGAAAAGGTCAAATATTATCTTTAATAAACTCCACTAATTAAATGATTAGTAACCTACCAAAAAAACCCCTGATTAGCTCACCCTCAACATTTTGTTAGAAAGGTATAAAATTTTGAAGGATCACATGCTAATTATTTTTTCAAACTAATCTATTATGGAATCATATCAAGAATATACTCATAAAAATATTAATGTTCACATGACATTCCATGTGATATAACTGTGAGGTTGTTTCAAAATAATTAGCTTCTGATTATTATCTCATGAGTGCAATTTAAATTATATATAATATTATACTCATGTTAATATTTTCATTCCATCATAAACCATTGTACTTAATGATGATCATCGATTATGTATAACATAAAGTTATACATTCATGGGGTTTTATCATTATAATTCCCATGTAAAATACAAAACACACATAAATGAAAGATTTTTTGAGATTAAATTTATTTAAAACCATGATAAAATTAAATTTAAATCCACTTAAATACTATATTCTATGTATCTAATACCTTATCAAATTATATAAACCTCATTTAAAAAACTGTGTTTATGATATCTCAATGTATTTCCAATATTCCCCATTATATATACCAAACAGATATTTACATCACCCCTCTCAGATATTTCATAAATTATATGTTTTTTATGATGGAGTTTTTTAGACCTTTGATGATGTTGTAGTTCCTTATCCTAGTAAATATATCCATGGTTATCATTGAAAAGAATAATTTCTCTATTTATGCTTGGAACCATTACATGTTTAGCAATAAAATTCTTGATCCAAACGTCTTTTTCACATCAAATAATGTAGTGATTTACACTAACTCAATTATTGAGTCTGAAATAATGGATTATTTAAGAATATTAAAATAGTATCTCATTAATAAAGAAAAAACTAAGACTAAATTGGGATCTCGTATCATTTTGGTTAGTTTGGAATCAATCATTATAGTATCCCTATATAGTTATCTCATTATTAATTGCAACCACTAGGAACATATCCTTACTTAATATAAAGTACATACAAATTTTCTTTATAAATATATAGTACCCCTCACCTAGATTATATTGGTATCTAAATAATATGATCAATGTATAATAGACATGTGGTTGAGTGCACAATAAGCCATATATGATAGATTATATGGGAAATGAATTAGAAATATTATCCAAATTTATATATTCTAATTAATTAGAAGTGAATTTAGTATTCATAAGTATATTTCCATGAAACTCTAGTAAATACATATTATAAGTGTTAACCAAAATAATTTAATTTTTCACTTTACCAAATTAGGATAGGTAACTAAGTCCATGACTCCACATTGATCTATCTCTATAGAACTACATACTCATTCCATAATCTTCATCACCCATATATTTTATTATGAAGAACATTTACATCCATAACATAATATATATAGTTGGGATATTATTTATAATTAGTACTTTATTATCAATATAAAAAGCTAAAAAACCACAAAATCCCACGAACCAACTTGTATACATAAGAATCAACTAAATTATTGATGTAACCAAACTATTTGATTTTATTCTCTAACTATATGTCTCAATATGAATAATTTTTATTTATTCAAAAAACATTCTATTTTGACTTGTAAAATCTATTAGTATCATTTATAAATTTAATGAGTTTGGTATGTGCTATATTTATAACTTTGAATAAATTTATTTTAATAGAAGTTATAGGATAATAATGAGATATTTACAATATAGAGAAGAGGGGTGAATCAGTATTATTATACTTTTATGAAAAATTATTCTTTTACCCCTTATTACCTATTCACTTAATTAGTGAATGGGTAAATCTATTTATTTGTCCCTACATTTTTTGTATAAATTTATATATAAATATTTAATAAACATAATTTGAATACTTCTGTTTGTTAACAGAGTTTTCCTCTATTTAGGATGATTTTTTCTCTTATATATGGCTGTTCTTTTTCCACTCACACATAGCTTCATTATAATTATCAAAATAATATAGGGAAATTGTATGCAATTAGACCCATTAACTAAGAACCAACCATTATCAATGAAATAAAAAACTTGATACTCCCCTTAGAGATATAACATTTTACCTACTTATAACAATGTGTGATCATCAAGTAGCATCATAATTTTCATAAAATAAATTATATAACTCCTTCATTGACATAAAATAATATCAATAAGTTCCTAAATAATCATTATACTTCTACAATATAATTTTATATCTTAAATATTTCACTTTCTTCTTCCGAGAGATAATCGGTAGTAGTCAAAACTGGACTTCTCTCTCCTTATTTTACTCCATCATTAAGGTGAAAAGGATGGTATTTTCTATAGATATGGGGAATATAATTACTTTTAAATTAATTTATATTTATAATTATTTAATATCACCTCATACTAGACATAATTGAGATGTATTTATTTTCTATAGCCATCTTTAATATAAAACATACTCAGACAATCAGATCAACTCAATTCTTCAGATTCACTATAATTTTTATATTAACTACACCCAATCAACATTAATATCTCAATATTCAAACATTTATCTTTCTCTAATATTGAAATTTAAATTTCCTACAATATCATATATTTAAATGGTGATATATTTATTTTTTTCATTCCCCTTAAATATAACTGTAAATTCTATAATAAAACATCATGTAGTCTCCTACATTTACTCAAAATGTAAATCTCACCCCATTTTTCCTTGACATCACATGCACCATAAAAATTAAACTACTTCAGTGTCATGTTAGTATGGTTATTATTGTTCATATTTGGGTAGAAATATAAGAGAATGTCAAATATTACTTTTTCATAAGTTTGGTCATATAATATAATGAATTTTGATGTACCACATGAACTCATATTCATATATCATTTGATATTAGTTATACCATATGGTGACCAAGTGACTTAAGAAGTTTATTAAAAGTATATAACAAGGATATCATTTGTAACTTTAGATATTTAGATCATGATCTCTACTAACTTACCATATTCCCTACATACATTTATATGAACTCTACATACTACTTTATAAACTCTGCAAAGGTTCACTATTGAAACATAAAAAGAAATTACTACAATTATTATGTGAATCTTATATTTTATTCAATGGACATTATTAATCTATTCATACCAATTATTATTATCAGTGTTCACAATCAAACATCATTATTGATTTAACCATGATAAAAAATCCTTATCACCATTGTATTTACCCGTGAAAATCTCAGAAAAAAACATATTGTTAATTTTTTCTTTTGGAATATAATTTCCAATGAGTCAAAATTATCATTTAACATTTATGTATTATTTAGGGTGTAAATTGTAAAAATACATGAGCTCCTATTTTAATTAAAGTGGATTATTTTCTCTGACACAAATAGGTGTTTCATCAATTTCAAATGTTTTAATGTGAGAATTCCCATATCGATAACTCTCAATGGGGATTTGAATAAAATCCACACAATGATTTATTACTAGATTTAGAATTCCATTATAGAATATCTATTCATAAATTATTTAAATTTTGCAGTTCATGAAAAGTCCTACATCGAAGTATCATTTGGGATTTCACTACCTTATTACTTTGTACACACATATACCACATGCCAAATCCCATAAGGATGTAATATATGATTGGTTACCTTATCACCCCAGATAGTGTTTGTTTCTTTTTACAACGATAACCTATGAAATTAAAATTCTCTACCTCCTCTACTTTCATTCATCTTTCATTGACTATGTTCACTCTATCATGGTTGTAGAGAGGGAACTTATGACTAGCTAGTTATTAGATTGATTTTTTTTCAACCCATCTATGGAATCTTACAAAAATAAAATTCCTTTACTAGAAACTCCATTAAATACACCCTAATGTATAATAAAAACATATAATGTTTTAATAATAAATCAATCATAAAAAATACACAAAGTAGTAGTAGATTATTATAACATATCTTGTAAGGCAAAAAATGCATTATCCTCTAACAATTTAGTTTTTCAATCCCATTAACTCCATCGTATCATATTTTATATTCTAAAACAACATTGATAGAGTAAAAAATTATTCATGTATTTTTTCCAAACAAGTATGAATCGTGAAACATAAATCTTATATACACTTAAAAATATTTAACAAGAAGAATTCGAAAATCCATTTTCTTTCAAAAAAATCTTCATCAACATATTGATTTCTTGAATCTTCCATTAATGAATTTATCCTTATTGAAAAAATACAATATAAACAGAAAGTGGGATTAACAATGTCACAAATTTTATTTTCTATAAATACCTCATGAAAAACGTATGTCAAAATGTTTTCCTTCTCTATCTTTTTTCTCAATCAAAAATTCATTTTATTTTTTCAATGTTTTTAATAATAAATAAAAAGTTCAGTGATAATATGGTATCATGTTATTCTTAAACAATTTGACTTCAATAATCACACTAATATTCTATATAATTCATTACCGATGTATAATACATTATGGTTTGATATACTAATTGATGTTATCTATGATGAATAGAAAGTAATGACTACCCCTAAAACTCTTTTTCATATATCACTCAAAGGATATTCAAAAATATTTATAATATAACAAATTGATACCAACAATTTTATTTATTCTTATTGTAATAAAAAAATTATGATCATCCAAACATCTCAAAAAGATTGGGTAAAACATTGATAATAGATGTATAATATTTTATAAATCATCCCTATGATCTCCAAAAAATTTATTTATTTAATTTAATTGATTAAATCTATTTATACCAGTAAATATAAGGATTATATCCTTGGAAACCCATGCTCATTAAATTTCTATAAATAAAATTCATTGTATTTTTATCAAGAACCTTAAAAAAATCAAATGTATACAAAATAAATGGTTTTTATAGCTTCTCAAAATGGACTCCCCCACAAGGGATGCTCTATATCTTCACATCATCAAGGTACATAATTTCCAAAATTTTTATTTGGAATACTAGTTTATAAATAATAACAATATAGTGACTATCTTGAAATAAAGAGTAGTTAGTCATGTTACATCACTATATTAGATACCTTCTTGACAACCAGATTTACCATTAATTCCCTAAAGTGAATTTATAAAAATAAAACACAAAAAATTACTAAATAAGGTGGAATACGGTTATTAATGTTAATGTGATAAAAACTTCTAAGAAATTATTCCCAAGCATGATACTCGTTTCTTCTGCACTTTACATCATAGGTAACTCTTCATGTTAGTATTTTTGGGTTTTATCAATATCTTGGGAAGCCTAGATATCATATTATTCATAACCATTTAATTGTGTGGGGTCTTACTTTTAACATGATCCATCAATGTACAAGAATCAATTAGTGTTATCTTCATATTCTTCAAATAAAGTTTTCAACTGGATTGACTAATAGAAAATTTATTGAGTTCATTCCAACTTTCTGGAACCATTTTCACGAAACCTCATATATATAAGTCTATAATATTTTTTAAAACCTAAAATGATATTTGGATTTCACATATTTATATGGAGAAAATATTGTGACATTTTATCTTGAGTATTGTTGGACTCTCAAATTTAAAGCAGTGCATGCCCTAGGGTATAGCATGTTGGATATATAGTGTCAGTGTATGATATTTGGTATCACACTGTGACACCATTATCAGATTCCCACATAATGGGATGGAGTGGTGTTTGTAATGAAATATAATACCCATGTTTTTATCTCCTAATTAAAAATAATTTTCAGAGATGGATGGGATGTGATCCCTCGTGAAGAAAGAAACTACAAGGTAGTGAGCAAGAGAGGAAAGTATTGTGACAAAGGGTTTTCTATCCTCATTTTTTCTCCCATAAATGGTACCAGGGGAGGTGATATGCCTTTTATTTATAGAAAAATAAATGATGGGGTATTATTGGAATAAAAAATTGAATTTTGTTCACACACTATAGTCATAGGTTGCTGGTTTTATAGTTTCATGATATGACTTATAGGTGTCATTAAATTAATTCTTGATCTATGTACCACATCAACTAAATTACTAAGGGGGAGATTTTGGGGTTTAAAATTGAATTTCATGAATTCTGTATGTTAAAAAGTAACATTTTTTAGAGTTTTACATTGTGACATTTGGATATCATTCCACAAATCCTATATATTTGATCTTTATCAAGGTGTGGATTAGTTTTTGGATTTGTTTCCCTCTATATCATAAATCATATTTTTAATGAGATTGAATATCATCAACCAAATTGAGATTTAATCCATTTTAAGGATCAAAACAGTTAGATAGTTAGCCAATGTGAATGGTATTGTGATAAAGGGTTCTATATTCCCAAAACAGATCCTAAAAATTGTTTTGTGTTTCCTTTATTATTATTTTTTCTTCTAATTGGGATATCCAAATGAATAAAAATTAATAAAGTGTGTGTTTGGACTTCATCATTATTTCATTGGGAATATTAATATATTTAATCACCAAAATTTTATTTTTTATTTTTGTTTGGATGGTTTTTTTGTTATAACCACAACATCTTTGAGGAACATTTATTTCCATGGAATGTTTAAAATAATTCCAGTTGTGTCCGCTTTAACAAAAATAACATAATATTTTTCTCCTAGGTTAAATATTATTATTTTATTTATCTGTATTGATTTAATCTATATTTTTAACCAAAATATGACTCACATCTCATCATTTTTTTCTTCTTGGAAATCTTCTACTCAACATGATTTTAAAAATTTTCTTCAAATATTGGATTATCTGTTTTATTTTACTTTTATAGTATTTATTTTTAATTTAATTTTGATTCGGGATTGTTTTATTTTAATAAACGTATATCAATTATATAACAACCTTTACGTAAACTAAAATATAGATTTCCATGTTTTCCAAATTTGTTTTTGACCAACAATTTTTTAAATTTCATCTTTTATTGATTTACCATATTATTCTTCCTCACCCACCTTGTAGGAATCCTTTGGAAATATGAATTTGTAGTATTTTGAAAAAAAATTCAAACCTATTATAATAAAATTATTTACAAACAAACTTAGTTTATCCCCTTGAGTTGCAAGCTATCAATAAATTTTAGAACTATGAGAAAGTAATTTTTTAGAAAATCCTCAAACACTAGGTATTATTGTGGGGAACCAATTCTCAAACAAATTATTTTATACACCATTAAAATTTGGTATGTTTCTTATCAATTATCCAAATCCATTTTTTAAACTTTAACTATCTTTTAATTTAGATTTAGAACACACTTTTTATATTGAGATGTATATTTTATTTTCCCTTGATAGTACAAGAGAGTAATTATTTGATGCTGTTGAGATTTTATACAATATTTCTATATTATTTATTAATAATATTCCACCATGATTTTTTTGGTAGGATGTCCTCTACTATCACTTATTCTTGATATTGAGCCAGTGCAATTTCCAGACATGTTAATTTGACTTCATGCTCATATAATTTAATATTTAGGGTATTTTTATAATCCTTTACTAATTTTAGTTTTTATAAATAAACCTTTCTTATACTTTTAACTTTATTTTTAGTCATTTTTATTTTTATTTGTACTAGATAGTAATTTAATTTAATCTTATCTCCATTGATCATTAACTGGATATTTTTTATATTATTTGTTTCCTATAATGAAAGGGATTTATCTCCAATACTTTTCTTATCCTCTTCTCTTTCATTGAATGTGGTTATCCATTTATACTCTAAGATGATTTACTTTTCTTCAAGATCTATTTTTATTACATTTATGGGTCCTAATTTTTTATAGAGCTTTAGATATATTTGTTATACCAGTTTTAACATTTTGACCATTCATTCAATTTTTTCCTCATGTCAATGTATCTCATCCAAAATGTTTATAAAATTCTCACATATTAAAGTGATTACCTATTGAGTATATTTATCCATTTTTTCATTTCGAACATCAATGGATTCATCCAGTGAATTCTTGGGATAGTGATCTTTACAAATTGTTCTTCTATTTTCTATATGAAAATTTAGACAAGAAATTATTATAAATATATCATCTTATAAGGATGGTGATCCTACTGAGTAAGAACTAGTCCATTTCCTTAGTGGTGGATTTAATCACAAGATCATCTTTTTCTTATGTATTACATAAGAGGGTCAATTTCCATGAGCTAACTTCATTAAGAGGAATATTTTAGTCATATATAATAGAAATACATCTACTTTGATTAAAATCATATAGTGGAGAGTTGTATTTCATTGGTTATTACATTATCAACTTATTTTCATTTCTTTTATTCATATTCCATATTATTTAGGGTGATATATCTTCCATAGTTTTCTTTAAAATGAATTCAGTTGTTTTTTCAAATATATAATTTCTAAAACATTGAGGAGAGAATATCACATCTTAAAAAAAGAATATTATAATATAATAGAGGTGTTATCTACATTAATACTATTTTATTGGATCATGATTGGATATTCCCAACACTTAGTGTGAATGAATAAGTTTCGGTATATTTATTACCAATTTAAAATATAATTCAACTTTATCTCTTCACTTGTTCAGTGAATCGATCTCTCTCATTTTTCTCATATTGTTTTCATATGAAATAATATATAGATAGGTAATAAAGAAAAAATGAACACCATAGTTTATTAATGTGGTTCCCCACAATTTAGGATGGTTATATCCCCAATGTACTATGGTTATTATCTTGAACTTACCCAATTTCCTTATTATCAAAATAAGATTGATATAGGGTAAATAATTCATCCTATTATCTAGAAACTGACCAGGTACAAATAAATCAATGAATCACTACACAAAATTATAGAGATATGCGATTTTTTTACTCATAATTAATTTTTATTAGTAATTAGAACAATTTTTTCCTAACATAAATGATATAATATTCTTCCTTAGCATTCATAAATATTGAGTGTAGCCTCAATATTATAAAGTAATCTAAAATATAATACTGTATTCTAGATATCTATCTTTATTCCTCTTTAAATACTTATTAAAAGGAATGGTTAGGCTCTTCTTTGGAATCCTCTATTTTAGGAATCATATCTCCATCACGTATTTATAATTTTTAGGTCTCTTAAAACGAATGTTAGAATTTTATGATGGGTATGTAGTTATAGAATTGATGTTTTTGAAAATATGGGATCCACCAATACATGCATGGTGGAGTTCATAGTTAATGAAATGGAGCTAGAAATGTAGGTTATAGGTGTGGGTAGATGGTAAGGAAATGGGGACATCAACATGCTATGGGATGTATCATTTTAGTAAGAATAGTGAGCTAGAATTCATCATATACAAAACACAAAGACCAAAATGGATGTATTGGTGGTCATGGTATTATTTATGTGTGTGGATTTTGATCAATAGGGATAGATTAAAATGGTTAGTATAGGTTCACTATGGTGTTGCATCGGTATTTGTGTGAATAGATTGTATATTTAGGGAATTAGGACAGAACCATGATTTCAGTTTTAGATGTGGGGGTTATTTGGTTATGGTGAGGGGGAGTAAAGTAGGTGAGGTATGGGAAGTCTATGTGGGATGGAAAATATAATGGGAGGAATGACCATAATGACCTCCATTTTTTATACATAGAGATTACATCTAAATAGATTAAAATTTATTATATATCAAAAACATGACATAATCATATGGGTTTGTGCCTTTGGAAACTTGTAAAAAAAACTAGTTCATAAAACATCTTCATTATCTCTCACTAAATCCTTCTTAACTATAACCCTTTTTAAAATATCTAACCTAATACCATTATTTGTATACTAGGGAAATGAAACATAAGAAAAGGTTGAGCTCAGATTGTTAGTAAGGGTAATAAAAGGAAAATATGAATCAAAACATAAACATAAGGGTATAATAATATGAACATAAAATTTAAAAATCAAACATTTCATATTAAATACCACAATCTAGAGTAATAGAATAATTCATAAAAAAATTATAAGACATGAATCATATAGGAATAAAATTGGCCTAAAAGATGGAATTATTGAAAACACCTATGTTTAGAATATCTTATGTCAATGATACCTATAAATAAATTAGTAGTGTGTTAGGTTTGGGGTAGTCACCATTGTACCAACTTTGGGATTAGGATGAACTCCCATGTAACTTCAAGATTTGGGCATAGGCTGACATCCTATGTACCCTCTTATTGCGAGCCTAATATGACCTTCCTTGTACCCTCTTTTTGTGGGATTAGGATGACCTCTCATGTATCACTTGATCTCATAGAAAACTTATCATTACCCAATTAATTTAGGGAGATATATTTACCACCCATTAAATAATGAAAAAACATACATACATGTTCCTCAAGAACATAAATCTTATAAGAACATATAAAAAAATAGGTTTAACCCATGGGAAATAAATTGTTTTAATTCACATAAACCAAAATTAAAATAAGAAAAGATAATATATTGAACAATATCCCCAATAATTAATACGTAGCATCAAATAATTTTATCTTAGATGTAAAATAATTTGGAGAGATCAATTGAACTAATTCTTGAAAAAAATATCCTTTCTATTTTAAAAAACTCTTTTAAATCATAAAAAATTTTAAAAACAATTTTTATTGAAAAAAACATAAAAAATTTATAAATAATTATTTTGAAATCATTTAACATAACTTTAAAATCAATTTCTTGGAAAATACATAGAATATCATTTAAATATGTCTTTATATATTTTTTAGAAAACACGGGTTTTGAATAAAACAAATTTATGATCGAAGAGAGAATAATATTAAATGTTACATATAATATTGTGAAAATAATATTATTGATTATAAAAAATTTTAGATGTAATTATACACACCACATTATATAATATAGGTGAATAACACAACATGTTTGTCAAAGAAGGAAAATTGAGACAAAATTATCATACCAAATTTGGTAACTGTGGAAACGTAAACCCCATGAAATAGAGATCAAAAAAAGAATATGTAAATACCAATAAATTTAATGGGAAGGATAATATATTACATTAATGGGTAGTATATACAC
This sequence comes from Viscum album, assembly GCA_963277665.1. Classification (NCBI taxonomy): domain Eukaryota; kingdom Viridiplantae; phylum Streptophyta; class Magnoliopsida; order Santalales; family Viscaceae; genus Viscum; species Viscum album. Next base: position 1,528,655,615 of record OY728146.1, on the reverse strand, counting down.
CACATGAAAGAAACAAGTGGTTGTTATTGCTATGGTCTCATAGAAATATAAGTGAGTCTTGAAATCCCCTTACAGATATCATATAATTGAATTGAAGATTAATCAAATGAATCAATTATGTTCATTATAAATAAATAAACATAAATAAGTTTAAATAACAAATAATATAATCAAATTTAATTTCACACATAATCATACAATTACACAATTAGGGAAATAATAGTGTAACTTAATTAATGAAAATTAAGTTAATAATTCCCTTACCACTTTGTAATCTGTTGAATTATGTTCCCCATAAATGTATTAATTTTAATATGAAACATTGAATAAGATTAAAATAATCAGATTCATGATATTATATATTAAAGGTTGGTATATACACCACAAATAAATAGTAAGTGATGAATAAGGCACATATCTCACAGAGAAAAAATTGATATGAGAAACCCTTACCTCACACTTCTCTTTAGTTTTTCATACTTAAACCTCCAGTATAATGGTTCAAAAATGAACTTAATTTATTAATTAACCATATTTATATCGATAATACCTTGTATATTTTTTTATAAAATATTACTATGAAATCATTAATAATATTTCACTATTTCCATTGTTTTGAGTGTAACACCCCAAGCTTCCACGATACGTTTCCTTTCGAATAATGCAATATCTTGCATTGTACGCAACTTCGAGGTTCTAATACACCACGACTAATCAAACTAGACGTTATGAATAGTAATTCCCACTTTTTGAAATTTTATAAATTTTATTTTTCAATATGGGCTTCATTTTTGAATTCAGAATATCAAAATTAGCTTAGGGTAAATTTTTGGTATTTTTCTGAAAACATTTAATTTTTTATGAATAGTAAAAAACACTATGTTATTGGTTAAAACTAACTTTTAATTTAAATGATTATTTTTTTTTAAATTTATTTTAGGTCAAAATAGATATATAATTCCTATATAAGTTTAATTTAATTCATTGGAGTTATTTTATAATAAGTTTTGATACATAAAAATTTTATTAAACTTTTTACCGTCTTTTAGAGACCTTTTAGGAGCATTAGCAAATTTGCATAAAAATTATTTTTACCAATTATGTGAGTTTAATTTAATAAATCCAAGATACACGGTTAATATGAGTAAGTAAAATGTTGTTCAATATGATGAAAATAATTTTTGGTGAATAGTATCTTTTGACTTTTATTTTCCACGATTAAAATTAAATAGGGAAATTAAGGGTAAAAATGATATCATAATTACCATAAAACATGTCCTAATCATATTGGATAAGTATAATTCGACTGAAAATAACATTAGGAATAAAATATGACGCCCTTTGGTTCACTTGGACTAGATTAGGACATTTATTATTATTTTATTTAAAGAAGAGTTAAAAGAGATAAATTCAAAGTTTAATAACTAAACCATTTTTAATATAGGGTTAAACATAATATAAATTTGACTATAAATATTAATTATAATTATAAAAATATTTAATACATAATGGTATTTTATTTATAAATTTTAGAGATTAGATAATTTAATTTATTTATGACACAATGATGATTGAGTAATTACCTTATTAATAAAATATTAAAATAATTGATATTATAAGTATCCAAATAAATATAAATTGAGACTTATGATGAATTACACTAATTTTATAGGTTAATATGACATGTTAGGGTTGGTTCAATAAATTTTATTTGAAGTGATAAAGTATTAATAGCTTTCAAAAAAATAAAATTCTAAATAGTGTCAAAATTTACATAATTGAGTTTTTATAACAAATACTATATTATTAATTGATATAATATTCCAAAAAAATATAATTTTCAGCCAAAATAATTAAATAAGGTTATATATATTGATAATTACCAAATTTGGGTTCTCTTGGAAGTTTATAGTAAGTTTATTAACTATATAATATAAAAATACAAAGAGATATGGTCAATGTCAAACTATTTAACTAAGAGTTAAATCTAAAAGAAAATGTTAATATGGTGACATAAACCTGTATAAAACCTATTGGTTGAGAGTTTTGAGACCCATAATCCCCCTAGCCTCTAAATAAATCATTTTTGATCCATTATAAACCGAAAATGATTTTATTATAAAATAATATTTCAAGCTTTTCCTTAAGTGGCCCTAACCTCTCTTATAAAAGGGCACTTCCCCTTCTTTCAAAATCACACCTCCAAATCCATTTTTCTTGGACAAAATCTACCTAAATATCGTACCAAATTTCCTCCCTTCATCCTATATTCCTTCCTTTGGTTATAAAGCCAACTTAAGGATCCATTTTGATCAAATCAAAAGGAAGAACCTAAAGAAGAGGTAAATATTTCATCACCTCTTTCATGTTCTTTTCTTCTTCCACTTCCTATTTCTTTGTTGTTTCCATACCAAAATAATATATCCAATACGTTATAAATATTGTGATGTTATTATAAAAATGGTACAACCATATTAATTATTCAATCCATCCTATAAATGACAAAGTCAACATATGTGTGTACGTACGACTTACCGTCTCCACGTCGTGGTGTAGTTTGTTATTCAAACACTTCATTATTTGGATGGGTATAATAATGAGTATAAATAATGTAAATAATAAAAATAAAATGTTAATAATTATGTATATATGATATAACATCCAATTACATATGATTTCTTCATCAATATAAAGATATTTTCGCTCATGCGTACGTACAGATTACCGTCTCCATGAACGCGATGAGATTAATTTCGCCATTGTAACTATTCAAGAATAATTTTCATTTGATGACTAAAAATAATGTTAAAAAACAAAATATAATTCTATATATGAATCAAATACATCCTATCCATAACAAACATGGCTTATTTAACCAAGCATATAAAGGAAAACAAATCAGTTAACACCCAAACTGATGATACTACTGAAATATTATTAACAAAAAAATATTAGAGGATCATATATGATATCATATTTATTTATATAGTTCTTGTATAATTTAAAAAAAATGATTTAACTATTATACAGGATGTTAACGTACCCTTGACCAAGGAAAAGTATATGGTTAGGGTTAATTTCAGAATCTCTTTATTATCCGTGGTTGTTTTTACGTAAGTATCTATTGGGACCTCTTTATCATCCACATCCATGTTTTCTTAAAAATGTATTTCAAAACTTTTTTACTATTTCCTAGACTACAGGTTAAAGTAATTTATACCCTTATTTGACCTTATATGTTTTTAAAGGAATCTTTTCGCCGTTTTCCAAACAAGGTACTTTATGACATTTTCAACAAAATTAAGGTAAAAATGTTTTTTAACCTATACGGCGGGTGCGGCTATTTTCCACTATTATAAAATCATTTAAGCTTCCCTTACAAGATTATATGAATATTTTCAAAAGAAATGTTTTCTTTTATAATTATGTGGCTCTTAAATGGTTTCAAAATACAAAGAGGTATTTCTTTCAAATAGTTTTCATTTCATCTATGTTAACATCCTTTAATGGATTTTAAACTTTTTTGAAGTTGATTTATTATGATACAAATCTTCCATATTGTATTGAAGGTTTTGTGATATGGTTATCTGTGGATGTGTTATTTTTAAACCATTCATGGTTTATAGTTAAATTATTGACATTTCATATGCTAGTTTTAATGTGAATGTTTATGTTATGTTTCAACCTTTTCATATGAGGAATGTATTAGACTTAGTATGTGATGGGTGGAGCCCGATATAGCTCGTTGGTGCAATAGTAGGTCTCATGATACAATTATACGTGGAATTGGATGAGGCCTTTTCAAATTTGACATATGGTTTTGGTTGAGGCCTAAATCATTTTTAGACGTCTTGGCCGAGGCCTTGACAAGGTGTTTCAGAATGTCCAGCATTATACATTCCCTCATTATGAAAATAATAATGATTGTTCATTTGGTTATTCTACTAGTAGAATACTCATAACTATGTTTTATTATGGTATTATTTACTTAGATCATATTTCTTCCATAAGGTGTTCATGTTTATTATTTGTAAAGGATTATGTTTTTAGTTATTCACCATGCCTAATGTTTATGTTATCTTCCACTGTATTGCTTACCCTTAATGAGAGTTTGAGCTCACCCCTTTCTTATGTTTCATTTTCCTAGGATATGAAGTAGTTAGTTATGAGTGACTTGCAGGCATAATCTAGGAGGCTTGGATGTTTCTAATGAAATAAATTAGTGTTTTATTTCTTTTCAAGTTGTAATGTTGAACTTATGTATGTATCTTGTTTCCAATTATAATAATTTGATCGGTCTTTGAGGACATGATTCATTGTATCTTGACAATGTTATATAATATAGCACCGACTCTAGGTAACTGGGGTCAGGGATTTATAGTTGGTATCAGGGAAGTTTATCACAAACCTTGGAAGCTAGATTTTGAAAAACTCTGATTAGAGAACATTACCCTAAGATAAAGATTGAGGATTAGTAAATAATTCCAAGAATTTTGGTATTTTAGAGATTTTTAGAGTTTTCCAAGAAATACATCCCTGTCTGGATACAAGTTGGTAGAGGCAACCCTAGCATAGATGTACCTAGGGGTAAAACCCAAAAACACTGCTTTGAGCTAGATTCGAACGGGAATGGGTGCATGATAATGGGCCTTGATGCACTCTTGGTTACGACACTCCCAAGGGATATGATTAGGATAATTATCATTTTCTTTACAAACCATTATGAAGGGTTTTTGAGTATATACTTCCTCAATGAAAACATTTTTATGATTATGGATTATATTCATAAACTATTCAAATTAAGTTAAGTGTTTTACAAGTTCATAATTATGTATTGTGATTCATAAACTAATCTATTGTATGAAATTGTTTATAAATAACACCTAGTGGAAGGAATGAAAACTGTATCAACCCATTTAATCCCTGTAGGGATTTACCTTCTACTTAAGATAATTATAGTGGAGCTGGTGATGCAACTGGTGCTGATCATCTTATCACCATACAAGGAAAACTCACTCAGGTTATGAATAATAACCGTACCCGTATGGATCACCTAGATCCACAATGCGAAGGATCAATGTTAAAATGCTTCATGAGGAAACACCACCAACTTTCAATGGGAGTACAAATACATTAGTATCTAAGCAATGGATAAGTTCCTTAGAAAAAATATTTCATGCTTTGTAGATTAGTGAAAGGGAAAATGTTCTCATGGAAGTTTATCACCTCACAGAAGATGCAGATCAATTGTAGTCATTAATCCAAAGCACAAAAGAAGATTAAGAAGTATCAAACATGGAATGGAGGGAGTTTAAAGATATTTTCTTAGAAAAATACTTTCTTCATGACCATCAAGAGGATCTGGAAAGACAATTTCTGAGTCTGAGGAAAATGGAGGATGAGAATGAAATAATTATGGGTGAGGAAAAAAATGTTTAAATAGAGGACATACTTATTGTGCAAGAATATTTTGATGTGTTTCTAGAGGATTTACCTCGACATCCTCCAGAATGAGAAATTGAGTTTTCTATTGATTTAATTCCTAGTTTGAGGCCCATATCGAAGACCCCTTATAGAATGGCCACTATGGAATTAATAGAACTAAAAAAACAACTAGAGGAATTGAGTAATAATGGATTTGTTCGCCCTAGTGTTTCTCTATGGGGAGCCCCTATCCTTTTTGTTAAGAAGAAATATAGACCTATGAGGTTGTGCATTAACTATAGGGAGATAAATGCTATAACAATAAAGAACAAGTATACCCTACCTCACATTGATGATTTATTCGACCAACTTCATGGAGCTCAATATTTTTAAAAGATTAACCTTCGATCTGGATATCATCAGTTGTGTGTGAATTAGGAAGACATTTTGAAAACAACATTTCAATCCAGGTACAAGCATTACGAGTTTATAGTCATGCCTTTTGGATTGACTAATGCACCCTCTATCTTCATGAATATAATGAATAGAGTTTTCAAAGAATATCTTTATGACTTTGTAGTGGTATTTATCAATGATATCTTGGTATACTCCAAAAGCTACGAAGATCATGAAAATCACTTGAACATTATTCTAAAGAATCTTAGAATAAATGAATTATATGGGATGTTTAGAAAGTGTGAATTATGGATTCAGGAGGTTTCTTTTCTTGGACATATTGTCTCTAAGGATGGAATCTTTGTTGATCCTTCAAAGACCAAGGCAATCCAAGAATGGCCAGCACCAGCGAGTATAACTGAGGTACACAGTTTTATTGGTTTAGCAGGTTATTATCGACATTTTTTCCAGAATTTTTCCCGGTTGGCTAACCCATTTACCATGCTCAGACGTAGAGGGGATAAATTTGTTTGGAAAAAAGAGTGTGAAGAATGTTTTGAAGAACTTAAGAGAAGATTAGTTAATGCTTCTATCACGACTCTACCATCAGGTAATGATGGGTTTATTATTTATAGTGATGCTTCAAAGAAATGACTTGGTTATGTGCTTATGTAAAATGATAGAGTTATTACCTATGCATCATGACAGCTAAAAATTCATGAGAAAAACTATCTTACTCATGATCTTGAGTTACCAGCTATAATCTTTGCTTTAAAAATATGGGCACACTATCACTATGGTGAAAAATGTGAGATTTGTACTGATCACAAGAGTTTGAAGTATATTTTCTCACAGAAATAACCCAGCATGAGGCAAAGAGGATGGATTGAACTACTCAAGGATTATGATTTCACTATACACTACCACCAAGGAAAATAATGTGGCATATGCTTTTAGTAGAAAGGACCATGGAGTTTTGAACAAGATGAGATTTGAAAGGGACCCTATTTTCATTGATCTAGTAATGATGGATATGGGAATAACCATGGAAGGTGAAACATCAATACTTTTTCAAATGGTTTCCAAACCATCTTTACTAGAAAGGATAAAGAGTTCTCAGACTGATGATGAGGAGTTTCAAAAAAATATTAAAGCTATAAATGATGGGAGATTGAGTGACTTCGTATATGAAGATGGAATTTTGAAATTTGGGAAGTAACTTTGTGTTCCCGATATACCTGATCAAAAAAGGGAATTATTGGATGATTCTCATAGCTTCAATTTCTTTATACACCCGGGGAGCACCAATATGTATAGGGATTTGAAGGAACGTTTTTGGTGGGACAACATGAAGAGGGAGATTGGTGATTTTGTGCCAAGATGTATCGTTTTTTAATAAGTGAAAGATGGAAGGAAACATCTTGGATGATTCACGTAACCTCTTCCCATACCTGAGTGGAAATGAGATGATACTATGATGGAATTTATCATGGGGCTACCAAAGACTCATAGAAGGAATGATGCAATATGGGTCATTGTTGATTATCTTACCAATTCAACAAATTTTCTTGCTATAAGATAATATTTACCACTTGAACGTTTAGCAAGAATGTATATTAATGAATTTTTAAGACTTCATGGAGCACCCCTATCGATTGTTTCAGATCGTGATCCCCATTTTAAATCAAGATTCTGGAAAAGTCTTCAGAAAGACCTGGATACTGAACTTCATTTGAGCACTGCCTTCCACCCTCAAACTGATTGAAAATCAGAATGGACTATTTAAACCTTCAATGACATGTTGAGATCTTTCTCACTGGACTTACAAGGTATGTGGGATCAATATTTACTTCTAATAGAATTTTCCTATAACAATAGCTTCCATTCAAGTATTCAGATGGCACCATATAAAGCGTTATATGGAAAGAGATGTCTCACACAAACTTGTTGGGATGATGTTGGTGAATGAAAACTCGTAGGCCCATAACTTGTTGAGGAAATAATGGAAAAAGTGAAGATTATCCAAACCCACATCAAAGCAGCCCAAAGTAGAAAAAAGAGCTATGCTGATAATGGAAGGTGGGATTTGGAATTTCAACTAGGAGACCATGTTTTCTTGAAGGTATCTCCATAGAAGGGTGTTATACATTTTGATAAGAAGGGTAAATTAAGTCCCATGTAAATCAGACATTTCGAACTTATAGAACGAATTGGAGTTGTAGCTTATCATTTGGAAATGCCTCTAAGTCTCTCCAAAGTTCATGATGTGTTCTATATATCACAATTCAGAAAATACATGCCTGACCCAAAGAATGTACTTACCTATGATGAAATTGAATGGGAACCTGATCTGTCTTATTATGAAGAGCCTGTCAAAATTCTTGATACCAGGGAACAAGTGCTGAGAAACCGGACGACTCGTCTAGTAAAAGTTCTATGGAGAAACTATAAGATGGAAGAGGGAACTTGGAAACCAGGGGAACTTATGATGAAGAAACACCTGAATATTTTTGTGCAGTAGTATTCTAGAAATTTTGAGGATGAAATTATTTTAAGGATGAATGAATGTAACACCCTAAGCTTCCACAATACCTTTCCCTTTGAATAATTCTAAAGCTTGCATTGTACACAACTTCGAGGTTTTAACACACTACGACCAATCAAATTAGCCGTTATGAATAGTAATACCAAATTTTTGAAATTTTATAAATTTTATTATTCAAAATGGACTTCATTTTTTAATTCAGAATATCGAAATTAGATTAGGGTGATTTTTTTGGTATTTTTCTGAAAACATTCAATTTTTGATGAATTGTGAAAAACACTACATTATTGGTTAAAACTGAATTTTTATTTAAATAATTATTTATTTATTTATTTTTGGTCAAAATACATAAATAATACCTATAAAACTTAAATTTAATTCATTGTAGTCATTTTATAATAAGTTTAGATATAAAATATTTTTATTGAACTTTTTACCGTCTTTTACCCACCTCCTAGGAGCATTTTCCAATTTGCATAAAACTTAATTTTACCGATTCTGTGAGTTGAATTTCAATAATATGAGAGACACGGTTAATATCAGTTAGTAAAATGTGGTTTAATAAGATGAAAATATTTTTTAGTGAAAAGTTACTTTTGACTTTTTTTACCACGGCTAAAATTAAATAGGGTAATTAAGGGTAAAAATGATATCATAATTACCCTAAAAAATGTCCTAATTCTATTGGATAACTATAATTAGACCAAAAAAAACCTTAGGAATAAAATATGACCCCCTTTGGTTCACTTGAATTAGATTAGGACATTTATTATTATTTTATTTAAATAAGAGTTAAAAGAGTTAAATTCAATGTTTAATAACCAAACCATTTTTAATATAAAGTTACACAAAATATAAATTCGACTAAAAATATTTACTAGAAAGATAAAAATATTTCCTACATAATGGTATTATATATATAATTTTTAGACATTAAATAATTTAATTTATTTATGACACAATGATGATGCAGTACGTACCTTATTAATTAAATATTAAAATAACTGATATTATAAATATCCAAATAAATGTAAATTGAGGCTGACTATTAATTAAAATAATTTTATAGGTTAATACGACATTTTAGGATTGGTTTAATATATTTTATTAGAAGTGATAAATTATTAATAGATTTCAAAAAAATCAAATACTAAATAGTGTCAAAATTGACATAATTGAGTTTTTAAAACAAATACTGTATTATTAATTGATATAATATTCATAAAAATCTAAGGTTCGGCCGAAAGACTTAGATAAAGTTATATATGTTAATAATGAACCACTTGGGGTTATCTTTATAGTTTATAATAATTTTATTAACCATATAATATAAAAATACAAAGAGACATGGTAAATGTAAAACTATATAACTTAGAGTTAAATCTAAAAGATATTGTTAATATGGTGACCTAAACCTATATAAAACCTATTGGTTGAGAGGTTTTCGACCCATAACCACCTTATATTATAAATAAATAATTTTGGAGCCATTATAAACCGAAATTTATTTTATTATAAAATAATATTTCAAGATTTTCCTAAAGTGACCCTCACCTCTCTTATAAAAGGGCACTTCCCCTTATCTCAAAATAACACCTCCAAATCCATTTGGATCGGCTAAACTCTACACAAATATCCTCCAAAACTTTCCTCTATTAACCCTAGAGGGCTTATTTTTTTCATAAATCCAACCTAAGGACCCCTTTTGATCAAATCAAAAGGAAGAACCCGAATAAGAGGTAAATATTTCATCACCTCTTTCAAGTTATTTTCTTCTTCCACTTCCTCTGTATTTTTTGTTTCCATACCAAAACAATAAATATACTACCTTAGAAATACTATGATGTTTTTATAAATATGGTACAACTATATTCCTTATTCTATCCATCCTATAAATGACAAAGTCATCATACGTGCATACATACGACTTACCGTCTCCACGTCGTGATGTAGTTTGTTATTCAAACACTTCATTATTTGGATGGTTATAATAATGAGTGTAACTAATGTAAATAATAAATATAAAATGTTAATGATTCTGTATATATGATATAACATCCAATTACATACAATTTCTCCATCAATATACTAATATTGTCACTCGTGCGTACATACGGATTACCGTCCCCACGAACGCGATGAGATTCATTTCCCCATCGCAACCATTCAAGAATAATTTTCATTTAATAAATAAAAATAATGTTTATTAACATAATATAATTATGTATATGAATAAAATACATCCTATCAATAACAAACATGGCTTACGTAACCAAGAATATAAAGGAAAATGAATCAGTTAACACCCAAAGCGATGATACTACTAAAATATTATTAACAAAACAATATTAAAGGATCATATATGATATAATATTTATGTATATAGTTCTTGTATAATTTAATAACAATTATTTAGCTATTATATAGAAGGTTAACATACCATCGATCAAGGAAAAGTACAAGGTAAGGGTTAATTTCACAATCTCTTTATTATCCGAGGTCGTTTTTATGTAAGTTTCTACTGGGACCTCTTTATCATCGACATCCATGTTTTCTTAAAAATGTATTTCAAATTTTTTTTAATATTTACTAGACTATGGGTTAAAGTAATTTATACCCTCATTTTAACTTATATGTTTTGACAGGAATCTTTCTGTCATTTTCCAAACAAGTTACCTTATGACCCTTTCAACAAAATTAAGGTAAGAATGTTTTTTAACTTATATGGTGGGTGCGGTTGTTTTCTACCATTATAACATCATTGATTCTTCCCTTAGAATCTTATAAGAATATTTTCAAATTAAATGTTTTCTTTTATAATTATGTGACTCTTAAATGGTTTCAAAATTGAAAGAGGTATTTCTTTCAAATAGTTTTCATTTCATCTATGTAGACATCCATTGATAGATTTTAAACTTATTTGAAGTTGATTTATTATGATACAAATATTCCACATTGTATTTAAGCTTTTGTGATATGTTTGACTATGGATGTGTTATTTTTATTTCATTCATGGTTTATGGTTAAAGTATTGAAATTTCGTATGCTATTTTTAATACTAATGTTTATGTTATGTTTCAACTTTTTCTTATAAGGAATGTATTAGACTTAGTATGTGATAGGTGGAGCCCACTATAGCACTTCATTTCATCAGTAGGTCTCATGATACAATTAGACATGTAATTGGATGAGGCCTTTCCCAATTTGTTATATGGTTTTTTCCGAGGCCTAAATCATTTTTAGACATGATGGGCGAGGCCTTGAAAAGATGTTTCAGAATGTACAACATTATACATTCCCTAATTATGAAAATAATAATGATGGTTTATGTGTTTATTAGACTAGTAGAATACCCATGACTATGTTTTATTATGGAATTATTAACTCAGCTCATATTCCTTCGATAAAGTGTTTATGTTTATTATTTGTAAAGGCATGTGTTTTTAATTATTAACCATACCTAATGTTTATGTTATCTTATGCTGTATTGATTGCCCTTACTGATCATTTGAGCTCACCCCTTTCTTATGTTTCATTTTCCCATAATATGAAGAAGTTAGTTATGAGTGACTTGCAAACATAATCTAGGAGGCTTGGATGTTTCTAATGGAATCAATTAGTGTGGTATTTCATTTCAAGTTGTAATATTGAACTTATATATGTATCTTGTTTTCAATAATGCTAAAATGATCGGTATTTTAGAACATGATTCCTTGTTTCATGCCAATGTTATGTAATAAAGCACTGACTCTGGCTAACTGGGGTTAGGGCTTTACATTGAGTGAGTTCGTTTCATGATTTTCATGCACAGTTTATTTGTGTATAATTATGGATTTCCATGTCGAATGGAAATAAAAAACAAGAAGTGAAATAAAATAATATTAATTATAGAATATTTTAAGTTATCCCATTTATCATTTTCCTTTCATACATGCTGATATTTCATTTGATAAAATGTTGATGTTAAATGATTAGTTTATGTTTTCGATTTTTCTGGCCATAACAAACTAGTTTTGTTTTATTTAACATTATGTATAAATATTAGATTTATAACATTAACTAAGTTATAATATACCTTTTAAAATATTGTTTAACCATAATAATAGTTTTATTACCATACATGAAGCCGGTAATGGAAAATAAAAAAAATCATTTTTCACGGAGGAGATTAACCAGTATAATTTGGAAAATATTTTTCTTTTATTGAATAATATGAGGTAATAAATGGAGTGGATATAAGATATTACATTTATAATATATCATTATGGTATTTATATGATTTTTTAATTATTATATAATTATAGAGGAATGAGGTGAAGAAAAAGTAAAAAAATAAATTAAATTTAAAGTGGTATTTTAAGAAAATTACCTCTTGAATATCACCTCTTTGAGAGACCCTAGAGAATGATGGATTTTGACTTTTGGTGAAAAAATCATAATTATGACGTGAGTAGAGTGATCATGAGAGTTTTTGGAAGATATTTTATTATTTTCAAGGCTTTTTTGTCGAAATGGGGTGGTGAGGGTTGGTATTTATACCCGAGGAGAGATGGGTTTATGTGCTTAAAATAAAGATAATTTTATATTTACAGCAAACCACATTGATGTGGAATTAATTTTGATGAATTATATTTTTAATTAATGTTTTGAATGATATTTAGGGTTGATAAATACCTCAACTAAAAATTAATTTTTTTAATTTTTAGGTATGTTATACTTTTACGTTTTAACATTAACCATTTTCACTATTTTACTAATACTTTGGTAAATATTTTCTTTACCATGGTAAATTTTTTATTCCAAAAATGATATTGTACATAAAATATATTTTCACCTGATTATTCCAATTATGGAATCTATTTTTCTAAATTAAATTCAAATACTTGGAAAATTATACAAAAAAATAATCCCGCAAACATAATGAAAAAGCCTTTCTTCAAAGTGAAAAGATCAAAAGTTCTAAATGTTTTTATTACCAATTTCAACGTTAAATTGATTAAATTGACTAAAATTGTATTTAATGATGTATAATTGAAATAATTATACATTAAAACCAATTTAAATTATAATTTAACTACAAAGATAAATTAGATGAAAAAGCAATTGTCATTTAAAATTTAATATTTTACACTATTCATCAAAAAATTTAACTTCTCAAAAAAATATAAACAATTCACCATAATTTAATTCATATTTTAAATTTTCATAAATTAAATTTATTTTTTAAAATTAAACTTATAAAATTGTTAAAATTTATATTTAAAATGAGTGCACCATCAAAAGGTGGAAAATTGTCTTTTAGAAAAATTCAGCTTTTATGCCTAAAATTGGATTTTATTCATTTCTTTAACCTATCAAGCATATTGGATGAATTAAAAATATTTTATTTAATATATAAAATATAAATTTAATTATGAACATTCATCATTATTGATTAATTTAATTTATTAATATAAAATTCCATTGTGAGCATAACAAATAATATTTTTTATAAAACCCATCCTTTATGTTTAATTGATTATTATTTTCATTTTAAATTAATTGGTAACCAATGAATTCATTTTATAAACTTCTGAAAACTATATTTTCATAATTTAGTTAATCTCATTTATTATTTTTATTCCAATGGCTTGGTGATAACTATCACAATAATATCTAATCTATTGTTTAAGCTTTGTGTTCTGTGCAAGGTAAGATATCGATGAAATTGAATTTATTTAAGAAGATACATATAGTAATATGATGGTATTTTATATTCAACCCCCTATAAAGTTAATTTTTCCCTAAAAATCGTCTCTTATATATAAACATATGAGGATACATCTACCTAATCACATCCTTAGGTTCCCACATAGCTTTTTCAAATCGGTGGCTTCCCCACAAAACTTTAACCAGGTGAGTGAAATTGTTTCATAGAACTCCATCTTTATGATCTAGAATCTATATTAGTTGTTCATTATAATAATGATATAAACATATTGGTATAAACACATATCTTATTACATTTGAAATATAAGTTATGTACTTACTCTGGTGATATGCATGGAACACATAATAAATGTGAGAGAGATTAAATGGAACCCTCAATAGATATGCTAAAGTCCCAATATGATCAATAATTTCAAGAAATTATGTCCTAAAAATTGAAAATTTCATTCCAAAAATCAATTATGGATGTCTGAAATTTTCATTTTTGGGAAACCCAATTTAGAAAGGGGTTCATTAAACATACCCTAAAAAAGTGGTAATGTAAAAGGCAAAGAGCACCACCTAACTTGATTTCTGATTAGGAGAACATTGGTGGAATGTGAAAAAATGGATATGAAAGAGAAATATAACTATTATGTTACAATGTAAATGATAAATAACATGTTCATTGTAAATATAATTACCACCTAACCATAGACCAAATAGGTATAAAAAATATCATTGATATCATCAAAAATAATGATAATTGGATAAAAAAATTTAAAAAAAATTTGAGAATAAATAAATACTTAATTTCATCTCATAATTATAATATCATTATTTTGTTGTATTGTGATCAAATTTCTGAATTGTACATAAAATTAAGTTGGAGTTTTAATGCTATTAGTACTAGTGTATCATAAGATCCATAATGGGTTTACAATTCAATCCTTCTATCTCTAGTAATAATCGTAAAAAAAAGGTTATTATAGGTTATTTGAATTTTATTAAATATTCATATATTTAAGAAATACAATAATCAATAAAACATAATCAAAATTTCAACATAAAAAATCATAAATGTTTACCCTTATGAAGCTTCCAAAAGATTAAAATCCCAAAAATTTTGAAATAGGGTTAATAATTATCATAAATCCACTTATCATCAATCCCCCAAACAACTTGATATAGATCATAATTTTTAGGCACCAAAAATGTGAAGATAATTATAATTTATTCTCTTAAAACATGGTAATAACCTAAATTTCCATAAAACCTTAGTGAAAAAATTTATACTTTAATAAAAAATATTCTCTTTCCTCAAACCACAAATCCATAAATTCTATAAACTAATCCATTATATCATAAACCAACTTTATATAATAATACTAATTAGTTCCAATATCATAAAAAATATCCCATTTTTTTTTTCACAAAAAAAAATCTATTTATCTAATTATTATACCCTCATCATTAATATATTAAGGGTTATATTTTCATTATTTATGTGTTTTCCAAAAAATCAATTTACCAATAAATCACTTTTTTATTCCATTATTATTATTCAATACATCCTTTCAAATCCTTAAGAGAAAAAATAAAGTGGACCAATACTTAGATGTTTCATTATTACATTAAATTTAAAATTAAGTTTACATAATTATTCTATAATCCAAATAAATACGTTATTTTTTACTCTTGAACGATTGGCATGAAATAGGTCCTTATTTTTTCAAGATGTTAATTCTTGGGTTAGGGAATTTATTTAAATAATGCCTAGGTCCCCCCCACAAAATATATTTAACTCCTTAAAACATGTTACTCTATGACATTATTTTCCACAAAATAACATCTTCTCCTCAATTTTAGAAATTCTTCTAGGTTCTTCTTCCCTCCTTCTTAACATACATGAGGACAAATATTTGTTCCTCTATGTTTATAACCACATAAAATTTCATCAAATTCCATATTCCTATTATTCTATGCGATAGGAATCTTACCATGGTTCATGTTGTTTATAATATATCATGATAGATGATTTGGAATAATCAAATTACATTTCTCTCTAGTCATCATCCAAATTGGTTTCCATTAGTCATTGAATTTTCCATCAGATTCAATGTTAACACAATTCCTTCTAGTTCCATCCATTGAATAAAACAAAAATAATAATGTGAGGAACAATAATAATTGTATAAAACCACATAATATAGGGAAATTAAATATATAATTTCAATCTATGACACCTTAGGTTTTATCATAGGTTATTTATCATCATTACCCAAACTCTATGATTTTAACCTAGACTTATCAAAAGGGTTTTTAAAAATCTTTTTTCATCTATAATCCAAAGGATAACTAAACATTTTCTCTAACACTAACTATAATGAACCAATACTTTAATACATAGATATTACATATAAATAGAGAAACATTCATTGCATATAAAAACCACCCCAGAATCATATGGGTTTAGTGTCTTTGGAAACATAGAAACCAAAAAAACTAGTTCATAAAACATATGAATTATCTCTCTCTTAATCTTACGATGACCCTTTTTGAAATATCAAACCTAATACCTTTATATGTATCCTAGGGAAATGAAACATAAGAAAAGGGTAAGCTCAGATACTCCATAAGGGTATCAAAATGGAAATATATATCATAACGTAAACCTAATGGAAATATGAACACAACATTTGAAAATCATACTCTGCATATCAAATACCATAATCTTGTGTCATAGAATAAATCATAAAAAACACAAAAGACATGAATGATAAAATAATAATATTATAAAATAAAATACAATTTTGGAAAACACATAAGTTTAGAATATATTATATCAATGATACCTACTAAGAAATTCATATTTTTTTATGCATTGGATAATAACCTATGTACCTTAATTAGTCTTAGGATGACATACCTTCTACCTTCTAGTTTTAAGAATAGAATGACCAACTATGTACCCTCTTGTTGCGGGCTTAGGGTGACCTCCCATGTACCCTCTTGTTTTGGTGTTATGATTTCATCTAGTGTACCCTTTGAACTCATAGAAAATTTAACACTACCCAATGAATTGGAAGGATATATTGGTCTATCCCATAAATTAATTAAAAACAATACATACATGTTCTATATGAACATATATCATATCAGAACCAATAAAAGAAATAGGCTTCATAAAAATTTCATCCTAGAATAACCCATGGGAAAGAAATAGTTTGCATAACATAAAAAACCCATAACATAATAAGGAAAATTTCATTGAATAATATCACCAGTAAATCATAAGTAACATCAAATAACATTATATTATATGGAAAACAATTTTGAGAGATCACTTGAAATAATTATTGAGGAAAATATACTTTTTATTTTGAAAAAAATATTTTAAATTATAAAAAAATAGAAACATTTTTATGGAAAATAACCCTTAAATTACATAAATAATTCTTTGAAACCCCATTTTAAACATCTTTTAAATATTTTTCCCTGGTAATTATTAAAAATATCATTTAAAAAAACATCTTTAGAAAACATTTTTTTTGAATGAAAAAGGTTCTGATCGAAGAGAGAATAACATTACATAAATCATATAATATCATGAAATAAGTATATTCATGATAAAATAAGTGAAATGGGATGTATATACATATCATAAAAGAATATAGGTTTATAATACAACATGTTTCTCAATGAAACAAATTGATACAAAATTACATTACTAATTTGGTATCTTTTGAAACATATACCCCATGAAAGAGGGATCATCTAATGGATATATAAGTTCCCATAACATTAAGGATAAGGATTATATATTAATTTAATGGTCATTATATACATCCAAAAAATAAAATAGTGGTGATTATGGAAATAGTATTGTAGAAATATATGTGAGACTAGAAATCACCTTACAAATATCATATCATTGAATTGATAATTAATCAAATTAATTGATTATGTTTATTCACTATAAATACACATAAAATAAGTTGAAATAACACATAAGATAATAAAAAATCATTTCATTCATTATCTCATAATGAAATTATTATGGAAATAATAGTTTAACCCAGTGAATGAAAGTTGAGTTAGGAATTCTCTTAACACATTGTAATCAGCCAAATCATATGCCCCATAAAAGTGAAATTTTCAAATTAAACATTTAATAATATAAATATAATGAGATTTATGATATTAAAAATATAATTTTAGTATATACATGACACACAATAATTATTTTTTTAATAAATAACATTTCTTGTAGAGGAAAAAGTAAGACAATAAGCCCTTACCTCATGGTCCCATTTAGTTTTTATACATAAAACTCATGTATAACGGTTTAAACAATATTAATAATTCATTAAAGAAAAATATTTATATTTATAATAACTTAAATGAAATTTTTATAACATAATACCACCAATTAATTAATAATATTTCATGATTTTCAATGTTTCAGGTGAGTTCATTTCATGATTTTCATCATTAGTTAATTTGTGTATAATTATGGATTTCTAGGTTGGATGGATATGAAACAAAAAAGTTTAATTAATTGGTATTATTAAATTATAAGTGTTTAAATATCCATATTTATCATTTTTCTTTCATACATGAGGATGATTCATTTGATAAAATGTTAATGATAAATGTTTAATTTTATTTTTTGATTTTTCCAACCATAAAAAACTAGTTCTATTTTACATAAAATTATATATATATATATATATATATATTAGCTACATAACATTAAATAGGTTATAATATACCTATTAAAATCTTATTTAACCATAATAATTGTTTTATGATCATCCATCAATGCGTTAATGTAAAATGAACAAAACAATTATTCACAAAGGCAATTAACCAACAAAATTTGGACAATAGTTTCCTTTATTTGAATAAGAGGATTTATTAAAATAGATGGATATATGATATTAAATTATAAACATAAAATTATATTATAAAAATTATTCTATAATTATTATCTCATGATGGATGAATTAGTTGAGTTGAAAGTATATAAATAAAGGAAATTAGTAGGGTTTTTTTTGAGAAAATTACCTCTTAAAAATCACCTCCTCGAGAGACCCTTGAGAAACTTAGATTTAAGATTAATAGTGAATCTAGAAGCACTATGACGTTGTAATATTGTTTATTAGATGTTTGGTAGGTTATCTAAATAGATTCAAGGGTTTTGGGTCTAAACGAGGTGGTGATTGGTGGTATTTATACTTGGGGAGAGGTGGGTTAAAGTGATTAAAATAATGATTATTATACATTTAAATCCAACCACATTGAGGTGGCATTAATTTCAATGAATAATATAGTTAATTAATGTCATTGAGGATTTTTAGGGTTTATAAATACCACAAAAACTCATTAAATGTTCTAATATTAATCAATGTTAAGATTTTACCTTTTAACATTATCCTGTGTCACTATTTTACATATACCACGTTAAATAATTTTTTTTCCAAGGTAACTATTTTATACCAAAAAACTATATTAACAAGAAAAACTTAATTTTACATTATGATTAAAAATATGGAACCCATTATACTAAATTCAATTCACATAATTGGAAGAAAATGAAATTCTCTAAAAAATTACAAAACATCACCCTATGATAATTTCGATTTTACAATCTCAAAAATAAAGTTTATGTTGTCAAATAAAAATTATAAATTTTTGGAAATTTATATTTAAACTAGGTAATCCATAAAAAGGGTGAAAATTGTATTTTAGAAAAATATAGCTTTATATGCTTAAAATTGGATATCATTCTTTTATTAAACCTACCAAACATATTGGTTGAATTAAAAATCAATTGATTTTATATAAGATGTATAAATTTAATTATTATATTTTAATAAAAGTTATTAATTTAATTTATTAACATAATATTCCATTGTGATCATTAAAAATTAGTTTTTTTTATAAAAACACATCATTTAGGTTTAATGGGTTTTTATTTTCTGTTTTATTTAATGAGTCCCCATTGAATTATTTTTATGAACATATAAAAATTATATTTTCATAATTTAGTTAAAATCATTAATTTTCTCTTTTAATTTGGCTAGGTGATAACTATCACAATAATATTTAATCATTTGTTTAAGATAAATGTTCTATGAAACATTAGAAATTGAAGAAATTGAATTTATTTAAGAAGAGACATGCCATAAAATATTGAGGTGTTACACAAACCATGTTATTAAAATGTTTGTATGGTTAAAAAATGGATAATATTTCCCTTATTCACCATGGTCCTCACCATAAGGGATCTCCATGGGGAAATTAATTGTCAAAGAAACCATGTTCATGGTGAGAATAACCCCATTATTCTGCCAATTATCTAGATTTTTGAAATGGGAGAAATTGAAACTGAATCATCAGGGGGTGATATGAATTCATGGGAAATAATGTGAAATGTGTTAGGGAGTATCTTAATGTCATATTTGGCCATGTGTTTTCTCTAAAAACCCTCATCCTTCATCATCTAAATTTGGATCTCAAAAAATACTTTTCATGAGGTTATGTTCATAGATTATTATTTGTTGAATCTCTTCTTTTATAACTCTATGAGATGAACCTACTCAAGTTAGGTGGATTCTATATCACTATTATTTTAATATAAAATTATCTCTGTGGACCTTAAATGGAATTATTGGGCCTTTATTTTATAATATATTATCATTATTGAATTATTATTTTTTAATTCAATCGAATGATATTTTTCCCATTAAGTAAATATTTTGTAAAGATACTCTTGAATATATAATTATTTTCATATGGTATTTAAATAAATGTTTTCTTCTATGTTATTATTTTGTGTATGATCCCTTTCTATGTTTTTAGTTTCTTACTGATGATGAATTTAGGTTCACGTTGGGATGTAATGGGTTTTGTGTGTTTATGATGCACTGTACATGGCCTTATTGGTTTAAACTTGGATTTCGATGCCAACATCGGGAATATTGGTTTGATACTATACTAATTGAAGGCATAGTTTGGAGGATCTATGTTTCACTCATAATTTGATCTATTTTGGGAGTTTCACTTTTGTGGGTGATATATGCATTGGGTGTGAGAGTTCATGAAATGCGTGGGGAGTTTTGGCGTGGGTTTTTTTTGGGAAACTATGGTTTTAAATGAAAAGTTGTTTTGGTTTCAGTTATCCATATGATTTTTTACTTTGTATTATATTACATATTTATCATGTTTTATATAAATTTTTAGTTAACCTATTCTTATTTATGTGGTGTGTGTGGGAAGTCCTTGGTTTAATATCTATTTTTTGTACACTTATCACTGCATATTCAACTTTGTGTGTATACATTATTCATTTAACATGATACAGATAAGAAGATACTTATAACATTTCTAGAGGATCTTAATTCATTTTATGTATATAGGGATAGAGTATGGAGTATGTAGGTAGAATTATTATCGATCATGGGAGTGTTCCATGTGGGTATATTACCCTTCCATAGAGTTTTGGTCTTGTATACTTATTTTTTTTACATTTTTAATACTACAAATCTAATTGTTATTAATTTATTTTATTTATTATATTTTGGTCTTTTATTGTTTCATTCATCAGATTTTATATTTCATTAGAAAAATAGATTTTTATTTCTTATGTATGTAATGCAAAATAATCCCTTCTGATCAGGTAATTCGTTTATAATTTATTTCCATCCTTTGGTGTCCATGGGATGTACTTATGTTTATTGGCATCTAGGTTCATCATAGACTAATTGGTTTGGTTCTGGATGTAAAAAATAGTTTTAGATTGGTATGGACTTTCCATTTTTCTAGTAGGTGTGGATAATGATTGTGTCAAAACATAAAATTAGGAACATATAAAATAATAACTACTCACTTTAAACTAAAATTTATTTTCACCATATGGTTTAAGTATGATGAGTTTTGTTAGAATTTTTAATACATGTTCTCACCTCATCAATGGGGTTTATCAAATGGTAAATGCATATACACCCTTGATAATGTGACTTCCAAATATGATTCTAGCATTCATATAGTGTTTCATAGGTTATATATTGGGTCTCAATGGAATAATAATTTTCAAGTTCTATAAATGGAAGGTTACGATTTCGATAAAACTACAATATTCTATGAAATAGTTTCCAGAACATGTTAAATATGGTTTGGATTTCTATTGTATTTTTTTATTTGTAGAATCATGTGTTTTTCATTCCTTGTATTTTATATATTAATGGAACATGAAATTAGCTGTGACCAAAGTATTAAATTAGTAATGAACCTGGTCAAAAGATATAGATTACCGGTCATTCAAATAAATGCTATTAAAATTGAATGTTAAAAAAACTATAATGATTACTTAAATTTATAATTATATGTTTATTGTATGTTGTTTTTAATAATTATTTTAATGAACACACTACAAATTTCTTCTTTACATGTTATCTTATTTTTTTTATAATCTCATTAAAACATTTAATTATTTACCAAGCCTTGACTTAAACTTCGCAATTTGAAATTATGTTTCATATGGAATATTATTAAATTATTATCAATTTTTAGAATAGTTATATTATTTATTTGTTTATGATGAAGATAATTGAATAGATAAAAACATGTTGGGGTTACTCGATGCTATGCACATACATAGATATGCATGATTAATTTAATGAGTAGTATAGCATGCAGAATTTTTTTATGCTACAAAGGGTTATAATGTTGTAATGTTAATTAATTTTTTTGATTCTTACCATTTTTATATTAATTATAATGAAATTATAATTAATTATATTACTCATCTTTTGATATCAAATGTGGTATTTATAATTTTGAATACATTATTAGTGAAATATACTAGATTTTTGTGTAAGTAAGTATGTTATTTTCTTGATAAGTATCATGTGATTTGATTGATAAAGATATTTTATTTATATAGAAGATTTAAAAATAAATAATTAAAAAAACTATTTAGTTTCATAACATTATATAGGGTACTTAAAAGTTTTTTGTATGATTTTTTAATGTTTTTACTACTATTAAAAATTGAAAATTAATTCATCACTTTTTTAACATCGTTTTTTGAGAGAAACCATTTTTTTGAACACCATGAGTTTTTTAAACTATAGAACATTGGTTATGGTTTTCTATGAATAACATGGGGAAATTTGGGGAAGAAAAAATGATAGTGGATTTCTAGAACATTCTTTAGGATGTTACCATGATGAGAATTACGTGTCTAGATATTTTCTTGACAGAACTATTGTGTTGTTTTTGGTTCATGTTGTTGTTACACATGTTCTTATTTTTATGATCCATATACTTCTATGTTGATGTATTTTTTGTTATTAGTTTACTATAGGTGTTTTTGTGAGGGTTTTATTTATTCTTATGATGCATTATATGGGACCTACTTAGTTTTTGATTAGCTATCATTGCTAAAATAGGAAGAATTTGAGTATTAGTTCTGAAAGTGATGTATTTTGTTGGAGGAAAAGGGTTACCCACATATGTATGGTACGTTCTAGAAGTATTTATATGGTATAGTATGAATTCATTGGGTATGTGGGTCCATGAAATCTATGGGTGAGTTCTAGTGTGGGTGGTTTTTTGGAATGTATGGGTTTCAAACGAAAAAATGCATTTGGTGTTTCTAATATATATTATTTTATTGGATTGTTTATTTTATTAACACCCACTCATATTTTATATAAAATTTTATCCAAATTTCTCTTGTTTAAGTAGTACATGTGGGATGTACTTGGTGGATTTAATAATTGGTTTGTATACATACCCACTCCACAATAATATGTGTGTATATATAGTCTTTTTATTAAAATTATATTGGAAGGGGTGACCTATTACCTTTTAAAGAAATGAATCACTACTATGGCTCATAGTGATGGATATAATTGCATTGAGGTAGTAGGATTATGAATGATGTGAGCATTCCACATACATACATTTTCATTTTATTAAGTCTGGGGAGTTTAGTCTTATTTTTATACATTGTTTTATTTTGTGATTCGAATAATTAGTAATTGATATTTAATATTATATTTAGTTCATGTATTGTTCCATGAATCATATTTATGTTTTCTTAAAAACACAATTTTTTGGATTATTTGAATATAAGTGAAAATATTCCCCCTCCACCTGATCTAGTAATGTAATTTTCTTATATTTCTAGACTTCAGTGTTTGGGGGATGCACATAAGCTCATTTTCATCTCAACTCTTTCCAATACAATGGGGTGGGGTTAGGATTTAAGATTATCTCTTATTCCTCTTCTTAATAAGTGTGTTATATATATAATGTTACCACATTAATGAAAAACCACATTCCTTTTACATTTTTTCTCTATAGTCTTGCAGAATATCCACAACATGTACACATGTTCGATCTCTCCATTCCTTCCTTTCTATATTGAAATATGAAACACACACAAATATTTTTATCAACTCCCTTATTCTGATTTTCCAATTTTATATCCATTACTACGAGGCAATATTATTCTCTAAATATTCAAACTTCAATGTTCTTAAAATCAAATCATTCAATTATATTTTAGTATCAGGTCATTAAAGTGATATAAATTTATTTTTTATTCCCTTCTAACCTTATTATTGACTCGCTGATTAAATTTTAGGGGGTCTCTTTCATCTCCACAAAATTTTCATTTAATTCCATGTTTATAGGGGATCACCTACAATTTCAAGATTCAAATCTTTTTTTATCATCTTCTTGAACATGGATATCCCATTTCAATGAAGAACTATGATAAAAGGATCAAAATTATGTTTCTAAAAAATTTGGTTATAAACTATGAAAGTTTTAGATGTTCACTATAAACTTCTTCTCATGTACGTTATGCACTAGTTTGTACCCTAAGATTCTAATGTACCTTAAGAAGTCTATTTCAAATACCTTACAAATATCCCCTATATTCCTTAGAATTGTCATTGCATAAATATTAATAAATTTTTATGTACTGTAAAAACTATATTATGTGCTCTAAAAACATTTTATTTAACTCTATGATGGTTCAAAGAATGAATATTGGAAAGAATTTTAAAAAATATATATATTTTGTGTAACTAATATTTTATTCTTTATATATTATCTATGTGTTCTTATTCAATATTCTTCTCAGTTATTACTATGAACCTCATTCTTATATGGACAATGAAAATACATTGTTGTCAACTTTTAATTTTCCCTTGAAATCATGATAAATAACCATCTAGTTTATTTCTTTATTTCTAAAATATGTCACCTAAGACATAAATATTTTTTTCCACATGTTTTTATTCTTCAGTGTTTCATAATGGACACTTATTCAGCTCTAATTTTAATTGGAATGGATGATTACGGAATGGAACAAACTTGCATGTCATGAAACTTAATCAGTGAAATATGTGAGCCCTAATTTGAAGAACACTTGGCGTAAGGTAAGACAGAGTACACATAATTTTGTATCAATAGATGATACAGTCATTTATAATTCAATAATTATTACATTTAGAATAAATTTTTAAATATAATTATTCCAACATAGAGGTTTCATTTGGGATTTTATTGAATTATTACTCTTTGTGATCCTCAACTAATTAGTAAATATATTAGGGACAAACCACATGGTTGGTCACTAGGTTTCCCTACACAGTTGTTATCCATTATATTATTATAAAAACAAACATAGACTTTATACTCTATATATTCTTCCTTTTTCTAGTTTTAGTTGAAATTATCCCATGCCTCTTGATAGTAGAGTTCTCTCATGTGACTCTCATGACTATTAATATGGAATATTTTTCTTCAGAACCACTATGGAAACTTATAAGTATCAATTTTCAATTCCAAAAAATATGTCATAGATGACTTTAAAATTTCCCAAAAAATGATTAAAAATTATAATTGTAAATAACTTTTCTAAAATACCAGTAGTATAAATAGATAATATAATCAAATAATTTAAGGAAAAAATAGAAAAGACTCATCTAATTTATGTTTGAAACCTCCCTAATTTCATAAAAAATATTTTACAATCCAAAATCATAAGGTTGAAAGCTCCACTTCCTCAACTATTTTTGGTCAAAGAAGTATTCTACATGAAACATAATTCTTGGAAGTACATTAAAATCTATATCAATAATAATGGGAATATCAAATTTTCTTCCATGAATTCCATCATTAACATATTGACATCATATAGATTCCCTTAATTCCTTCAATCATTAATGAAAAAAACATAAAAATATAGATTTGACAAATTAATGAACATGTTCCTACCCTCCAATATCTGTATGACATTTTCTACCCTATAAATTCCATTAGCCACATGGTTTTTATTTCATATGGCTCGCACACATTGTAGAAAATTATCTTGCGATTCAGAGAGTCTATAACTTTTATTATCTAGTGCTTGAATTGAACCTCCCATACCCCATTTGAGAAACACTTCTTATATAAAATATAACTACTATGTTATTCATTAAGGGATTCATTCAATCCATGTCACATATTTATTTGAGTATATGCTACTTATAATCCAACAAAAAGTGATTTTGACATCTATGTTAAATACCAAATATTTATAATAATTTTTTATCAAATAAAATTAATTAATGGAATTCATTATTCTGATAGGTCAAAAGGTTTCTATATAGATAATACCATTAATTTATTGAAAACAAAAATTATCCAAGTGATATTTATATGTAGACACTCTACTGGCCAAGATGATTTTCATTCAAAAAATCAATATTCTCTATATGTTTCTCACCCATTCTGGTGAATCGACCATCCCCCAAACATATTTACTATACATAAAATTCACCTTACATCTCATAGAATGTTAAAATTTCATCAAATTTTAATTCTCAATATCAACTAAATATGCAATATGTTTATTTTCTATTAAAATTACTACATCATCATTTTCCATAAGAAATCTATATCCATTAGGATCCAATAAATTTAAACATAAAATTATGTTTTTTATTTAACCAAAGATTTTTATATTATCATGACCCCCTATGGAACTAGATCACTATCCATATTAAGAATGATTCATGTATATTTCTCCTAAACTTTCCCAATTGTGATTTCATCCCAGTGACACATTGAACAATGTGATGCTTCTCTAGGAAATCATCATGTTGGGTGATAAAATTTTTTTTAGTAAGATTATAATTTTAAAATTATATAGTATATTTTTTAAAATTAATAGTCATTTATATTTTTTACGATTTTTAGAATAAAAATAACATATATATTCTTCACAAAACATAATCCTTAAAAAATAAATATTAATATTACTCCCAATCAGTATATCATATTTTTTATTTATTACTACCATATATTTTATGTTTTTTATTTTGAAATATGTTTCTTCAAAATAATATCTTTGAAATAATATATGAAGGTCATATTGTCTCATCATCAATCAAAAAACGTGTAGAAATATACAGTTCATCCACTCAAATAATCTATTACACTGTTTAATTCTAAAAGGGTATCTGAAAAAATTATACAATCTCTAACATGATTATTAAATTATTTGGTTTTGTATTAACAACCCATTATAATTAGAGAATATTAATAATTTTTTTATAGTCTATTTTATACATTGATTATATTATAATTTATATTTTTTAGAATCAATATATAAAATATTTAGCTTATAATATAAGTTAACATTTCTATTATCCCCATCACCAGTTCCACTAAAATATTATTTCTAATTTTTTTAATCTTCAATATTTTCATTTAACAAATTATTCCAAAAATACATCTCTATAGAGTATTTGGGCGTGTTTTTCATTTATATACCCATAGCCATAATTCCAAATATAAGTGATGTTATAATCAATATTGACCTATTATTGTTGAATCTTATAGATAGTATTTTCCATATCTAGAATTTATAAACAATTCACCATATTTCCAATTCAACAAAATATTTTCTTAATATAAAAAAAACTTGTTATTAATAATAATTGAAAATTACATATTTTCCAAACATGGAATATAAATAAAATTATAATTAATGAACAGAGAATAGTATGCTTTTTCTAGTTCCAAAAATAATATATTTGGTATAAAGAGACAATAAATGTAGAAATTTAATGTAGTAACTCGTTTCCTATTGAAAACACATAGATCTACATCACCTTTCATCAAATCCCTCCAATTTTATAGTATATTTTTATCAAAAAAATGTGTGATGCACCCAAGGTATCCAATAACCATATGTTATAATTATAGAAAATTATTTTTATATCATATTCATCCATATAATCATATTTATTATCATTTAAAATTATTTTCATCCTTATATACCAATCTATTACATTATAGGTTAATATTATAGCATCTCTCAAAAATATGTTCATAACGCATTCCATTTTATATAATAAAACATATAGTTGAGAGTGTCTAGTTTTTTATCATTTCTATAAGGATATTTATTGAATATACTACAATTAAAAATAATTACTTAATACATCATATCCATCTAGTAAGCCTCGGTCTATATTTCATCATAAAAAAACATTAATATGATCTCTACTTATTTTCTGACTATATCGGGTAAATTTTTTTTTCCAATTATATCAAATATGACTCTTGGGTCATTATGTGTAAAAATCCATGCCCAATTCATCAAAGGAATTATTTTAGATAAATTCCTATAGGATGATAATAGTTAAGGTAAACCAACTAAATGTCACCCAAATAATATATAAAATATAGGAACCTAATAGTTAGGGTAACCTATAAAATACAAGCCTTGCATTAGAGAATTCATGGGAACTTAATGGTTGTGATCACTTGTAAAAAATTATTGAGATCTAAAAAATTATTTTCATTGATTGGAATAAAACATTTACTGAGGTATTCATAGTATAACCATTTCAATATATATAGATTTTTAAATTATTCCATCCAATTAAATCATTATATATTATGTTATCCTTATATGTATACATTCTTTAGGGGATTTTGTTTTTGAAAACCATTCCTTCAAAAAACTAATAATTTCCAAAAAAATAACTTACAAAATAATATAGAACTCAAGATT
This sequence comes from Viscum album, assembly GCA_963277665.1. NCBI lineage: Eukaryota > Viridiplantae > Streptophyta > Magnoliopsida > Santalales > Viscaceae > Viscum > Viscum album. The sequence goes on along the minus strand of OY728146.1, from coordinate 1,528,626,468 downwards.
TGTAATACATACCATATAATAAAATCCAATTATAATCATTATATGGAAATTATTACAATTTATATGAATCATCTAACCCTTTAATGTAATGGTTTACAATCATAAGAAAGAAAAATGACCATAATAGAAAAAAAATTATGATAGGTAGTCACAAAAAAATAATTTCATTGAGTTTCCTTTGAATAAAATAATAGCGTCATACCTGCATTAGTACCCACTATCCAATGGGGTAATCAGACCCATCAATAGGAACATTTTCCCTAAAAAGGTGATGAATGGTTGTGAAGTTTCATTAATTGCTCATGGTGGAATTTTTTTAATGTTTATATTATTCCCAATCAAATACTAACCCTAAAACTATTTAACAGTGAAAATGTGGGGTTGATCCTACAAAGAACTAGGAATCCATGATATAATATTCAATATAATTGTTTGATCTTCACTAAAATATTAGTAAAGTGAATTGAAATATAATTAACATAATTCACTAAATTAGTAACTTATTTATATAATGAATTAAATTTCAATTGATTTAAATAAAAGAGGGGAATTGATATCCAATGATTTTATTTAATTACTAAAAACAACCAAACACCACTCATGACATTCATCAAAATAATATTTTTCAAGATTCTTGAAGTAACTCATTACACTTGGTATACAAATACTAATACTATTTTATCCCATTCATTCCTTTGGACAAGGAAAATTATAGTTTTAGATGGATTAGGTTCTATATTATTAAATAATATAGAGTTATGGAATTCTCTAACTCTCTTAGTACCCTATATCATAATGGGAATTGTCCATAAATCCCCCCATTATATCTAAGTAAATGTGAGATAGTATTTTGATTACATGAAATTTAGTACTAATTAATAAAAAACAAAAAATAAATGAATCATGTAAAAAAAGAAGTACATGTTATCTTATATCAATTCTACCCTCTTATTTGATTATACCCATTCATTTTAATGCATTTTTGTCACAATTGAACCACACATAACGAAATAGGGTATAGTGATAACAAATAAAATAATGGTAATTAAAAACTAATAGATTAATTACATCAAATGTAAAAAGGAGACATAAAAATATAAAAAAAAATTAATGAATGAAAAGGTGAAAAAAATTATGACAATATAGCTCATGTGATTCATTTTCAAATGATGATGGTGATCCATAATTCTGTCCTCTGAACTCCTTGATTGATGAACCACATTCTAGATACTTCATCATCAATTTATTCTTCAATTTTTTTTGGAAAATTAAACCTTCATGTATTCAAATTATGAGTTAAATTATACCACTCTAATATATTGGAATTGAGATTTAAGACAACATACTGGTAGTTTTTCTTTGAAACACAGTGAAATAACTCCACAAAATAAGAATTTTATTTAGGACCATGCTTCCCTCCTACCAGAGTGCTACTATGGTACAACCATTTGGTTGCATTGTGTAACCCTATCAAAAAGAGATCTGATAATCCTAGATAAAATCACAAAAAAAAAATCAACATTATTTTCTTCCCTCTATGATGTTTGGTAATTGATTAACTCTTCATGATTCCTTGTGAATCCATCAATAGCATGGGGATGAGACTATGGTAGGGATCTATAAAAAATAAAACCTCAAGAACCAACTATTATATGATATTATATAGTTAAATAGAAACCACTATGGAACAATTACCATTGAAAACCCTATTGTAATCCCTAGGAGAATGATTCTTGGCGCAAGAAACTGAACATAGCACATATTTCCTTCATGTAGCATCAAGTATTTACCATCTTCCACACATCCCTAATAGAATGAATTTATCACATGAATAAATAGTTACCATGCATTCTCCCATGAAATACATCATTGGTAAGTAATTTAATACCATGGAACATTCCCCTTTAGAGGTTAATTTCTTAAGCTTCTTCTTAGTAGAAACAGTGGTCCCCAACATATGACCTAGAAAAAAATACCTAACAATGATGAAGATGATATGTGAAATGATATATCATATCTCCATGGTACATTAATTTTAATATATGAATGGTTAATTTATTATTCATTCCCCAAATAAAAATTCCAATCGTCAAGCCACCACATTATCACATGAAAAAAATAGTGTGGTACACAACTCCCACGGTGTTCCCTTCTTCATGGAAACTAGTTATAAATCACACCACGTTCCACCATATACAATTATATGATCTCATGCACATAGATATTCCTTGTTCTAGGATTTCTCCCAAGTCATGACACCCTTTATGGATCCTTCAGTTCTAGGAGAGGATGGATTATTTGTTGGATTATTTAATGTTTCCCTGCATTATCTATTTTCCATATAATCAAAAAAAAACTTCCCAAAATCCTCAGAACCCATAAAAAATAAATAATAGTAATTTTTCTATAGTGATAAACAAAAATAAAGATATTTATATAATAATATAAATTAATGCAATGAAATTAAATAATGATATATACATGATATTTAATGTCACAAATGTAATGAACCATATTTTTCAATACATATCATTTTTCTATTTAAATTTATTTTTTGAAATAGATACATGATATTGACGGCCTAAGTAAGGTATCTACAGAATATACGGATTGTTCAAATACCAAATATCTAAGTTATGGATAAAATAGGCTTGGCGCATGGTTTCTCAAAACCATACCACTAATCCCACATGGTTTGATAAAACTATGTAGGCTGTTATAGATGGATGTAAGGAGACTCAATGATAGGAAAAAAATGAAACTTGGGTTGTGTAGTTTTTAATTTTTTTTAGAAAAGTAATTGATTTATTTTGCATGGTCTATAGAAGGTTAGTTAAAATGTGCACCTAACCCATGTGTGTGTGTGTTTGGGGGTCATGGGAAGTTTCTTCCACATAGTTGGTTTAAGTATAGGACATCCAAGAACCCAAACTATCTAACCCCTTTAATTATTAGTAAATTATTATTTACACTTTAAAATTTTAAAACCCTCCTCCCTCTTTTATTTTCTTCTCCATAAGATGTGCAACACTCTTCCTTTACTGAGAATCTCTCTCAAACCTTCACCTCATATTTTTGATATCACCTCTATCTAAAATATATTTCCATCTCCATCAGATGTTTTTGATAGATAATAGTATGAGATATAATCCTATTTCTTCCTTTCTTAGTTTTTGTCACATTTTCCTGCATCATTTTTTGTTAGAGGTGATATTCCCTATTTTTAGGGCCTTTGTCAATTCCTTTATTTTTTTCCCATTATATATGAAACTTGAAGATTATATCATATGAGGAGACACACATGGTCTTATGATAAGTGGTATATTAATTTTACCTAAATTTTTAGATGTTTTATATCCTTCCATTATTGTTTAACAGCCATAAATTTCCTCATATTTCTTTAGAATGTAATTACTATTTTAAAATTAAATGAACCATGTCGTGATACTCCATTGGAGCCTTATTAAATTATTATAGTATATATACCATGTCATTTTCCACCCATTTGGGTATGATGAATTAATTTTTCCAATAATACATTTTTGTATTTGACCAACCATCTCTTATGTGGTGTGGATTGACCTTAAATTGGATTTTACTTGTCATATAAATTAAATGGTGTAATTTAACTAAATGGGAGTGGGTGGAAAGGCCATGAAATGTTTATATATATATATATATATGAATAATATAATTTTTAATTCACATGGTTCTATTATATTTAATTAACACAAAATTTTAGGGGGAATTCCTCATGATTATTTGTTTAGACCATAGATATTGGTCATCAGAAAATGGTTAAGGGATTTGTTGAGTATGGTACTTCATGTTTCCTTATGTTAGGTGATGATAATGATGCCTCTAACTTTTTATTTAAACATGGATTATGGGAATATCCTTTCATGTTCCCATGAATTGATTGTTGGGAATGATAACTCAACCCACTATCTTAAGTAATGAGCATGACATCCCTCATTTATATGATAATCTGGGCTAGTACACCTACTGGACCCTATAGCTTGTTATACTATGTGTTTAGGATTCATTTATGACCCGGGTACATAAGGGAAAAAGTATCTATGTATATTACTCTATATGTATTCAAATATATAGTGTATATATATACATATTATATATAATTTATTATGAATGTTTACACGTGAAAAACAATGATAAGTCTTATCCTAGCCTATATCAAATATGTAAGATTTGAATAGGAGTCCTATAGGAACCTGATCTTACTAGTAATTATATTCAGCATCTTCAATTTATTTTTTACACCTGCACGCTTCCATTATATACACACTGACGGGATAATTTTATACATTTATGGTGCTGGCATGATGATTTCATTCTCACACCCTGTTTTAGATACCGATTGGTACCCTCATAGACCCTAAGGATGTAGGTAGGGACAAGGGAAAGCACCCAGCCTTGAATTCATTATATTTTTTTTATAGATTTGAGTATGGGGTATAAGACCAAGTGTATTATCATGATACTAGCAGAGATTTATTTTGGTCTTGTTTATTTTGTTCAGCATAATTTATATTTCTACAATAATGTATCCCCATCTCTATTTTTTTTGTATTATCTTGACATGGAATCATTTTTCATATGACTCCACATATGGATTTTGAGTACTATTAATTTTCATAGATTTTGACCCCATGTTATAGAGTGGGGAGAGAAGTACATCACCAATAAGGTACTTAGATTACCACCAAATGATTAGGATGAGGTGGTCATCAAGAGAGGTTAAACCAAACTTAGGATTCCTAGTGTCAGCATAGTTGGCATGGTCAGGACAGTTAGATTTCAAATCCAGGTCATGGTATGATTTAGTAGTATGTAGTGAAACTTGTTCTATATAAGTTTAGTGACATACCTTCTACAGTTCAAGGTACTATTTTATTATCCTCTACATTAGTTTTGGATTTATCTGACATGGATGAATTGCACTCTTTTATATCTATTGAAATTCATCAGAGCCTGGACATTGAGAAAGAATAATTTTATTGTGGGATAAAATTTGGTACCCCTTTGGGTATCCAATAATATATTATCACTGATGTAAGGAATTTACCCCTAATATTGGGGTTTATTCATTCATTTTGAATATTTTTTTCCTCATCATGACAGGTTTTGATGTAATTATTTGGATAGACCAGTTAGTTCACTATTGAGATCATATTGAGCTATATCACTAGAAGGGGAAATTTACATCACCATAGGGTGGTATACATATTTATAATGTAGAATGAGATGTAGGTGTGAATCAAGATGGACCTTAGCATCAAGGGTTGGGAACAGTGACAAATCATGTCACTATTTTATTTGTGGGTGATCAGGGAATGTGAACTACTGATTTCCCTCCTATGGCGAATCGCTTTTGATATATATTCCTTGAAAACTTTTTTCGGCTAACACCTATTAGAGTTGTATAATTAACCAATAATCTAGTTCCAGGAGCAACACTGGGGCCCATTCCTCCTTAAATGATATAACATAAATAGATTATGGATCTCAAGATGTAGTTGGAAGACTTGGAGACTAGGAGATTAATCCAACCGTGTACCTCTCCATGGGGTTCACCAGTCGATTTTTTCAAGAGGGTGGATTGTACCCTTAAACATTGAATGTATTACTGATGGTTGAACCGACTCATAGTTTGGAATAATTATCCACCACAATTAATAGATATCTTTTTTTATTTGCTCAAATTAGAGATAGTGTTATTTAAGATTTATTTGAGGTAGTTATACCTTCAGGTTCATGTCATATCATCGAACATACCTCATACAACATTATGAAGATGTTATGGTTTTTATTAGTACCTAGTAAGGTTGTGTGGTCTCAGGAATGAGCCAGATATTTTTATAGCCTTGATGAATCAGGACTTCCACCTATATATAGATTCATTCATGGTAGTCTTTGTAGAGGAAATCTTGCTATATTCTCACACTCAACCCGACTATGAAAAAAAACATGATATTTTTTATAATACATTGAGAGAACCATAATTATGCTCATCACACCAAATTCCACTTCAGGATTAACAAATTCCACTTACTATGTTACATCATCTCATAGAATGGAGTATTAGTGGACTTGGTGATGGAGAGAGCTAAACTTTTCTGGGAGAATCCCAAGAAAAACTTGGATATACATACTTTCTTGGGGCTAGTATCATATTAAATACTCTTCATTTAATATTTTTCATTCCTAGTAGCACCTCTTATGAGACTAAATAAGAATAGTTTGAAATTAATATGGTCCAAATCTTTAAAAATATCTTTTTAGTAATTGAATGGTATAATGAATTCATCACCGATCCTAATTATAAGGGATCCAGGTAGGATATATATAGTCTATTATGACGCAAAAAGGTATTGGGAAATGATAATTTCTAATAAATTATGAGTGACTTGTAGAGTTTGAGTTTCATCAGTTGAATCCTTGTGAGTAGAATTATCAGACACACGATCTAGAGTTAGAATTTTTTGTTCATGATTTATGATTTTAAAGGAATTATTTACCTAGGGTGAATTTTTTAGTGTTCATATAGCACAAAAACATGAAGAATATATTTATTCAGTGTGATATGAATTACAGGTAGTGAGGTTGAGTTTAATACCTTTATTCCTTCAAATTTGAGCATGCCTATATGCCTAAAAAAGGAAATTTAGCAGCTGATGCTCTAATTTGGAAGTCTCAGACATAGAAGTATCATAATTATAGTGATGAGTTGAAGCTTGTGTATTTTTTAAGAGATTCATATTGATGTTTTGGAAGATTATGGGAGGATTTCCTCACATCTTTAGAAGTGATCTCTACCATACTGAAATGGGTATGGATGAGGAATCCATCAGATACTGAGGGCCTAGTAATCGGGGAGAGTGTTTTAGAAAAGGATTCATTGTCTAGTTAGACTGTGGATGAGTGTTAGACTCTATGATAATACGGGAATGTTTGAGTTTCATCATACATCTAAGAGGAGTTAATGAAGGAATCTCATGCCTTATGTTAGGAAGTATATCCTAGTGTTACCAATATGTATCGAGACATACATCACTAGTATTGTTGTCCTAGTATTAAATGGGGGATATTCCGAATTGTTATTCTATATTCCACCTATCAGCAGGTGAAGGCAGAACATCAGTGACCAAATGTGATATTATAGCCATTCTATATTCCCAAGTAGAAGTCAGATGATGTTACCATGGATTTCATGATATTATTTTTGTGAACTCCTTGATGTGATGATATTGTTTGGGTTGTCATTGATTAATTAATGAGGGTTACTCCTTTCCTGCCTATTTGAGAGAACTTCTCAATAAATTAGTTAGGGAGGCTATACATTTGGGATGTCATAAGACATTATAGAGTTCCATGTTATATCATATATGATAGATATTCTAATTTCACATTTTTATTCTGGAAATGGTTTCAAAAGGATTTGGATACACAGGTGCTTCTGATCACATAATATTTCCTCAGATCGACTAACAAATAGAGAACATGATTTAGGTGTTGGAGGACATGCATAGTGCATGTGTCCATGAATTTGGTGGTTCTTGGGAGAAATACATACCCTTAGTTGATTTTTCATACAATAATATATTTCAATGTACCATCCAAAGAGATCCTTTATGAATCCTTCAATGGTAGGCCCTTATATTCAGCTCTATGATTGTTAGAGTTAGGGGAGGCAACGCTTATTGAACCATGTATCATTTAGAAAACTTTATATCAGTTTCAACTAATATATATATACATAATGATAGCACAATTTAGGAATCATTCTTATACCAACCTCCATAGACGACCTCGTGATAAGAGGTAATGGATCGGGTTTTACTGCATGTTTCTCCCATGTTGTACTAATGATAGATAAAAAGGTAGTGTAAGCTAGATCCTAGATTTTTCAACCATTATGAAATATAAGAAAGAATCAGACTACCTTCTTATTAGATAGAACATCCTTAGAAGTTCCATTATTTGAACTTTTTTTCAAATTTATCATCTTCATCTGCATTATCCTGACCCATCACATGTTTTATATCCAGAGGAGGTGGAGTTATATGTGGATGTTACCTTTGAGTGTTTTCCAAAGAGTATCATGGATAAAATCATAAATACCCTTTGAGAAAGTCCTTTTCTAATAGTACATGTTTTATGGTATCATGCCCGAGTACAGGATGAGACCTGGGAGTTAGAGGAAAACATATGTGCACAATGGACATAGCTTTTCTCAAATGACCCCTTACTACCTTTATGAGGCCAACTCGGGGATGATTTTCTTTAAGTAGGGGAGATTATAACGATCTTACATTTTGTGAATGTATGTATCATTTATTATCTAGATTAAATTTCTTTTTCAAACATTTTTATGTTCTTTAGGACCTATGGATGGTCTCAAGAGAATGTGATGCATGTTCAGAGATTTTAGCTCTTAGATATAGAGGAAACAAGACAAGTGTATGGTTTATAAAAAAAATGCCCATGATCCCACAACGTTTAATAAAACCATGTGGGGTGTGGTAGATGTATATAGAGGGCCACATGGTTAGACTAAACTATGTGACCTGGGTCACATGGACATGTATTTTTTCCCAGAAAAGCAAGAGGGGAATTTCACAGTGGGTGTGCATGGTTAGTCAAAATGTGTGACAGACCCATTTGAGGTGGTTTCTAAGATTTTAGATGTTATACAATTAGCTCATAGTTTGTAAAAATATGTATAAAAAACATGTGACCCCTTTAACAAATTCCATTTTACTATTTAACCCTTGAATGCTTTAAAACACTCATCCCCCTTTTCTTTTCTTTTCCATTGTACATGAAACTCTCTTCCTCTCCCATGAATATCTATTAAGTCTTTAGCTTGGATTTTTTATATACTCTATTCAAACTCCATTTACTTTATCATTGGATGTGTTGGATAGTTAATACTAAGATATCTAAATTTCCTCCTTTCAAAGTTTCTCTCTCTATTTATGGTGCTATTTTTGTTACGATTTGATATTCCTTATTTTTAGGAAATTTTTTTATTCCCTTATTTTCATCCATTCAACTTCAATACTAAATAATATTTCTAATTAGGAGTCATCTATGAGACTATGGTAGGACATAGATAAATTTCCCTTGATGTCTAGGTGTTTTAAAACAGTTTTTCATTATTCCACACACTAGACATTTCAGCATGCATCCTTATAATGTAATTACTATTTTAAAATTTAACGAATCATGTTATGATATGTCCTTTGATACTTGTTAAATAATTAGATGATGTATACCTCATTGGTTTCCACCCCTTTTAGAGTGTTTAATTAATTTCCCTTATTAATTAAAATGTTTAATTGACCAACCAACTCCTAATTTGTTTGGGTTGAACATAAATTGGATTTTCATTGTTCTATAGATTAAATGGTTTAATTTAATTACATAGAAATGGGAAGAATAGAATCTTCAAATGTTATATAAATATATATATATATATGTTTCTGAATTATACAATTTTAAAATTCCATGGATAGATTGGGTTAAATTAATATACATTCTTTTAGGGAAATGCATCATGATTATTGTGATTTGAACATGGATATTGGTCATTGGAAAACATTTAAGTGACTTATTGAGCATGGGGTTCCACATTTACTTATTTTGGGTGATGGGTATGGCCTCTCACACCATTTATTATTACCTGTATAATGGGAATGATGTTCCACATTCCCCTGAATCAGGTGTTGGGAATGAAGACCCACCCAACTATCTCGATTGGCAAGCATGACATCTCACATTCATATGAGCTTTGGGGATAGTACCCTTATTGGGTCTTATATCCTATAAGACTATGATTTGATGCCTGAGTTATTCCCTAGGACTTTATATCACCTATTATCTATTTACATTTTAATATATTTCCTCACATATATAGTGTATATACATATATACATGTTATGAATAATTAGTTATAAATGTATCCACATGGTAAATGGATATAAATCTTTTCCCAGCCTATACTAAAGAAGGTATAGTCATCTAGGTTTCCTATAAGAACCTGATGCTACTGGTAATTATTTTTGGTATCTACTATTTATCTGTTATACTAGAACATTGATATGATATACTCAATGATTGGATAATTCTAGATACATTTGGTGGTGGCCTACCTGGTTTGTTCTCACACCATATCTAGGACCTAGATTGGTAGTCAGATCAACCTTATAGATATAAGTAGGTACATAGAAATTTGATCGGTCTTTGATTCCAGATATGTTTATCTTAAAGGTTAGATCATAGGGGGAAGAGGACCAAGTGTATGCTCATGTTGCAAGTGGAGATATATTTTGGTCTTGTTTATTTTGTTTAGCATGTTTTTTTCTTTTCATCATGTATCACTATATCCCATTTTTTTTATTAACATGAAATGATATCATTTTTTATATGAATCCTTTTATATTAATTTATTATTATTACTACTACTTGGATGATATCTTCTGTTGTTGATTGTTCTTGTTTCCATATTTCTATCAATTATATCATGCTTCTACTACTTATTTTTTTTATTACTACCATTGTTCTAATATGATAAAAGAGGTTATAGTCTCTCTACTGTACCACTATATACACTCCTTTCTATTTAGAAGCATCTAGAGTACGGGGAGGCATGCTTGAGTCCATGTGATCCCCCATCTCATAGAATCTTTTTAGTGGCTACTGAGTTAAGATTTTATATATAACTTCACCAAACTTTGAAACTTTCTTTACCCCATGAAAAACCTCAACATCTAGTCACAAAGGATCCATAAATCTATAAGGGGCTCATTCAAATTATCATAAACATAAATATAATGTTGTAAAAACAGATTTAAAAATCACAAGACTCACCCGAAGAAAATATCCAATTCACACTTCATGTATAATTTTTACCCAAGTGCTTTTCTTTATTTTCACTCAAATTAGTCAACCATTCATTAATAATCATTCCATTATTAATTAAACCCAACAAAAATTTATTTCATAAATCATGATATATAATATCATATTGAGTTATACAAAATCTGATGTTATATACACATTTTTCATAAGCTTTAAAGTTATCCAAATCTTTATATTAAAATCAAACTATAAAAATCATGCAAACTTTAAAATTATTTCCTAATGAACAATATTCTAATGGTAAGGGTAATGAAGTAGCAACTAATTTCAAATTATTTAAAATGGGGGTTATGTTATTTACTCACCATTAGTTATATTTAAAAAATTTCAATGATTTAAATTTCATCCTCCAAATTCACTATAATAATTTCCTCTTTACACCCTTATCTTATATTAATATAACGTTTAAAACCCAAGATTTTAATAAAATAAAATAATTTCATTCCAATTTTTATAAATTTTAAAATTATTATTTTTATAAGTTTTTATTTTTTTATATTTTTTTATTCTTTATCGTTCATATATTTTTTATTTTTCCCCATTTTCATAATCAGAGATTACATAAAATGAGTGAATGATTTCAAACTATTTCCCCAAAATAACTAGGAGAGTATTCCCACAAACTTCATTCATGGAACCCTAACCACATGATAAAATGAAAAAACTTAAACTATATCTATTGGTCAAAAATAATAATGATGTAATAATATATAATAATAATGGTATGGAGGATTAATTAACATTAAATGTTTCATCCTATAATCGTATTCAATGGCCTTAAAGGGTTTCTTAAAATATTAACTGTAAGGTTGGTCTTGTAACATCCTAGGTAATTAAAAAATAAGCACTTTTAATATTTATTAATAATTATAAATTAGAAATTAATTTAGATTAAAAAGGATGTTATGTCTGATAGCGTATGTGATACGCAATAATGAGTTTTTCTGAAATCTTACGTTTCACAAAAGATAGTTATATCGAAAAATAATACATTATTAATATTATTATTTTAAATTGTAGTTAACACATTGACACTATATTGGAAAGAATGAATAGAACTAACTATAATATATTTAAAAATGTATATATAATTAATTAATTTGTGAAAAATTAATTATAAATGAATGTAAAACGATTTTTAAAATTAATGGGATTGTTTTTCTGAAAAAACTATTTAAATGTGTACAAGTGAGTTTTATACCAATAAATGATAAAATTACACTTGTTGAATTATATTAATGAATATATATATTTATATAATATTTAAATTAATATTTAAAAATCATCTTATGTGTTTTATAGACATTATATAAGAGAAAATTTAATTTTATAGTTAAATTGAGTATTTTTCTAAAAATTCAATTTTGTTGCCTTTTGATAGAAAATCCATTTTAAATCTAGTTTTTATAAATTTTATATGATATATATATAAACTACTTATTTGTAATTGGTACATCAATATTTACCTTGGTTTAATTTTTTGTATTTTTTTGATAAAATTCATATTTTAATGAATAGTTTAAAATACTGCATTTTTATTCAAAACTGTCTTTTCGTCAAATTTATTTATATTATTATTTTATCTTTTTACGTGGTATTAAAAAATAATTAGATGATGTTTTTATCAGTTAATAAAATTTAGTTTATTGGAATATTTTTCAAATTAAAATTAAATATAAAAACTATATAAACTTTTGAACATTTTAATTAAAAACTCATTTTCTTATTTTGTCAACGAGATTAATTTTTAATTAATTTATGCCAATTTTGTATTTTAAATTTAAAAATATTGATTCTATATTTTTAATCAAAAGTATAAAATTATGTAAATATTTCCCCTTTATTTTTGAACATTATGAATAAAATATTTAGTAATAATTGTTATTACCACGGTTTAAGGTAAATTGGGTAATTGAAGGTAAAAATAATATTATAATAATATAAAAATTCCATAACACTTGTCCTAATTTAATTTTATGAGTGTATTAAGACTATGATAATTCTTTGGTCTATTTTAGGACCACTTGGATCCACTTGGATGACTTTAATGCATTTATAATATTATATTCAATGAATAGTCATTTTTGATACACTATTGTTTTTAAAAAGTAATGTATTTTAATTTGGAGTAATACATGGGTTCTCTTAGACTATAAATAGTCTTTACAAATAATAACTTATTTCTTATGTCATGATAATTTATTTTTAATTTTTAGTAATAAAATTTAATTGTGAGACAATGATGATGCAATTATATATTTATTAAGGAAATAATGAAATAAAGGATATTAATATTATTAAAATATATATAATTTGATATATTTTATGTCATCCATGACTTTTATGGATGGATATGACATTTTAGGATCTATTTAATGTAGTGGTTTTGATGGAATCCAATTTTTGTGATTTAAAAAAAATCATGTGATGAATAGTGTCAAAATTGACAAATTTCATAACATAGAATATAAAATATTTAATAAATGAAATAAAATATCTAAAAATATAATATTTGGCCAAAAATTTGAGATAAATATAAAAATATCATTAATGACTCATTTATAGGTACTTTTTCATGGTTGGGTAATTATTTTAACTCTCAAAGTGTAAATTACTTAATAAAATGGTAAGAGTGGAAAGGGATTAAAAAAAATATATAAGGAATAAAAAATATTCAAAACTTATCTAATTTAAATTTTCTGATGACTATTATAACCAAAATAATCCTATAAATTGTATAAATTATTTTTGGGACCATTTGGAATCTAAATTGAATTTATATTAATTAAATACTTTTAATAATTCTAAGGGTTTCGCTACCATCTCTTATAAAAAGTCACCAATTACACTCTATTAATCACACTTTCAAAAACCGTTTAGTTCAACCAATATCTACCAAAAATCCAAATTAGAATATATCCCCACATTATTTTGTCCTTATATTATGTATAAACCCTTATTATAGGTGTTAAGGTGTTAAGAAAGGATATCATCCCAAAAAGGTAACATTTTTATTTAAGTGTTTCTATTTTATTTTTTCCTCTATTACCTTAAAATATTCTTCACCTATAATGAAATAATAACTAAAGTCTCATAAATATACAAATATTTCATTATGTTAATATAATAACCTAAATCCATCTCCAATTCCATTAAATGGGAAAGGAATTAATCATTTGTGCGTACGTGTGAACTATCACCTCCATGAACATATATAGGTCATTTTCCATAACTGTCTCTAAAGGCTATTCATAATGAAGTAATTAGTGTTTTTATAGGATTTTAATGAAATATTTATAATTTTAGGATAATAATATATAAATTATATGCATACCTTCTATGCACATAAAAATGATAACATCGTTCGTGCATACAAGTGAACTATCACATCCACGAAGCGATGCGAATCATTTTTATTCACCAAATCACATGTATGATATATATATAAGTATATTTAAATTATAATTATTATTTAAATTATATTATTATAATTATGTAAATATAAAATATTAATTACCTTATTTCTATAATAATCAATTAAAAATGGGAACGTTACTCATGCATACGTACGGCCTACCATCTCCATAATTATAATGTTGTTAATTTTTCATAACATAAATGAATATTTAGATTTAAAAAGTATAATTGATGTATAAAAGTGATTATTATATCATGAATTTTATTCTAGATATGATGTACTTATGACCACATGGACTATTGATATCAAGCCACATTCATTTTCAACTCAAGTACCGAATATGGACTAATCATCCGATGCCAAATTTAATAATTATGTAATTTTTATAATATGGTAATAAATGATATGAAGGAATATTAAACATGAAATAATTTACCAAGAAATTATAAATTAACCTATGTTTATTATTTAGGAATATAAACATTGTATGTGAAGAGTCAGACTCACAATAAGGGACTTCGTCTAAGTTCCCTTTTATCGAGGCATATCTTGATGTTATGAACCATTATTATATTATAAGGTGTATATAAAACCCTATTAACACATCATGTTATGAATTAATATATTCTAATGATATTTAATGTTTTTTATAAATTTTATAATTTAATAATTTTTATTTATATGTTTCTCAAGTGGTATGGGACTTTTTAACTAAAACCATCATTTTAATGTTTTGATGATTTATTCTTATAAATATTTCTATTTTATGTACATGGTTTTGAAATGGTTTTGATGAATACATTTCTATGGACATGAATTTTTTTAAATTTTAATTCCTTTCAAATGCTTCAATGTTGTATGGGAAACTTTGATTCAAAAATATTCTTTTTCAATGTTTTAATTATGTTTTAAAAATAGATTTATTATTTAAATAACTTATAATGTTTTTAACATATATTCCCTGAATGGAATTTATCACTTTCATTTTTCTATTATGTATTGATTTTTAGTTTACACCTTTTCCGTTTTATTTTAAAATAACTAGTTTTCATTTATGAGTGTGCATCTTGTAAATATTAAATATGGTTTCAAAGTGGAAATGTTATTTTTCCTTTATTCTTGTTTTATGTGTTATGATTATGTTATTGTTTTTGGGAATTTTTTATGTATATGGGTGGTTCTCTGATAAAATGTGGTCAGGTGAACCCATGATATCTCTCTAATTAATTGGGTAATGAGAAGGAGTTAAACGATAAGGTTTATCCTAAAAGATTTAGGGAATATACAGTGATGGGTATTCCAAATGTAACAATAAAGGTTACTCCCTATGTAGTATTGAAAGCTACAATGAAGGTATAAAATGGATGCCACATGTTACCTTTATAATTTATTATTGATAATATGTTTTTTAGTAATCTTATAATTTCATTAGGTATGTTAAAGAACTTCTGTTTTATGGGTGAAAATGTTTTCACGAGTTCAAAATTTTCATGGAATAATGATTTCATTCATTATTTATATCCCTTACAGATATTTTTGTTCCCATTACATGTTTTTGAAATGTTTTCCATAGGTTATAAGGACAAGTAATAAAAACAAAGAGTATAAGATTAATGTTATGAAGATTTATATCAATAAAAAAATAAATCATGTTTTAAATAGTTTTATTATGTGAACAAAATGGATAGTGAGTAGAAGTGTATAATTTTTAATATTTGAGTTGTTATGTAATATTTATGGACTAAATCTATAAAAATTATAAACCTAAAAAGATCTTAAATGTGAATTATTGACTTAACTCAAAATTATGTAATGTTTGAGGTTGGGGCCTTATAGTTGGTAGTGGAGAAAAGTTTTAGATATCCTTAGGGATAAAAAGTTTTGGTTAAACATATGGTAAGTTTTATGTCTATTATTTTAGTAAAATCCTTATTCTATTAATTTTTATGATCAAGGAAATTAGGTTACAAATGGAAGGAGGAGGATCTCAAACAACATTCCTATATCTTCCTGAGGACTACCTTACAATAATTATTTAAAATTAAAGTTTGAATGATTCTGAAACTTTTTCTAACATAAATCTCACTTGAAAATAGCTTTATGAGATCTCAAAAACCTCCTATATACCTAGATACCATCATGGATCATGGGTTGTCGTTAATCATATCAAATATTCTCAATATTCTCACATTTTCAAAAAAAGGTAAATATTATCAAGGCATTTTCAGATATTTTACCTTATCACATTATTTTGAAGCATATTTTGATTTTGAAAAGGATGATGATGAAGTAAATCCTTGCACATCCTATTTATACATTATTTAAAAATATAGTCTTTTATCCCATACTTTTGGTGTTTTAAAAAAACTGTTGATTGAAATTTTCATGTCAAACTCAATCTAAGTGGTTCATAAAAATGATGTTTTATTAGATGATTTGAAATTATATTTCATACATGATTGTTATCCAAAACTATTTTTCTATAAATATACATATGACCCAAGTTGTACAAGGTGTATTTGGATAAAAGAATCATATTATTTTTAAGAATATATAAATCATTATTTCAATGTATGGAACTTATATCTACATAAACAAAATGATTTTTGAAACCAGGAGAACACCATGATCAAGGTATGATGTTCTTTATTTTGGGAATAGTTTATTAAATCATATAGAGGTGAAATAAAAAATTTAGATATATATAATACTTAATAAATTAAGATGTTTATTTCATTACGATTTAGGAGGAAAATGAGAGGTATAAGACATTATTTGAGGTCAAAATGTGTTATGGATACTTTTTAGTTTTATAAAAAGAGACAACCCACAGGATAAGTGACAACTTGTCTCTTCTATTAAGGCCACGAGGATCGAACCCGCAACCAAAGGGAAATTAGGGAGAACCACCTTCCACTAGCCTACTTGATATAACTATTTAGTATATTTTTTTTAGTTAAATGAGTTGATGGAATAAAAATAAGGTTATTTTGGGAACTTCTATTTTATCAAATGGATATCATTGGTACTTGAAAATGATTTGGGTATAAAGTGATAAATGTTATTTCAGAAGACATTCACTATTTTGGGAACCCTATATGCCTAAGGTAGATAGAAAACTATTGGATTTTATTTTAGGAGTAATGGTTGAATTTTATTTTGTAAAATTATACGATTTTATTGTGTAGTTATGGTGGTTCAGTTTATTTATGGAAATGATTAACCTAACTAAGAGAATATGTGACTAGGGTAATTATCTTTTGGTATGAGTCTTCAATAGTTCATTATGTTATTTGGATATAAATGTTAAAATTTATCTTGGAAGACTATATAAAATTTTTTTTATATGTTTTGGGTTTAAAACATAGTTTAGATTATTTCTTGATGGATTTTAATTACAGCTCATTTTTGAATGGTATATCTGGAACTTTTGGAATTACAGTTGAATTTTGGGGATTCAAAATTAGTTTTTCATTATCCAATGGTTTATTCTTTTTAGATAATTTTTATCTTATCATAACCAGATTGGTTTGGGTTAATCTTTTAATATATGAGAAATATATAGTTAATATTTTATCATTTATTTGATTTAATTGAAGTTGATTCATCTTGAATACTCATCATTTGGATAAAAAAGGAGTGTGTGATGGAAATTTATTAATGGATGAAATTATACTTTTAAATTAAGAATATTTGTTTATTTTCTTATTCTATGTAGTAAAATAATTCCTCAAAAATATGAAAAGTATCTTAAAATAAAAAAAAATTCATTTTACTTTACCTACAAAAAATCTAAGCCCATTTAACCCATCATAATGTTTTGGTTTTGTGATTGTTAACTTTATCTAAACCAAGTTTTCTATCACTCCCTACTAGAACTTAGTGGTTTGTTTTCTCCTTCATATCCATGTTTTCCAACCTGGAACCCTAGTATTGGTTATCTCGATTTACCTTTGTACTTTACTTTATTTCATTTAAAGTGATGGTTTTATTTACACTTTTTTCGATGTGGGATTTCAATGAAGTAATTTCCAAAACTTAAACCAAAATTACCAATCCCAAATTTAAAATTGCAAGGACGCAACATCCGAAAGTGGGGAAGTATGTAACATCCCAAGTAATTATAGAATAATACTTTTCATATTTATTAATAATTAGGAATTTGATAATAATTTTACTTCAAAAATGTTGATATTTATGATTGCGTACCCAAAATGCAATAATGAGTTTCACCGAAATCCTACATTGCACACAAAACTGAGTTATACCAAAAAATAATACATTATTAATATTTTTATTTTAAATGGTAGTTAACACCTAGTCATTGTATTGGTATGAATGAACATAACTAACTATTTTATATTCAAACATTTATACATAATTAATTATTTAGTTAAAAATTAATTAAAAATTAATGTAACCACTTTTTTAAAATGAATGGGAATGTTTTTTTGAAAAACTATTTCAATGTGCATAAGTGTGTTTTATGTCAATAAATGATCAAATCACACTTATTGTATTTTATTAATGAATATATATATATATATATATATAATATTTTACCTAATATTTAAAATTTATCGTATGTGTTTTCTAGACATTATGTAAGAACAATTTCAATTTTACGGATAAAAAGAGTATTTTTCTAAAAATGTAGTTTTACTTAAATTTGATGGTGAACCATTTTTAAACCTTGATTGTGTATATTTTATATGATCTATTTGAAAAAAAAATTCTTTTTTGGAATCAGGATGTCAAAATTTACTTTGGTTGAATT
Organism: Viscum album; assembly: GCA_963277665.1. Lineage (NCBI taxonomy): Eukaryota > Viridiplantae > Streptophyta > Magnoliopsida > Santalales > Viscaceae > Viscum > Viscum album. Next base: position 1,528,607,329 of record OY728146.1, on the reverse strand, counting down.
TCATGTTTTTTTCAGATAATATTTATATTTTAATGAATAGTGAAAATACTGCATTTTAATTGAAAAATGCCTTTTTGTCTAATTTATTTATATTGTTTTATTATTCTTTTAAAAGGTTTTAAGGTATCATTATATGATGTTTTTATAATTTAATCCAATTTATTTTATAGTATTCTTTTTTAAATTAAAATTAAATTGAAAAACTATATAAACTTTTGATCATTTTACTTAAAAACTTGTTTTCCAATTCCGTCAATGAGATTAAGTTTTAATTAATTTCTGAAAATTATATAATTTTAATTTTAAAAAATGTATTCCATATTTTTAATCATAAGTTCCATTTTATGCTAATATTTACCCTTTATTTTTGGACATTATGAGTAGTAACTTTAGTAATATATTTTATTACCACAGTAAAATATAAATCAGGTAATTAAAGATAAAAAATATTATAATAATATAAAACTACTCTAACACAAATAACTATTTAATTTTATGAGTTTATTCTTAGCATTATCATCCTTGGGTCATCATTAGGACCACTTGGATCCACTAGGATGACTTTAATGTATTTATAATATTATATTCAATGAATAGTCATTTTTGTTAGCTTTCGTTTTTAAAAACTAATGTATTTTAATATGGATTTATACATGGGATATCATCGACTATAAAGAGTATTTATAAAGATAAAATTATTACCTAAAACATGGTAATTTATTTATTGTTTTTAAGAATTAAATACTAAAATTTAATTGAGACACAATGATGATGGGAAAATAAATTTATTAAATAAAGAATCAAATAAATGATATTAATATTTTGAAAACAAATATAATTTGATATAATTTATGTCATCCAAAAATTTTATGGATGAATATGACACGTTAATATTGATTTAATGTAGATTTTTCTATGGAATCAAAATTTTTATTTTAAAAAAAAGCCCAGTGATGAATAGTTTCAAATTTGACATAATTCATAACTTAAAATATAAAATATTTAATTAGATGAAATAATTTTTTTTAAAAATATAATAATAGGAAAAAAAGTTTATATAACTCTAAAAGTTTTATTAATGAATAATTATAAGGTATTTTTTCTAGATTTGGTAATTATTTTAACTCTCAAAATGTAAATTACATAATAAAATAGTAAGAGTTAAAAGTGGTTAAAACAAAAAGATAAGGATAAAAAATATTAAAAACTTGTATATTTTTAATATTAAAATGCATATTCAATTAAAAATAATTTTTATTTTAAACAAATCTATTTGGGACCATTTGGAATTGAAATTGAAATTATATTTATTTAATATGTTTAATAATTCCAAGGGTGCCCCTCCCCTCTCCCATAAAAGGCACTCATTCCTCTCTATTAATCACAATTAGAAATTTTTTTTTCAGAAAATATCTTCCCAAATCCCTTACTATAATACCTTCACAAATTATTTAGGACTTATATTAGAAATAATACCCTTATTATAGGTGTTAATGTGTTAAAAAATGTGGTCATCTAAAGGAAAGGTAATGTTTTTATTTTAAGTGTTTCTATTTTATTTATTCTTACACTACCTTTTAATGTTCTTCATCCATGAAAAAAAAATAAATCCAGTATACTAAATATACTGAGATTTTATTATATTAATATAATCACCTAAATCCATCACATATTCCATTTAATGGGAATGAAATCAATCGTTCGTGCGTACGTGTGAACTGTCACCTCCACGAACCGATATAATGTGTTTTACATAATAGTCTCTCATGACTTGTGATAATGATAAAATTAGTGTTTTTATATGATTTTAATGAAATATTTATCATTCTAATATTATAATATATCAACTATGTTCTTACTTTCTACGTACATAAAAATGATAACATCATTCGTGCGTACGTGTGAATTATCACCTCCACGAAGCGATGTGAATTGTTTTTATTCACCACATCACTTGTGTGATATATATAAGTGTATATAAATGATTATTTTTATAATAACTATATTATGATCATTATGGAAAGATAAAATAATAATTACCTTATTTCCATAATGATCAATGAAAAATTAAAACATTACTCATGCGTATGTATGACCTACCATCTACATGATTATAACATTTTTCATTTTTTATACCATAAATGAATGGTTTGATTTAAAAATTAAAATTTATGTATAAAAGTAAATATTATTCCATAAATATTATCCTATATATGATGAAAAATTTACCAAATGGACTATTAATATCAGTCCAATTTCATTTTCGACTCAAGTAATGAATATCGACTGAACGTCCAATATGAAAATAAATTATTATGTAATTTTTATAACATGGTAATAAGTGATAGAAAAGGAATAATAAACCTTAAAAAGTTTCTCAAGAAATTAAAAAATATTCTAATTTTATTATTCATGAATATAAAGATTGTACGTGATGAGTCGGACTCACGGTTAGGGACTTCGTCTTAATCTATTTTCATTGAGGCATATATTGATGTTATAAACCTTTATTATCTTATAAGGTGTATATATAGCCTTATTGAAATGTCATATCGGGAATTACTATTTTCACATGAAATTTAAAGTTATTTCCAAATTTTATTCTTTAATTATTTTTATTCATGTGTTTCTTAAGTGGTAAGAGACGTTTTAATGAAAACCAGATTTTAATGTTTTGATGATTTATTTTTATAAATCATTATATTTTATTTCAATGTTTTCATAATGGTTTGTATGAATATATTTATATGGAAATGAATTTTTTAAAATGTTAATTCTATTCAAAATTTTCAAAGTGGTATGGGACACTTTGATTCAAAACTCTTTTTAAAATGTTTTTATTGTGTTTTAAAAATGGATTGATTATTTAAATAACTTGGAATGTTTTTTAACATGTATGCCATGAATGAAATTTATTCCTTTTATAACCCTATTATTTCTTGATTTTTACTATAAAAATTTTCATTTTATTTTAAAATAATTTATTTTCATTTATTAGTGTGCATCTTATAGATATGAAATGTTTTTCAAAGTGGAAATTTTATTTTTCCATTATGCTTGTTTTATGAGTTATCATTATGTTTTGGTTCTTGGGAATTGTTTATGTATACAGATGGTTCAGTGATAAAATGAGGGTGGGTGAGCCCATGATATCTCTTTGATTCATTGGGTAATGAGACTGAGTTAAACGATAAGGTTTCTCCTAATAGATTTAGGTAATATACTATAATTGGTATTCCAAATGTAACCATGAAGGTTACTCCCCATCTAACTGTGAAAGATAAAATTTAATTATGATATGGATTCTAAAACTTACATTTTTTATTTATGATTTACAAGTGGTTTTTTAGGATTATTTTTATTTCATGAGGTGTGTTAATGAAATTAAGGTTTATGGGTGAAAATTATGATTTTTTGAAATAGTTTTCTTGAGTTTAAATATTCATATAATACCAATTTCATTCCTTATTTATATCCCTTACTATGATTTTTGTTCTCATCCTATGTTTTTGAAATGTTTTCAACAAGGTATAAGGATGATTAATAGAATATAAGAAGTCAAGATGAATTTTAAGAATATTTATTTCAAGAAAAAAAGAAATAATGTTTTAATGGTTTTTATATTGTGAAAAAAATTGATAGAGTGTAGAAGTTTTAACGTTGTACTATTTGAGTTTTTATGAAATAGTTATGGCCTAATTCTCTAAAAAATATAAACATTAAAAGATCCTCTATGTGAATTCTTTACTTAACTCAAGATTCTATAATGTTTAAGGCCGGGGACTTATAAGAATCAAGGAAAAAGAGGTTAAAAATAATCAATCAACCACCTCAATCATATTAAAACATTTCAATATCATCATATTTGATAATAAAAAATAGTTTCTACTAGTTTTAACATCCTGATATCTCTTAAAAAATAATATGGGAAATAAAACTTCAAAATTATTTAAAACCCTCTTAATAATGGGAAGGAAAATGAATCATAAATTAATTCATTATATAAATACAAAATATTATTCTAACAAATAAAAATCTCTAAAATTAAAAATATCAAATTGAAATAAAATATGAATTCACTTAAAAAATATCAATATTAGAATAATAATGTGTGTTTCCCAAATTTACACCAATATAGTTAACATTTATGATCATGATAAATAAAAATTCTCTAACAAGAATGAAATATATCATATAGGATGATGTCTTGTACCTCAATCAAGGGGTAAAAATTCAAATGGGGGTTTCAATGATTCCTCACCCACATTTAAAATGGAAATTTTCATCAATGGTTTTATAAGATTAAGTGTTCATTAGATAATGAATTTATGTTAATCATAAGAATAGTAAAAAATAACGAATGAAACTAAAATTATCCATTACTTAATGATGATTTAAATCATTGATCCATATAATGAATTCATTGCATTAAAGTTACATGGATATTTTGTAGAGTTGAATATTTATCCATTGTTTATATATCCTCCTTCTATGGACATAAAAAACAAATTTAAAAAGTCATGTAAAATATCAACTCCATTAATCATTCAAAAGAATGAGGGGGTTATCATCGATTACCAAGATCAATCCACAAAAAAAACAAAATCTAATAACTAACTCATAAAAATGTATGAAAAAATAATGTTACCTGATAGAAATTATTTTTTATGGTCTTTTATATAGACCTTACATATATGTCATGTGATGAGAGTGTGATACAATATTACCCCATCCGAAATTAGAACTCACTATAAATTTTAATAGGATGATAAAACGGTAATCCTTATATTCAATTATTAAAACATGACACTTTTGTGAGGAGTGGAACATAATTTTTAATGTCTTAATGAATGATCCATTAGGTAAATGATAGAAAAAACATGTTTCTATCCTAATTAACATCTTCTTCTATATATTTTTCTTCAAAATCTACAATGTACATCAATTCTACATATTTCTACTCCTATTTTCTTATTTCATTTGTGAATAATTCATCCAAAAATCCCTCATCTGTAGCTTAAAAAAATAATTGTGTTAGATGCACCAAATTGTAACTCAATTTTTGTAACATAATTAGAATAACCCTTATATTCATCCTTAAACATTGTGTTCTAAGGAAGTATCTCTCTTTGTTTTACCTTTAATACAACATAATAATAAGGGAATATATTTTATTTTATTATCTTATTATTTATTTTCACCAGTAGATGGAACCATTCTCTAAAATTGTCTTTTATAAATGTAAGGGATTTATCTTTGATATAGGGAAAGTAATATGAATCTCCATTGTTATATGATTATACACCATAATTTTATTGTTTTCTCTTATTTTAATGATAGACATTTCATTTCCATATTAGATCCAATTTCATTTTCAAATATATATGGCCCTATAACTATATAGAATTTTACAATAAACATATGAATATCAAATCATGTAAAAATGAATGAAAAAAATCCTAAAATAGATTAATAAAATAGCAAGGGGAATGAAAATACCGAATTTAATCAGTTTTCCCACTGATCATTACTAATATCAGTTTCTCCTCAGCAATGGAAAAAACATGTTTGACTATGATTTTTTTTAATTCCACATGGTGGATAATATTTATAATTTATATTTTTCACTAACAGAAGATACAACTATAATTTTTTTGATAGTATAGGTTAAATCTCATGAGGTCTGGTTTACCCAATTAGAATTATTAATCAATCTTTTTAGGTATTCAATAATATTTCATGAATGTGAACAAAAATAAACTAAACAAAACTAAATTATCTATATCAGTGAAATATTGGGATAATGAGTTAAATTTCAATAGATATAAATAATATTGGATAATTGATTTTCAAGGATATATATTCTCCATTAAGAAAACCTAAATCTACTAGAGAGATTCATCCAACCAATAGATGTGATATTTTTAATGCAATTAGATCCACCTGGTTATAAATAACCAAAATTAACTATGCTTTTTTATTTATTTTTTTGGTAACCTAGTGAGATTGACATTCATTAGCTTTTATCTCAAATAATATGATTGATTTAAGGTCCAATCTCACTCTCCTAGTCCAATTATATCATATTTTGGTTATTCCCTTAATCACACTTACTCACACCAAGGAATTACAATAAAGGATTTTTGTTACTCATACTTTAATACTAATTAATAATAAATATTCATGAGTGAAGAATATTCGATATGATTACAAGCACAAACTCTTCCAATAATTCCACCATCTATATTGAGTATATCTAATCATTGGGGAGTGTTTATCAATCACAAGTGAACCACAGATCATAAGAGAGGGAAAAAGATAAACACTAATATAAAGGTACTAAAAAATAAGGGAAAATATTCTATTTTTTATTATCCAACCAATATATAAATCCCAAAATTACATAATAAAAAAAAAACAAATTCATTAAAATGAATCTCTCGGTGGTCATCATTGAAATATGATCGAAATCCATGATTCTCACCACTGAACCAATAGGTATTTATGAAAATTTCTTGGTGCCTCTTCCTCTTTTTTTATAAACATTTTCTTTGAATACCCATCCTTTGAATCTTTAAATTATGATTCAAAGTATCCCTAAAAATTCCTAAAATACGGGAATTAAAATTTAGGAAATCATAACGAAATGTCATCAATATTGTAAATGGGAATACCTATACAATATAATTCTTTAGTACTTGACCTCACTAAACTCCTTCCAGAGTACTAAAACAGTTCATCCATAAAGATTCAACGTGTAACCTTAGTCAAAATGAATCCTAAAATCTATAAGAAAATATATAAAAAATATTCAAATTATTTTCTTCCCTTTGGATGTTAAATCATGGATTGAGTCTTCTTATATCATCCTAAAACTAGATGGGGAATTAGGGTGGGGCTGTGGAAGGGAACTTCTAAACCTAAAGCCTTGATACACTACCATTTTTTAAAATTCGATCAAGTAAGATATACCATTACAGATTAATAATTCTATGAAAACCATACTAAAATGTCATGCAGTTGGAGTAACAATATAATAGACTCAACAAGGTATAAGTGTTTTCATAAAAAAATATCTATATGTTTCCATTTACTTGGAACAAATTTCTTAGCCATATAATAAACTGGTTACATGCATTATCTCATGTAACACATCTGCGACGCATGGAAGAAGGTGAAAGTGAGTTATTATTCATAGTGGATTGGTTTAAGCTTAATATTGTTATAAATGGTGGTTGATGGAAGAGAGATCCTAGTGAAATTACATATAAATAATTATTCCTTTAAATATATATTAAATAGATACCAAGGGTTGTCTCCTAATGAGGTTACATAATATTTTTTAAAACCTAATACTTATTTATTTATTTATTTGATAAAAGATATTAAATTAGTGATTTATAAAATAATTCTTCTAATAAAAATATAAGTAAGAGTAACTTAAAAGTCAAATTTGATTATTAAAAGCAAGACATAATGAAAATACATGAGAAAAAATAATTTAGAAATCAATAGTGAAAATTTTATGATTCTTTATACTCTCCCTTATTCCTTATAGAAAATTATTACCTAAACTTATATCTTAGTATTGTCCCAAGAAACTCATTGATAAAATTAAAATGTTTCAAAATAACTTACCAAGAACCTAGTACGGGTGTTGATCCTTGTATGAATTTTCTTATAAATATTAATGATATTAATGTATCTAAACTTGAATTAATTCACATTCCTATAAGGCTATACATTTCAAAAGAAGTTTAAATAGTGATAACCATAGCATTATATTCATAAATTGAAAAATGATTTATAGACATCTGCAAAAAATTATTTTTTGAGAAAGAAAAAAAATCCCTATTATGTATTTATGTTTACTTTATAAGTTTTCTATTTTATTTTAAAATAATGTGTTCTCATTTCTGAGTGTGTGTATTTTAAAAATTAAATGTGGTTTCAAAGTGGAAAAGTTATTTTTTCCATTATACTTGTTTTATATGTTATTATTATGTTATGGTTCTTGGGAATTGTTTCTTTATTTGGATGATTACATGATAAACTGAGTTTTAGTGATCCCATGATATCTTTATAATGCATTGGGTAATGATATAGAGTTAAACAATAAGTTTCTTCCAAATACATTTAGGTAATATACTATAATGGGTATTCCAAATGTTACCATGAAGGTTACTCCTTATGTAGCTGTGAAAGTTACAATGTAAGTATGATATAGATGCCACAAGTTACCTTTATGATTTATGATTTCTAAGATTTTTTTAAGTAATCTTATGATTTCATTAGGTATGTTAAAGAACATAAGTTTTATGGGAGAAAAGTATAATTTTGTTAAAATGTTTTCATGAGTTTAAATATTCAGGGACTAACAGTTGCATTCCTTATTTATATCCCTTACTATGTTTTTTGTTTTTATCCTAATATTTTGAAAAACTTTCCATATCATATAAGGATGATTAAGAGGAAGTAATAAGTAAATATGAGTGTTATGAATGAGAAAAAAAGAAATCATATTTTAAAGAGTTATATCTTGTGAAAAAAGGGATAGTGAGTTGAAGTGTAAACTTTTTTGTATTTTAGTTGTTATAAAATTGTTATGACTTAATTCTCTAAAAACTATAAACCTGAAAAGATCCTAAATGTGAATTCAGGACTATAAATGACATTATATAAATTTTATGTATGAGGCCTTTTAGGTATCAAGGAAAACGAGGCTTAAAATAATCAATCAATAACCTAAATCATAATAAAAATTTTCAATATCATCATATTTGAAAATAAAAAACAAGTTCTGGTAGTTTTTCACATCCTAAGATCTCTCAATAAAATGAATATGAGAAATAAAACATTAAAATGAATAAAAAAACTCTAAATAATCAGACGGGAAATTATTATAAAATTAATTCATAGTATAAACACAAAATATTAATATAACAAATGAAAATCTATAATAATAAAAATATTGAATTGAAATAATATTATAAATCACTTAAAACATCTCAAAATTAGAATAATAATGTGAGTTTCCAAAATTTCCTCTAATATCTTCAATATTTAGGATCATGATGAAAAAAAAATCTCTAATAAGTAATAAATATTACATATGTGATGATTTCTCCTACATCAGTAAAGGGGGGAAATTCAAATGGGGGTTTTAAGGATTCCTCACCCACATTTAAAATGAACATTTTCATCAGTGTTTTTCTAAGGTGAAGTGTTCATGTGGTAAAGATTTTTCTTTAATTATAAAAATTTGAAAAAATAACAGATGAAACAGAAGTTATCCATTACTTAATGATGATTTAAATCATTGATCCATATAATGAATTGATTCCATTAAAGTTACATGGATGTATTGTAGGCTTGGATATTTATCCCTTCATTATATATCCTCCTTCTATGAACATAAAAATAAAAATCAATAATTCATGGAAAATTTAAACTCCATTAAGACTCCAAAAGAACATGGGGTTATCATCGATTACCAAGATTAATCCATTACAAAAACTAACTCTAATAACTATCTCTTAAAAATGTACGAAAATTTATTATTTTTTGCTAGAAATTATTTTTATGTTAATTTAGAAAGACCTTTCCTATATGTAAAGTGATGGGAGTGTTATACAATATTACACTATCCAAATTTGGGACTCACTATAAATTTTAATCATATGATAGAACAGTTATCCATATATTCTGTTATTAAAACAAGACACTTTTGTGAGGAGTGCACAATAATTTTTAATGTTTTAATGAATGATCCATCAACTCAATGATAGAAAAAATATGGGGTTTTATCCTAATTTACCTCTTCTTCCTAATATATTTATTCAAAATCTATAACTTACATCAATTCTACATCATTATCCTCTTACTTTCTCATTTAATTATTGAATAATTCATCCACAAATCCCACATCTATAGCTCAAAAAATATTTTTTGTCAGACTCCCCAAATTATTACAAAATTTAAACATCATCATTGGAATAACCCATATATTTTTTCTTTGAATGTTGTGTTCAAATAAAATATATATCTTTGTTTTACCTTTAATACAACATCATAATTTGGGAACGTATTTTATTTTTTTATCTTCTTATTTGTTCCCACCAGTAGATGAAACCATTCTATAAAATTATCTTCTATGAATGTAAGGGATTCATCTTTGATAGAGGGAATGTAAAATAAATCTCCATTGTTGTATTATTATACCCCATACTTTTTATGGTTTCTCTTATTTTAGTGATAGATATTTCCATTCCCTATTAGATCCAATTTCATTCTCAAATATATATGGACCTATAAATATAGAACATTTTACAATAAAAATATGAATACCAAATCATGTAAAAATGAACCAAAAAAATAAAATCCTAAAATGGATTCATAAAATATAAAGGGGAATGAAAATTAACGATCTAATCAGTTGTCTCATTGATCTTTACTAATTTTGGTTTCTCCTTAGAAATGGATAAAACATGATTGATCCTGGGTTTTTTTAATTCCACATGGTGGATAATGTTTATAATTTATATTTTTTACTAACAAGAACTAAACCTAGAAGTTTTTTATTTTGATATTGTGGGGTAAATCCCTTGGAGATTGGGTTACCCAATTAGAATTGTTAATCTAATTTTTTAGGTATTCAATAATATTTCATGAATGTGAACTAAAATTAACTAAACAAACCTAAATTAACAATATTATTGAAATATTGGGTTAATTTATTAAATTTCAATAGGGAGAAATAAGATAGGATAATTTAATACCAAGGATAGATTTTTTCTATTTAAAAAAAATTAAATCCACTAGATAGATTCATCCGACAAATAGCTACATGATTTTTGAATGTATTTATATTTATTTGGTTAAAAACAAATAAAACTAAATAATATTTTTAATTCGTTTTGTTGTGGTAACCTAGTGAGATTGAGATTCATTAGGTTTTATCTCAAATAACATTTTAGAGTTAAGGTTCAGCCTCACTCTTTTAGTCCAATTATATCTTATTGTGGTTATTCCCCTAATAACCCTCAATCACACCAAGGAATTAGTTTAAATGATTTTTATTACACATAGTTTAATAATAATTAACAAGAAATATTAATGAGTGAAGAATAATGGATATGATGAAATACATCGCCTCTTCTAAAAATTCCACCACCTACTATGAGTCTATCCAATCATTATGGAGAGTTCATTAATAAAAAGTGAACCACACATAATAGGTGAGGGAAAAGGATAAAAAATAATATAAAGGTATTGAAAAATAAGGAAAAATAGTCTTTTTATTTAAAAACCAAATATATAAATCCTATAATTACATAATAAAAATAAAATAAGAAAAACATTCATGAAAATTAAGCTCTGAGTGGTCATCATTGAAATATGATAGAAATTTATGATTCTCACCACCAAACCCAAGAGTGTTTAAGAAACATTATTGGTGCCTCATCCTCTTTTTTATAAAAATTTTCATTGAAAACCCATCATTTGAATCTTTAAATTCTAAGTCAATGTATCCCTAAAAAATTTCTAAAATATTGGAAAATTGAAATTTAAGAAATTGTGACGAAATTTCATCAATATAGTAAATGGAAATACCTATATAATATATGACATAAATAATTGACCTCACTTACCTCCTTCCTAAGTAATACAACATTTAATCTATAATGATTCAATCTGTAACCCTAGTCAAAATGAATCCTATAATCTAGAATAAAATCTCTATAAATATATTGAAATTATTTTCTTCCCATTATGATGTTAAATCATGGATTGAATCATCTTACCTCATCATAAAACTAGTTGGAGAATTAGGGTGAAGCTATGGAAGGTAACTTCTAAAACCAAAGCCTTGATATACTACCATTTTTCAAAATTCCTTAGTATAAGATAAACCATTACATATTAATAATTCTGTGAAAATCATACTAAAATATCATGAAGTTGGAGTCACAACATAAGAAACACAACAAGGTATTTAGTGTTTTCATAAAAAATTATCTATATTTTTAAATTTACATGGAAAAAGTGTTTAGACACATAACAAACAGGTTACTTTCATTCACACATGTAACACATCTGAGACATATGGAAAAAGGTGAAAGTGGGTTCTTCTTTATAGTGGAATGGGTCAAGCTTAATCTTGGTATAAATTTTGTTCGATGGAATGAATATTTTAGGGAAATTACATATCAACAATTATCCTTTTAAATATATATTAAATAGGTACCTAATGTTGTCTTTGAATGAGGTCACATTATATTTTTCCAAAACTAACACCTTTTTTTGATAAATGGTATTAAATTAGTGATTTATAAAATAATTTTACCAATAAAAATAAAAGTAAGAGTATTTTAGAAGTCAATATTTAATATTAAAGACAAGAGAGAATTAAAAGAGATGATAAAAAATAATTTAGATATTGATAGTGAAATTGTTATGATCCTCGGTACTCTTCCTTCTTCCTAATATAAAATTATTACCTAAATGTATATCTTATTGTTTTCCCAATAAACTCATTAATATAACTAAAATGATTCAAAATTTGATACCAAGAACATCTTATGGTGTTGATCCTCATATGTATGTGCTTGAAAATCTTAATGAACTTAATGCAACTAAACCTGAATGAATTCACATTTCCCAAAGGCTATAAATTTCCAATTAATTTTAAATAGTGATAAACACGACATTACATTCATAAATTAAATAATTGTTTATATATGTTTATAAAAAAATATTATTTAAGATAGAAAAATAAAATCATTATTAAAAATTAAATTTCTATAGAAATAAAAAAATTATAATGAAATATTGAGAGTAGAGACATATTATCCTTGGATCACTACTATCACTTCCTATAGAATTTTATTTATAAAGGGATTGATTAAACTATTAGGCTAATATCTAATCTCATATGATACTCTTTTACATATATGGACTCTCTTGTACTAGAATCATTAATAATAGTGGTGACACATATTTATAATGAATAGGTGAAGAAAATTCCCTATCCAAAATATATCCATAAAATTTGAAAGAATTTTCATCCCACTAAAAAGAAGAATATACAGTGGTTCTCTTCTAGGATGTATTTATAAATAGACTTCTCTAATTAGGTGATGATTGATGTTGAGGTACACATTCCTTAAATATTGAGTCATACCCCTCATTGAGTTTTCACTCTTGGTTCGGGCCACCATCCTGACCTACCACCTACCCCACATATCAAATGGAACTGATTTCATTACCTACAAGATCCCTCCTTGAATGAATCACTATATATTGATTTTATAACCTAGAATTGGTTGTCTGGTTTTTCACTATGTCATGAGGCCACCCTACCATGGGTAGATCTGTAATTTCCTTACCCCAGAAGCTCAGAGTTTGTACATTACTTTAATACATTGGCTTGATTACAAGAAATCAAATGCCAAATGACCGATTGATTTAGTAGTCATATAAAATAGATTACATACATGAACTTTACATTTCGATTCAAAACATAATAAGAAACATAGATAATTCTTTGAAAACACCATTATTCTCTTAGATTAACCCTGTATATCAATCATAAAACACTTCTTGGCATCATAGGAAAATAAAACTTAAGAAAGGGATGATATTAGATGTTATTTAAGGTTAAAAAATATAGCGTAATCTATTATAAATAAGTATAAACCTTTAAGACGTTGAATAAAAGTAAAACACAATCCTTTTGAATATAATCTTCAACATAATATGGAAATAATAAATCAAATAATTCCATTTAAACATTTTCATGGATATTCTACTAGTCAAATAATCTTATTTAATATTAATAACTAATCTTATAATGAGGGAACTTATAATACTGGACATCATAACCACAATGTCAAGGCCTCATTCCATGACCATACACAACCATATCATCAAGGCCTTGTTCCAAGACACTAGTTTGTCTTATGAGACCTATCGATGCATCAAGGGGATATAGCTGGCCCCACTCATCACTTATTAATTCCAATGAATCCCTCTTATACCTCAATACCATTTTTATATATTATTATTTACAAACACTTTTAAGGAGATGTGAGAACCTTCATAACAGGTAGTTTAAGCTCCAACAGATATGACGTTTTTGTTGAAGAATAGTTGGAGCCGATTAGAATAAAACTCTATAAACATTTTCTAGGGAATAGAGTTTACTTGAGTGCAAGGATCATCTCTCAAGAAGTATTCATAGTGTATCTACAAGATTTCCCAAGACTGCATGTATTCATCCAAGTTAATCTTCCCCATGTTGAATCCTCTAATAAAGATGTGGTTCTTCCTATCAATCCATTTACCTTGCCCCTTTATCATCCTCAATCTAAGAATTATCCTCACCATTTGGTTGATGACTTTTTTCAGAGCCTTATTATCTAAGACTTTCTCCACCATTTCTTCATATGAGTGAAGAATAATATCCATGTGATTCCTCACTAAAGCAATTTGTTTCTAGGAGTCAACAATAGTATATGCCTCATGCTGCTACATAGGAGGTAGTGTAGCTCATGCATCCTCACTTTGTATCCCAGGATGATGTGAAACCTCCGCTGGGTAAGGGTCAACAGCCACATGGTTCACCTAAATGACCACTTCTTGAGAGAAATAATCCCTCGCGATCATGTCAGCACCTTTACAAGTCTTCGAAGGAGGTTTACCATTACTTGTGGACCTAGTAACTGGAGGAATGGCTAAGTTGGAATAGTCTTTTCTTAGTATCATCCTTTGGGTTTTCTTGATAAATCCTTCTGAATCTATAATGGTTTTATTTCCCTTCCTTGAAGATGATCTAAAATAATCCTCTGAAATCCCCACTTCCTTAGACTCATCTGGGAAGTCCGAAGCTGAGTCCATATCTACTTGGAATACCTCCCCTCCTGTAGAAGAATCCTCACCAGGGTCGGCCTCTGTCATAATACCTTCACCAGGAGCATATCCCTCACATTATACCGGTACAACAAACCAGTTTTGAGAAACATTGAAACTTCCCTAAGATTTTTCCTTCTCAGTATAGGAATATTTGTCCTGCATGGCCTGCACCGAAATGGCAGGACCACCCAACTAACAAAGAATCTCCTCCTT
This sequence comes from Viscum album, assembly GCA_963277665.1. Taxonomy (NCBI): domain Eukaryota; kingdom Viridiplantae; phylum Streptophyta; class Magnoliopsida; order Santalales; family Viscaceae; genus Viscum; species Viscum album. The sequence goes on along the minus strand of OY728146.1, from coordinate 1,528,592,203 downwards.
ACATGCCTTATTCTCCAAGAAATATTTCTTCCTCCCAGACCCAACCTTCAGATGGGTAGCACTGTGGTTGTTTGGGTATAAGGTCCTCAAGACATTCACTCCATTAAACTATCCTTTTCCACTATAAGATGTTGCAACTGATAAGAAGGAATTCCCCTACACCAAGTCTGATCCTATGGATTGCTCATATCTGCAACCCATAAACTGTGGTTTCTAGTTAGTGTCCTCCCAACCTCTACTTTGAGAGCCATTGAGACCTTTAACATCACTCCCTATCAATCTCACCTCACCCTCCTGTGTAGAGTTGGATATAGATAGTGGATTCACCATAGCCACTGCGGAGGGAATCTTCTATTCAACTCCATCGATACCCAAATCTTGTTTCAACTAGGAAATGATGTGTGAAACCCACGGTTCTGCCTCCTTAGGCTTTACATTCTTCATATCCACTGTAGAAAACAAGGGGGGCCACTACTTCTGAGCCACTTGTGTGCTGGCCTTTTCAACTAGAGAATCCTGGAGCCCGACCAGTTCCATTTCCTTTTGATCCTCCCCACATGCATCCTCGTGCTCACCCAGAAAAACACTTTATCATGACTAGTATTCCACCACTGGATCCACCTATACCGCATCTGGCCTGTCCCAATTCACACGACGAAATCCAGTGGTCAAATGGACTAGCATGTTGAATCATGAGTAGAACAATAGCAATGAGTTGAACCCCACCCCCTGCTTCCATATTAGCTCTTCTATGACAGAAATCCATAGCCACTATGTAGGAGGTTTAGAAAGGAAAACCTCAACACATACTCAAGCAAAATATGGTGGAAAACCGCAGTTGTGTGGTTATCAGAACATAGATACCATCCAACCAAATTTCTGAGCATACAAATAATGGAAGGATCTTGGAAAGGTAGAGGCAGGTTTGGAAAACCTACCCACACCACAACCAAAGGAGGATAGCAATTCATGTTGAAATTAAAAGACCATCGTAGGAGGAAAAAACTGCATCCATCGAACACCAGTGGAGTTCTAGACCAGGTGATGACAAAATCATTTTCCGATGAGAAGTGAATCATCATTTGACGCCAATCGAAAAGACCCACCATTGATCAGTTTTTAAGACCCCAAGAATAGAATACAAATTTGTCAAAAGCATCAATTGAGGGAAGGTGATGCTTGAATCAAACTAGAAGCATCGATCTGTGAACATTTGAACCAGTGTTAAACTCTTTGGTAGAAATATCAAGCTAGGGTGAACCTTCATGAAGGTTTGGGTCCTTAGGGAAAATAGGATCGACATGAAATGAGGAAGGTAAGCTGGGTTGGTGAAGGGGATTAAGGGCTGAGCCATCAAGGGAGACAGACGAATCCCCCCTCCCCCCACCTGGGAGGAGGTGGCCAGAGTCTCGGTCATATCTAAGCTAGGGAATCACCATCGTAGCTACTGTATGCCTGAGCTTTTTTTCCATCCCTCTTATTAAAAGGTTGAATCATAACATAAACATTAAAATTAAAACTAGCATATGAAATTTTGATACTTCAACCATACACTATTAATGGTATAAAAAATAGCACATTCACATTTAAATATATCATAAAATTTTTAATACAATATGGAAGATTGTATCATAATAAATAAAACTCAATTAATAATAAAATATTACAAAGGATTTTGGTATAGGTGGAAATAATATAATAAAACCTTTAAAACTCTTTGAGAGAGAGAGATCCCTTTTTTACTTTGAAATCATGTAAAAGCAGAAAAATTATAAAAAAACTTTTCTTTCAAAAATAACCATCAAATATTGTAATGAAAGCTTCAAAATGTTAAGGTTACATAATGGAAAAAAGTAGCTTCCCACACCGTATAAGTTAAAAAATATTCTTTCCTTATTTTTTTCAAAATTTCATAAAGTACCTCATTTGGAAAACGATGGAAAGATTCATTTCAAAACATTTAATAAAAAGTAAAACATGGGTGAAAATTACTTTAAAAAATTTTCGATAATATTTTTAAATACATTTTTAAGAAAATATTGACATGGATGATAGATATTTCTATGTATATAATTTTGTATAAACAACCCCAAATAATAATGAGATTGTGAAATTAACCCTTACTATAGATCTGATTCCCTCTATATGCATCAGAAACTCCTATATAGTGGTTTTAAACATGTTATTAACTTTTACCAGAATCATAATAATATTTATGATATAATATATGATTCATTTTTTACTTTATATTCCCCTTTTATTTAACAATTCCATGTTAAAGTAACATTTTGAGTAATAGTAACTTTATTTATCGTACGTGTTTTGACTTGTTATTCTTGATATTTTTAGTTAGATCATGATTTAATTACTTCCACAATAAAACATGATTTATATATCATATATATTCAGTATATAAATATAAATATAAATATATATAATATATAGAATGTAATACACCGTTCATAGTGACAGTAGGATGTATGTACACATGAATGTTGTTTCTATTTTCTAATCATATTGAATGGAAGTGAGAAAATGATATATATACATATAATATAGTATTTAACACACCATTTATAGTGATGGTAGGATGTACGTACACATGAATGTTGTTTTTGTTTTCTAATTGTATTGGATGGAAGCGAGAAAATGACATATATATATTTATAAAGTAGAATTATTGTGTCATATATTATATAATTATTATATATATATATATTTCATTCTTGAATGGACAATGTGGTGAATGAATCGCATCGCATCGTGGAGATGGTATTCCCTACATACGCATGAATGGCGGTATCATTACCTTAATGATTAAATGGTATTGAATTAGAGGTTATATTAATTATAAATAATAATAATCATGTCATATTCATTATGAATATTCATTAAAATAATCATTATACCCATCCAAATAAGGTAGTTTTGAATAATAAATTACACAATGGTGTGGAGGCGATAATCCGTACGTACATAGGCATGGTGAAATTATTATTAATAGGATGGATAAAAGGAGTAATACGGTTGTAACATAATCGTAATATCATCTATGAATAAACATAATATAGGATACATGATTTATTACTTTAGTATGGAAACAACATATGGAAAATAAGTAGAAAAAAAAATAACTTTGAAAGAGTTGATAAAACAATTACCTCTTCTTCAGGTATCTTTTTTTTGTTTGCACACAAGGACTCCTTAGGTTGGATTTTTCCCAAATTATGTACTCTAGGATGAAGTGAGAAAAGTTTTTATGATAATTGGGTAGGTTTTAACTGAAATAAAGTGCTCATGGTGGTGTGAGTAAGTGAGGGAGGATGTTCCTTTAATAAGGGAGGGGAGGGGCACTTTTGGAAACTCTCAAAATATTAAATTATAATAAGAGGATTCTAGATCCAAATAATTACAAATAGCCCATAAATGAAAACTAGAAAAAAATTTAGACCATATTATATCCCTTTTTTATCATTTATTATTATTTTTATTTTTAAATAATTTAATAATAAATTAATTTAATAAGATATTATTATTTCCAAATTTAATATTATTAATTTAATTTGATGTAAAATACATTATAAAAAAGTTTTAATTATAATATAATTCTTTCACACCAATATAACATATCTTATAGATCTATAATTTTTTTATAAACATTAACTAATTCAAAATATATCAAGATTAATATTATTAAAATCATCTATTCTATTTTTATTTTAATTAAATAAATATTTTTTTAGAATTGAAAATACTTTTAAGGAAATTATATATCTTATAAAAATTCAAGATAAATTTATCTAATGAAAATTATTTCATTTATATCAAAACATACATTTATATTAATTCATACCTTCATTTTGGACCTTTGTTGACACATAAAAGATATTAACAAACAAGATAGTGATATTTGGTAACTATCATTGATTTAAATAAAATATAATTTATTTTCAAAGAAACGTTTCTATTAAACAACTCAAAATTGATCTCAATGTTGTAAGGATCGAATCTTATACATTCAATGATTTTTTTACATTTTTTGGTTTTAGTTTAAACAATATAATTTTGATTTACCCTTAATTAGTCTAATTAATTTTAATTGTGGTAATAACATTTTAAATATTAAAAGGTTATAAATTTTTACTTATATGGTGTCAATTTCTAATAAATATAAATTTTATGAAATTATAGAAAATGTAATAATTTTTTATTTTTTAATGATTTTTAGGATTTTAAAATAAATTAACAAATTAATATTTTTATAAAATATCGATAGTGTCAATTTTGACACTATTCATTACTTTGACTTTAAATAAAATCCAAACTGAAATATAACATCGAAAAAAACCATTTAATATACTCATAACATGTCATAGTACCTTATGAAATTTGTGTAATCTCGTAATAAATTATAATTATATTTTTTGAATATCTTTTATATAATTAATTTACTATTTCAACTAAAAAATAATTTTTATATTATTGTTGTTTCTCTGTTAGTGGTGATTATTTAATCTAAATAATTTCTAAATAATTTCCCATGATATATATAATTTCATTATATTTATTGAGACTATTTATTATTAAATTTTTATCATTTTTATCCCTATTTTAAAATTATTATACTTAGAAGAAATAAGAGGGTGAAATTTTGTCACTTTCATATCAATTTTTTTATTTTAATAATATTTATTTCATTTTTAGAGAAAAAACTACCTTAAATGAGTCATTTCCAATAATTATGTTATAATGGTTGATGGTTAATAATCCAATGGTTTTTTTAGGAGTCAAGGTTTTTTTATTTTCCTTATTGTATTATTTTATTACCTAAATTACATGATTTACCTTTAAATGTGTTAAATAAAAATTACAATAGTTAATATTCATACCATCACAAAATGAAGTTTCCTATTAAAATAATTTGTACCTAATTATTCTAAAGATGGAAATATTTTTCCAAATTTCAAACAGAGAAGTTTTAATAACTACTTTATAATTAATCCTGTTGATGGAACGAGAAAACAAGTTTTTTTAAAAGTAAAAACCATCAAAAGATTAACATTTTTTTATATAAAATTTTAATGTGAAAATAATTAAAATGACCCTAATTATATTAGATTATATAAATATAATCAAAATATAGTTTAAAAGAAATTAAATTTATAATTTAACATAATAAATTATTTTGATGTTAAAAGTTGTTTTCAATTAAAAGTTAGTATTTTTCATTATTCATCAAAATATAAAACTTATAATAAAAATACCAAAAATTAAACCAAAGTAAATTTTGACATTATTATTTCAATGAAGAATTTTGTTTTGTGAAATTTAATATATAAAAGTGTTAAATATTTGATTTAAAATTGGTTCTTCATTAAAAGGCAGCAAAACAAAATTTTCTAAAAAATACTTCTTTTATCCTAATAATTGATTTTTTTTTCATATATCATGTCTATAAAATACATAATAAGAATGTAAAAAATATATAAAATATATACAATTCCAAATTTGGTTAATACTAGTCATAACTACTAATTTAACAACTATGTTATATATTTTATTAAATAATAATATTTTATTAATATATTGTTGTTCGGTAAAACTAGGTCTTGTGTGTAATGCAATCCAACTCATTATTGTGTGTAGAGTAAACATAACAAGGTGTTTTGTAAAAAAATAAAGAAAAAAATTAAATTTACTCAAGAATGAAAATATTTTAAATTCTAGGGGTGTTAAATTCTCCCCTCCAACAATAAATTGTTTCCTTGCAATTTAATATTATACTTTGAAAATAAAAGGTTGATACTAGAAAATACATTTGTGGGAAATCCACATTGAAAACAGGGTTAATAAAATATACTCTTAATAAGAGAAAAAGGTAAATGTCAAGTTCACCACCAAATTAGGTTTCTGAATATGAGAACATTAGTGGAAAGTAGATATATGTACTTGGAGGGAAAATATAAATATTTATATAGAGTGCTTGAGGTCATAAATCACCAAAAAGTAAACAATCAATGGAAAATTCAGAGCCCCAAATCTCTAAATATGTGATGATTTAAAATATCTCTAGTTGAACAAAACTTAAGGTATTAGGATAACACATTTTTTAGATACATTTTTCCAAGAGTTGAGGGATTATTTTACTATCCAGATAAGAATTTGAGAAAACATCCTTGATTACATCAATTTTATCCTTTATTTTCCCTTTGATATATTTTCACTTCATCTTTTACACATGGAAATGATAGTTCAAAATTATTTTTTCACACCTAAAACACTTTTTATAAATCATAAGGCCCACAAGTATATCCTTAATCCTATAAATTTTTACGGAAAATAAAAAATTTTGCCCAAAGTTTCCAATAAATCATAATTTAACCTCCAACCCTAATATACAATGTTAAACATACTACATTCCAACCATAATATTTTTCCAAAATATGTCTTTCTAAATTGATAGTCTAAAAAGATCTCTAAATTTTAAAAATCAATCGTAACATCAGATTCCCCAAAAAAGTAATGTAGCTCTTATTGAAAAATACCTTTATAACCTTAAAACCCTAATGAAATAATTCATGATTCCAACTACTTGATTAAGATATATTTTAGTATTGTCCTTATATATCTCATGAATCTTATAACCGTAGAACCATTGATGTAATAATTCTTGAATCCAAATAAAAAATAACCTTAATCATTTCACTTCACTCTTAACCCATTAACTATTCCTAAATATCTTATTCCTTAATACCTCCTTCATCTCATTTTTATTTTTCAGCCTCTTCATTTTCAGCTGTATAACCATTGCATCTATAACCTTGATGATTCTAACCATTTACCAAAACACAAAGAATAATTTGAGAAACAGTAATCATAGTGATGTAGTCATAAAGAATATTTTATAGGATCTCAAAATTGTGGAATCTTCTTCTCAATCTATTTGTTCATAATATTAACCTAGGTTAAAAATTATGCAATCTAAAGGATGATATCCTATACTTAGACTTATCCTAAAAGTAATTCATTGGGTTATTCTTTCCAAATATAATTTCCAAGGTTGTTCTTAAACTTCTTCTAATACCAGCTGTAAGGCCCTAACCCTAGAATCTTGAAGTAGGTGCATTATTTTAATACAATGGTATGATAAGAAAGAATCAAATCATGAAGGAATGATCATTTTAGAAGTCTTGGAAAATATATTACATGCGTGAAATTTACATTACAATTAAAAAAACAATATCAAACATATATAATTCTTTGATAACACCATTATTATCTTATTTTAACCCTTTATATCAATCATAAAACACTTATTGGAATCTTGGGAAAATAAAACATAATAAAGTGGTAAGATCAGATGCTCATTAAGGGGGAACAATATAGCGGAATCTATCATAAATAAGTTTTAACTTTTAAGGAAATGTATTAAACTATAACACAAGCCTTTTGAATATAATCATCATCATAACATGGAAATAATAAATCAAATAATTTCATTTAAACATTCACATTGATATTATTCTAGTAAAATAATCACATTTAATATCAATAAATAATCTCATAATGAGGGGATTCATAATGTTGGACATTATAACCACACAGTCAAGGCCTCGTTCCAAGACCATACATAATCATACCATCAAGGTCTCATGCCAAGTCACTAGTTTGCCTCATGAGACCTAGTGATGCATCAGAAGGCTATAGTATACCCCACCTGTAACTTACTAAGTTCAATGAATTCATCTTCTAAAAATGGTGAATCATAACATAAACATTCATATTAAAACTAGCGTATAAAATGTTGATACATGAATCGTGAATCATGAATGGTATAAAAATAGAACATCTATAATCAAATATATCATTAAACTATTAATATAGAATAGAAGATTGTATCATAATAAATCAACCTCAATTAATCATAAAATCTAGTAAAGGATGTTGACATAGATGAAATTAATCTAATAAAATCATTAAAACTCTTTGAGAGAGATATCCCTTTTTTACTTTGAAATCATTAAATGTTTTGAAATTATAAAATAAATAATTTATTTTGAAAAATACCTTGTAATCATGTAAGGGAAGCTTTAAAATTTTAAGGCCTACTAATGGTGGAAAATAGCTACTCACATTCTGTAAGTTAAAAAACATTCTTTCCTTAATTTCAAAAAAAATTCATAAAGTACCTCATTTGGAAAATGATGAAAATATTCCTTTTAAAAAAATAAATAAAAAGTAAAAATGACTAAAAATTACTTTAACCCGTTATTTATAATATTTTGAAATACATTTTTATGAAAACAAGGACATGCATAGTAAAAGTTTTCCAGTATATACATACGTATAAACAACCCCAAATAATAATGATATTGTGAAATTAACCCTTATTATAGATATGATTCCCTTCGTACATGTCTGAAACACCTATATAGTGGTATTAAACATATTATTAACTTTTAAAACAATCATACTAATATTTATGATATCATATATGATGCATTTATGACTTTATATTACCCATTAATTTAACAATTCCATGTTAAAGCAATGTTTCAGGTAATAATTTCTTTATTTATCATATGTGTTTTGACTAGTTATTCTTGATCTTATTAGTTTTATTATGATTTACATAATTACATAATAAAAATGATTTATATATTATATATATTCAATATATAAATATATAAATATATATAATATGGAATGTAATACACTGTTCACAGATATGGTAGGTTGCACGTACGCATGAACATTGTTTCTGTTTTCTTATCGTATTGGATGGAAGAAAGTAAATGAAATATATATATATATATATACATATATATATATTATAACATTATTATGTCATATATTTAATAATTATTAATTATATATATATATATATTTACAATCATTCTGGAATGGTTAACGTGGATAATGAATCTCATCATGCCCTGGAGACGGTAAGCCTTACGTAAGCACAAGCAACAGTATCATTACATTAATGGTTAGATGATATGGAATTGGATGTTATATTAATTATAAATAATCATAATCATGTCATATCCATTATTTATATCCATTATAATCATTATTATATCCATCAAAATATGATAGTGTTGAATAATAATTTACACCACGACATAGAGGCGGTAAACTGTACGTACGCATGCATGATAAAATTGTTATTCATATGATGGATAAAAAGAAGGAATATGGTTGTATAATAATTATAATAACATATGAGAATATACATTATACTGGATTTATTACTTTATTATGGAAACATTATAGGAATATGTATTAGAAAAATAATACAACTTTGAAAGACTTGATAAAACAATTACCTCTTCTTTGGGTATCTCCTTTTGATTTTCACAAAAGGAATCCTTAGGTTTGTTTTCCCCAAATTATGGCCTCCAGGAAAAGTGTATATTAACAAAAACAATTCATCTAAATTTGATAAGGATCAAATCTTTTTGACCTAATAATTTTTGGACATGTTTTTTATTTATTTTAAACCTTATAATCTTGATTTACACTTAATTAACCTGTTTAATTTTAATTGTGGAAATAAAATTTTAAATATTAAAAGGTTATAAATTTTTACATATATGGTGTTAATTTTACATAAATGGAAATTCTATGAAATTTTATACCATATAATAATCATTTTTTATTTTTTAATGACCTTTAGGATTTTTAAATAATTTAATGAAGTAATATTTTTAAAAAATATCAATAGTGTCAATTTTAGCACTATTCATTAAAATGAATTTAAATAAAATCCAAACATAAAGATAACTTCAAATAAAACCATTAAATATATACTCCTAAAATGTCATAGTCACCTTTAAAATTTGTGGAGTCTCCTAATTGATTCAAATTATATATTTTTTTAATATTTTCATATCATTTATTTGATATGTCTACTAATAAATTAATTATTGTATCATTGTTGTGTCATTATTTATGTTAATTATTTAATCTGTAAAAATTATAAATAATTTCCAATCATGTATATAATTTACTATATTTTTTGAGATTACTTATTATCTATGTTTTTTTATTTTTATCCCTATTTAAAAATTATTATTCTTATAATAAATAAATGGTGACATTTTGTCACTTTCATGTCAATTTCATTTATTTTAATAATATTTATATAATTTTCGTAGAAAAATTCCATTAAATGAGTAAATTACTATCCTTAGGTGTTAAGGATCTATTTATACTCATAAAATAGGATTTTGGCAGGTGTTGAGGTAATTGTATTGTCCTTATCATATTATTTTGTTACGTAATGTACCTGATTTACCTTTAACCGTATTAAATGAAAATTATTGTAGTTACTATTCATAATATCCTAAAAAACTAAAAGTAATATATTAATTTAATTTGGAACCAATGATTCTAAATATAGAATCCATTTTTCAAAATTTAAAACATAGAAGTTACAGATAATAATTTAAAATTAATCCCATTGACGGAACGAGAAAACGCGTTTTTTAAAGTAAAACCCAACAAAAGATTGACATATGTTTATATCTAATTTTAATGTGAAAATAATTCCAATGACCATAATTATATTAAATGATATATTTATAATCTAATTATTATTTAAAACCAATCAAATATATAATTTTACACTATAAATTATTTTGATGAAAAAAGATGTTTTCAATTAAAATTTATTATTTTTCACTATTCATCAATACATGAAACTTATCAAAAAAATACCAAATAATGAACCAAAGTAAATTTTGACATAATTATTTAACAAAGAATTTTATTTTTTCAAATTTAAAATATAAAAGTGTCAAATATTGGATTTAAAATGGGTTATCTATTAAAATGCGGTAAAAATTGATAATTTTTTTAAAAACTTCTATTATTCAAAAATTTATTTTTTTCTTATATAATGTCTAAAATATTTAATATGAATGTTAAAATTATATTGAATATAAAAAATTTAAAATTTAGTTAATAGTATTCATATCCTCTAATTTAACAGCTTGGTTATATATTATGTTAAATGATAATATTTTATTTATATATTGTTGTGTGGTAAAACTAGGCATTTCCTGTAACACAAGCCAACTCTTTTTTCTATGTAGCATTAGATTAACATAGAGATTATTAAAATGGAATAAAGAAAAAAAATTAAATTTATTTAGAAATGAAAATATTTTAAACTATCAGGGTGTTACATGCTCTTAATTATCTGATCAAATGATTGAATGGTTTACTATTGGCCATGTTTAGATGTAAATATTTTTTATATAGGTATGGGAATAATCAAATTACAATTTTAGACAAAAACTAAAAATAATTAACAGAACATTGTTTAATGTTTCAGGAAGTATCATTGAAATTTTATTATGCATTTAAAAATATAATGTTATTGAAAAATAAACATATGAACATATGATTTCTATAGTCGTTCAGATCAACATGATCCTACTACTACTCTTCACACTACTCTAATCAACGTGTACAATGACACTCATTAAAAATATAACTTTTTAAAGAATGTAATACCATTTTATAAAAACTTCCATTTTCTCCCTTGAAGGAACAACCCAGACAGTCTAACTTACCAATTTATAGAAAAAATATACAAAAAACCTTACGTTTTTAAAAATAGAAACTCATGGACATAAATTTTGTATATAAGTTATAAGCAAAACATGAAATTATTTTGGTTTGAAAAATCCTAAACCAATAATTATGAAAAATATAAAATATAGATATAACTTCTTAGAAGTGAAATGAAATGGTAAATAGAAAAAAATGTCAATCCAGATATGTCTCTTCGTAGCTACGATCACATAAGTTTAAATGGATCAAACATTGATATTTCTTGTTTATTTCATAGAAACATGGTTGTTATAGGAGTAGAATCAAAAATATTATATCATGTTTTCATTATTTCTTAATGTTGATAAATTTTTTATCTATTACATGTATAATAAATTGTGGTTTATTTTTAGATGTTATTTTACATGACCTTTTACATATGTTCTCAACATCAAATTCCAATTTTAACCCCCTTTATTAACTCAATGAATTTAAATATATTTTGGGTGTCTTAAAAAATAATAGTATGAAATGTTAATAAAATAATACGATTTAAAAATACATTTTACCTATATCTGAAATCATATTATGTTGAACTTTTATTCAAATAATTTAATAATACTTTTAATATCATCATTACTCTATATATGTAATTTATCATTCAATAAAATATCTAGAACTATTCATATAAAATTGTTGCAAATAAAAATTTAAAATATATTAGAAAATATAGTATAGAAATGAACATTACATGAAAAAGTAAATCATGCACAAACATCAGTCTATGTCTGTATAAACATAAGAAAAAGAACCTTAATTCTAATAACATTGAAAAATCATTTCGTATGAATTTCATGACTATTTCATAGGACATGGACATTTTAATATTACACTAAAATATATTATTTTGTAATTCTAAAAAAAAATTGGACTTTTATGTTTTAGTAGGACTTCAAAAAAAATTCTACATTTAATGGATACTTTAATTGGTCATCATTTTAGATTTTGAAGAAAATTGAAATTTTTAAAGGGCTTAAAAATAGATTTCATATCACATTGAAATTTTCTAATGTCATCAAAACATAGATTAAAAACAATAAAAAATATAAATTATAGATAATATAGTCTCTATGGAATCCTTCATGAAAACATTTTATAAATATATTAAAAAACCTAAATAATTAAATAAAAAACACAATGTGATTTATCAAAGGTATGAGAAATTATAATTATTTAATTTAATTATATGATTTATTTTTAAACAATGTGAGGATAATGTTAGTTAATTTTTAACTTATGGGGTTTTTGCAAACATATATGGTATTTTTAATATTTAAAACAAATAATAAATAAACTAAAAAAAATATTCCCACAAATTTATAAAAATATTTTTATTCAATAATTTCACTAATAATATCCCCCTTTTTAAAATTACATAACCATGCCAAAAAGAAAAAAAATATCCTATATTTTAAATTTATCAACTCATTGAAAAAAATATTTAATTCAATTAAAAATTATTCCTTAATTTAAGACTATTGTAAATATAAAATGAGTAAACAATTATAAATCATAGTAAAAATAAAAAAATTATTTTGAAAATCGAGAAATAGTATAAAACTCAAACTATTTTTATTCATAAAAACAATTAATCACCCCTAAGTAAATTCATATATACACATGGAAATTTAGTTAATAAAAAACCAATAGTTTGAAAACTATTGTTTAATCTTCTAATTTAAGTATATTTCATAAAAATATATAAAATAGTTAGAATTTTCAAACCAATTATACTCTAAAAAATAATCTATATAAAAAATGGTAGAATAATTATACAAGATTAAAAATTTGGTACAAATAAAAGAAGTAAATTCAAATTAATAGGGCTTATTCCTAAAAAATAGATTTAGGATAATCTATAAAAAATAAATTTATGTGCCTCAAAATAGTAAAAACTTAAAAATATTAAAATTGAAGGTTAATATCCCTCATTTTATGTTCAAATTTTTTCATATTAAACATAATTGAATATAAAGATTTAGTAAAATTACTATCATGTTTATTTTTTATTTAAAAAAATTGTAAAATAATATCCCCTTTTTGAACATGATCTATTCGAAAAAAAATCTAACATATATTTTTTCTAGAATGTTGTAATGGGTTTCTAGATATTGAAATCTATGATTTATGATCACATTAAATGATAATTTTATCAAAATAAACCTTTAAATCCGTTAGATTTTGTTTTATCCAAATAATTTCTATACAATAATTAGTAGTAAAAATATACCCAACCTTAACTATATATAATTAAAATAATATATTTATTTTATAACTACATGCTATTATTTTTCTACATTATAAGTTAGACATACATGATGTTCATTTTCAATCCATCATAAATCCACTAAAATCATAATCATAATAAAATAAAAATCCAAAACTATTCAAATTATTGTAGAAAAAACTACTATTAAAGCTTTCTTTAATATATCATATTATCTTATAAAGAAAATATACTTTACATTACTTTGAATTTATTGAAACCTCGAACACATTTAATAGAAAACATAATACTCTATCGTGATGGTGATAAATACAGGAATCTACTAATCATTTCTCTATACTTTTTATTTCTTATATGATTTAAAAATTCATCTAAATCTAAATTATAATTTTTTATAATATGTTCTAATACTTTTACATGAATCAATATTAAACCATTTAACAAGATTTCTAGAATACTTACCTATATTTAGAAATATTACATCAATTATTTATATAATTTGAAGGTTTGGGAAATTTTTTTGTTTACCCATTAATCACATATCAAATTCAAAAGTCATGATCTTAGAAAATACACTACATAATAGGTAAATTAATAAAATAACCACAATATAAAAAACAATATTTACAAAATTAAATTATCACTTAGAAGTATCTTTATAAAAAATTTTGTGTCCACGTTTACTTTACTTTTATAACTCCACACTAAAAACAAAGTTATTCTATTAGAACAAGATCTATAGGATTTGTTTAGAATATAAAATAATTTCATTATTTAGAAATATGATTTGGAAATTATTCATTATGATAACAAGGTGGTAATTTGAAAAAAACACTCTTTGAAAATAATGAAATTTTATCATACTCTTATAACATCAATTTAAAATAATTTTAAATTTTAAATACAAGAAAAATAAAAAAAATTATGAATGTATTATATCAAATAAAAAATAGAAAATAAATTTTCAATGTCAAAATCGGCTTCCTAAGAATATCCTAGGGCAAACAACCTAGCATTTGTTTTACTATATTACCATATTCAACCTAAATTTTCCTTAATATCCATTTTCCTCTATAGGATTATATTTTGGATATTAAAACATATTCCATACTTTGCATATAAAAAATAGATTGATTTCATCATGAATTTCAATAATCTGAATATAATTTTTCAAATCATAATCTCCCTCAACTGATATACTATATTGTTTTGTTATTACTTCACCAATGTTAAACTCTTAAAATACTTCTTCAAAATTATATAAATATACATTTCTTTGTATTTTGTTCCCTAAATATTACAAGAATAAATACATCAACAGTAATAATTATCTTGTTATATACATTATAGGATTCAATATTAGTAGAGTATCTAAGATATATACTATCATTGAACTTTTCATTAGTCTTATATATGTTATCCTAGTATTTAGGATGAAACCCTTACACCCAATAAATCTACAATTATTATTCGTGGGTTTCTTTTATTTGAACAATTTATATGGAATTTTATTTAAAAATAATTTAATGAAAAATTAATTTAAAGTATATAAAAAAATTAATTTTTTCATCTAAAAAATCAATAAATTAAACTCATTAAAAATGGTTCATTCCATTTATAGAGTTGTCTTATTTTTAATTCCTATAATAATTATTTTATTGTGTGTTATTGGGGAAGAAGAATTATAAAGAATATATTATCTCCAAAAACAAATTCCAATTATATATCAATACACTCACTTTATTTATCAATTATAATATAAATTGATAATTTATATATTTCAATATGATCTTCTTTTCAAATTTAAATAAACTAGTCTAATGTTTTACTTTTATGAGTCAGCAAAAAAGTTGATATAAGCATACATAAATCATTAATAATTATAAAAACATAATTTTTACCTCAAAAACTTGTAGTTTTTATATGGAAAAATAGATCAACATGAAAATATTATAGAACATATTATTTTATTCACATTATTAATTAATGTGAATGTTTCTTAATGTTTAATACATCTTAAGTAATAATAAGAGACAATAAACATGCCAATGTTAACTATGGGTAGTTCAATAATTTATCCATGTTTCACCAGTTTGTATGGTTTATGAAAATGAATGCATCAAAACCATATATTCATAATAATATAATATGTTTCTATATCATTTAAACATATTACATTCACCTCTGTTAAATTAATAAAATAAACATAAAAAATCTTTTCTTTTTATAATCATAAAGGGAAAAAAATTCTTTAAAAATAATCATTTATTTTCTTCAACATTATTATTAAATCCATCATCAAAAATCTATGAGGTACTTATTATGTTTTTTCTAAATAAATACATATTTGTTTCTTTAGAAATTAAAACTTATTTAAATATTCAAAATTCTAAAAGAGAATTTATCTTTTCATTATAGTTAAATTTAATGTAATAGATATTCTATCACATGAATTAAAAGATAATACATCATAAATATCACCAATAAATATTTTAGAACAACCTCTATCAATGTAATATTTATCAATGACACTCTTCAGAAATATTTCCTAAAATCAATTATCTGGAAAGTCATTCTGTTAGCCATTTAATCATTGATCTAAATGTATTATCAATACAAATCTATGTCACCCATATATATTTAAGAAATTTATCATAGGTAAATCTAATAGATAATTTTTTTGAAATGAATTTTTTAATATGTCTAAATGGTTGAGTTTTTTCCTATGAGAATTAATTTTCATTGTGAAATTTCAAATTACATCATATTCATGTAACAATATAAACTCATCCTCTAATTATTTTATCAGATAATTTTTTATACATCTAGGTAATAAAAAATTATATCCAAAAGTTTTTATATTATTATTGGAATTATTCATATTTATAATAATGTAAAATTTATCCTTTTTATGAAAAATGAAAAGAAACTTATTATTTCATGTTATTAGTTTCCTTTTTTTGATTCTCATTCCCTTTTTCTGCATATTTCAATACATCAAAAAATCCATTTTAACAAGATGTAGTAATTATTAGTTTTTTATTTTCTTTTTTGAACTTCTTACATTTCTTTGGAACTTTTTTACTTTTAATTCAAAACTTTATTGAATTTTATTTCATAAGTTTAATGTTTCTTAGAAAAAAAATTTAATTTTATCATTTTCCTCTTTCATTTTAACAATTTTTATTTTTTTTCTCATTTAATAAATTCTAACTAATATTTTCATTAGATGCTATGATTTATAAATGATAATTTTATTGAGTAAATTTATCATATTTGAAAAGTAATTTTATTTCCCATTTTTAATTCTCAATACTATTGAGATATTATAAAATTATATTTTTGAAACTTTTTATTTTTTTAGTTTACTCTATTTCATGCATTTTACAATTAGATTCATAACATATACTAGAATTGGAATAAATAATTACAACATTGATTATCATATCAACTAAGTATAGATTATTTTATTCTCCCCCACTCATTGATTAGTCATTTCTCAAGGTAGACTCCTCATAGAAACTTAATATTGGTAAAAATTCTATATTTTTATTCTTCATATATTTTTTAACATTCCATTTTTTAATCAATTTTTTAAAATTTTACTTGGTGTGTCCCTTTTCCATAATTCCTAAAAAAATATTTTAATATATTAATATATTTAATACAACTTCATTTCTTAATTATGTTTGTTCATACTCTTACTGATCACTTCAAGTTCACTTCTTAAAATTCCACTTTATTTTAATATATTTTAAAACTCTTTTTGTATGATTTTTTATTTCATATTTTTTACTTTGCTACATCTTATAATCATATGAATTAGTACAGAATTTTACATTAGACAAAATTTAAATATTTTTTTAAATTGATGTATCATCTATAGTATTATTTAACTATAAATCCAAGTAATGTATTGAATAAATTAATTCATCAAAATTATACCCATTAAATGTTTTTCTCTTTTGATCATGAAATTATTTTCACACCACTTTTAAGGTAGTGAAAGCAATAACATTTCAATTAAAACCATATGATATAGAATATCTATTAATTCACACATCTCATTGATGATAGTTATAACTTTGTGGAACACATGGTTTACAAATTCTTCTTCGCATATTCTAATGCCTATGTACCACAGACACAATATTCCTAGTTGTGTACATATATTTTTATATAATTTTGAGAGTTATATGAATTTTCATATATATATATATATATAGGTGAGTTACAATATTATACATGTATAAAAACTCATTTATATATATAAAAGTACAAGATATTCATTATATTATAATTCAAAACATACATTACAATATAATTACAAACAAGTTTTCATGGATCCAAAATTGGTAGTATATATGGATTCATAGATATCATTCAAGGTTATATAGTCAAATTATTCATGTATTCTTCCATTCAAGAATGCCAATAACCCTATTCATTTCCATAAAAACATGGTGGTTTTGGAAGTTTCAGGTCATCATTATCATCCATTCATACCATCATTTAAACATATTTTCATTATACTGTTATTTCTAGGATATATTGGTTATAAAACAATATGATCAAAATAACCAATATCCAATTATAATAACCATGATACTAATTTTTTTCCCAATTTAGATAGAAAATATTGTTCAGATGGGGTGAATAGACCTATTAATATATTAGAGAAATCATTAAAATAAATAATCATCCATTGTTTAATGTCTATTTCAGTAATAATACAATTCCTTCAATTATATTTTAAAATTATTTTTGAACATCATTTTTTTTATAGTGGGAACATTATTTGTTACTGAATCTATTAATAAATATTACCATAAAAACCTCTATATAGTGTAAAACATGCACAACTGAATTTATCATACATATACCCCTCACTATTCTCTACTCTTACAAAAGAAATGTACTCTCTATAATACACAATTTTAAAAGGAAGCAATTTAATTTTATAGACATTTAATTTTCTCACATGAATTCATAACCCAATCATTATAACATTCCTTTTTATGGAATAAAGTACAAATAAAAATTAAGTTATTTTTTAGATTCAAAACCCAAGTGAGTACCTTTTGGGGTATAACCGAAACTTAACTAGCTTTTGGTTGGGGAAATAATAAATAAATGATTATGATTAAATGAAAAATAAATATAAAACATTTGAAAAATAAATTTAAGTGAAGATATAAATAATAAAATATTGAAGAAAATGCATCTTGGTGCAGATTCAATCACACCAATAGTAATAGATCAAACATTCAAGATCTTTTATAATCGTATGGTAGTCATAGTTTAATAATAATAGATATTATATATAATTTTCATGTATTATCACCCTCAAAATATTTCTCATCTATCTTATTTATCTTGGGTGGTTTTTAAAACCATCTAAGACAGAATTTTAATGATTTTATCACCATAAAATTTCAACAGTTATTATCTTTTTAAGTCTAATATCATCATGATCATGTTCTATTTTCTGGTAGGAAACTAATAGTAATCCAAAATTAGAAAATAATATATACATAAAAATTGTATTTCCATGTATATGAAAACATTTCATGTGTGTAAATTAAAAAAATAATAGAAAAAAACATTTAATATCACCATTAGTTTATATTTTCATTTTAAAATTTAATAAAATAGATAAAATTAATCATATAAACTTGTTGAAAATAAAAATGTAAAATTTGTAGGAAAAATGAGTACTGAAATTCACCTAAAATGATAAATTAAATTATGAGTAAACATAAATCTATATCATTATAAACAATAGAAAATAAATCTAGGTTTTTATAACTATAAAAACATAGTTGTAATGACTTTCAAACCAATTTTTTAGAACATTATAATTTTATTATATATTTTATATTGATATCATTGGAATTCAAAATTAGCTTCATGGGAAAATAAAATTTTCATCTGACTTCAAAACAGATTTCATATGACATTGAAATTTTCAAATTGCATTATAACTAACTTCATAAGACTTTTAAAATTTCAAAAGACATTAAAAAATATTTTATAGAAATTTTAAAAAAACTATGACTTATAAATTGATTTTGTATGATTTTTATATTTTCATTGGTATTCTAAAAATATAATAAAAACATATAAATATAAGAATTTTAATTAAAATAATTGATTTATAATAATTTATGATAACATTATAAATAATATTGAAAAACACTATGTGTATAAAGAATAACACAATTGGGGATATATCAAATCTCTGAGAAATTATAATTATCCAATTTAAGTATGTGTGGTGTATCTAAATAATGTGAGGAGAATCTAATGTATTTTTTTAAATGTAAGGTATTTTTAATCACATGAGGTAATTGTAATGTTATAAATAAATAAACATAAAACTAAAAAATAGTATCCCTAGAGACTAAAAATAACAATTTCAGTAAAACTGAATACTAACATTTCCAACTCTCTTCCCCTATCCCATTAGAACAATCCATCATAGTAGTTGGATTCCAACCACCGACTATCACTATAAAATATTGTCACCACCTCCAGTGACCTCCTCCTCACTAACTAGCCATCTTTATATTTTTCTCTTTATTCAGAATCTTTGTATGTACATTTTACCAAACGATTCATATTCCCTAATATAGATTATGAAAAAAAATTAATATATATTACACCAACTAGATACATATATTTTTAAAAAAATTCATTGACCTCCCCCTGTTACGGATAGCTTCAAAGACAAACTAGAATGTTCCGTCAATCTTGGTTTGTCTAACATGATGTATGGATGCATGGATATTGATGAAGTTGAATATTATTCTACAATGGGTAAATTAATTCCACCGAACATCATAGAAATTGAATTTATTATTTATCTTGGATGAAAAATAAACCCAAATACTTTATTATTTAATTTAAAATAAGTATTTTTCAATAAAAAATAATTTCAATGATTTCAATCACAATTGATTATTAGTTTCATGATTGAAATAATGAAATTGAATATAACATCCTACCTTATATGGGACCTCCTTCAATATATACAATGAGTGGATTATATTATTTGGTTGTATTTAGAAAACATGAAATTAAATTAATTTTATACTAATTAATTAGATAAAGGTAAATAAAATAACCATAATATATGTCAGGGGTCTCACATAAAATATATTTCCCTAAAATGAAACAAAATATATCAAACAAAAAAATAAAATAGTAGTATTCCAATTTGAGATACAGTTTAAATGATATAATTATTTTTATCTAAAAACAAAACATATGTCTGGAATATTAAATTAACTAATTATTGTATTAAAATAAATAATTCCTCCCATAAAAAAAGCTTAAACCAAAACGTAAAATTTTTATTCAAAATAAACATTATTATTAAAAAAAATATTATAGGCTCCTTTACTTTCTAAAATATCCATTTCACCACTCCAATGTAAAAATACCAAATTTTACATGAAATTTAATGAATCCACATTAAGAATTTATAATCCTTTATATTTCATATCACTACTGATAATGTTATATATTATTTATTTTTAAAATTAGATAGTGATGAGAAGAATTTATCCCTAAATCTTTAGGTGAATCCAAACAACATAATAACATAATAATTGTCTTCAACTTCATCAAATTATTTTAGCATGATTTTTAATCTTATTTTTATTAATATATTTAATAGATTTATTATAGAGGGTTAGTACCTAAAAATAAATTTTATAGTTTATTTCTTAAATTTAATATAAATGTTCTTCAATCTAGAAAAAAATGATAATATACATTAATGTTGTAATGATTATTAAACCTTGATCACCATTTTACCTATTTAATTTAAAGAGAACTAGAGACATACTACACTATAATAATTCATGCTTTTATATAACTTATAAAACCCGGTAGTGTATCATGGGATCCATGGTCCTATTTATATTGAAATAACTTTAGTTATAATGAAAATAATTTTGGTAGTGTCGTATTAAATTATTCTCTTAATTATTAATATGATATGCTAAATGATTATTAATACAACATTGAAGTTAATTATGACCTCTCATTTCTTATTAAGGATGATATTTCAATGTTAGTACACCGAAGCAATCAATTAAATTATTCTTCGATCAAATTTGTTTAAGAGTATCTCCTAGAACTACAATTATTTAACAACATATCAAACACTGAAAGAGAAATCCAAGTATTTACTAAAAATAGGTAAATTATTACTTATTTTATATAATTATTAACTAATTAAACTACTAATAATAATAATATTTGGAATTTGACATATGAAATACCCTTAATTCTAGTCACCAATAATTGGGTGTGTTTTATTACTTTATATATAATTATATAATAATGTACTTGATGATTGATAGTTTAATAGGTTGTGTATATTATATATTTGTCTAATCATCACATTAAAAATATAAATTTGTTTTGTTTTATATTTTTTATCCCAATATTATGTTTCTATTAAATTTTATTTACAAATAGGTTTATTAGTTTTTAAAATGAATCCGTGTTTTTTTGAAAAAAAAGTAAATAGTCTTCTTGGAG
The DNA here is from genome assembly GCA_963277665.1 of Viscum album. Taxonomy (NCBI): domain Eukaryota; kingdom Viridiplantae; phylum Streptophyta; class Magnoliopsida; order Santalales; family Viscaceae; genus Viscum; species Viscum album. Next base: position 1,528,569,801 of record OY728146.1, on the reverse strand, counting down.
GGATTTCTTGATGATTTAGGATATTTTATAAATATGGTTTTGAGGGGTCACACATATTAGCTATGAATATCATTATGTATTATAGTAAATATATACATAATAATTGTTTTATGGAATGCTAAAAATTATAAATAATTAATTTAGGTGAGTCATATATTGCTTATGTTTTTTCTATGTTGTGTTGTATTCAAATATATAAGTCCTATACATAAGTAAAATTGAATTAAATGTCATATATATATATATATATATCATATAAGTAAATTATGAGACTATATGCATAAGAAAATTACATCATATACAATATTAAATAGACCAACATATTTTTAGGGAATATATGTTGTTTCAGTTTATCTTTTCATATAGATGGGTTGATATTATATATCGTAATTTTGAATATCATTTAATTTGGTTTTAGAAATAGATATGGACATATAATATGTTTTTTGAGGAATAATGGGAAAACAAAATTATCTATAATCAATAAATTATATAGATATTTAGTAGATTACTGGTTCATTTTTGAATGTTTCCATGAGTAATGACTGAGAGAATCAATTAATTTTTATTATTTTCTCAAAATGAAATATTCCATAAAATTATAGCATTAAAATAAAGGCACTTATGAATTTATATGGATACATATATATAAATAAATGAATATTAATATAAACATGTAGTGTCTATAGATGATACAATTTGGCTAAATATTTAGACAACATGACATAGAATTAAACATAAAATAAAGTAAAATAAAATAAATTAATGTATTTTTTTGTTGAATTGATAATTATAAATGATTTTTAAAGTACATATAATGTTGTGAGTTAATTAATTATGGTGAATTGGAATAATTTTTCCACCACACACAAATATTTTTTAGTTTAAACTCAAATTATAATTAAATAACTTTAATTATTGAATATTTTTCAATTATCACTTATATTAATTATATAAATTATATTTATATAAATAAGTAAAAAATATTTTTTTTAAATGGTATACTACCATAAAATTGAAATTTATTCATTCAAAAACATTATAACACTATTAATAATGTATATTGTGTGGATTTATTATTTAATGTATTTAGTTCATAACGTTCATTAGATAAAGACTTCCGATTACATGATAACAGAGTCAGTAATCCTCTTTTATGTAGATGAATTTAATTTATATTGAAATATAATTGGATGAATATTAATAATTTTTTTTATGATTAACTCATGAAAAAATCTATTATATGAAAAATATAATATAGAAAATAAATTAATGGTTAAATATCATGATTCACCCCCCCCCCATTCTGATGATAGTACAAAAACCTTTTTGGACATAATTTACTCTTTAAATAGGTATCCATGACCAAATTATACTGTTATAAAAATATTAATTAATTTATTATTTTCCAACTATATTTTTATAGTGAATTTGGATTAACTACAACATATTCCTCAAATTATACTATTTTTCATTTAAAAATGGTGTTTTAATTAAATAATGAAAAAATTATAAATTTTTATAATCAAAGAAACCTGGTATAGAATAAAAAATGATATAATATTTTAGATTATTTAAAAAATATGGCATTATTACTGTTCCACATCAAATTTTATTTAATAAATAAAAGGAACTAACTTCAAAAAATAGTGTTGTTGTTTATTAAAACAAAAAAATCAAAATATATTTCGTAGTACATCATCTTAAAAATTTTAAATGAAGTTATTGAGTTTTATTTCATAAAATAGAATTTATAATACACTTTCAAATATATATAATGGTCATTCAAAAGTTACATAAGAAAAAAATTGGAAAAAATAATTAAATAAATAATTTTTTTCTTTAATCTATTAACTAATTTTTTTAATAGAGTTGGTGATATAGTTTTTACTTTAGTTTTGGTAGAATATATAAATAAATTTAAAATTATAAAATTATATTAAGAAAGATATTTTAATAATATAATGAAAATTTTAAACTCAATGAGTGAAGTGACATGAGTAAAGTGAATTTACATAAAATAATAAGTACACATATAGATTAATAAATGAGAAAAAAATTAAATTCTTATGAAATAAAAAACACATGTTACCTTGAGTATTTATTTAAAGAAATAAGGAAATTGAATTTTTGAAAGAATTTGTTTAATTAGTATAATAATAGAGACACTATTGATACCTAGGAAGTCATAGAACAATAAAAATATATTTAAATAATATGAGGATCAATAATAAAAATACTACCATGAAGAGTTAGGGAATATCATGATCATCATGTTACCATATTTTTTAGACAAAATTCATGAGTAAAACAAATAGTTTGAGGTTAAAAGTTGAAAAAATGCATGGATTTTGACCAATGATGACCCCTAACATCATTCACGATCCAAATATGGGATATTTTCATAGAATTATATGAATTATGTGGTTCATAAAAATTCATGATACTAATATGGGATGGATATGTGGATACTGAAAATCAAAGGAGACCATTAGTATTCCCAAAAATTCAATGCCCTCTCACACAGAACAAAATTTCCATTATGAACATCATCATTTATGGTATTCATGTGGTGTTTTCAAGTGATCACCTATCCCCTTCACCTAAACTTTTTTTCGTTACCATGAACACCACTTCACTTAGTTAGGAATTCAGTTACCATGTTTTTTATACAAATTACTATGTTTTCATTGAATGAGAGAAAGAGGAAATTAAAAAATTTCATTATTCAAAAACTCTAGATACTTATGATGGAAACTTGTTATGGAAAGAAGAAAGGCTAAGTGTAAGAATGAAATACCCTTTGTAAATTGGTGGAGTCACCCCATGAATTTTCATTATTCATGTGGCACCCCACCACTATCATCGTATATGTACTTAACATAAATTGTGATCATGAGGTCCCCCCCACGTTATCTATTTCAAAAATATACCTATGGGATACAACCCATCCTTGATTAAACATAATCCTACTCAACGATCGGTCCCCCTTCATGATCCAACCAATTAGATGAGCCTCCATCATGATCCCACTAGGTATACCCTCCTCATTCATGATCCAACCATGTAAATGGGCCTCTTTTGCAAGCCAACAAAGAAGACCAGCCTCCCCTGTGATCTTACTCATGTCTAAAACTCTTACATAGGAAATTACATGAGAAACAGGTTCCCTAGGGTTTCCAAGACTATATTATAATTAATTTCTATTCTTGGAGTATAGTATAATCATATCCATATAAATAATCCTCAAAATAATATTTTAATGTACCTATATCTTATCTCACTTTGGAGTGTTATCTGGGTCCACCCATCATTTAAGCTATTACAACCTTACCCAATACTATCTAGGCCACCCCATTTTAAGTTCTAATGGGTATACTCGGTGATATCTGGTCTAACCCAGGAAAAGGTGTAAACTTTTTACTCATTTCTATCTAGGACACTCAATGTTAATGTGTAACGAGATTACTCTATGCTATTTGGGCCACCCCATGATAATATGTAACGGGATTACCTGACACTATCTAGGCCACACCATGATTAGGCTCTATTACAGAAGAATCACAACCTAACAAAATTACATAGATATTTCACTTCATCAAAAAACTTATAGAAACAATATGTATTCTCTCATAACCCGATTAACCCATGGGAAATAAATGGGTTTCATGTTAATCTATTTGAAACATGATTAACCTGTTGAAAAGAAATGGGTTCCATAAAAATATATTTGAAACAAACATTATCTATCAAAAGACATAATATGTATGGATTTAATAAAAATTATCCCTAATGGAGGATAAGTAACAAAAATTATTTTTGATTTTGATGAATTTAAATACCATTAAAGGATCATTAAAATCATTATTAATGAAAATATCCTTTTCATTTTGAAAATAAGTTTTTAAAATATAAAAAAAATTAGAATAATCTTCTATAAAAACACACTTAGAACATATAAAGAAATATTTGAAAATAATTTAACAAATTATTGGGTAAAATATCCTTACAATATTAAAACCCCCATTTTAAAAAATTTGTTAAGACATATTTAGAAAACAAGGTTTCAGAAGAAAACATATTCATGATTAAAGAGCGAAAAACATTCGATTTTGTTAGAAACAATTAATTTTTATGTTAAAGTAATTTTTTTTGAAAAAAATGTAATTAACTAAAAAAATAATGAATAGATATGGTAGAAGTTATTCTTTGAGAATTATAATATTTCAACATTAGAGAATTAGTGAACATAAGCCTCATCCCAGTTGGTGAGGACTCAGTAGGTGCATCCAAGAGACCCGAGATCAAATCCGGGTGGAGGAGTATTTCCAGGACTGTAGTAGCACAGTAGCAAGCACTGTAGTAGGTACTATTTGGTACTGTAGAAGTTGGAACTATTCATACATTTGGGAATTTAGGCCACTAGTTTGGTCCTCAGGTCTTACAAGACTTTCGAGCCACCCAAGTCCTTCTGGACAATTGATTCTCAAGGCCTTCAGGCCACCTTAAGGCCTTAGGGCCACCCCATGGCCTTCGGGACACATGAATACAGATGTACCTGTCAGACTACAATAGACAAGGCTTCGGACGAGGATTCAGGGTAGGCACATTCCCTAGAGCAGAGCTAACCCAAATTGGAATAATGAGAGGGAATGGACTTGCGATCGGTACTAGGCCGATGCAGCTTTTCATAGGACAGCTAGCTGACCAGTCCTAAAAAGGTGGAGTGCTGATATCTTGACATATGCTGGGGATGAGAAGTTCAAAGTTCTCTTGTCTCGGTGATTTCCTCTAAGACCTATGGGTCATGTAATTGTCTCTGATCCATTGGGCCTTATAAGGGTACCACCTCACCCCTTGAAATATGGATTATCAAAAATAATAAAAAATGAAGGCCTTCGGGCCATTCTGGCCGACATTGGAGAATTAGTTGTATGCAATCCTGATAAATGATGAGAATGTAACAAAATACTCTTATCATATTGGTAACATTGAATCATAATCACCATGAAATAATATCATTTATAATATCATGAAAATAATGATATTACTTATATAACATTTAAAAGGGGTAGAATATACTCCTCATAAATAAAGGTAGGTGTATAAAATAACTTACTTCTCAAAGAATGTATACTGAGACAGAAATATCATAATGGTTTTATATATTTGAAAACATAAACCACATGAAAGGGAGATCCTAAAACTGATATAAAAATCACAATAAATTTAAGGATAATATTAATAAAATAAATTCATGGGTATTATATACACTAAAAACCAAAACAAGTAGTGACTAAAGTATACATCTCACATAAATGAAAGTTAGTCGAGGAAACACTTACCTTGGGTCGGATTCATCACACTTGTTCTTTATCTTCCTCAATATTAAAATTATGTTAAATTTTTACCTTCTTGATAACATTTTAAAATATTATTATTAATTTCATTTAAAATATTAAAAATCAAAATTTTATTACGTATTCGGTTTATAATACGCCATATATTTTTAGAATATTCAGTTTATGTGTCAAAAATGACATTGGTAGGTTGACTATAGTCCAAACTGGTCATTATTTAAACATATAAAAAATAATAATCAAGAAATAATTATTATATTTATACAATAATTATAATTTTAAAACCATTCATGAAATTTGGTTTTGAAAAATGAACTTATGTTAAGATCATGGAGATAGTACACTATACGTACCCGTGATTAAGGTTTCCATTTTTCAGGGATCACGATGGAAAGAATTTAATCAAAAAAAAGTTCGTTAAATAATGATAATTATATCACTAATACAATGATACTTTATACTTATATATATCATTCTTCTTATATATAAAAAATCAAATCACTTTCAGGAGGCGGTATTACGCACGTCATTAATGACGTTATCACGTTTTTAGTGTATGAAAATGTAATGAAAAAATTATTTATTATATTTTTAGAAAGATAATTATATCGTTAATATAATAATTATAAAATATATATCATATTTAATAATTATTTTTAGACTTATTACCTTTCATATATTGTGATGCTGAAAAAATGATTCACATCGATTCGCAATGTAGTAATCTTCAATACACGTCAGGGATGTTATCTTATCCCCTATGGTATGGTATATAAAATGGGTTTATTTGATATAATTACTCAAAAGATATTTTATTTTATATATATCATAATTATAATATATAAATATTATGTCCATTATTATTCTCAACCATTATAGGTAGTGATGGAAAAATGAACAAAATAGTTTCACAAGGCGGTAGTCCGCCGTACACAGATTGATTATTTCCTAACCCATTTGATGGAATTGTGTGAATGTAAGTCATAAAGATAAAATTAATATATCTTATTTTATTTATTATAATAATTTAATTTTATAATCAATTTATAATAATAATTTAATGTGGTGTATAAAGAAAGAAAACAAAAACCCATGTTCATGAACGTTACCTCTTCTTCGTGTAACTCCTTTTGGTTTTCACCAAAGGCCTTACATGAAAAGATTTATTCCCAATGTAACACATAAAAGAATAGGGGTTGTAATTTTATATGTTATTTGAGCCGGTCTTGTCCAATACAAAGGTTATGAGAGTTGTGAAGAAAGGAGGATAAGTGGATGCCTTTTATAAGTTGGGGGAAGGACAAACTTGTTATATTTTAAAAGACGCTAGGTAAACACACATTTTACCTACCAAAAAGGATCCAATAATTCCATAACTTATATCCTAGAATTTATAAGGTTTAAATATGTCCATAAAATTGGTTTTAGACAAGTTTCTAGGTCATTTGGCCCCATAATTTTATAGTTTAACTGCCATGTAATATTGTTTTTACCATAATCATTGTAATTAATTTAAATTTATTTCTCTAATATCATTGATAAAAACTTATATTAACACTGTTATAAATGATAAATTATTATTATTTAAAATATTGATTCCATTTTCCCAAATTTAATTCATATAATTGGAATGTTTTAATTTTATATTAATCAGATAGATGTGATGAGAAAGCGAGGTTTTAAAGTAAAAATATTTAAACGTTTACTATGTTTTTATATATAAATTAAATATAAAAATGATTCCAATTACATAAATTGGATTCATAGATGTATAATTGAACAAATAGAACATTAAAATAAATTTAAAATATAATGTAGAAATATAAATTATTTAAACAAAAGGTTGGTTTTCTATTAAAATGTAATATTTTTTCACTATTAATCCAGAAATGAAACGTCTTATAAAAATTAAAAATATTCACCCTAAAATAATTTTTAACTTAAAATTTAAAAAATTATGTTTGTTTTGTAAAATAAAATATATAAAAGTGTCAAAATTTAGTTTTAAAACAAGTTCTCCATTAAAATTTTGAAGAACAACCTTTAAAAATATATCTTTTTGTGCATAAAATTGGATTTGTTCTTCTGTTATGCCTATAAAATATATTGGAAGAAATTAAAAAATATATATAATAATATATAATACTTAAATTTAATTAATATAATCCATTGAAAATAATTAATATAATTTTTTAAAATAAAACACCTTTGGGCTCATACAAATAGTTTATATAAAAACATTTCTTTTATATTCATATTTTTTTATTTTCATTTCCAATTAATTAGTTACCAAAGAATTTATTTCATATTTATCTAAACTACATATTTTAATAGGATATTAAATTATATTTATACTTATAAATTTAATGGAAGGTTATATCTTTCATGTTAAATAATTATATTAATAATATATTGGTGTTCGGTAAAACTCAGTCGTGTGTATAACACAAGCTATTGAAGAAACTAATTATTGTGTGTGTTATAAGATAAAATTCGTGTTTCATACCCTTTATTATGTCAAATATAATTTTTCATAAATTATTTGAGTGTTATATCCCCACCCCCACCCCCACCCCGTTATAAATTAGGTTATCACAATTTGAAAATTATATCGGTAATCAAATGATGGACATTTGAAAATATATTTGAAGAAAACCCACATCATAAAAATGGTAAATAAAACATAATAATAATAATAATAGATAATGGGAATTGGAATGGTATTATTGAATAAAATATCACTATGTTTCAAAACATAATAACATTATTTGGAATGTAAGAAAATAGGAAAAAATTATAGAGATTGATTGAGGTCCTTAATCCAAAGAAATTGAATTTTCAATTGAAATTTAAGGGCCTTAACACCATAAATATGTGATCATAAAAAGGACATCAGGTAATCAGAATGTATGATACTAGGATATTAATTTTGTTTCATTTTCCTTTTCCTATATTTGAGGAATTCTATTACCATCTAGACTAAGAGAATATGAAAATATTCTTACGTGATGAATATTCATGATGAATTAATAATATCTGAAGAACTAAAATAAACTTTGAAAGATTGAAAATCCATAAAAGTGATAATCAAGATATTCCACCTATATTTAACCAAAACTGAAATGGTTATCAAATTGTTTGATACATCTTAGAATAAATAAATATTCCTACATTAATCTCCAAATTTTAATAGTAATTCCGAAAATTCAAACCAAATCATCCATAAATTACTATCCTTAAAATTCATCAATAACTTCATGAATAAATTTTAAACCCAAATATGAGAAGGGTTTGATCAACTATTATCCCATAAGAGAATATGGAAATATTCCCAGATGTGATGGGTTGTCACCCAACATATGTGTTGTCCTTTTTTCTATTTAGAAATTAAAAAAATTCCACCCTAAATTATAATTTATGTTTATCCTAGGGTTTTAAAATACCTAAACCTAATAAAACATTGAAAAAATGACAATAATGACTTCAAAATATTGTTTAATTAACACACTCAACTGGAGTATTTAACACTTTGAACTTATGATCAAAATTAATATTATATAATTACGATGATATCCATAACACTTAATATAAAATCATATAAAATCATCATAATCTCAAAAGTTATATAAATTGTGCTTCATTACTAACTATAATATCCTAGGTCTAGTACTTCCAGATCTAGTGATGAATTGGTAAAATTTAGATTTATAGCATAAATGCCTATAATTATGACCCATTTTTTCCATCCAAAACATATAATATAGAAATGAAAAAATGGATCACTAACATTCTCAATGACCTTTTAGGTTTATAGTTTTAGATAATTAGGACCAACATAAAGCAACATGGACATATAAACAACTCGTTTATAAAGATGAAAATAATCTCCCATTATACACATATTCCCTTATTTTACATTCGTTCATCAACATCATACTTGTGAAATATTTTATCATCATAATTAATTTAACCTAATTATTTTTAAACATGGGAAAATAAAACAAATGGGTAGTGACATTAAATGCTCATTAAGTGTAAACATAAGCATTAACAACTAAGTTTCTTCAATGAGTATAATATTTCATAAGGTTATGATGACATGATCAAAGTGCATGAAAAAATCATAAAATAACTCATACCCATCAATATCTAGATCCTTAAATATGAGATCATAAAAAATAATAGAGTCATATGAGTTTATAATCATGATCCATGTGATATCAATCTTGATCATGATAAAAATTATAAACCCATAACAAGCAATTAAAACCCTTTCTAGTAACTTGGAGGTTTTTATTCATAAAACCCATTCAAAAATCTTTTTATTGGTATATTCATATAGTATTCTTACAAAAAAATCATTAACCAATTAATTGGAGCACTGTTTAAGTGCACCAATCATTTAAACTATTACGATATTACCTGGCGCTATTTGGACCACCCCATGTTAAGCAGTAATGGGATTACATTAACGACACAAAATTTTATCAATTTAAATTCCCTTATTATAATTATTTCATATATCATAATCAAATAAAATAACATTAATAACACAATACAAACATTATAAATGAATAATTAATAAAATGAGAGGTATTTATAGAAGTTAAGGAACATATACCAATAAAATAGTGACTTCACCTTTGGAATGTTAATATGACCCATAGGAATAGTATACCCAAAAAATGAATATTAACCTCACCCATAAAGTATAAATATAATTTAGTCATATTATAAATTAAAGTATGATATAATTATATCAAATCATAATTAAAGAAGTTTCTTAAAAATTATTAATTATGTGTTGGTATTTTTATATGTCATAAATATTTAATTACAATTTTATGAATAATTGAATCATTAAAAAGGAAATTTATTTTCATAAAAGGAATTCATAAATTAATATTTTATTTCCATATTATTTTAAGATCATTTTATGGTACCTTAGTTAATTTTTCAAAGTGTTATAATACAATTTAAAATATTAAAATTTGTATTTTTCGAGTAATAGAAAATTTTAATTAAAAATTAAATTTATCATATTTATGAAATTATTTTCATAAAATGGTGTTATTTTTTCAATTCTAAACTTCAAAAAATGTAAAGGGTGAATTTTTGTGATTTCTCATATTTATAAAATTATTATTAATTATATTTATTCATGTTCAATTCCTTTTTATTCCATCAAGTTATGCTTTCTAACCCATGTTCTATGTTTTATTTAGATTCTTATTTCCTTGCAATGATTTTTAGCTCATCCCTTTGATTCAGGTATTCTCAAGGTTATCCTATGCATATGTATGAGCTCAATTGAAGTTAGGAGCTAATTATGGATATTAAATTAAATAAATTTTTTGTTTGTATTCATGTTTTCATATTATGCAAGTTATCTTCCAAATACATAACACTTTACGAACATTGGATTTTAGTTTTATGATTTATTATAATTAAAATCATGTAATTATATGTGTAAAAGGCAACAATCTATATATTTATTATCAGAACAAGATCTAGTTTTTAATTGGTTTTAAAACTAAAAAATAATATAGATATCCTTAGGGATAAAACAATGTATGAGAAAACATACCTAAATTTTGGTTAGTATAGAGTAGATGATTTATCAAGAAAATACATCAATGTTGTGATACTAAAAGTGGGCATGGTTCTGGAACATATGTTCCTAGGAGTAACAACTCTGACAAGGTGTTACGAGCCTAACTCAGGGTAACCTATTACATGAAAACATGCCTTACTATGGACCTGGTACAAACTCTCGATGAATATGCTTCGGTAAATTCATAAGATCATTACAAACCCTCAGTAACGGATCAAAAAAATCCCAGAAGAATATATATTAAAAAATAGATCAGGGAAAACCTAGATTGAAACCTAGGGAATCAAAATTTTATCATTTAATTTTCAATTTTTTTATTCTTATTAAGGAGAAATTTTTCACTTTATTAAGGGGAAGTTGTGATTCTATCTCCCTATTCGTGATGGTGGTGGCCACCGATCTAGTCCCTCTCCCACCAGAAGGTGAGGGAACTCGAACATCTAGTAAAGGAGCAGGTCCTTCTTTCTTCCCATTCTCTAAGCTTAATCTCCTTATCCCTTTTACTTAACCTTCATTATGACCAAAAGTACTTGATTTGTTTGATGCATTCCCTAACCTCATGATATCGATCACAGATTTTATTGAAACCTTAGTACTCTTGAATCATACTTTGATTTCTCAGTTCATGTAGTGACATCCCTCGGTTGATTCGTTTAATAGGTATCTCTTCAGATCTTTGGATTCATGGGATAGAGTGATAATGGGTCTACTCGAAAGAAAACACATTATGATACATTTGGTAGTGGAGAATTATTTAATCAGATCTCAGTCTAGTTCCCCCAATAGCATCAACAAAAATTGGCTATACCTATTTATATGGAAATAAGACTTCAATATAAAGTGATATCCCCCTTCAATTAATATTTGGGTGAGTTTCCCTATTATCCGATTACCATTTCAAAATCCATCAGTTAATAGACTTCTTGGGATCATATTCTGTAGATACTTATGCTTAGATAGCCACAATGAGTAAATTTTTCATCACGTTTACCTATGTTTCTATGTGTAAATGGATGTATCAGAAGTGCCATTTTATTATATTTTTATTACAATTGGTGAAGAGTTTTGGTGCAAACAAGTTGTTGTCTATGAATCATGGATTATGTTTTGTTCTATCTATAAATTTTTGGGACATTCAATAGAAAACTATAGATGGGGGTCTCAGAAGTAGATGGGTGTAGGAAGTGGTAAGGACCTAGAGGCTCATGTTGAGGTAGGCATTTCAGAACAGAGGTCTATAGATGTAGACTCTGAGTTTAAATCTTTAACATATGTGAAGTGTGAATCATGGGACATGAATCTATCAGTGACTGATGTCTTCAGTATATTGAAGAAATATTTGGGAATACCTCAGTCTTCTATGCCTACTCTTTTGGTTCAAGAGGGTTATGTTGTGGAGGAGGAGTGACCTAACAGTGGTCACAAATTGTGTATCCTTAAATGGTGGATGAATAAGGCCCCAATACACCCATTTATGCATCATATGCTGAGGCTGTGTGTTCAGAGGCTGGAAATAGTTCTAATAGTCTAGAAAAGGAATCAAACTTTATCCCATTTAGTAATTCTTTGGGTGACCCTTAGCCTTCTGTGCAACTTTCATTGGTGAAATAGAGTTTAGATTTAGAGATTACTTCTGGTGTTTTGGACCCTTCTCTTGAGGGTCCCCATGGTGTCAGTGGGGAACTAAAAATGGCGGTTGAGGGAGGTCAAAATACTTTCACACATGTTTCAAATGTTGAAGTGGTGATCTTAGAAAATGATATCAATGTTAATGTCTAGTTTGAGGATCAAAAAGAACCTATATTGAGTATTCCTACATGTTTCAATGTTCTGGAAGATGCAGTAGTGGGTGAGGCCTTAATTAAGAAGAATTCTAGGGAGGTGGAAGGGATTGTGTTGAGCAACCATTTTGTGATTTTACCCCATGATGATTAGGTCTAGGTTTTTTTAAAAGATCCATTTAGAACATATAGGGATGAGAAAAATTTCACTGGGAATGGGTATAATGATGAATTTTATATCCAATTTGCATGTGATACATAGGATTATGTTTAGGATAGTAGGTACCCAAGTCCAAAGAGAATTAAGAGAAAAAGGGGAAGCTGAAAAGAAATAAAGTATTAATCTTACTTTTCTCTGTCAATGGATAAAATATCTATGAAGAAGTTCAAGGACAAGCGAAAGGACAATGATCACCATCCATCCAAGTCTGCTTTTCAGCTACGAGAGTATGCGGATATTCCCGAACAATCATTGTAATTTCTCATGAGTTAAAAAGAGGTAATTATTGAAATTTTTATGCCAATTAGTGCACCTGGTGACGAGGAAGAAAGAATGATGGAAATGTCCCTGAGGGTGTCTCCTAATGAGTAGAATGACACCCGGATTGATAAGGACGTGATTTTAATAAGGGGATTAAAAAAGGGTAAGATCGTCATTGGGGATTACATCCAATCCTGGGACAAGCTAGAATTTAGGCTCAATGATCTTTTAATAGAGGAACCCAACACTTAGGTAAACACTCTCTAATGATAAATATTTAGGGAGATTAAAACTGGTTGGATGAAATTTCACTTTAATGGATCAGTTATCTTTTTTGTGCTTCAACTAATGGTTTCTCACTTCTACCTTAAAAGTGTTTGATAATAGAAATTTAATTTTGAGGGTTATGCTTGTTAATTAAGTATTCCATCCCACTAATTTTACTTTCTTTTTCTTAGTTAATGTCTGGAAATAGAATAACTCCTTCCAACAATCAATTTCATATGCAATGTGATTATTTCCCAAATGATATGCAAAATATAATGGGACTAGGTGCTCAAAACTTCTTGACAATACTTTCTCAACTAGATCAAGGTATGAATAAAAACATGAATCCCATTTAGTTACCTCAATATCCTAAGAAAGAGAAAGTTTTGGTTGAATAATTTATGTAGAAAAGGCCTCCCATGATTAGTGGATCTTCTAATCCCCTCTTCAAAGAAAAATTTATTAACTCCATTGAGAATATATTCTCTATCCACCAGTGCTCAGAAGAAGATAATTTTTTTATGGTAGTTTATTGTTTCTGTGGGAAAGCTTATTAGTGGTGGAAACTGGCCAAGAACACAATATCCAAGTAGAAAATTTATTCCATGGAATGAGAAGACTTCAAGAAAATATTATTCAATAAATATTTTCCATTAACCATCTATTTTAATATAGAAAGAGAGTTTCTCATACTGAATAAAAAGGAAGATGAGAATATTTGGGTGTGTGATGAAAAATAATAAGGCTTGTAAGATATACCTCCGTCTTTTTCATGTACACTGAAATCAAGGTGGTATTATTCTTTAGCGGATTAAAGAAGGGTCTAAAAAATCATTAGTGATTTGAGACTTTGAAAACTATGATGAGATTTTCCATTGTTCCCATAAGGATGAATTGCATATCAAATAAACTCAATAGTCTAGTGGGCCCATGAAAAAAGTGGAAGATAGAGTTTAATATGGGTGGATCAAAAGATAAATCCTATTATGGAAAGAAGACCCATCATCCCATGTATCAAAAGTGTGGGAAGAAGCATCTTGTGAACTACTTAAAGGGAACCACGAGATTCTTCAAATATGGAAGAGAAGGCTATATAGCTATTAATTTCGGAATGGATATGAAGAATCCTAGTCATGAAAAAGAAGAAAGGAAGGTTTATAAACAAACTCAGCTTATAGTGTAGTGTTTCAACATGTAGGAACATGGGATTTAAGCAAGACATTTACCTAAGCTAGGGTCTATTAGTGGAAATCAACAACAACAACCTCCAAGGAAGAAAAGAAGGGAATATGTTATCACAACTACTAAGGTGGAACCCAACAATGATGTGGTGATAGTTATACTATTTATTCATTCAAGAATATCGAAAGTAATATTTGATTTCAGTTCTATACTTTCTTTCATATCTTTCATTTTTAAAAGAACTATTTTAACACAAAATCAAAATATGAAGGTTGGGTATTTTGTGAGAAAAAATAGGGAAAATATTGTATACAAAGTACATAACTCATCCTCGGTTAATGTTTGTGGACTAAACCTCCCAAAAAATATTGTCAAACCCCCTTTGGTTGATTTTGATTCTGTTTTTTGAATGGATTGGATATATTAATATAAATCCAACATCAACTGTCGGGAAAGAAAGACCACTCTTCACATCCAAAAGCATCCTCAAATTCATTAAAAGTGTAAAGAGGTGGATGGATATCCTTCAGAATAATTATCTTAAGTGTGTATATTATTGAATTATGAGAAATAATACCGAGCTCAAATGATTGATAAAAAGAATATAATCCTTCTCGAAGACATGCCCATTGTGAGGGACTACACTGATGTCTTTCCCATAGAGTTTCTTAGTATTCCTCATGTTCAAGAGATTGAGTTATCGTTTGAAAATATTCCAATATCTCTTCCTATATCAAAGAAACCTTATAGAATGGCCATCAATGATCTAGAAGAACTGATGAAGCAGTTACATGAGAATATGGACAAAGTTTTTATATTCCCGAGTGCTTCACCATGGGGTGCACTGGTCCTATTTTTTAGGAAGAAGGATCGATTAATTAACATATAAATCAATTATCGTGAACTCAATAAAATTACAATAAAGAACAAGTATCCCCGACCTTGGATAGATGACTTGTTTGATCATCTATGTGGGGCAAATTATTTCTTTAAGGTTCACCTTCTATTAGTATCTTACCATATAAATTTGAGGAAGGAATATATTCCCATGAATCCCTTTCAAATGAGGTATAGACACTATGAGTTCATATTTATTCCCTTAATACTCACTAATTCTCTAGAAGATTTCATGGATTTAATGAATATATTATTTATAAATTTCCTTGAGAAATTTGTGGTAGTCTTTATTAATGATATTCTCATATTTTCCAAGAGAAAGGTGGAACTTGAGGAGCATTTGAATACCGTTCTAGAGACATTGTGAAGGGAGAAAGTTTCTGAAAACTACAATAAATGTGAGTTATTTATAGTGTATGTATCATTATTAGGGAATGTAATCAACAAAAAATGGATATCTTTTGACCCTTACAAGACAAATTCCATCGAAGAGTAGCCCAACCCAACATCTGTAATGGATATTTGTAGTTTCCTTAGTCTAGCTAGGTATTACGGACATTTTTTGAATAACTTATATGGATTGTCAAACCCATTAACCAAGATGACACAAAAGGGAGTGTAGTTTTTATGGACCAGTGAATGTGAAGAATTATTCAAAGAGTTGAAAAAGAGTCTTACCACTAAAACAGTAGTCACACTACCAACAAGTGGAGAACTCCTTTTGGTGTACATAAATTCTTATAATAAGTTCTTAGGCTATGTACTGATGAAAATGATAAATTTATAGTCTATTCCTAAAGGTAGTTTAAAATTCATGAGAAAAACTATCCAATGCATGATCTTGAGTTGGCAGTTTTGATCTTTTTATTGAAAATATGGTGGAATTATATCTTTGGGGAGAAGTGTAAAATATATACTAATCATAAGAGTCTCAGATATATATTCTCATATAAGGTGATTAATATTTCCAGTAAATATAGTTAGATCTCATCAAGGATTATGACTGGTCAATCCACTAACATCCTAATAGGGATAAGAAGGTAGTAGATGCTCTATGTAGAAAGGATAATGTATCATTATCAATGATGAGAATTGAGATAGATCTAGTCTTCTTATATTTCAAAAGGATAGACATGGGAATCATTATGGAAGGAACATCATCAGTCCTTTCTCAAATGATTACTCCACCATACCATATGATGAAAATAAATAATAATCAAAGGAATGATGTGGAAATTCAGAAAAGGGTGGAAGCTAGAAAAAAAGGGATATCCTATGAGTTCAAGATTTATGAGGATAGAGTCATGATATTTGGGTCATGATTATGTGTAACATCTAATTTAATGATTAAAAAGGTTATTCTAAATAATTCACATAGATCAACCATCTATATTCACCCAGTGAGCACAAAGATGTATTGAGATCTTTGAGAGAACAATTGGTGGGGCAATGTGAAAAAATAGATTGTTGAAGAAACATCAAAGTGTCTAGTATATCAGGAAGTGAAGGCTGAAAATAAAAAAGTATAATGGGATGATGCAAACAGTACCCATACCAACATGGAAGTGGGAGAACATTACTATTTAATTTTTCACTGCACTTCCAATAATATCTAGAGAAAATAATGTTATACTGGTTTTTGTGGATCTTATTACAAATAAAACACACTTTATCACAATTCAGAAGGACTTATCACTGTATAAACTTACACTGATATGAATAAAAGAAGTGGTAAGGCTTCATGGAGTAATGTTATCAATTGTATCTGATCAAAAATAGAGATTCACCTCCATGTTTTGTAAAAGCCTCCAAAATACTCTAAGCACTGAGATGAACTTTAGTACGGCCTATCATCCTCAAACTAATGGCCAATCAAAGATAACTATTAATATACTAAACTACTTGTTTAGAGTGTGTGCTATGGACTTTAAGGGATGATGGGACAAACATCTTCGTCTAGTTGAGTTCTATTACAATAACATTTTCCACTAGAGAATCCAATTGGCTTTATATGAAGCCCTCTATGGTAGAATATGCAAAACACTAGAGTGATGGGATTATTTAAGTGCATGTAAGCTGCTAGGACTATATATGGTTGAAGAAACAGTGGAAATGTTTAATACCATTCAGAAACATATCAATGCAACCCAAATTCGAAAAAATATCTATGTAGATAATCATCGATGACACATTGAGTTTAGGGTTGGGTACATTGTATTATTTTGGATATATACATGGAATAGGATCATGATATTTTTAAATAATGTAAAGCTAAGTCCCTTTTACATCATCCCCTTCGAGAACCTTGATTGTGTTGGATCCATAGCCTATCGACTAGAACTTCCACCAACAATATCTCATATTCATGATATATTCAACATATCCCTCTGAAGGAAGTACAAACCAGATCCCTCACATTTACTTAATTCATATGTGGTACAATTGAAAAGGATATCTCTTGCGAGGAAAATTTAGTAAAGATATTGGATAGTAGAGATAATGTTATATGCAACAAGTCTACTCACCTTGTCAAAGTTCTATGGTGGAACCATATGTGGTAAAAGGAAACATGGGAACTAGAGGAAGAAATAATGGAGAATTACCCTCACTTGTTTTCCCTATAGTTTGTAAAATGAAATTTCAATGATGAAATTTCTTAAGGGGGGAGAATGTAACGACACTAAATTTTATTAATGGAAATTCCTTTCTTATAAATATTTTATATAGTATAATCACATAAAATCACATAAAATCACATTAAGTACCCAATACAAACATTATAAATAAAGAATTAATGGAAAACAAGATATTTCTAGAAGTTAAGGAACATATACCAATGAAATAGAAACTTTGTGTTTGGAATAGTATTATGAACCTTGTGAATAATAAACCAGCCAAATAAATAGTAACCTCACAAATGAAAGTATAAATAAGATTTACACATCTTATAAATGAAATTAAGATATAATTACATCATAGTATAAGTAAATAAATGTTTTAAAAATTATTAATTAAGTGTTGGTATTTTTATAAGTCATAAATATTTAATTAGAATTTAATTATTAATTTACTAATTTTTAAAAATATTTTCATAGAATTTATTTAAAAATTAATATTTTGTTGTTTTATAGTCTTATGATAATTTTATGAGACCTTAGTTTATTTTTCAAAGTGTTATAAAATCAGTTATAATTTTAAAATCAGTATTTTTTTAGTAGATAATTATTTTAATTGAAAATAAATTTCTTATGTTTAGAAATTTATTTTCAGAAAATATAGTTAATTTTTAAATTCTACAAGTCGAAAAAAATTTATGATAGTTTTTTTGTGTTTTTATAAAATACTTGAATTTTTGGGGAATAGTAATGTACGATAATTTACAATAAATGATTTATAAGTGAATTTTTAGTCATTATTGATGTAAGGATGAGTTAAGAAACATTAGTTAGAACTCACATTAACTAGATGCTATGTTTATTCAAAAGAAAAAAAAACTATTTCTTTTCTTGATCTAAAATGATAAACTAATGTGAAAAATAATGAGGAAACACCTCCCTCCTCCTCTATAAACACCACCCTCACCACAAATTGTCCTCCCACATTCAAATATTTGATCCTTGTCCAAATTCTGACTGATGCTCTTACCAATCACCTATCCTACATCCAAGAGATATTGGTCCCTTAAAAATACCAAAACATTTTCCCTAAGTATTTTCTCGAGGAGGAGAAATTCAGGAGCTAAATTCCTCTTTCATTTCATTAAATTTCATTTCAGTTTTTTTCCTTTTCTTATTATCTCCTAACCTCCACTTATCCATATTTCATGATAAATCATGTATCATAAATAAAAAATAATTTTATTGTGTTAATTGAATAATCTACCATCAATTCCCCTTCTCCTCTCCTTTTGTTCTTGAAATGAAATCATCACCCGTGATGCGTCAATTTATAGACATTGTGGATGATTCACTTTCATTTTCCTTTAATGCCTTCAAGTATGGTAATAAAAAAAATTAATGGTTAAAAAATTAAAATTTATTTTATAACCAATTTTATGTTCTATAACTAATATGTATACATAATCCTAAATGATAAAATGAAACGAGTTCATTGAGATTGAAAACTCTCAAAATTATCTTAAACAATTATCATTAACTATTTATCTAATGATTCAAACTCATACCATATAACCAAATGATTTATATTATCATTTAACCTCATATATGTTGATTAATAACTTATAACTTTAATTCTATATTTCAATTTACATTTTTCATAAACTTCAATAATCATATACAAGAAAACAGATCATGACAAATAATAAAATGAGCACTCAAAAACAATGAGTTGAACACTATAACTCATCAAATAGTCTATAAATGAACTTAATAAAATTATAATATATAAATTAAATGTATAAAAGTTTAAAAAATAATAAATTAATGAATATAATTTGATTATTCCAGACATTAATATCAAGTGACGAACCATTTTTTGACATAAGTTAAGGGAATATACCCCAACGTCCATTTTTTCCATTAAGGTACTCTTTCTCTCTCTCTCTTTACACCAATGAAATGATTATTTATTTTTATATAATTATTATAAAGTATATCTATATTTTCAAAAATCTTATATTCAAATCATATTGTCCTTATTTTTTTTGGGAAATACATGTTTTAAAATGGTTCACTTCTCGATTCTACCTGATAAGCAAGCCTGATTCAAGGGAACTTCCCGATTTCTTTCTGATTTCCAAGTTCAATACATAATATATTTTCTACCAAAATTATCTTTATAAAATCACTCATTTTATAATTAAAAGTATCTTGGTTCATTTCTTTTTATATGAAAGAAAATATTCTTTTTTATCTTTAGAATCTCATTAATATTTTACTTAAACCGCACAAAAATATTTCATTTCTAAAGTTTCTTAAAAACTCTTTTTACATGTTTCCACTTCAATTTGAAATGAATTATCATTATCTATTCATATTTTCCTTTATTAATTTTTATTTATGGTTTGAAACTATTCTTTCATGGAAACATTTATTATATGATCATTTTTTATGCCTTGTGACATGATTATGATACCCATTTATTTCAATGAGTAACCCTTATATTTATTCTTCATGTGGTACATGTATTCATGAGAATGTTATGATGTGTTCACCAAAATAAATATAGAATGAATTGGGTAATTTTTAGTCTCATGAGACTTCATGTTGGGATAGGGAGTGTACCTGATTCCATTATGGGACATTATCCACCATGTTATATAGCCTTCATAGTTATCCTTAACTTAGGTTTATGTCATATTATATATTGTTTCCAAATTCCTATTATTCCATGATTATAAGTTCCAATTTTATATATGTTATTGTTCCTATTTTTATTCATACTCCATGCCTTTTATTCCAAATTTTATGCCTTCTAACCCATGAGATGTGTTTTATTCCAATGCTTATTTCCTTACTAGGCTTTTTAGATCATCCCTTTGGGTTTTGTATTCCCCTGGTTATACTAGGAATATGTATGATATCAATGGAATTTAAGAGATCATTATGAATATTAAATAAAATAAATTTTTTATATTGGTTTCACATTTTCAAATTATGTACCTAATCTTTCAAACACACCAGACTTTATAATCATTGGTTTGTAATTTGATGATTAATTATACTTAAAATCATGTAATGATTTGTGTAAAATTAAAGGGTATATATAAATAACAAATTAAATATAGTCCACCTCATGTTAATATGTAATGGGATCTCTCTATTCTATATGGGACACCCCATGTTAAGATTTAATGAGTATACCCAACACTATCTATGCCACCCCATGTTAATATGTAACGAGCTTACCTGGTTCTATCTGGGACACCCCTTATTTAAGCTATAATTTCTAAGAACCACAACATGAATAAGGTACATATATATTTTAATTCATCATAGAACTCTTATAAACATTCATTATTATTTTATTACTTTATTAACCCATGTAAAATAAATTGGTTTCATGTTAATCTCTTTAAAACACGATTGACCCGTGAAAAAAGTATGTGTTCCATCACAATGTATTTGAAATAAAAAATTTCCATCCATAGAAATAAAAAGTATGGTATTAATAAAAAATATCCTAAATTGAGTACAAATAATAATAAGGTTTTTTTACTTTTATGAATTGAAATACCCTTAAAAGGTCATTAAAAACATTCTTGATAAAAATATCATTCTCATTTGGACAATCACTTTTTAAAGCTTAAACAAAATTAAGAATAATTTTATCTTAAGACACCATTATAAAATATAAATAATTTTTAAAAATAATTAAAAATATTTATTTAGTAATATATCTAAATGGATTTTTAAAAAATTAAAACATTAAATAAAACAATTTTAGATACATGGTTTTAAAAGAAATTAGATTTCCGAAACAAGAGAGAAATGATGTCGTATTTTCATAAAAACATTCTAAAAAATTTTAATTACCAAAAACTAGAAAAGGGTATAATTAATTTAAAATATCATGAATAACTAGTGGATATTAAATTTTATGTGATTTATAAGAATTCAACATTGGATACTTAATTATGCATAATCTCAATAAATGATGAGACTATAACAAAAGACTCTTACCACTTTTTTGACATTGAATCAAATATCCATGAAAGAGTATCATTTATAATATCTTGAAAATAATTATATTCATCATATATGATGTAAAATGTTCATAATATACACCTCATAAATTAAGGTAGTTGTATAACACAAATTATGTCTCAAATATGGAAAATTAATGAAAAAACTCTTAACATTTTGGTAACATTTTAACTGTAAAAACCATGAAAGAGAGTTAACAAAATGGATGATAAAATAACCATAAATTAATTATTATATTAATAAAATTAATTCATGAGAATTATATACACCACATAACAAAAACAAGTTGTGAATAAGGCATACATCTCATAGAAATAAAAGTGAGACTAGAAATTCCCTTACCTTGAGTCCAATTCATCAAGATTTTTCTTTATCTTCCTAATTAATAAATTTTTTAAAATTTTTAAAATTATTTATAAATTTTTTTAAAAAAATTTAATTTTATTTCACTTATAAAAAAGTTATATATAATTAATTAATCAATTAATTTTGAGTCGGCTGTTTTGATCATAATTTGTTTATGTGACAAAAACGACTTTTATAGGTCGACTATGGTCAGAATGGGTCATTGTTTTAAAAATAAGAATAATATTAATCCTAAAATAATTATCATATTTTTTTCATTAATTAGACTTTTAAAAGTTTTCATGAAATATGGTTATGAAAATTGTACTGATGTTACGACCATTGAGATGGTAGGTCGTACGTATGAATGAGTAATGTTTCTATTTTTCAATGATCATTATGAAAAAAATTAAGAAATTTTTTACTGTATATGAATGAAAATTATATCATTAATAAAATTAATTTTAGTTATATATACTTTTATATATCATTATTTTGATGTTAAAGGAATCACATCGCTTTGAGAAAGCTATAGTCCACACGTCCATAAACAACATTATCGCTTTTTTAATATGTGAAAAGGTAACAATGGAAAACAAATTATTTCCATAAAGATAATTATGGTGTAAATTTTATAATTGAGTCACATACATAGTATATATTAATTATAATTTCCATTATAACCTTTTATATTACACATTAGTGAAAAATTCTTCATATTGCTTCGAGGGGCGGTAATCTTCTGTACACACGAGAAACGTTATTGTATCCCCTACAATATGGAATGTAAAAAAGGGTGTATATGATATGATGAATATAAAACTATTATTATTTCATAAATTCCATAAATATAATCAATATAATATATAGAATGTATTTTCATCATTATTCTCTACCATGAAAAGTGGTAATGGAAAAAATGAATAACATTGTTTCGCGGGGCGATAGTCTATCGTACACACAAATGATGATTTGTTGACCCATTTGGATGGAATTTTGTGTGGTTGTAAGTCATACCCATAACATAATGAAAAATAAATTTATTAAGGATACTAAGGTTATAATATAATAATATAATAAGAGTAATTTAAGTTTTTGAGAAATAAATAAAACAAAAACAAATGTCGGTGAACATTACCTCTTCTTTGGGTAAATCCTTTGGGTTTTCACCAAAGGCCTTCTGTGGATGAGTTTAATCCCAAATTAATTCTTCTAGAATGCGTATAGTTAAGTGGATATGTGATTTCCCCAAATATTGTCTATTATATAGGTCTTGATATGTGTTAATAGGGAGGGATAGGTGGAGTACTTTTTTAAGTTGGGGAATGGACAAACATGGAATTTTTTAAAATAAGTTAGGTCAACTAACATATTTACCATAAAAAAAGTATCTTATAATATAAACAAATACATAATATAAGGGATAAGATCACAATATATAAATCTGAGGTTTTTTTCAAAATATTCTTATTCATTTACCTCCTTAAATGTAAAGTTTAATCATAATGTAAACTCATGTTTTCTTTAATCATTGTAATTAATTTTAATTTATTTCAATGGTATCTTTGGAAAAAAAATAAATTAGAACATATAACACATTATAGATTATTATAATTAAAAATATGGAATCCATATTGAATAATTCAAATCACAGAAGTGGAAAATTATAATTTAATATAAATCCCATTAATATGACGAAAAAATGGTTTTTAAAAGTGAAAATCATCAAAATTTTATTGTGTTTTTATATATAAATTAAATATAAAAATTATTGCAATTTCCAAAATTGGATTTAAAGATATTTTATTTGAATAATTAAACATTAATAAAAAATATAAATATAATTTATCATTATAAATTCTTCAAATAAAAAGTAAATTTTCAATTAAAATCTTGTATTTTCTCAATATTCCTAAAGAAATGAAATTTCTCTGAGAAATACCAAAAATTCAACCTAATATAATAATGATCTCAAGGTTTCAAAATTGAATATTTTTATGTCAAATAAAATTTTTAAATGTGTCAAAATATAGTTTGAAAACTTCTTCAACGTTAAATATAGGAAAAAATACCTTTAGAAAAATATAGCTTTTATGTGGAAAATTAAATTTGTTCTTATATTATTACTATAAAATATATTTTATGAAAGTAAAAAAATTAATATATAAAACCTAAATTTTATTAATATCATTTTATAACATTAATTAATTTATTTTATTATAAAAAATTACTTTGGGTGTAAAAAAGTTTTTTTTAAAAACAATTCCTTTATATTCAAATGGTTTTTTGTTTTAATTTATAATTAATTAGTAAAAAAGGAATTAGTTTAATATTTTTGTTAACCATATATTTTTATAAGATATTTAATTCTATTGATACTCTATAATTTAATTCCTATGAGATAACTATAATGTTATATAATATTATTAATAGAATATTTTTGTTTGGTCAAACATTGTCTTACGTGCAATGCAAGCTATTAAATAAACTTGTTGTAGCATGTATTTTAAGGTAAAATCCGTGTTGCATAAACTTTACACTATTGAATATAATTTTCTAATTTTAAAATCATGGGGTCCTACATTAGAGTATTTCTATTTTATTGTTTTCACATTTCTATGTTTCCTTATTGTTATAATCTAATATCAAGATTTGATGTTTAAGTTTTTTAGTCTCACCCTTTTTATTTCACCTTGATATACACATTTTATCACATGTACTACTTTCATCTTAATAAGAATTAATCATACCTTTACTGGGATATATATCTCACACCTTTATCATATACATTTCCAGGTTATCTCAAATATGGTTTGAGTATTGTTGGAATATAATGGAATATTTTGGTGTTTTTAAATAATATTATTGTACACATGTTTCATGTTATTGTAAAACATATCTAATTAAGAAAATAAACTAGGCCTCGAAATATTTTGGGATTTTATTATTTTTAACTTTTTATAATAAATAATCAAATAAGTTATATTAAAGATATGGGTTATCATATATAAGTTATCATACACCTAGTATTTAGATTAATTCCCTTCTTGGAAAGGCATGTCCTTTCAATGATTAATCCAATATAACAGATCAATCCTGGTTGAATAATTGGACTAGATCACACACTCTTGAAAACTTTCATGCCCTATAGTGAATAGACATGTCCATTCCAACACATTTTTAAATTTGGGATTATAAAATTAACATTTCCATTAAAAAATTAATAATAAAATATAAAGAAATTAAAAATATTAAAAACCAATAATACTGAATGGACAAAAACCTTACTCTCATGTGAATAGTTTTCTTTATGCTTCTATAGAGAAATGATCTAGGATACTTGTTGACTTCTGTTGGAGGAGATACAAAAAGGATATCCCCCTTAGGGTTGTTTTTGTTTTCCCTAGCGTTGGATACCTTATATCTTATATGATAGTTCACTGGGTCACATATAAATTCACTCAATTGGATATGTTAGTTTTATGATTAAGTATTAGCCACATTGTTTTCATCCAATTTTAGTGAAGAGACATGGGGTTATATCTTGTGAATCTCAAGGATAATGAATAATGATCTTTTGTATCTCATTTTGGTAGATGGTTTGGTTTATTTTATTGTTTTTTTGTGTTTTTCATTTTGGTTATTTTTTTCTTACTCAATCCCTAAAAATTGTAGTCCTTATTGTATAATTTCGATATTATTGGTTCTTAGGTTCATTCATTATATGATACATGTTTTGTTTGGTTCATTCTCTTGTTCATAGACAGACTTGTTTGATTTATTGGTGATTTCCATAAGTGGAATATTGATGTTTCTCAGTTAGTGTTTGCACAATGGTGGTTTCAAGGTAGTTTTATTTTTAGGTGATGTATATATCTTTCTCATATTTTGATTGATACACTTGTCAATTATGATTTGGGTGGATAATGTTAAATATTTTTCTATGGTCAAAGATAAGGGAACATGATACCACATTTGTGGGACATAGTTTATAGAGACCATAATAGAGTATAGTTGTCACAGTGTTTTAATCCAACTCTTTTAGAACATTTTCTTTAGTAGTTTTGACTACTTTTATATTTGGATTTTTTATATGGATCTTGGGGTCAACCAATTTTTTGTGGATTTTTTATAGTGATGTTTGGATTTCAATATTATTCATATATATGTGGGTCTATTTTTATTTAACTAATTATAATAATTAAACAAATATTATAGATATATTTGTTAGAATTTTTATTTTTATGGATTGTCCTCATATTAATATTTTATAATTTGTTTTTTGTGTATGTTTTTTGGGTGTTTTGTTCCAACTTTTTTAGGTATCATGTAATTTATTAGTTTAAGAAATTAAAATTTTCATATTTTTTCCAAAAAAAACTTATAATACTTAAGGATATTTTCTATCAAGATATTTATGTTTGATTTTAAAGTAAAGAAATGAATAAATGAAAAAATATTGAAAATTTGAGTTCTGTAGAAAATATAAAAACAAGAAATATTGAATGATTTGATTGAAAAATAATTTCAATATATTAAGTGATGTTCAAGAAGAGATATAATATAGACATGATAAATAACAATGATAGTTGAGAGATGATATCAATTTTATTAAAAAAAATAAACATGTAGATAGTTCTTTTAATATCTATCCAAGAGAGAGAGTCCGATGATACCTAGAAACATCAATGGCATACCTAGTTCACATAAAGCAAATGCCATTTTTTTCTAAAAAATCTAATTTATATAATTTATTATTTACTGCTTCTATAATGAATATTTTTTTGAACATATAGTAAACTCCCACATCAATTTTTTGGTGTAATATGGATTTTTTTGAAGAAGAGCACAATAAAGTTGAGTTTAATAGTGTATTTATTACATAATTGGAGTATCAAAACATATCAGTTTACTTGATATTTTTTAGAATATCATACAAATATATAATAATGTTTCCATTATTCAAGAAGTGTGTGAAGTGGGAAGAAGTAGAAGTATTCATTGGTAGGTCATTGAGTTAGTGTTATATATTTTAAAGATAGTGTTCCTTGGAAGGTATTGATAATGAAAAAAAATTTCCACAAAAGGTAGTGAGTTGATAATGAATTTTAGTACACTTTTACATAGTTGTGTGTATTCTCTTAGATAAAACATAATGCGGGTGAACCAATTATAATTCTATGTGTCTTGTGTGATTTAATTTATTCATTCATGATTGAATTTATTATGGGTGATGATAAATGAATGATAGATTTGAAATTATATTTACAGTGAGGGAAAAATATCTAACAATATGTGAGGGTTTCAGAAAAAAGTTTAAATTATATATCACACTAATTAAACCCCCTACCCCCCCCCCCCCCCTTCATGGTTTCTTTAGACATGCATCACAAAGAACTTTTCCCAAAAAACTATATTAATGGAATAGGAAAATTCGTAGAGTTTAAGATTAATATCTACTAAATGTATTTTTTTAAGTTATATCAATATTATAATTATTAATATATAAAGAAAAGGTTCTATTTAATGCACATGTAATGGTCTATTGGTTCAACGATAACAGATTTTATATCTATGTGAGAAAATACATCAAACCAAGGGTGTTTGATGGTAATTAATGTTAGTGTTATCCAAATCCAAGATATCAATGATGACCATATTCCATCACAATTTTTAACTTTGATTGAAAAAAAAATTATAGATAAAATTATTGTTCATTCAATGATGGAAAATTTATTATCTTATTCTTTTTTAGTATATTCACTTAGTCCATGAAAATTCTCAAAAATATTAAATCACCACAACCAAATAATGAAGTTTAATTATCAGTGAAAACTTGTTATCATGTAAATATTTTATCGTGATTATGTAGATCCTTCCAAATTAATTTCTTTGTTAGATTTTACAATGAAATATAGTTGTAAATCCTTATGTAGAAATAGAATCTATATTAGGCATGCATGGAATAGATTATCAATCCATTTTCAAAGATAATATTAACTAATAGGATAATTAAATATATTTATGTATTCCAAAACATCCTAAGAATATATATACATATATATAAGGATAATTATGAAAAATAATTCTTCAAAAAATTGGGTCATGGGTCCCAATAATGATGGTTTCATGGAAAAAATGGTTTAAAAAAGTAACGATAAACCTTAAAATAATGGCTATTGTTATGGAACATGTATTTGTAATCCTAAAAGTTTATTATTTTTCTCTCTGATAATAAATTAAATGATATATACATCTTGTGTTATGTTTATCATCTCCTGGTGATGACGATGGCCCCCACATCGGCCCCTCCTCCCTCGGTGGGTGAGGGAGCTTCATTGCCCTTTGGGAGAGCAGGTTTATCTTTTCACCCATTTTCCATCCCTGATTTTCTTCCTCCATTTCCGAAAGCGACTCTAAGACCTAATGGTATGGATCTCATCAATGGCCTCCCTAATCTTTAAATTTCAACATCGGAGTTCTTCGAAACCTCTTCCCTCTTAAACCTTACTTTTTTTGCTCGCTTCAGGTCGACAAGACCTTTGGTTGATGTGTTTGATAGGTTTATCTTCAGCTCATGGGATCTCCAGGAAAGGGTGATTGTCGGCTTGCTTGACAGTCGACACATCATGATTCGATTTGAATCGGAATCAGACCTCATCAAGGCATGGTCGAGAGCTCCGCGTATCGTCAATGGGTGCTGGTTATTTCTCTTACGATGTTCATTCGAATTCTATATGAATCGAGATTTTCCATCTACTGCTGTTTGGGTTAGTTTGCCTAATCTACCATTGCCGTTTCAGAATCCTTCTGTGATTCGCATGATTGGTAATCTCGTAGGTAGATTTTTGTGCTTGGATAGCCGCACCAAAGCTGTTTTTCACCTGGTATGTCCAAGGGTATGCGTGTAAGTAGATGCATCACGAAAACCTTTTGATTGTGTCTGGATTACTATTGATGAGGAGTATAAGTGCAAACAAAGGGTCATATACGAGAGCTGGAAAGACTTCTGCTCCTCATGCGGTCGTTTGGGTCTTGCTTTAGAGGTCTTTCATAAGGGTCTTTCATTCCAGGAAGTCCGCCGTCAGGGAACCCAGTCTACAGCCAAGAATCAAGCCAGTGTGAAAGGTAAGGATCATGTTACGAGTGGTGAAGTTGGTCCGTCGCAGTTGAAAAATGGTGGAGGCGGTGGTAGGGATTTCCACTCTCAGTGTCTGGTAGAGATGGATCAACTGAAAAGAGATTGTAGCAGGACAATTGAGGTTACACATGGGTTGGAATTGAGGGGTAATACTATGGAGATTCCGGATGAATTGGGAGAATCATCGAAACCTGTGGGTGGTTTAATGCAGCAGACTGGGGTGCATGTTTTTACCCAGGTTGTGGGGCAAAAGTACTCAGTGGATCATGAGGCAGGCGATGTGGTGGACTGTCATGCTGAAACTTCTAGTGCAGATAGCGATGGATCTCAAAGGGGAGTGGGAGGTGAAAGGGAGGTTATGCATCCAAGTTATGGGGAATTCTCCCAACATAGGGCTGATTGTAGTGATGTCAGGAAGACAGAGGGTGCGAACCAAGTAGAAAATACTGAGGAGGATCCTAGCAGAGTAGCTTGTGGGGATATGGTTAGAGGCAGTGAGGACCTTCACTTGGAGAAGCAGGGGCATTCACTGGATGTGGAGGTCTGTAATCCATCTGGTAAGGAAGGGAGCTGGTTATCAGGGAAGCAATATGCTATCCAGGTGAAGAATAGATTTGATGGCCTTGGTACTTTTGAGGAGTGTATGGAGGGGACCTTTGAAGGTAGTAGGAGTTCTTCCGTAGGGGAAATAAGCCCGAGGAGCAGTAGATGTATTAGGGGGAGGAAGGGGAAGAGGGAATACTCCTCCCTGCCACCCCCTTGCAGACTCGGTCATCAAAAAAGAGAATGGAAGAGAAGGTGGAAAATGAGGCCATGTGCCAGGATTCCCCTGAACAGTCTGAACTTTCCTTGGATCTGATTTTGTGTTCAGAGGATGAGGTGCTAGAACAGTTGTTGTATCTCAATGCATCGGAGGAGGATGCGGCCAAGATGATGGGCCGAGACATTGGAAGGAAGCTAACTGAGGACCGATATTCTGGGGTTGACAAACAGGACACGATACTGGTTGGGGGTTTCAATAAAGGGTTGATCGTACTTGAAGAATATATAGAGGTCTGGGATAAACTGACCTCTTCTTTGGAAGCTCTTTCAAGTGACGAGCCACTCACTCAGGTAACAACTATTTCCTGGAAGTTATTTAGGGATATAGACTCTGGGAGAATTTTATTTTCCTTCAATGATGTTGCTTTAACATTATCTATTTAATACTTGGTTTTCCACTCTCACCTTTCTTATTCCTATGTTGAGGGTTACCCTCCGCTTGTATTCTGGAGATGTTTTGGTATTTTGTTTTCTTCTTGTTACAAGGATCTACTTCAGAGGAGGTTCAGAGCACAAGGCCACCACTACTACATGGTACTTGGAGTAGAAGACTGAGAGGGTATGGCCTGGCCATCGGTTCCGTGCCCGTGCATCCTTGCACGGGACTGGTTTCCGAGTACTTATGCTTGGTGGGGGCCTAATATCGAGGTAACTGCTGGGGTGAGGTAGGACATGTCATGTTTTTTTCGGGTTCTTTTTATTTTTCCTTTGTTTGTTTTGTTGGACGTGGTGGTTCTCACTTCCCCGTTTAAAGTGATTCAATAATCAAATAAAAAATAATTTTCAGCAGCAGATGAATAGAATCATAAATTCCACATCAATGTTCTTGGAGATGAATAATAGAGTCTATAGAGATTTCAATGAGAAAATTAAAGTTCTTTTTATCGATGATATTCTCATATTTATTAAAAATAATTACAAACATGAATTGAATTTTTATTTTGTATTAAAGTAAATGAAAAATTAATAATTTACTGATAATGTTAGTAATTGTAACTTTATGAAATAAAAAATAACATTCCTATATCATTTTAAAAAAATGGGGAACACTTGTACATCCTATAAAGAAAGCATAATTAAATAATAAATAACACTAACATTAATGTAGAATATCCATGGGTTTTTTGGTTTTTCTATAGGATATCAAAATAAATTGATCTATATAACCTAATTTTTCTATCCCTTAATAATGTTAACACAAAAATAGGTAAATTTTTTTAAAATAATTATTTTAATAGAGTGTTATAGAGAATGAGAATATTTATATCACTATAATTAAGCTCACACTAATCTAAATAATATAAGGGTATCTAATATATAGTTTTTATTAAAATAATTTATTGTGTTTCATTATAATATAAAATTATATATTTATAGAATATTCTTTTATAATTTATTGATATGTGAGAAAAATTACCCAATGCATCATCCAGAGTTAGGAAAAATATTTTTCTAATTAAAAACATGGTTTTATTTTAAATAGAAAAATAATTATTATATATATACTAATTTAAAAATATAAATGTATATATTTACCCAAAATGAGTTTAAAAAATATTAATAAATATGTTTGAGTTTATTAGGTGTTATTATTATATTAATACATTAAATTATTAATAAATTGAATAAGGTGGTGAATTCCATTAGAAAAAATGATCATGCCACATTATCAATTATAAGGATCTAAAGATGTTAAATATTTATGAATATGAAGAGGATATACTTGGAAATCATAAGGAATTGAACTTTATTCTACCTTTTATAAATTATTTCTCATTTATCTCTATAGGAGAATATCATGGTAGAATAGAATAAACATTTCTATCTATAAAATAATAGAACAATTATTAAAATTAAAAATTTATTATTATCGATTCAAAAAATTTGTAATGTGTTGATGTAGATAATTAATTATAGAGATATATTATGATATATTGGATAATTCTAATAACTCATCTTTCTTAATTAACCCTAAAATAGAAAAAAAAATATTCATCTTTAAGAATAATTTTAGTTCTATAATAAAAATAATAATACTATAGAGTATGCATCTATATAATCAGTAAATTGGTAATTCAAGGCATAATATCAAAATTAAAAAGGGATGCTGTAAACATTAAAAAACCAATATTAAAATGGTAAAACATCACCACAAATTCCTTAATAGGTTTCCATGAACCACTAAAAATAATGTTCCTTGTGCTGTGATTAATTGACATAAAAAATAATCTCAATTAATTATCATTCAATGGGACTCCTCACCTAATAAACATTATAAGATATGTATCACACAGAATGTGGGGATACATGGGTTATCACTTTTGATTTTATATGATCATAAAATATGATTCATCCCAATATCTTAAATGGGTATCTAATTATAAATGGTTAAAAATATGAAATTTAGTATATCATATCATGCTAAAATAGATGTTTAATCTTAAAGGTATATAAAATATCTTGATGAAATCCTTAGATTTAGATTAATCAACATCGATGGATTTTAGTATCAACATATTCCTTCAGTAGAGTCCTCACATAATAATATATTTTTTCCAGACATAAAAAAAACCTAATATAAATAATTTTCTCCAGAAGATATGTGAGACTCCAAATTTTGGGGATATAGTTGGAGAATAGAACATATTACTACCAAAAAATGTTGCACCATTCAACAACACATTAAATTAATGTATAGTTACTAAAAGATTTTTTTTTAAATTATATTACAATACCTCATGTTTAGTGTTATAAAAATATTTCTTTGAATATATTCATGGAAGATAGTTATGTGGTTTGGTAGAAATGTATGGATAATACCGATACACATTAACCCTTTCAACATTATTGGTCATGTTCGAAACATTGCTTATAATTTTTAACTTAAACCTTATTCATGTAAAGTAAAATAGGGGTTCCAAAAATCACTCTTGAAGAAGTCAATATTAGAACTATTCATGTAGTGAAGTTGGAGGTGGTATGACTAGATCATGTACACTCATACAAGGAATGATAAATGAATACCTTCAATTATAGTAAGAAACTATATTAAAAAATATCAATTAACCTTTTAAAAGTATTACGGTGAAATAATATATATAAAGAGTTCATTACAGAACATAAATATATAATTAAATAATAACACTATATCATCCTCTCATAAGGTGGTTAAAACTAAAATTTTGATGAAGAAACAACTAAGATGGAGAATAATTTTAAAAATTGTTTTTTTATTATTATATTCTGTCTTATATCCATACTACACAATAACGAATATATATGAAAAATAGTGGTATATTCACCTAATAATAAAAATAAAAAATAAACATATATATTTATCATAACAATAAGAAATAATAATGGGACAATAATATATATAAATATCATGAAAATATGTTTAAAATATTATGGCTCTAAGTAATCCATATACCCATGAGTTATAGGAAATTATAGTAGGTATAATAGTAGGTATTAGTTTTTTTTAAGATTTTCTAGAAAATATAAGTTTAAATATAGAAAAAATTACATAATATAAACAAAATGTGTTATAAGTAAGTTCATATTAATAGTTTTAGTATTAAATATCAGGAGTGCATTGGATTCCTTATCAATGTAGATCACATTTTGTTATTTATATTATTTTTTTCAAAATACATTATAAATTAAAAAAATATAAACATAGGGGAAAATATTAAGAGTTTATTAGAAGGACTACACAATAATGTTACCAATTAATTGTCTAATGTGATGGTAGCTAGAGTCAAAATTATTATATTTATAAAAACTCATTAGAATCATGTTTCAAAAAATAGCTTGAATCTTATATCTAATGAAGGAATAGCTTGAAATTGAGTTATTTATGTTAAAATAACCATCATATATTTTTTTGGATATTTTAATACATTAATTACAGAGAAATAGATCAACCTCATAAGAAAATATATTTTGTAGGATTCAATATTTTTTGAAATAATTGGTTTGATTGGTCACCATTAATGTAGTATTATTTTAAGATCAAGGGTGATAAATTTTTAATAACCCCAAGTTAAATTAAAAAGGTAACATAATGATGTGACATGAACTCAAAGAAACATTGTTAAAAGAATATTTTCCTCATAATATTTTCAATAAATTTGAACAAGAATTCATGAATCTCACAAAATGGTGGAGGAATATATAAAATCTTATTACGAAAAAATTATAAGAGTTATATAGTACAACTATGGATTTTTAAACTCTATAATAAAACATTTTATTATTTTGTACTCTAAGCCAAGTATCTATTATGACATACTTATCCTAGCTCACTAATTTGTAACCTGAACTAGTGGCTACATATCCTCAAGCATTCCTCCCTCTATGTTGGAGGCTATTGACTATCAGCGAGGGTGTAAGGTTTTATAGTGGAGATGCAATACCCTCATTATCAAAGTAGAACATAGTAGTAAATAATTGAATATATAATATTATAAATGATATAATAAATTGCAGAAATATTATAAAGGAACACCGGATGTAGCATATCTTGCTGAAAATATAATTCCATAACCAAGTATCATATACTGATATTGATATCATAATGTTTTATAAAAATTTAGTAAATGAATAAATAATATTACATTATATACAATAATATAAAAAAATACCAAAAGATAAATTGAAATATAATCACAGCCACTAGTGGGGTGCACTACTCCCACACTCCA
Source organism: Viscum album (assembly GCA_963277665.1). Taxonomy (NCBI): domain Eukaryota; kingdom Viridiplantae; phylum Streptophyta; class Magnoliopsida; order Santalales; family Viscaceae; genus Viscum; species Viscum album. The sequence goes on along the minus strand of OY728146.1, from coordinate 1,528,534,540 downwards.
TCCAAGTATATAAAAATAATGGTCTATTGATGGGAACTTGTCACATCTGTGATTTCATTTTGAGATATTATCCTTTATATTTTTGACCCCATGTTTATCCTTCAGTTTTAATGGGAGTTTTGGTAAAACAAAATGGGAGTTTTGGGTTAAGAGTAGGTGACATGCAGTTGGCGTAGGGTTTGGAAAACTGTGTGCCCTTTCACAGGAAACTATGATGCCAATTGCTATTTTTGGATAGTGGTTAATGAAATATTTGTTACATGGTTTTTCAAACCATGTGGGTAATCGTGCATCTTTCTTCTATTATACAGAGTGTGTTGTATGGTTACCGCATCATTTGGTAAACCTTACGACTTTTCCTGGTTATAAAAAAATTTATCATTACCTTCTCCCTCCACCCCCCCCCCCCCGCACCTCAAATTTTAACCCTAAACACCCCAAATCCTCCCAACATAGGATTTATCTCCCTCTGAGCCTTTCCCCCTCCCTTTTCTCCCTTGGACTACTATTATTGAGGTGATTTGGTTAGGATTATTTAAGAAAACTTTATGTAAGTGGGTATTTCCCTTGACTTATACTCCTTTCTAGGGTTTCTCTTATTATTTCTTGGGGTTTCATATCTCTAGTGGGTTGGGTGACTTATTTAGGATTATATCTTTATTCATAGGTTTCAATAATAATGTTTTTTGTTATATCTTTCCTTTATAGGGTTCTCTTGAGCTATGATTGTGGTTTTATACCAGTTTCTTTAAGTTTATACACTTAAGGTTGTTGATTCCATGTTTTAGCATTATTAGATGATTTTAATATTCTTTCTTTATTATTTTATTATGTCATATAAAATATTTATGTGGTGATAAATGTGTTTTCAAAATTATTTAAGGTGAAAAAGTGTTGGAAGGTGGTTTTATAAGGCAATGGGTTTTGTTTCATGTTTGACTACATGTGGTCTTTCTGAACTGTGTTATATAAATTGTTCAAGTGGTTTAATAAATTGTGAAAGTTTGAAGTGAATTTAGTGTGTGATTGTGTTTTGAAAGAGGTTTTTATTATGATAAATGGTGTATTTTTATGTGTTTTCACTTTTCTTGTATGTTCATGTGAATGTGGGGATCTATGTGATACATGAAATGGTAATTGATCATGAAGGGTATCCTGGGTATCTAGGTTTGTGGACTAGGACTAGTATGCTAGTTGACACAAAAGTGTCTTGGCCCGGAATTATCTAACAGGATTTTCAATTACAAAACTAAAAAATATTATGATGTTAGGATACCACTCAAACTTTTCATGGATTCCTCTAAAGTGGCTTGGGCATGGAGACACAGTGGGTTATGCTTGCTATACCATATTTAACCTATATATGAGTTTCACATTATCCCATTTTTTCTGAAGCCTATAGGGATTTCCTATGACTTATTTCTCTCTTTTGATGTGGTACCATCTATCACCATATGATGGACCTTATTTATACTTCATCTTAAATCAATCTTATTTTTGAAAAAAAAGTCCTTTAAAAGTTTAATCCTTTAAAATGGTTTTACTTAAATGTTTTCTTATAAATACATTGAATGTTTTAAAGGAAATGTGGATGTTATTTTGTATATAATGTTATGGAATGAAATATTTTATTTTTGGTGGAATCCTACTCAAATATAGATCACAACCTACATACACCTTTGGGAGTATGTAGACTGGGTTATGTTTGACTCAGGTAAAGGAAAGATGTTTCATAATGATGGAGGATTTGGTTGCTAGTATCCCTCTTCTTACGAGTGTTGGTGGTGGTGCATTGAGAATGATTCACCTCTTTTTAGATGGAGGTTTTTGTGATAGTGTCTTTATACCATTTTTGATTTAGTTCATTTGAGATTTGTTTAGAGTTGAAAAAAAAATCTGAACATTTTAGTACCATGTTTGGTTAGGATTTTACAGCCTTGTGATGTTTATTATTATGGTTTGTTTATAAATATAATAAAGGTTTAAATCATTACCACATTGTATTATTGATACCTAGGAACTAGTTTCCAGTTCATGGGGATTTGGAATGCCCATAGGGCACTGTCACTGACCGGGTTGGGTGTCGGTTTTGATGGCACTCCAACTTGGTTCATAAAAAAATGGCATCAAATGATGTCACACTCTTTTTGGTTCAAATTATTTGGTAAGATTATTGGTAGACTAGATCTTTGATTGTTTGGCCTTGAGGTTCTAGTTGTAAGTAAGGTCCCTTGCTAATACACCTCGTAACGGTACTCGAGTTGCAATGGGATGTTGGGATTTGATTTGACTTATACTCGAGGTGAGATGTATAGGTTGCATACTATATAGGGACACTAGTTAGGGGTAGAGTATTTGGTTTTTATTTTTATTACGATGGATTTGGTTATGTTTTGATTTATTCAAATGTTTTTATATTTAATTGTTTCTAAAAAATCCGAATGGTTGTGTTGATGGTTTTTCTTATGGTTATTTCTCATTGTCTCAATATGCCTCCATGGAGACTTCCTATACAGCCACAGGAGGAGGCAGGAGATAGTTATCCTTCATCAATTGAATAGAGATTAGTGGAAGTGGTTGTTTGGGCTGTCCAATATTTGGGACAAGGATAAGTCTCTAATACTGCCTTGGTTATAGAGGCTGAACCAGTTCTTGATAAGGATGAGGCTTAGGAATTCCTGAAGAACAAGCCTCCTTCTTTATGATATATCACGAAACCTTGTGAACAAGAGGAGTGGATTGATAAAATTGAGATGATTTTTTGTTCCTCGATAATCCTAACGAAATCAGGGTAAAATGTGCCTCATTTTTGTTGAAAGGTCCCAATTGAAAGATGTGGGACTCTATGGTTAAAGCTAGAAAGCACAAGCAGATGATCTAGAAAGACTTCAAGGATATTTTCAATGAGCAGTATTGTTCATAGGTTTTTTACTTTACTAGATCATGGGATTTTATAGAGCTTAGATAAGGAGACCAATCTATGATGGAATATTCTAACTGCTTGGCAGAGCTGTTATGGTACTCACCCCAGCCCATTTCTAATCAGAAAAATGAAGGCTCAAAAGTTTGAGAGGGGTTTAAGCCAGAAATTTATTCTCAAGTTTTTCTATTTAAGTTGAAAACCTATGACAAGGTGGAATACCATGATTTTATAGTGGATATTGATTTCAAGGGTACGTTTGGTTCCTTTATGGTCATGAAAACAACAGTAAGTTGTGGCTATTTTGATGAAAATGGGAAGCATGACGATTTTCAGAATAAAGGAGGTAGTAAATCAATCCATCCTTCCCGATTTCCCTCATCTATGGCTTCCGATACTAGGTCAATTATGTTCCATCATTGTGGTAAGGAAATAAACACATGACCTATGTACACATATCCTCTCAGACCTTTTCACCAATGTGGATCTATGGGGAACTTCAAGCATTTTTTAGGGCTACATGTTCCTATCAAAGTGGTGCAAGATCTATAGCTTCTAGAGGAATGTCTTCCCAGTCAAATCCATCTAGGATGTTGGGATCTTGGTTTGGTATTCATGGATGTGGGACTAGATCCTCCACTAGTTAGAGTAATCTCATAGTAGATTCATAGGTCAATGGTTGTGCTCAGAATCAGGTGAAGACAAGGCATATCCATGTTATGGACCTAGCACCAAAGGAACTGGATACGGGGCGTATGATAGTTTGAGGTACCATTTTTATTTCATTTTCCTTATTTATTTCTCTAACTGATATTTTTGCTTCAGTTTATTTTGTTTTTACCCACCTTGTTGATTTGTTAATGTTTCCAATTGGTTTTATGCCATATACAATGGAGTTGGTAATGCCGCTTAGTAAGAATCGAGATCAGGGTTTCATGTGTCCATATTTTTCCCTCACCATGTCAGGGGACGAGATGAATTGGGATTTCCATGTTTTGGAAATGGACTTATTTTATGTAATACTTGGTATGGATTTGATGGTTTATTTTCAGGAACACATCGATTTATATAGGCAGAGAGCGAGTTTTGCGGCACCTGATGGAGGTACCTTTTTTTATGATGAATGGATTCCTTGGTCAGGACATGTTGGACCTCCACTTATAGAATTGAGAATTATGTTTTTAAAATATTTCTTCTCATGTTTTAGGATGTTGTAGGTGCTCCTAAGGGTGGATTACCTTTTATTGTGGATGAGTTCACAAATATTTTTCTAAATGATTTTTGTGAGTTTCCTTCAAAGAGGGATATGAAATATTCCATCAATCTGGCATCGAGAACATAGTCGATATATATTCTCTTGTACTGTATAGACCCCCCATTGAGTTGAGTAAATTAATGGTACAATTGGATGATTTGGAATCTAAATGGTTCATTCACTAGAGAGTCTCACTTTGGGCCACCCCATTTTTGTTTGTGAATAAGGGTGGTGGGTCTCTCTAGTTATGCATTGATTGTTGGAAGTTTGATAAAGTAAAAAATCATGAAAAAATATCCTTTCCCCACATTGAAAACATTTTTGATCAAATTAAATGGGAAAGTATGTATTCAAATATTTTATAGCGCTCTTTGTATCATCAAGTTAGAGGTAAGGAGGCAGATGTCCCAAAAACTTCTTTCTGGAGCAGGTATGGCCATTTTGAGTTTTTTTCATGCCTTTCAAGTTGATGAATTATCTAGTGGTATTTATGGCACTCATGAATATGGTTTTCCACAAATATAAGTATTCCTTTTTATGGTATCCATGGATAAAATTTTGTTATATTCCGGATCTGAGGAGCATGAGCGTCATTTGTAGATATTTCTAAGAACCATATAGGATCAACATCTCTATGAAAATTTCTCTAAATTCACCTTATGAATGAGGGAGGTGATGTTTCTAGGTCATGTGATCTCAGGGTATGGGGTTTCAGTGGACCCAGAGAAGATCAGTGCAGTTATTTCATTGAAATAGACAAAGAATGTTTTTGAGATTATGAGATTTTTGGAACTCGTAGGGTATTATAGGAGGTTTTTTGAGACTTCACTCAGCTTCCATCAACCAAGATGGTTCTCACCCGGAAAGGGGTGAACTTCAAATGGATTCATGAATGTCATGAATCCTTTAAAGAACGTAAGAATTGGTTTACCATATCTCATGTTTGGATATTACCTGAGTCTAGAAATGGTTATGTGGTGTATTATTATGCTTCAGGTATGGGTCTTGGGTGTGTGCTAATGCAAGACAACCATGTGGTGGCTTATGGTTCTCACCAACTTTGGGTGAACTAATATAATTACCCCACCTTGGACCATAATTTAGAGATAGTGATGCATGACTTGAATATGTGGTCCTATTATCTTTTTGGGGATAATTTTTTATTTTATTCTCATTATAAGAGTTTTTCTTACATTTGGACACAAAAAGATCTGAATTTGAGGTAGTTTCATTAGGTTGAGTATCTTTAGGGGTCTGATTTTGATAATGTGTATACCCCAATAGAAATAAATTTTGTGGAAGATAATTTTAGTAGAAAATTTCCAGTGAATATTGTGAGAATATCTAGTGATGATTGAAAATTGATGGGGCTCTTTTCTCAGCTGCATTTGGAGACTAAGGAGCATAGTGGAGGTGTGTTCTTGGCCAATGTTCAGCTATCACCTTATCTTATGGAGTTGATTCAGTGGAATAATCCTAATTATGAGTTCCTCAAGTATTATATGTAGCTTCTTCATGTAGGGTATATACCTTGTGGTTGGTTTTTGTCTCCGTAGGGAGTTTTTTGCTTTATGTGTTGTTTTGGGGTGTCGTTATCATTAAGAAAGGTGATGATGTCAGATAGTCGACAGTCATAGTGGGTTGTTCAACAAGGTAAAACCAAGATGTACTATGATGTGTGCCAACAATTGTAGTGGCCATATATGATGAGGGATGTAGCTAACTTCATTTTAAGGTGTTATAAGTGTCATCAGGTCATGTTAGAGCACCAAAGGTCATTTGGTTTTCTTCAGCCACAACCCATGTAATGAACTGATCATTTATGAATAAAATTCACTTTCTTTTAATGTCTTGTGGATATATAAAATGCTTGAACTCTTTTTTTATTGGGTTTAAATGACTATAAATTATTATTAATTTTGATAATATATCCATTGAATATTGATCACATGATTGATATAAATATAAGGTTTTTTAAAAAAACCTTTTGAGACAGACAAAGGAGATAAGGGCCTCATCTAGTAGACTCAAACTGTACGAAGCTCCTTTTTTGGAGCTCAGAATGGAGGTAGTGTCATTAGGTTTTTATCTTGACCATGCACAATCTGATCTTAAACACGTTAATATTTAAAGGAATTGCCTATGGGAGAAGTTCAAGTTAATTGAGATTACCACCCGGGTGATGTTATTCGAGCCATCCCAAGAGACTATGAAAATCACACAACTTACCCTTAAGTATTATGAGGGTGTTATAAGGGGTTGAATAATAATCTTTTAGTTACTTATTGTGTAATACCTTTCTATAAATAAAAGTATTATTCCCTCAATTCCTTAATGCGAATAGTCCTTAAAAATGATGAATTTGAAAAATTGACTCTTTAGGTAAAACTCATTCTTTTTAGAAATATATAAATTATAATATTAAACTAAGTATTTCATTAATAATATTATAATAAAAATTATGATTATATTAGTTTCTTATCTGTAAATTATTAGGTAATCAGTTTGATGAGAGTTATATTTTTTATATATTAAAACATAAAGTGTATTTTTAAAGAATTTATTTTAAGGAATTAATGACTTTTTGTAATGATTAATATTTTGATAAAATATTATTATCAAATTAGTTTTATGAATAATAAACGAGTGTATAATTTTTATGAAGTCAAATGTAATTTTTATTATGGTTTGAAAACAGTTTTTGTCAAAAACTGTGAATTTTCAAAAAATATCGGTTTTCATTTTAAAAGATATAATTAAATTATTTAGAAAATTATTCATATTAAATGAATATTATTTTTTGAATCAAGAAATCCAAATTATCCAATGGTGAATTTTTTAAAATGTTCTAAGATAGTCAAATTTTTGCGTAAAAATTAAATATTGTATAAATAAAATATGTGTTTTATGACATCATAATGACCCAAAAAGGATGTAATAAATACTATAATGGGTATTATAGGCCCAATATATTTTTTCCCATTAAAATTATTTAATTTTATGTTTTGTTTACTTATTTTATAAATCCTTAGTGAATCCTCCAAAATGTATAATTTATTTTATGTTTTTAAATTCATTTCTTCAATAATGTGTCTTACCTCCACATAAGCAAGGATAATATTTTATTATTATCATACATTTGCCTTGTAAAATATTTTTTTAAACTCATATTTGTAAAAAATCATTGGGAAAAACAATTTAATGTTTTTAGTTATGTATATTTAATTATATTGATTCCAAAACCTATGTTTGTGGAATATTAAAGAATTCCCCTCTTATTTCCTATATAAACCCACCCAATATCCCACTTCACTTCACTAAAAAACCTTGGATAATGTACCTAATCTGTACGACCATTTTTATAATCCTCCCAAGGCTCCCCAATCTCTCAATAATCCCCTCTTCATGCTTTTTAAATCACACACTCAAGTAAGGGTTTCCTTCCTTTCTCATTTCTATCCATGTTTCCTTATATTGTTACACCCTTTTATTTTTAATTAAAAATGATGGGGTATGTATTCTAACCTCCACCATAATACCCTTATTATGTTTTTATTATGGTATACCTATTTATCTCTAATGAATTCCTCTCATGTACCCCCATTACTATGCTGAAATTTCATTAGAGTTATTCCATTTATCCTCTTTCATTAAGTTTATTTATTATGTTACACCTTCTATTTTTAAAATACATATATTGGTACATGTATATATATGACCCTATAACTTTAAATTTATTTTATATATTATTAGATACCCCTTTATCTCTCATTAACCATTTTATTAATTTTTATGTCATGTTGTTAGTTTTCCAAAATTGCACCACGATTTTCCATGCCAAAATCATCATGTAGTAAATATCATTCCTATTTATCTATAAAGGTATTCACCATTATGAACATATAATTATTGATTATATACTTTCATGTATGTATTCCACATTTCCTAATCATGGAATAAATGATTATGTTGAATTAATTCATTTTATATAGTCTATCTGGCACACTTAAGCATGAGATTGAAATGATTATAAAGGGTGTGCCCTGATAGCACTCCAATGAATTGGGTAATGTTTAGTATCATGATACTTTATGTTGGGATAGAGGTTTACCTGATTCCTTTTAGGACATTTCTTTCACCATGTTGGGATATGGGTTTACCTGATTCCTTTATGTTAATGATGCAATGTTTTAAGTTGTTTCCACATTTCCATGTTCTGATGATCATGTTATATCATGCCTTTATGTTCATGGTTCTCGTATTCTCCATTTATATGACTATTGACTAACTTGTATTATGTTATTCATGTTATTACTTGTTTACTCCCTAACTAGGATTTATATCTCACACAGTTCTTATGCGTGTCCTCGGGTTATCCCATGAAATGATAAGTATGAATGAATGTTATGGTCATGAAAAAGAAGTTTTCAATAAAGATGTTGTATTTTATGTCTTAAGTTTTCACTTAATGTTCCTAAGCCACATAGACACTATAAATCTCATTCTTCTAGGTTGTATTAAGTAAAATTTTATTTAATAAACCCTATTTAAGTGTGTAATAAAGAGAATGATTGGTATAGTTGGTATTAGAGGATATATTTAGTTATTTTTTTATTAGGATTAGAAAACCCTTGTGAAAGTTTTAGGGATAAAACTATGTATAATAAAAATATGCCTAAATTTTTGATAGTATATAGCAAGTGGTTTATCAAAAAAATGAATCCATGTCAAGATACTAACATGTAGAGGTGCCTCTGGCACAGATGTATCAAGGGGTAAAACCTGAAAACACCACTTTGATCTAGATTCAAATGAAAATTGGTGAAATACAATGGTCCTTGCCACACTCTTTGTACGACACTCCCATGGGATATTCTTTGGTAAATTCATAATTTAAATATGAACCATTATTAATGGAATAAAAAAAATTACCTTAGAATATATTCTAGGAAATAGATCGTGGATAACTTAGATTGAAGCATAGAAATTTTTATGTTAAGGAAATAAATTTATTTTATAATTTATCCCATTATATCATTAGATTACTTTTTTTGTGTTTAATAGTTTAAAATACTTACCCCTAATTTTGTTTTTCATTCTACCCAATGGATGGTAATAGGAGGACTTGGGATAACAACAAATGCGAAGATCAATGTGATGATTGTTTTAATGATACGCCCAATCCGATGGGAAAAATAATTGCAAACTTTGTCAAAATACTCTCTCAGTTAACTCAAGTTTTTAATAGAAACATGGGTCAAGATAAATATACAACCCCCCCCCCCCACAAATAAAGAACAATTTTAAATCTATATCTTCTTGATATAAAGGCCACATACTTTAAATGGATCACCTGATCCCTTAATCACCAAACAATGGATCAACTCCATTGTGAAAATCTTCTCCTTCCTTAAATGTTCCAAACAAGAGAAGGCTCTTCTAGATGCTTGTCATTTGAAGGGTGAACTGATCAATGGTGGAAATTGATCAAAAATATGAAGCCTAAGGAATATATCGAGTCATTGGAATAGAAGGATTTTTTGAAAATGATTTTTGATAAATATTTTCCTCGCACCCTCTGAATTAATATGGAAAGGGGCTTCCTTGACCTAAAGAAAAAAGATGATGAATCCATCGGATCATATGAGTCAAAATTCACAAGGCTTGCACGATATGCCTTCAGATTTGTCATTTCCCCTGAATAAAAGGATTACTGATTCTTTGGTGGGATAAAACCTAGCCTATGGAAAGCCCGAGGGATTCGTGACTTCGATATCTATGAGGAAATTTTCTGATGTTCCCTCAAAGTTTAAATGGAGATGAGTGAATCTTAGGGGTATCATGGCGATAAGAAGTGGAAAGTGAAATTTAATTCTAGCGATTTTATGGATAAATCCAATGGTTCCAGGAATTCTAGCACCCCAGTTTCCAAAGGTGAAAAAATAAGAACCCGGAAAACTTATTAAAGGGGACGAGGAAATTCTTTAGGTGTGGAAGAGAAGAGAACCTGTCCAATGATTATCGGCAAGAAAAATTCACCACTGAAAAAAAGGATAGGTACACTATATTCTACCCTCAATTCATTGTTAATTTATACCACTGTAAATAACTAGAGAACTTTTCAAATCAGTTCCCTAAGATGAGGGTTTTCAGAGGCAAACAAAAACCACCAAGTTAGCAAGGGGGATCTTTTTCCATCACTACCACGAAATAGAATCCGAAAAATGAAGTGGTGATAGGTACTCTATTTATTCATTCAATAATAAGGAATTTAATTTTTTATTCTAGTTCTATGCATTCTTTTATATTTTGAAAGTTTATTAGAACAACCCAAACACCACCACAAATCATGGAAGTAGTGATGTTGGTGAGAATGGAAAATAGGGAAATTATTGCATCCCATGAATATAAATTATCCCCTATCAAATTTTTTGGATTTAATATCCCAATGAACCTCTTCATACTTCCTTTGGTCAAATTTGATGCAATTCCAGGCATGTATTGGCTTTCCCTATATAGATCCAACATTAATTTTCATGAGGGAGAAATCACTTTTCATATGTCGAATCGACCACTGATTCTATACAAGTTCTTGGAGGAGGAAAAATCTTATTTAGTACCATCATCAAAAGAATATATATTACTACCCTATGAGTACATGTATCTGGATCAGATGATTTAGTATAGGGAAGGAACCATCCTCAAATACATGCCTATTGTGAGGGAATTCATTGGTGTGTTTCCTGAGGAATTGCATGGTCATCCTAGTAGAAGAGATGTTGAATTCACGATTTATCTCACACCTAGGAAATTTTCAATATCCAAGAATCTTTATAGAATGGAATTTGTGGAGCTTGAGGAGCTAAAGAAACAACTACAGGAGAATCCGGATAAAGGGCTTATACACCCTAGTGTTTCACCATGGGGTGCACTAGTCCTCTTCACCGAGAAGAATGATAGGTCAATGTGCCTTTTCATTGATTATCACGAGCTCAAAAAAATCATGATAAAGAACAAGTATCATTTTCCATGAATTTATGACTTCTTTGATCTACTACATGGAGCACAATACTTCTCCCAGGTGGATCTGTGGTCAGGATATTACCAAGTAAGGGTGAAGAAGGAAGATATTGTAACACCCGAGACTTTTATGTTATATAAATCATCAAAGGAATCTTTTTCTACACAACACTTTCTTGGATTTCTTTACACGAAATCGCGACCTTCCTCAATAGCTTGCATCGTACGCAATACCGAGTTTCACTAAACAACGATATGCTATTAAAATATTATTAAAACTAGCCGTTATGAATAGTAATAACCACTTTTTGAAATTTTATAAATTTTATTTTCCAAAATGGACTTCATTTTTGGATTCGGAATATCGAAATTATCCTAGGGTGAAATTTTGGTATTTTTCTGAAAACTTTCAATTTTTGATGAATAGTGAAACCACTAAGTGGTAGTTAAAAAAACTGAATTTTTCATAAAACTTAATTTTACCGCTTCTGTGAGTGGAATTTTAAATATCCTAGAGACACGGTTGATGTCAGCAAGAAAAATGTGGTTCAATGAGATGAAACTAATTTTTTGGTGAATAGTAACTTTTTACTTTTTTTACCACGGTAAAAAGTAAATAGGGTAATTAAGGGTAAATATGATATTATTATTACCCTAAGACATGTCCTAATTCTATTGGATAAGTGTAATTAGACCAAAAAAAAACTTAGGAATAAAATATGACCATTTAGGCCCACTTGGATTAGATTAGGACATTTATTATTAATTTATTTAAAGAAGGGTTAAAATAGTTAAAATCAAAGTTTAATAAGTAAATAATTTTTAATATGGGGTTATACATAAAATAAATTCGACTATAAATATTCATTAAAAAGATAAAACTATTTCCTACATAATGGTATTTTATTTGTAATTTTTAAACATTAAATAATTTAATTTATTTATGACACAATGATGATGCAGTAATTATCTTATTAATGAAATATTGACATAATTGATGTTATAAACACAAAAATAAATGTAATTTGAGACTTTTTATGAATCCCACTAATTTTATAGGTTAATATGACATGTTATTATTGATTTAATTAACTTGGTTTGAACTAATAATTCTGTTATGTTTTTCACAAAAATCAATTACTAAATAGTGTCAAAATTGACATAAAATAGTTTTTAAAACAAATATTATATTGGTAATTTTTATTTTATTCCTAAAAATCTAAGGTTCGGCCAAATGACTTATATAAGGTTATATATATTAATAATAAACAACTTGGGGTTCGTTTGGCTGCTTATAGTAAGTTTATTAACCTTATAGTATAAGAACACAAGAAGACATGGTAAAAGTAAATTTATTTAACTTAATGTTAAATCTAAATGATAAGGTTAAAATAGGAACCTAAACTTGTCTAAATTCTATTGGATGAAAGTATTTTGACCCATACCCACCTTAGCTTAAAAATATATCAATTTGGATCTATTTAAAACCGAACTTGACTTTATAATAAAATAATAGTTTTAGTTATTCCAAAGGTGCCCCTCTCCTCCCTTATAAAAGGACACCTCCTTGCCCTCTTCCTCACACCACATTGAGCCATAAAGCTCGTCCAACCCCTGCCACTTTCTCCTCTCCACTTCCCTAGAGACATCCTATAGGTCCTGGTCTTCTTCAAAGGCCAATTTTAGTGCCCTAAAATAAGGTCTCAAAGAAGCACTTCAAAGAAGAGGTAATGTCCGTTACCGATTCTTTCATCTTTATTTCTTCTTCCACTTCTTCTTCTTTAGTTGTTTCATTATGAAGTAATAACATCAGTATCACTCATATACTGATATGTTATTATAAGTATTAAACAACCCTATTTCACCATCTATCCATCCTACGGAAAAAGAAATCACCGCGCGTGCGTACGTACGGAATACCGTCTCCACGCCATGGTGTAATCTATTTTCCACCACCACCTTACTTGGATGGGTATAATGGTGTAAATAATGACTATATATGACTATTATAAAGTGATATTGATTCTTAAATTTTATACATATACTCCAATACAATTCCACGATCATAGGAACAATATCATCACTCGTGCGTACGTACGGAATACCGTCTCCACGATGTGATGCGACTCGTTCTACATGATCTTCATTTCATAATGATTATATAAATAAATTGACTGAATGAATATGATATATATGACACTAATACCATTCTGGAAATGAGGTATCTATAACCTAAAGAAAAAAATAAGAATTTATTCGACAAAACACGCATAAGAACAAAAAGTTATAAACACCCGAATAACAAGTAGCATTGAAATATTACTACTAAGAAGCTAAGAATATGAACATATATGATATCATAAAAATAAGTATGATTCTGGAATAAGTCAATAACATTATTTAAATCATTATACAGGAGGTTCAGACACTTACAAATCAAGTCGGACCTAAGGTAAGGGAAATATCACAATCTCATTTTTATTCGAGATTGTTTATACTTTGGTATTTACTGGGGTGTATTTTATCATCCACATCCATGTTTCCTCAATATATAATATTATTTCCATTCACCTAAAATTTTTTAAATCCTATTTTACCCTTCGGTGAGTTTTTAGTAAAAGATATGAAAGGAATCTTTTGTCGTTTTTTGTACGAGGTACTTTTTGACTTTTCCGACAAAAGTACGAAGAATGTTTTTTTAACTTATACGGCATGAATGGATTTTTAAAACATTATTTCAAAGAATCTTCCTTTAAAAGTTTTCAAGTTTATTTTTAATCAACTTCTTTTGGTTTATAATTGTATGACATATTAAGAAAGGAAAAGTGTTTTTGAAATAGAAAGGATATTTTCCTCAAGAATGGAGTTCAAGTGTTTTATCAAAATTATTTTCCATCTAAGATAATAAAAGGTTCTGTTTTTATCCCTATTATTACATTGATTTGATTATGTTGTGATGGAATAATTTTTATGAATTCCTTTATCTTATATGAATTGTTTTATGATGTCACGATGTTTAAGATTCCCATTTTTATTACATGGGTTATGAAATGATGTATGATTTATGATTTTGTGGCACACATAAGAATTGTATCATTATGAGATGGGTGGGACCTATATCTCCCTCCAATGCATTGGTTAAGGATTTTATATCTCATGAGATAGACATGGCTGGAACGGTAGGTTATACCGGTTCAGTGAAACAGGACTGAAACGAGGGTGACTCGGTTCAGAAAGGGACTTTGTCCACTAAGATAGTCTTGGCAATGAGTCTTGACTAACAATAAATGATTCTCTATGATTATGTGTGTATGACACAAAGTTTCATGTTTTGAGTTATGATTATTGTGATTACATTTCACTGCCATGATTTCTCCCATGTTATGAAATTATGATCTCTTTTGCAGGTTAATATTTCCAAAAGTTATGTGCTTGTGTATACAATGTGATTGATATTTCTTTTGTTTACCCTTACTGAGAATTTGAGCTCACCCTTTTGTATGTTTTCTTTCCCCAGGTCAGGAAGAAGGTTATTAAGTAGGATATGCCAAAAAGGGACTCTAGATATGATGAAATAAGTGGGAGGCAAAGTTGATGCTTTATGAACCAGTTGTTTATGTTTCCCAGTTTCTAAAGACACTATACCTATACGGTCCTTTCTTGGTTTTGTTATATGTTGTAATAAGTATGCTTCAATTTTGAAGTATTAACAATTTATGTAAAGTATGGGTCGTTATAGTTGGTATCAGAGGAAAGGTATAGTCAACCTTCGGAAACTAGGATGTGAAAGCCTTAGTAAGAACCCTAAGGATAATTCTAAGCATAGAACACAATATTAGTGTTTTAGAAATGGCCATGAATAACCTAGGATAAGACCTTAAGGGATAAATTTTATTCTTGATTATGTGGTTTTCCTATTATAATTACTGTTTCTCACACTATTCTTCTTGGTTTTAGTCAATGGCTGGAACCCGGAGGAACCGTGTTAATGCGGAATGCGACGGGCAATGCAATGATTGTCCCCCTGAGCAACCAAACGTTATGGGAGCTGGAATGAAAAATCTTATATCCATGCTCACACAACTTTCTCAAGCTATGAATCATGCAGGACTTCCAAACGAGCAAAGGAAGGAGCAACATTCTGTTGAATCCTTCATGAGGCAGCATCCACCTTCTTTCAGTGGGTCTACTGATCCATTAGTTGCTGAAAAATGGATTAGTACCACTGAAAAGATATTTCCAGTTCTTCAATGTTCTGAACATGATAAAGTCATCCTAGCAGTGTATCGTTTGGAAGGAGATGTTGATCAATGGTGGAATCTTATTAAGAATACGAGGCAAAGGGATGAAATTGAGTCCATGGAATGGGACGAGTTCAAGAACATATTTTTCAATAAGTACTTCCCTCATATTCTCCGAACAAAGATGGAGAAAGAGTTTCTTGAACTGAAGCAAAAGGATGAGGAACCTGTTGGTACCTATGAAGAAAATTTTAGAAGACTTTCAAGGTACGTTTCTGGTATTATTATCCAACCTGAGAGTAAGATCGATCGATTCTTTAGTGGCTTAAAACCAAGTCTTCGAAGGGCGTTAGCCATAAGGGACTTCAATAGCTACGAGGAAATCGTTCGATGTGCTCTCAAAGTCGAGATGGATATTGGAGTAACACATCAGTCATATGGGTTTGATAAGAAGAGGAAAATGGAATTCAAAGGAAAATCTAAAGAGCACACTGAAAAGAAGATGAGCTTTCCCTTATGATCAAAGTGTGGAAAGAAACATGGAGGGAGTTGTCTTAAAGGGACAATTAAATCTTTCAAATGTGGAAAGGAAGGTCATCGGGAATTTTAATGCCGCGATGATGGGAAGAATATGTCTAATGATGCAAATAAAGGAAGGGATACACAGAATGAACCTACTACACCTCAATGTTTCAAGTGCAAGGAGATGGGGAATTATGCCAATAAATGCCCTAATCCAAGGGTTGATGATGATAGTCGACGTCAACAAACTCTTAAGGCTAAAGAAAAATGAAAGTCACATGCAATTTCTATCAGCGATATGGAGTACGATAACGATGTGGTGAAAGGTACACTTACCATCCAATCTAAAGTAGAAAATGTTTTATTTGATTCTGGATACACCCACTCTTTTATTTCTGAAGAATTTTCTAAGGGTATCACCGTATTACCTCAAAAATTAGATGTTGAGTTAGCTGTGACAACACCTAATGGCACAACAGTCGCATCAAAAGTTTATAATTCTTCTCTGATCGAAGTTTGTGGGAAAGTGCTTCCTGCAAATCTTGTGATCCTTACTATAGTGGAATTTGATGTGATTCTTGGCATGGATTGGATTTCTTTATATGGAGCTCATATCAATTGCCAAAGAAGGGAAGTCACATTTCATATTCCAGATCTATCTATGATCGTCTATCAATGCAAGGATGAACATAACCTTCCAGTGGAAATTTCTTCCATTTTATGGGTATTGATTCCACTAAATGAAGGTTATTTATCTCAAATGGTTGGTGAGAAACTCATGATTAAGAATATGCCCATTGTACGGGAGTTTGATGATGTCTTTCCGGAGGAATTACCGGGTCTTCCACCAAATCGTGAAGTTGAGTTTTCAATAGAACTCGTACCGGGTGCTTTGCCTATTTCAAAGACACCTTATAGAATGGCCCCAATTGAGTTGCAGGAATTGAAGAAGCAAATCCAAGAGAATCTTGAAAAGGGATTCATACGCCCTAGTGCGTTACCTTGGGGAGCACCTGTTCTATTTGTTAAGAAGAAAGATGGATCAATGAGACTCTGCATTGATTATCGAGAACTTAACAAGATCACTATCAAGAACAAATATCCTCTACCGCACAATGATGACCTATTTGACCAACTACACGGAGCTCAATACTTTTCCAAGATTGATCTTCATTCAGGGTATCATCAATTAAGGGTCAAAAGGGAGGATATACCAAAGACGGCTTTCCGTACAATGTATGGACACTATGAATTTATAGTGATGCCATTTGGTCTTACTAATGCCCCTGCTATCTTCATGGATCTAATGAATAGAGTCTTTAGAGACTATCTTGATCAATTTTTGGTAGTCTTTATAGACGATATTCTTGTCTATTCAAAGAGAAAGGAAGAACATGAAGATCACTTGAGAATTATATTGAAGACCCTGAGAAAGGAGAAGCTTTATGCCAAATTTACCAAGTGTGAATTTTGGCTTCGAAAAGTTTCATTTTTGGGTCACATAATCTCAAAAGAGGGGAAATCTATGGATCCAGCAAAAACATAGGTTATCGAAAGATGGTCGAGACCAACAACAGTAACTGAGATCCGAAGTTTTCTTGGTTTGGATGGATATTATCAACATTTTGTGAAACATTTTTCACGATTATCTAATCCACTCACCAAGTTGACTCGGAAAGGAGTTAAGTTTGTCTTGACGGAAGAATGTGAATAGAATTTCAAGGAGTTGAAAAGAAGGTTATCTAGTGCACCTGTGCTCACACTGCCTTGTAGTGGAGAAAGGTTTGTGATCTATAGTGATGCATCCAAGAAGGGATTAGGGTGTGTGCTTATGCAAAATGATATGGTGATAGCTTATGCCTCACAACAGTTGAAAATCCATGAGCAAAATTACCCAACACATGATTTGGAGTGAGCTGCGGTAATCTTTGCATTAAAGATTTGGAGGAATTACCTTTATGGTGAAAGGTGTGATATTTATACTGATCATAAAAGTTTAAAGTATATTTTCACACAAAAGGAGCTGAATATGCGTCAAAGAAGATGGTTGGATCTGATTAAGGATTATGACTGCTCAATCCATTACCATCCTGGGAAAGCAAACAAGGTGGCAGATGCATTAAGTCGACAAGACCATGCTAGTTTATCCATGATGAGGATAAAAAAAGATCCAATATTTATGGATGTACAAAGGATGGATCTTGGAATTATAATGGAAGGGGAAAAATCTTATCTTTCTCAAATGAATGTTCAACTATCTATACATGTGAAGATTAAAGAGGCACAGAAAGAAGATGTCGAGTTACAAAAGAAGGTGAGAAATGTTCCTGAGTTCAACCTTGATTGTGATGGGATAATAAAGTTCAGGAATCGGGTTTGTGTTCCTCCCATCCCCAAATTAAAGAAGGAGATACTGGATGAGGCTCATAGTTCTTCATTATCTATTCATCCTGGAAGCACGAAGATGTATAGGGACCTGAAAGAGTACTTCTGGTGGGATGGCATGAAAAGAGATGTTGCTGAATATGTCTCTCGATGCTTGGTTTGTCAACAAGTTAAAGCTGAGAGACAGAAGTCTAAGGGGATGTTACAACCATTACCCATACCCGAATGGAAATGGGAAAACATTACTATGGACTTTGTCACAGGACTTCCTAAAACATCCAAAGGCAATAATGCTATCTGGGTCATAGTTGATCGTCTTACAAAGTATGCACACTTCATTGCTATTAGAGAGGATTTCTCTCTGGATCAGCTTGCCAGGATATATGTAAAGGAAGTGGTAAGATTTCATGGAGTACCACTTTCTATTATATCTGATCGGGATCCGAGATTTACCTCGAAGTTCTGGCGAAGTCTTCAGCATACTCTGGATATAGAGTTGAGTTTCAGTACTACTTATCATCCTCAGACAGTCGGTCAGTCTGAGAGAACAATTAAAACCCTAGAAGATATGTTGAGAGCTTGCTCTATGGATTTCAAAGGAGGTTGGGATCAACACCTACCTTTGGTGGAATTTTCTTATAATAATAGCTTTCACTCCAGTATTCAGATGGATCCTTATGAAGCTCTCTATGGAAAGAAATGCAGGACTCCTACTTGCTGGGATGAAGTTGGGGAAAGAAAGCTATTAGGACCTGATCTCGTTGATGAAATGGTAGAAAAGGTCAGATCTATTCAATAACACATAAGAGCAGCTCAGAGTCGACAGAAAAGTTATGCCGACAACCGAAGAAAAGACCTAGAGTTTGAAGTGGGTGATAAAGTGTTCTTACGAATATCTCCCTGGAAGAGGGTTATGAGATTTGGAAAGAAGGGGAAGTTGAGCCCTAGATATATCAGTCCTTTCAAAATACTGGATCGTGTTGGGAAGGTAGCTTACCGATTGGCGCTTCCACCGAATATCTCTCAAGTTCATGATGTGTTCCATGTATATATCCTGAGAAAGTACATACCTGATCCTTTACATGTACTCAGCTCAGAAGTTGTACTGCTGGAGCAAGATCTTTCTTATGAAGAACAACCGATAGAGATTCTGGATGGTAGCGAAAAATTCCTACGAAACAAGACCACTCGATTGGTGAAAGTTTTATGGAGGAACCACCAATTAGAAGAAGCTACATGGGAGCTTGAGGATATGATGAGGGAGAGGTATTCACATCTATTTGTTACAAAGTGATGAATTTCGAGGGCGAAATTCATTTTAAGGGGGGTAGAATGTAACACCCGAGACTTTTATGTTATATAAATCATCAAAGGAATCTTTTTCTACACAACACTTGCTTGGATTTCTTTACACGAAATCGCGACCTTCCTCGATAGCTTGCGTCGTACGCAATACCGAGTTTCACTAAACAACGATATGTTATTAAAATATTATTAAAACTAGCCGTTATGAATAGTAATAACCACTTTTTGAAATTTTATAAATTTTATTTTTCAAAATGGACTTCATATTCGGATTTGGAATATCAAAATTAGCCTAGGGTGAAATTTTGGTATTTTTCTGAAAACTTTTAATTTTTGATGAATAGTGAAACCACTAAGTGGTAGTTAAAAAAACTGATTTTTTCATAAAACTTAATTTTACCGCTTCTGTGAGTGGAATTTCAAAAATCTGGGAGACACGGTTGATGTCAGTAAGTAAAATGTGGTTCAATGAGATGAAAATAATTTTTTGGTGAATAGTAACTTTTTACTTTTTTTTACCACGATAAAAAGTAAATAGGGTAATTAAGGGTAAAGATGATATTATTATTAACCTAACACATGTCCTAATTCTATTGGATAAGTGTAATTCGACCAAAAACAAACTTAGGAATAACATATGACCATTTAGGCCCACTTGGATTAGATTAGGACATTTATTATTAATTTATGTAAAGAATGGTTAAAATAGTTAAAATCAAAGTTTAATAAGTAAATAATTTTTAATATGGGGTTATACATAAGATAAATTCGACTATAAATATTCATTAGAAAGCTAAAAATAGTTTCTACATAATGGTATTTTATTTGTAATTTTTAGACATTAAATAATTTAATTTATATATGACACAATGATGATACAGTAATTATCTTATTAATGAAATATTGACATAATTGATGTTATAAACACCAAAATAAATGTAATTTGAGACTTTTTATGAATCCAACTAATTTTATAGGATAATATGACAGGTTATTATTGATTTAATTAACTTGGTTCTAACTAATAATTCTGTTATGTTTTTCACAAAAATCAGTTACTAAATAATGTCAAAATTGACATAAAATAGTTTTTAAAACAAATATTATATTTTTAATTGTTATTTTATTCCTAAAAATCTAAGGTTCGGTCAAATTACTTAGATAAGGTTATATATATTAATAATAAACAACTTGGGGTTCGTTTGGCTGCTTATAGTAAGTTTATTAACCTTATAGTATAAGAACACAAGAAGACATGGTAAAAGTAAAATTATTTAACTTAATGTTAAATCTAAAATATAAGGTCAAAATAGAAACCTAAACTTGTCTAAATTATATTGGATTAAAGGATTTCGACCCATCCCCACCTTAGCTTCTAAATATATCAATTTGGAGCTATTTAAAACCGAACTTGACTTTATAATAAAATAATAGTTTTAGTTATTCCAAAGGTGCCCCTCTCCTCCTTTATAAAAGGACACCTACTCCCCCTCTTCCTCACACCACTTTGAGCCTTCAAGCTCGGAAAACCCCTGCCACTTTATCCTCTCCACTTCCCTAGAGACATCCTAGAGGTCCTGGTCTTCTTCAAAAGCCAATTTTAGTGCCCTAAAAGAAGGTCTCAAAGAAGCACTTCAAAGAAGAGGTAATGTCCGTTACCGATTCTTTCATCTTTATTTCTTCTTCCACTTCTTCTTCTTTAGTTGTTTCATTATGAAGTTATAACATCAGTATCACTGATATACTGATATGTTATTATATGTATGAAACAAACCTATTTCACCATCTATCCATCCTACGGAAAAAGAAATCACCGCGCGTGCGTACGTACGGAATACCGTCTCCACGTCGTGGTGTAATCTATTTTCCACCACCACCTTACTTGGATGGGTATAATGGTGTAAATAATTACTATATATGACTATTATAAAGTGATATTGATTCTGAAATAGTATACATATACTCCAATACAATTCCACGATCATAGGAACGATATCATCACTCGTGCGTACGTACGGAATACCGTCTCCACAATGTGATGTGACTCGTTCTACATGATCTTCATTTCATAATGATTATATAAATAAATTGAATGAATTAATATGATATATATGACACTAATACCATTCTGGAAATGAGGTATCTATAACCTAAAGAAAAGAATAAGAATTTATTCGACAAAACACGCATAAGAACAAAAAGTTATAAACACCCAAATAACAAGTAGCAATGAAATATTACTACTAAGAAGCTAAGAATATGACCATATATGATATCATAAAAATAAGTATGATTCTGGAATAAGTCAATAACATTATTTAAATCATTATACAGGAGGTTTGGACACTTACAAAGCAAGTCGGACCTAAGGTAAGCGAAATATCACAATCTCATTTTTATCCGATATTGTTTATACTTTGGTATTTACTGGGGTGTATTTTATCTTCCACATCCATGTTTCTTCAATATATAATATTATTTCCATTCACCTACAATTTTTTAAATCCTATTTTACCCTTCAGTGAGTTTTTAGTAAAAGATATGAAAGTAATCTTTTGTCTTTTTTCGTACGAGGTACTTTTTGACTTTTCCGACAAAAGTACGAAGAATGTTTTTTTTAACTTATACGACATGAATGGATTTTTAAAACATTATTTCCAAGAATCTTCCTTTAAAAGTTTTCAAGTTTATTTTTAATCAACTTCTTTTTGTTTATAATTGTATGACATATTAAGATAGGAAAAGTGTTTTTGAAATAGAAAGGATATTTTCCTCAAGAATGGAGTTCAAGTGTTTTATCAAAATTATTTTCCATCTAAGATAATAAAAGGTTCTGTTTTATCCCTATTATTACATTGATTTGATTATGTTGTGATGGGATTATTTTTATGAATTCCTTTATCTTATATGAATTGTTTTATGATGTCACGATGTTTAAGATTCCCATTTTTATTACATGGGTTATGCAATGATGTATGATTTATGATTTTGTGGAACACATAATAATGGTATCATTATGAGATGGGTGGGACCTATATCTCCCTCCAATGAATTGGGTAAAGATTTTATATCTCATGAGATAGACATGGCTGGAACGGTTGGTTATACCGGTTCAGTGAAACATGACTGAAACGAGGGTGACTCGGTTCAGAAAGGGACTTTGTCCACTAAGATAGTCTTGGCAATGAGTCTTGACTAACAAGAAATGATTCTCTATGATTATGTTTGTATGCCACAAAGTTTCCTGTTTTAAGTTATGATTATTGTGATTACATTTCACTGCCATGATTTATCCCATGTTATGAAATTATGATCTCTTTTGCAGGTTAAGATTTCCAAAAGTTATGTGCTTGTGTATACGATGTGATTGATATTTCTTTTGTTTACCCTTACTGAGCATTTGAGCTCACCCTTTTGTATGTTTTCTTTCCCCAGGTCAGGAAGAAGGTTATTAAGTAGGATATTCCAAAAAGGGACTCTAGATATGATGAAATAAGTGGGAGGCAAAGTTGATACTTTATGAACCAGTTGTTTATGTTTCCTAGTTTCTAAAGACACTATACCTATACGGTCCTTTCGTGGTTTTGTTATATGTTGTAATAAGTATGCTTCAATTTTGAAGTATTAACAATGTATGTAAAGTATGGGTCATTATAGATATCCCCAATACTTCTTTTTGTACAAGGTTCAAGAACTATAAATTCATAGTAATGCCTTTCAAAATCACTAATTCTCTAGAAATATTCATGGACATGATGAATAGAGTCATTAGTGATTACCTTGACAAATTTTTTCTAGTATTTATAAATGATATTCTAATATGCTCCAAAACCAAATAAGAGCATGAGGATAATCTAAGTACTATACTAGAGACCTTGCAAAAAGAGAATCTCTATGAAAAGTACAACAATTTTGAGTTCTATTTAAAGGAAGTATCATTCTTGGGGAATATCATCATAAGTAATGGGATATCTATGGATCCCTCCAAGATAAATGAAATTAAGGGATGGTTGAGGCCAAAATCTAAAATGGATATTCATAACATCCTTGGTTTAGCTAGATATTATCGCCAATTTGTGAGAAATTTCTCACATTTTTCAAAACATCTTATCTAGATAACTTAGAAGAGAGTCCAGTTTTCATGGAATAATGAATGTGAATAGAGCTTCAAGGGGTTGAAAATGAGGCTTATCATGATTCACATGCCCAAACTACCCATAAGTGGATAAATTTGTTTGGTATTTAGTGATGCTTCAAAGAAGGGAATTGGTGGTGTGTTGATGTAAAGTGACAAATTCATTGCTTATGATTCAAGGAAATGGAAAGTTCATGAGAATAACTATTCAACACATAATCCAGAGTTGGATATAGTGATATTTGGGTAAAAATGGTACTTTTGAGAAATATATATATTTTTATATTAAACTAAGGTTTTTATTAATAATTTTATAAAAACAATTCTTATAAATTATGATTATATAGGTTCCTTATCTGTAAATGATTATGTAATCAGTTTTATAAGAGTTATATTTTTTATATGATAACACAAAAAGTGATTTTTTAAGAATTTATTTTAAATAATTAATGAATAATTTAAATAATTAATATTTTAATAAAATATTATTATCAAATTACTTTTATGAATAATAAAATATTATATCATTTTTATGAAATAAAATGTAATTTTTATTAAGGTTTGAATTTTTTTTGTCAAAACCCATGAATTTTCAATAAATATAGGTTTTCATTTTAAAATTGAAAGTTCACATATTTAGAAAATTATTCAGATAAAATGTATATTTTTTTGAAATCAGGATGTCGAAATTACCCAATGGTGAATTTTTTCTAATTTTATGACATAGTAATAGATTTGGGTAAATATTGAAAACTATATAAATAAAATAAGTGTTTTATAACATCATAATGACCCAAAGATCTTGTAATAAATACTATAATGGGTATTATAGGCCCAATATATGTTTTCCAATAAAAATAATATGATTTTATATTTGTTTTACTTATTTTAAAAATCCTTAGTGAATCCTCCAAAATGTATAATATATTTTATCATTTTAAATTCATTTCTATAATAATGTGACTCACCTCCACATAAGGAAGCCTTATATTTTAATATGTTTGGACATTGTCCCTATAAAATAATGTTTTCCTCTCCTCTTTGAAAAAAAAACAGTGGAAAAAACCATAGGAAGGTTTGTAGTTTGAATATTTAATTATATAGATTCCAAAACATAAGTTTGTGAAATATTAAATAATCCCCCTCTCATTTCCTACATAAACCCACCCAAGATCCTACTTATCTTCACTAAAAATACTTTTATCACATAACTACTCTTTACTCCCCTCTCTATAATTCTTTAAAGGTGCCCTATGCTCTCAACAATCCCTTCTTTAGACTTTTGATGTCACACACTCAAGTATGGGTTCCCTTCTTTACTCATTTTTATCCAAGTTTCCTTATATTGTTTCACCCTTTTATTTTTAATTAAAAATGAGGGGGTATGTTTTTTAACCTTCCCCATACTACCCTTATTATTTTTTTATTATGGGGGACCTCTTTCTCTCTCATTAATCCCTCCCTTGTACACCTGTTACCATTCCAAAATTTCATAAGAGTTATTCCATTTCTCCTCTTTCTTTAGGTTTATTTATTATGTTATTCCTTATATATACAAATTACATGTGTTGTGACATGTATATATATGACCCTCATAATTTACATTTTATTTATATATGATGAGATACCCATTTCTCTCTCATCATCCATTTTTATAATTTTTTTTGTCATGCCATTTGGCTGCTGAAATTGCACAGTGATTTTCCATGATAAAATAATTTATAGTGAATACCATGTCCATTTCTCTATCAAGATTATTAACCTTTATGAACATATATATATTGATTATATAATTTCACATATTTATTCCACATTCATTTATCGTTGAATAAATGTTTATGTTGAATGAATCCATGTTATATGATTTATGTGGCACACTTATACATGATATTGAAATGATTATGAAGGGTGTTCCCTAATAGCGCTCAAATGCATTGGGTAATGTTTAATATCATGATACATCATGTTGGGATAGGGGTTTACCTGATTAAGATTAATACTTTTTTCCACCATGTTGGGATATGGGTTTACCTGATTCCATTATGTTAATGATGCAATGTTTTAAGTTGTTATATTATTTCCATGTTATGATGCCCATGTCATATCATGCCTTTATGTTCATGTTTATCCTATACTACATTGATATGTATAATTGTTAACATGTATTGTATTATTATTTTTATTCCTTGTTTACTCACATGCTGGGATTTATATCTCACCATTTTCTTATGCATGTCCTCAAGTTATCCCATGCAATGCTAAGAACGAAGTAATGTTGTGGTAATGTAAATGATGTTTTCAATAAAGATGTTATATTTTATGTATTAATTTTTCATGTAATATTCCTAATAACCAAAGATACTATAACTACCAATCTTCTGGGTTGTATTAAGTGCAATTTTATGTAATAAATCATGTTTCAATGCGTAATAAAGATTCGAGTTTTTATAGTTGGTATAAGATGATAGGTTTAGTTATTTTTTGGATTATGATTATAAAACCCTAGTGAAAGACTTAGGGATAAGGCTATGTATAATAAAAACATCGCTAAATTTTGGAAAGTATATAGTAATTGGTTTATCCATAAAATACATCAATATCTGATATGAACATGTATAGGTGGCTCTATCATAGATGTATCCAAGATGGTTCTCACCCGGAAAGGGGTGAACTTCAAATGGATTCATGAATGTCAATAATCCTTTAAAGAACTTAAGAATTGGTTTTCCATAGCTCATGTTTGGATATTACCTGAATCTAGAAATGGTTATGTGGTGTATTTTTATGCTTCAAGTATGGGTCTTGGGTGTGTGATAATGCAAGACAACCATGTGGTGGCTTATGGTTCTCACTAGCTTCGGGTGCATTAATAGAATTACCCCACCTTGGACCATAATTTAGAGATAGTGATGCATGCCTTGAATATGTGGTCCTATTATCTTTTTGGGGATAATTTTTTATTTTATTCTCATTATAAGAGTTTTCCTTACATTTGGACCCAAAAATATCTGAATTTGAGGTAGTTTCATTGGGTTGAGTATCATTAGGGGTCTGGTTTTGATAATGTGTATACCCCAATAGAAATAAATGTTGTTGAAGATAATTTAAGTAGAAAATTTCCAATGAATGTTTTGAGAATGTCTAGTTATGATTGAAAATTGATGGGGCTCTTTTCTCAGATGCATTTGGAGACTAAGAAGCATAGTGGAGGTCTGTTCTTGGCCAATGTTCAGCTGTCACCTTATCTTCTGGAGCTGATTTAGTGGGAGAAGCCTAATGATGAGTTACTCAAGTATTCTATGTACATTCTTCATATAGGGGATATGTCTTGTGGTTGGTTTTTGTCTCCCTAGGGAGTTTTCTTCTTTATGTGTTGTTTTGTGGTGTCTTTATCATTAAGAAAGGTGATGATGTCAGATAGTCGACAGTCATAGTGGGTTGTTCAACAAGGTGAAACCAAGATGTACTATGATGTGTGTCAACAATTGTAGTGGCCATATATGAGGAGGGATGTATCCAACTTCATTTTAAGGTGTTATAAGTGTCATCGGGTCATGTTAGAGCACCAAAGGTCATCTGGTTTTCTTCAGCCACAACCCATTTAATGAACCGATCATTTATGAATAAAATTCACTTTCTTTTAATGTCTTATGGATATAGAAAATGATTGAACTATTTTTTTATTGGGATTAAATGAACATAAATTATTATTACTTTTGATAATATATCCATTAAATATTGATGACATGATTTATATAAATATAAGGTTTTTAAAAAAAACCTTTCGAGACACACAAAAAAGAGAAGGGCCCCATCTAGTAGACTCAAACTGTATGAAGCTCATTTTTTGGACCTCAGAAAGGAGGTAGTTTCATTAGGTTTTTCTCTTGACCATGCACAATCTGATCTTCAACACGTTAATCTTTAAAGGAATTGACTATGGGAGAAGTTCAAGTTAATTGAGATTACCACCCGGGTGATGTTATTCGAGTCGTCCCAAGAGACTATGACCATCACACACATTACCCTTAAGTATTATGAGGGTGTTATAAGGGGTTGAATAATAATCTATTAGTTACTTATTGTGTAATCCCTTTCTATAAATAAAATTATTATTCCCTCAATTCCTTAATGTGAATAGTCCTTAAAAATGATGAATTTGAAAAATTCACTCTTTAGGAAAAAATAATTCTTTTGAGAAATATATACATTATAATATTAAACTAAGGATATTATTAATAATATTATGATAAAAATTTGAATTATATTAGTTCCTTATCTGAAAATTATTAGGTAATCAGTTTGATGAGAGTTATATATTTTATATATTAAAATAGAAAGTGTATTTTTAAAGAATTTATTTTAAGGAATTGATGAATTTTTTTAATTATTAATTTTTTAAAAAAATATTATTATCAAATTAATTTTATTAATAATAAATGAGTGTATAATTTTTATGAAGTCAAATGTAATTTTTATTAAGGTTTGAAAACAGTGTTTGTCAAAAACTGTGAATTTTCAAAAAATATCGGTTTTCATTTTAAAATATATAATTAAATTATTTAGAAAATTATTCATATAAAATGAATATTTTTTTAATCAAGACATCCAAATTCTCTAATGGTAAATTTTTCAAAATTTTCTAAGATAGTCAAATATTTGGGTAAAAATTAAATAATGTATAAATAAAATATGTGTTTTATGACATCATAATGACCCGAAAAGGATGTAATAAATACTATAATGGGTATTATAGGCCCAATATATGTTTCCCATTAAAATTATTTAATTTTATGTTTTGTTTACTTATTTTATAAATCTTTAGTGAATCCTCTAAAATGTATAATATAATTTATGTTTTTAAATTCATTTCTTCAATAACGTGTCTTACCTCCACATAAGCAAGGCTAATATTTTAATATTATCAGAAAATTTCCTTGTAAAATATTTTTTTTAAACTCTTATTTGTAAAAAATCATGGGGAAAAACAAGTTAAGTTTTGTAGTTTTGTATATTTAATTATATTGATTCCAAAACCTATGTTTGTGGAATATTAAAGAATTCCCCTCTTATTTCCTATATAAACCCACCCAATATCCCACTTCACTTAACTAAAAAACCTTGGATCACTTCCCTAATATATCCTCCCATCTCTTTAATCCTCCCAAGGCTCCCCAATCTCTCAACAATCCCCTCTTCATGCTTTTTAAATCACACACTCAAGTAAGGGTTTCCTTCCTTTCTCATTTTTATCCATGTTTCCTTATATTGTTACACTCTTTTATTTTTAATTAAAAATGATAGGTTATATATTCTATCCTCCACCATAATACCCTTATTATGTTTTTATTATGGTATACCTCTTTATCTCTCATGAATCCCTCGCATGTACCCCCATTACCATGCCGAAATTTCATAAGAGTTATTCCATTTATCCTCTTTCATTAAGTTTATTTATTATGTTACACATTATATTTTTAAAATACATGTATTGGTACATGTATATATATGACCCTCTAACTTTAAATTTAATTTATATATTATTAGATACCCCTTTATCTCCCATTAACCATTTTATTATTTTTTATGTCATGTTGTCAGTTTTCCAAAATTGCACCATGATTTTCCATGCCAAAATCATCGTGTAGTAAATATCATTCCAATTTCTCTATAATAGGTATTCACCATTATGAACATATAATTATTGATTATATACTTTCATGTATTTATTCCACATTCCCTAATCATGGAATAAATGATGATGTTGAATGAATTCATGTTATATGGTCTATCTGGCACACTTAAGCGTGAGATTGAAATGATTATAAAAGGTGTGCCCTGATAGAACTCCAATGAATTGGTTAATGTTTAGTATCATTATACTTAATGTTGGGATAGAGGTTTACCTGATTCCTTTTAGGACATTTTTTTCACCATGTTGGGACAGGGGTTTACCTAATTCTTTTATGTTAATGATGCTATATTTTAAGTTGTTTCCACATTTCCACGTTCTGATGATCATGTTATATCATGCCTTTATGTTCATGTTTCTCGTATTCTCCACTGATATAACTATTTACTAACATGTATTGTGTTTTTCATGTTATTACTTTTTTAATCCCTAACTAGGCTTTATATCTCACACAGTTCTTATGCATGTCCTCAGGTTATCCCATGAAATGATAAGTATGAATGAATGTTATGGTCATGTAAAATAAGTTTTCAATAACGATGTTGTATTTTATGTCTTAAGTTGTCATGTAATGTTCCTAAGCCACATAGACACTATAAATCTCATTCTTCTAGGTTGTATTAAGTGAAATTTTATTTAATAAACCTTGTTTAAGTGTGTAATAAAGAGCATGATTGTTATAGTTTGTATTAGAGGATAGATTTAGTTATTTTTTTATTAGGATTAGAAAACCCTAGTGAAAGTTTTAGGGATA
Source organism: Viscum album (assembly GCA_963277665.1). NCBI lineage: Eukaryota > Viridiplantae > Streptophyta > Magnoliopsida > Santalales > Viscaceae > Viscum > Viscum album. The sequence goes on along the minus strand of OY728146.1, from coordinate 1,528,504,311 downwards.
AAACTATGTATAATAAAAATATCCATAAATTTTTGATAGTATAGAGTAAGTGGTTTATCAAGAAAATGAATCCATGTCAAGATACTAACATGTAGAGGTGCCTCTGGCACAGATGTATCAAGGGGTAAAACCTGAAAACACCACTTTGTTCTAGATTCAAATGAAAATTGGTGGAAGACAATGGGCCTTTCCACACTTTTTGTACGACACTCCCATGGGATATTCTTTGGTAAATTCATAATTTCAGTATGAACCATTATTAATGGAATAAAAAAAATCCCCTTAGAATATATTCTAGGAAATAGATCATGGATAACTTAGATTGAAGCATAGAAATTCGTATGTTAAGGAAATAAATTTATTTTATAATTTATCCCATTTTTTCATTAGATTCATTTTTCTGTGTTTAATAGTTTAGAATACTTACCCCTAATTTTCTTTTTCATTCTACCCAATGGATGGTAATAGGAGGACTTGGGATAAAAACAGATACGAAGATCAATGTGATGACTATTCCAATGATACGGCCAATCTGATGGGAAAAATAATTGCAAACATTGTCACAAAACTCTCTCAGTTAACTCAAGTTTTGAATAGAAACATGGGTCCAGAGAAACTTACAACCCCCCCTTAAATAAAGAACAATTTTCAATCTATATCTTCATGATATAAAGGCCTTATACTTTAAATGGATCACCTGATCCCTTAATCACCAAACAATGGATCAACTCCATTGTGAAAATCTTCTCCTTCCTTCAATGTTCCAAACAAGAGAAGGCTCTTCCAGATGCTTGTCATATGAAGGGTGAACTGATTAATGATGGACATTGATCAAAAATATGAAGCCTAAGGAAGAGATCGTGTCATTGGAATAGAAGGATTTTTTGAAAATGTTTTTTGATAAATATTTTCATCGCACCCTCTGACTTAATATGGAAAGGGGCTTCCTTGACCTCAAGAAAAAAAGATGATGAATCCATCGGAGCGTGTGAGTCAAAATTCACAAGGCTTGCACAATATGCCTTCATATTTGTCATTTCCCCTGAATAAAAGGATTACCGATTCTTTGGTGGGATAAAACCTAGCCTATGGAAAGCCCGAGGGATTCATGACTTTGATATCTATGAGGAAATTTTCTAGTGTTCCCTAAAACTTGAAATGGAGATCAGTGAATCTTAGGGGTATCATGGAGATAAGAAGTGGAAAGTGGACTTTAATTCTTTCAATTTGATGGATAAATCCAATGGTGCTAGTAATTCTAGCACCCCACTTTCCAAAGGTGAAAAAAGAAGAACTCGAAAAATTTATTAAAGGGGACGAGGAAATGCTTTAGGTGTGGAAGAGAAGGGAACCTGTCCAATGATTATCGGCAAGAAAAATACACCACTGCAAAAAAGGATAGGAACACACTATTCTACCCTCAATTCATTGTTCATTTCTACCACTGTAAAGAACTATATAACTTTTCAAATCAGTGCCCTAAGATGAGGGTTTTCAGAGGCAACCAACAACATCCAAGGTACCAAGGGGGATCTTTTTCCATCACTACCACAAAATAGAATCCTAAAAATGAAGTGGTGATAGGTACTCTATTTATTCATTCAATAATAAAGAATTTACTTTTTTATTCTAGTTCTATGCATTCTTTTATTTTTTTAAAGTTTATTAGAACAACCCAAACACCACCACAAATCATGGAAGTAGAGATGTTAGTGAGAATGGAAAATGGGAAAATTATTGCATCCCATGAATATAAATTATCCCCTATCAAAATTTTTGGATTTAATATCCCAATGAACCTCTTCATACTTCCTTTGGTGGAATTTGATGCAATTCTAGGCATGTATTGGCTTTCCATATATAGATCCAACATAAAATGTCATGAGGGAGAAATCACTCTTCATATGGAGAATCGACCACTGATTCTATACAAGTTCTTGGAGGAGGACGAATCTTGTTTAGCACCATCATATCAAGAATATATATTACTACCCTATGATCACATGTATCTGGATCAGATGATTGAGTATAGGGAAGTAACCATCCTCAAATACATGCCTATTGTGAGGGAATTCATTGGTGTGTTTCCTGAGGAATTGCATTGTTATCCTAGTAGAATAGATGTTGAATTCACGATTTATCTCATACCTGGGACATTTCCAATATCCAAGAATCTATATAGAATGGAATTTGTGGAGATTTAGGAGCTAAATAAACAACTACAGGAGAATCCGGATAAAGGGTTTATACACCCAAGTGTTTTACCATGGGGTGCACTAGTCCTCTTCACCAAGAAGAAGGATAGGTCAATGTGCCTTTTCATTGATTATCATGAGCTCAGAAAAAATCATGATAAATAAAAAGTATCATTTTCCATGAATTTATGACTTCTTTGATCTACTACATGGAGAAAAATACTTCTCCAAGGTGGATATGTGGTCAGGATATTACCAAGTAAGGGTGAAGAAGGAGGATATCCCCAAGACTTCTTTTTGTACAAGGTACAGGAACTATAAATTCATAGTAATGCCTTTCAAAATCACTAATTCTCAAGACTTATTAATGGACATGATGAATAGAGTCATTAGTGATTACCATAAAAAATCTGTTCTTGTATTTATAAATGATATTCTAAAATACTCCAAAACCAAAGAGGAGCATGAGGATAATCTAAGTACTATACTAGATACCTTGTGAAAAGAGAATATCTATGAAAAGTACAACAATTTTGAGTTCTATTTGAAGGAAGTCTCATTATTGGGGAATATCATCACAAGTAATGGGATATATATGGATCCCTCCAAGATAAATAAAATTAAGGGATGGTCGAGGCAAAAATCTAAAATGGATATTCATAGCATCCTTGGGTTAGCTAGATATTATCGCCAATTTGTGAAAATTTCTCACATTTTTCAAAACATATTAGCTAGATAACTTAGAAGAGAGTCATGTTTTCATGTAATAATGAATGTGAATAGAGCTTCAAGGGGTTGAAAATGAGGCTTATCACGATTCCCATGCTCAAACTACCCATAGGTGGATAAATTTGTGTGGTATTTAGTTATGCTTCAAAGAAAGGAATTGGTGGTGTATTGATGTAAATTGACAAATTCATTGCTTATGATTCAAGGAAATGGAAAGTTCATGAGCATAAATATTCAACACATAATCTAGAGTTGGCAATAGTGATATTTGGGTAAAAATGGTACTTTCGAGAAATATATACATTTTTATATTAAACTGCAGTTTTTATTAATAATTTTATAAAAACAATTCTTATAAATTATGATTATATAGGTTCCTTATCTCTAAATGATTATGTAATCAGTTTTATAAGAGTTATATTTTTTATATGATAAAACAAAAATTGTTTTTTTAAAGAATTTATTTTAAATAATTAATGAATATTTGAAATAATTAATAATTTAATAAAATATTATTATCAAATTACTTTTATGAATAATAAAATATTATATCATTTTTATGAAATAAAATGTAATTTTTATTTAGGATTGAATTTTTTTTGTCAAAACCCATGAATTTTCAATAAATATTTGTTTTCATTTTAAAATTGAACATTCATATATTTAGAAAATTATTTAGATAAAATGTATATTTTTTTTGAAATCAGGACGTTGAAATTACCCAATGGTGAATTTTTCCTAATTTTATGAGATAATAATAATTTTGGGTAAAAATTGAAAACTGTATAAATAAAATAACTGTTTTATGACATCATAATGACCCAAATATCTTGTAATAAATACTATAATGGGTATTATAGGCTCAATATATGTTTTCCAATAAAAATAATGTGATTTTATATTTGTTTTACTTATTTTATAAATCCTTAGTGAATCCTCCAAAATGTATAATATATTTTATCATTTTAAATTCATTTCTATAATAACGTGACTCACCTCCACATAAGGAAGTCTAATATTTTAATATGTTTGGACATTGTCCTTATAAAATAATTTTTTCCTCTCCTATTTGAAAAAAAGTGGAAAAAACCATTAGAAGGTTTGTAGTTTGAATATTTAATTATATAGATTCCAAAACATAAGTTTGTGAAATATTAAATAATCCCCCTATCATTTCCTACATAAACCCACCCAAGATACTACTTCTCTTCACTCAAAATCCTTGGATCATGTACCTAATCTTTACTCCCCTCTCTATAATTCTCTAAAGGTTCCTTATGCTCTCAACAATCCCTTATTTAGACTTTTGACGTCACACACTCAAGTACAGGTTCCCTTCTTTACTCATTTTTGTCCAAGTTTCCTTATATTTTTCACCCTTTTATTTTCAATTAAAAACAAGGGGGTATGTTTTTGAACCTTCCACATAATACCCTTATTATTATTTTTATTATGGGGGACCTCTTTCTATCTCATTAATCCCTTCCTTGTACACCTATTACCATTCCAAAATTTCATAAGAGTTATTCCATTTCTCCTCTTTCTTTAGGTTTATTTATTATGTTATTCCTTGTATATCCAAATTACATGTGTTGTGACATGTATATATATGATCCGCATACTTTACATTTCATTTATATACGATGAGATATCCCTTTCTCTCTCATCATCCATTTTTATAAAAAAAAATTGTCCTGCCATTTGGCTGCCGAAATTGCACAACGATTTTCCATGCTAAAATCATTTATAGTGAATAACATGTCCATTTCTCTATCAAGGGTATTAACCTTTATGAACATGTACATATTGATTATATAATTTCACATATTTATTCCACATTCATTTATTGTGGAATAAATTTTTGTGTTAAATGAATCCATGTTATATGATTTATGTGGCACACTTATACATGATATTGAAATGATTATGAAGGGTGTTCCCTAATAGCGCTCCAATGCATTGGGTAATATTTAATATCATGATACATCATGTTAGGATAGGGGTTTACCTGATTACGTTTAATAATTTTTTTCACCATGTTGGGATATGGGTTTACCTGATTCCATTATGTTAATGAATCATTGTTTTAAGTAGTTCTAACATTTCAATGTTATGATGCCCATGTCATATCGTGTCTTTATGTTCATGTTTATCCTATATTCCATTTATATGTCTCTTTCTTAACATGTATTGTATTATTATTTGTATTCCTTGTTTACTCACATACTGGGCTTTATATCTCACCATTTTCTTATGCATGTCCTCAAGTTATCCCATGCAATGCTAAGAACGAAGTAATGTTGTGGTAATGTAAATGATGTTTTCAATAAAGATGTTATATTTTATGTATTATGTTGTCATGTAATGTTCCTAATCCCCAAAGATACTATAACTACCAATCTTATGGGTTGTATTAAGTGCAATTTTATGTAATAAATCATGTTTCAATGTGTAATAAAGAGTCGAGTTTTTATAGTTGGTATCTGATGAGAGGTTTAGTTATTTTTTGGATTATGATTATAAAACCCTAGTGAAAGCCTTTGGGATAAGACTATCTATAATAAAAACATCACTAAATTTTGGAAAGTATATAGTAAGTGGTTTATCCGTCAAATACATCAATATCTAGATATGAACATGTATATGTGGCTCTATCATAGCTGTATCTAGGGGTAAAACCATAATACACCACTTTGAGCTAGACTCGAATAGGAATTGGTGCATGACAATGGGACTTTTCATACACTTAGTTCCACAATCCTAGGGGATATGCTTTGATAAATTCATAAGTTTAGTCAAACTATTATTAAGGGAATAAAAAAAATTCCCTAAGAATATATGCTTGGAAACTGATCATAGATAACTTAGATTAAAGCCTATAAATTCATAACTTAAGGTAATAAATTTAATTTATAAGTTATCATGTTTTTCATTTGATTCCACTTTATGTGTTTAATATTTTAAAATACTTGACCCAAATTTTCCTTTTATTCTATCCAATGGCTGATAATATTAGGATATGGGCGAACAACCAATGTGAAGATCAATGTGATTATTGTTCTAATGAGATTCCCAATCTGATGGGAGTGAGAATCAAAAATGTTGTCATGATGATCTCTCAGTTAAATAAATTTTGGAATAGAAACATTAATCATAAGGAATTTCCAACCCCCCTAAGAAATAACAAGTCACAATCGAGAGCTTCATGAGACAAAAACCTCATACTTTCAATGGATTATCTGATCTCTCAACCACCAAAAAATGGATCAAATCCTATGAGAAGATATTATCCATCCTTCAATGTTCCAAACAAGAGAGGGTTCTTATGTATTATTATTTTATGGAGGTTTAACTGATCAATGGTGGACATTCATAAAAATATGAAGCATGAGGAGGATATTGAGGCATTGGAATAGAAGGATTTCTGGAAAAAAATCAAAAAATATTTTCCTCACACCCTCTGACTTAATATGGAAAGGGATTTCCTTTCCCTCAAGAAAAATTTTGATGAATCCATTAGAGAGTATGAGTAAAACTTCACAAGGATTTCATTATACGCCTTCAGCATTGTCTTTTACCCCAAATTCAAGGTTTACCACTTCTTTGGTGGGCTAAAACCTAGCATACAGAAATCCCTAGCAATCCGTGAATTTGATAGCTATGAGGAAACTGTCTAATGTGCCCTTAAAGTCAAAATGGAGATTAGTTAATCTTAGGGGTATCATGGGGATAAGAAGCGAAATATTGGACTTTAATTTTTTTGGTTTGATGGATAAATCTAATGGTGCTAATAAATTCTAGCACCCCACTTTCCAATGGTGCGGAAAGAAGAACCTCAAAAATTTTCTGAAGGGGAAAAGGAAATTCTTTAGCTGTGGAAGAGGACACTTGGAAAATGATTTCCGGTAATAAAAATTTAATACTACGATAGAGTATAGGAATGATTAATTAGAATATCAATGCATTTTTCATTTCTACAACAACAAAGAACCAGGGAATCTTGCAAACCAGTTCCCTAAGTCTAGGGTTTTTTGAGGAAACCAACATCCTCCAAGGAAAAAAGGGATAGCCTTTTCGATCACTAAGACCCAAGAAAATCCCAAAAATAAAGTGGTGATAGGTACACTAGTAATTCATTTAATAATATAAAACATACTTTTGGAATTTGGTTCTACACATTCTTTTATATCCCAAAAGTTTATTAGAACAATCCAAACACCACCAAAAGATCATGGAAGTAGAGATGTCAGTGAGAATGAAAAATGGGGAAATTATTGCATCTCATGAATATAAATACTCCCCTATCACAATTTGTTGATTGAACTTATCTTTTAACCTCACCGTACTCCCACTAGTGTAATTTGATGCAATTCATGGCATATATTGGCTTTCCCTATATAGATCTGACATAAATTTCCATGAGAAGGAAATCACTCTCCATATAGATAATTAACCCCTGATTATGTACATGTGCAAGGAGGAGGATTAGTCTTCTTTAGCAACATAATCTTAAGCGTGGATATTACTTCCCTATGAGAACATGTATCTTTCTCAGATTATTGATTCTAAAGAAGAAACTGTCCTCGAATACATGCCTATTGTGGGGGGAATTTGCTGATGTATTTCTCAAGGAATTACATGGTATTCCTCCTATAAGATATTCTAAATTCTCTATTGATATCATTCCTGGGGTATTTCCAATATCCAAGAATCCATATAGAATAGATATTTTGAATATTTATAAGATAAAAAACAAATATAGTGGAATCTAGATAAAGGATTTATTCACCCAAGTGTTTCACCATGGGTGCACCGGTCTTATTTGTCAAGAAGAATGATGGTTCAATGTGCCTTTGCATTGATTATCATGAGCTCAAAAAAATCAAGATAAAGAACAATGATCCTTTTCCATTAATTGATGACTAATTTGATTAGTTACATGAAGAACAATAATTTTCCATGGTTGATCTACGGTTGGGATATTACAAAGCAAGGGTGAAGAAGGAGGATATCCCCAAGACTGCTTTTTAGAAAAGGTATGGGCACTATGAATTCATAGTAATGACTTTTGGACTCACTAATTATCTATAAATATTTATGGACTTGTTGAATAGAGTCTTTATATATTACCTAAACATATTTTTGGTAGTCCTTATAGATGATATTCTAATATACTCTAGAACCAAGGAGGAGCATGAGGTCCATCTCTACATTATACTAGAGACCTTGTGAAAGGAGAAGATCTATGTAAAGTACAACAACTGTGATTTCTGGTTAAATAAAGTCTCATTATTGGGGCATATCATCACAAGAAATGGGATATCCGTGGATCCCTCCAAGACAAATTCAATTGATGGATGATCGAGTCCAACCTCTGTGATGGATATCTATAATGTCCTTGGGTTATCTGGATATTATCATCGATTATTGAGAAATTTCTCACAATTTTCAAACCCTATAACCAAGATAACTCGGAAGGGATTCATGTTTTCTTGGAATGATGAATCCGAAAAGACCTTCAAGGAGTTGAAAATAAGCCTTATCACTATGCTCGTATTCACACTACCCATAAGTATAGAACTTTTCATGGTATTCAGTGATTCTTCCAAGAAGGTATGGACTTTTTGTTGATACAAAACAATAAATTCGTTACCTATGCTTCAAGGAAATTGAATTCTCATGATCAGAACTATCCAACACAAGATCTAGAGTTGTCTACAGTGATCATTGCTTTGAAAATTTGGTGACATTACCTCTTTGGGGAAATGTGTGAAATATATACAAATCATAAATGTCTCAAGTATATATTCATAGAGAAAGAGTTGAATATGTGCAAATGAAGATAGTTATAGCTAATCAAAGACTCTAACTTATCAATTCACTACCATCTGAGGAATGTGAATAAAGTGGAAGACACTCTATGTAGAAAGGATCCAACATCTCTTTCAATGATGAGAATTGAAAAGTATCCAGTCTTCTTAGATTTTATGAAGATGGACATGGGAATCATAAATAAGGGAACATCATCAATCCTTTCACAAATGATTGCTCAATTATCTCTTTCAAAAAGGTTAAAGGATGCTCAAAAGGATGATATGGGAATTTAGAAGAAAGTGGAAATTATCTGAAAAAGGAAATCCTAGGAGTTCAATGTTAATGAATAAGGAATTATGAGATTTGGGTCAAGACTATTTTTTCCATCAAATATGGAGATAAAGAAAGAACTTTTGGATGATTCTTATAGTTTGAATTTCTCCATTCACCTATAATACACTAAGATGTATCAATATCTCTATGTGAATTATTAGTGGGATGACATGATGAAGGATATAGTTGAGTATAAATCAAAGTGCCTCATATGTTATCATGTGAAGTATAAGAGGAAGAATTCTAAAGGGATGATGAAACCACTACCCATACCAACATGGAAATGGGAAAACATTACTATGGACTTTGTCATGAGAATACTGAATACATCCAAAGGAAACAATGCTATCTGTTTTTTTGTGGATCATATTAAAAATATTTCTCACTTCATTAAAATTTGTGAGGATTTATTATTTGATCAACTAGCATGAATATACATAAGAGAAGTGGTAAGGATGCAGGTGTACCACTATAGATTGTGTTAGACTGAGATCCAAGATTCACCTCTATGTTCTGGAAGAGTCTCCAACACACTCTGAATACTAAGATGAACTTCATCACCGATTATCATCCTCAAACTGATGGCCAATATGAGCAGACTATCCAAACACTCAAGGAAATGTTAATAGTACGCTTAATGGACTTCAAATAACAATGGGATCAACATCTTATTTTAGTTTAGTTATCTTACAACAATAGTTTCCACTCAATAATCCAAATCGATCATTATGAAGCCCTTTTTTGGGAATAGGTACAAAACACCGGTATGTTGGGATGAAGTTGGGGAGAAAAAACTTCTAGGTCTAGAAATGGTGGAAAAAATGGTGGAGAAGGTTAAGACAATCCAACAGCACATGAAATATTCATTGAGTCAACAAAAGATCTATGCTTCCAATCATCGATGAGACCTAAACTTTGTGTTTGGAGACATGTAATTCATCTACATATCACCATGGAAGAGAGTTATGAGATTTTGGAAGAAGTAAAAGCTTAGTCTAAGGCATGACATCCCTTTTGAGACTCTTGATCACATTGGAGTAGTAGCCTATCGACTTTCACTCCCACCGAACCTATCTCAAGTACATGATGTATTCCATGTATCACTCTTGAGGAATTACATACCTAACCCATCACATGTACTCAATCCATAGGTGGTACCATTGGAGAATGACCTCTTCTATTAAGAGAACCCAGTGAGGATCTTAGATCGTAGACAAAATGTTATACAAAATAAGATGATGCCCCTCATCAAAGTATTGTGGAGAAACAAAAAGTTTGAAGAATAAATGGGAGAATTGGATAAAGTGATGAGACAGAGTTACCAACATCTGTTTTAGTGTGGAAAAGGGAAAATTTGAGGTTCAAATTTCTTAATGGGGTAACATTATAACGACCCAATAATTTGTGAATAAAATTCCCTTTATTTTAATGTCTTATGGATATAGAAAACATATGCACTATTTTTTATTATTATTAGGTTTAAATGACCATTATTTATCATTACCATTGATAATATAGTCATTGAACTTTGATCACATGACTGATATAAATATAAGGTTTTTAAAAAAACATTCAACATAGATAAAGGAGAGGATAACCTTATCCAGCAGACTCGGGCCATATGAATTTCATTTTTCAGAGCTCATAAAGGAGGTAGAAGGACTAGTATTTTATCTTGACTAATCCCAAGGAGAGCTTCAATATGTTAAAATTGAATGGAATCGCCTGCGGGAGAAGTTCTTTTTAATATACATTACCACCCAAGCAATGTTATCCAAGTCGCCCCAAGAGTCTATCACCATTGTAGACCTTACCATTAGGTATTATGTAGGTGTTATAAGTTTTTATGTAACAATTTATTAGTTACTTATTATGTAATGCCATCATAAAAAAATATTCGTATTCCATTAATTCCTTTATGAGAATAATCTTTCTTAAAAAATGATGAATTTGATAAATTGACTCTTCATGTAAAAATGGTACTTTTGAAAAATATATCCATTATTATATTAAACTAATTCTTTTATTAATAATATTATAAAAACATTTCGTAAAAATGATGATTATATCATTTCCTAATCTGTAAATGATTAGATAATCAGTTTTGTAAGAGATATATTTTTTATTCAATAATACAGAAAGTGTATTATTAAAAAAAATTATTTTATAGAAATAATGAATTTTTGAAATAATTAATATTTTAATAAAATATAAATATCAAATTTCTTTTTTGAATAATAAATTATTATATAATTTTTATGAAGTCAAATATAATTTCTATTAATGTTTGAAAACTATTTTTGCCACAACCTGTGAATTATCAATAAATGTCACTTTTCATTTTAAAAGTAAAAATTCACATATTTAAAAAATTATTTAGATATAAAATATATATTTTTTGGAATTAGTATGTCAAAATTATCCAATGGTTATTTTTCATTATTTTCTGAAATAGTTGAAGTTGTGGGGAAAAATTAAATACCATATAAATAAAAAATATATTTTATGATATCATAATGACCCTGAAATGTTGTAATAAATACTATAATGGGTATTCTTGGAACAATATATGTTTTCCCATTAAAATAATGTGATTTTTAATTTTTTACTTATTTTATAAAGCCTTAGTGAATCCTCTAAAATTTATAATATATTTTATGATTTTAAAATCATTTATTTAATAATGTGACTCACCTCCACATAAGGAAGGATTATATTTTAATATGTTCAGCCATTAGACTTATAAAATATTTTTTCCACTACTCTTTGGAAAAAACCATGTGAAGGTTTGTGTTTTTGAATATTTAATTATATAGAACCCAAAACCTAAGTCTGTGAAATGTTAAAGAATTCCCCACTCATTTCCTATATAAACCCACCCAAGCTCCCAATTATCTTCACTCAAAATCCTTAGATAACACAAAAACTATGGTATCCCCACTCTATAATCCTCCCAAGGCACCCCAATCTCCCAATAATCTCCTCTTAAAGCTTTTGAATTCACACACTCAAGTAAGGTTTTCCTTCCTTTCCCATTTTAATCCAAGTTTCCTTATATTGTTACACCCATTTTATTTTCAATTAAAAAATATGGGATATGTTTTTTCACCTTCCCCATACTTCCATTATTATGTTTTCTTATGATGGGAGACATATTTATCTCTCATTAATCCATCCCATGCTAAAATTTCGTATGAGTTATTCCATTTCTTCTCTTTCTTCAAGTTTGTTTATTATGTTACGCATTCTATTTCCAAATTACTTGTGTTGGGACATGTATATATATAACCCTATTACTTTATATTTCATTTATATATCATTAGATACCCATTTTTCTTCCATCAACCATTTTTATGAATTTTTATGTCATGTCGTTACACTGCCAAAATTGCACCGCAATTTTTCATGCCAAAATCATCATGTACGGAATACCATTCCCATTTTTCTATAAATGGTATTCATCATTATGAAAATATACTTATTGATTATATACTTTTGTGTATTTATTCCACATTCCTTTATCATGGAATAAATTATTATATTTAATGAATTCATGTTATATGATCTATGTGGCACACTTAAGGATGAGATTGAAATGATTATGAAGGGTGTTCCATGATAGTTCTCAAATTCATTGGGTAATGTTTATTATCATGATATTTCATGATAGGATGGGTTTTACCCAATTCCTTTTGAAAACTTTTCCACCATGTCGGGATAGGGTTTTACCTGTTTCCATTATATTAATGATGCAATGTTTATTTTGTTACCACATTTCCATGTTATGATGACCATGTTATATCATGCCTTTAGGTTTAGGTTTCTATTATGATCCATTGATATGTATATTTCCTAACATGTATTGTATTATTTATGTTATTCCTTTTTTACACCCTTACTAGACTTTATATCTCACCCTTTTCTAATGCATGTCCCCAGGTTATCCCATGCAATGCTAAGTAAAAAGGAATATTGTGGTTGTGTAAAATAAGTTTTCAATAAAGATGTTGTATTTTATGTATTAAGTTTTCATGTAATGTTCCTAATCCCCAAATACACTATACATCTCAATATTATGGGTTTTATTGAGTGCATTTTTATGTAATAAATCATGTTTAAGTGTGTAATAAGGATAAGGGTTGTTAAAGTTGTTATCAAAGGATATGTTTAGTTATTTATGGGATTAGGATTAGAAACCCCTATTGAAAGCCTTTGAGATAAGACAAAGTATAGTAAAAACATACCAAAATTTTTTTAACTATAAAGGTATTGGTTTATCAATAAAATACATCCATTTTTGATATGAACAAGCTTGGGTGGCTCTAGCATAGATGTATATAAGAGTAAAACAAGAAAACACCACTTTGAGCTAGACTCAAATGGGAACTGGTGCACAAAAATAGGCCTTACTGCACTCTAGGTTTTACACTTCTAGGGGACATGCTTCGGTAAATTCATCATCTTAGTATGAACCATTATTAAGGGAATAAAAAATGTCCCTAAGAATATATGTTGGGAAATAGATCATGGATAACATAGATTAATGTCTAGAAATTTATAAATTATGAAAATAAACTAATTTTATAAGTTATCCTTTTTATCACTGGATTCCCCTTTATGTGTTTAATAGTTTAAAATACTTACCCTTAATTTTTATTTTATTCTATCCAATGTCCAGTAATAGGTGGACTCAGGCTAACAGTGGATGCGAAGATCAATGTGATGACTATTTTAATGAGATGCCCAATCCGATGGGAGCGAGAATCACAAACTTTTTCATTATAATATCTTAGTTAACTCATGTTCTGAATATAAATATATGTCAAGAGGAGCATCCAACCCCCCCTATGAAATATAAATTTTTAATCGAGAGCTTTATGAGACAAAGGCATCCTACTTTCTATGGATCATCTGATCCATCAATCTCTGAACAATGGATCACCTCCATTGAGAAAATATTCTACATCCTTCATTATTCTAAACAAGATAAGGTTCTTATAGATTCTTATCATATGGAGGGTGAACTAATCAATGGTGGACATTGATCAAAAATATGAATCCTGAGGAAGAGATCAAGGAGTTGGAATGGAAGTATTTTCGAAAAATGTTTTTTGATAAATATTTTCCTCACACCCTCTAACTTAAGATGGAAAAGGGCTTCCATTCCCTCTACAAAAAAAGGAGAAGAATCTATCATAGTGTATGAGTAAATATTCACAAGTCTTTCATGATATGCCTCCGGCTTTGTCGTTACCCCCAAATGTAATGATGACTACTTCTTTGGTGGGCTAAAACCTAGCCTATGGAAATCTCTAGCGATCTGTGACTTCTCTAGCTATGAGTAAATTTTATGATGTGACCTAAAAGTAGAAATAGAGATCAAAGAATCTCAGGGGTATCAGGGGGATAAGAATCAGAAAGGGGACTTTAATTCTGGTGGTTTGATGGATAAATCCAATAGTGCTATGATATATCACACCCCGATTCTCCAAAGGTGCTGAAAGAAGCACCCTAGAAAGGGGACAAGGAACTTCTTCAGGTGTGGAAGAGAAGGGCATCTGGCCAATGATTTATGGAAAGAAAAACTTGCCACTATGATAGAGGATTATGATGCTCAGTTCTTCCCTCAACACATTTTTCATTGCTTCAACTGAAAATAACCCAGACACTTTGCAAACTAGTTCCCTAAGCCAAGGGTTTTGAGAGGCAACCAACCATCTCCAAGGCATCAAGGGAAATATTTTTTCATCACTACCAGCGAAGAAAATCCTAAAAATGAAGTGGTGATAGGTATTCTAGTTATTAATTAAACAATAGTGGATTTACTTTTTTATTCTAGTTCTACATTTCCTTTTATATTTCGAAAGTTTAGTAGAACAATCCAAACACCACCAAAAATCATGAAATAAGAGATGTCTGTGAGAATGGAAAATGGGGAAATTATTTCATCCTGTGAATATAACTCCTTCCCTACCACAATTTGTGGATTTAACTTCCCGAAGAACCTTTTCATACTTCCTCTAGTGTAATTTGATGCAATTCTTGGCATGGATTGGATTTCCCTATATAGATCCAAAAAAAATTCCATGTAAGTGAAATCACTCTCTATATATCGAATTGACCCTCGATTTTGTACAAGTAAAAGGAAGATGATGAATCTTCTTTAGAACCATCATCTCAAGCATATATATTACTGCCCTATGAGAACATATATCTATCTCAGCTGATTGAGTTTAAGGAAGGAACCATCCTTGAAGACATGCCTATTGTTATGAAATTCACTGATGTGTTTCCCAAGGAATTGTCTGGTCTTCCTCTTAGAAGAGATGTTGGATTATCGATTGATCTCATATCTAGTGCATTTCCAATATCCAATAATCCATATAGAGTGGTTGTTCTAGATCTTGAGTAGCTAAAGAAACAAATATATGAGAATCCAGATAAAGGGTTTATACACCCAAGTGTTTCACCATGGGGTGCACCGGCCCTCTTCACCTAAAATAAGGATGGGTCAATGCACCTTTTCATCGATTATTGTGAGATCAACAAAATTATGATAAAGAACAAGTACCATTTTCCATGAATTGATTACTTGTTCAATCAGTTACAAGGAGAACAATACTTCTTAAAGGTGGATCTGCAGTCGAGATATTACCATGTAAGTGTGAACAAAGAGGATATCCCCAAGACTACATTTCATACAAGGTATGGGGACTATGAATTCATAGTAATACCTTTTGTACTCACTAATGCTCTAGCATTATTCATGTACTTGATGAATTGCGTCTTTATAGATTACCTTGACAAATATTTGGTAGTCTTTATAGACGATATTCTAATATACTCTAAAACCAAGGAGGGGCATGATGAGAATCTAAGCACTATACTAGATACCTTACGAATGGATAATCTCTATGAAATGTACAACAAGTTTGAGTTCTGGTTAAAGTAAGTATCATTATTGGGTAATACATCACAAGCAATGAGATATTTGTGGATCCCTCCAAGAAAAATTAAATTGGGGGATAGACGAGGCCAACATTTGTGATGGATATCTGTATCTTCCTTGGGTGATCGGGTTATTATCACTAATTTGTGAAAAAATTATACCGATTTTTAAACCCTCATACCAAGATAACTTGGAAGGGAGTCAAGTTTTCTTAGAAGGATGAATGCAAAGAGAGCTTCAATGAGTTGAAAAGGAGACTTATCACTATTCCCATGCTTACACTACCCACAAGTGGATAACTTTTCATGGTATTTGATGATTCTTCAAAGAAAAAAATGGGTTTTGTGTTGATAAAAAATGTCAAATTCATTTCATATGATTCAAGGAAATTGAAATTTCATGATTAGTTTTATATAACACATGATATAGATTTGGATGTAGTGATATTTGCTTTGAAATTTTTTCAACATTACCTCTTTGGGGAAATCTGTGAAATATATATGGATCATAAAAGCCTCAAGTATATATTCACATAGAAAGAGTTCAATATACACCAAAAAATATGGTTAGATTTTATCAAATACTGTGACTTCTCAATTCACTACCATCTGGGGAAAGCGAATAAAGTGGAATATCCTCTAAGTGGAAATTATTGAGAAACTATTTCATTGATGAGAATTGAAAAAGATCCAATCTTCTTAGATTTGATGAAGATGGACATGAGAATCATAAAGAAGGGAACATCATCAATCCTTTCACAAATGATTGCTGACCATATCTTTTGGAAAGGTTAAAGAATTATCAAAAGGATGATGTGGGAATTCAGAAGAAGGTGGAAACTATTATAAAAGGGAAGTCCTCATAGTTAAATGTCAATGAAGAAGGAATTATGATATTTGGGTCAAGAATATGTGTTTTATCAAATCTAGAGTTTGAGAATGAACTTTTGGATGATTCACACAGTTCGAATTTCTCCATTCACCCGAGAAAAACAAAGATGAATCGAGATATCCAAGGGAATTATTGGTGGGACAACATAAAGAAGGAGATCAGTGAGTATACTTCAAAGTGCTTGGTATTCAGCAAGTGAAGGCTGAGAGGAAAAAGTGTAAGGGGATGATGAAACCATTACCCATACCAACATGGAAATGGGAAAACTTCACTATGGACTTTGTCACCAGACTTCTGAAGACCTCTAAAGGAAACAATGATATAAAGGTTTTTGTGGATCGTATTACAAAAACTACACACTTCATTACAATTCAGCAGGATTTCTCATTGGATCAACTGGCACAAATATACATCAGAGAAGTGGTAAGGCTTCATGTTGTACCATTATCGATTATCTCTGATTGAGATCCAAGATTCACCTTTAAGTTCTGGAAGAGTCTCCAACATGATCTGAATACTAATCTGAACTTCAATGTCTCTTATCATCCTTAAATGGATGTCCATTCTAAGAGGAATATCCAAAAACTTGAGGATATGCTGAGATAATTCTCAATGGACTTTAAAGGAGGATGGGATCAACATTTTCCTATAGTTGAGTAATCTTAAAACATTAGTTTCCAGTCTAGCATCCAAATGTCTCCTTATGAATCCATTTGTGGGAAGAGGTGCAGAACACTGAAATGTTGTGATGATGTTGGGGAGCAAAAACTTCTAGTTCCAGAAATGATCGATGAAATGGTGGAAAAGGTCAAGACCATCTAGCATCACATTAAAGCTACTTAGAGTCGACAAAAGATCTTTGCTAACAATCATCAATGAGACCTAGAGTTTGATATTAGAGACATTTTATTCCTCCAAATATCACCATTAAAGAGAGTTATGATATTTGGGAAGAAGGGAAAGCTTAGTCCAATGTACATTGTCCCTTTTTAGATCCTTGATCGCATTGGTGTAGTGACCTATTGACTAGTTGTCCCGCTAAACCTGTATCAAGTACATGATGTATTCAATGTATCACTCTTGAGGAAGTACATACATGACCCATCACATGTACTCAATCCATAGGTGGTACCATTGGAGAATGACCTCTCCTATGAAGAGAAGTCGATGAAGATCTTAGATCGTAGAAAAAAAGTTTTAAAAAATAAGACGATGCTCCTCATCAAAGTGTTGTGGAGAAACCAAAAGATTAAAAAAGAAACATGGGA
Source organism: Viscum album (assembly GCA_963277665.1). NCBI lineage: Eukaryota > Viridiplantae > Streptophyta > Magnoliopsida > Santalales > Viscaceae > Viscum > Viscum album. The sequence continues at coordinate 1,528,486,132 of OY728146.1, read as the reverse complement.
ATGGGAGGAAGTGATGAGGTAAGGTTACCCTCATATTTTTTAGTGTGGGAAAAGAAAATTTTGTGGGAGAAATTTTTTATGTGTGTGATTTTGTAACAACCTGATCATTTATGAATAAAATTCCATTTATTTTAATATATTATAGATATATAAAATACATAAACTCTTTTATTATTATTATTGGGTTTAAATTACCTTTAATTATCATTAACATTGACAATATAGCCATTTAATAGTGATCACATAACTAATATAAATATAAGTATTTTTTTAAAAAAAATCTTTTTGACGCAGAAAAATCAGAGCATGACCTAATCCAGTAGACTCAAGTCATACGAAGCTCATTTTTTGGATCTCAAAAAGGAGGTAGTGTCACTAGGATTCACTCTTAACCGAATCCAATCCAAGCTTCAACATGTTGATATTGAATAGAATCACCTATGGGAGAAGTTCAAGTTAATGTAGATTAGCACTCAGGCAATGTTATATAAGCCGCCCCAATAGTTTATCATCATCACACACCTCACTCTTATGTCTTATGTGGGTATTACAAGGGGTTATGTAACAATGTGTTAGTTAATTATTGTGTAATACCTTGCAATAAATAAAATTCTTATTTCATTAATTCCTTTATGAGAATAGCCTTTCATAAAAAATGATGAATTTGATAAATTGACTCTTCGGGTAAAAATGTTACTTTGAGAGATATATAAATTATTATATTAAAATAAGGTTTCTATTAATAATATTATAAAAAATTCTTATAAATGATGATTATATTAGTTTGTTATCTTTAAATGATTAGGTAATCAATTTGATAAGTATTGTATTTTTTATACGATAAAAGAAAAAGTGCATTTTTAAAGAATTTATTTTATGGAATTAATGAATTTTTGAAATAATTAATTTTTTAATAAAATATTATTATCAAATAAATTTTATTAATAATAAATGAGTATTCAATTTTTATGAAGTCAAATGTAATTTTTATTAAGGTTTGAAAACTATTTTTGTCAAAACCCGTGAAATTTCATTAAATATCGGTTTTCATTTTACAAGTTAGAATTCACATATTTATAAAATTATTTAGATAAAATTAATATTATTTTTGGAATCAAGATTTCAAAATTATCTAACAATGATTTTTTCATAATTTTCTGAGATAGTCAAATTGTTGGGTAAAATTAAAATTCTATATAAATAAAATACGTGTTTTATGACATCATAATGACCCAAAAATGATGTAATAAATACTATAATGGTTATTATAGGCCCAATATATGTTTTATAATTAAAATAATGTGATTTTAGATTGTTTTATTTATTTTATAAAGATTTGTTGAATCCTCCAAAATGTATAATATATTTTATGATTTTAAATTCATTTCTTTAATAATGAGACTCACCTCCACATAAGAAAGGCTAATATTTTAATATGTTTATAAATTTTCCTTATAAAATAATTTTTTCCACTAGTATTTGGAAAAAACCATGGAAAAAACCCATGGTAAGGTTTTTGGTTTTGAATATTTAATTATATAGATTCCAAAACCTAAGTTTGTGAAATATTAAAGAATTCCCCTTTCATTTACAATATAAACCCACCAAATATCCCACTTATCTTCACTTAAATTACTTTTAGCACGTACCTAATTTGTCCTACCCTCTCTAGAATCCTCTCAAGGCACCCCAATCTCTCAATATTCCTCTCTTTTAGTTTTTTAAGTCACACACTCAAGTAAGGGTTTCCTTCCTTTCTCATTTTTATCCATGATTCTGTATATTGTTACACGCTTTTATTTTCAATTAAAAATTATGGGGTATGTTTATGAACCACCAAAATAATTCCGTTAATATGTTTTTGTGAAGGTATAACTCTTTTCCTCTCATTAATCCCTCCCATGTACACCTGTTACCATATTAAGATTTCATAAGAGTTAATCCATTTCTCCTCTTTCTTCAGGTTTCTTTATTATGTTATGCCTTCTGTTTCCAAATTTCATAGGTTGGGAAATATATATATATATATACATATATATCTGACCCTATTGCTTTACATTTCATGTATGTATGATGAGATACCCCTTTCTATCTCATCAACTATTTTTATGAATTTTTATGTCACGTCGTTAGGCTACCAAAATTGCATTGTAATTTTCCATGCCAAAATCATCATGTAGTGAATACCATGCCCATTTATCTATCAAGGGTATTCACCTTTATGCATGTATACATATTGATTATTGACTTTCATTTATTTATTTCACATTCATTTATCATGGGATAGATGATGATATTGAATGAATCCATGTTATATGATCTATGTGGCACACTTGAACTTGAGATTGAAATGATTATGAAGGGTGTGAGCTGATAGCGCTCCAATAAATTGGGTAATGTTTAGTATCATGATACGTCATGTTGTGATAGCGGTTTACCAGATTCCTTTTAGGAAATTTTTCCACCATGTTGGGATAGTTGTTTACCTTATTCTTTTATGTTAATTATGCAATGTTTTAACTTGATTCCACATTTCCATGTTATGATGTGAATGTTATATCATTTCTTTATGTTTCTATTTCTCTTATCCTCCATTCATATGTCTATTTCCTAACATGTATTTTATTCTTCTTATTATTCCTTTTTTACTCCATTATTGGGCCTTATAGCTCACCCTTTTCTTCTGCATGTCCTCAGGTAATCCCATGCAATGCTAAGTACGAAAGAATGTTGTGGTCATATAAAATAATGTTTCAGTAAAGATGTTTTATTTTATGTCTTAAGTTGTCATGTAATGTTTATATTCTCCAAATACACTAGAACTCTCTAGGTTTTTTTTGTATTAAGTTCAATTTTATGCAATAAATCATGTTTAACTGTGTAATAATGTGGAGGGTTGTCATAACCCATCCCCACCTTTAAGTTGGAAGAGATCACCATGGATTTTATTGATGTATTAACACATACACCCTAGGTAAGGAACACTATTTGGGTAGTAATTGATCATATTACCAAATTATCTCATTTCATTCCAATCAGATATTTAGACAATTTGGATGAGTTGGGATGGTAGCATGTTCAAGATGTTGTGAGGCGTCATGGTGTGTTTTCATCAATTTTTTCTGAAAGTGACCCCCATTTTACCACACTATTTTGGTAAGGCCTTCAAATTTTAATGGGTTTGTAAGTAAATTTGAGAATAGCATAGAATTATCAAATGGATTTTCAGACAAACCGGTTGGGTTTCTACTTGGATAACACTCTCTATTAGGTCATCTTTGTTTGGTAAAGAAAGGAAAGATAACATTGAGGTATTTCAGACCATTTGAAATTACTGAGAAGATTGGTAATGTGGAATAAAGTTTGGATTTTACTTCACAAGTGACATATATTCATGATATTTTCCATGTTTCTCAGCTTAGAAATTACAACCCATATTTGTCTCATGTGTTGAATTGGAATGAGTAGGAATAGGAGACGGATTTGTCTGTGTTTGAAAGGTGGTGTGGATTTTGGATTCCTAGGATAAAGTTATTTATGTGAAATCTATTCTGTTAGTCTGGGTTGTTTTTAACCCTGACAATTATTTCCATGAGATTTAGGAGTGGAAGTTGTGGGTTGAGTAAGAGTATCCATTTTTGTTTTTTGATCAAGCTTCGAGTTGACTTTTTGTGGGAGGAAAGTTTTCATGGTTGGGAGAATTTTCAAATCTGTGATTTCTTTTTGAGTTGTTTTTTTTTGTTTTTTATTGGCCTCATGTTTATCCATGATTTTTCATAGGATTTTTGGTGAAAATCTTAGTTTTTGGGTTAACAACAGGTGGTGCACAGTTGGCACATTGTTTGTAAAACTGTGCGCCCTTGTCCAGGAAACTGTACAACCAATTGGTGTTTTTAGAGAGTGGAAAATCACATAGTTTCCAGACATTTTATCAAACCATGTGGTCAACCATGATGCTTTCTCCTATTTTACAGATTGGGGCACACAGTTTCTACATGGTTTGTTAAAACATGTGAGAAAACCATGTAGCTTTTCTAGATCCTTAGAAATCAGATTTTTTACCTTTTCTCCCTTATATTTTTAACCCTAAACATCCAAAATCCTCCCACTTGGGATTATTCACCCTTGCTTTCTCTCCCCCTCCATTTTCTCCATTATAGCCCCATTTTTACGTGATTTTGGTGGAAAATTTTCAAGAAACCATCAAGTAAGTTGTTTCCTCCCTTGATTTCTCCTCTTTTCTATTGTTTCTCTTCTTCTTTATTGGGTTTTTATATCTCTAGTGGTTCACGTGACCTATTTATGGTTGTATATTGATTATTAGGGTTCTATATTGATGTTTTTGGTTCGATATTTCCTTTACATGGTTCAATTGAGGCACAGTTGTGGTTTTCCACCAATTTCCAATGGTTTATATACATAAGGTAGGTGATTCGATGTTTTAACATTACCAGATTATTTTGATTGTAACGAACCAAACATTCATTAATGAAAATTCCTATTAATCTAATTAAATGTCTTATTATGTAAAATTGTTATATAACATATGAACTACTTTGATGTTTATGTTTTTGGATTTCAAAATACCATTAAGAATTGTCACTATTTCTAATATAGCAGTTAAAAAGTGATCACAAGATTAGTATAAATATATGGCTTTAACAAATCCAATTTACTCAGACAAAGGAATTGATGGCCTCATATAGTAGAATTTCTCTGTAATAAGCCCATTTTTAGGAGCATAGAATGAAGGTTGTTTAATTGGGATTCACTATTGACCAAGCCCAAGTCGATCTTTAACATGTTAAGCTTGAATTGAACCGCCTACGTGAGAAGTGGAAGTTGGTTGAGATTACCACCCAAGCGATGTTATCCGAGCCACCCCATGAGTCTATCAGCATCACACACCTTAACCTTAGGTATTATAAAAGTGTTCTAAGGGGTTATATAACAATACATTATCACTATGATTATGTGCATTATTTTTTTATAGAATAAAGAATATACATTCATTTTATTTTCGTTACTTTGTAAATAATTTTTAAAGCACAAATAGTATTTTTTTAGTTAATATTCAATTAAGAAATCTATTTTTAGGAATTAATGGATTTTTGAACTATATAATATTTTAATAAAATATTATTAATTAATTACTTTTTAAATATAAATGATTGTATAATATTTACGAATACAATTGTAATTTTTATTAAGTTTTGAAAGTCGTTTTTTGTGAAAACCCTTGAATTTTAGATAAATGTTAGCTTTTATTTTAAAAGTAAAAATTCAAATATTTAGAAAATTATTTAGATAAAATAATTTTTTTTTGGAATCGGGACATCAAAATTATCTAACAGTGAATTTTTCATAATTTTTCGATATAGTCGAATTTTTGTGTAAAATATAAATACCATTTAATTATATAATGTGTTTTATGACATCATAATGACCCAATAGTGATGTAATAAAATACTATAAATGGAATTTTCTGCCAATATATGTTTTAAAATTAAAATAATGTTTTTTTATGTTTTTTTATTTATTTTACAAAGACTTAGTGGACCCTCCAAGACTTATAAAAAATTTTGTCATTTTAAAATGATTTCCTTGAGAGTGTGACTCACCTCCACATAAGAAAGCCTAATATTTTAAGATGTTAGGCCATTGCGATATAAAATTATGTTTTCCACTCCCATTTTTTAAAAACCATGGGCAAAAATCATGGTTTGGTTTTTGGTTTTTATTAGTTTAATGTGTGGGCCAAAACCAAAATAATAATGAATTTCCTTTGTTTTCTTATATAAACACACCCAAGCTCCCATTTACTCTTCACTCAAAGACTTTGGATCTCTACCAAACTCATCCATAATATCTCTATAATCCTCTAAAGATTCCCCATGCTCCCAAGAATCCTCTCTCAAGTCTCTCCCAAGCCTTTGGGATCACACTTCCATGTCAGGGATTTCTTCCTTTCTCGTTTTTTCCAAATTTAATTATGTTGTTTTAACATTTTTTTCAATTAAAAATATTGGGGTATGATTTCACCCCTCCCCCATATTCCCTCCTTATTTTTAAATGATGATATACCTCTTTCTCCCTCATTAATGCCTCCCATGTACACCTGTTACCATGCCGAAATTCCGTAAGGAATTTCTCTCTTCTCATTTACATTCATGTGATTATTTTGTATTATGAATATAAATTCCATTAAATATATTGGGACATGTATATATATGAACCCCTTACTGTCTATTTCATGTACATATGATGAGACACCCCTTTCTATCTCATCAACCATTTTTTAAGAATTCTTATGTCACGCCATTATGCTGCCGAAATTGCACTGTGATTTTCCAAGACAAAGTCATTGTGTAATGAATACCATTCCCATTTCTCTATCAAGGGTATTAACATTTATGCACATTTACTTATTTATTATATAGTTTCATGTATGAATTTCACATTCCTTTATCATTGAATCTGGGAATTAGCATTGTGGATCTACAGAGATGAACGACACTCGATTCAAAGGTTTGATAGAGTGGGGATCCGAAAATAGATAGTAGGATCCAAGGAGGATCTTCCATGGAAACCCTATGTTGTATAATGAAAGAGGAGAAAATATTTAATTTTAAAACAAAATAGTGTAAAATGGTAATTTTACCCAAAATATCTAGGTGACACAGTTTACCCGAAGGATTTTTTAATCCATTTAGAAACTATGAACATTTAACTATAAGTCACCAGGGCACTCATACGACTACCCCACTTGGTATGAATAACCATGAGGTAACTATGTGGTTGTCTCTACCTCAATCTACAATTTCTACAGACCTTCCGCACAGTTATGCGGTTGCAACCACACAATTTCCTCTAACCATGCGACAAGCTTAAAACACCCAATAGTTGGGTTCTGAGATCCCAATGAGCCCCATAACCCCCCGGTCCTCCCATGTCCTCAATGGGAATCCACATTAGGACATATTTAAGAAATTAAACCAAGAATTGACAAAAAAAAATACAATATTCGTACCTCAATGAAGAAATAGGTTCTTACAAACTTCTCCCTTAAAGTAATTCATCCCCAAATTTCCCTTATAATGGTGGTTAAGAAATATCTATGAATAAATATTACCACTACAATCGTACATCAGTTTCCCTATCCTAGGTGTCTTCTTTCACTTGGCCATGTTGTTATAGAACCCGTACTAGTGGAACATACCATCCTCAGAAAATCGTTATGCTACAATCCACAATATGGATTGGATGATCCTCAAAGGATGCATCCTCTTGAAGCTCAACCTCCTTAGGATGAAAAGAGTGAGATGAATCTAAAAAGTAGCATTGTAGCTGAGAAATGTGGAAGACATCATGCATACCCGGTACCTCTATGGTAATTGAAACTGATAGGCTACCTATCTGAATCTCTCTAGAATATCAAACGGTCTAACATATCTTGGTGAAAACTTACTCTATGTCATAATCCTCTTGTGTCCCAACCTCGGTGCAATGCATAAGAAAACCCAATCCCCAACCTTAAACTCTAGAGGTCATCCGTGGTGATTAGTGTAAGATTTCTAATGATACTAAGCAGTAGCCATCCACTTCTGAATCAACTGCACATGTTCTATAGTCTCATGGACAATAAGAGGTCCCAGTGTAACTTCCTCTCCTACCTACATCCATCATTGGGGTGATCTACATGGCCTACCTTACAAAGCCTCATATGTAACCATATGAATAGTAACCTGAATGTTATTGTTATTGTCGAACTAAACGAGGGGTATGTGCCTCTCCTAAGAACCCTTTAAATCTTGGATTCCTGCCTGTAGAATGTCCTCAATCAGATAAATCATGCACTCTGATTGACCATCTATCTGGGGGTGGTAATTCATACTAAGAAGAACCTTCCTAGTTCCCTCTATAGCCCTTTCTAGAAACGAGAAGTAATCCAGGCATCCATATCTAAAATGATATAATGTGGGACCCCATGTAAATGTACAATCTTCCAGATGTACCGCTTCTTAATATCATTAACACTGAAGGATTCTTTGATTGGTAGGAAATGTGAAACCTTCGTGAGCCTATCAATGACAACCGAAATTACATCATTACCATGAGGCGAACTCGGAAAACCCATAACAAAATTCATCATGACATTATTCCATTTTCACTTTGGAATGGGTAGCTACTATAAAATTCCATCTAGTCGTTGGTGTTCCACCTTCACCTACTAGCAGATGGAACATCTCATGAAAAAACCGACTACATTACTTTTCATACCTGGACACCAATACTAATAATGTAAATCCTGATACATCTTGTTGACACCAAGATGTGCTACCCAAGATGAAGCATGAAAATACTGTAATAGCACTTCGTTCATGTCTTCTAAATCCCATATGCGACCATGTAACCACATAAATTTATCCTCTTCAATGGCCCAACCAGGAGGAGAGCCCTCACCTGCCACACTCTCCCATAGAACCAGGCATTCAGAATCCGATAGATGCCTCATCCTCACTATATCGAGTAGAGTAGAGGTAATAGATAAAGATGAAATAAATGTCTACCCTGACCATCGTGCACCTCCTAATGAATCTCAAAGAAAAAATCAATTATCTTCCACTCACTACTGTCCTACTGCACTTCTTGTAACTGAGTCCTCCTACTGAAAGAATTATCTACTACATTGCCTTTTACAAGCATGTAGGAAAGCTCAAAGACAAAAGATTGAAGGTATTACACCCACCATCACTGCCTTAGATTCATATTAGGTTGTGTAAATACGTACTTGAGACTTTTTGTGGTCATTGAATAGCATAAAACGTTCCCTAGTAAGTAATGTATCCAACAGTGCAATGCAATTAACAACTGTAGCCCACTAAAGATTGTGTGTTGGGTAATTCCTCTCATGGGGCCTCAACTGCCAAGACCTGTATACAATGATTGGTTTCCCTTTATAAGAACTGCACCAAGCCCAATGCCTGATGTTTCGCAATAAATAGTGTAACTCTTATCTAGCTCTAGAAAAATTAGTATCAATACTGAATTCAATCTCCCTTTCATCTCTTGAAAGGTTGTCTCACTGGAATCTGTCTGAACATACTTCACATGCTTTTAAGTTAGGCTAGTTAATATAGCTAATAAATGTAAAAATTAAAATATGAAATGATTGTAGTAACCATCCATCCCTAAGAAACTATACACCTCAAATATATTTTTGGGATGCTCCCAGGAAACTACTGGTCTCACTATATGTGGGTCTACTGATACTCTTGTCTCCAAGATGATGTGACCTAGGAAGTGAATCTGATCCATCCAGAAGTTTAAATTTGAAAACATAATATATAAATAATGTTCTCTTGGTGTACTCATTATGATCTCAAGATGTTTGTCTTGGTAATGTCGATTTTGAGAATACCCCAAGATATCATCCATGAAAACCATGAAAAATGATTCAAGATATGGATGAAACACACAGTTCATTAATTCCATGAAAACTGTGGGCATGTTCATGAGACCAAACGACATAAAAATATACTCATACAGACCATATCTTTTCTGAAAGCCTTTGTGATGTATGTCTGATGATTTAACATGCACCGGATGATAACTAGATCTCATATCAATCTTTGAGAAAACCTGAGCTCCATGAAGCTAGTCAAGGAGATTATCTATTCATGGTAAGGGATATAATTTCTTAACCATCAACTGGTTCAATTTCCAAAAATCCATGCAAAGACATAGGGTACTATCTCCCTTTTTGTAAAAAGTACTAGTGAACTCCATGGAGAAGTATTGGTTTGGATGACACCCTTAGCTTCAAAATCCTCTAACTTACTCTTGATCTATTTCAGTTCCATTGTAGACATATTATAGTGAGGAATAGATACAGGTGCGTCTCCTAGAACTATCTTGATAGATAATTTCACCCCTCCCCTTATAGGTAAACCTAAGAAGTCATCCGGGAAACATCTTTGAAATGATCAACCACATGAGGCAAAATCCATATGAAATATCCCCTGGTCATCCAGATAAAATCTCGCTATCTAGGATGTCATCCCACCCAACCAATGATATTTTGGGTCCAACTAGGTTCACCTGGACATCCCATTAAACCTTGTGTAGAAACAATCCACCCTCTGGTGATGTAAAACTCACCTAACAGTGATAGAAATCAACCAAGTCCTGAAATTAAACTAACCAATCCATCTCGAGAATGACATCAAATCTGGTCATCTCTATGACATAGAGGTCCCAAAAAAAGATACACCCACAAAACTCAAGGGGTACTCCTTTCACTGATTCACACCTTTCATTATAATCCCTAATGGGGTGTCTATATTCATAACATCAATAGAAGTAAAAACACATAGCCCAAGGCTCTCCACAAAGAGAACATATATAAATCTATGTGAATCTCCTGTATCAAAAATTATAGATTCTAAAGCAGAGGCTACAAGAATAGTACCTATGATAGTAGAAGGTCTGAGGTCCTACTCTTATCTGGTCTATTGCACTGCATAAGTCTGGCCTGTACTACGGCCCTGAGACACTTCTTGGCTACCCTGAGATGATCCACCTTGCTGTCTTTGAGAACCTGGGGGCTGGACTCCATGGCCACTATAAGGACTCTGGTTTTCCCTATAATACTTTTCAATATTTCTAAATATTATTCCAGAGTTGGGCGTTGAGACAACATGCAATTCTGAGGCCCATTGTGCCCAAAATTAATTTTATAAAAACATTAAGTATATTTTATCTTATGCATGCGCAGTTGATTACGGAAAATGGGATATATCTTAACTAGTTGATCGGATCAGAAATATAAGACCACTGTTGGGTCCAAAACGTAGTGTTTACCCCACACACCAGATAAAATAAGTTAGTGTGGGACGTTCGAACCCCTCTCTCATTGGTGGTGTGTAAAATGGATGAATTAAATTATTAATTTATTCATTCAATATATCAAACATGAATAACTCTCGTACGAGGGATTAAATGAGATCTCTAAGACCACTGATGATCTTAGAACGTAGGTTTTACCCTAGGCAGGGTATAACCTTTGTCGGTGTCGGGTGATTGGCATGTTTACCATCATGAATGATTAATTAAATAATTGAATAATTGCTTATTTAATTATTTGATTAATTTATTTTAACCTAATGAGAGGTTATAAATTATATTTTTAGATGGGTTATCATCATAATTCAAATTTTCCAATGACAAAAAATCCTCTCCTCTCCTCTCCCCCCCGTTGGCGAAAGACAAATGAATAACCACAAAGCCTTGGATCTAAGAAAATTGAAGAATGAAAAATGTAGCATATTTTTCTCATCGTTGTGCAAGTGAAATATTTGTCAACAACAATTGATCAAATATAGGTAAGACTTACCTTTGTGTATTACTTACCCCAGTTTAATTTTTATGAAGAACATGAATTAAAAGAATGAATTAATTCACAGACTGTAAAGCAACTAGTTGAATAAATCTCTTCTTGTTTATCTTAAAATTGAAATTATTGAAGTAAGATAAATATATATTTTTCAATTCCTCTTGTTCTTGACTCTCAATGATGATGTCCAAACCGAAATGACAATCTATCTACTCTTAGACAATGATCTTTTCTTATTTATTATCCATGCATTCTTCATCGTCAAAAAATTAAGTGCATAAAAAACTCAATGCTTCGATGAGTGCGGCATACATACGTGGATATCTCGACCTAAGGATTACAGATCTGTGATCATATCAATTATTCAAGTTATAATGAAGTAATCATGCCTTGAGGTGGCTATTAGTGATGAGAGCTAGCTAGGAAAGCGATACGTGATCCAGTGAGGTGACCTGCGACGTCTGGCGAGGCTAGGCATTTGGGCGAGGCAACTCTGGCGGTTCGAGGAGGCGTGAGAAGGGTGGTCCGGTGGAGGGAAGCAACTCTGATGGTGGGTAGGAAGCCGGAGGTGGTGGCGGTCAGAGGTCTGTGGTGCGGCGGCCCGTGGAAGCCAGATGGAGGTGGCAACTCTTGGAGGTGAGGCATTCTGATGGTGAGGCGAGGCGGCAGCTCCAGGCAGTGAATTTAGGTGGTGGCAGGCAGGGCATTCTGGTGGAAAAAAGAGGAGCGGCGGTGTGGTAGGCTGAAGGCTGCGCAGGGGCGACGACCGTATTAAAAATGAGTGAAGGGGGTCATGAGTAAACCATAAGGGGTGAAGAAAAAAATAAATAATTAACTAAAAAGAAAAATAACATTAATATTATTATTATTATTTCAAACCACCATAACTCCCATTTGTGGATCCCGATTCATGCGTCGTTAGTGGAAACATGACCCTGGTTACAATATGTTCATTTTAAGACAATTTTGACAAATTGTTTCCTGACCTATGACCTGGGCCTACAAAACACTGTGAAAAAAAAGATTTAATATTATTATTAATTCTTCGACCTGCCACGACTCTTGCGTATGACGTTCGATGGATGAGCCGTCTGTGAAAACACGATCAAGTTTTCAAGATGGTATTTTTGAGACCGAATCTAGGTTCCTTCATTGAGTTTCATATTCGGTCCCTAAAATGTCCAAATAATTAAAATATTTTATTATTATTAAATCTTTAATCTAGCATTCTTTTTGCATGATACGTCCAATAGACATGCTGTTAGTGGCTTTGTGATCCTAATATCAAGGCATATCATTTGAAACTAATTTCAGATAATTAATTCGAGGTTGAAGTGAGGGCCCCATGTGGCTCAGTTCGCATGTGGGGTGTTGAAACACGTCTTTTCTACTAGGTATTCATTTTGGACAAATGAGTAGTACATATCATGTGTTTTTTCGTGATAATTTAAATGGTACAATCCATATAATTTGTTTTGTGACCGAGGCATGGGCCCCACGGGATGCCTCTCAAGTGTATTATGTCAACATACAACTTTGCTATCGGATGTCCGTTTGGGGAGAATATGTAGTCAGTCTTGCATGTTTTTCCGTAAGGATCACATTGGCATGATCCATTTGAATGTGCAGAGCCTTTTTTGTGATCTTATTAAATGTGGAAACATGAAAGGAATTGTGATGGAAAATCTTTTTGATGTATTTGAAGAGGGACAATTACTTGAGTCAGCTTAGACTCTCAGGATCGTGGTGAAGATGTATGAATAGATAGGTTCAAATGTTCTGGGTGCGAGGCTTATCCGGGGTGGCACTTGATGACTGCATCAGTGTTTTTTTCGAGAGGTACCATCCAGCTGGGATTATCAGAGTTCCCCGATGTTTTTCAATAGGTACCATCCAACATGGATGATCAGAGTCCCTCAATGATTTTTAGAGAAGCACTATCTTGTAGGTATGATCAGAGATCCTCACTGATTTTACAAGTGGCACCTTCTAATAGGGATGGCCAGGATAGCATCAGGCTTACCCACCAGATGGGTTGGCCAGTGGAATTCCCCGATGATAGTATCAGGATTACCCTCTAACTTTGTTGGGAAGTGGCATTCCCCAATGACAGTTTCGGGCTTATCCTCTGGCTGGGATGGATAGTGTCATTACCCAATGATAGTATTTTGCCTACCCTTCAGCTAGACTAGGCAAGGGAATTCCCCGATGATAGTACCGAGTTTACCATCCAGCTGGGCTTCACATTGGTGTTCCCTGAAAATAATATTGGGCTTCCCCTCTAGATGGGCATGGTAGTGGCATTCTCCGATAACTGTACCGAGCTTACCCTCCTACTGGGCTGGGCAGTGGTGTTCCTCGATGATAGTATCAGGCTTACCCTATAGTTGGGCTGGGTAATGGTGTTCCTCGAAGACAGTACTGAGCTTACCCTCCAACTGGGTAGGGAAGTGGTGTTCCTCGATGACTACTAGAGAAGGACCCTCATATGTGCAGCATAGTGAATAGGATCATTTTGGATTACCTAAGGACTCATGAGAAGGGGGCGCTTTACCCACATAGATGCATCCTTATGACGTGACCCAAAACTATTTGGGTGAGTTAGTGCCACCCAAAGAAAACTGTATCTAGGTGTAGTGACTTGATCCCCTTTGACTTGTTCCTCCTAGGTAGTTGTGATGAGATGCAGGACATCATAGATGGTTTTTATCCTAGTACTGATGGCTACTCACTTTCATGGGTTGATCTATAGAATGGATATCCCCTTACTCTCTCATTTGGGTTTCTTTGAGAAAGAATATCTTTTATTGGGTGCAGTTGTACTCTTCCATTCACTCTTTTGGTACCTTGTTCTCCCTACTTCTCTTCAGTGTATCTCTCACTACTCCCCTCTTAAGTTTCTCTCTTGTTACTCCCTCAAGCCTTCAGGGAATCCAACTGTGTATTCTTATACTCACTCCTTCTTGGGATTTTCCCGCATTAGGTGTTCCCTTATAGATGATAGATAGGTTTATCATGATATTAGATAAGATTATGGATACATGGTTCTTATACCACATATGGTGTTCATATCTTGGGATTCAGGAGTTGGACTCTCCCATCTGTTTTACATTTTCACCTATTACCTGGTTATGTCACTTTTCTAGTTGGGTGTGTATTTTTTCCCTTTCCCTTTCAGCTTTATGTTTATTGTACTTGTACTATTTATAGGTCGATTCATATATGTTTGGTTTACTTTATATAGAAGTGTTGTATCTTTATTTTCTTTTCCTATGCACTTTTTCATTGATTTGGCTGCATGTATGTGTACAGTTTCATAGGAAAAGGTCTCCTCTATTTTGGTGTTCCTTCAGTGTTAGTTTCCAGCCCCTGGCCTATGGAGGTGGTCTTGGGGTAGTTTCAACTCGATCCCTAATACGAGTTAGGTCCTGAAAAAGTGGTATCAGAGGTGGATCAACCCTTGGGATGTCATTCAGATGATTCCCTAAAATAGTCTTGGTTGGGTTTAGGTAATCAGTTTCAAAGTGTCTCGAGAGTGACTCTTAGGACAGGGAGTCCAGTGATGGTACAAGCAACCAATGTATCTATTCATCAGGACCTTGATTACCCTCTTGTCGACTCGGCATCCCGAGAGACCTGTTGCAGGGAACAATGGTGCATGAATTATATAGGATTGAGTCCTTGACTACCCTTCTCAAGTAAGGACCCCATTATTGTTTATATATATATATATATACACTTTTTTGACCATGGTACTCCTTGAAAACATGCAAGATGTCTCTACGACGATAGCTATCTAGGATACTAGATACGATTTGTGATGATGATCTCTTGAGCGACAAGGCCTCAGTTCAGGACCCATCATGTGATCCCCTTTCTCTAGGTGGGTAGGTAGCAGCACCCCTTCCTATTGAGCAGTAGACAGCCCCAATAGAGCGGGCTGAGGATGTGCATAGAATGGGAACACTTCATGATTTCTAGCACTAGAGACCGCTGAGGTTTTGCGGTGATCCAGACCCTTGAACAAAAAAGGTTTTGCTAGAGTCGGTGGTCCACCTCTTCAGACTTGTAAGGAAACTAGAAGATTAGATGGTGGCTTTGGCAGTGGACCTTTTCCCTAGAGCAGTTGGACGTTGGTTTAGATTGGTTACTCAGATACATGATGAGTTGGAATTATCATGGGATGACTTCCAGTAGTTGTTTCGTGATGATTTATACCCCTCCTTCTTGTGCTCTATTCGACTTTGGGAGCTCCTGTAGTTATAGCAGAAAGGGATGAAAGTGACTAAGTATGCGACTAGGTTCATAGAACTTGCGCACTACCTTATGGACATGATCCATAATGATTACTTCTGAGCATGGATGTTCGACCAGGGACTCAGTAGAGAGATTCATGCTATCATAGTGCCCTTGTGAATCCCCACCTATGTCCAGGTGCTGGAATAGGAACCGGTGGAAGAGAGTTTCCTATCATTCCATACAGTTGGATGTGACAGTGATCGTAGTGGAAGTGTGTTGGAAGAGTCCCTATGACTTGTTCACTCAAGGCATAGTTGTGTTGCATATTCCCTTATCATGAAGTGTAGGAAGTCCTAAGCTCACATAGTGTGCGAAATTTTAGAGCATTTAACTTCCCTACAGTTGATCTTGGTGGAGTAGTAGGGTACAACCTTTCTTCAGTCAATGGTGTGGACTCCTTATCTTCTTGAGTGTGTAAGCGAGTCTCGGTTATGATGAACCAATTGTGAAATCATGTGTCACAAGATATCCTTGGGTGATTCACCATATGAATATTTTGAAGGATGGAATCATGAGACCTTATTCCAATGACCCTATTATTGTGTTGTGGGATGTAGAGGTTCAGATGGGGAGTAAAATTATTCCCCGATTCCTATCAGGCCATTTGAGACCAATCAAGGAGATGACGAGGTTGTATATCACCTTAGCTTACTCCAAATAGTTGGAGTGGGTACACGACGTCTTCCAAGTGTCACAACTTAGTATATATGTGTGTTTTACTACTCACATTATCAAATAAAGAAAGCCTTATGAGGGTGGACCATCCCTTTGGTCCATATTCTAAGGTTTCACAGAAACGAATAGGTTTCCCTAGGAGCGGGAGAGCTAAGTTTGGACTCGGTATCCCAAGTTTTTTCCCTAGTTTTGCTTTTTGAGGATGAAAATCTTGAAGGAGGGAATAATTTAGAGACCCTGGTTTTTCCCTATAAGACTTTTCAATATTCCTAAATATTATTCAATTTCTGGGTGTTGATATGGAATGCAATTCTGTGGCTCAGTGTTCCCAGAATTAATTTTATAAAAATATAAATTATATTTTATATTATGCACATGTAGTTCATAAAGGAAAATGGGGTATCTCATAAATTGTTTATAGTATAAGATATCTGAGACCACAGTCAGGTATGGAATGTAGTGTTTACCCTAGGTGAGACATAAAATGAGCCAATGCGAGATGTACGGACCCCTCGCTCGTTGGAAATGTGTTAAATTGATGAATTAAATTATTAATTTATTCATTTAATATTTCAAACCCAAATAAATCACAAAAGGGGGATCAAATGAGAAATATGATACCATTGATGATCTCATAACGTAGGTTTTACCCTAGGTAGGGTATAACATGTGTTGACATCAGGAGGTTGTCATGTGTTCCATTGTGAATGATTAACTAAATAATTGAATTTTTTTTATTTAATTATTTTATTAATTTCTTTTATCCTAATGAGAGGTTATAAATTATTTTTTTAGAGGGGTTGGCCTCATAATTTAGTTTTTCAAATGATGGAAAATACTCTCCTCACCTCTCCTCCCCATTGAATAATGACGAAGGAAGAACAAAAAAGCCTTGGATCCAGGTGAATCGAAGCGCGACAAACCCAACATCTTCTTCTAATAATTGTGAAAGTGTGATCTTCATCAACAGTGAACAATCCATTCCAAGTAAGACTTCCCTTTTTGGATTCCTTACCCTATTTTAATTTTCATGAAGAATGATAATCAAAATAATGAATTAATTTTTGGATCAAAAAAAAATTGGTTGAATAAATTTCTTCTTGTTTATCTTGAAATTGAAATTCTTGAAGTATGATAAATATTTATTGGTCAATTGCTCATGTTCTTGATCCTAAAAAATGATGTAAAAACAAACAAGTACATTGATCCACTCTTAGAACATGATATTTTCTTATTAATTCTTTGCACGTTATTCATTGCCAAATAATTAAGCACATCAAAAACTCAATGCTTTGTTGAGCGTAGTATACGGACGCATAGATCTCAACCCAACGATCGCAGATCTGTGATCTTATCAATGTTTTGAGTTAGAATGATGGAATCATGTCTTGAGGAAGTTATTGGCAATGCGAGATGTCTAGGACAGTGATATGCACTCCAGCGAGGTGACACACAACATCCAATAAGGCCATGCCATTGGGCGAGGAAGCTCTAGTGGTTCAGGGCTACGCGAGCAGGGTGGTCCGACAGAGGAACGCGGATCAGGTGGTGGGTTGGTAGCTAGATTTAGTAGTGGTTAGTGTTTTGTGGCACGACGACCCTTGGAGGACAGGTGGAGGTGGAATCATGTGTAGGTGAGGCGGCGACTCCGAGCGGCGTCTTTAAGCGGCATCGAGTAAGGTGGTCCAACGGCGAGCATAGGAGCTACGACGCGAAAGACCAGAGGCTACACAGGGGCAGCGACCACGTGAGAAATAGGGGAAGATGGGTCATGGGGAAACCATATGGGGTGAAGAAAAAAAATAAATAATTATTTAAAAATAAAAATAAAAATACCAATAAAAATAAAAATATTATTATTATTATCAAACCCCAATAACTCCCATTTGGGGAGCCCGATTCACACGCCGTCAGTGGCAGTGTGGCCCTGTTTGTTATATGAATATTTTAACACTATTTTGGGATATTTTTCCTTGACCTGTGACCCAGGCCCATGAAACTCCGTGAAATAAAAGATTTAATATTATTATTAAATCTTGGACCCAACATAACTCCTGCGTACAACGTCCAATGGACAAGCCATCTATGGTAGTGTGATCAAGTTATCAATATGGGATTTTTGAGACCAAATCTGGGAACCTTTTTCGAGTTTCGGATTGGGTCCCTAAAATGTACAAATAATAGTAATATTTTATTATTATTAAATCTTTGACCCACCATTATTTCTGCATGATACATCCAATCGACGTTCCATCTATGGCGTTGTGATCCTGATATCGAGTCAGATCCTTTGACACTAATTTCATATATTTAAGTCGAGGTTGAGGTGAAAGCTCCATGAGGCCTGGTTCTCATGTGTGGTAGTGAAACATAGATTTTTCACCGGGTATTCATTTTGGACAAATGAGTAGTTCATATCATGTGTTTTTTCATTAGGATCAAAATGGTATAATATGTATAATTTGTTTCATGACTGAGGCATAATCCCCATAAGATGCCTCTTGAGAATATTACAGTGACATACAGATTTTCCATTGGATGTCCGTTTGGGGAGAATATGTAGTTGATCTTGCATGTTTTCCAAAAGGATCTCAATAGTGTGATCCATTTGAATGTGCGGAGCCTTTTTTGTGATCTCATTAAATGTGGAAACATGAATGGGATACCAATGGAATATCCTTTTGATGCATTTGAATAGAACCCACAACTTGGGACATCTTAGACTCCCGTGATATTGGAGAATATGTATGAAGAGATACGTTCAACTGTTCCAGGTTTGACGCCTATCTAGGGCAACACTCGATGACTATCATGGAGTTTTTTCAAGAGGTACCATCCATTAGGGAAGATCATAGTCCCTCAATTTTTTTGAGATGTTCCATCTAGTAGGGATAATCAGAGTTCCTCGATGATTTACTGAGAGGTTCCATTCAACAGGGATGATCAGAGTTCCTCGATGATTTTATTAAATGCACATTCTAGTAGGATGGACAGAATAGTACTGATCTTACCCTCTAGCTGGGATGGGCAGCGGTGTTTTTCGACAATAGTACCGAACTTACCATGCAGTTGGGTTGGGCAGTGGCATTCCCCGATGACAGTATTGGGCTTACCTTCCAAATGGGCTAGGTAGTGGTGTTTCCTGATGATAGTACCGGGCTTACCCTCCATCAGGACTGGGCAGTTGTGTTCCACGACGATAGTATGGGGCATACCCTCCATTTGGGCTAGGCAGTGGAGTCCCCCAATTATAGTATCAGGCTTACCCTCTAGTTAGGTTGGGCAGTGGCATTCCCAAATGATATTATCGGTCTTACCCTCAAGCTAGGTTTGGTAGTAGAGTTTTCCAATGACAGTACTGAACTTAACATCTAGATGGGTTATCCAGTGGCATTCCCTGATTACAATATCGTTCTTACCCTCCAAATGGGCTGGTAAGTGGTGTTGCTCGATGACTTCTAGAGCAAGACCCTTATCTGTGCAGCACAATGATTATGAACTATTTAGATTACCTAAGGACTCATGATAAAGAGGGGAACTTCACCCATGGAGATACATCCTTGTGATGCAAACCAAAGCCATATGGGTGATTCAGTGCCACCCAAAGAGGACTGTATCAAGGTTTGGTGACGTAATCCCCTTTTACTTGTGCCTTCTGGGTAGTTGCTACGATATGTGGGACATCGTAGATGGTTTTTGACTTGGGATTGATGGATAATCACTTTCTTGGTCTAAGATGTGGAATTTAGATCCCCTTAATCTCTCATTTGGGTTTCTTTGAGTGAGAATATCTATTATTCGGTGGAGCTGTACTCTTTTGTTCACTCTTGTTGTACCTTGTTCTCTATACTTCTTCTCTTCAGTGTATCTCTTACTACTCCCCTCTTTAGTAACTCTCTTTCTTCTCCCTTAAGCCTTATGGGAATCCTACTGAGTATTTTTATACTCACCCCTACATGGGATTTGTCCTCATTTGGTGTTCCCTTGTAGACAATAGAAATGTTGATCATGATATCAGAGGAGCTTAGGGATACAAGGTGCTTGGACCACGTGTGGTGTTCATAGCTTGGGATTCACGAGTGGGTCTCTCCCAACTATTTTACCTTTTCACCTATTTCTGGGTTGTGGCACTTTTCTAGTTGTGTGTTTATTTTTATCCTTTTCCTTTCAACTTTACTTTTCTTATACTTTTACTACTTTTAGGTTGATGCATGTATGTTTGGATAGCTTTATATAATAGTGTTGTATCTTTATTTTCTTTTCATCTACACTTTTTCATTGAGTTGGTTTCATGTTTGGGTGTATAGTTTTAAATGAAAAGGCCTCCCCTAGTTTTTTGTTCCTTCAGTGCTAGTCTCCAACCCATAGCCTATGGAGGCGGGCTTGGGGTAGTTGCGGCTCGAGCCCCAATATGGGTCGGGTCGTGACATCCACGACCACCACCTCAGCCTAAACAGCCAGATGCATTCTAGTTCCCTAACCGATGAGAAGATATAGACCTTTATCCTGAGTATGAAGATGGCACATATTGCCAAAATATCCAAAATCAACTAGGTTCTGTGAACATTGTGGTCTCGTATGCTTTAGCCTACCACACTGGTAGCACGTCACTTGGATACCTGTGGATACATTCTGATAGCTATTATCACCGTGAGAAAGATCCAGATGATACTTACTTCTAATATTCGAGATAGTACCACATATAGGTGTCTAAACTTCCTAGCATGCACCTCCAGATTCCCTCAGGTTATGCTCTGTGATTAGTGCTTGATTAACTATAGTAGAGACGGTAGTCAACCTGAAGAAATTTACCAGTGATCAAATGTCATATCTGAGACCATCATCCAATAATATATCTTTTGATACATCATCACCCAACTTAATATGTGTGAAGTGCTGGAGATCAGTAAAATGGGATGAGTAGTCCATAACTGATAATGTTCCCTGCTTCAGATGCATAAACTCCTGGGATTTATTGGACCTCAGCATCTCTGGAAAGTTGTAATCATAGAACACCGTCTAAAAATCACCCCTTACCATATCCTGATGATGATATTCATGAGTGATAAAATCCCACCATCTCTTGGAGGAATATTGTAGCATGTACATAGAAAGATTTACCCTCCTCTCAGGAGGCGTCTTTAAAAGCTCAATGATCGAGAACATTACCTCTAGCCCTAACTCAGCAGTCTATGTTCTATCATCCCCCAAAAACGTGGGTGGATGCTACTTTTGAAACACCCGTGTTATCTTAGCCATAGATGAGGAAGAATGTGGTGATCTCTGAATTTTTTTCATGAACCATATAAAGCCTTCACGAAAATGTGCATCAACACCTACATCTGGTATAACAGTTGGTGTCGTAACTAGCACAACTGGAGGATCCACTAGTATCCCATGACCTACCACCTCTGGGATATGATTTTCACCACCCTCCTAGAATACAGCTGGAGGTCATTATGGTTTCATGGTTCTACAATTTTAATCCTACACCTTAGTTCAAGTTTATAATGAAGTTCACAGCTCAAAAGAACATAAAAAATTGTACAGGTCAAAACCTTCCTCTAACTCTCACCCCTCTACCTTCCCCATGGGCTAGGTATAGGTGTAAAATGGTGAGAAACACTACCAAAATCACACTAATAGGTTGGGTTCATGTAAAGTTCACTATAAAAGTAAATTTCAAATTTAACACAATCCCTTCCCAAATGGTATGCTGAATTCCGCTCGGTGGGAGCCCATACTTCTTGCGAATCAAAGCTTGGAATGCACCTATAGCGCATCAAAAACCAATTCAGTATTAGTTCAAACCATGTTCCACCAAATTATGATCCAAGAGGGCCCATACACCTCAGGGACCAAATTTTGTCATCCATCCAATTCAAACCATAGCACTTATTAATACACTTAACACAACAGTGGGAATATATATCATGATACCTTTCTCAACAGTATGAAATCATTAATTCTTTTAAATGACACGGAAGGAATCCATGGAATTTGGTTTGTAACAAGTTCATATATGATACATGAGATGGAATACCCTCATCTCTTTGGATTGAAACACAATAGAACCACAATCATATCAATAATAACAACACAACACAAGTGTGTCACCCAATGGTGAAATCAAGTCAACTGTAATAAATCAAAATCAAAAATTCATAATTGAATTTGAGTAAATTTTTATTTTCCATGTACATGGGGTATGGGAAGAGCTTATTACCAAATCAAATTTCATTCCTATCCAAATCTAGTGGTGCCAAATAGTAAAGAAAACCAGAAAAGTCTCCTCTAATACCACTTTGTAATGTCCCAAACCTAGAAGCTACCTTACAATGTTTCGAGACTGGTTGGCTACATTGACTCGAGTCCATCTCCCCAAATTCCAAATTATTACGACTAGTAGTGAGGTCCTGGGTGTGATAGTGGGGAGACTATTCCCTCTTTAGTAGGGTGTAACATAACATAAACAATAAAAAACAACAACGGAAGTAGTATTACTACACAAAATGTGTAAACTGTGGAAGACTGATAGTATAAATAACCATAAGTTGTACCATAAAAAAGATGATGCTACATGTATGTGTTATATAAATCATCCAAAAACATGTTACACTTCAGTCATATAAAAACAAGTACCAAAAGTATAAAATATGAAAATAAATTCAAAATCATAGCAAGCCTCAGCTTGGTCTCATGCTCTCCTTCTCCAAATAGCATATCAAGTTCCTGTAGGAGGGTGATTTCCTTTATCAACAATTGCAATCATATAATATGTTTGGGTTTAAAACATGACCCAAATAAGGTGTGAGACTAAATCTCAGTAGACAACTACCCAAGGATTTTTACAATTTATCAGGGAAGATATATTTAGAAGGTAGTGTATAATAATAAAAGTAGTATGTGAGGATGTACCCAGAGTAAACATTCCTAAAAGCATTGGTTTCTATATACATTTTAGTTAAATTAAATTAACAATTTTATTACATTGATTATTATAAGTCTCAAGATTTGTCTTAATCCCAACAATCCCCTGTATAGCAGTAAGCACAATAGATTCATCAGAAGGATATCTAAGCAAGAATAATAAATGATTGAATCCAAAATTGTGCTTTATCTTGATAGATTCATCATAACCCATTTCAAATATACATTATAACCTAAGCCTGTCCTTGAAATTCCTAAGTTGGAATTCAAGTATCACTCTAGTTAAAAATCCACCAACACCCTACAAGCTCGTCCCAAATAACATCACAGGAGCCCGATGTCACTCTAGGTGTGGTAAGTCCATGGTAACTAATCCCATTCATAGCAGTCCTATAGGGAGCCCCAAGTATCACTCATGACATAATCCATGCCTCTTGAGCCCATCCATGGAATCCTATAAGGATCCATGAATAACTCAGCATTTAGTACATAGCCTCTATGAGCCCGTCTAGGAATTCCATGGTTCACTCATGACTTTAAAATTATAAACAAACCCATTCAGCCCATCCAAGTAATTCCAAAGGAATCCAAGGTTCACTCAAGGGAATAAGGTAAGATACACAAATAATCTCTTCCATAGTATTCTAATAGAATACATGATTCTTCTAATGTTATTTACCATTTAACTATAACATGTTCAAACTAACAATTCATTAGTCATGATGGGGTCATAATCATAAGCATCTAACAGCTCACCACCAAGGGTGTTACAATCTAGGACCAACCTCTAAGTCTTGGCCTATCATTACTCACGTGTTTATATAAATCATAGCAATAATCTCATGAAATATATACTATTACAAGGCTTTAACATAACCTAACTCACATTTGAAGGTTTATAATTGTTTCAAAACATTCCAAACATGCTTAATCAAGTTTAGGCATAACATGAGTTAATGGGAAAGTCAGTTATCACATACCCTTATCCAATTAAAAAGTCATCAAAAGGCATGTAAATTCATTTATTAAATGAAATTCATTTTAAAAACCCCATGAATGGGAATTCAAGGCATACCTCATAGGTACCCTAGGCCAAACGACCATAGAAGGTTAAACTGGGCACTCACCCATGGGGTGGCCCTTATTCCATGTAATAAACCTATTACATGAATTGAAACACCTAATTAATTACCTGAAAATTGATAGGTAATAATAGGTATTATTTATAAATAAATTAGAGACCCCAAAAATGGTCAGGAAGCACTTCGGCATATATAAACATCTTGACATTGAACAAAAATCACATGACCACCTACCATAGACTTGTGCTGGATAGCTTGTCCAGTGTCAAGCTCTGATTCACCCTAGTTTGAGAGAAATCTAAAGAACAGATGAAGAATGGGATATTATGTAATACGTTCCAAAATCTAAATAGAACAAATGATGTCCAGAGGAATTGAGAAAGTCTATAAATGAATGGAGGCATTACTGTTATGGATCCAGGGAGACTAATGGTACTTGATTCATAGGTTGGATAGATCAGGGGTCCTAAAAGGTAGAATATTATCCAAATAGGATCTCTCATGGCTCCTTTAATCTATACAATGAAGTAGGATAATAATTTTTTAGTTTAAAACATAACAGAGGAAACTTTTCATTTTACCCAAAATATATGGGTCACACGGTTTACCTGTACTCTTTGTCGAACCATGAAGAAACCATGAATAGATCACTTTAAGTCACTAGGGAACTTTTATGACTACCCAAAATGGTCTGAATAACCGTTTGGTAACCGTGTGGTATTCTCTTCCTCATTCTGTAGTTTCTGTAGACCTTCCGCACGACTGTGTGGTTGCTATCGCACAGTTTCCTCTAACTGTGTGGCAAGATCAAAACATACAAGAGTTGGGTTTTGGGCTCCCAATGAGCCCTGGACACCCACAAGCCTCCCATGAACTCAATAGTAATTCAAATTAGGCCATATTTAAGTAATTAAAATGTTAATGTATGGAAAACACAATATCCATACCTCAACAAAGAATCAGTTTCTTACAGACTCCCCTCTAGTGGCTTGTGCATGGGGATGCAGGGGGTTGTGGTTGCTATAACACATTTCACCAAGAAATGAGGTTCCTATAGTCCCATTTTTATCTATATACAATAGGCATTTTATGTGACTTAGTTCTCTCATATGACGTGGTACCATCTGTCAGCATACAATGGTACTTGTGTATACTTCCTCTTAAAGAAATATTAATTGTGAAGAGTGTTTTCCTTTAAAAGTGTTTTCTTTTAAAACCATTCCCTTAAATGTTTTCTTATAAATAATTATAATTTTTTAAATGAAATGTTCTTTTAATTTTTCTTAAAATTTTATTAAATGGAATATTTTATTATGGGTGGATTCCTATTGAGATTTGGCTCACACCCTAAAACACACATTTGGGTGTATGTAGACCTGGTTATGTTTGACTTAGGTAAAGGAAAGTTGTTTCATGGGGATAGTTGATCTTGTTTCCAGTATCTCTCTTATTATAGGTGTTGGTGGTGGTGGATTTAGGATGATTCTCCTCTTGTTTCGGGGAGGTTTTTTGGGACAGTGTTGTTATCCCCCTTTTTTTGTAGTCCTTTAAGTTTGGTTTAAGGTTATAAACCTTACATCAGAAAATTGTTGTACCATGTTTGGTTATGATTTTCAAACCATGTGAGGTTTATTATTATGGGATTTTTATGATTATAATAGTGGGTTAAATCATTCCCATGTTTTATTTTTGATACCCATGAACTAGTTTCCATCTAATGGGGATTCGGTATGCCCTTCGGGCCATGCCACGAACTGGGTCAAGAGTCGGGTTGGATGTAACTTTGGCTTGGTTCGTGATAGAACTTCATTTTTTCTATATCTACATCTATGAAGTCTATCCAAGTACAAATCAATATCATGAATAGGGTGTGAGGAAAAATTAATAGAAAACCACCAATAATGTCTAATACAATCAAGTCTATCAATATATGATTAATTATTGTATCGAAATAATAAAAATACTGTAAATGAAATAAATAATAATCATGTTGTCTCAGTATCCCAATGGGATACACATCCAACAGAAACTCTTTCAAACTAATCTAAAATATCTCTAAACTTTTATTACCTTTTAATATAGTCTCTAAATTCAATTCAATGACCAAGGTATCCTAGTATAATAATAATCAAATAACGGGTTAACAAGTCCCATGGCCTTCAAGATTAAGCAGTCATCGGTAAACCTAGATATTTAAATATTTGAGTCATTTATGTATTTATGAAATTAAGTGAATCATAGAATTTTATTTGAGTTGTAAAATGCTTCATTTAACTATTTAACCTCCTAGGAATATCCAAGTAATTCTACATTGGGAATCCAGGTTTCGATCATGGCATAATATAATCCCATGAACCAATGATTTTTTCCAGTGAATCCCAAATCGAACCCCGAGTCTCACTCATGGTTTAGTATAACTACATTTTCCATTTAATACTATCCATGTAATTATGTGTAGGAACCTAAGTATCACCCATGGAAGAATAAAATCCCATCTTCCCAATAATTCTTTCCAAGTTGATCCATATATGAATATAAGTATCAACCATGGCATGGTATAATCTGATTTATAATTCATTCATTTCAATATTCTAGATTTGCACATACAAGACATTATAATTTGGAACCCAAGTATCATCAATGTAATATTATAAGAAATTACTCTAATTAATATGATTTTCAATACCATTTAACATAACACTTAATTCAAATTGTCCATTTCCCATATAATAAATAACTATAGAAAAAGGTCAGAATAATATAAGGGTTCAAGTCACATCATCTTCCCATTCAACTTTATTTTAATTTATTTGAAAATTTAATGTATAATATATCATCCATACCCATATCAAAGGGATTTGAATAAATAAATAGTGAAACAAAATATTACATTTAATAAACTCACCCAAGGGGTGTTTGATCCTTGTACCAAGGTATAAAAGTTAAATCTTATGTGCCATACGCCATAACGGATGGTCCAAGGAGTGGTAGGCAATCTAAAATGATTCTATTAGGTAAAAAAGTAATAAATAACTCAACGAATTAGTAATTTAATTATTTAATTTCAATTTCAAGACATGATGCATGAAAGGTTTGTAATAAGACATAATGGTGTCAGATATAGTCAACGATAATTTTAGGGAATTGTACGAGACCACCAACCTCATAACGGTAGACAACTCTACATCTAGTATGGAAATTTTATTTTGGATATAAAAAAATAAATTGGAGAAACTATAAAAAAACCATAAAAATATATCAAAACTTCTCACATGAAGATAACACAAATAGTGGTGAGAAAAAAATGATATAAAAAAGATGGGGAATGATTCAATTAATGGGAGTGATCAATGTGATGAATGGTGATTGAAATGGATGTCATATGGAGGAGTTCCATCAAATCCTAGGGAAGGATAAAAATCGGGAGCATATAATGAAAGGGTTTTATGAAATAAAATGAAAAGTAAGAATATAAATAAGTCATAAAATCAAAGAGAGAAAATGGTTAAATCACCATTTATAAAGGGTTACTTAGTTTGGAGACATGTATTTCCAAACATTCCACTGACTAGACCACTATCCATGAGTAAAACCTTGCACTATTCATCCACACTATTATAAAAACCATTCATAAATCATTACTTTGTTATTGTCTCACACACCACACCTTGCACTTCATAGGTTCATATTTAGAAAAATAGTGTGAACACCTTGAAAATAACCTCTATAATTTATTATAGGTTTAACATGTCCATGAGGATCCTCTCACATGGTTAAATAAACAATTATACTTATTTATATGTCCAAATAGTTGATCCACGCAATTACTACAAACCATGAGCTAACCATGTGCCTCGGTCTATTTCTTCGAAAACTAGAACTCTAGGAACCAAAACATTCCCAAAAACTCCTAAAACATTTATAAAATTATTTTAGATATTCCATATAGATCAAACCAAAATTTTATGTCGAATCATAAAGGATTTTTACATCATAGTCAAAATAGGATATTGTAACCTACCCTCTTTAAAACCACTCGTTCCTGAGTTTCCTTGAGGGTGATTGATTAACATACAACAATAACTCTAGCCAATGAGAACAAGTATCTATCTCTCATTACCATGTCTTTTCTTTTACAAGGTTTTTCTTCCATAGTACCCATACTAGGGAAATAGTCATTCCTCTATGATCCTTCATGGTATAATCAATAATATGAATTGGTTACTCCTCAAAATATGTATCATATTTCTATGCTTCTTTCTCGAGATCAAAATCATGGTATGGGTTGAAATGATAATTATGTAGATGATAAACATGAAAGGAATCATATGCGAAAGTTCTATTTGAAATGTTATCTAACCAACTCTCTCCAAGATCTCAAAAGTCCCAAAAAATATAGGTTCTAGCTTCCCCTTCATCTAAGTTAGTTGATGACCCATTCAAGGAAAAACACAAAAGAATATCTGATATACCACCTAAAAACATTAGAGGACATTAGTGAAAATAGGTATAATAAATATTCATATATTGAGTGGTAATCATATGATTTTTCATAAGTTGTATCAACTCTAATGTCTCTTTAATGTGAAATGATACCATTAGTACAAACTCCCCTTCCTCTAACCAGTATATAGGTGATCAACATAGCCTACTATATATGGCCTCATAGGGTTCCATATATATAGTTTCTTGAATTTTTTTATTGTGTGATAATTAAGGAAGAGTAAAATATATCTCTAAATAACCTCTAAAATAAAGGACACATGTTGGGAGAATGTCCTCTAGCACATATATAGTGTGTTCAAACTAACCAATGGTTTTTGGGTGAATGGATATACTCAAAATTACTAGTGATCCAAGATCCTTCTGCAACCCATGATAGGAATATAACATTAGAAAATAGTTCTTATCATATATGATGGTATGTGGAATACCGTGAAGTTTTATAATCTCTTATACATAAAACCATCCATGTTCATGTACTAAAAATGTCTCCTTGATAGGGAATGCATTCATAAGTCTATCAAAGATCTCCCATAATTAATCACTTAATCTAGAAGACATCGGTAATATTATCACAAAATCAATGGTCAAATCCTCAATTTTATACTCTTGAATGTGTAATGGATGAAAAGGAACATAAATCCATTAGTGTTCTACCTTTACCTACTAATAGGTGGAACACTGAATAACAAAACCTTTTTTCCCTTTTCATCCTCGGCCTCCAACACAGAAAACTTAATTAACAATATGTCATATTAATTATTACATGCACTTCCCATTTAAACAAATGAGACTCTAACATAAAATCCTCTCACTAGTATATAAGAACCTAGACACATCCATGATTATGAATTTTCTCATCCTTTTTAATAATAGAACCATGAGGTGGGCCCTTACCTAAAATAGTTTTCCTTGCGACCAAGACATTGGGATCTAAAATTTTTATAATATTTACTCAATCAAAAAATGATGAGGTCACTAATAATTACATATGAAAAGGCATCATATGTCACTCTTGAACATCTATACACAACTTATAATTAAGAGACATAAACTATCACTTGCTACTAGATTCCTAAATTTCTTGTGTCTATGTCTTTTGGATCATAAAATCAGCCACTACATAGCCTTTACCAGGAATATAAGCAAATTAAATATCAAAATACTAAATCTATTCAAAAAAAAATTGATGAATGATGTTCAAATCACACTATGTGAATAGGTATTTGAGACTCTTTTGGTTCTTATAAACCACAAACTATATCCTAAAAAAATTGTTTAGAAATATAATAAACCAAAAACTATTACTAAATTAAGGACATGTATTAAGAAATTATACTTGAGATGACATAATTGGAGAGACAAGTATTCCACCACTCTTTCCCCTTGCATCAAAACTACTCTTATCCTGATGAATGATGCATCACAATACACCATGTAATCCCTACTAGGATCAGGTAAGTTTAGAATCATGGTTGATATTAGCCTTTTTTCCAACTATTACAATTCCATAAAACAAGATTTGTATCATGAAAACATAAAACCATTCTTTTTAAATCATATATGTTGTGATACAATAACTAATCAATTCAGCATAAAAACACTAAAATACCTTGTGATATCTAGTAAAATATTAATATAAAATATATTATTTGTATTTTTCCAAAAAAAACATGGTTGTAACCTTTACTAAATTCATATATAATCCTTCCTATGATAAAACATGAATTAAGCTTTGAACTTTATCAACACAAAATATGACATTTTTTCAAGCATACCATTTATATGGGGATCTCTTAATGTATTCAACATAATCTCAAGGTTTTTGGTATGATTATGTTGAGTTTGATAATACATAAATATATAACAAATAAAAACTACCACAAACGAGTTAATGCATTAGTGAAAAACTGTATTCCTAAATTCCGTAAGGATAGAAAGCATATTATTTAGACTGAATGAAATTAATAAGTAATTTCAATGGATATATATCTTTTATAAATATATACATGGTATATCTGAGGGCCTAAATCACACCTCATGATAACCCAATCTCAAATCTATTCCAAGAAGACTATGCATTCTCAAAGATAGTTTAAGATATTTTCTATACACGGAAGTAGGTACCAATTATTCACAGTATTCTAATTTCACCACTGATAATATTTACAAATCCTGAAGGTACCATCTTCCTTCTTGAAACAAATCATGGGTGAACCCCATGTAGAAGTACTATTTCAAATAAAACCTTTGGTTTCTTAATTCCTTATCTTCCTCTTGACTTCCTAAATCACAATAGGATCAACCACTTATTAAGGAATAAATACTAGTTATGATCCTAGAAAAGATCAATATAGAACTCCACCTCTCTCTCAAGAGGCATACTAGAAAAATCACCAGGAACGATATACCTAAATCGATCAACCATGATATAGAAAATAGAAACACATACTCCATATTTATCTAAAAATAGGATGGAAATATGGGATGAAACTATTCTGATAACCTGATTCTCAGGTCTAGCTCAACCTTCCTTGACATACTATTCTCCTTTTTAAACATAACTGCCACACTCAGGTGATGAGAGGAACACCCATAGATGAAAACATTTGATATGGGAGCAATTGAAAACTTACATTTCTATCCCTAGAATTAGGTCAATGCTCATCATCTCAAGTATAAAAATATTCATAAGAAATAATTTTCATGTATCTCTATAGGATACTCATTGCATAGGCTTACACACTCTGATCAGACTCCCAATGATATATCCAAATTCATCACTCCATAGATTTATTCAATATCAAAAATTTAGGATACTCAATAAATTGACTAATATGAACGAATGAGAGTTTCCAGTGTCCTATAAAGCAGATACTAAATTTGAGGAAACAAAAATTGAACTATGAACTATATATGGACATTAAATTTAATCCCCAATTATAGGATATATTGTGTATATCAGACCCAAACTATGACTTGAGCTATAACCTAACCACCTTGATAAAATCCTCTCTACTGGGACTACATATCAAAATTCCATATTCCTTGACCTTTTCCACATCTTTGTCTTGAATAGAATATAGAACACTCACTCCTTACATGACATGGAGTTTTTTATCTCTATCTAGAACCAAGATCTGATGTAGCCGCTCTCTCACTACCAATCAGTGGAAATGTCTTAAAAACCACTAAATATGTACCTTCTTGCCACATGACCTGCTCACCACTATGTATTTCATAAATTATGGATTTTTGTATCCCAGCATACCACATTTATTGGATACGACATCGATATCTAAGTTCATAATCTAACTACTATATCTCCCAAAAGTTACCTTAATGTGGTGATTTATACTATAAGACGAACTACTACCATGTATAGGTACAAAACCACCATTCCCCACACCATCTTATTCCCTCAACTTACACTCAAAGTTGAGTTCATAGTTCAGTATTTTAGAAATTTTAGTCATACAAAAGACATTAACCTGAGTTCAGATGGCCATCCTAATCCCATCATCAAATCACCTTGCTCTTGTTAATTCTTAACTAAAAATAGTAATAATGGAACTTTGGAGCTCCATGTAACATGTTGAGTAATCCATAATGAAAATATTACCCTTCTCCAGACAAATAAATTACATATATTGTTTGGATATTACTGTCTTTGAGTAAAAACAATCAAATATTCAAATGATGTAGTTTGGAAGTCTCTCTAGACCATACCTTGATGTTGTTATACCAGGTTTAGAACATCCTATAAATGCTTCGCTGAACCACAAAGCATGTAAACCATCAGCATGACCCTCCTTTCTGATGGTGTCTCCAAATTCCCAAAGATGGAAGGTATAGCCTCTATCCATAACTCAGCAGCCTAGGTGACACTATACTTTAAGAATAAAATAGGATGATACTACTAAAATTCACAAGTCAACTCATACATTGTCATTTTAGACTATAGAATTCTCTATATAGACTACACTAACCATAAGAAACCCACTCAAAGATGAGCTTCAATGCCCAGTAAAGGTACAATAAGACGTATAACTAAAGGTATCATAGGTAAAACTACTTGTGGGTTAGGTCCCACTATTATAGTAGAACAGTCATTGCTGCCTTCATGGAACTCAACCTGAGTCTATCATGGAGGCATACATCAACAATACCAAGAATATTCCTCAAAACATGCTAAAAAATAAGGAATTTACTTATGATAACTAGATTGGTATAATTTCTCACTTCAAAAGATATATTAACACATCTACCCAAATTCTATGGTCTGGGTATTGGTATGTTTCAAAGTTTTCATCAGAGAGGTTAGGTTATATAGAGTTTCAGTTTCATGTTATGGAGGGAAATTCCCTTTAATATGTAATTGAAATTCCCATGTAAAAGAAACCACTTATTTTATGAATTAAAATTTGACATCTTTTATAATTTTACAATGGTTTAGTATGATTAATTTCCATTCCCACACTATAAATATCTAAGAATTATAAGTTACAATTGGCATCCATATAAGTCTGGCCATACTCTTACAACCAGTCTCAATATGTAACATGTCCACATAATATGATTCGACTAAACATATCTTCATTCCAATTTTATATAGGTATAAACTATATAATTACTAAATGAAATCCATTTAATCCAAATTAACTAATATTTTAGGCCATGTAACAATAGTTTCAAAAATCAAACATGTGATAATTGGTCTGTTAA
Source organism: Viscum album (assembly GCA_963277665.1). Lineage (NCBI taxonomy): Eukaryota > Viridiplantae > Streptophyta > Magnoliopsida > Santalales > Viscaceae > Viscum > Viscum album. Next base: position 1,528,452,523 of record OY728146.1, on the reverse strand, counting down.
GGTTCCACCATCAATCTATTTGTGAAAGAACCATTTAGGAGTGATGAAGACACTTTATGTAACCAATTATTTTCTCATTATCTCTAAAAGAAATAATATTCCAATTTTAAATATTACAACTTGATCATACCTGATAAATAATATTCACACAACCAACACATGTAATAACTAAACATGGCTTGATATGTGAATGACATAAAATACATCAGGTGCCTATAATGAAGCATGTGTAATGACTAATTTCTATACCAGGTCAAGGGTAAAAATAAATAAATATAAAAACATTTTAAATCAATTTTTTCACCCAATGGTGAAAATAATTTAATTGTAATAAAAAATCTATAACAGCAAGTCCCATCCCTAAAAATTATCATTTTTCCTATATGTGGGTTAGCTACTCTCAAGAAAAATATCATTAAAAAACTATGAAATGTAATAGTCTCATTTTTAACAACCCAAAATAGTATGGAGTGGAAAATAATCCTCTGATACAACTTTGTGACATTCATTCCTTAGTTTATTGATAAGTAATCATACCTATTGGCCACATGGACTCATGCGCAATTCCCTTGTATGCTAGAAGATTTTCAATATAACCAAGGGTATAAGGTGGTATGGTGGGGAGACTATTATCTAATTATAAAATTAGAATAAAGTGGTAAATAATTTAATAGGGGGTTAATGTAAATTAAATAAAAAACATTGGTGGAAACATAAATAAATAGTGGAAGTAATGAATCTAGATAAAAAAACATCCATAACAAAAATTCATAAGAAGTGTCACATACATTTGATGATATCAGGATGCTGTATAAAAATGTATAGAAGGTGTAAAATGAAATAAATTTGATATGATAATATTCAAAAAAATGACAAAATCTAATATTATCACAAGAACTAGCTCAATCCTCTACTCTTGTACTCCATCCTAGTGAAAAAAATAATGCATTTGTAGTTGTCTTCATCCCTTTGTCTCAACCTACTTCCATGAAGTAATCTAGGGAACCAATTTGGGGAAAAAAATATGGGGTGAGTAAAAATAATTTTACCATGATTAAAGGTGTCTAATACCATCCATTCTATGAATATATAATTAAGTAGTGTGTAGGTAATGATAACAATTCAATAGATAAAATAAATAATACACATGTTGTCTTGGGTTTCCTATGGGATACCTGTCCAATACAACATGTTTCAGACTAATCTAAAATGTATATAAACACTTATTATATTATATTATGTGCTTGGGAACCAAGACTTTAATTGATCCATCCTTATATAATGATAATTGAATAAGGTATCAATAAGTCCTATTCCTGTAAAGAATTTGTAGTCATAGGTAAACTAAGACATTTATTTATTTGAGACCTTTATGTATTTACATCATTAAGATTATAAAAAAAATGATATTTTAATTAGAAGATGCATCATTTATTCAGTTAACTTCTTGTGCTCATGTATTGAATTCCATTTAAATAATATTGGTATCCCTCAAGTCATAATATAGTCTCATCATCCTATGATTTCGTCTAAGGCATCACAAGTTGAAACCCAAGTATTTCACAAGTTGTGGTAAAACTATATTTTCCCTTGGAATCCATCTATGTAATTCCATATATGATCCCATTTAATACCCATGGTAGAATATAATACCATCTACTTGGTGATCCCATCATAGGTTTTCCATGTGGCATTCTAAGTATCTCTCATGGCATGCCATAATACCATTTATAATTTATTCATTTCAATGTGATTGGTGTGAAAATAAATGGAATTGAAACTTATCCCCCATGTGTCTCCCATAACATAATATAAAAAAATTATGTTCTATTTGATTATCCATACCGTTTCACATCCCAAATAATTTAAATTGGCTATTTCCCAAAAAACAAGATAACTCTGGCATAAGATAATAAGAAGAAAAGGTGGTAAGTGACATGGTATTTCCATTCACCTATGAATTAATCCATTTAATCATTTCATATATATATGAGATAATCAAAAATTTAATATCCATATATTTTAAAAATAATTATTGTGTTTGATAAGATACAATATAAGCAACATTGAGCTTAAAGAGACAATGAAATATTATTATTCGAATATGATCGTTATAACTTAGATGTAAAATTGGAAGAATTGAATATTATTAACCAAATTATGAAATTTATAATGTTACTGATCATTAAAATATATTAATTAATTCTTATTAAATGAACACTTGGTTTTTAGTAAATTAATGTTATTATTTAAAAAAATCTTCAAAAATGGGTTTTCTTGAAATTAATGAGTGAATATAATAATTAATATCAAGAATATATTGAAATTGTAGTTTATAAAAAATATATTATTATTTTTAATCATCATATCAAACCTTTATTAGAGTTAATTTTTGAGAATTTCATAAAAAAATTTATTTCGCAATAAATATTGAAAAATACTAAATTTATTGAAAATTGTATATTATTTTCAATTATTTACTAAGTCAAATTCAAATTTTTATTAGTTAAAAAATTTTGTAATTTATTTTCATTAAATAATACCCAATTATAGATATTGGATAAAATTTTAATCTTTAATTTTTTATAAAATAAATTCTATACTTAAAAAAGGCATTTTTCAGAAAAACATTTCATAATATATTTTTTTTTTTAGTTTTGAATTAAATTCCCCAATTTTATTAATTTTTTAATAATTAATTCCATTTTTCAATCTAAATGTCGAAAATTATTAAATATCACCCTTTTCTATTTAGAAATTATGAATAGTAACCATTGCAATTTTTATTACCATGATAAAGGGTAAATCGGGTTATTAAAGAAAAAAAATGATATGTACAAAAAAATTACACTAAATATATCCTAAATATTATTGATCTAATATATCTTTAATAATTAACTAAAGGTATAATTTAGGGCCTTTTTTCGACTTTTATGTGATTATTCCCTTTATAATATTTTATCAAAAGAAAAGTAAAAAAGCTCCCACTCTTTTCTTAATGACTCTAAAATTTTTAACCTGAGGATAACCAAAAGAACTTTCCTTTTAAAAATATTAATTTTAAATATAAATGAATTAAATTTAACATAGTAAATTTTTTATTATTTACTGAAAAAATAATTTCCTTTAAAACATGCACAATGCTGACGTAGTAATTATGAAATTAATGGAAAAAAATAAATGATATTAAGATTTTTATAAGTTGTATAATTTTAAAGAATTAATATGACATAAGAATATAATATATAAACATAACATGTTAGGTATGTATTAATATATTTTATTTTATTTTAATTTTTTATCTTGATGTTATAAAATTAAATGAAAATGAATAGTCTTAAATTGAAATTATTAATATTTTATGAAAATATTAATTTATTAAATGATATAAAATTAATAAAAAAATCATATTAGTCCAAAAAATTAGGATATGGTTGAAATTCTATACAGGGTTTATTTATGGTCCTTTTTTAAATTTATAGTAAATATCAAGACCCTTAATGTGTAAAAAAACCATATTGTTGCGGTATGTGTGAAAACGGTTTAAGGGGGTTAAAACCAAATAATAAGGGTAAAAAATATACATAACATGACAAAATTTTATTATATTATAGTATTTAAAATCATATTTATTTTATATTTTAATATTATCAATTTTTATTAATTTTTAAATCAAAATTAATTTATATTTAATAAATATTTTATAAAATTCCAAGAGTTCCACTATGCACTCTTATAAAATGTCTCCACTTCTTCCAATTTCATCACACCTCAAGAATCATTTGATTCAGAAAGTACCTACCTAAACACTTATTTTTATTCCTACTCACATTTCTAGGTCTTATTTTGGGATGAATACCAAACTTATAGGGATAACTATGTAATGCAAATAAGTTTGTTCAAAAAAGTGGTATAGTTCTTAACCGAGAATTTTCATTTTATTTCCTCTTACACCTCCTAAAATTATTCTCCAACCATGATTATATAATAAAACAATTATATTCCATTTACTTATATGGTATTATGTTAATTTAATAACCTATATCCATCTCTAACCTCCATCAAATGGCAAAGGAATACATCATTTTTGTGTACAACGGACTGCTGCTTTGTATATCGATTAAAATTGTATTCCATCACAGTATCTCAAGGATATATACAATTATTGGATTAATGTTTATATATGATATTAATTTCATATTTATAATTAATAACATATAATATATTATTTACTTTTATATCATTTCATTCATTGGAAAATGATAAATTCTTTCGTACACACATGTGGTCGACCACCTCTATGAATGGATGGTATATAATTATGTTTATATAAATAATATGGTATTCATTAAATATTGAAAATTATTTAGTGATAAAATAATACATAACTTATTCCCATAATGATTATTAACAAATGGAAATGTCACTCTTTTATATGTATAACCTATCGTCTCTAGGATTATACCGTAGTTAATTTTTTATAACAATAATTCATAATTGGATTTAAAAATATAATTTATGTATAAAAATTATAATTATTTATTGAATATTATAATTTATATAAATGAAAAAAAGAACCTTTTGACTGTGGTAAACACACCAAAGCTATTTTGAAACTACAAACCGAACTTTCACAAATTAACTTATGTGGACTTAACTAATTTTGTAATTAAATGTGGAATTATGATAAATGAAAAAAATGGTTTAATTATAAATTAATAAACATATAAAAAATTTCTAAAACATTTAAATAAAAATAATTAGTTTATTATATAGTATTTAACGAATATTCATGGAATGTATGGACTCATGTTAAGGGATTTCATCTCAATTTCTTTTCATTATGGAAAATTTATTATTATGTACCTCATTATCTTTATATGGTGCATATAATGGAATATTACATTCTATATCATGAAAAAAATTACATTATATGTTTCAATTTTAATTATTTTATCCAATCGGACTTTACCAGAATGTTACAATGTGGTAAAGTGTTTTCTAACTCAATTTCATTTCATTCGGTTATAAATATTTTTAATTGGATCTATTATGAAATGATTATTTGTTAATTTATCACTAATTTTATTTATTATTCAGTTCTATTTTTATGTATTTAATCTTTTTATACATAATCTCTTCATTGATTAATTTTCAATTCAATTTATTGATCATTATAAGGGTCATTCATCTCAAATTCTCTCTCATTGGGACATATGTTTATGATATTCAACTAGATTATTTTATTAAGTGTATATAATACCCCAATTACATAATATATCATTAATATCCTTATTTTCAGGATATTTAAATTTTAATTTGACATTATTCTTTAGTGGGTCCAATGATTGAAGAGTTAACATTATGTAAAATTAATTATGTTTCAATTTATTTTCTTTTTCATGATTTTTTTTGTTCAAGGATCCTTAGGGAAAATAAAATGATCATATTTTCTTGAACCATATAACTTTTATTCTTATTTTTTCATGAACATGGTTTAAATGCTAAATTTTCATTTCCTCCATTATTGATTAATAAAAAATAAAAAAATGTCTTCTATATGTGCTAATGATCTTATATCTTATTTTAGAAAGGGAATCATTATCTTCCCTATCCATTTTTTATAAAATGATTTGAAATTTTTCTATAATAATAATAAATTATTTCCTAAAACTATTTCATGTTTTTTTATAGATCATTAAAAAAATTAAAAATAAAATTTAATATCATTTTCTAAATTGTTCACATTTTATTCCTTTTGACAAAATGATTGAAAAATAATCATTTTTAATGTTTACAACATTACTGGATTTCCTGGCCATCCTGAATATTATTTTCTGTGAGTCTTAATTTACATATTTAGATGTTTATTTTAAATGAAATGTATTTTCAAAATATTTTATGAGTTTCTAGTTTTTAAAACTTATTTTCAAATTAAAAAGGTAATTATCCTCTATAATTTTTTAAGTTATTTTAATGGAATTTTCATTCATCAATACTAATAACCATAGATTATTAATATTATCCACTAGTGATATTTTATAATGGTACCAATATCATTATTTTCATGGATGGATTATTATTGTTTCAAAGATATTTTCATATAGCCAGTTTATTTTCCACAAGTTAGTCATGTTATGAATGGAATAATGGATGTTTATATGAGTTTTATGGTGAAATTCAAGTCCTATGTAGTTAATTTATGTTATGGTTAATAGGAATTTTTTATGATGATGGGTGGTTTTTTTATAAACCAATGATGGGTGGTTTTTTTATAAACCAATGATGGGTGGAAAAATTATAAACCAAGGATAGTTTATTACATTATAACCAAATATGGGTGGGTCCATGATATCCCTTTAATGTAATGGGTATGGAATTTTACCATATGAAGATTCCATTTGTAAGAGTGATTGTATGAGTGATATGGAAATAATTTTCCAACTTACCTGCATTTTTGTATATTATTTATATAGGTTTTCATAGAAATATTATAACTTCACAAGGAAAGATAATGAGTTTATGTTTAAATAAAATTAGTTTTTACTTCTTATGATTATATCTCATGCTTAATATTCCAATGGTCACATATATATATATATCCTTTTTTAAATTTGGATATGATTATAACCATTATAATATTTGATGTTGATAAAAGTCAAAAGTGTCACAAACTTATTTTTAATGAATATGATAATTTTATCGTATTGGTCTCCATAAGATATTTTCTTTTATAAATAGTATTTTTAAATTTAAATTATTTATATTCATCCGGATAATTTATTTTTTATATTTATTGATGAATTTATTACCTTAAATTCTTACACAATACTGAGATATTTTTTTCAATTAATGGAAAATTGATATTAAAGATACTAAAAGTAGTATAATTTGAATGAATTAATATAAACCATGAATTTTATAGATAAAAATTTCATTATAGGGGTGTATTACTGGATTTAATTTTAATTTAATTATATTTCTTGTGATTATAAAATTCAAATTAAATAAATAGTTCAAACATTGACATTATTGATATTTTATGAATCTAATATTTTATTAAATAAAATAAAATTCATAAAATACTTTTTTTAGAAACATGATTTTTTTATGGTTTAAAATATAATCTATGTTCCATTTATCATCCTTCATTACATTTATTGTAACTATAATTTCCCTCAATGAGTAAAAATCCTTGTTGTTCTGGTAAGTGTGAAAAGGGTTAATAAGGGATTAAAACCAAAAGATAAGGGTAAAATCAAAGTCAAAAAATTCCAGAGGTTAATTTTTAGATAGTATTTACACTGATAATAATATTATATTTTAATATTGTCAATTTGAATCCATTTTTAAATCACATTTAATTTATATTAGATTAATATTTTGATAAATTTCAAGCGTGACCCTCCCCTCTATTATAAAAATGCACCTCTTCTAATTTCATCACAACTCAAGAATTTTTTTTCCAAAAAAAACTATGAAAATTTTATTTTAACTTACCTAAAAAATTCTAGAGGGATTATTTATTTTATAATACCGACCTTATTGGACTCTATGTATAAAGAAAAGAAGGTTGTTCAAAGAAGAGGTATAATTACTATACAAGTGTTTTCAATTTATTTATTCTTCCACCTCTATAAAAAAAATTTAAAACATGATAAGATAATAAAATTGGTATATCTAATATAATTAGATACTATTATGCTATTTTTATAACATATATCTATCTACAACCACCATCAAATGGGAATGGAATCCATTATTTTTGTGTATGGAAGACTGCCACCTCGTGGAACGATATACTTTTTTCCCATCGTCATCTCTCACTAATGATTATAATGATATAATAAATGTTTAAATATAAAATTAATAAAATATTTATAATTCTTAAGAGATAATATATCATTTATCTTATTTCTTTTCCATTCTCTAAAAAATGATACTGTCGTTCATGCATATGTCTGGACAAACACTTCTATTAAGTGATGTGATTTTGTTTCATAACCAGATCACATGGATGATACATATAAGTATTAATAAATAAAAAATATGGTATTTTTTATATTAATATAATAATTGAAATATAAAATAGTACTAATCTTTATTCCATAAGGATTTTTGAAAAGTGGAAACATTACTCATGCATACATATGGAATATTGTCCCCACAATTGTAACATAGTTCGTTTTTCATGATTGTATTTCATGTTTGGTTATGAAAGTATAATTTAAAAATTTTAATTATAATTAAATAATTTTTATTATTCTTTAGATGATGTAAAAATTTCCCCTTTAACCATGTTTAATACTTCAAAGCTATTTTGAAATTACGGACCGAATGATCTCAAAATAAATAACATGGACTTAATTGATTAACTAATTAAATATACCATTATAATAAATTAAAAAATAATTTAATGATAAAATAATAAACATATAATGTGTTTATTTAATAATTGAATAGTTTATATATGTCTATTATATAGTAATTAAAGGAAATGTATGGATATTCTAGACTCGAGGTTATGGATTTCATCTCAATTTCATTTCATTGAGGGATATTTTATTGTTATACACTTAATTACTTTTATGTATTTTATATGCTTCCATTTTACTTATTATATAATGAATTTATAATATTTCATTAATACTTTATTTTAAATTTGTTTTATTTTATCCAAAAGTATTTATCTTGAATGTTAGAATGTGGTAAATGGGTTTTTAACTCAATTTCCTTTCATTTGGTTATAACTCTTTTTCATTGACTATTTTATTCCATGATTATATGTGAATTGATCTATAATTTTTTTTATTAAGTATTTAAACTTATTTTATATTTATTTAAATTTTTTACACAAAATCTCTTCATTTTTTGATTCTCAATAAAAAAACATTATGCTCTTTTTAGGGTTACTTGTCTCAAATTCCCTTTTCCTTGGGATATATGTTTATTATATACACCTTTATTATTTTATGAGGTTTATATAATTACCCCTTTATATAATATATCCTTAATATTCTCATGTTTATTATATTTTATGTTTTATTTTACATTATTCAACCATTGGGATTATAATTGAAGAATTTCCTAAGTGAAAAAATCTTTATGTTACATGTTCTTATCTTTTAAAGGTTATCTATGTTCAAGGTTAATTATAGTGAAATAATATGCGCTTATTTTTTTAAAAACATATCTATTTTATTATCCAATTTTTATTAATTTGTTTTAAATGTTTAATTTTCATTTCCTTACTTCCATATTAATGAAGCATCAATAAAGTCATATTTTTTGTGGCACTGATCTTGTATCTTCTTTTAGATCGGGAATCTTTCTATTATATATACATTTTGGGTAAAATTTAATAAAAAATGTCCTTTTATAAACATAAATGATTTATTAAATATATTTCAAATTTAATTTTACCTTTTTTTGTAAATTGTTTGAAAAATGAAATTTCTTAATGTTTTTCAAACTGGTCACCTTTTATTCCCTTTCAATTTTTTTAAAATAATTTTTATATTAATCCTTTACAACATGAAATAAAATTACTTATTATCATAACCAATATTTTCTATTAAAATTAATTAATAATATTCTAATTTTATTTCCCAACAATATTATATTCACAATATTTTATAATTTTGTAGGTTGGAAAAGTTATTATCTAGTTTAAAAGGGTATTTTCCTTAAGAATGTTTTTTATGATATTTTAATATTATTTACATTCATCAATTCCATAAACCCTTGATGGCATATATGATCCAATGGGGATATTTTGTAATGTTACTATAATCCTTATTCCTATAGATGGATTATGATTGTTCTGTGGAGATTTTCATGGAACCCATTTATTTTCCACATGTAAATCAAATAATTAAAGGAATAATGGATGATTATATAATTTTTATGATAATTGAAAGATAAATGTAGTTTATTTATGTAAATTATATTTGGAAATATTTATGATTATGGTTGGTTTCTTTATTAACAAAAGATGGGTGGTTCCATTATAAAATAAGGAAAAATACATATATTATAATCAAATATGTGTTGGTCCATGATACCACTTTAATTAATTGGATTTTTAAGTCAACCATATGGTTATTCTAACTTCATTTTTTATTGTAATAGTAATATAAAAAATATTTCCCAAGATACATAAATTTTTTATCTATTTTTTTTGGGGTTTTATAGAAATCGTATGATTTCATAATGTAATCTAATGAGTATATGATTAAAGAAAATTATGATCTACTTCTTATGAGTGAATGTATGGGGGGTTTTAACGATACCTTGATCAATATTGAAATCACATGGCACATAATTATTGATTACAATAACCCTTTTATATGTATAATATTTATTTTGTGTTTCATGATTGATGATTCAGGTACTTATGGGTATGGGTTTTTTAATGTTTTGAACAAGAACTTTGAGATTCGGTTTAGAAAACATGATGTGAATTTTTATATTAAAAATTAATTAAAAAATTCATAATACATTATAAAACTGAGGATATTTTATTTTCTAGGTTCTGGATGATTATGAAAATACCATTTAAAATTAGAGTTTACAAAAATAATTAAAAAATAACTAATTCGATTCATATACACTAACACCTTAACAGCCCTCAAAATGTCTAATTAATCTTGTAAAAAAATTTAAATCATATGATGACAAAAAAAATATCATTAAGGGACATAAAAGAAGAAAACTATTTGTTCCAATAAATAAAATTGAAACCCATTAAAACCTTTTCTTAAAAAAATTACATATTCATCCAAATATAGAATCATTTATCCTTAACAAAAATATCATAATATTTCTGCTTCGAAATAAAATGATATCCATGAAAACTCATTAAAAAGCATAGAAAATTAATGTAGGTTACTTGGGATATCATCCTCATAAAACCCTTATATAAACCATAAAATGGGATAATCATATGGTCAACTTCCATCTCTGGAGTACACAATTCATTGGAGTGCTATATAGGAACACCCATAATATAAGCTATAATGGGCTCACTTGGCACTATCTAGGAATATGAATTATAAATAATTTCCAAGGAATCTATGATGAATAAAACCATTGTAAAATATTTTAAACCCATGTTTAAAAAATATTCGTATATCAAAATACCCTTTTCTTGTAAAAAATAACTTTTAAAATCTAAAATCTATACACATAATAATGAAACCATTTTATATAAAAATAACTATGAAAAAATATAAAGGAAACTAAATATAATTAAATATCCATGAATGAAGGAAATTTTTTTCATTCTGAATATGCTAAAAAAATTTCTATTGACCATTGAAAAAAGAGATAGAAGAGGAACTTTAAAATATGATTTTCAAAATAATGTACTTTTCATAAAACCATAAAAAGATACCTTTATGACAATATTTGAGATAAATTATAAAATTACATTTTTTTAAATAATCATTTACATATATATAAATTCATATAAATAATTTTTTAAAAAATTTACATGAAAGAGGAATATTTTAAAAATAAATCTTCAAAACATTTAAAAAGAGGTTTTTTATTTAAAGAGTCTCTTACCTTATGGTTGAATGCATTATTATATTTCACTTAATGCCCTATATAATAAAATTATATTCATTAATTAAATAATTAATAACCTTTTACATATATATTTTAGTTATTATACTTTTATTTAAGTTTATTTATGGCTATTTTTATAAGATTTAAAGATCAATTTCATCGTTCTATGAGCATTCGTTTCATGGTTTCATGGTTTGTAAAATTATGTTTATTTATGGGTGTTAATGTAAAATATGAATATTACTCTAGAAATGAAATTATATTAAATTCAAGAACCTCAATATGTATAAGTGGTCCCATATATAATTTTTCTTTATGATGTGAGGATGATTCATTTTATAAAACATTATTGATAATTCATTAGTTTATTATGGAAGTTTCACTAATCATATTGAGATTGTTTCATTTTATTTAATATCATACCTATATATTAGATATAGAACATGAAATAAGTTATAAAATATTTATTAAAGCCTTATTTAACCATAAAAATAGTTTTATAACCAGTCTCAAAGGCGGTAAGAGAAAACAAAAACTCATTATACAAGGAGAATGATAATTTTTCCTAAATTGGATAATGGTTTCTTTTCTTGGAATAATAAGAGATGAGAAAAATTATATATATAATTTATTTAGTTATAAATAAAAAATACCAATATATACATGATACTATAATTATTATTCCTCAATATATTAGTGATTTTATGAGAAGATAGAAGAATAAATGAAATTAGGATAGGTGGTTTAATGAAGTTACCTCTTGAAAATAACCTCCTTAATAGATCCATTAAGGAACTTGTAATATCTATTTTGGTTAGACTATAACCTATAAAATGTATCTAGTGAAGCATAGAAGATAATTTTTTAGAGGATGGTCAATCTAGACTGCTCAATGTGGTGAAATGAAGTGAAGAATGTTCTTCCCTTTTATAATTGAGTTGTGGGGCACTCTAGGAATTCCTCAAAATATTAAAATATAATAAGCCAATTCTAGTTAAAAATAATTCTAAATAGACCATAAATTATAAATGGTTGAAATTTTATACCATATATTATCCAATAGGGACTTATTAATTATTTTTATGATATATTTTTTATTTAATAAAATATTATATTCATGAAATATCATTGTTGATGAATGAAATAATATTTATTACTATGACATTAAAAGCATAAAAAAGAATCAAAATAAAAAAAAAATATGTTATTATATACTATAGATGTAATTTATTACTAGATAATTTTTTTATCATCTTGAATATCCCAAATTATATCTATTTTAATATTTTTAATATTTTTATTTTATTTTTTCATTAATTTTATAATTACAGCATCATTGTTGTGTTATCCTTTAAGATAATTATTTCTTCCATAAAATTAAAAATAAATTATCATAATTAATATAAATATTTTATATTTTAAAATGATATTTATTGTTTAATGTAGATCTTATATGGCCATATGTTAAAAATGTCATACTTATTAAAACATTAGTGTGACAAGTTTGACTTTTCATAAAATAAAATATTTTAAGGGAATTAATGTCAACCAAGAGGCTAAAAAGGTTCATAAATTTTACCCAGGGATAATTTTGTTCAAAAAAATACTCATCCAATAAAATTAGGATAATATTAATGGTAATTTTCTAATACCTATAATATAATTTTTTCCAAAAATTACTCGATTTATCCTTAACCATGGTAACAAAAAATACTAAGTTTACTATTAATTTAGTCCAAAATAAGGAGATTATTTAATAAAATTATAACTTAAAATTAATAATATTTAATTAATATATTAAAATTAAAAACATACAATTTGAATAATTTAATTTAAAATCAAACCACATAAAAGCAACGAAAATAGTTTCTTAGAAAAAAACTAAAATTTTTAAATATAAAATGATTTATACTAAATGTATGTATCAAAACCAATTTAAGAACCTTAATTGGATTACTTAAAATTAAAATAAACTAATAAAATTTTAAAACTAATCCAAAACAAAATCATACCATGAAATTAATATAAAATAAAAATATCGTTTTTAATAAAAAAAAGTATTTTTTATTATTCGTTGAAAAATCCATATTATCAGAAGTTTATAAAAAATCATTCTAAAAAAATTTATTCATTGTGAATTAAAAAAATAAATTAAATTTCTAATATAGGTTTTCTAAAATTTCAAAAAATTAATAATCACCAATCAAAAGTAATAAAAACATTTTTAAGGAAATATACTTTTGAAGAATAAAATGAATTTAGTAAAAAGATTGGAATTATTTTATAAAAACTTACTAATACGTTAATTTTGACTTGGACATTTATATTTATTTCATAAATCAGTTATTCATATTCATACCTTCCAATATAATGGCTATTTTATAGTGGTTACATTTAAGTAATAATAGTTAGTTTATCGTTTAAGATCGATTTGGGATAACTTATACATTATTGAACATAGTTTTTATTTTTTAAAATCTATATGTGTTACCGGTTCCCTTATTTTTTGATCATGAAATAAGATTATTTCACCATAACTTTATGATAATATTACTCTTATTGTTTACATTCAAATTTTAATTCCTATGTTTACCCTTAATGAGCATTTCATCTCACCCTTCATATGTTTCCTCTTCCCTAGGATTTGGAAAATGAGGGAAAATGATTTTTGTCTAAAAAGGTTTCATATGTGGATAATTTTATAGGAGACGGTTTATATCATTATTAAAATGTTTTTTACAAATCTAACTTTTTATGATTTTCTCAAATTCTTTAAAACACTAAAACTTATAGTTCCTTAGGTATGTAAGCGATCAACTATTTATATTTCATGTTGTAAGGTTTTGATAGTATAAATTATGTTACTTTTTTATGTATCAAATCTGGAAATGTAATGATTATTTTTTTACATCAGATCCAAGATTGTATGTTTTTAGATTTTACAAAAACCCACATCAAGGGTGTTCGATTGCATAATCTAGTAATATAGTCATGGTATTTAATAAACTCACTCAAGGGCTGTTTGATCCCTATACCTAGCTATAATAGGCATGAAATATGATACAAACACACTAATGGGTTATTTGAGTCAAGTTATTAAATCTATAAGGATAAAATTATTTGTGGAAAGAATAACTAACTAAAGAAATTTTAAATTTACTTAATTAAAAAAATGAGTGGTGACACATGGAAGGTTTGGTACAAAGAAAAATGGTGAAACATATAATACAATAGTATTTTGTGGAAAAGTTATAGAACACTTAACTTATAAAGGTATATGACTCATCATCTAGTACTAGCCTCTGATTTCTAAAGGAATGAGAGGAAATAGTGAAACTAAAAAAATTCCCAGAAAATTGGGAAGAAGAGATCATATAAACATGATGTCAATGACATCAAGAGAAAACATTATAAGAAATAATAGGATTGATAGATATACCAAGAGTGTTACAACATAAAGAATGATTTTTCAATAGTATCTTAGATGGTGGAGATCATTCAAATCCGATTGAAGGATAAAAATGGAGAGTGTACAATAAGGGGATTTTGTGCATGATAAGGGAAAGGATTAAGAGAAATTAGTGTCAAAATCTAGGAGAGAAAATAGTTAAATTACCCTTTTAAATGGGTTTCATGGTATTAGATCATGTTTTTCTAATATTTGAACCAACTATGTATCTTTTACCATCCAAGATCTATACCTCACATGTTTCATGTGCAAGGTTTGAAAAATATTGTGCAAACCATGTATTTGATAGTGTATCACATGCCACATGGCATATTGTCATGCTTAGAGAAACCATGTAAACACTATGTGACCATAATAAATAATTTATTTTTGTTTTATCATATCCTTTAATATACTATCACATGTTTAAATAGAATTATTTCCTTATAGGGCCACATGGTTGAGCCGCACGGTTAGTATTAACCATGAACCTACCTTGTGCCTTAGTATGTTTCACCGAAATCATGAACATCAGGCTCTAAACCAAACTCTAACACTCCAAAAACATATATAAACCTCTTCTTAATTTCAATTTAAATAAAATAATAATTTAGTCTAAAACATAAAGTATTCATACCTCATAGAAAAACTAGGATCTTACATCTATTAAGACATACAAATTTTGAATCTTTGAGAGCTATTAATAGTATTAAAAATCTAATCTAAAGCTAGAAATATATATTATGTTGTCTCAATGGTCAATTTAATCTATGTATATGAAATAAATAATTTAATTTATAGTTTTAGTTTTGTGTGAGATGGTAATTGGATGAAATTAAATCTAATTTCCAACAAGCAAAAAATATTGGAAGAAACGTAAAATTTACAACCTCAGGTGAGAAAGTAAATGCTTCCTGAATAGAAATAATGAGCAAAAACAATATTAATTTTTAAGTAATATGATTATTCTTGTAAATAATATCAATAAAGTATGTTATACCTAATACAGTAGCAATGGTATCAACTAAAAGAAACATGGAAATTATACATGCTAATATACCAAACTAGACTTATTTATGGATAAAAAATGCTTAAATATTTTAAACACAACAAACATTTAATATTACTATTTTTATAATGATTAATAAAATGATATAGTGATAGGGATAGTAACAATTCATTCATAGATTAAAATTTTATTATTTTATTCTAGTTCAATACATTATTTCATGTCATTAATATTCTCTTGAAGTACTTAATTACTACCTCAAAAAATGGAATATGGGTATCAATGAAAATATCCAGTGTATTAATGATTATATTTCAAGTATATAAGTATTTTACTAATTTAAATTTATGGGAATATTCTTCCAAAAACTATAGTTTGTATTCCTAATATGGAATTTGATGATATGTTTGGAATGGATTATCATTCCCTAGAATGAGACAATATTAACTGATTAGAGAAGAAAATATCAACACAAATCCCAGACCATCGTATAATTATTTATATATTTAGGTATAATTATAAACCTCTTTTTGAAACTACATCAAAAATATTGGATTTGGTCCCAATAATAATGGATACATTTCCCAAATAATTTATTTCATGGAGAAGATAAACCTTGAATTCATATTAATTATGATGGAAAATGTTGACATATTTGCAGAATATTTATCTTGTCTTCCATAAGATATAAAGGAAGGTGTCTCAATAGATTTTATATATATCATGATATTGATATCAAAGAGACCTTATATAATGGAACTTGTAAAATTATAAGAATTAAATAAGAAATTGTAAGATCATTTGGTCAAAGGATATATATAAAAAAATAAATCACATTGGGGTGAACTAATCCTATAAATCAAGAAAATATATGGGTCAATATACCTTTTCATTTATTATAAGAATTTAAATATATTATCATGACCCGTCCCCCAGGTCCTGGGCCGTGACATACCCCAAGCCCACCTCTCGAAGGCCAGGGATTGGCGACTAGCGCCGAAGGCATCAACCTCTAAGTGGGAGGCATTTTCCGGAGTACCTATAACCACACGCACTCTCAACCACATCCCAAAAATTTAAAGGGGAAAATAGGTGTACAAAAACAAATGTTGAGTACAATTACAACTAAAACAAGTAGGCCTGAATACAAACCCAACAAAAATAACTAAAATCAACAAGGTACAAATGGTCTCAGGTTTCCATCCACTAAAAACCCCACCAGAGGGTAAGAGTTGTGTAGCTACTAGAAACTGAATTAGTACATCATGTCCACCTGATCCTACTGTTCCTCACCTACTCCTAGGCCACCAATTCCTCTGTCGAAACATCATTTGTCTACACAAGACACATTAGGTGTAGGTGAAGATCGTGAAGAGGTGAGTAACACAGTACTCAGTAGGGGACCCTAGTCCACTAAGGATAAATACCAAAAAGCAACTACAAAGAAAAACCACAAAGCAAGGATAGCTAACACCAAGTATATTCCAGACTTGGAATTGTTCATCAGTTATAATGAATAACATTTCGTACTGTTGAGGGACTCATCCCGGATGAATTGATTCTCGTCTATCGGGCTACTAAGGATCCACACGGCTGTTACTCGTCTGTCTGGCCTCTAACTATCCACACGGCTACTGCTCATTCACTAAGCCACTAAGGATCTAGACAACTTCTGCATGTCTGATGGGCCACTAAGGATCCACATGACTATTTCACATCTTCCGGGCTACTAAGGATCCACATGGCTGCTACTCGTCTGTCAGACCACTAAGGATCGACACGGTTGTTGCTCGAACCATCAGTCGTACCTCTACAACCATGAAGTCCCACATAGAAATAACCCAAAAGGACCCTCTAATTGTAAGTATTACAACGTTATAGATGGCATGTCAAATGGACTCCCTATTTTTAAGATACAGACGTTTTAGTAAACAGGGGCCGATTGTATCCAAGCTCGGTCCGACTCGTTCAGACCAACCTGACCAATCCCATCCTAGGGTCTCGTATGACCTGTCTGTCTGCCTAGCCCATTAGCCCTCATGAGGCCCGACTCAGTTTGTTCATAGGTCCAAACTATCGGCTCACCTAGTGACCTGGTTTTATCCATCCCAACCCACTAAGGTAGGCCCGTCTCTTTTTTTCCCATTCGGGCCACATAGCAGACTATACAGCCCAGTCCAACTGGCCTGGGTTGGCCCAGCCTGAAGGGCCAGCTCGGCTGGTCCGGTTCGGGTGGGGGCACACGTGGACGTTCAACCTAATCTCCCCCTTTGTTCAACACTGCCCACGATGCTCGGTGGCACTGCATTCCAACTCAACGTCACAGCCGACGGGCCACGACCTCCAACCTTTCTGCTGCAGTGCACGTCAGGCGCGCTGCTCCCACCTGCTGTCGGCACATGCCGACAGCCCCTTCGCATCACCGCCATGGATATCTGGTCACTGCTCTCCTACCTCCGTGGTTCTCCAATGGGCGCACCACCACCCTCTGCCCGCAGCTTCCACCGTGAGCCACACCCGGTTGTTGCCGCCGACATCGATGGGCAAGCGGTTTTTTTGCGGGCCACCAGAGTTGCTCCGGTGGTCTATTTTTTGAATCGTCTGCACCTACAGGACCATAGGGCTTCTGCCTTCACTGTGATGGCCTCAAATTTTCCTTTCCATTATTTTAGGAACTTTTCTACCATGAACACACAATTAGTAGGGGGTTGGGCCATGTTTATATTGTCTCGTTTCCTACGTGTTATTGGTTTTAAGAAGGGGAGGCCCTGGATTACAATTCTATCAAAAATTAAATTAACCCTAAATAGAAAACCCAAGAATGATACCCTCCCATAAGAATGAATGATCCCTGGATTAACATGTTCATGGGTTAATTTGAATTCGTCATTTAGAATAAGGAATGGGGAAAACATTAAATAATTCAAACCCCTGCCTCATGGACATTCATTTCCAGAGTGTTTCATCCTTGAGGTTCTGAGAGGTCGATGGACTTTGTTGTTCTTCAAAGTATGTCAAATTCAATGACTTCCCACTTATGTTCGTCATATTTTGTTGGTGAGGAAATACATAGGGGGTCCATCCTAGATTCCTCACATTTTAATCCTCCTTTCCACCAATGTGTCAACTATTAAAAAGAAAACAAGTTGCAGTGTTTCTGTCACATCTGCGATGTCACATCATTAAAGCATAGTTACGCTGCATGTTAATGATTCATTAATGAGTTCCATTAATGCACCTCATTGCTACACTGCAGTGTCACCCTGTTTCCGCTCATCGGTGAGAAAAGAAATAACATAACTTTTTAAGTTATGTTATTATTTTTCTCAAAAAGTCTGAAACTTAACTTTTTCATTCAGTTGTTGTCGGTCGAATTTAATTCCTTTCTAGGTGAATCCCAACATTCTGAGTTCAACGATGCCCTCAGATTTTTGATCCGAGTACTAGTTCGAAATTTAGAGAAAAACTTACTCGTACGTTTACTAAATGTACCTAAAAAATTTCACGATTCTATCCTAGACTCACCAAGACTCAAAATCACATGTTGTTAGAGTTTGTGGTCTTTAAATGATTCCATATAATTTAAAAAATATTACATGGAAATTATGGGACATTACATTCTCCCCATCTTAGGGATTTACATCCCTAAAATCCAAAACATTGGCAAAACAAACAAATGGGGGTATTGAGTATGAATCTGAGCCTCCCTCTCCCATATTCTCTCTTGAAGGATCTTATGATGACACCAAACACACACCAAAGGAATCCATTGTCTGCAAAGGACCTGCTCCTATCAATCCTCTATCTCTACCAGGAACTCCACAAATATCGCCACATCGTCAATGTCTAGTTCAACCCAGTCTATGATATGTGATGGATCATGCATGTACATCCTCAACTACGACACGTGGAAAACACCGTGCACCCAGTGCATCTATGGGGGAATAGGTAGGTAGTATTCAACATCACCAACTCTACTCAGGATCTAAAAAGGTCTAATAAACCTCAAAGAGAGCTTGCTTCCCCATCCAAATCTATGAAATCCTCATCAGGATGAGACCCAAAGGAATACATGGTCTCCCTCCTCAAATTCTAAGGGTCTTTGTCTCCTATCGGCATAAGGATTCTACCAACACTTCATAGTCCTCATCCATTCCTGGATGAACTACACCTTCTCGGTGGTAGCCCGTACCAAGTCTGGACCCATGAGTGTCGACTCCCTTATGTTTTTCCAGCATGGATGTGATCTAAAAGGTCTCCTGTAAAAGGTCTCGAACGGTTCCATTCGAATGGTGTTGTGACATCTTTTTTTGTATAGAAACTCCCTTAGTGGAAGGTGTTCCTCCCAACAATGAAAAAAATCTAGGATGCAATCATGAAGCATGTCCTCCAAGGTTTGTATGTTCTGCTCTGTCTGACCATCCATCTGGGGATGAAAAGTTGTGCTCAAGCGTAGCCGAGTCCTGAACGCCTCTGGTAATACCTTCCACAAATAGGATTTAAAATGTACATCATGGTCTGAGTGGATCGTTGATGGCACTCCATGGATCCACACTATCTCATGGACATAGAGACGTCTCAATCCCTCTAATGATCCCTACCCACTGATGGGTATGAAGTGAACTGACTTGGTAAGTCGGTCAACGATAACCCAAATAGAATCATTGCCTCTGGATGTATGTGGTAACCCCGTCATGAAGTCCATCAAGATACTATCTCATTTCCACTCTGGTAACTCAATTGGTTAATCCATCCCACTCTAACTTGATGCTTGGCCTTCACTTGATGACAAGTGAGGCATTATGATACAAACTTGGCCACTGATTTCTTCATTCTCATCCACCAGTACAGACGTCGGAGGTCTGGGTAAATCTTCGCCACTACAGGATGTTCCACCAAAGGGGATGTGTGGAACTCCCTCAAAACCTCCTCCCTCAATGAAATAGGTACTATGGTGTGCCATATTAAAAGGATAACATGCTCCCCACCTATCAAAAATCCATCAAGAGCTTGTCCTAAGGATAATTGAGAATGTCAGGCCTCGCATTCAACATCCACCAGCTATGCCTCCGTGACTCGCTGTAGGAGTGGGGGAGTAACAGTTATCGACTGAAGGTAATATTCTCCATCATCATCCCTGACGGATATCTATATCATGTCTTACTGCCCCATCGTCACACTTAGAAGCTGTAAACTAGACCTCATGTTGAGCGCGTCTTCCACCACGTTCCCTTCACCATTAGTATAGACTATCTCAAAATCATAGTCTTGGAGGAACATCGTCCATCTTCATTGTCTTAGGATTAGGTCCTTTTGAGAGAAGATATACCTGACACTCTTATGGTCAGAGTAAACTATAAACCATTCACCCATCAAATAGTGTCTCTACATCTTTAAGAAAAATACCACTATTGCTAAATCCAGGTCATGGGTCATGTAGTTATGGTCATGTTGCCTCAATTGTCGTGAGTCGTAGGCAATCACCACTTGGTCCTGCATCAAGACACAACCCAATCTGGTCCCCAATGTGTTTCAAAAGACTATATACCCAACTCCCTCTCTTGGTAGTCTAAATATTGGGCCACTTTTCAGTCTCCATCTCAGCTCTTGGAAACTATACTGGAACTTCTTCATCCACATGAAGGGTTGTTCCTTCCATGTCAAGGATAATAAAGGTGATTCTACTGTGGAAAAGTTAGAAAAAAACCTCCGGTAGTATCTATCCAACCCTAATAAACTCCTCACCTCAGTCATTCTTCTGGGTGGCTCCCAAGAAAGCATTGCCTCTATCTTCGCCGTATCTACTGTAACTTCAGCCTCTGAGATGATGTGTCCCCGAAAGTAGACCTCCTAAATCTAGAACTAGAACATCAAGAGATTACCATAAAGCTGGTCCTCATGGAGTATATCTAGGACTATATATATCTGTGTTGTGCACTCCTCATCTGACACTGAGTACACCAAGATGTCATCAATGAATACTACCATGAAATGATCAAGGTAAGGATGTAAGATTTTGGTCATGAGTCCCATGAACACTACTAGGGTATTGGTCAGGTTGAAGGGAATTACCAAGAACTCATAGTGGTCATACCAGCATCTGAAGTTTTTCTTCGGTATGTCCTCATCCTGAAATTGAAGATAGTGTTAGCCTGGTTTGAGGTTGATCTTCGAGAACCACCTTGCTCCCTTCAGCTAATAGAAGAGTCCATCGATCCTCAGTAGTGGATACTTGTTCTTCATGATCACCTGGTTCAAGAATCAAAAGTCCACACATAGACTCAAACTCCTATATTCTTTCTTGGAAAACAACATAGGGGTTCCCCATGGGGAAACACTGGGCCTTACGAACCCATTCTTCTACATTTCCTATAGTTTTACACTCATCTAGCGAAGCTCCATGGGAGCCATCTGATATGCCGGTATGGATATCGGTGTCATACCGAGGTAAAAGTCAATGAAAAAGTCTACCAATCAGTGAGAAGGTAGTCCTAGAACATCCTTAAGAAAAATATCCTCATACTCGTCCACCACTACAGGTAATATTGGACTCCTCTCTTCCACTGTACCGAGGGAGAGTCTATCCAACTAATGAGTTATCGGTTGCACCCTACTCCGAGAAAGTCCATCCTATGCTACAAGGGTTTCCTTCTCATCAGTTAAAGAGAACTTGGTCCCATATCTACAGAAACATCACATTGTATGCCTAAAATAGTCGATATAAGCATGGAATGTGGATAACCAGTCCATACCCAAGATGACATCGTAAGGCCTTGACGCTGCTACTAGGAGATCCCAGCAGAAACTCTCACCTCCTAGAGTAAGCTCACACTACTGGAACCAGTTTGTAATCATCAAATCCCCTATCATAGGAGTCTCTATCCGTAAGGATCAATCCAATGGCTCCACCATAATCTATGAGCTCTAAACGAGATTCATTGCAAGGAAAGAGTGACTGGAACCTACGTATATAAGAACTACATATAGGGTCGAGAAGATAGAGATCATACCTCTAATAAACTCTTGAGCATCATGTTCATAAGACTTCATTTCCTGATGCTAGTATTTCCCCTGTCTTTCTGCTCTCTGAGGTCAGGGTGGACCACTTGGAGGTAGTGGCAGTAGTACCATAAACCTTCACCCACCGCTTACTGCTCGACCTGCTCCCCTGCCACATCGATGCCCTGCAACCCTCCTCACTTGAACCTCTGCCTCTGTCTCGGTAGTCCCTTGACCATCTGCTGATCATCAGTATGGAGGGTCAGGTAGTCATGATCCATGTGTCCCTACCTGTCTTACGAGTAGCACACCCTACTCCATTGTTGTCTCCCACTGTCCTAGCGACCTCACACCACCGATATGGAGTCATGCGGTCATCCACTAGATGACATGGCCCGTTTGGATTGCGGAACCATATTTTGGATGCCTTATATGAATGGATCGGCTACCTATTTCCCAGTGGTGGCACCCACTTTTAGTGCCTTCTCTACGAGGAAGTTCTCTACAAGAAGGGATCTCTCTAGTACCTTAGCCTGGGTAGGGATGTAGAGAGACACCATCAATGCCTTGATCTCCCGCCTGAGTCCCTACTCAAAGTCCTGAGCCCTAAAGAAAGGGTCATGCACAATGTTTGTGGAGTATCAAGAGATATCTGTAAACCATGCAGAGTACTCAACCACTGAAAGGCTTCCCTACTGAAGGTGAAGAAGCTCCTAAATGCGCACAGAGCGCAAGGTCATGAGGAAAACTCCTCCGGGAAAAGCCGCTCAAATTTAGTACAAGAGAGGGTCGCCTCATCATGAGTCTGAATCTTTAGACTCCAAAATCTCCCTATCGAGCCCTGAAGAAAGCTTGCAGCTAATATGGTCATTTGTTCAAGTAGTGACCTCACTAAGTCAAAGACCCGCATCATCGCCTCCAGCCATTCCTCAGCGATCTGGGGATCCTTCTCTCCCCTAAACCTGGGAGGTCTCTTTCTCTAAAACTCGTGTAGGGTACTAAGTCTGTGTACATCCTCTGTTGGTTTCTCCAATAGTATATTCTGACCAATGGTTGGTGGTAACACTAGTGCACCACCTAATGGGTCCATCTCAAGAATTGGTCCCTGAACGGATGCCTTGTCACTTGGCGGGTTGTCCTCCCAACCACGTATCAGAATCCTGTCTAGTTTTCCTCATGAAGGCATCCTAAAATAGTTCAATATGGGCCATGGTAAAAAGATTATACCCGGTGAGATTAATCTTATACATAATAACATAAAGATATGCTTTCATAACTAGTGTTTTTTTTCATTGAGCCAAAAAGCAGAATTTAGGGTCCTAGTGTATGGATACATCGGCCTCCGCACCAACACTGGACTCCCTGAATTTGAAATTCAGACTCATAACATTTAACACTATTTCCCCAAAATAACAACAGACTCTACGTCTCTAGGGTAGAACTGACCACCTCTTATACCACTTTTTCAGGACCCGTCCCCCAGGGCCTGGCTCGTGACATACCCCATGCCCGCCTCCCGAAGGCCAGGGGTTGGCGACTAGAACTGAAGGCGTCAACCTACAAGTACAAGGAATTTTCTTGAGTACCTATATGCACACACATTCCCAACCACATCCTACAATCTAAAAGGGAAAATCAAGTATACTGAAACAAGTGCTGAGTAGAGGTACAACTAAATAAAGTGGACCATAATACAAACCTAACAAAAAGAACTGAAAACCGCAATGTACAAAGGGACTCTGGTATCCATATGCTAAAAAACCCACATAATGGAAATATTAGTGTACCTAAAGGAATTTTAAGTAGTACGTCATGTCCAGCAGGTCCTACTGGGGCCCGCCTACTCCTGGGCCACCAAGTCCTCCATCAAAACATCAATCGTCTGCACAAGACACATTACGTGCAAGCGAAGCCCGTATAGGGGTGAGTAACAATGTACTCAGTAGGGGACCCCATTAAACTAAGTATAAATACCACAAAGAAACCACAAATAAAAACCACAAAGAAAATATAGTTAACACCAAGTATATTCTAGAGTAGGAAAGGTTCATTGGTTATAATGAATAATGTTTTATACTGTTGAGGGACTCATCCTTGAGGAATCGTTTCTCATCTGTTGAGCCAATAAGGTTAAAAAACACTGATACTCATCTAACAAGACACTAAGGATCCACACGGATGCTCCTCATCTGTCGGGCCACTAAGGATCCACATGGTTGTTGCACGTCTGTAGGGCGACTAAGGATCCACACGGCTATTGTACGTCTGTCAAGCCACTAAGGATCTACATGGCTTCTTCTTGAGCCATTGTTAATAAATAAACCACCATTAAGTCCCCCATATAAATAATACAAATGGACCATCTCGTTGTAAGGGTTCCATCGCAACATACGGCGCATCGAACGGACTCTCGGTCTGTAAGATATGGACGTTTTAGCAAACAGGGTTCGGTCGCGTCAGGGCCCAGTCTGACTCTATCGAACCGACCTGAACAATACCAGCATGGGGTACCACATGACCCATCTATATTACTAGACCATTAGGCATCACTAGGTCCATCTTAAGTTAGTTCTAGGTCCAAACCTCCAGGTCACCCAGTGAACTGGTTTTATTCGGCCTGACACACTCGGGCAGGTCAGTCTCTTTTTTCCCTCCCAGACCGCATAGCGGCCTATGTGGCCTGGATTTAAATCTCCAGCCTAGTATGCTAAATCAGACTATATCAGGAAACTGACCAAGATGTTCTATTGGCCCGGTCCAACTAGCCCAGCTCGGCCCGGCCCGAAGGGCTGACCTAGTTCGGCCCGAACCAGCTCGGCCAGTCTAGTACAGCCTGAACCCGTTCGGCTGCTCTGGGTGGGGGCGCACACCGCTAGTCAACCCATTGGCCCCCTTTGTACAATGTGGCCCATGGATATGGGCTCCTCCTCCACATAGTTCTTGGTATAACTGCCTTCCAACTCAACACTGTGGCCGACGGGCCGCGACCTCCTATCGTTCTGCTATGGCGTGCGCCGGCCAACGGGTGCACTAGCCGGCCGATGGGTGTTCTCACCATCCTCTGCTCTCCTACTACCATGGTGTGCCAATGTTCATGACTCCTTCCACCAATCATGACCAATTTTGGTGCTTTTATGCCATAGATTCCTTCTATGGGCCACCAAAGTGTCTTCGATGGTCCGTTTTTCAAACCATCTACACCTATGGGACCGTAGGGCTGCTGCCTTTACTGTAATGGCCTCAAACTTACCTTGGCATTGTTCAAAGAAATTTTCCACCAATAATGCAGAAGGTGGAGGGGTTCGGGCCTTGTTTATGTCTAGTCACACCCTCTTTATTAAAGGTTTAAAGCTTGGGAGGCCCGAGATTACAATTCTATCTAAAATGAAATTAACCCTGAATAGTAAACCCAATAATGACACCCTACTGAAAGAATTCCAGGATCTATGGATTAACTTGTTCATGGGTTAATCTGCATTCTCCATTTAGAATAAGGAATGAGGAAAGCTTTAAATATTTCAAATCCCTACCTCATTGATGTTCGTTGCTGCAACATTTCATCCTTAAGGGTCTGAGATGTTGATGGAGTTTTGTCATTATTCAAAGTACATTGATGTCGATAATGTCCCGCTAGTGTGTTTTGTTCTTTGTTGGTGAGGAAATCTGTTAGAGTATCTTCATAGAGTTCTCATAGTTTAATCCTCCTTTCCACCAATGCGTCAACTATTAAAAACAAAACACGTCGCAGTGTTTCTGTAACACTGTGACATCACGTCATTAAACCGTCGTTACACTACGTGTTAATGAGTCACTAAAAATTTCCATTAATATGCCTCATCACTTCACCTCAGTGACTCTATTTTTCCACTCGTCAATGAGAAAATAAATAAAATAACATTTTAAGTTATTTTATTATTTTTCTCGAAATGTCTGAAAATTAAATTTTTTTCCTTTGTCGGTCGACGTTATGTACTTTTTAGGCGAATCCTAGCATTCTGAGTTCAACAGTGCCCTCGTATTTTCAATCTGAGCACTTATTTCAAATTTAGAGAAACCCTCTCACATGTTTACTCAGTGTACCTAAAAAAATTTCAAAATTACATCCTGGGCTCATCAAGCATTGGAATCACATGTTGTCAAAGCGTGTGGTCATGAAATGATTCCACATAATTTAAAAATATATATATATATGGAAATTCTGAGACAATACATAGATCATGATAAATTAAAAATATACTCTACCAAGGATTAATATGTTATTCGATCTCTATTTTGGAATTCATCATTTATTAAAAGATGGATCTTTTAAAAGAATATCATTAAAAAATGTTCAAAAGTGAAATTATTTAAAATAAATCTTTCCACATAATATATATACTCTTATAATTCAAAGATTTTCTATTTCTATTAACATATGTCCCATTAATATTGATATATTTGATTAATATATTTTCTATAAATTTCCTTCATAATATTATTGTAATTTTTTTAAAATATATTCTAGTATTTTATTAAAACCAAGAATAATATGGATGTTATTTATGTTCTATATTGAGGACACATATAAATGAAAATCATTTCATAAATTTATGAAAATGTGACACATAGATATATCAATTGAAATTATTTTCTCATGTGATATTAAGAATTGATATGTTCATAGACACTTCAATGACTGACATGAAAAAAAAGCATCAGTAATGACTTAGATTTTCTTGAGCCATTCCATTATGATTTTGGGTGATTAAAGGTGTTTTAAAGCAGGATATAAGGGGAATAGAATAATGTTCATGTGAAATTTAAGCTAGAGGAGTAGATTGTGGTGTGTCCCAAAGGACTAAAATGTAGTGAAATTTTTGATATGGACTCTTTTAGGGTGTTTGTGGTACCTACAACATGGATGATTAGGATGATATTTTTTTGTTTATATTAATATAGAGGTAGTTTCACAATTATCTTAGGGATTCCCCATGTATACAAAGGGTTAATGTTCTTATTTATACATTATATAGGATAACTATATTGTAGGAAATAATATTTTACATGGTATAATGTGGGTAGAGACACATGGATCTACCTATTCAGTGACCATTATAGCAGGGCATATTGGTCATGTCATGGGGTTACCCAACATTTATATGCACTATTGGTAGGTATCCCTAATAATAATACTTTATTAATAAAATAGAAACTATTTATGGTCTAAAAATCCATTTTAACCAATTCTTGGGTTTTAGAGGTAGAAACCTCTTTATTTGGTTTGAAATAAATATTATGTTGCTTTCATTTTTGACAAGTATTACATGATTTATATTTTAGAAATTATATCTTGGGTATATCTATAACTAAAACTTTCTTATTAATATTTTTAAGTGAATGTATATTTCAATGTATTGGTATCCCATTTTATAACCAAGATTATTTATGAGAGGAAATTAAGAAAAAAACTTAAGAAAAAAACATTTTGAGAAATCCAGGAATCAATTTTAACAACATACACATTAACATTCGTTAAGGTAAGAAAACAAAAAATTATTATTTTTATAATAATTCCTACATGAATTATTTTTGAGCATAACATGAAAAACATCATCAAATAATTAATCAATACTAATAAAATTATATTTTAATCCATTAATATATAAATAACTATAAAATAAAATAGATTCAGGGTTACCAATTTTTTCAAGACCAATAATATTTCCTTTAGCATTTTCACCAAAGGTGATATGCCCAAAATCATATTTCACATGATTCTTGAAACTTGAGAAGTCCCTAGTCATATGTTTAGAATATCCAATTTTCAAATACTAAAATTTCTTACTAGTACTCTTTAATCATTTATCCTAAGAAAAATTAATTATGAAATTATTTTGGTAACCATGTTTTCTGGGTTACAGAAATGTTAGCACATAAATATTTAGGAATCCATACATTCTTAACATATATATCAATATAAAAACTAATTTTTATAGAAATAAAGACTTTATTTAGACCAAATATACATTATTTTTTTAAAAAAATAGATGATTTTAAACTAGGGATAAAATTATTTTACCTATTTTGTATTGAGATAGATGGAAACTAATTCCAATAGTTTTTAGTTTTAGTTTTTCAACTAAGCATCATTTTCAAAGTTTCTTTTCCCTGGGTGAACATTTCAAGGTCCTTCTTGAGTTATTCATTTAAAAATTAAATTTCATTATTTTCCTTTTACACCACAACATTATTCTCTTTTTTAATAAAAATAAAATATTTTAACATTACATTAAAATATTGTTGTTTCTTTAGATTTATATATTTATCCTTTATCTCATTAAAGGTTTATTATATTATATTTCAGTATTTGAATATAAATTTACTATACATATCATATTCTTTATGATTTTAGTTTTAAAAAGGAATGATAATAGTATTTGTTACCTTGAGTGATATTCCAATAAAGCATAAATTTTCCTTTTCATTAGAACCATTTTAGGATGATTATGAATTACTTGAAATGTCCTTCAAAAGACTCCAATTTTCCTTCATGGATTTCCTTTTTTTTATTTCTTCAATCCTTATATTTCTTCTTGTATTTAAATTTTTGAAAATTTTCTTTAATGTGTCCATTTATTTTAAATTCATATCAAGTAAATTCTCCAAAGTTTTCATCCTTGTTTCTGTTTTTTTCTTATCATATTTTCCTTTGAATTTTTTTTATAAATAAATTTTTCATCCAGTAGATATTTTCAAACCTTATGGCTAGATAATACATTTCATCATTTACATCTAAATCAAATTCCCTTCCACGGGTGTTGTCATCATTAATAACATTCTTTTACTTTGATTAATATTCTTTAAAAGAAATAGAAATCTTGGATTAATTATTCTCATCTATTTTTACCTTTAATTATTCCTCATACATCATTGTTTTTTCAATTAATTCATTGACTAGTAATTTATTGATTCCCCTAGATTCTCTAATGGAGATAGTAATTCCTTTCAAGTTATCAGGTAAACATCTCAATATTCTTAGTACTTGAGATTTTCCATCCAATTTATGTCTAAGAGAAAACATAGTTTTAATTATTTCATTGAACCTGAGACTAATTTCAAAAATAGATTCATCAGGTTTCAATTTTAAAATATCATATTTAATTTTATATGTATTCAATCTCATTTACTTGAAATTTTAGGTTCCTTCATGAGATTCCAAAAGTGTATACCAAATTTAAAAATCAATATCACAAGTAGATATTCTATTAAATTCATCCTCTATTAAAGAATAATAAAAAGAATTCATGGATTTATAGTTACATTCATAAAACTTTTTAGTGGAATCACTCTAATTAGATCTGGGAGATTTTGGTTTTTTGCATTGATCTTATAATATAATACAAATATCAAAATTCATACTCTCAAGAAGAAATTTCATTTTAATTTTTCACTATGAATAATTTTATCTATTAATATAATGTAGTCTATTTTTATCATGAACTTTGGGTCTAGAGGGATCCATAAGTATAACAGTCTAATAATAAAATTAAAATGTAACATTTTCTAGATGACTTAATGATTGTCTCATACAGAAAATCACAAAGAAAAATAAATAAAATAACATTGATATCAAATTCTGTTCAGAGTAGAGTGCTCAAGAGTGTGGTAAATTGATCGTCCAAAAAAAATTTCTATTAAATACTATTTATAAACAAACTCCACCAATTTAAAAACTTCCTAATTAACTAATATATTAGGTATAATTAATATTATGTTTTGAAATAACCTCTTATGTTCTTCATAAAAACTCTATTATAATAATTTTATATTATCATAATCTTTTGAGATTAATCTTCTCTCATCAAATAGTAGATATATCACTAATAAAATTTAGCTGTAAAATTATATCTTTGATAAATTTATTTGAAAATAGTTTTAAAATAGAGTAAGATAAATTTAAAATAAATGCATTATGGAAATAAAAAAAAGAGTTTATGTCTCAAGAAAATTTTTTTTCCTCTATACATTCTAGTAACCCAATATGAGACTAGTTTATTAATATAAATAATATGATCTGTAACCTAGATCAGGTGTATAGGTTACAACAAAAAATAGAGAATCCCGGGCTATCATAATGCCTCTTAAACAATTTTCATGGGAATACAAAGATGAAGGAAATTAAATAAAAAATATTGGAATAATATTTAATGTTGTATTAGAGTGTATACTTAAAGTGATACATAGTTTTTCATTGTATTTAATGGAATAAACAATACATAATTTAAATCCATGTACATGGTACATATGTTTTATATAGTTTTTATTCTTTTAACTTCGACTTTTTTAAACCTTTTGTAAAATTATTTAAAAAATTTATTAAGAAACATTATATTAGTGGTGGGTGTGATATTCTCTCCATCTATTTTAAATATGGAATAAACTTAAATAAACTATAACTTGTGTATATCAAAAGTTCCATCCAATTTTGGTTCAATCATAGGATGTTTCTTATGGGATATCATGAGGATTCTTAAATCTAACCCCATATCTCCTTATTATTGCGAGTAGAGGAAAGACTTCTTATTGAATTCTCATGTGACTTTTTTCTAGTGGATTTCATGGTTATGCAATGTATGTAAATTTTTCTCATTGAGTCTCTCAAACTCATATTTTCATATATGATACTGATCATCTTCCAAAAAATTATTACAGAAATCATTGAGGAGTGAGGGTGGTTGATCCTCAATGGGAAAGACTACTTTTGTCTTGTATACAAGGGATTATGGGATCTCTTATATATTATTACGTTTTATAGAGTAGTAAGCCCAAAAATCATATAATATTTTTTTCCAAGACTTATTTTCCTTTTCCACTATCTTTTGAAGGATATTACATAGGGAATTGTTGAAATCCTATATCTATCTTTCTGTAGATACATGATAGTGGGATTAATAGTTAGACTAAATATAATATTCGTGATAAAGTATTTTCATCATGGAAAAGAAAAAATTTCTGATTTTGTCCATAAATATTGTGTGACAAACCCCAAATATAGTAATAATATTTGTCTTCATGAAATTGATGATATCCTCTATCCAAACATCCCTGAGGGATATAGCCTTATCCCACATGGAGATGAAATTTGAGGAAGTAATGATGTATTAGAACAATCTGTTAGTAAATTCCCCATGTGAAAAAAAGAGCCAAGGGTACTTTGTAATATACATTAGTTATGGGGGTTAGTGGATGAAATTGTAATGTATTTGAAAAGTATTATATTTCTTCATGAACTCCAAACATTCTTGTATAATTTTATTAATAGAAGTATCCAAGACTCTT
The DNA here is from genome assembly GCA_963277665.1 of Viscum album. Classification (NCBI taxonomy): domain Eukaryota; kingdom Viridiplantae; phylum Streptophyta; class Magnoliopsida; order Santalales; family Viscaceae; genus Viscum; species Viscum album. Next base: position 1,528,420,178 of record OY728146.1, on the reverse strand, counting down.
ATTTTGATGGAAGATATTCTCTCCTATGTTTTGAGAACTTCAGGTTCTAGTATGGAATTCCTATATAATAGTGAGTGTCTCTCCTCCTTCAATATATTTCAAGAGGACTCCCTCAAATCCCCATTTATAGAAGAATTTTATAAAATTTAGGTTGTCGTAGAGAATAATTTTTATTGCATGCTACTAAATATATTCTTTCTTAGCTTAATTTGGTAGGAAAATTCCACTTTGTAGGTAGTCTAATTTAGGTTATATCCATTCATTCATGGTACCAACTAGAAAGGGTATGGGATAATCCTGGTTAGGGGTGATATTAACTTCTTTGATATCTTTCATATCATTATTGATAAACTGAAAGGCCATCTTATGATATGTCATGAAAATGATTATCTTGTTCTAGTATTGATCTACCAGGGTTATGTATTTATTTTTAAACACATTATATTGGGTTTTATTTGAACATTTAATGTGATACAATGTTTTTTATGAGAGTAATTTATCTATTAAACCTCATACATAATCAAGAAAGGGGATCAATTCCTTTTTCATAATGGAATATTCACTAATAATTTTTCTAATCACCAGATTTGAGTCACCCTTGAAGTTAAATCATACCAATGGTATTTTTAGGTCTATATCTAATCATTCAATGAGTTCTTTTTATTCTAATTCATTATTAGTGCATCCTTATGATATAATGAGGGAGTAAGTAAACTTTTATTTGGGGACACAAGTAAAAAATCGAAATCCAACCCTATTGTTCTCAATGTCTTCAATACTTATTCCTATTGGTATTATAGAAGAACCATAAATGTTTTTCTCCCATACATGGATAGTGTCATGGATGTTGAAAACCTATTCTTAAAAGAGTTCTGTGTTTAGTATAACTTCTCTGGGATAGGGTGTGCTATAAGGAAATATGTCAATGCCTTCAATTTAGTCACCGTTTAAGATATGAACTGGATTTTAAACTAATATATAATGATTTCCCATCATGTTTGATTAACTATTAATATTGGGTGACTAATTATATAATTGAGTTGGTTTATAAGAGAGACAATAAAGACCTTATTATACTATAGGTAATACCTTAGCTTTTGTATAGTGAAATTCAATACCCGGTAATTATTTTTTATATTATAGCATCAAGTCACAAAATCTAGAATTGATTTTTTGAGATATTAGATACCATTATCCTTTCCCACATCATTATTTAATCAATTATATATCCTAGTTATTGTATAGGGTTTTCACATATATTATGATAGGTTTTCCTTCTATGATTAGCATTAGCACTAGTAGGTATAAAAGAAATTGTTTAATATTATCAAAGTATTCTTGATGATCCTCATCCCACTGATAGGTAACCATTTTATTCAATTAAGGGTGGTAATTTAAAAGAAATATTGGCTATGAATCATATTATATATTAAAGACACCCTCGTAGTCCCCTCATCTCCTTGAGGATTCAATAAGTATATCAAGAATTTCTCTAGTCTTCTCATGATTTAATTCAATACCGTGATGGAATAATATAAATCCAAGTAATTTCTATGATGTTACACTAAAAGAACATTTAAATGGGTTTATATTCAAGTGGAGATGCCAAAGTTTGTTTAAAATTGTCTCAAGTTCATAAAAATGATCATCTCTCTATTGAGACTTGATCAATAAATCATCAACATAGAATTATAATATTTTCCCCATGAGGAGATTCATGATATTGTTAATAGCACATTTGTATATTATTTCAAAATTATTAAATATGAAGGGTATCACTTGATACCAATATACCAATGGGTGTGCCCTTAAGGTAGTGGCATCCTTGTTATCGAGAGAAATATTGATCTGATTGTATCCAAAATAGTCATCTTTAAAGGATAGGTCCTGGAAATCAATAGTTGTATCAATCAGTAATTTTTTTATTGGTAATTGGAATTCATCCTTTAGGAAGTTCTGATTGGGATCCCTGAAATCAATGAAAACTAAATGTTTCCAATTATTTCTCTTAATGGGGAAAATATTAGCAATCCATTTTAGGTATAGACTTCTCATAAGAAGTTGGATTTGATGAGTTTGTAAACTTACACCTATAACTTAGAAACATGTTTTGGATTCATACTCATGGATACCTATTTAAAACCACATTATCCATCTGAAAACATAGATTATGGGTGTCTACATCAAGATTCTATCTCAGAATATCAGTGTAGTTATAGGAAGATAAATCCCAATAATTTTTGAGTAAATAGATATATGTCTCTTTCTCTTATAAGGGTATATAAGTACTGATCAACATAGATTTTAGATCCTCCTATGTACCTAAATTAACCTATTGGAGTTCATTGATGATGGTGTAGATAGCTTCCTTAAATTCTTGGAGGGGGGTCTCTGGAATATTATTCGTATTCTTTGTCTACTTATCTAATTTAAAAAACATACAGTAAATGGAAATTATGGGATTTGTTAAATATTATGGGAGAATATTTGATATTGAAGTTAATTTTGGGTTATCTTGGATGCTTTCCCCTTCCTCCTAACTATCATCTAGGGTAGATGATATACCAATATCTTAAAATTTTAGAGTTGATGTGGGGACATTATTTTCGAGGGGATTTTTATATTTTATAAGATCAAATCCCTATTCAGTATTTATATGTCTTACTGAAACAATTATTATCATAAGGAGAGATAAAAATTTACCCAAACCCCATACCTTTTTTTTATCTTAGGATTCATATCCACCTAGTGAAAAAGTCTCAAATATGTCAACCAAGACTAAAGATCATTCAAACCTGTATGTAAGTAAAGATTCTATGTACCTATGTTAATATACATGGATTACAGAGCTACATTTTCTTTTTTTATTATTCATTTGTTGATGAGGAAATTTCCTTGGATGGAATATGCAAGGGAAGTGATTGAATGATTCTAATTATTATCAAATAGAAGTCACATGAATTGATAACATTCGAGATCATGAGTTTCTAACTCAATCTAGTTAATAGGAAACACATGGTATTTTTAAAGTTCCCTCTATGGGATAATAGGGGAGACTTATAAATTATTGAGTGAATTTATCCATATGGAAATGTATATCATTAGTTTCTTCCCCTCTATTTTGAAAAACATGGCATCTATATATTGGGATTCAAAGGATATAAAGGGGGAATTGCATCATTCATTTGTCTAACCTATCCATTGATGAAGTATTCAAGGAACTAATGGTATGAAGATAGTACCACTTATTACATATAGATTCACATCCTTTCTATAATGGAATTTAAGTTTATCTCCTAGTGAACTACCAAAAATTCAGAGTCAAATATGAGATCATAGAACTAATCTCTAAGTTTGATCCTCCCAAGTGACTTCCATTGAGTTTTATCATATCCCTAAATTTTTAATTTGGGGGGAGTTAGGTTGGACCCATAATAACCCTAACAGAGGAGGTTCATGACTAGTTTGAGATTAATCCTAGAACCATTATCAATTATATCCCAATGTACATCTATATATTTTATGTGTACATGATCCTAATTTTCCCAAGTATGGATGTTTCTTAGTCTCACTCAAGGAATGAAATGACTAGGTGGAACACAGTAGAAAATATCTTTACTCAATATATCTAAACTATAACAACATTATCCTTGAACTCTTAAGGTATTAAGAGGGCCTTAATGAGTTCCTCCCTAAGTTTTTTTGAGAGTTGAAGAGTGTCCAGGAGGGATATATTAGTTGTAATGATTTTTAGATACTTATGGATGCTATACTTCAATAATAGCAGCATGTTCTTCTTATCTTTAGGTGGTAACCTGGATTGGGTTTTCAAGGTTTCTATGAAAAGTTCCAAAAACTCCCCACCCTAGCTAAAATTGTGATCATTTTTTAATATGTGTGTTTAACATAGATAGATTTTTAAAAATCCAATAATTATTGGGAAACTATATATTTGAAATTATTTATTCTAGTATAATTTGGCCTAAATGATCCCTAGAGGATTCCATAAAAAATCGGTGTTCCTATTGGGAACTTTATAGTGCTTACCGTCAAGTATTTATGGCATATATTGTAGGTTTTGGGCATAGTGGAAGAACGATAGACACAGTTCCCAACTTTCATTTTTCCTATATTCAATGAACAATCTGTGATCAATACGATAATGAATGCCAATATCCACATAATTGAATAAATCATTTGGACGAATGAATAGAAACTTGTAACCAAGAGAGAGGATCATCATATTTTGTTTATAATTAATTTAATATAATTAAAGAATTACCTCCAAGGTGATTATTTCTCCGTTGATGTGCTCAAACACAGATCTACAGTGTGCCTTCGTTGCATTGTAGACATCAAGGGTAGATTTTCTCTACAGGTGATCCACATGTGTTCCACATGTCACGAACCAGGCTGGGTCGCCATCCGACCCGGTCCGCGACATGGCCCAAAGGGTGTTCCCGATCCCCACAGGCTGGCACATGTTCCCGGGTATCATAAGTAACAAGTGGGAATGGTTTACCCAAAATAAAAGATAGAAATACAACTAACAATATAAACAAACTGAACTGGAAACAGACAATAAAACATGCCCTTAAACTAAAATCAAATTCAAAGGTTTACAACTTGAACCAACATCCAAAAATAAGCAACAACAAAATAACTAAAACATTAACTCAAACCACCAAGAAATAAGAGAGGCCAACATCCACACGCCACAATACCAACCTGAACGATAATACCATCAATGTCCAGAACCACAATCGTTGAGCATGATGTCACAACCTGGAATACACAAGAATCACATTCTACATACACCCAAAGGTGTATGTAGGGTGTGAGCCAAAAGCCCAGTAGGACGTCACCCAATAAAAAGTTTTCACATGTAAACATTAAATGACAAAAACATTGGCAGGCTAAATAAATGAAAGGACAACAATGCTTAAACAAATTTAAATAAACAGTTTCTATAAATAAAACACTTTTAAAGAAAACAACATAAATAAAATAAAACACCCATGCATATAAGAAAAACCCAAACCTTCCAAAAAACCCAAAAGCTGCACCATATGCCGACAATGAATGTATAGTAGTCCAGGAGCACCAAAAGTGGGAGAGGCCCTATCGGTACCAGCAAAAGGAATGGGACTCTAGAACCTCGCGTCTCGGTGAACATTATAGGAAATCACAACAAAATACGTTCTCGTGCACGAGCCACTAGTAGGGTAACACATCCATAACCTAGTGGTATCTGATCATCATACAGTGGTTAGTTAGTGTTGTAAGCGTCAAACCAGCTAAGTGAAACCGGGACAGATCCACTTCCTAATCACTAGCACGCTAGATCTAGTCTGCCCACCTAGTACCCAGGCTTCCACTTTTGTGATCAAGATGTTCCAATTTCACATTTCATGTCAACTCAGGAAAATAAAACAAATAGGGTGTTACATAAACCCAACGCCACAGTTTCACACACACAAAAAACCATTTGACAAAGTACGCATGGCAAAAGACTTTACCCAACTCATTTAAAACATTTTTTGCATTGCTAATAATTGTTTATTAAAAACATATTAATGTTTTTATCGTTAATAATTTTATTAAATCATATTAAATTCTTTCTAAAAAAATTATTTAAAAATAAATATCACACGACTTTAACACACAAAAACAACTCAACCCTCTTTCATGACCAAGCACAGCCAACGCCAAATCAAGAACACAAATTGCACATTGTGCAAATTTTTACCAAACAAACACAAAACTTATTAAACACTAGAAGATAGCTCAACGATGTTTTTTCACAGAAACAACCTACTCAATCAACACAACACCTTCATTTATGACCAATCATAAAGAATGCTATGTCGAAAATGCAATTAACACCAGTTTCACAAAAGAAAATCTAACTGCACATACTATAAAACGTTAACAATTTACTAAAATTAATATTTCAGCCAATGAGCGCACCCGCCCATATAAACATACTACCAAAAAAAATTTAACACATGAAAAACTTCAGAAAACCAAATTCGCACCCAAAATAATTAATCAAAGCACGTCATAAATTAACTAAGCTAGAAAATTAATTCATTAAATAATGTTTAAACACGGAACCACCTACCTTGGTGTAGCAGACTTCACAAACATTGTGCGCAACGATCATCACCCACCAACTGTAACTCAAACAAAATCCAAATAGAACCTAATAAATAATGCATCAGACCAATTATACCAAAATTGAACCAAAGTCAATTCAAAACTCTAACCTCACTCAACCATAATTAAACAACAAGCATTCAAAGAAAAATGCACTTACAGCGGGGGTGCGGGAGGTCGGCTGGAGGTCGACGGAGGTTGCCAGAGTTGCGTGAGGAGGTGTGGGAAAAATTTTTGGTGGCGCGAACGGGTGTGGGCGGCTGTCCGACAGTGTGAAGGGGTGCGGGGCGGCCGGTGTGGGGCTGGCCGGTCGGTGGGTCACTAGAAAAGGGGGAGGCGGCACTAGCAGGGGTGCGGGGCGACCGGTGTGGGGCTGGCCGGTTGGCGGGGTCATCGGAAAAAGGTGTTCGAACAGCGAGGGGAGAGGCAGGAGGCATGGGGGTGCGGTGCTGCGGTTCACCAGACAATGCAAGGGGGGTCAGCGGCTGAGGGAGAAGGGAAGTCAAGGGGGTCGGTGGCTAGCCAGAAGGTCAGGCGGCGGTGCGAATGGGGGAAGGCCGGCCAGAAAGGGTGGTCCGGCGAGTGGCAGGGAGCAACAGCGCGGTGCTACTGGAGGTGAGGATGAAGGTAGGTCTGACAGGAGGGGATCCAGGGGAGCGGGGAGGTCCGGTGCAGGTCCGAGCGGGGAAACAAGGTGCGACGGGGATGTGGTCGAGAGAGGTGTTAGCCAAGGAGGGAGCGGCGTGAGCAGAACCAGGGAGGGGATAAGCCTTCGACAGGGGAAGGAAAAAAACAAACGGGGGAAGTCTAGGCCGTGGTATAAAAGGAAAAGGGGGATGAAAAACCTATTCAAAACAAGGTAAAAAAAGAATAAATAAACAAGTAAAATAAAACTAAAACTAAAAAAATAAAACAACCAATAATAATAAAGATAATAGTTAAATTAATAATAATGATAGTAATAGTAAAAGTAATAAAACTAAAACAAGAATAATAATGATAAACTAAAATTAATTACAAACATAATAGTAATAAATTTATAGTAATAAGATAAAATTTATAACAAGTATAACAATAGTGATAAAAATAATTATAACAATTACATCCTCAAATAATAATATTATTATGATCATTAAAATGATTTATTATAATTTTTATCACATTTAATTTTATTTATTTATCATCAATTCATTTTATTTAATTAATTATACACTAGCAGGTCACCCGGTGGACCAGGTGAGGCTGCACAGTTTCAAAAACGTGCCTCGCCCGAGTCTTGCCTCGCCAGAGTCGTGCCTCGCCCAAGGCCACGCGGTCTCAATTTTCATTTTGTTCTCGTTTTATTATTCATCGAATAAATTTTTCATCTCCCTTATACATCAGGAAGGCTGTGCGGTAAGCTGGGCGAGGTTGCGCGGTTACCCAGGCGAGGCCGCATGGCTTCAACCGCGGTGTGCAGGGTGCAATCAAGAGCGAAACATTCATTTCTAATAGCTTGGAAATTTTAAGTCGACGCTCAACCCAAACTATCTGATGCCCAAAAAAATAATAAAATAAATAATATAAAAAGGACGAGTGTGACACCACATATCTCTAGATTTCACTAAAGGAGTCTCCAAGTACTAGCATGGAACATCCTTGCACTTGCGATGTCTGCCTTCGATTTCCTTGAGAACTGCTTCCAAAGCATTCTCCTTGATCTAGTGGAGGAGGATCTCTCTCGTTCTTGAGAGTGTTCTTGGAGAGTGATGAACTCTCTAGGATTCAAATATTTTCTCCAATATTTTGTGCACAACCATAATAATCATCTCTTATATAGAGCTTTTCTAATAATAGAATAATATAACTGGGAATTTAATTCACTAGGGTAACGATAAATAATTTTCACAAGTGCCTTTATTATTCTATTAATCCTAGTGAAATGTTCATGTCAAATAATAACATCAACATTATTATTTCCTAACATATGTTTAACTTTCTAGTTATAATTAAATATTATTTAATAAAATAAAACTCAATATTATTATTTCTCACTGTACCCATAACTCGGTCCACCAATCTTCCACCATATTTATTGAACCTTGAATAATGAATATTTATTTATTAAATAAATATCACTTCATTATTCAACAATAAATATTTAAATATTATATTCACTAGATAGAAAAAATATATTTATTAATTATTATGCCCACATTATATTCTCTAGAGTAAATAGTGTCAAAATAAATGTGATCAGGCATCCATGAATAATTATGAAACCAAAAATGGGAATAATATTTATTCAACTAGTTAAATAATAAATAATATATTATTTAAATGAGATACTAGATATATTTAGTGTGTGACCCTCTAGGCCTCTTTCTTAGTGGCATTAGGCAGAGCAGCCTGAAGTCCAAGGTTAGATTCTAACAATATGCTAAGGTGACCATAGGGAATGAAGTTAATTCTACGATAACATGCCACCTCATGTAAATGCTTAATGTGTAATATAATCTCTTTGTATCAATATATCCAATAAAGTAGGTTACATGCAAGTACCATCAACCCATGTGCTCGATTTCATATTCTTTGACTTCTGGAAAATTGAAAATTCCTATAGAACAACATTCCCATGTATTTATTTAAGCTATATCATTTTCCTCAAAGGACCTAAGATATCAACTTCCATTATGGACCATAAGGGGAAAATCATTTCTCACATTATTCATTAATGTAGTATTACTCATAATGTGCCCAACATATCCTACCTCACCATGAATATATGTCATCATGGTTTTCACCAACACATCTCAGTGTTTGAGACATTAAACCGATTAATAATCATCTTAATGTATAAGGACCAATACACATGTCCGTAGATATGAACATCCAATGAATCTTATAAATTTTGATTTCTTACTATCGGGTCTCATTCTCATAATAACCTACTAGATATCACTAAGGGCATACACCATGAGAAGGTGTCTCAAATTCCTATGAGTCTCCACCCCCGATATCATGTATCATTTGTCACCCTCAAATGATATCATCTGGATATATAACATATATTTAGGAATAGTTTAATAGCACTTCTAGGTTCTCATCATAGCGGGGAGTTGCTATGACCTTTTAGTGTGACAGCTACTCTTGGGACATTATAAAATGAAATGTTACGCATAAGAACAATCTTGACGCGATAATTAGTTTATTAATATCCATCAAATAAATACATGTTTATCATAAATTATAGAGAATTTGGTTCTAGGGCACCAAATCCAATATATAAGACCATAGTATAAATAGTGTTTGAATAATGAGGCCTATTTTAACCCCATATTTTGTAACCTCCTCAAACTCTATAACCCCTTACCTAGTTTAAATCAAGGAAATAAAATTTATATACATATTATTTTTTTAAAAATAGGTCTACCAAGTGCATGAAATTAACTATGGCATATTTTTTATCTTCATTTGATGAATATCCCATATGGTTGTATGATTCTCATTGTATTTTTTGGTGGGTCGGTTCCCATCCTTCTAGTAAAGGAGGAAATAAGTCTAAAAGTTTCTAGACCATCTTGATTACTAGTAAAGAATATTATTCATATTAATTATTTTTTCAATGATGGTTGTGTTGAATTTTAAAAGTATTAGATAATGAAGATATCATATCTGATATTGTAAGGGAAACTATGACCACAACTAGATGGTTCAATTTCACTAGGAGTATAACATTTTCTTAGTTGACTGATTTACTAGGTAATAAAGTACTAAAATTTATACGGACACCTTATCAAGATCTCCTCTCATTCCCCAGGTTCCTCTGGTTGAGAAATATAAATATTAGTCACCTATGTTGGGGTCTTTTCTAACTTTAATTTTTTAGGGTCAACCATATTCAATATTATGTACTAGAAAATGAATAAGTCTTGGATATTTTTCACTACCATATGTTGGAAGGGGGAATAATCAAGGTGATCATTTATATTGAATTCATCAAGATTTTTTACCTCTATAAACTTGAGTAGGTTGTTCTCCACAGTATTCATAAAGTAACAAGGAACCTGTACTCTTTTGAAATAGTAGGTTTTATTCCTATGATCATTATACTTTGGGTGAGGTTGATCCCTCCCCCCATACTAATAAGGAATTTATTGTTACTATTGTCGCTCAGGGGGAGGCACTTCATGATATTCCAGAGGATTGGGTTCAGGATCTGGGGTTTTTTTCAGCTTGAGAATAATGGTTGTGGTCTCTGCTCTTCTAGAATTCTTTTTTGGTGCTGATAGCATCATCTAAGATTTAGACTTGGAACATTAGATAGAATTATCTAAGTATTTTGAAACTATTTCAAACTCCTAAAATCCACCAGAGTATTTTAGAGTAATTAACAATGTTCACAATTCATTATGTATATTTTTCATAAAGATCTCTAATAGATACTCCTTAAGGTGTTGTATATTAATGTAGTAATTGAATCCCTTCCACCTAACAATGAAATTTTTCACCCTCTTGTTTTCATGTTGTTTTTAATTTGGGAGATCATGGGAAATTTTCTTCTTCAATGTGGAACTGAATTAGTAGAGTAAATTCCTCCTCGAATCACCCAAATTAGTAATGTACCATACCAAAAAATTTCTATACCAGATGAATGTCGATCCTTCATAGTTCTGTATAAAGAATCTGATCTTTTCTACTTCTTAATATTTTTATGTTACCATTATGGGGCCACATTGAGACAAAAATTGTGTGATATTCTCTTATAGGTATCTCGTTTCATCGAATATGGGAGTAGTGGGATTTCCAAAATTGGTTAGAGGATGAGTGGTGTCCACCTAATTAGGATACAACTTAATCTTTAACTATAGGGATGCACATCACCCCTCTATATCTTCCATTTGAGAAGTAAGGGATTTGATAGAGTTAAGGAGTTTTTGTGGGAGTGTCTCCTTCTATGGTTCCCAAGGGGGAGATACAGATAAATTTTAATATGGTCATCTTTCCTATGATAGTTTTCAGTGTCTAGTTTTATCTATTATAGGGTATCCTATCAGAAATGGTAGTAGTTGATTCCCTAATACATGGAAGTCTAATATTCTCTAGCCACCATGCTTAAATTGACCAATTTTATTAACACAGGCCTATATTGGTGATTGGAATCTTTTCTTATCAAAAAAGTTCCTTCTTGGTAGATATGTGTTGGAAAATATATATTATCCTTTTTCTAGGAATTATAGTCAATAGAAATATTATCTATAAATAGTCCATAATGGATTTTCTTCAGCTCCTCTAACTCAACTTCATATTGTGTGAACCTTTCCTTAATGGAAATAGGTTTTAATTCCTGAGGAGATGGGTGGTTTATGGAGGTTGGAATTATATTTCCTTTATATTTATCTAAATAACTTCAAAAAAGTAATAGATGAGTATTTGGAGAAACTATGAGGTTTTGGGTCTTACTTTTATTCTGGTTTTGTACTTCTTCTTTAGGTAATTTCATATGGGTAAAATCTCGTATATATGATTCCTCAACATGTCCCTCTATTTCAATATCATGTTACATGTTATTTTTGGAGCTAGTTTTAATAATATTTATTGATTAATAACATTCCTCAAACATCATCTCCTCATCATAGTTGCATAGGTATTTATCATTTTTAGATTGTTTATTAAAGGCAAAATAATAATCCTATTTTGTATTATTCTTATTTGGGGGTCCATTGGGTTTATATTCCCATCATGGTTTTTCCTTCCCTCCTTAGTGAATGGTGACCATGAGAGAGTCTCTAGTAGCTTTTACTGAGTAACGTCCTAATGAGAAGAATTAGTCATGAAGGGAGAGAAACTATGTGGTCATTTCCTAAAAATATTCCCATAACTATGAGAAAACTAATTTACTTGGTGAAGGTGGAGGTAAAATGAATACCCTTAACCCTAGGGGTTAGGGTTGACTTGGCTCCACCAGCATCATATCTTGGAGCTATTATGGCTTTGATAATCCAAGGGTTGGTTGTAGTGGTAAAAATTTCTCTAGCCTTATAGGATGGATTTTCTTCTATATTTCTATTGAGGTTACTAATATCATGGCTCTCCTAATTTTCTAATACTAGAATTTGAAATTTCCTAGATTAAACACCTTTTGGGGTAATATTTTATTACTTTTGATGTATGATCTATGATTACAATCTTGGAATTCCTTAAATGGGAAATTTATTTGAAATTCTTGGATTCATGATACAGGAGTCAGTAAATAGATCACTCTCTTAGAGTATATCACTTTTGGGATTTGGAAATAATGGTATTTTGTTTGATATACCAATTTAAATATGTATATCACAAGCCTAAGACCTTGAATAAAGTGATTATGTTATAAGTTAAGTTTCCTGATAAGCTAAGTTAACTAGTAAGAAGTGTAAAGTGTATATCCTCATACTATCTCCACACCTAGATATATATTTAAGGTGAGTCATTTACAATTATCTAGAGTATTCCATTCATTGTCATGGGCCAATACTATTATAATTTATCATGTTTTTTCACTGCCTTAGGGTTCTAGACCACTCAAAGAACAGTGAAATCAATTTGAAGGTAGAATTATCTCATCATATTGATGTTAATAGCATACTCTCCATAAGATAAATCTTCTTTTTTGAGATGGTAGAGAGTAACCCATCGGTTTTTTCATAATTAAGGTATTAATTCCACTTTTAAATAATCTATAATTTTATATAGGGGTAGTCATGGGACAGAACATGACCGGTATATTATACTTTGATATATATTTATAAGTAGGCATGGTGTTTTCCTTATCCTATAAGTTTTATTTCTCAACCTGGTCTGACAATAAAGGTTACTTCCCCAATATTTTGTTAAGGGTATAAGAATCACTTGGAACATACATAGTTTTTCATGAGAAAAAAACAATTCGGGGGAGGTATATATTATTATAATCTCCCCAGACTATCTTTTTTCTAGGGAAATATGTCAATAACTAGTGATGAGGTACATAGTATTGTTGGCCTCAAACTCTCGGGTTCATTTTTATATGAACGATGTTTGGGAGTGGTTTCATCATGGATAGGATATTCGTACCAAGGATATATTTCATTTAATAAAGTAACTTTTCAATGAGAACCATTGGGAGGACCTCTATGTTCATTCTATTAGACTTCATAAGGATTATTTTTGAGGTTACCAACTATTAATTGGTTATAAATAAGAGGTTATAAAACTTCAAAATGTGTGGAGAAACTTCAGAACTTATAACATGGTAATAACCTCTATGTTTAGTCTTCATATAGCCATGGGGATGACCTCTAATGTTGTTGATATATATACCATGGGCAGGACCTCTGTATCCATTTCTTCCCAATCCTATTCATAACAATTCATAAGATTCTTCAGCCACTATTGAATAATGTTTAATAGCTTCAAGAATATCAATACTGATTGGAGATGTAATATTTACATACATCTGATTTTAAAACAATAACATTGATCGTGTGTACGTGTTGACTACCTCCTCCACGATGCGATGTGATTTGGTTTTCATTTCTGTTTTACTTGGAAGGTAAAATGGATATATTTAATGAACATATATGAAATATATGTTATAAAAATTATTCTATAAAGGTGATTTTTTTACCTTTATTTCATTCCATCCATAGAAAAAAATTAAAACAGTGTTCATGTGTACATACGACCGACAATCTACATGAAAAACGTAATTCATTTTTCTATCTCTGTCTTTTAGGAATGAATTATGTACAAGTATATAATCAATATATATTGTATTTACAACATTATTAAAATTATTTAGATGATTTAACCATGATTAAGATTCAATTACTAAAACTATCAAACTACAACATACATGAAAAATGAATTAGATGTCACCTGAAATAGTGATTTTAATAAAGATGTTTTAAAAATGGGTGAAAAAGGTTTTAATTAAATCATATATGGTATGATATATATGATTATGTTTTTTTAATATATTTATAATAAAATTATATTTATCATATCAGGGGTTCCAATGGCTGTGAAGTAAGTCAGATCTAAGGTAGGGGATTTTCGTCTCACTTTTATTTCTGTGGGACACATGCCTTATGAACCACTTGTTCTTTTATGTGGTGTATATACTATACATGAATGTATTTTATGATGATTATTATTAATTTTTTGGGGATTTAAATTTCCATATAAGTTATTTTATTTTATATTAATTATGATTTTAATGTTAAAAAAGTGGTAAGGGTTTTATGTTACAATCTCATTATTTATTCAGATTTTTAATGGTTAAGTTCTGATGATGAAATATAATGAAATATCTCTCAAGAAACTATTGAAATTTTTTATCCTCTGGTTATTTCATAGAAATTCATTTTTTCCTAAAATTTTACTCATTAATTACTCAAGAGACTGAAAATTGGTTTTTAAGGAAAACCGAATTTATTTCTTTATTAGATCAAGAAAACTTTTTTCTTTAATATCCATGTGTTCTAAAATTGTTTTAAATAATTTTTTTACTATTCTCCAATAATTTTTTAAATTAATTTTTACCCGTGTTTTAATTTTTTAAAAAAAGTTTTAAGATGAGTATTCTTTATGTTTTTTGAACACGATAATTTTACACAAGTATAAAAGGAATTTTTTTCCTTTAACTTATACATCATGAATATAATTTCCTACCATCATGGACACTCAATGATTTGAAGCTTAATTTAAAATTTTCCATGGTAATATTTCAATAAAAAATTTCCCTAATATTTTTTATATTTTTATATTTTAAATAATTGATTTTAAAATGGAAAGGTTTTTTCCTTAAGAATGTTTTTAATGATATTTTAATGGTATTTTTATTCATCAAATACAGAAACCCTTTATTTCACTTATGATTTACTGGGGATATGATCTAAAGATACCATATGTATTATTTATCTAGACTACATATGATTATGATGGAACGGTTCTATGAAACATGTTAATTTTCCTTATGTTATAATATAATGAAATGATGGAATGTTTGTGAAAACCATTTCTTTTCCATGGGTTATTCTATGTTGAAATGTTTATGAAAATCATTTAATTTCATGGGTTATGATGTGTTAAATATTTTATAATCTTATGGAACACATATTTATGGTTTTAATTATATAACATTGGTTATGTTATGACCAAGGATGGTGGTTAAATTATATCCAAGGATGGTGGTTATGTTATAACCAAGAATGGTGGTAAATTTATAAATAAGGATGGGTGGGACCTATATATCCTCCCAAGGCATTGGGTAAAAACTGATATCTTCTGAAATAAATAAGACTGGAATGGGGATTGAACCCAGTTCAGTAAGGGACTTCTTCCACTATGATAGTCATGGGAATAGACTATGACAACTAATATAGTTTAGGGAGTGAACTTAATATATTATGATAGTCTTGGGAGTGACCCTTGAGTACTATGATGGTTTCTTAGTGAACCCAGTCTACTATGATAGTCTTGAAAATAATCCATGATTGCTATGGAAATGATTTTTTTACTTATGTGTATTCCAAAATTATATGTCTTATACCAATGTTATGCTTTCATAGATTATGTTATTTTATTTTTTTATTATTTGTGTATTAATAACTACCATGTTTTATTACATGACTCAAAATTATGATATATGATATGTAGGGTTTTATTTTCAAAGATATGCTCATATTATCATACCCTTTTGTTCATTTAATTCTCAAGTGATCATTGATATCTCCCTTGTTTACCCTTACTGAGTATCTGAGATCACCCTTTCTTATGTTTCATTTCCTTATGTCATGAATAAATGTACAAAGTGTGATATTTTTAATAATATTTATAGCTATGAATAACTTGTGGGGAGATAATGTAGGTCTTTTATGAACTAGTAGGTTTTCTATCCATGCTTCCAAAAAAACTAGACCTATATGATTATGGAATAGATCATTAAATTATGTAATGAATATTAATATATTAATGATTTATGTCTATATATGGAACATAAAAACTTAATATCTTTGAAAACATTTCACTTTGAATTATTTTATTTCTTCGATAACTTGTGTTACACGCAACACTAAGTTTAAATGAACTGTGATATACTAATAAAATATTATTATTTATGATAGTTCTAACCTATTAGTTAAATTAGTGATATGAATTGGATTAAAAAATTCATGAAATATATATATATTTATTACTCAATATAAATTTATTGATAAGTTCTTAGTAAATAATCACTCAATTTTTTGTAAAGTTATTGTTTTCTTCAAAAATAAGTTTTCTTCAAAAAATATATTTTTTAATGTTTTTTGTGAGATAATATTATCATTAATTTATGAAAATTTTATAAATTGTATTTTTTAGAATGAACATAATTTTTGAAATCAACATAAAAAAATTATCCTAGGATGAATTTTTTAGAATTTTCTGATAAGATTGATTTTCTAGTGAATATTAAAAAATACTAATTATTATTATATCTTTGATTCATGCATGTAAAAGGTTCCATTTTAAAATTTATTCAAAATAAAATTATTTACATTATATTTTAAATAATCTAATACAGTTCATTTGAATAAATTTTATGTTTGAATTTAGGATTAATAAAATTATACATAAAAAGGCATTTTCCAAAAAAAACTATTTTTATACGTGAAATGTGTTTTTAACTTAAAAAATTAAATTAATCACTATTGTTGAAATAATTTAATTGAATTTATATATTTTATACTCCATAAAATTTCTTAAAAAACATCTAATATTTTTAATACGCATTGGATAAGAATAAATATTGTTTTATGATTAAAACTGTATTTTTTTAATAGCAATTTTCACCGGGTTTTGAGGTCTTATTTTAAAATTAATTTATAAAAATTATAGTCAATTAGTTTTATAAAATGGATTTTATATTTTTAATATTAAGGTTCAAATTTATTAAATATTCAACTTTTATTTTTGTACAATATAAATAGTATATGTGGTAAAATTTATCACCTCGGTAAAGGGTAAATCATATTAATCTAGGATAAAACTAGGTGATATGGAAATAATATTTTATTATAACTTATATTTGATGAATTTAATTCTAATATTATCACCTTATTATTTAAATTCATTTTTAATGGACACTTTTCCATGAAAATGAACTATATAATATTTACATCAAAGAAAGCTTCAAAAATGTCACTCTCTTAGTTTAAATATCTATTATGTATCCACAAAGGGAAAAAGAATATTATGAATGAATATTAGTTTCTATTTCTATATTAATGAAACTATTTTTATGATATCAATTTATTTATAATTTTTAAAATTATATAATAACCTTAAATACTTGTGCAACGCTAATACAATATTTATTCAATTAACAAAAAAATCAAGTAAATGATTTTAAAATATTTAAAGTGACATAATTTGGTTGAGTTAATGTTTACCCTAAATTTTATAGATATATATATGAAATAATATATAGGTTTTAATCATTATATTCTCATTTCCCTATTTTCCTTTTGTGTTTAAAGTCGAATTAAATGAATAGCCCTAAAATAAATTAATAATATTTTATAAGAAATGTTATTTTATTAAATGATATAAAATTCACAAAAATATAATATTTATAAAAAGGAGTACGATATGTTTTTAAAAATCATAATTTTCCATTTATAGGTATTTTTTATTTTATAGTAACACTATTAACCCTTAAAGTGTAGAAAATGTTAATAATATGGTAATTGTTAATGGGGTTAGCGAATAGTTGAAACAAAATGAAAGGGTAAAAAATAAGATCCAAAAATGTTAAAATTTTATTGTATGGGAGTATTTAAAATAATAATCATATTATCTTAGAGTATTATTATATTTAAATGATTTTTAAATAAAAAATAATTTATATTAATTTAATATTTTAAGAAATTCCATGAGTATCCCTCCCCCTCAATTATAAAAGGGTGCCCCTCATTTCTCATATTCACACCACATTGATCTTTCAATATCAACCATACCCTAAATAAATTCATTATAAACATAATTAGTCACATTATAGAGGTATTTTTATTCCCAAAAAACAAACCACAAATCCCTTCATAGGATATCTAAATAAGTAATTTCAAATAAGTGGTAATCACCTTAACCAATCACTTTAATTTTAAATATTATTTTTACACCTATAAATATGTTATATTATTCCTAAAAATAATAACATAATTATAATAAATATACGGAAATTTTATTATGATTACAAAACCACATTTATTCACCATTTTTCCATCAAATGGGAAGTGAAAATATCACTTGCATGTACGTACGACTTACTATCTCCACGTAGTGATACAATTAATTTTTCATCACCATACTTTATGGTTGGGTATTATGATGGTATTAATGTTTATATATTATAATTATGAAATAAATATACTTTTTAAGGATAACATCATATCTACATTCTTAATTTCCAAACCTTTGGAAAACGACAACATTGATCGTGCATACGTGTGGACTACCACCTCCCTGAAACAATGTGATTCATTTTTCAGTTTTGTTTTATGTGGATGGTAATAAGGATGGATTTAATGAATATATATGATATATATGATATATATGATATAATAATTATTCTATATATTTTTTAAATTATTTAATTTTCTTTCGTTACATCCGTTGAAAATATAAGAATAATTATTCTATATATTTTTTAAATTATTATGTAACCATGATACAAATACAATGATCAAAACTACTGAACCAAAACATACATGAAAAATAAATAAAATATCACATGAAATAGTGATTTTAACAAAGAAGTATTAATAAATTGGTGATAAAAGGTTATAAGAAAATAATTTTTGATTTCATATATTTAAATTATATTTATGTAATATATTTATAATAAATCTATATTTATTATACAGTAGGTTCTAAATTATATGAAGTAAGTCGTGCTTATGGTAAGGGATCATCGTCTGACTTTTATTTTCATGGGACACATACCATATTCACCACCACTTTATTTTTTCTAGCGTATATAATGAACATGAATTTATTTTATGATTATTGTCATGAAAATTATGGTATATAAAAATTCATATATTTTACTTTCTTTTATGGTCTTATGATTCAAATGTTACCAAAGCGATAAGGGTGTTATGCTATAATCTCATTGTTTATCAGGATTATTTATGATTAAGTTTAAAATGATGAATTTCAATGATCTAAATCTCATTAAAATTTTGGATTTTATTATCCTTTTTTTATTTATTATAAATACATGTTTTTATTTAATTTTACTCACCATGATTTCTCAAGAGACCTAAGAAAATTAATTAAAATCATTTTATTTCTCTCTTTAGTGGAATAACTTTTTTCTTCCATATCCCTATTTTCTGAAATTATTTTAATAAATGTATTTACTATTATCCTATGATTTTTTAAATAATTTTTACCAATTTTTAAATTTTTACAAAATGTCTCAAAATTAATCTTCTAGTCATTTTCCAAATGAGGTACTTTGTGATTTTTTTTACAAAATTGTAAAATGATTTTTCTTTCTTTTAACTTATATGAAATAAAAAGAATTTCTCACCATCATGACAACTCAATTCTTAGAATATTAATTTAAAATTTTTTATGGTTATTTTAAAATAAATTTTTTTTCATAATATTTTGTAAACTTTTCAATTTTAAAGAAGTGATTTTTTATCATAAATGTTTTAATGATATTTTAATGGTATTTATATTCATCAAAGACAAAAACTATTGATTTCACTTATGATTTACTATGGATATTATCCAAGGATACCATCCTTATTCCTTCCCTGGATGGTTTATGTTTAGGATAATCTATTTATGAAAACTATTTCATTTCCATGGGTTATGTTGTGATGAAATTATGAAACTTTTAGAAAACTAATTCATTTCCATGGGTTAGGCTATGTGAAATAATAAAATTTTTATTAAACCTATTCCTTTTCCATGGGTTATTCTATGATGAATTTTTTATTAATACCATTTCTTTTAAGGGGTTCTAATATGATGAATGTTTTATGATCTTGTTAAACACACATGTATGATTTTCATTATTTGATGGGTGGGACCTATATATCCCTCCAATTAATTTGGTAAATATGGATATATAATGAGATAAATCAGGATATAATGGTATGTAAACCTAGTTTAGTAAGAGATTTTGTTCATTGTGATAGTCTTGGGAGTGCACCTTGACTAGTATGATAGTTTAGAGAGTGAACCCATTCCACTATAATAGTCTTGTAAATTATCCTTGAATACTAAGTAAATGATTTTTTATGATTATGTGTATGTCACAAAATTATGTATTATGCTAACATTATGCTCTCATGGATGAATTTATTTTATTTATTTGGTTTCATAGCTTATGAACAGACATGTTTTATACCATGAATCAAGATTAGGATCTATGATATATAGGGTATGATTTTAAAATTTTATTCTAATCCTCTAATACCCTTATGTTCATGTTATGATCAAGTGATCATTGATATCTTTATTTTTTACCCTTGCTGAGAATTTGATATCACCATTTCTTTTGTTTTCTTTCCTTAGGTTATGAATAAAGGTACTAAGTATGATGTGTCTAATAAGTATTATAGTTATTATGAACTTAGTGGGAGATGATTTAGATCTTTTATGAATCAATTGTGTTTGTGTATATGTTTCTAAAGGTGATAGACCTATATGATTCTGGTGTGGATTATTATGTTATTTAATAATTATTCATCTGCTAAGATGTAATATCTATGTATGAAAAGTTTGGGTCACTATAGTTAGTATCAAAGAAATGTTTATTTAAAATTTGGAAACTAGGATGGAAAAACTTTAGTAAGAAACTTAGGGATAATTCTAATTATAAGATAACATTATAAAGTTTTTTAATGATCATGGATGACCTAGGCTAAACCTAAGGTGTCATAGATTAAAAACGATGTTTCTTGATTAAGATATCCAATAAGTTATTTTTCATGATTATGTGTTTTTTCACTATGGATATTGTTACTTACACTTTGATATATTGTTTTAGTAAATTGTTGGAACTAGGGTTATTCATGTTACCATAGGATGTGAAGGAAAATGGAATAGTTTTACTCAAGTGAAACTAAATTAAATGGGAGCTAGAATGAAAAAACCTTATGATTATTCTTGATGAGCTATCCCATTATATTATTAACAACTTAAAATTTGATGTGTTTCCAAAGAATTTGGGGTATGGAATAATAGAAAATACACCCTCTAATTATTTTTAAAATATTGGGATAAAATCCTAGCTGATCTTAATTTCATGGGGTTTTGATATGAAGATGTGTGGTCATAACTGACGGACATGGTTGGATGATAGGTGGTAGGGGTGGACCTGACCACCACGAAGGAGGTAATACCTCAGTGTCGATAGGGTTTCATCATTAGTTTCCAATGGCGATGGTTGTGTGACCATGGCGGCGGTTGCGTAGTATCAGCGGTATAGAAGGTGACTCGGGAGCATCAGAATTTTGACAGTGTTGGTGGCTCGATGGCACATCGTTGATAGAGATGACTATAGTCAGTGATGGATGGGTGTCCATGGATTATTATTAGTGCATCCTTGGAAGTGATGATGGCAGGCGATGGTGTGAGCTCGATGGTGTTAGTGGATCATTAATGCGGGATTTGGCTATTGGGCCATGGTCCATGGGAAACTGGAGGCAGTCCGCAAGCATAAGCCTAGATGGGGATTTCAAAGCATGATTAATTACACTAGCATGTATAACATGATTGTAAAGATGATAGGGTATGTAATTTTCCATTGGAACCAGGAATCGTGTAGTTACTACATGGGGAAACTCTAGCCAATCAACTTTTCATGGAAGGTTGCTTTCAAGAATCAGATGGAAATTATCTCAGTATGGGTTGTGTTTTGTGTCTACTAATTGGTCCCACGACGGGACCGACAGTGTGACATAGTCGACATTCCTGATTCTCAGTGGGGCTTCGGGGTTAGGTGCCTCGATTCTCGGCGGTGTTTTGAAGGTCAGGTCGGAGTCTCCTGTTGCGGCGTTCGGCATTCTGGGAGGTGATTCAGCAGTCTTTCAGGCGTGCGTCTCATCTAGATCTATCGTGCTATGGAGGGGGGAGGTTTTCCATTTCATATCCAATGAGTATTGATATTTTGTTTATTTGGGGATTCATTGATCTTGTTTTCTGGATGATTCTGGTTTTCAAGATGGATCCGGTTTGTGGAAGTCCTAGTTCAACATCATTAGATCTTCTCTACACTCCTTGTCACTATGACGATTTTTCTAGAACCTGGTAAGGGTTCATCATGGTTATGATCGAAGCAGATCCATTCCCAGAGCGGCTTTTCTCTTTTAGGAAGACCTTGATACTCTTATCGGTGGTGTTCCCTTAGCGTGGGGTTGATTCATCCAATCCTAGGTGACAATGGATTGATCTCATGGTTTTTTAACTGTCTTCTGGTCTTCTGTGGCTACGGTGGTGGGAGTGTTTTGATTAGGACAGCAGGGTTGGCCCTGGATGGTCGATGTTCAGGGTTCAATGGTTTTGTCTTTTCAGAATGGTGGAAGGGTATGCGAGACCTGTTGGTTTGGTGTTACTTCCGGACTCGACTACATGGAGCAGGCCCCAGAGGAGGTTCTAGAGATTTATGTTCATCATTGTAGTGCTTTATGGATTTCGATGTTTGAGAGGTTATGGAACAAGCCATCATATCAGGCTTGTGCTTTTACACAACACACTTGGTTGCCATTCAGCCTTGCACCGGTGGATAGTTTTTCATGATCATTTTCTAGGGAGGGGTTGCTTCATGTAGTTAGTTTGGTTTATCTCACCTGACCTTCGGGTTGTGAATGTTTTATGTTGATGATGTATGTTCGGGTCCCCCCCCCCCTTCTTCCCTTAAAAGGGGGATACTTTGCTTTAAAATAAAAAAAATTGAAGGACAAAATGAAATTATGATTATAAAAAACATGATAAATCTAAGTATTTTTCTATACTAATTTTTCTTTTTAAGGATTTGAAAAACTAAGTTGAATGGTACAAATAAACAAGAAAAGTAATATTGTTTAGTTTGTATAAAGAGATTATTGAAATTGATTGGATAGTATTGGTGAACTTAAAATTGGTGATTCATTTGATGAAAAAGATATTTAGGTCATCTTTGATGAAGTTTATTACATATTTTTATTTATTGAATATATTCCATAGTCTATGAACTTATTTTAGTAATAATGATTGTGTTAATTTTTTGAACCATGAATATTTTTCTCGGGTAATGTTACGACCCATCCCCCATAGATCATGTCATGACTACCCCAAGACCGCCTTCAATAATCCAGGGGCTGGAAACTAGCGTCGAGTAGGCATATCCTAAAAATGGTAGGTATTTTCCTAAGTACCTATACACATGCACAAAACTCCAATCCAAAGGTACTGGAAAGTAAAAAATCCAAGGAAGTTATGCATGCAAACCACTAAGTATAACACAACCAGAGTGCAATAAAAAGTAAAGTACAGGGTGAAAAATCAGGCTAGTATACCAACCCACCAAAAGAAATACAGAACACAAGTAAAACTCTAAGTCGTGAAGTTCATCTGCCGACAACCCTACCTGAAGGGTTGGTGATGGGTTGTTGCATGTAGTTGTAGGAGTACGCCTCATTTGTCTAGTCTCACTTAGCTCCACCTAGTCCTCATTCTCCCTATACTATGTCAAAATGTCAATCATCTTCACAAGAAATGACATGTGTGGGAAAAGCCTGAGTAGGGGTGAGTAAAACAATACTCTATGGGACACCCGAAAACCACAAAGGTGAAGCACAATGTAAAAACCACAAGAAAATCACAATAAAATCTACATAGATATATGCCCATACAAATACCAAGAACATCTAGATATTATCATTTTAGACATTTAGAATCATGAGGTCCCAAACTCATAGACAGCATCAAGATACTCACTAAAGGTTTAAAAGGTGACACATAAACCAGGAGAACACACTCTACAAGATCAGTCATCTCTAATGGAACCCATCCAAGAGAAAAACTCTATGGGAAACAACTCTAATGTTCCTAATGGTACATCTGAGATAATGTGCTCCATTGGGAATGTTCTACTAGGTACAACTTTAGTGCCCAACACCAATGGTCCAGTCAATTCTACCTTGCGCCTAGTGCAAGCTAAGGAAACCCGAGTGAAGAGGAATGCCCCTCTCTACTGTGCACTATTGAGGGAGCACTACTCTATACTTATTCGCAAAACCTCTCTCACTCCTAAAAGGAGTATCCCACACCTCAGTCCATCAATGGAGCACTAGCTCTTATCTAGGTATCGTTCACATCAAGTGGAGGGGCCCTCTACTCGAAGTTGTGTCCTACATCCGAGGGAGCTCCAAGTCCAATGGAGGACCTGTTCCTCACTGCTACTCAGAGACAGGGGATTAAAACTCTGTAAGTGAGGACCTACACCCTACCGGTAGGAGAGTACCACTCAGTCACTAAAGAACCCACACCCTGGTGTGACAAGGGAGTACCGACTCTTTCAGTTCATTTGATATGGGGTACCCACACCCGAGTACGTCAGGGGAGTATTGACCACAGGCTAGAGGACTTGCTCCCTGGCATGGCATGGGATTACCGACTCTGTCAGAACAAATAGTATATAGTACCTTCACCCTATAATGACAGTGGAGTACCAACACCTATAATATAGTACTTTCACTCTACCCGGTAGGGGAGTACCTGCTCTATTTATACATCAATTATGGAGGAATCACGCCCTGGTTTGATAGGAGAGTATGAACTTCAAGAGTTGAGGAACCCACTCCCTATAACTGTATTCTATAGGGGTTTACCTACTCTACTATCAGTTCCATTGATATCCTCATGAAAAAACACACGAGATGGACTACTCATTCATCCAATATAGACACCCGATGAAAAATCTACATTTCACCACAACACGCCCAAACCTGGATTTGTGGGTCCTATTCATTGATCTCAATTTAAATACCTAAAATTGGTTTTGAAATGTCTGATTATTTGGATTTAATGTCTTGAATAATCATTAAAGTATGGTTTAACATTTTTATCTCTAACAGAAACTCCCAACAGCTCCAACATCCATAACTGAGTATGGACATACTTTCCAAAGGTAGGTGGTCCTTAGGGGTTCCAGACTCAAAGAAACTTAGGAACCCACATTGGTCAAGAGAATGGAAGGTTGGGATAATCTCACCCTTTTGGTGGGGAATTATGTCTTACTCCAGGAAACTCTTATAGATTTAATATATGTTCGAGAATATCTTCTTAATATTTATATGAGACTGGTTGCCCTAACAAAATTATCAGTTGTTTAACACTTCCATGTCAAAAGTAGGTCTATTAATTAGTTCAACTATATGTATCTGAGGTTCTTTATCTATTTCCCATTAATGGTTTACTGCTTGCATTTAAAATCTATTTATTTGGGAACTCTAGAGTCTGTTGTCATCCAAGGAGGTGATTAATATTTCAAGGTTGGTATTGAGTAGTTATAAAGAAAACTACATATATTATTTATAACAGGAATCAAAACCCATGTATTTATTTAAACCCATGTAGTTTTAAATCACATGGAAATGAAATATAGGGGGAGTCAATTAGGAATCAGGTATTGACCTTTATCCTTAGGGAGGCATCCTATGTATCCTGGTTATGGAAGGAATTAGATTCATCATAGTTCGATCATGACCTTGGGACTTTCCCTGAGGTAGATACCCTTTTATGGGGGATATCATATCATTCCACTTATCAGGGCTTACACATGGGGGTTTCCCTATCTGATGGTGATTCATGATACAAATTATATGACCATCGAAAATACTTAAGCTTGATTGAGTCATGCTTAGTGTGAGAAATAGAGGATAGAAAGTAATCAATCTCACTACATATAGATTTGGGAATTATGTTCTGGGAAATCCCTTTGGATATTTAATATAGATCTCATGCTTTTGTAAGGCATTCTATGTATCTCAGTTATAGTATGAATTGTAGTTCGCATTGTTCAATTGCCTTCTCAATCCACTAGGGGATGAGGAAGAATTATCATCCCATGGGGGGGAATACTACTTAGGTGGGTGCCCCTTTTTTGATCATACCTTATAAAGGAATCTTACATATTCGGGTTATGATATGTATCAGAGTCATCGTAGCTTAATATGATTAGGGCTTACACACTGAGGTTTCCCTAATATGGGGGAAGTCATATCATGGCACTAATAGGGGATTATGCATTGAGGATTCTCTAATATGGGGGTAGTCATATCATGCCACTAATTATGGATTACAAATTGAGGCTATCCTAATATTTGGGTAGTCATATCATGACACTGATCGGGGCTTACACACTGAGGCTTCCCTTATATGGTCCAGACATATCATGCCCCCGATCTAGAATTACACACTGAGACTGCCCTAATATGGGGGTAGCCATATCATGCCATTAATAGGATATTACAAACTAATACATCATTAATATGGGTCATTCATATCATGATACTAATCGGGGCCTACAAGATGAGGCTTCCCTAATATGGGGTTAGTTATATCATGCCACTGATTGGGGATTACATAGTTAGGATTCCCTAATATATCCACTGGACAATATTATCATTTCTTGGGACGTCTTCTTGACATGTCTTCATCGTCTGTATGACATGTTCTGATTATCTGTCTAACATGTCTGAGGATGTCTGGTTAGGCCCTAGTTGATCAACATACATTCCTAAAAAAAATTCATGATCCAATTTACTTGTTAGGAGGATATCGCATAACCTGACTGATGTGTCTGGAGACCATTACATGATCAAGGTTGACATGTATGGTGGGTGTCACATGACCTAGATGACTTTTCTGGAAAATGTTGTGTGATCCAGGATGACATTTCATGGTGTCAACGCGAGACCCAGATGACTTTTCTTGGTGTCACCACTAAACTTGGGCAACATTTCTAGAGGAAATCACAAGAATTTTCTGGCTATACCAAGGGACTTCGAAAGACTTGGGTGGTATTCTGAGATGGGATTGTTTTACTTTCTATGAGATTCCTAAGGGATATCGCATGATCTAAATAGTATGTAGAGGTAGCATCTCATGAATTGAGCTACATGTACCAGTGATGTCGAATGATCTTGTTGAATAATGAAAAGTATATAAATATCAGAATATATGTTTTTTAGATAAGTATCCAATATTTTTAGACTTTATTCTATCCTTTATTGCATATGTTCCTCAAGTTTTTCCAGTGTTAGATTATTTTTTTAGGTTTCGCGTAACCCAATTGACATGTAGGACCACCTTCACATAATCTAACTGACATGAAAAAATTACTTCATGTGATCACAAATGATCATGCAAAGTTCTTATTCATACCTCTTTAACCCTTAGTTTGTTCCCTAGTTTTTACCTGATGGAAGACCTTTTCAATTTCCATATTGTATGCTCTGAGAGGTCCTCTCCTTTTCTCTTGTGCGTGATTGATTGATGGATCTATCTTTTATGATGCGGGGGGGGGGGGGGGTTATAGGCCTCTACACCCCAGTTATATACTACCTTTCATAGAGAATATTTCATGGATTTGGGCTAGATTCAGTGGAGGTATTTAGTTTCATGTGCTTTGTTTGATCCTTCTATGAGTCATTCATGACATGATGTGATATTTAGATATCACAATAATGTTCTACATTTTCTATTTTTACTAGAATCAAGCCAATCAAAGGGATTTCACCTTACCATGTGGGAATGTTAAGGAGATTTTACAATGCCATGCCGATATGTCTAGGGTTCATTGTAATATTGGGATTCCAATGGGAAGGCCTTCATGTGATTTAAGATGATTTTTCTGGGGTCTTCCATGATACAAAGTCATCTTTCTAGGGGCCTTCGTGAGATCAGGTTGAAATGTATTTGGGCCTTTGCAAGATCATGCTTCATTGTTAAGGGGGTCCTCACATGATCAATGGTGATTGCCCGGGGCATATGACCCCCTTCACATAAAGGCCAAAGTGTCCTCTTTCCTCAACAATCTTCCTCTTTTTCCATTTTTATTTACTTCTTTATTTTATAAGGACAAGAAATCTCATACAGTTGTTCCATAGTTGTCAAATACAATCTCTCTCCTTATCTACGATGAGTTTCATGAAAACTAAAGGATCTTGTGTTGATGCGTGATTATTTTCATGGAAACTCTTCTACTTCTCTATGGAATTGAAGGGGAAACACATAATTGAATGAACATGAAGGAGAACCTTTGTGTGATGAGGATGTCATGTCAATAGGTTCTCACGTGACAGGGTAGAAACATCACCATGTCCCTATGGTGTATTATGGATTGTATAATCATGTCAAAAGAATATAAATGATTGAAAAATACTTATTCCTTTTTCATGTTTCCCACCTTATTTTTCAAGGGTTTTGGATTATTGTTAGGAACCTATTGGTTTTAAAGGTAACATGACTCATAGAAACTCATATAGAAGCCACTGCATGTTTATCAAGTGTCTTGGAAAACTTCAAAAGAATAAGGGGGCTTTCAAAGGGTCTCTATGTGTTCTAAAGTAGGTTATTCACTATAGATGACCCATTTGCATGACCTTTTGAGGGTCATGCGATCACATTTCCTTTTGAAGGTTACACAGTCTGTGTGATCTCCCCACCCCCACTCAATAGTGAAATCCATTCTTCAAGTATTTATTCTTTTTAGATTTTACAATTCTCATTTGTAGGGTGTCAATAAATCCCCCCCCCACTCAATAGTGACATCCATAGGGAAAAAGGGATTAGTTCTAAGGAAATTAAATTCTCTCCTAATTCTTTGGGTTGTAATCAATTGGTGTCTTGGGAGACCTTTGGTCTTTGAGGTGACCCTTGTTATATCTTGAAGTTCCATATAAATATGTGATTTAAGGGGAACTAATTCACCTACTATATCAACTTCTCCAAAGATATTTCAATTTTCCTCTATCGCATGATCCCTTCGCAAGACCAGTCATGAGAACTAATCATGGTACTTGTCCATGAGACTAATTTGAGAGAACTATTTCATGAGATCTACTTTATCATGGCACTTTCTCAAACCAATCATGAAAAAAATCTCATTCATTTCTTGATCCTTGGCCTAATTCCTTAGCTATATAACCAGCATGTGGGATTCGCATGATATTTTAGTTTGACCACATGATTACATCAACTATTCTATGTTACATGTGTCCATGTCAGGTTCACGCGATCATGAGTCTTATGAAGGGTTGTGAAATCATGAGATTTAATGTAATTTAGTCGATTTGTGAGTCATTTATGTGTTAGTAAATCCCACTATGGTTCATTTGATGTGCATGATGATTTTGGTATCATGAACCTAATTTGATAAGGTTTTATTTTTTCTTTTCTAACACGTGTCACTTAATTTTGTTCAGATTTATTCTATCTACCATCACAATCCCAATAAATCTTCAAATAAAGTGGTTAAATAAGTGATGGATCACAGGAATGATATGATAGAAAGTGTGGGTGTTACCTAACGTCATGTTGTTAAGTCATCATGGATAAGTTTGGAGAATCTAATAGGGCGATTCTTAAGGAATATCCCCTTTCAGAATTCCAACCTCTCCATGGTTTTGGTCTTACCAATAACACTTCTATTCCTTTCCCTCAATTATCAATCATACCCCCTCCCAGATTCTAAAAACCCATAATAACTTTTGGTTGAACATCTACTAGATAATACATTTTTTTGTTTATAGGGAATACACAGATGGGCATATACTAATGTTTATTTCCAAATACATTTATGGGAAGTAGCATGAACCTAATTCATATATAGATATGTACAGTTTATTAATGTGTAATTCTGCCACCAAAAAGAGTTTTGGGTGGTTCCCCAACTTGGACTTTTGATCAGGGGGTAGTTTTGGAATGGATTGGGTTTGTCCCCTCTATGTGAAATATATTGCTTCTAAGTTTTCCATGAAGTTGAATTAGATTGGGATGTATGAGTCCAATTGGATATTGAAAAACTTTTTATTACTATAACAAGGGCCTAATGTGGGACTTATTCATTCGCTAGAGTCTTGAAAGAAACATATTCGACCTCATGCATGGAAGGGTGGGTATTAGCCTCTAGGATGTTGAAAATATCTATGGTGCACCCATATTGGGAGGGATGTATGATGATTTTTTCCCCATGATCCATGTGGGATAACATAGAGAGGACTCCTACTCTTACCAGAAATTTGATCAAGTCATCTGAAAAAGGCCCTTCCAAAGGAGCCACTCTAGGAGCATATATCTCATTTAAGAAATGGGTGAGAAAATTCATCAAGAAATAAAGTTCCAATCTAGAAGAAAATAAAACAAAATTCTACCCAATTAAGGACTCCCACAGTGTAGAGGGATCTTATTGGACCATATTTTTTGAATGGAAATATTACAACCTTGGGTGAGAGGTTATCTCAAATGTTGATCAGACTACTCAACTATCTAGTTTCTTTGTTATGTACCTGGGAAGGTACTTACTTCTGACAAAGGAAAAGGGTGGAGTTAGGGTCTCAACTTTCAATATGGTGACCTATATGGTAGTGGGAAAACATATCGGGTTATCCATCCTTGATTTGGCCAAACTATACAACCTCTTATACCATATTTATAGGGGAAAAGGCCCAAAAAATATTTAGTACCTTTCGTGTGTTATGGAGTTAGATAGGGGATCATCTTGGAGGTGATGAATACCTAAGCATCCATATAATTCTCAATATTTGTTTCGAATAACTATTATAGTGAATTAGTAGGTTTAGGCATGTTACAATAAATGATTGGGAGGTCAGGCCCTTTATGAGTCGTTATGACCACTTCTCCTTGAAACCCTATAGGCCGGTATCCACTAGTATAATGGTTGATAATATTGGGAATAGTATTTAGTCTCATTTCTATATGATGTTTCTTCCTGAGGGTTCACTTTCTCTCCACATTTATAGTAGTCTCCTTTGTGAATGGTGCACACCTTTCCAGTTTAGTTGGCAGTTCCTATGTGTTTAGTCGATGTGTCCTTCCCCTGATTATGTTCGATCTAAGAATCATCAAATGGTTGATTTTCTATTTTGCATAATATTTACCGGGGTGACTAATTCCAAGATAGATATCCCACCCCATGATTTATAGATTGGTTTTTCCTGAAATTATGTTGATATTTGGGTTCGCTCGTATCCAAATGTGCAATTATCCACATTGGTATGCAAGGATTCCTAATTTCCACCAACTATTGAATCAAATCCAAGTCCTATAAAATAGTTTTTTTCTGATAGGACCAATATCCCCAAAAGAACCTCATAAGGAAGTGAGGCATTTACCATTACACTCATTTCCAGTAGAATCACCAACCCATATGACCGTAGAAGGTGTGGTGTCGGTGTGTGTTTCCACACCAATGTTATTATTTCTTATCACATTTCAACATTGGATGGATTGAAGAATTATAAACTCGATGGATGATTTTTGGGTAATACTACACCAAGAATAATTGCATTTAGAAGGTTTTTCTTATTTCATCACCCCCTAGGAATTACCTTCAAAGATGGACCTATGAAGGTTAATACTTTCTTCTAATACCTTCACATAATATTTTAAATCATCAAGGGTTGGGTTTTTTATTTCCCTTTGGTTTAGTAGATGGTGGTCTAATGCACTCTAGATGTTGTTTTGGATAAACAGGGCTATCCCATTGTCTTGGTAAAAGTAAGGATAATCTTGATGTCGTGTTCAAAGGTCCATAGAGATAATACTACTATGATGACTTGTGTCTTTGTTGATATAATAGTAGAATGTACAAGACCATCCAATTATACCATCCCTCGTATATTCTCCCTAGGGTAAGGCTATCAGAGCTAAGTTGAATAGTGGTTTGGGAACTGATGATGAGGGATCCCTAGGTCAACAAGATTTAATGAGGATGAAAATTTATATTCTCAGAGTGATTCCTTTGGAATCAACATATTATGGGGGGTCCCTCCTTAACACTCTCAGAATCAATACCTTATGGAGATCCTACCCCAGAGGGATAAAGTAAAATGATGTGTTCAGAAATGTCAGATCCATCTCCCCCAAAATACTCATGTAAGTGTGAAAGTTTACTCTTTTGTAGTTATGGATTGTTCCAGTAACACATCATGATTTGTAAAAAATGTGTACATACCTACCAAGCTTACTTGTAGAAGCATGTATCTACCCCTGAGGATTTGAGTGAGCATTTATTTACTTTAGCATAACCTTCATTATCAGGCTCAGATTGTCAAGAAGCGTAGATGGATAATGTGATGGCCCGGTTAAACCTGATACATGTTGTAGATGTTCCATTAGTCATACTATTTGATCTGGCATAAGAGAAAATGCATTTAGAAGAGAAATGAACATTTATCTATTCTACTACTGATTTAGCCTTTATGGTGGTACATTTTATAGAATTTGAATACTTCTTTAGAAATTGGACACATGGTTCACTTTGTGTTATGTCTCCCAAAATATCTTTCGTTCTTAATTCCCACAAGGTTAGAGATCAATGTATGACTTCAGAGAAAGAAATAGAGGTTCCATGAAGTCTTTCATCACAATATGGTGTTTCCTCTTCACTAGATGATGGGTTTGGTGCAACGAATATCGCTAGTGATGAAACTGAGAATGGTATATTTCTAACACCAGTCATATCTGTTTATTATTTGGTGTTATTATATCATTTATCCTTTGACTAATAAGACCTTGTTCCCCCCACCGTATTCTACTACCTTTTCCATAAATCTAAAAATTTCAAGTCCCTACTTTCTTGGGGATTCTTCCGACTGAGTTTACAAACATAGTGTTCAGCACCCTACCTACTTCTTCAAAAACTATGAGAATGACTCCCTTACTTAGTGATTTAGTCCAAGAATTTATTCTAATTTAAATGATGGTAAAGGGTTAAGGTTTGGAGTCTCTGTCACTTTACCAATCGATGTGGCGGTATTTTTAGAGGGATATTTGGACCTTAGTTTCTTATGACCCTTTAGAAGGGTGGAAAAACTAGTTGGGTAACCTTTGATTCATGTTTACTCCACTTGGTTAGGAGGGTTTTTATTATACCTCTCTTCATTCTCAAGTGAAGGAGAATATCTCATTGAGGGAGAAAATGAGGAACCTTGAATATGGGGTAGTAGTAGATGAGGCTTCCTCTTCAGTAAAGAAAAGCTGGGATGAGGCCTTAAAAAAATCTCCTTAGTGTATAGTGGAGGCAACAACTCATTGGAATGTAATCAGTTGTGGGAAGACTAAAATTGACCATCTCTAATATGAAATTATTCATATTCAATAAGATATATCTTAGTTTCATCATTCACTTCATACATCAAAGAAAACTATACTGGAGTAACATTTTATCTTTAACATAGCAGAGAGGGCCAATCCTGATGCTATTATCAGGGTACAGGAGTTTCATCAGATTATAGAGGAATAAAGTGAATCTATTGATCAATTATACCAATCCATTACCTCCATAGAGTATAGTCCTATAGAGATCAAGGACTCCTCTGAGTTCATGTTGTGAAAGAATTGTAATTTTTCATCTTTTCCTTTTCTCATGTATTCACAAGAGAGACTCAGATATATGAAGATTCCCCCTTCTACAAGCTATCAAAGAATGGATCTTATAAACATTATATGTCATTTTCCAGTTTCATTTCATTCACAATGTTCAAGACATTTAGTTGATCTAGTGTTGCACAGATCACCAATGATACCCATCCTTTAAATAATATCAAGTAAACCATAATTCTTGAATTTGAATGTTTAAACCATAGTAGACTTTCCTTTGGAAATTCTCATGAAATCCCACCAATATGATATTCCTTATTTATGTATTTTCTCTAGATATCTTGATATTATATAATTCACTAAAGTATAATTTGCATAGAATATATTTTCCAAAGGGATAATACTCTATCTTTGACTAAATTTAGGGGACTTAGTAAGCATATATTCACTTTTTCTAAGGCCATATGGTGGGACCTACCAGCATTAGAACTTTTTATTTATATTTCCCCAATTTTCTCCTAAGATTCAAATAGAGGAATTTTTATTGGGAATGGACTCAGATTTTTCTTAGTCCATCCTCTTATGGTTTTTTGGCTTGATAGGTTTTGTACCTTTTTCTATTCTTGAAAACTAAATTGTTGTTGTGTTATAGTTTGGAATCTTCTAGAACGTACCTTCTATTGCTTATAGTTTAGGGTCTTTTTGCTTGTATATTTTATTTATATAGTTTAGGTAATTTTGGATGAGACTGTATATTATTGTAGTATAGGGTCTTTTAGCTTAGACCTTCTATTTTTAAAGTTTAGGGTCTTCTACATCAGACCTTCTATTGTTGTATTTTAAGATATTTTATATCATACCATCTATTTATTTTGTTTAAGGTATTTTAGATCAAACCTTATATTTTTTTATTTTAGGGTCTTCTATATCAGACCTTATATTATTTTAGTTTTTGGATTTCTGGCTCAAACCTTCTATTAAAATAGTTTAGGTTCTTCTGGATTGGACATTCTGTTACTTTAGTTTAGGGTCTTTTAGCTCAGACCTTCTATTTCCATAGTTTAAGATCTTCTAGTTTAGACCTTATATTAATGTAGTTTAGGATCTTTTGTCTCAAACCTTATATTATTTTATTTTAAGTTCTTATGGCTTGGACTTCATTAATGAATATGGAATATGTTATGGATATGCCAAGGATAACCCAAAACACCCTAAGGTTATGAGTTCCACCATGGTGTTTCTAGGGATCGTGAGGATTGTATTTCCATTCTTGTAAAGAGGTTATTCCTATAGTTAGTAGTTCAAAGCCCTTATTTATCATTAGCATGTTCAAACAGAGTCTCCTCACTCTTTTCCAAGGGTCATTAAAGTTTTCATCAATGGTATCGATAGTTGGTAAAAATATTAGGGAAGTTAAATCCACCAATATAGTTGGAATATGGGTAGTGTAAATCATATGTTTAGGATATTGAATCAATTAATCATGTAATGGGGCATATATACTAGGGGAAACCCAAAATACCCTATGTTTCCAAGTTCATCCATTGTGTTACCAGAGCTCATGAAGATTGGAGTTTCGTTCCTATAAAGAGGATATCCCTATAATTGGTGGGTCAAATCCATTATACAGGAGTCCATTTGGCTTACATGAATGATCAAGTATATTTTATCCCCACTATTTTCCAAGGTCCATGAAAGATTTTTGAAGAATAAAATTTCTAGTCAATGAAGTGGGATATGGAGAAAATGACTATCCATGAAGAGTTATGGTACCCTAAGGAAATTTAGATTTTTGGGTTGGAAATATTAGTCCTTATGCTCTATGATTTTATGATATAGTGTTTAGGAAAAAAAGAGGTTTGTTAATGGAGTTTTTCATCCATTATTTGAGAAAAAATACAATACATGGTGACATAACATTGAGGATATCGAATCCTCTTGAATAGTTTGGTTATGAGGATTGTAAATCTTGGTCAAGGAATATCTGAGTTAACTAGAGGTGGGAACTGGTGGGTATAGGTCAACCATTGGTAATGGAATGATCCTATAATATTCCAAGCATTCGGGACTATAAATCTTAGGTCTAAGGGGGGCCTTCCCTGGATCTGATGGTCTATTCATAGGATCCAGTTCATGTTGCCAGTCTGTTATCGGGAAGAGCCAAGAGGAAAGAAGACCAAGGTCTATGGAGTTCCAAGAGAGGGATATAAACTCATGGAACTGGTTGTGTCAACTCATACATCAAATTCGTTAAGGTGGTTTATGAAAATTTTAATATTCAATAAGGGTTTGATCACCCTACAAGTTTAGTCACCACCAAGAGAACATGTTATCATGGTGAAGAGATGTAACAAATCATTACACTAACGTTTTCCTAGACCAGGGAATCTAGTGAGTATAGCTTGGATTTTGTCAAGGTTATAAATTATTCCATTTTATATTTATTCCTCATTCATTTATTCTCTAATTTTTTCCTAAACTATATAGATTAAGAGTTTAGAAAATGGACACTAGAAATTTTCTTAGACGGACCTTTCTGAGTTTTCAACCTGAAAAGTTTTGTGTCTATTTCACTTATAGTTTATGGTTTTGCAATTTGCACAATAATATGTTAAAATTTAAGGTCATACAACTTTGAATAAAGTGTAGGAAGTTTAATATAATGACTCACATAGAATAATTATGAGGTGAATATTACACAAGAGCTAAATTAGTATGACCATGGTCAAGATCACGCCAATATCCTTATGAGAGGTAGATTAAAATGTTATAAATAATGGCTCAATTTTCTCAGGTCATGAGTTGTAGAGACCCAAAGCCTGATGTACATGGACATTACATTACTTTTTCGGAATACTTAATACATAACAAAAGCATACACACAAGGACCGTAATAGTTTAGTGTCTTTGAAAACTCGAAATATAAACATCTAATCCTGTTGAAAGATCTTCAACATCTCCCATATCGATCTTCCCCTTTTGTTTTCTTACCTAAAATCTTTCTTTATATCCTGGGGAAAAGAAAACATATAAAGGGTGATCTCAAATGCTCAGTAAGGCTAAGCATGGATAAAATATGACAAATCATATACATTAGAGCTTAAAAACATGAACATAATGTTTAAACATCAAAAGCTTGAGCAATGACATAAAACATGGAAGTACGTAAGGCATAGATCATAAAGAAACATTAATCAGGATAAAATATCATGGAAATAAAACATGTGATTGTGGAAACCATTAAGCACATGATATTATTTCCATAGTAGCTAAGGCATTTCTTCCAAGACCATCTTAGTGGACAAAGCCCCTTTCTGAATCGAGTTCACTCCTCGTTCCAGTCCTGTATTACTGAACTGGTTTAACTTGTCATTCCAGCCATGTCTATCTCATGAGATATAAATCTTTACCCAATTAATTGGAGGGAGATATAGGTCCCACCCATCTCATAATGAAATCATTCTTACTTGTGCCACAAAATAAACATACATCATTCATAATAACCCAACGAATAAAATGGGTTTCATAAACATCATCCCATCATCACATAATTCATATAAAAGAAATCAATATCATTTCATAATAAGGAAATTGAAACCATGTAAATCATAGGTACATGATATTTGAAACATACACATACCAAATAATGTCATCTTAGATGAAAAATGGTTTTGATAAAACACTTGAAATGAATTCTTGAGGAAAATATCCTTTCTTCTTCAAAATCAATTTATTTTCAAAAAACATCATGAAATTTTAAAAGAAAAGGATTTTGTTGAAAATAGTCATGAAATATTTTGGAGGAAGCTTCATGAAAATAAGGCTTTATAAAACTGTAAAAATCTGTTCGTGCCGTATAATTTAAAAAAACATTCTTCTCGTACTTTTGCCGAAAAAGTCAAAAAGTACCTCATAACGTAAAAAAAAGAAAGATTCCTTACATACCATGTAGTAAAAGTCAATAATGGGTAAAAATGATGAAAAAAATTTTATAAAACATGGACATGGATGATATAAATAACCCCATTAAAAACTTACGAATAAACAATCTCAGATAAAAATGAGATTTGCAAAATTATCCCTTACCTTAGGTCCGATATGCTTCGTATGGATCCGAACCTCCTGTATAATGATTTAAATAATGTCATTGAATTATTACATAATCATATTCATTGTTATGATATCATATATGTTTCACTTATGACTTTATATTACCCGTTCTTTTGTAAATTCCATGTTAAAGTAGCGTTTTGGGTAAAATCATTCCATTTATCGTATGTGTTTCAACTTGTCGTTCTTGATATTATTACTTATATCCTAATTTACATAATTCCATAATGTAAAACATGATTTATATATAATATATATTCATCATATATATATATATATATTATAGATCGATAAAAGGAATGAAATACACCGTTCATGGAGACGGTAGGTCGTACGTACGCATGAACGATGTTTTCGTTTCCTTATTGAATTGAATGAAAATAAATAGATGACATACATATATATATATAAATAAATCCAGTAGCATTATTATTTCGTATATTTCATTATTATTCATTATATAAACTTTATGATCATTCATATATGGTTAACAAAGAGAATGAATCTCATCGCGTCGTGGAGACGGTAGTCCGTACGTACACACGAGCGATGATATCGTTACCATAATTATAGAATTGGAGTGGACGGTATAATATATCAAAATCTATATGATGTTATAATAACCATATATAGTTATTATTTACACCATTATACCCATCCATGTAAGGTGTTGGTGGAAAAACAGATTACACAACGGCGTGGAGATGGTATTCTGTACGTACGCACGCGCGGTGATTTTGTTTTCCGTAGGATGGATAGAAGGTGAAATAGGGTTGTTTCATATTTATAATATCATATCAGTATATGAGGGATACTTATGTTATTACTTCATAATGAAACGACTAAAGAAGAAGAAGTTGAATAAGAAAGAAAATTGAAAGAATCGGTAACAGATATTACCTCTTCTTTGACATGCCTCTTTGAATCCTCCTATTAGGGTACTAAAATTGGTCTTTG
This sequence comes from Viscum album, assembly GCA_963277665.1. Lineage (NCBI taxonomy): Eukaryota > Viridiplantae > Streptophyta > Magnoliopsida > Santalales > Viscaceae > Viscum > Viscum album. The sequence goes on along the minus strand of OY728146.1, from coordinate 1,528,381,340 downwards.
AAGAAGACCAGGACCTCTAGGATGTTTCTAGGGAAGTTTAGAAGGTAAATGGTCAGGGTTTGGCCGAGCTTAAATGCTCAAATTGGTGTGAGGAAGAGAGGGAGGAGGTTCCCTTTTATAAATGAGGAGAGGGGCACCTTTGGAAATCTTAAAAATATTAATTTATAATAAATCTAACCCCACTTACAAAACTCCAAAAATGACTCATATTCGAATATTAGATTATATATGGTTGTAATATCATCAACCAATAAAATTTAAACATGTTAGGAATTTATTTTAAACATTATCAACTTGATTTATCCTTATTTAATCAATTTAATTTTATTTGTGGTAATAAGATTCTAAATTTTAAATTATAACAAATAATTACTTATTTGTTGTTAATTTTCCATAATTGGATAATTTATAAATTTTCTACCATATAAATTTAAATTTATAATTTTTAAATATTTTTGTGATTTTTAAACAATTTTATAATATGTTATTTTTATAAAATAACAATAGTGTCAATTTTGACACTATTGATTTATTTGAATTTAAATAAAATATATAAAGAAGATATGTTCGAACTAAAAGTTTTAATAGATTTATAAAAGGTCATATGTATCTAGAAAATTATTGTATCACATTAAATAGTTTATATAATATTTATTTTATTATTTTTAAAACCATTTATTTGGTTTATCTCTTAATAAAATAATTACTACATCATTTTTGTATAATTATTTAATATATTTATTTGTTGCATAAAAATTAAAAATAAAATACTATGATGAAGATAAATCTATTAAATTTCACAATAGTACTTTTACTAGAATTTATCATCTTAAAATCACAATATTTAAATTGTTATATTTATTAAATTATTAGGGTGACAACTTTGGCATCATTTAAAATAAAATAATATAAGTGTCATAATCACTTTTATAAGGCTCCAAATGGTCATATATTCTACCATTTTATAAATATGGTTCACATTTACATGACCAATAAGTTTTGGTCAGGTTTTTGTTCCTTTTATGGTCACTATTAGTTTAATAAAAACTATATTCTTGATTTTTCACTAGATAAACAATTTCTGCATCACTATTATGTCACAATTAATGATAATTATTTAATCCCTAAAAATTATAAATAAATTAATATGATGTAGATAATTTAATTATATTTCTGGAGACTATTAATGTTAGAAGTTTCATGAATTTTATCACTAGATTAAAATTAATATACTTATAAGATTTAAGAGAGTGACATGTTGTCACTTTCTTTGGTTTTAATAATAATTAAGTTATTTTCATGAACAAAAGTCCATTAAATGATTCTAATACGACCCTTAGGTGATATGGGTCTACTTTTAGTCATCTAATAGGATTTTGGCAGGTGTTAGTGTAATTTTATAATCTTATATTTACCCTTAATTACCCGATTTACCTTTAACTATGGTAAATAAAATTTACCGCAGTTACTATTCATAATGCCCAAAAATAAAAAGTAGTCTATTAATATAATTTTGACCCACTAATTCCAAATATGGAATCCATTTTTCCAAATTCAATGCACAGAAGTTGCAGAAATTAAATTAAAATTAATCCCGTTGTCGAAAGAAAACTGGTTTTTGTTTAAAACATTACAAAAGATTAAATTCATTTAACCTAAGAATTCAAGGTAAAATCAATGCTAATGACATACATTATATTAAATGTTAAAAATATATTCTATTTATACTTTAATACCATTCAATATTATAATTTAACCACATAAATTATTACGATGAAAAAAGTTTTTTTAGTTGAAATATAGCGTGTTTTTACTATTCATTAAAATATGAAAGTTATCAGAATAACATGAAAATTTTATCCAAGGTAAAATTTTATATCCTTTTTCCAAAGAATAATTTTATTTTGTAAAATTGAACTTATAAACATGTCAAAAACTAGATTTAAAGTGGTTGCGCCATCAAAAGGCGGCAAAACTGCATTTTTTGAAAAATACTTATTTTACCCGAAAAAATTTATTTTGTTCACATAAAATGTTTTAGAAAATTTATAAGATGAATAATAATGTTATAAAATTAAAAATTTATATAATTATATTCATAAGGGCTAGTTCGTGATAATATTATAACCATATATCGTTGTTTAGTGAATCCTGGTATTGCGTACAACACACGCTATTGAGGAAGGTCGTGATTGCGTGTAATGAAAGACAAGTCAGGGTTGCGTGTAGTGCAAGACTCCTTTGTTTTTGCGTATAACAAAATACATTGAATATATATATATAATCAATGTTTCATAGAATAACTACTATCAAATAAACATGAAATTGTGTGTAACACGATCCAGGATTAGTGTTGCGTATACTGCAAGCTAATTCAGTGTTGCGTATAGCGCAAGATAATCTTGGTTTATCGTACAACAGATGATATGAAAGAAATTAAAAAGAATATATCTTATAAAATCTCGGGTTATTACATTCTACCCCCCTTAAAATGAATTTCTCTCTTGAAATTCGTCAGGGTTATAAATGGTTTTCTACTTGAAAGTTTCTTTAATTAAAACCCACATCGTATAAAGGAATACCAAAACTTATCTTTAAAAACTAAAGTATGAAATGTAACGGTTACCCAAATAAACTAATCACTGGGTTTCCACATAGGAGAACATAGGTGAAAATATGGATATGGAAGAGATATATAACTATCATGTTCTGATAGAGAGTGGTAGAGAACATGGCTATGAAAAAGCCAACAATCACAAAGCCATAGATTTGTGATGATCTAGGGTACCATCTGATTCATCGGTTATAAGGTCACTAGGACAACATTTTTGGTTTTCAAGATCATTTCCCTAAAGTTGATGAATTAAAAGAAATACTTACATGATTTTGGTATAATCTCACTGTTGTTTGTGAATTGAACAATTTACACTTCATCCCTTAAAGAAATGAAGTTGAATTTGTTATTCGTGATGTGTTAGCAGATCATGTGATAGAATGATAGGTCATTCCATCTGTTTCAAACAAAAGGTTAGGAAAAGTTATAAGTCCATCATATGGTTAGATTAATCGTATATGGTTCGAAAAATTAACTTATACTTCATATATCATAATGCTTAATAAAATAAAACTAGTTTCTGTTAACCAGGGACTTCATGTAGGCCAGTGGTAGGCGATAAAGGCCAGTCGTACTTCAGTTGTGGGTTCGATTCCCACAGCCTTGTCCGACGCGATGGGATGTCGCCAGTCCTGCAGGTTGTCCTTTTTCTAAAACTACATTACTATAACATCCCATCAATAATATTGAAAAAAATTCTATCCTTAAACAATACTAACTTATGTCCAACATAATCCATTCCAATATTTAGGCTTATCTAAAATTCTTCGGTCCAAGTTCATAGTATAAAGAAAATGATTACTTGAAATGTCACATAACAATCACGTGAATGCCATCATTTATCCCCCATATATCATAAGATATATCTTGTTGGTCAAATTACAAACATGTGAATACCTTAATCATGTATTCTCTTGAGAAATGAATACCCATTTAACCTTAGTAAAAACATGAATGCTGTCAAAAGTTAACTCTTTTCCACATACCAAAATCCCAAAATTTCTATATACTCAAACCATGATATCACTTTGTCCTTATTTTAGTCATGAGCTCATGATTACTATCATATTATTTTCTCCTTATCCCTTCCATATGCACATTTCATCAGCTTTACAAAAATATTTGAATCACTTTTCATGGTTATCGGTACCATAAAATTATTGAAAACCACAATAGACTAATACAAAAATATTCTAATACACCATAAAAGTACCTAAACAACATTATTCTTGAATACCAATACATAAACACTTCAATCCATCCTCTTTAATTATTGTCCTGGAATAAGTCCTTCCTTGATTTAGGAGTAACTTTTTAGGTCAGGGCATTGAGTTGGGTAATGCCCATGTTCTCCACAAATAAGACATTGAACTCTATAACAGTCTGTCACTCTATGACCCTTTTCTCCACACAGATAACATTTGTCCCTCCATTTGAGGTATTCCTCAAGGTTCTTCTTCCCTTCTTTAGAAATCTCAATCTTCCTTTCTTTATGCTCCTCCACATGCGAACATGCATAAAAGTTTATCTTCCTCTTATTTGATGAATTAGGCATACCACTAAATTTCACCTTGTTAATCATATATCGCAATGACTGATTCGGCATAATCACAATATCTTTATCTCTATGCATTATGCAATTTTTTTTCTCATAGTCACCAATTTGTCCATTTGATTCAATGTTAACCGAATTCCTTCTGGTTCCCTCCATTGACTAAAACACAAAAAGAATTTTTTGAGAGGCAAAAATCATACAAGGAAAATAACATAATCAAGGGGGGGTACCTTCTACATCTAACATCTTAGGTTTAATTATAAGATTGTTAGCTCTATTCTAGGACTATAACCTATATGTATACTTAACCTTAGGGACATCCCTTGACATACCTTAGAAATATCTCTAGGGATCTCACTAACGTTTTCGCATCCTAGTTTCCAAAGGTTGATTAAACCTTTCCTCTGATACCAACTGTAGAGACCCAAATCCTGACGTACATGGACATTACATTAATTTTGCGGAATACTTAATACATAACAAAAACAGACACACAAGTACCGTAATAGTTTAGTGTCTTTGGAAACTTGGAATATAAACATCTAATCATGTTGAAAGATCTTCAACATCTCCCATATCGATCTTCCCCTTTTTTTATCTTACCTAAAACCTTTCTTTATATCCTGGGGAAACGAAAACATATAAAGGGTGATCTAAAATGCTTAGTAAGGGTAATCATGGATAAAATATGACAAATCATATACATTAGATCATAAAAACATGAACATAATGTTTAAACATCAAAATCTTGAGCAATGACATAAAACATGGAAGTACGTAAGGCATAGATCATAAAGAAACATTAATCATGATAAAATAGCATGGGAATAAAACATGTGATTGTGGAAACCATTAAGCACATGATATGATTTCCATAGTAGCCAAGGCATTCCTGCCAAGACCATCTTAGTGGACAAAGCCCCTTTCTGAATCGAGTTCACTCCTCGTTCCAGTCCTGTATTACTGAACTGGTTTAGCTTGCCGTTCCAGCCATGTCTATATAATGAGATATAAATCTTTACCCAATGCATTGGATGGAGATATAGGACCCACCCATCTCATAATGAAATCATTCTTACTTGTGCCACAAAATAAACATACATCATTCATAATAACCCAACGAATAAAATGGGGTTCATAAACATCATCCCATCATCACATAATCCATATAAAATAAATGAATATCATTTCATAATAAGGAAAGTGAAAACATTTAAATCATATAGACATGATATTTGAAACATACACATATGAAATAATGTCATCTTAGATGAAAAATGGTTTTGATAAAACACTTGAAATGAATTCTTGAGGAAAATATCCTTTCTTCTTCAAAATCAATTTCTTTTCACAAAAAATCATGCAATTTTGAAAGAAAAGGATTTTTTTGAAAATATTCATGAAATCTTTTGGAGGAATCTTCATGAAAATATGGATTTATAAAACCGTAAAAATCCGTTCGTGCCGTATAAGTTAAAAAAACATTTTTCTCGTACTTTTGCCGGAAAAGTCAAAAATTACCTCATAACATATACAAAAGAAAGATTCCTTACATACCATGTAGTAAAAGTCAATAATGGGTAAAAATGATGAAAACACTTTTATAAAACATGGAAATGGAGGATATAAATAACCCCGGTAAATACTTACGAATAAGAAATCTCGGATAAAAATGAGATTTTCAAAATTATCCCTTACCTTAGGTCCGATATGCTTCGTATGGATCCATACCTCCGGTATAATTATTTAAATAATGTCATTGACTTATTACATAATCATATTCATTGTTATTATATCATATATGTTTCACTTATGACTTTATATTACCCGTTGTTTTGTAAATTCCATGTTAAAGTAGCGTTTTGGGTAAAATCATTTCATTTATCGTATGTGTTTCGACTTGTCGTTCTTGATATTATTACTTATATGCTCATTCACATAATTCCAAAATGTAAAACATGATTTATATATTATATATATTCATCATATACATATATATTATATCTCGATAAAAGGAATGAAATACACCATTCATGGAGACGGTAGGTCGTACGTACGCATGAACGTTGTTTTTGTTTCCTTATTGAATTGAATGAAACTAAATAGATGACATACATATATATATATACATAAATATAGTAGAATTATTATTTCATATATTTTATTATTATTCATTATATAAACATTATGATCATTCATGTATGGTTAACATGGATAATGAATCTCATCGCGTCGTGGAGACGGTAGTCCGTATGTACGCAAGAGCGATGATATTGTTCCCATAATTATAGAATTGGAGTGGATGGTATAATATATAAGAATCATTATGATGTTATAATAACCATATATAGTTATTCTTTACACCATTATACCCTTCCATTTAAGGTGTTGGTGGAAAAACAGATTACACCATGGCGTGGAGATGGTATTCCGTACGTACGCACGCGCGGTGATTTTGTTTTCCGTAGGATGGATATAAGGTGAAATAGGGTTGTTTCATATTTATAATATCATATCATTATATGATGGATACTGATGTTATTACTTCATAATGAGACAACTAAATAAGAAGAAGTTGAAGAAGAAATAAAATTGAAAGAATCGGTAACGGATATTACCTCTTCTTTGACACGCCTCTTTGAATCCTCCTCTTAGGGTACTAAAATTGGTCTTTGAAGAAGACCAGGACCTCTAGGATGTTTCTAGGGAAGTTTATAAGGGAAATGGTCAGGGTTTGTCTGAGCATAAAAGCTCAAATTTGTGTGAGGAAGAGAGGGAGGAGGTTCCCTTTTATAAGGGAGGAGAGGGGCACCTTGAAAAATTTTAAAAATATTAATTTATAATAAATCTAACCCCACTTAAAAACCTCAAAAAATGACTCATATTAAAATATTAGATGATATAGGGTTGTAATATCATCAACCAATAAAATTTAAACATGTTATGAATTTATTTTAAACATTATCAACTTGAGTTATCCTTATTTAATCAATTTAATTTTATTTGTGGTAATAACATTCTAAATTTTAAATTATAACAAATAATTACTTATTTGTTGTGAATTTTCCATAATTGGATAAATTATAAAATTTTATACCATATAAATTTAAATTTATAATTTTTAAATATTTTTGTGATTTTTAAACAATTTTATAATATGTTATTTTTATAAAATAACAATAGTGTCAATTTTGACACTATTCATTTTTTTGAATTTAAATAAAATATATACAGAATATATGTTAGAAATAAAAGATTTAATAGATTCATAAAATGTCATATGTATCTAGAAAAGTGGTGGAGAACATTAAATATTTCATATAATATTTATTTTATTATTTTTAAAACCATTTTTTTGGTTTGTCTCTTAATAAAATAATTACTACATCATTTTTGTATAATTATTTAATATACTTATTTGTTTCTTAAAAATTAAAAATAAAATCCTATTATAAATATAAATATATTAAATTTCACAATAATACTTTTACTCTAATTTATCATCTTAAAATCACAATATTTAAATTTTTATATTTATTAAATTATGAAGGTGACAACTTTGGCATCATTTAAAATAAAATAATATAAGTGTCATAATCGATTTTATAAGGCTCCAAATGGTCAAATATTAGACCATTGGATGATTATGGTTTACATTGACATTAACAATAAGTCTTGGTCAGGTTTTTGTGCCTTTTATGGTCACTATTAGTTTAATAAAAACTATATTCTTGATTTTTCACCAGATAAACAATTTCTGCATCACTATTGTGTCACAATTAATGATAATTATTTAATACCTAAAAATTATAAATAAATTCAAATGATATATATAATTTCATTATATTTCTGGATACTATTCATGTTTGAAGTTTCATGAAGTTTATCACTAAATTAAAATTAATATACTTATAATTTTAAGAGAGTGACATGTTGCCACTTTCTTTGGTTTTAATAATAATTAAGTTATTTTCATGGAAATAAGTCCATTAAATGATTCTAATCCGACCCTTAGGTGATATGGGTCTAATTTTAGTCATCAAATAGGATTTTGGCAGGTGTTAGGGTAATTTTATAATCTTATATTTACCCTTAATTACCCGATTTACCTTTAACTATGGTAAATAAAATTTACCGTAGTTAATATTCATAATGCCCAAAAATAAAAAGTAGTATATTAATATAATTTGTACCCACTGATTCCAAATATGGAATCCATTTTACCAAATTCAATACACAGAAGTTGCAGAAATTAAATTAAAATTAATCTCGTTGTCGAAAGAAAATGGGTTTTTGTTTAAAACATTACAAAAGATTGAATTCATTTAACCTAGGAATTCAAGGTAAAATCAATGCTAATGACATAAATTATATTAAATGTTAAAAATATATTATATTTATACATTAATACCATTAAATATTATAATTTAACCACAAAAATTATTACGATGAAAAAAGTTGTTTTTAGTTGAAATATAGCATGTTTTTACTATTCCTTAAAATATGAAAGTTATCAGAATAACATGAAAATTTTATCCAAGGTAAAATTTTATATCCTTATTCCAAAGAATAATTTTATTTTGTAAAATTGAACTGATAAACATGTCAAAAACTAGATTTAAAGTGGGTGTTCCATCAAAAGGTGGCAAAACTGCATTTTTTGAAAAATACTTATTTTACCCGAAAAATTTATTTTGTTCACATAAAATGTTTTAGAAAATTTATAAGATGAATAATAATGTTATAAAATTCAAAATGTGGTTAATTATATTCATAACGGCTAGTTGGTGATAATATTATAACCATATATCGTTGTTTAGTGAAACCTGGTATTGCGTACAACACACGCTATCCAGGAAGGTCGTGATTGCGTGTAATGAAAGCCAATTCAGGGTTGTGTGTAGTGCAATACTCCTTTGTTGTTGAATATAACAAAATACATTGAATATATATATATATACTCAATGTTTTGTAGAGTAACTACTATAAAAAATATGAAATTGTGTGTAACACGATCTAGGATTAGTGTTGCGTATACTGCAAGCTAATACGGTGTTGCGTATAGCGCAAGATAATCTTGGTGTATCGTACAACAAATGATATTAAAGAAATTAAAAAGAATATATCTTATAAAATCTCGGGTTATTAAATGAGTAATTATGTGGGACAATAATGTCATGGATGGCCTAGAACACCCTTAGGTGCTACATTTTTCCACAGTGATGTCAGGATCACAAGGATTAGAAATACCTTCATGTAGTTCCAAGATGTATCTGGTTGGTAGGTCTAATCCCTTATGCATCAATATAAAGGTCAAAAAGAGAGATCTATTTCTTTTACCAATGTCTATGAATGGTTTTTGGAAACCTTAGGTGCTCAAGAAATTAAGTGTGATTTATGGGTTGAGGGGATTCAAAATATTATAGAAGCACCCCATTATTTGGTAAACTGGGGTCAAGATATTGTAGTCCTTGGATAAGGAATAATAGTGGGTGATGTCATGAACATTTTAACATCATGTAGTGGGGAAGTATTTACTCTGAAGTTATGTCATGTGACTAGGAAATTTTCCTTGTATTTTAACATCATGTGGCAAGGAAGTTTTCTTTTCCTTGCAGTTTAACATCATGTGGTAAAGACGTGGGAACTGGTGCGAAAATTGTGTGAGATGTCCTTAGGGACACTTTGCACTAGTTGGGGGAATTTAGATACAGGGGGAATCTTTTATCCATGAACAAGATTATTTGTGGGTATTCGTATGTTAGATCCCTTCTTGCGCAATTTTATCACGTGTTCATGCAAGTTGTATGTATATCTAACTCATACATAGGAAAAATGAGCTTACATGACTCATCCATTTCTTGAAAATGGGCATATAAAATTTTTCTCATACATTTTAATGTCATGAATCTAGAAAATTCACCAAATAGGTTTGGCCCATATGCACTTAGGGGAGCATTTCTATCATTTCATATGTTGTGTCTAGACCCAAGATTGGATATTTGGGTATCACTACATATCATGTGATGTCAATAATAAATCCATATGTAGTTCTTGTTTGCAAGTTCTCTATATAGTTATGACTCATATACAGATATGGGGGGACTTTCTTTTACATCATGAATGGACCCAATAATTTGATATTCAGGCATCACTACATACCCTATGATAATAAGAATTAAGCCACTTGTAATTCTTGAATGGGAAATGCTTTATGCAAGTCTGACATGTACATATAGGGGGGATTATTTCCATTGACTATTTCAGTTGGGCCCAGGATTAGAGATCAATGTGTCACTACATATCATGTGATGATAGGAATCAATCCATGCATAGTTCTTGAATGGGAAACTCTCTATGCAGGTATAACTCGTACCCAATGTGGGGAATTGTTCCCATTGATTGTTGTAGTTGGGCACAATATTGTAGATTCGAGCATCATTATGTATCATGTGATGATAGTAATCAAAACCCATGCAGTGATTGAATGGGAAACTCTCTACGTAGGTCTGGCCTATACACAGAGGGGGCATTGTTCCCATTGATTGTAGTATTTGGGGCCAATATTGAATATTCGGGCATCACTATGTATCTTGTTATGATAAGAATCAATACACATGTAGATATTGATAAACCATGTAGTTTAACATCATATAGAAAAGACATAAGATCTTTAATGTGAAAAGGTAATATGTTAATTGGTCCTGGTAATAGTGGTCTAGGAATCACTATGTATCATGTAATGGTAGGAATCAAGTCACGCATAGTTCTCGTATGGAGGTGTGGTGGGAGACCAACACTAAGGAAAGTGGTCCTCTCAGATGAGGCCCATAGTAATGCATAGATTTATGTCATACAAGTTACATTAACCATGTAGTATAACATCATGTGGAAAGGAATTATGGTGTGACTTTTAAATTATTGCATCCGGAACCATTATAACCCTTTAATGAACTGATATGTTTTGGACATGCATGGAATCCCTTACCAAAATTTATAAGGTCACATGAGATACCCTTGGTGTGAGAAACAAAAAATGTCAAAGGTTCCCATCACCATGCAGATGAAATAAAATGAAGGGTAGGGGAATTTTGTATCATGTGGTGGTTAAGCCAAGATATAGGATCAAGTAATCCCTATGTATCTCATTGGAATGAGAATCAATTCATACATAGTTCTGGAAAACCATGTAGTTTAGTTTCATGCAGAGAAGTCATCAGCCCAGTAGTTGAATGTCATATGGTAAGGAAAACGGTAACTCGATGTGAAATAAGAGTAATGTTTGGGATCCATGTAGTTTTACATCATGCAGTTTGGATGTTTTTCGTGCAGGTTAACATCATGATTTAAGGATAAATTATGCAGTTTTAGTATCATACGGCTCGGATTTATTTCATGTAGTTTAATTTAATATGGTCAGGATGTGTTTTATACTGTTTAATGGAATGTGGTCAGGATGTGTTTTTTTAGTTTTAACATCATGAAAATAGGACATGTTTGTGTAGTTTAACATCGTGAGACCAAGAAAATAGATTCTTTATAGATGATATATAAAGTATTTCTTAAGAAACCTCTCATTGGTGGGGGGTGTAACACATTCTCCATCTATCATGACCAGTGTGTAAGCTCTATTTTTATAGGGCTTATTTATAATATAAGTTCCTCTACATTTGGGTTCCATCATTGGAGGTTTCTTCTCTGGTATCATCGGGGTCCTAATATCCAATACTAGTTCTTCCTAAAGGAATGAGTAGAGGAAAACCTTTTTATTAAAGGCTCATTCGATCTAATTTTGATGGACTTTGAGGTTGTGTGGTGTACACAACCTTTTCTCATCGAGCCTTCCTAATCCATCCAGCTGCCTTTTCAATTTCTCATCATGTTAGAGTTTTCTGTAGATAGCTACCTAAAGAGATGGAAACTTGAATTCAATAGGAAATACTAACATGATTTTTTAGACCAATGAATATTGAGTTTCTTGTGTAGCAGTATGTGTGGTGGTATGGTAGGCCCATAAATCATGGAGGAGATTTTTTGGCTAGGACTTCTTTTCCTTATACACCCTCTTCTGTATTATATTTGAATAAGTCTTATTGAAGGCCTCTATTTGTCCATTTCTATCTCCATGATAGCTATATAAATGAATATACTCAATGTTGTACTCATAGTACCATTTATTCACCTCTATAGAAAAAAAGTTGATGTCATTGTCCATCAATATCGTGTGAGGGACTCCAAACCTGGTGATGATATTGTAATTCTTAAAGTTGATGATATTATTTATCCTGACTTCCTTGAGGGGTATTTACTCATCCAATTTGGAAAATAATTTTGTAGTAGTAAGGATGTACTTAAATTGATTAGTTATGGTTGGGGGATATGGACCCAAAACATCCATTCCCTGTATGGAAAATGTCCTTGAATATTTAGCTATATACAGAAATTACATGGGTTTATAGGTGAAGTTTTCATGAATCTTTCTTGCATGAAATTTCCTAGTTAATTCCACATAGTCTTATATCATGGTTTTCCAGTAGTAAACCAACCTCTTTATTGGGTGGGAAAACATGTTCCCAGACTGATGCGCATCGTAGGAGCCTACATGTACTTTTTTCATAGCCAAGGGAATCTCTCTTTCTACTATTAATCTAAGGATTATTTCTTCAAATCTTCTCTAGTAGAGGTATTTTTTCTCATTCGAATTATCCCGCAAGGTAATGTTTGTTTTTACTTATTTAATTTTTTCCCTTATGGCTCAGTCTGTTGGGATATTACCATTTTTACTATAGGAAAACGGGGATTTCGTGTCGGTTTTTTCGCGGTGGTTTAAAAACCGCCACGAAATGTCTTAATTTTTTTTATTTTTTTTTAATTTTTTCGAGGATTAGCTGTGGTTTTTTTAAAAACCGCCATGAAATAGCAGCAGTTTGGGTAAAACTACTGCGAAATGAAAGGAAAAAAATAAAAAAACATGAGAAACCCCAAAATCACTAAAACGACCATAACTTTTGATCCGGGCGTCCATTAGAGCGCAAAGACCAGTCAAATCAAATCTCATTAAGATATCTAGAGGCACGTACAATCGAAACTGTGAGACGGTCTAAGGTGTGGATGATATGAGAGTTATAAGAAAGTTGAAAAAAGTTCTCCAACTTCAAACGACCATAACTTTCGCTTTGGGTGTCCATTTGGGCTCTACCACATATCAAATCGAAGCCAGCAAAGAGAGCTACGCACTAATTCGACAAAAGCATGCTTCTATTCTATTTTTCAACCCCAAAACCCCTCTTAAGGCCTCTAAAACCCAGTTTTTGTCACCAGTGTCCCGTTGAACTTGTCTTCAAATAGACTTAACTTTCGATCTGCGTGTCAGTTCGGACTCCTCCACCTGCCAGATCGTAGTTCGTTCCATGAGCTTCAGTTTGACTGGTCGAGGTGCCCACATGGACTCATGGATCATAAGTTATGGCCATTTTAGTGGGTATCAGGTTTGTTATGTGTTTCGATGCCTCGTTTCTAGCACCTGTTCCCTGTCAGTTTTTTTCAAATGGTCGTAACTTCTGACCCGCCGGTCCATTAGGTCTCTTTCACCTATCATTTTGATGATCGTTTTAGTATCTTTGATTTGACAGGTCGCGGATCTGGAACGGACTCTCAGATCATAATTTATCTTTGTTAATGTGAGTCCAATGTTTTTGTCACTTTATGACCATTTTGACGGGTTTTAACAGTTGCTCCATTTATTACTGTTTATTTGGGTTTCCATGACTTGTTATCTTTATCAATGGTTTTTTGTGGGTTATTATGATAATTATGTTGAATTCTTAAGGGGTTTTCTAGAGTTTTCATGAGTTTTCATGAGTTTTCATGCGTTCTCATGCTTTCTAATGCTTCCTTCTTCATGCTTCTCCATCTGTTTTCATGCGTTTTCATAATTTTTCATCCCTTATCACGCCTTTTCGTACATTTTCATGTGTTTCATTTATTATTTATTGTTTATTATTTATAATATACATTAATTTATTTATTATCTATTATTTTTTACTGGTTATTTATTATTTATTATTTATATTTATTTATTATTTATATTTATTTATTATTTATTATTTATTATTTTTATTTATTATTTATTATTTATTATTTATTATTTATTATTATTATTAATTTATTTATTATATATTATACATTATATATTATATATTATATAATATTATTATTTATTTATTATTATTTATTTATTATTATTTAATATTTATTGTTTATTATTTGTTATTTATTATTTATTATTCATTATTCATTATTTATTATTTATTATTTATTATTTATTATTTATTATTTATTTATTTATAATTATTAATTATGTGTTATTTATTATTATTATTATTTATTATTTATTGTTTATTGTTTATTATTATTATTTATTATTATTATTTTTTATTTTTTATTTTTTATTTTTTATTTTATATTTATTATTTATTATTTATTATTTATTATTTATTATTTATTATTTATTATTTATTATTGTTTATTGTTTATTGTTTATTATTTATTATTACTTATTATTTTTTATTTATTATTATTTTTTATTTATTATTTTTTATTATTTATTGTTTGTTATTTATTATTTATTATTATTTATTGTTTGTTATTTATTATTTATTATTTATTATTTTTATTTATTCTTATTTATTGTTTCTTATTTATTATTTACTATTATTTATTATTCTTTATTCTTTATTCTTTATTCTTTATTCTTTATTCTTTATTCTTTATTTTTTTTATTATTTATTATTTATTGTTTATCGTTTATTGTTTGTTATTTATTACTTATTATTTATTACTTATTATTTATTATTTATTATTTATTATTTATTATTTATTATTTATTATTTATTATTTATTATTTATTCTTTATTCTTTATTCTTTATTCTTTTAATTTCGTAATTTTATTATTCTATTATTTTATATTCATAATTTTATAATTTCTATAAATGTTATTATAATTTATTTGTTATTTATTATAATAAACAGTAAATAATAATAAATAACTCAATAAATAACTAATAAATCAATAATTATTAATTATTAATTATTGGTTATTAATTATTGATTATTGCCTATTGTTTAATTATTATTGAGTTTATATCTATTAGTTATGTATTATTTGTTTCTTCAATTAGTATATATAAGTATATTCAATTCTATTTATTAACCACATGACGAGCTTGCTGGAGTGGTAATGTTTTTGGAAAATATGCAAGAGGTTAGGGGTTCAAATATCACCAAACGTAGTATTTATTTATATTGCATGGGCATGTGCATGGGTATGAGCATGCATGCATGGATAAAGTAAATAAAGTAATGCGAAATAAATAAAATAATTAAAATAAATATGAAATAAATAAAAAATACAAAAAATACAAAATAAATAAATAAAATAAATACAAAATAAATAAAATAAACAAAATAAATAAAATAAATACTAAAAAAATAAAATAAATAAAATAAATACGAAATAAATAAATAAATAAAATAAATACGAAATAAATAAAATAAAATAAATATGAAATAAATAAATAAATAAAATAAATATGAAATAAATACGAAATAAATAAAATAAATACGAAATAAATAAATAAATAATTAAATAAATAAATAAATAAATAAATAAATAATTTTAAAAATAAAATAAATAAAATAATTAAAATAATTAAAAATAATTATAATAAAAAAACGCTGCTAAAAACCCACCGCGAAACGTTCTACGATGGTTTTGAAAACCTCCACGAATAGTTTCTCGACGCATAATTTAGCAGCTGTTTTTCAAAACCGCCACCAATCGATTTAGCGGCGGTTTAAACCGCCGCTAAATCTGCATTTTTCCGTAGTGTTTGGATATGACCAATTATGGGTTTTATCCATACATGGGTGGATATTAGTCCAGCATGCTCTAGGGAGGTGTTGAATTGATTGATTATATCTATATTAAAGATGATGATCGATGAGACTATTCTTTATTTTGGGATGTGGAAGATATCTTCCCCCTGATTAGGGTTAGCCAAGACTATGGCTACATTAGCCAATGTGTTGATGTGATCATTTTGTGATTAGGGGACATGATTTAGTATGGGTTCAAAAGGGGACTCCACAATTATTCCTCTGACATATCTAGTGATAGGGTCTAATTCATCCTTTTTTATGGCATATTCAACATTGGTCTACTTTATCACTAGCTCTAAATCCCATTTGATGTTAAAGTAGGATATTTGTAGCTATAGGGATAACTCCAATCCAGTAATTATAGATTATTATTCTACCTCTTTATTAGTGAAGTCCTCGAATAGTGAGATGGTGGGGAAAATTTGTTTTTTTTTTGAGAAACAAAAACAATCACTAAACTAACCCGGTTGAGCCTCAGGTTTTCTGGTCTCTTTCCAATAGGACATTGGGAGTCACCATGAAAATAAATCTCCCATGTTTTGGGAGTATCATAGTCATAGTAAACCTTCTCCTATGGAAATTTGGTTTTTAATGATGTGTTGTTTGGATTGGGTGTTCTGTAAGGAAATCATCCAGGGCCTTCCCTTTCACTAAATTTTGTGTTATTAAATGAATGTCATACTATTCTAGAAAAATCACCCATTGGGTCAAATTTCTAGTCAGTATAGGGTGTCCAATGATGTACTTTAGTAGGTCGATACAAGAGACCAAGTGTTATTTATGGTGATGCAAGTAATGACTCATATTTTTCACTGCAAATATGAGTGCATGGAAGTTCTTCTCAATATAAGAATATATAGACTTCATACTTATCATCATTAGGTGAGGTAATAGAGATTTTTATCACTCCTCTCATCATTTTTCTACTTGATGAAGGAACCAAGTAATCATCCCATGGTGTCCACTATAAGATGAGTAGATTTCCTTCCACTTCTGGTATCAAGAGTGGTATCAAGACTGGTGGGTGCAGTGGGTAATGGTTGAGACTCTTAAATAATTATTTTTAGTCCTCAAACCATTTATAGGAAATTCTCTTCTTCATTAGCTTAGTAAAGGGGAAATATTTTCCATCCAACTTGGCTATAAAACTCTAAATGTGGGTGAGGTTCCCTTGGATTCCCCTTAGCTCTTTGAGATTCTAAGGGGTGATATTTCTAGAATGTCACTAGTATTTTTGGGGTCAACCTTTATGTCATAGATTCATACAAAAAATTCAAATAATTTTCTTGAAATTTCCCTGAAAGCGCATTTTAGTGGATTTGTTTTTAGAATCTTTTTTCACAACTTGTCGAAGACTATTTGAAGGTCCGTGAAGTGATCACTTCACTATCGAGATTTGATAATCAGTTCATCAACATGATATTCATCTATTCATCCAAAAAAGTATTAATGATTTGATGAATGACATGTTGATAAGTACCACCGACATTATTTGAGCCAAATGGAATGACCTAATAGAATAAGATCACCTGGGGTTTTCTAAAGGAAGTGGATTCCTCATCCTTAAGGGCCATATTTATCGGATTATACCCTGATTACCCATCCATGAAAGAAAAGGGATTGAAATCTTGTATTTACATTAATCAAGAGTTTGCTGATCATCAATGGGAAATTTTCCTTCGAGTAGTGTTGATTAAGGTCTTTGAAATCATTTCAGACCCTAATCTACTTGTTCTTTTTCTTGATAGGGATGATGTTGACGAGGTATCTTAGGTATTTCACTTCTCAGAAAAAAATGGATTTCATCAAATTGTCAACTTCCACCTCTAAATTTGTATAATGAGAGGGGTGTATCCTCCTAGATTCCTGGATAAAACCTCACTGGTCATCATGTAAGACAAGATGGTGAATGGCCACATCAGGGTTCATTATGGGAATTTTTATATAATTCCAAAAAAACACATATTGAGGTTTCTTTAGAAATTTAATGTACATCTATTTCTCCTCCAGAGGCATGGATCCACTGATCAATATATTTCACGGGTTTTATTTTATTCTTAGATTTACCTAACTAAACTCATAAATGGTGGTGGAGACACCTTCCTAAAATGTGGGAGGGGTCTTTCAGAGGCCATCCTCCTATTCTTCCACCTCTGAGTTAGTGGAGGAATTTTCAAATGAGGTTGGTAATCTGGGGGAATATTTTTCACTATGAGTATGAGAGAGGACATGTGAAGATACATTGTCATCCCCTACTACCAGATTCATTGTAGAGATATTCTAGAGTCAGTTTTCTTTTACACTTTCACTAGGGATGTAAGGGGATTGAACATCTAGGATCATGTCTATTATCTCAATCATATTTATGGGTAATCTACATCTATAATACTCCAAAAATTTTTAGGGGTGGTCACCAACCTGTTGGGTTATGTAACCTATATATTCTCATCCACCATTTATTTTTTTCCTTCCCTTTTATAGAAACCTGCCTCAGCATATATGCCTTCGAAAATCTCAAAGGGGTACTATCACTATTTATTATTCCAACCTTTCCATTAATGGAGTATTTAAAACACTGATGGAATTTTCATGGTTCTGCCACATGGCTATGGATATAGGGCCTTCTAAGTAAGAAATTGTATGTGGTGCCTTGGTAGATAACCATAATTTTAGAGTTAGATGTGAGATCCCCAAACTGAGATTTAAGATTGATTTTCTTGAGAGGCATTTTCACATTATTATCATACCCTTTAATGGTCATATTTGTGTGAGATAGATTTCATTCTCTATATCCCAAATGTTGGAGGTTCTGAATTAGGATGAGGCTTATCCTAGAACCATTATCAATTAGGTCCCTTTGGATGTTGAAATTATCAAGTTTACCCAAAACATATAGGGGTCTGATGTGTCCCTGGATGACCTCTTGAATGAGATGGAAACATAGACTTTTGGTGGAATAGTCTCCACTCAATAAATCTAGGATTCAAATACTTAATTCTTAAATAGTTTTGGGATGTAAATGGATTCGACAAGTTCCATCCAAAGTTATTTTAAAATATGGAGAGTATACATGATTGAGAGCTTGGATGGGAAAATTTCCAACTATTTTAGAATCTAGTACTTTTATGCCTGAGTTTTTCACTTCCAGAGGTGGGATTTCTCCTTATTATGTGGTTTAGGAGCTGAGGAATTTGAGTTAGATGGGCCTGGTTATTATGAAGAGGCTGCGGGAGTATCTTCTTCCAATAGAGTATGTCAATCTGGCCTTCCCCATTTCCTAGGATGATTAGATAATTGCACCCCCACTAGGCGGTCGTGTAATATGAATGGGCGTGGAAGACTATTGGAGGGTTATGAGGAACCTCCATTTTTTATTAAGCTCACTGGAGTTCTTTCCCATGGGTCTGAGCTATATATATATATATCATCTATGGGGATATGACTAGGATATTAGGTCTGGCCACACCCATGTTGTCCCCTATATACTCAGCTCTTGTGCTTGTGGCCTCTAGCTCTCTAGTAAAGTACATAGAACTCATACTCAAAGTTATATTCATCATTAAAGTAGGGTTATTCCAAGTGTATTATGTTTAAGAACAAAATATGTTCTCTTCTTCTGATGGGGGTTCTATTTGGTGGGGTGGTTCTATTCTTCAAATTTTGAAGGGAAGAAATCTACAAGAGTCAAATATTGTATCTAAGATGAATATGACTCTTCCTCTTTAGGTTGGAATGATATTAGTCAATTATTTTTGTAGTCATACAATTAAAGAACTTCATCCCATTTCGGGAAGGAAGTTTTTTTAAATATACATCTTCTTCTGACTAGGAAACAGTTATGCAGGTCACCTAAACCGGGGATTTTTTCAACATTACTTATCTGAAATCAACCATCCATTAGAATATGTCTTTGATGATGAAGCAATCATATATTTTTTACCCAGCCTCCTATATAAATGTAAGTATTAAGGATGGTCAGTGAGGCTGACATTGTTGGGTCTCTTAGGTTGTGGCATCTTGAGCAGGTTATTTTCTATGCCTTCAAGGAAATAACTAGGGACTTGATCATTTCAAAAAGATAATACATTATTTAATCATTACTCAAAACCCGAATGACCCTGATCTCTTTTCATTTATGATAGAGGGTGATTTTGTGGTTTCTACCACTCGATTGGAGGTTTTGTGTGATTCAGGGCCTGCATGGGTTATTGGATGGGAACTCATACTTGTTTGAGGGTAAAATTGGAAGTTTATTCTTTGTTGATCCTTTTCACCTCTGCTCAGGGCATGAGTCAAGATTTAGCTCAGTTCCACTGACTTGTGTCCTCCAATCATTGTGCAGTTTCTTGGGAACTCACAAAACCCACCTGGATACTGCATTAGGATCAGAGGTATTGATATATCATCATGGAGGTTTTCAGCATATATTTCCTATAATTGATCCTGTGAGAGAGGAATTCTAAGTGAATAGGTTAAACCTTTCTATCTAGTTATTAAGTTAGACACCCTCTCATTTGGTCATTGATTTCATTTCATCAGGTCAATAATTTTCATCTTCCTCATCATGGAGTTGAACTGGTAGATTAATTGATGACAAAGGTCTTCCCATCTTGTAACAGATCCTACTTGAAGACTAATGTATCAAAAAAAGGTTGTCCCTATCAGAGACTATACAAAACACCTTATCTTTTTTACCTCCTACTAATCTCAAGCTCCCATCATCGAACCACATCAAGATACAAAGTGCATAAGATATTTTTTATAGTCTATCATACAATTGAAGGTGGAGAATGTAGGATTTAAAAATTAGGTGGGAGAAAAGTTCCATCCACCCATTTAGTATATGGCTTCTTGACCAGCTACACAGGTGTTTGTATCCCTTCCATGGCTTCCATTCAAGTATCCAGGGACTCGATGGCATTGAGAAATTTTAGAGGTACTATTGTATGATTGACCACCTACCTATAGGGAGCAATTGGGGCCTAATGAGGTTGCCCTATTTTTTCCACTAATTCTCAATTCAAGCTAAGACTAAATTATTTACCTAAAGAGGGAGATTTTTTCACATTAATAGAGGGAAGTTGTGATCATTTTCAACTTCCTCATTCATGTAGACTAGTTTCCTGGCCCAGAGGTGGTCTGATTCTCATATATTGCTCTTACAGGTGGATTGTCTCTTTTGTTATGTGTTGGGGGAAGGATATTTATCTTAGTCTAATATTATAACCATTGGGAATGTTACCCATGATTATATTTTCATTGAGTTTTCTAGTATTTTGAATCTCATTCTCATATTATGTTATTAATTATTCCATAGAATGAATTTTGTCTCTTCGGGGTAGTGATTTGGATATAGTCACACCTTTCCATTTATCCTTGGTAGTGTTCTTCCATAGAGGTGGAAGCTCAATATTTTGAGGTTCTAGGTTTCAGATCCTCCTCTAGTTCTGAGTATGTGTATCCTCAGTGGTTGCATCCAAATCCACCTCTTGGGGTTTATTTTCATTATTGTGTCCCTCTGCATTTTCATATTGATCCACATTATTTGTTGTGTTGGTGGTGATGAAATTCAATGAGGTGTATTGGGAAATGGTAATTTTCCCATTACTCTCAATGCAAAAGGATGATTCTTCACTACTTACATTAGGGTCATTTCTCAAACACTTATATATATTCTACTATTTTGGATTACGACCCCAGTGGGGTTTGATTATCTTCTTCATACACCCCTCCCATATCAGCCTGTGAGTAGTGACCTTGAGGGAGTTTCTGATCTTTATTGTTCAAAGATACCTAAATATCATATGTTTGTCTCACAGTGGGAGGAATGTTGGGATGTCGACCGTTGATGTTTACCTCACATCTTGTAGAAGACTAATTCCCTCTACGAAGATTATTATGATGAAAATGCCCCCAACCCTATGGGTTGGGGACTATCATGGGCCACAATTGGAATTTTTTTATCCTTTTTTTTAGGATTAAATGATTCCATTCAAGGATTTGATGATTATTTAGATGTACATTGAGATATCAATTCCCCAAATCTGGCGGGCTATGGTTGATCTGGAACCTCTATTGATTTCCTTAGGACCTTCTCAGTGGATGATGAACCTGGTGATATAGATTGAGATAAAAATTCCCCCATCCAAATGGGTTGGGGTTTATATTCAAATATTTTCAATATTTTTGGAATCCATTAAGGGATTGATGATTCTATAGGTGATGAAGGTGGTAGATATTCCCTCATCTTTGTGGGATGGGTTAGCTTCTGGACAGCTGCTACAATAGCTTCTATTGTGACCTATTTAATATGGTGCAGTTGTTCTAGTGTATGTAATGGGTTCAATGTAATCCAATGAAGGGATTCAATTTCTATAGGAAGTTTTTGGGTTCATCGCGAATTTTGGAATCTATGTCTAAAATGTGTTCCCATTATTTTGAGAGGCCCAGTTCAAAGATCTACTGGAAGAACTCTCCCTGTATTTATGATGTCTTGGCACCATTGAAGAGGGGAAATTATACTATAGTGACCAACTTGATTTTTTTTTCTTGATCACCTGATTTCACCAGAGGCTATGACATTACAAGGCACCATGCCTAAGGGGTTCTGCTATTCTAAGGAAATAGTGAAGTGTAATGCTCTATATTTCACCCATCCTCTGATACGTATGTCTGAAAATGATCTGGAAATCAGTCGATGTAGAGTTTTTGTGATATATAGACAAACACTATATAATAATTTATCATGATCCTCCATTCTTGGGTTCCGGGATATAGAAAACCAGAGGCCATATCCAACTGAAATTAGAGTATATTTATGATCTGAAGGTGATACTCATATCCTGGATAAGGGAGATTTTTATCCTTAAATAGATGATGATTTTACAACATATTGTGGTGAATATAAGGCATGAAATCCTTCTCTATATTATCTGGGATCTCATAGTCAAAAGTGTAAATGGTCCAGAACATGGTGGGGAGGTTTTTTCTATAAAACTCTCTCCATATACAAATTTCAGATTCCTCTTTATCAAAATTACATGCCTCCATCTTATCAGGCCATATAAGGTATTTATTAGGGTTTCCTACTAATTAGAGTATAGTGTTTCTATAAATTGATGGGGAACTATATGTATTTTTGCCTAATATTTTGATCACCTCTATATGAAGGAGTCTAATTTTTTAACACCTCTCTATATAGAGGTATTTGGGAAAGGGAAGGATTTCATTTTCCGTGAGATATATCACCATAGAGAGGTTCGACACAATGGATGTTAAGAGTATATTCCCTGTTATCCATCTCTATGCAACCATGATGAGACATATCATGGTAATGATCACCTTATACTTTGGTAGAAGAGTTTATGGACCCTTGGGATGTTGAGAACATTTCTCGATCAACCTTAAGGACACTGAAATTAAGCTCATTAAGAGTATAAGACTCATTTTTCATTGTGGCTAGAATATTATGACTTCCCTTTTGGAATTGTGCAAGGATATGATACTATTATATGACGGTTTTTGAACTTTTTTATAACCATATGGTGTTGTGGGAGTATGATCCCATTGTTGTGAAGCTACTAGAATATTCCAATTATCTTCTTGATGGTTTTGGGCGCAGTAGAAGTATTGTAGTAGAGGGAGATATATATCCATTTATTTTATTAATCATTTCCTAAAACCAAGAGAGAGGATATTTCATATCAAATTTATAATTAATTTATTTAATATATGAAGAAATAAACACCTGGGCTTAGAAAATTTATTCATTGATGATTATTGATCATTCGAAAAGGCCTTTCCGGATTGGATTCATTGCACTTATAAGGATCCAAGGTTATAATCCCTCTAATGTTGATCCACACATTATCTAATGGTCTCTGAGCAACGCTACTCATTCCTCGGGTGCTATCATGACGAATCGAATGTCTTTTGTTGTTCACTCCTGATCGCTCATTCTTCAGTCTTGAAGAAATTCTCTCTTGGGGTTCTCATTCTTAAGAGGGAGAGAGAAGGAGGAGTTGAGAAAAAATTCATTATGCAAAACAATTCTCTATTACCAAACATGGAATTGGTTTTGAATGAATTACACAATAGGCATAGTCTTCTTTTTATAGAGTTGGGATTTCGATTAAAAAATTTAATTGCATAAAAGCCATTAAATATAAATATAACCATTAATTAAATCCTATTCCACCTAATAATAATAATAATAATAATAATAATATTATTATTATTATTATTATTATTATTTGGTGTTCCAACTTGTGCAAAATGGATAAATAATATTTACCAGCTTGTAAATAATTATTCTATCACTCGACACAGATATGGTCCATTTGAACTCCTCTTGAATTTATTGAACACCCAAATAAATATTTTATTCTCTTAAATAAATATTTTATTCAAAAACAAGTAAATAAATATTTATTAAATATTCAATAAAATAAATATATAAATTTTATTCACAATCTGGTGAATAAATATTTATTTAATTTATGTGATCTATATAACTTAAATAAAATTATTTCTTAGACTTGAGAATAATATTTATTCCATTAATTAAACTCAAATAGAATTTAATTAATATCAACTGAAACACTTAGTGTGTGACCCTCTAGGATTTTTTCTCATTGGCATTAGGTGGGATTTCCTAAAGTCCAAGATTACTATCTAGTAATGGGTCAAGGGACCTAAGAGAAAGAACTTAACGTCACAATGACAAAAACCACATATGAATGCTTACTATGTAATATAATCCATTTTTCATAATATCTCATCAAGTAGGTTGAATGACGGTTTCATCAACCTATATGCTCAATACATCATTATTTGACTATCTGAAATAAACTCATAATTACACCATGTCCATAGAATTTAGGGTGCCAGTTCTATTTCAATAAAAGGTTCGAGATATCAACTTCTATAAAGGTGTAAGGAGAAAATACTTCCTTGAATTATCCAATAATAACATGTCATTCATGATGCACTCAACATACCTTACTTCCCTCTAATATATGGTGTCATGGTTTTCATCAGCAAATCAAAGTGTGTGAGTTGTGACATGCATTAGAGATAATCTTAAAGTCTAATTTCCATTACACATTCTCGTAGATAGGAATATCTGATGACACCAAAACATGTTGAATTCCTACTGGAAGGTTTGTTATCAAAATATCCCATATTGTAGATTACTAAGTGAGAACTTCATGAGATGAAGTCTCATCTACTTATGAGTACTCACACTTGAATGTCTATATAGTATGTGTCCCGTCATATTATTTTATCCAACCATATAACTATACTAATAATATTTCCATAGAACATTAAGGTTCTCATCATAAAGGGGAAATATTATGACCTTATTAATGAGAAAAATACTCTAGGACATTATTACATTAAAGTCATGTAGAACAATGAAAAATATGTAATAAGATGTTTAATTTAATATTTAATACATCAAATATTCATGTAGTCAAAGTAAAAATAGTTGGTTATAGTGAACCAACTCTAATAAACTCTCAATTGTACTAGAGCCAAATTCCTAT
Organism: Viscum album; assembly: GCA_963277665.1. NCBI lineage: Eukaryota > Viridiplantae > Streptophyta > Magnoliopsida > Santalales > Viscaceae > Viscum > Viscum album. The sequence goes on along the minus strand of OY728146.1, from coordinate 1,528,355,682 downwards.
GAATTTCAGTCCACTAGACCTCACATAATAATCATGTTTATGCTAAATCATGGCTTTAGTCAAGGGGTCTTCCAAGTTGTCTTCCATGGAAATACTACTCACTAAAACATCACCTATCTAAGAAAAATCCCTCAAGATATGATACTTATGAATTATGTGCTTCATCCACTGATGTAACCCTATCTCTATTGTGAGATCCATTGCTGTAGGTTTTATCACAATAGAGTGTGATAGGATCTTTAATGCTAGGTATCACATTAATCTATTATATTAAATTTCACATCCAAACTGATTCTTTAGATACCTTATAAGATGTAATATACTCATAATTAGTAGTATAATATGTGACTAAAACCTTTTTTAGCTCTTCCAACTCACAACACCTCCATTCGAAGTGAAGATGTTTCTCATTTGTGACTTCATTTTATCATGAACCATTTGGAAAATTGAATCTTCATATCCTCTTATGTCTAGTTCCTTGTCTCCTCCATAAACTAGGAACATATTCTTAGTAAACCTTAGATACTTAAGGGTAGTCTTGACTTAAATCCAATGGAGGTCACCTAGATCATCTTGATATCTTCTAACCACACTTAATGCATTGGAAACATCTATCCTACATTATAGCATATAATACATGACTGGCCCAATTTATGATGTGTATAGAATTCATTCCATTCTATTTCTCTACTCATGGGTTTGAGGACACATTTTCTTTGAAATATAATGCCATGTAACACTAGAAACAATCCCTTATTAAAGTGTTTCATACTGAATCTCTTCAGTATTTTTTGAATGTATGTACTTTAACATAGGACGAGTGACCTATTGGATCTATCATGATGGATATTGATCCTAAGAATATATATTACCTCCCCCAATTATTTCATAGAAAATTATTTATTTAACCATGCCTTAATAGACTGTATGACTTTTATTTCAGTTTCAATAAGTAATATGTAATCAATATATAATATTAATAAAATTATTGCACTCCCACTAAACCATTTTTAGATACAAGGATCACATTTGTTCTTTATAAAACCAAATTCCATTATTGTTTCATCAAAAATAAATGTTTTAGGACCTGGATACTTCCTTTAATTCATAAATGGATTTTTTAAACTTGCATATATTATTGGCATCCTTTGGAGTCACAAACCCTTAAAGTTGTGTCATGTAGACATATTTTTGAAGGTCCCCATTAAGGATGTCTGTTTTGACATCCATTTTCTATGTCTCATAGTCATGGTAATCCGAAATGGAAAGTAGAATTATCAAGGATTTCATCATTTCAACGGGTAAAAAGGTTTCATCTTATTCAATTCCTTGACGCTATTTAAACCATTTCAAGAAGTCAGTCCTTATATGTACTAAATTTTCATTCCATGTCTAGTTTCTTCTTTAATACCAATTTGCAACCAATATGCTTTATATCCACTAGAGTATCTACCAAAATCCAGACTTGGTTTTGGTACATGAAATCCATTTTATAATTCATGGTTGCTTGCCACTTGGAAACATCTAAGCCACTTACTTCTTCATTTATAGGTTAGAGGATCATTATTGTCAACTAATAATTATTCACCATCATCTATAAATAGAAAACCATACCATTCTAGTTCTCTAAACTCACTTATAATCTTATGTAGTTCTTGTGTCTCTAGGATAGTTTATTTTTTCCACAAGGCTTTGTGGAATATGATCTTATACCAACTCTTGTGTGCCTTGAGCCTTGAATTCATCAAATTTTATCTCTCTCCCACTATCTCTTTAAGATATGTACTCCCTCTCAAGTAATATGTCATGTATTCCCACAATAACCTTTTTGTTAGAGGGTTTGTATGTGTAATATCCCCTTGTTTCCTTAGGGTGTCCTATAAATGTACACTTTGTGCTTTGGGGTGCATGTTTATTACCTAAAGAGGCCTTAAAGGATGCTTCACTTCCCCACACATGTAAATTCGATAACATAGTTTTTATTCCACTCCAAAATTCATATGGTATTTCTTTTATCGATTTGTTTAGAACTTGGTTTAGTATGTGTGTCGTTGTTTATAATTCATATCCCCAAAAAGGGTAATGGAAGACACGTATGACTCATCATTGATCTCACCATGTCTAATAAGGTGCGGTTCCTCCTTTCAATTACACCATTCTACTAAGGTGTGTAAGGAGGAATGAATTGGGATCAGATCCAAAACTCTCATAAGTAATCAATGAAATCTTGATTAAGATATTCTCCACCATGGTATGAGCCAATTTTATTAATCTTTCTACCAATATTGTTCTCAAATTCATTCTTGTATTCATTGAATTTATCAAAAGAATCTGAATTATACCTCATTAAGTAAATATATCCATATCTACAAAAATAATCAGTAAAAGTTATGAAGTATGAGTACACACCCCTTGCTTCAAACAAAAATGACCTACACACATCGGTATGATCTAATTCAAGAATCTCTTTAGACATTTCACCTTTCCCACTAATTTGTGCATTAGTCATTTTTCCTTGTAAACATGCATGACATACACCAAGTGGTTTTAGTTCAGAAAAATGTAAATATTCATCTTGATGTGATTTTTTCAAGAGTTTTGTATTAACATGACCTAGCCACTGATGCCAAATTTTGGTGTGGCATGAGTCATGTGAAGTAACTTTGTTATCAATTTCCATTACTTGGTTCATATAATCCAACATTTAAATATCGTTATGTAAATGTTCCTTACCATAACAAATTCTATCTTTATAAAAGAAGAAACATTTATTTCAAAATTTTAGAATAAATCCATTTATATATAGTCTGGATAAATTAATAATTTTTTTGGTAACTAAAGGAACATAATAACAACCCTTTAAAACCAAGATCATTATGGTCAAAAATGTGAGGAAGTAGTCTCTAATAGCTACAACAGTAATTTTAGCTTCATTGGCTGCTCGTATATCTACCTCCCCTCAGTTAATTTTTTTGAATCTACTGGGTTCCTATATTTGAATAAATATGTGATCACCAAAATTTGTTTCTAACACCCAATTTGTAGAAATAGATAAATTTCACTCAATAAAAAATGTGCCTAAATCTTCCCATTTCTTCTTTATCTGGGTGAATATTTTCTTTTAGTGTCTCTTCTTTCCACATGCGATATAGATAGCATCATATTCCCTTCCCCTTTGATCTTCTTCTTATTGGAAGGGTGTGAAGAAGCTTTGGGCTTAAATATCATTTCTTTCCCTTTTCATTTTTTCACTATAAGTATATAATGATTTTATTGATTAATATCTTTATCCACTTGGTGAAGGAGGATAAGAATATATGGTAGATATTTGTCAATGTTTTTAATATTAAAATTCACAAAAAAATGGAGAAGATTTGAGGGTGTGATGCTAGAAAGAGATCAGTGCTCAGTTCTTTGGGGAGTTTAAACCCAAGAACCTCTAGGTTCTTAATGTATCCAATGAGATTGACTATGTGAGGCCCATCCAGGGCACCCTCTCCAATATTACTCTAAAAGAGTACCTTGGAAATCTAAAACCATTCTTATCTAGCTCTCTTCTAGTAAAGACCACAGAGGTGATCAAGCATGCTATACAAATCTATGTTTTATTGAGACTTCCTGAGTTCACTACATGTATATTAAATCATTAAAAATTGAACATCAACTATGTCATTCGTATTTTTTTATATATTGGGAACTCTTCATTACTCGCCTCTTGAGCGGGAAGATCAGTCATTGAGGATTCTAGACATAAGATTTTCGTTCATGGCGTAGAACAACCCGAAGGTGTCTAAACCACTCTTGTAAGTTACTTCCAGTGAAGATATTTTATTTATTTAATATTTATCATTGGTATAGTGTGGATTAATACCTTTTCATTTTATTCTACAATTAAAATATCATATTACTATTACCTTTCTTGGTTACAAATCTTGATCGAAATAATAAATTAATTGATTTTATTAAATCTCTCACTATTTTATCTAGTCCAAATATCCCTCACCATTGAACTTGGAATGTATAGTTCTAGGAAATTATAGTGTAAAGTATCCATATTCCCCTTCAAATAACTCCAAAAATGGTTGGTTGGGCTATTTTTAAGGTATTTAGGTATGCAAGTCTTTTCCAACTATGGGCTTGCAGCTCACTGATCTGTTGAGTGGACTCACCAATCTAGAAATCCTGACTTGGATTTTCTCAACACTTGCCTCCAAAATACACTGAGTCTAGCAAGGGATACTCATATTGATGTAAAATAGTTAAGTTAACCAGTATCCTTCATAATAACTCCCCTTATAAAAGTAATTTTCCCATCAAGGGTTGGTCAAACACATAGTTCTATTGAGTTTTTTTTCTAATCAAGTAATGAAAGGCTTAGTATGACCTACTATTAGATTGAGGGATTTTATTTTATTATGAATATATTTTTATCTTATTTTATCCTTTACACTTATTTTTAATATTTAAGTATATTTTTGGTTAATTAATTATCCATGTTTGGATAAAACATTTACACATAATCAATTTTATTTAAATTATGTCTTTTTATATTAATTCATTTATGTGATCAAAATCTTGCATCAATAAATATAATTTTAATGCATTAGAAATAAAATAAAGATATAATTAAATGACTCGATCATGATCTTATATAATGGTTGATTAAATGAGTGGACATTAAATCAAATTATGACCTAGGGGGAATAACTCCTTATGTTGGACTTGGAATGAGCTACAACATTCCACATGTCCACCTATTCATCCCTGAGTTGGCACCATTATGGTTCCATCATGAACTATATCCATGTACCTTGGGAATCTCTATTAATTAAAAATATTTACTACTAACATGAATGTGAGGGGAACCAAAGTATTTGTTTAAGGTAATTACAAAAATATCCTTGCACACGCAGGTCCTATATAATAATGGATGGAGGGATGAATCTGAGGACATCTTTTAATTTCAAATTAAATAATTTAAAAACTATTCAATAAATTTAATTAAATAAATTCCAACACAAACATAGGTCTTTTTCAAGATCATGATCAGTCATACATGAAATGAATACGCAAAAAGTAATTGTCTAGCATTAATTTATTTATTCATTATTTATTATTAAGATGAATGTGCTTGTATTAATTAATAAATTACTGAATTCCCTTTCATATTAACAGACATCAGAACTTAATTGAATATACCCATAAATTTTGAATTCAGGGAAAATAAATGGAATAACCATTAATAACATATTTATTATAGTAAATTAATTTAGAATTTAAAATTATTTAAAACCATTATTAAATTGTCAAACATGTAACAGTGTTCCAATCAATAAAATAATTATTTAATGCTACAATTTTTAAAATTTAATGAAATTTAAATCTTTTCCATTAATGGGATACTACATGGAATGTATATCCAGTCACACACCTTGTAACTTAGTTGTCATATATTCAAGTAACATGATCGAGGCTCTAGCGTGTTAACTTGGCTAGACTACACAATGTGTACATACTAGCTACATGCCCTATATTCTCTTGTTGCATGCCAAGTTGGCCCAGTCAACACAAGGTGTGAAATAAAAGAATTGTGTGTTTTTAATTTCTCGATGTATATAGATATAATGCACATGGGTATGCAGTGTATGATCCATTCTCATTTCATGTAACCCAACTTTACCGACCAAAGATTTGGAACTTCCTGATGGAATCTCTGGTCATTCTTTATTTGTTATTAAATATCTAAGAAAATGAAACACTAATAAAAAATTATTAAAATGTCAATAAAATGTTAATTAAAATCATATTAAATAATGAAGAACATGAAATGAAAATCTAACCACGATTGTGCATAGATCAATAATCAATTAAATAATTATAAATTTAAATGTGCCTACCTTTGATACCACTTGATGGTTCTAGACACTGTGGAAGCATTATGATGGACGGAGGTATATTAAAAAATCATTAACCAAAACCAAGAGTGAGGATCTTGCACATAAAATTTATAATTTATTTATTTAATATATGAAAAATCAATATATGGGTTTAGGAACTTTCTTCGTTGATGATTTTTGATCATCTGAAAAAGCCCTTTTGGATTTCCTTTATTGTGATTGTGAGGATCCAAGGGTATAATCCCTCTAGCATTGATCCACATGTGCTCTAATAGACTTCAAGAAATGCCACTCATTCTTCGTGTGCTAGCGTGGAGAATCAAATTTCTTGTATTATTCATTCTTGATAACTCGTTCTTTATTCTTCAATAAATTTTCTCTTGGGTTTATCATTCTTGAGAGGGAGAGAGGAGGAAGATTTGAGATAGAATTTGTTGTGCACAACAATTCTCTATTCCCAAACATGCAATTGGTTTCAAATGAATTACACAATAGAAATAGCCATCTATTTATAGAGATGAGATTTTTGTTACAAAATTTAATTGCATAACAGCCATTAAATATAATTATAAAAATTAATGAAATCCAATTCCAGGTATTATTATTATTATTATTATTATTATTATTTTGTGGAGTTCCAACTTATGAAAAATTGATAAATAATATTTACTAGCTCGTAAATAATTATTTTATCACCGGACATGGTCTTGGTCCATTTTAATTCATCCAACATTTATTTAACACCTGAATAAATATTTTATTCTCTTAAATACATATTTTATTCACAAACTAGTAAAAAAATATTTATTAAATGTTCAATAAAATAAATAAATATATTTTATTCACAATCCGATGAATAAATATTTATTTAATTTATGTGATCAATATAACTTGATTAAAATTATTTATCAGTCTTGAGAATAATATTTATTCCATTAATTAAATTCAAATAAGATTTAATTAAGACCAAAAGAAACAGTTAGTGTGTAACCCCCAAGGATTTTTTCTCATTAGCATTAGTAAATCTTACCTAAATTCCAAGATTACTATCTTGAAATAGGTCTAGTCACCCAAGAGATGAAACTTAAAGTTGCAACAATGACAACCAAATACGAACGCTCACTGTGTAATATAATCCCTTTATCAAAATATCTCATTAAGTAGGTTGTGATATGATTTTATCAACCTATATGCTCGATATATCATTCTTTGACTATCTGAAATAAACTCATTGTTACACTATGGACATGTAATTTAGGGTGACAGTTCTATTTCAATCAAATGTTCGAGATATCAAATTCCATAAATATGGAAGGGAAAATTATTTCCTTGACTAATCCATTAATAAATTGCCATTCGAGATGTACCCAACATACCATACTTCCCACCAATATATGGTGTGATGGTTCTTGTTATAAAATCTAAGTTCGTGAGTCATGTAATGCATTAATGATAATATTAAAGTCTAAGGAACATTACAAACACTCAAAAATAAGAATATCTGATGAAAAAAAGACATGTAGAATTCCAACCGGCGGGTCTGTTCCATCTTGGAGATTACCAAGTGCGAACTTCCTAAGAAGAAGTCTCATCTTCTTGTGATTACTTACACCAGACGGTCTATATACTATGTGTCTCATTATAGTATGTTATCTAACCGCATAACTATATTAACAATATTTTCATAGCACTTTAAGGTTCTCATCATAGAAAGGAACTACTATAACATTATCAATGTGAAAAATAACCTAGAAAATTATTACATTAAATTCATGAAGAATAATGTAAAATATTTAATAAGAAGTTTAATTTAATATTTAATACATCAAATATTCATTTAATAAAATTAAAAATAGTTGGTTTTAGGACACTAACACTAAATCTTCCTTTATAGAAATATGATCTTATCTTGAGGTAGGTTCCTATCTTACTTGGTTAGCCTCAGTCATAATGGATATATGAGCTTGATACTAAGCCTTTTGAGTATGTTCCTGGTCATTTTTTATGAGAATATGATCCTTTCCCAAGGCATGAACTACTCTCACTTGGTGATCCTCGATTGAAATGAGAATATGAGTCTGGTCTAAATATTAATTCCACATCATAATATGTTGATGAACCTTCAGAGTGGGAGAATGGATATGAGCCTCCTCTTGTATAGCCTATGAAATATTCAAATGTAGTCATTCTTTGGTGGAATTAGGGATATGATCTTGGATTTTGTGAGCTATTGGAGTATTCCAAGTAGCTTTACTAATAGTAATATTAGTATTTCCTAATTTATGTGCGACTCTCACTTGGTGATCCTCAGTCAGAATGTCAATATGGGCCCAAACCTAATACTTTGAAGTATGTATTTGGTCTTTTTCAATAGGAATATGAGCCTATCCTGAGGCATTTGTCTCTCACACATGGTGAGCCCCAACCAAAATGGGTATATGAGCCCTATCCCGAGCCTTTAGATTATGTTTCCTATCTTTCTTTACATGAATGTTCCCCTATCTTGAGGCATGTGCTTCTCTCACATAGTGAGACTTAGATAGAATGGAGATATGATCCTGGTTCGGTGCCTCATACATTATTGGAATATCTGGATAATCCTTCTATATGTGAGAAAGAATGTGTTCATTATCTGAATCAATCATTTTTTCATACTGATTAGAGTGTTGTGTAGACATAGCTATTAGGATAGGAATATGCTCCTATCCCTATATCTATAACAGTTTCATAATATGCCAATGTAGTTCTTCAACTATTACTAAGATGTAGTGACACTTTAGAAAAGAATGTGTAGGAATGTAAGCCTGCACATTTTCTATCTCTACTATATACTAGAATATGTCTTCAATTTAACTAGGGATATGATCCCACTTTTTCCTCCTTGTTCCATCAGAATATGTCGATGGGCTTCATGTGGTGGGTTAGGGATATATTCCTTCCATATGCTTTATGTGGTAATGTTCCAACATACTTACTTTGAGTGAGTGAGGATATGATCATACTCGCTAGCTAATGGTGGAATGTATCGGTGGTATTTGTTAGATGAAGTGGGGATAAAAACCCACTTCCAATTATCCAAATATTTCTATACCCATTTTTCTCCCTAGATGCATGTTCATGGGTGTTAAAGGTGGTAGGGTGTCAGATGGTTCCTTCATCGGTGATTGAAGGGAACTAGTGGGATGACACAAGTGAAAGTGATTGATAGGATCCCTCCTTTGTGTCCCCTTAACTGGAAGTGATCTGTAGCTGACTCCTTGATCCACCTTCATCAGATACTAAAGGTGGTGACTATCACACTTCAGTGATAAGCCTATTCAGTAGTTGATGATGGAAATGAGCACTAGTAGCTTTACTGTAGCTTTATTTGGATGATGCAAAATCATTGGTTTTATCATTTGGAGGCCCTCGTGGGTAGCCTCAAGGGTCAGGATCATACCATGTCGATTGTATTCATAGACCATTTCATTCGCAACCAAACTTTGAAGGTGTCAAGTGGGTGAGGTCATTCAATGGCCTATAGGGGTTGCATCTATATCTGATTTACTAGAATGGTCACTAGATGAAGGCATTATCTTGGGGTAGGGTATTGCTTATAATATTAGTATATTCAGTCACTAATACAAGAAGGAATAATTTCATCGATCATTGCATCATCATAGGCATGATATGTTCTCAATATATATTCATGGGTAACACAATTTTCCTTTCTTATTCATGGTCTATCTATTCTTCTTGTGTGGGATTCTCAACATGAGAATGGAATTATTTCAAGAGAACACCATCTATATACGATTAGATAATAATTTTCATCATTTCGATGATTTATGATAGGTTTGCTACTTTTTTTATAGGATATATAAGAAAATTTTTCTAACTCATGGTAAGCTGGTGATTGTGATATTTGAGAGATTCACATTAGGTCCACCATTTTTGTTTCGTCAGAATATATAGATGGCTTGTCAAGATGGTTTCATTATGTGGGGTTCAATCTCTTGTACAATCATTAAATTAGGGTTCACCATTTTTATCTCTAATAGAAACTCCAAATAGATCGCACATCCATAACTGAGTATGGACCTTATTTCCAATTGCAAGTGGTTATTTGGGGTTTCAGACCCAAGGATTCTTATAAAATCACATTGGTCAATAGGATTGTATTTTTGCCTCATCAATTGATTTTAAGTCAAAATTATTAAATACTCTCAGACTCTCTGGTAGATTTCATCTATATTTAAGAATTACGAGACCAGTTACCCTAAAAAATGATCAAGTGTTGAACCCTCCCATGTGTAAAGGAGGTATATTAATGATTCCATATATATTTATTAGATATTATTCATCCATTTCCTATTAATGGGTTTATGGTTATATTTTAAATCCATACAATTAGGCACTCTGGGGTTTTTTGTCTTCTAGGGAGGTGTTTACTATTTCAAGGATAATATTGAGTTGTTATAAAGTATTCTATATATTCTATTTATAATAGGAATAAAAAACCACATAGTTAATTAAACCCATGTAGTTTAATTTCTTGAAGAAATTACATATATGGGGGAATGAACTTAGGAACCAGGTATTGAGCTCGATCCTTATAGAGGCATCCTATGTATCCTAGTTATGCTAGGAATCAGATTCAACGTAGTTCAACCACACCCTTGGGACTTTCCCTGAGGTAGATTATATTGTATATGTGATATCATATCATTCCATTGATCAAAGATTACATAATGATATTTCCTTGGCTGGTGGATATTCATAATGAAAATTATAGGACTATTGAAAATCTCTAATCCCACAAGATTCATTCTCGGTGTGAGAAACAAGGGATAGAAAGTAATCAGTCTAACTGCATATGGATGTGGGAATTATGTACTGAGATATCCCTTTAGATGTTTAATATTGAGCTTGATACTTAGGAAGGTGTCCTATGTATCCTAGAAATGGTAGGAATCAGAGTTCTCACAGTTTAGTTTCCTTCTCCATCTGCTGGTGGATGAGGAAGAATGATCAGCCCATGGGAGAGATTAAGTCCCAATGGTTGGATTTTCATAGATATGGGGGAACTTATGCTGAGGTGGGTTCCCCTTTGAGCTTGGGTCTTATAAAGGTGTCTTAAGTATCCTAGTTATGATAGGAATCAGATCCATCATAGTTCAATTTTATTGGGTCTTACACACTAAGGCTTCCCTAATATGGGGACAGTCATATCATTCCATTGATCGAGGATTACACACTATGGCTTCCCTAATATGGGGGTAGTCATATCATGCCACTGATCATGTCTTATAAACTAAGGCTAACCTAATATGGGTGTAGTAATATCATGCCATTGATCGAGGATTACACACTAAGGCTACCCTAATATAGGGGAAGTCATATCATTCCATTGATCGAGGGTTACACACTAAGGCTTCCCTGATAAGAGGGAAATAATATCATGCCACTGATTGAGGCTTACACACTGAGGCTTCCCAAATATGGGGTAGTCATAGAATGTCACTAATTGGGACTTACACACTGATTCATTCCAAATATGGGGGTATTCATGTCATGGTACTGATCATGGATTACACATCGAGGTCACCCTAATATGGGGGAAACCATATCATGACACTAATCAGATTTTACAGACAAAGGTTTCCCTAATATATCCACTAGAAAAAGTTATCTTGTCCCAAGACATCTACATAACATGTCCTGATTGTCTACTTGATATGTTCTGATTGTCTTCCCGATAAGTCTGAGGATGTCTAGACATTCCCCAGTTACTCAGTGTATGTGCCTAAAGACAATTCAATGATACAATTGACTTGTCTAAAGTACATATCATAAATTTAATTACATGTTTGTAGATCATCTCATGATCAAATTTGAAATGTCTAGAAGGTATCACATGACCTGGTTGACTTTTTTGGAGGACATCGCATGATCCATGCTAACATTTATGAAGGACGTCGCATGATTCTGGCTGACATTTCTTAATGTCAACATGATACCCGGTTGACTTGTCCGGGTGTCACTACATAAACAAGGTGACATGTCTAGAGTAAATTACTAGATTTGGATGGCAAGACCGAAGTACTTCACAAGACTTGGGTGGTATGACCGGAGGGTGTCGTGTGACTTTCTTTGACATGTCCAAGGGACATCGTATGATCCAAATAATATGTTAAGGGAGGATTGCATGACTTGAGAGACATGTCCTGATGTTATCTCATGATCTTGGTGAATCATGTAAATCTTGTAAAGATCATAATATATGTTTTTCACATAAGTATCACATATTTTGGATATTATTTAAGGCGTGATTTCATATGTGCCTCAGGTTTGTCTAGTGTTAGCTTATTTTTTTAGGTTTCACGTAACACATCCAACATGTGGGACATTCTTTTCATAATCTGACTGATACTCTATAATTCATTCACATGATCACAAATGATCGTGAAATTTTCCTATTAATTCCTTGTGATCCCATGAGTTATTCCCAAGTTTTTACCTAGTGTAATACCTTTGTGATCACATGATTGGAATCTATGAGAAGTCTTCTCCTATGCTTCTATGTGTGATCGATTGATGGATTGGTATTTTGTGCTAGGGGGATTTATAGGCCTCTCCACCCCAATTATATTCCGCCTTGAGTGTAATGTATCTCATGGATTTGGTATATATTTGGTTGATGTATTTGGTGTCACTCACTTCATGTGATCCTTTTATGATTCATTCATGGAATCACATGATATTCATAGACCACATGAATGTTTCACCTTTTCCATTTTTATTGGACCCAGGCTAATCAAATGGATTTATTCGGACCATGTGGGAATGTAGAGGAGATTTTAAAAGTCTAGTATGGAATATCTAGAGGTCTTCATGAGATCGAGGTGCCTGTGGGAACGCCTTCACATGATTTAAGACAAATTTTCTAGGGTCTTCCATGAGGCAAAGTAATATTTCTTGGGGGCCTTCACAAGATCAGGCCAATGTATCTAAGGGTCGTTGTAATATCATGATGGATTTTTAATAGGGTCCTTACATGATAAATGGTGATCACCCAGGACATAAGTCCCCTTTTATGTGAATTCCATCATATCCTCATTCCTCAACAATCTTACACCTTTTACATTTTAATTTTATTCTTTATTTTACAAGGGTAATAAATATCACATAGTTGTGGGATTTTTATTGAATTCAGTCACTCTCCTTGCCTACGATACGTCGTGTGACAAATAATGGTACTTGTGACAATGCATGAGTATTGTCATAGAAATACCTATTCTTGTTTATAGAGATGAAGGGGAATCATAGAATCAAATGAACATGTCCAAGACCCTTCGTATGATGAGGGTGACATGTCGGTAGGTTCTCACATGACTGGGTGGATATGTCGCTAGGTCCCTACGGTGTCTTGTGGACCATATAATCACATCGCACGAATTTCATTGAATGAAAAATTATTCCACATTTTTTATATTTTTTCCTTTATTTTATAAGGTCTTTGAAATATTTTTAGGTTCCCATTTGTTTGGAAAGTTATGTGACTCGGAGGAACTCATCTAGTAGCCACCACATGATCAGTGAATGTCCTGGATGCCTTCTCATGAAAAGAGGGGGTTGAAAAGGGGATCTTCACGATCTCAAGTAGGTCATACACTACACACAAACTATTTTCATGGCCATTTTAAGGTCATGTGATCATGTTTCCTTTTGATGGTTATGTGAATTACATATTCTGTCCACCTTCTCTTCCTTTTCTTTTCAGAGAAAATAATTCCCATGATTTGGGTATTTCTTCCTTTTTATACTTTTTGATGCTCATTTGGTGGGCGTCAAAAAACATCCTAAGGTTTTGGTAATAATCATGGATGACCTAGGTTAAACCTAATGTGTTGTAGATTTAAAATAATTTGACTTGATTTAAACATACTATAGATGATTTTTCATTATTGATCACTTTGTTCAACGATGTCTTTTAGTCATGCTAACCATTTTGGTTTTACTAAGGATTAAGGATGGAATGAATAAGTCTAGGTGGTGGTAGGTAAATTAAAATATTGAATTATCCTATTAGATTTTATTTATATGAATTCTTATATATAAGGAAAATTCTCCAGGTATACTAATTTGTATCCTTAGTTATTAGATGTTGAGTTGGTAGTAAAAACACATAATGGTAAGATGATCACTTCTCAATTCTATGGTTCTTATGTGGTTGAAGTTTGTGGGAATGTGCTTCTTATAAAAAAATTTATTCTCCATTCGGTTGTGTGTTATGTTATCCTAGGCATGGATTGAATTTATTTATATAGATCCCATATCAATTTATAAGTAAGGGAAGTCATGTTATATATTTCAAACCAACCTATGATCTTCTATCAGTGTGATGATAAATATTAACTTCTATTAGAAATAATATCTATTTAATGGGTCTTTATTCCTATTAAATAGGGGGAATTTATCTTAGATGGTTAGGGATAAGATCAATATCAAAGATATGTTTATTGTGTTGGAGTTTTTTTATGTCTGTCTAGAATAATTTTCTAGTATTACACTAAATCGTGAAGTTGAGTTCTTAATAAAACTCATATCTGGTTCTACGCCTATTTCAAATACACCATGTCTAATATCCCTGATTGAGTTATTGGAATTTAAGAAGAAACTCTAATAGAAACTTGATAATGTATTCATTCATCAAAGTGCATCACCATGGGGTGCATCAGTTATTTTTGTTAAAAATAAAGATAGATCAATGTTAATCTTTATTGATTATGAATAACTTAACAAGATCAAAATCAAGAACAAGTATCATCTACCTATACATAGATCAATAGTTTTATAATATTGATATTCTTTTTGGAAATATTCAATTGAGGGTTAATATGGAGAATATAACCAAGACAGTATTCCATAAAAGGTATGAACACTATGAAATTATAGTGATTCCATTTGGTCTTATTAATTCCTATGATGTCTTCATGGATTTAATCAATAGTATTTACATATTACCTTGATCATATTGTGATAGCCTTTATAGTTGATATTCATATATATTCACAGACTAAGGAAGAGCATGAAGATCACTATAAAATTATATTTAAGACCATGAGGAAGGATAATATTTATGAAAAATTAACAAGTGTGAATTTGGGCTTTGGAAAGTTTCATTATTGGGTCATATAATCTCAAGTGATGGTATATCATTTGATCCTTCAAAGACAAAAGATACAGAATGTTGTCCCAGACCAACCAGTGTGACTGAGATCAGTAGTTTTCTTAGTTTGTATGGATATTATTAATGTTTTTAGAGAATATCTCATGACTATATAATCCACTCACTAGGTTAACTCATAATGGAGATAAGTTCCTTTGGATAGATGAATGTGAAAAAAAATCAAAGAAGTGAAGAGAAGGTTAGTGACTGCACCTATGTTTACTTTACCCTACATTGGATAATGGTTTGTAATCTATAGTGACGAATCAAAGAAAGGATTGTGATGTGTTCTCATATAGAATGGTATGGTGATAACTTATGCCTCGTTACAATTGAAGGTTCATGAGAAAAATTTTCCCACTCATGATATGGAGTTAGCTCTAGTGATTTTTTTATTAAAGATATGGAGGAATTATATTTATGGAGAAATGTGTGATATATATACTAATCAAAAAAGTTTAAAGTATATTTTTAAAATAAAAGAGTTGAATATGCGACAGAGAATATGGTTGGATATGATTAAAGAATATGACTACTTTATACATTACCACCCTAATAAAAAGAATAAGGTGGAATGTGCTCTAAGAAAAAAAGGATCATTCTAGCTTATCTATGATTAGGATCACAAAAGATATAATATTTATATATTTCAAAAGGATGGATCTTTAAATATTAAAGGAGTGAGAGAAATATTATCTTTATCAAAGGAGTGTTAAACTATCTATCCAAGTGAAGATTAAAGAAGCACAAAAGGAAGATATGGAACAAAAAAAGAAGATAAGAAATGTTCCTAAGTTTTACCTTTATTATAATTGTATGATAAGGTTCAGGAAGTGTGAAAGTTTCCCATACATACCAGACTTGAAGATAGAGTTATTGGATAAAGAATGTAGTTCACCATTCTCTATTAATCATGGAAATATAAAGATGTATAGAGATCTGAAAGAGTATTTTGGGTTGGATAGCATGAAGAGAGATATTGGTGGGTTTTTTTATCTTTTCTTATTATGTCATCAATTTAAGGCCAAGAGACAAAATTATAATGGGATTTTACAACTATTACCCATACCTAAATGGAAATGGTAAAAATCACCATATATATTGTCATTAGACTCCCCAAAACATAAAAAGGGAACAATGAAATATGGGATGAAGTAGATCACCTTAAAAATTAATCACACCTCATTTCTATGAAGGAACTTTTAATTATGAATGGAGTACCACATTATATTGTATCTTATCGATATCTAAGGTTTTCATTGAAGTTTTGGAGTAGCCTTAAACAAGATTTGGATATAGATTTGAGTTTCATTATGGAGTATCATCATCATAAAGATGAGAAATTTAAGAGAATAATTCAAACCCTAGAAGATATTATGGGATCTTGTTATATGGATTTTAAAGTTGGTTGGGATAAATACCTTCCTCTAGTTGACTTTTATTACAATAATAGCTTTCACTTGATAATTTATATGTAAATTTATGAATCCCTTATTGGAAAGAAGTGTATAACTCCAATATATTGGGATTATATTGAATAAAGAAAGCTATTGGGACCTTATATAGATGAGAAAATGAGAGAGAAAGTAAAATACATTCATTAGTGGATAAAGAAATCTCATAGTCAATATAAAATGTCACATATATGACTTATTTTAAAGTTAAATTTAATTTAATTTCCATTCATTCTTTGTTTTGGGGGTTTCCCGAGCTTTTATGGAGGAATGGGTGAGTTTTCATGAATTGGGCCAAACCGTGAGCCCAATTCTAGATTTAAAAATAAATTTTTATTCCTTTATAACTCCTTAATTTTTTAAAATTTTTCATCCATTCTAATTCCTACTTGGCATCACCTGACCTAGGAACACCACAAAATTAATTTTGACCATTTATAAATCTATAATCATGGTGGATTTGAGTTTTTATTCAAGGGATTGGGCCTACCCGAAATCTCATTTCCTGCATTAAAAATAATTTTTAATTATTTAATAATGCATTTTATTTTTAATTTTTTTCAATGATTACAACTCTTACCCGAGACCACTTACCTAAGGTGCTCCCCCATTCTCTCATCCCCCAATTTTAAGCTCAATAGAATCTCGAAATTAGGAAAAACTTATCTGGATTTCACAAATCTCCCAGATTTGAAGAGGTAAATTGATAATTTCATAACTCCTTCTATTTTTACTCTTTTTCCCCCATTATATTTCCTACATGATCTCATCATCCCTTTTCGAAAATCCCTTAAATTTTTAGCTATTTTAAAATTCAAATACTGGTTCATTTTGGGTCGTTTTCTTCAAGATTGTTTTGGGTAAGTGTTTCTATCTTCAATTCCTTCCTTCTCCTTAGGGTTTTCTCCCTCTTTCATAAACATATAGAGTTTCTAGAAGTTAGGTTTCATACCTAGGGTTTTATTTGGGGTATTTCTGGTGAAATATTATTGTTTAGGGTTCTTTTTCACTTCCTTGTGGTGCGGTGGAGGTGTGGTTGATGTTCCGCACCAAGATTCAAGGGTTTTGACTCAAAAGGTAGGTGGTTCCATGTGTAAACAATTATTGATGAGTTAGCTTTCTATACTTACTCATTTTTCATATTCCTCATATGTTGGGTGTGGTGCGAAAATTGTTTATGATTGATTTGGTTAAGTGTTAAATTTTATAGTCTCTTTTTAACTTGAACTTGGGTGTTTTCATGTGTAACTCATGGGGTATTATTTGGGTGTATTTTATAATTTATGGAATTGGTTTACTAAATCTTTTTTGGCCAAAAAATTATGTTTTGGTAATTTATTAGTTTCATGTGGCCCTAAAAAGAAGGTTTTTGAATAGTTCTGAGGTGTAAAACATTGTTATACTTCTTGAGAGCAATTTATGAAAATGTGTGTTTTCATTTGTATCTTTTGTGGTATTATTCAAGGTTATTTTATAACACTTTAATGTGGTTTTATAAATGTATCTAGGGCTTCCAATTATGTTTTGGATAAGAATTGGTATGGTTTTTTTCTTAAATGGGGGTTTTGAAATGGGTTTTGTGTGCAAGACATAGTTACACCCCTTGATTTTGTTTTATGAAAATTGTGAATGTTTATTTTGGTTAAACAAAGTGGGTAAAAGGGTCTATATGTACTGTTTTGGGGGTGTGTTCACCTAATATAGGTTTTTAAAAAGTAAGGGGGTTATTTAAGATGTCAAATATTTTTTTTAGAATGTTTTATAAAGTTCTGAAATGTTTTAGAAAATGGAAAGAGAGCTGCAAAACATGGTTGTGGCCTGTTTTGTGTGAGTGTGTTGTGAAAAATGATTTTTTTTTTATGAAAGAGGTATTATATGATATTTGAGTGAGATTTTATGTGAGATATAATGTCTTGGAATGGTTTATAAAAAAAATTTAAAGGATTTGTGTAAGTTTTAAAGAAATGTGAAAAGTGTTGTGGGTTATTTTGGTATGAGTCAGATTTTAAAATTAATTTGAATGAAAAGTGTATTTTGTGACTTGTGTGATATACATGTGGGATTTTTGGTGAATTTGTGATATGGAAATGATATTTTTTAGTGAAAATTATATTTCTTGACTTTTTGAACTTGTTTGAGCACAAAGGGAAAACCCAGGTATCTAGGTGAGTGGACGTGTACTAGTATGCTAGTGAATCCGTGGGGTTTGGCCTCAGTTTCACTTAGCAAGATTGACGCTTACTACTCTAACTAAACTATTATGATGATGATTGGGGAACACTATTTTATGGTTATGTTACCTACTAGTGGATCGTGCACGATAATGGATATTTGTGATGGTTACTCTCACCGAGATACGAGGTACCTGGGACCCACAACGAGCTAGTGCCTAGGGGTTATTTCATATTTCTTGTGCTCATTAGATCATTTATACTTACCGTTGGCATACATTATATTTGGATATAAAATTCGGTATCTTTGAAATTTATTTTAAAAGTGTTGATTATTTAAATTAGCCCACTTGAAAACTTATTTTTTAGTTGCATATTTTAGAAAATGTAACTATAAATTACATGTTTTTGAAAACTTTCATGCTTTTCATCTTTGAATGTTTATCGCATGGAATATATTAGTGGTGGTATCATAATGGGCTTTGGATCACACCCTAATTATTCCTTTGGGAGTAAGTAGACATGGTTATTTTGTTGTCGCAAGATTGGGTACAACTTTTGTGCCAACCGTTCGGGTTTTTACTGGTCGTTCGTGATGCGGTGTTGTGGAGATGGATTGAGGGCGGTGCCTCTTGACATGTGGAGATTCTTGGGATGTCCTTATTTAGTTTTGTACTTTTTAATGGTATTTAAACATATTTTAACTTATGTAATTCAGTTCATAAATTTTTTAAAAGACATTTTTAGTTGAAAAATCCAGATTTCTTTTATTGAGTTTGTTTGTTGTTTAATGTTTATAAACTCAGGTAAATCATTCCCAAACACCATTTTATGATACCCGGGCACTTTTTCCAGCCCATGGGGATCAGGAATGCCCTTCAGGCCTTTTCTTGGGATGGGTTTGGTATCGGTTTTAGTGGCGACCAAATTTAGTTTGTTACAGAAAAGTTATGCGTACAATCATCAGTGTGACCATGAATTTGAAGTTAGTGATATATTTTTTTCTAAGAATTTATATATGTAAAAAGGTTACTAAATTCTAAATTAATGGAAATATAATACCTACATATATTTTCCATTTCTATATTCTTTATTGATTAGGGATGGTAGCTTATCACTTGGCACTTCTACCGAACCTCTCTCAAGTTTACAATGTGTTTCATATATCTCTCCTAAGGAAGTACATACCAAATACATTACATGTACTAAACCTAGAGTTAATAACACTATAAAATAATCTTTATTATGAGGAACAACCAGTAAAAAAAATATTTCATAGATATAAATTATTACGTAACAAGATTACTCACCTGGTGAAAGTTCTATAAAGAAATCAATAATTTAAAGAAGATGCATAAAAACATGAGGATATAATGAAACAAATATATCCTAATTTTTTTATATGAGAGTGATGAATTTCAAAGGAAAAATATTTGTAAGGGTTGTATAATGTAATAACCTGAAATTTTGTGAAATATTTTTTTTCAAATAGATTTAATCTTTATATAGAATATGTTACACGAAACATAGAGTTTAAACAAACCACAATATACTATTAAATTATAGTTATCACCTTACCATTGTATTAGAGGGTATTAGTAGGAATAAATAAATTATAAAAAAATTAGTGTTACATATGTATAAATTAATTCTTTAGATATTAATTAATTATAAATATAAATAAAAAACAATTAAAAGTAAAAGAAATATTTTTATGAAAAATAGTTTCAATGCGTATAATGTATTTTTATCATAATAAATTAAATTAATAGCCATTTGTGAATAATTTAAATTATATTTATATATTATATATTAAATAAAAAAAATTAAACATTCATTTAATATTTTTTCTTCGCATGGGATAAGAATAACCCAAGTTGTATGCTTAAAAATGTATTTTTCTAAAAGTGGTTTTCATTGCGTGTTGTGTGATTATTTTAAAATTAATTTATTTCATTTATATAAATGTAATTTAATAAAATAAATTCCATATTTATATTCATTAGGTTCAAATTTGGTAAATTGGTCCCTTTTATTTTTTTGTCAATATGAATAGTAACTATGGTAACATTTATCACCTCGGTAAAGAGTAAATCAAGATAATTTTGGTTAAATATAAGTGATAACGCCATAATTTTTCATACTAATTCTTATTTGATGAAATTAATTCGACCCTTATGACATTATTCTCAAATTTAGGTTTTTAATGTACAAATTTCCATAAAAATAACCTAAATAATATTTAAAGTAATGAAAGTTATAAAATGTTAGTCTCTTATTTTTAAATATCTATTACATGTTCACATAGGAAAAGAAGAAATTTATTAATGAATATAAGTTTCTATTTTTATATTCATAAAATTATTTTCATGATATTAATTTATTTATAATTTTTAGTAATTATATAATGACCTTAAATGTGTATGCAACACTAATACAGTATTTCTCCAATTAACATAAAAATATAATTAATGATTTTAAAAATATTTTAATTGATATAATTTGAGTGACTAAAGGTGTTACATGAATTTTTTATGCATATGACATATTTTTGGGAATTTAGAGTTTTATATACAAATTTTAACTTTTTATTTATATATTTTAAGTCAAATTAAGTGAATAGTGTCTAAATTTTAAATAATGATATTTTATGAAAATAATATCTTATTAAATTATTTAAAAAAATAAAAAATATTAAAATATAACAAATGGGGTAATATATGGTCCAAAATGTCATAAATGTCCCATTTATAGTCAATTTAGAATCATTTTTCTTAAGAATGACTTTAATATATTTTAATCTTTTAAGAAATCCCATTAGTGTAACTCCCCTCAATTATAAAAGGGAACCCCACCTTTCTCTTCTTCACACAACTTTGAGCCTTCCAACTTCACCAAACTATAAAAAAATTTCTTCTGCACTCCCATATCCAAATTATAGAGGTGTTTTTCTTCCCAAAATACCAACCATAAATCCCTTAAGAGGTGATCTAAAGGATTTATCTTAAAGAATATGTAATCGACTTAACCGATCAATTTCTTTTTAATTATTCTTATATATCCTATAAATATGTTATATTATTCATAAAATATTAATTTCAGTATAATAAATATAATTAAATGTTATTATGATTATTAAACCCCCTTTATCCACATTCTTTCCATCAAATGGGAAGTGAAAATATCACTCATGCATATAAATGGCTTACCGTCTCCATGTAGCGATACAATTCATTCCTCATCACCATATTTTATGGATGGGTGTTATGGTCATTTTAATGTTTATATATGATAATTATGACATAAATATACATCATTAATTATAATATCATATATACTTTATTACCTTCCAAACCATTGGAAAAGGATATTTTCGAATGTGCATACATGTGGATCATTACCTCCACAAAGCGATGTGATTCATTTTTTATTTTTGTTTTACATGGATTATAATAAGGATGGATTTAATTAATATATGTGATATATATTAAATAATAATTTTTATTTAAAGGTGAATTTTTATTTACCTTTCTTTCGTTTGATCCATCAGAAAAAATTAAAACATCATCCATGCGTACATACAGTCTATCGTCTCCATGAATGGTGTAACTCATTTTTCTATCTATATATTTTACTAATGAATATAAACATGTATATAATGAATATATATGATATTTATATAATTATTAGAATTATTTAGATGATATAACCCTGATAAAAATATAGGGACCAAAACTACTAAACCAAAACATACATGAAACACAAAAAAGATTTCACCCAAAACAATTATTTTAAAAAAGAAGTGTTAACAAACAGGTGATAAAATGTTATAAGTAAATAATATATGGTATGATATATAGGATTATTTTTATTTAATATATTTACAATAAATATATTTTTATTATAAATTGGGTTATAATGTATACAATGGAAGTCAAACCTAAGGTAAGGTATTTTTGTCTCGATTTTATTTTTATAGGACACATGCCTTATACACCACTTTCTATTTTATGTATTGTATATACTTCCCATGAATGTATTCTATGGTTATTATTGTAAATTTTATTGGGATTTAAATTTACATATAGTTTTATTTATAGCATGTGAATTATGATTCAAATGTTTCCAAAGTGGTAAGGGTTTTATGTTATAACATCATTATTTATTGGGATTGTTTGTGGTTAAGTTATAATGATGAAATATTATGATATATCTTTCATGAAACTCATAAAATTTATTATCCTATAGTTATTTCATGAAAATATATGTTTTGATTTTATTTTAATCACCTTATATACTCAATATACTGAAAATAATTTCTTTTAGAAAATTTATTTTATTTCTCCCTTCAGTCGAAAAAACTTTTTCTTTTATATCAAAGTTTTCTAAAAAATGTTCTAAATAAGGTTTTTATTATTATCCTATTATTATTTAAACTCATTTTTACCCATTTTTTACATTTTAAAAATGGTTTAAAAGTAATTTTTTTTGTAATAATGAGGTACTTTTACAAAATTGTAAAAGGAAATTTTTTCTTTTAACTTATACAGTATTAACAGAAATTCCCACCATCATGAACACTCAATTATTTTATGATTAATATATAATTTTCCATAGTTATTTTCAATTAAAACTTTTTCCATAATATTTTAAATATTTTAGGCTTTAAATAATTTATTTCAAAATGGAATGGTTGTTTTCCTCGTGATTTTTTAAATGATATTTTAATGGTATTTTTATTCATCAAAACCCTTGATTTCACTTATGATTTACTAAGTATATTATCTAAGGAAACCATCCTTATTCTTTATCAAGATGGTTTATGTTTATTATTAAAATAATTCTATATAAATCATTCCTCTTCTATGAGTTATATTATAATGAAATGATGGAATGTTTATGAAACCCATTTTATTTCCATGGGTTAAGATTTGATGAAATGTTTATGAAACTCATTTATTTTCATATGTTTTGATGTGATAAATATTGTATGATATTTTGTCACACATATGTATATTTTTTATTAAGTTATAACTATTACATTATAACTAATTATGATGGTTATATTATAATCAAGTATGGAGGTTATGTTTTAAAAAAGGAAAGTGGTCATGTTATGACTGAGGATGAGTGGGGCCTCCCTATAATGCATTGGGTAAAGATATATATATCATTAGATAAATAAGACTGGAATAGGGAGTGAACTCGGTTTAGTATGGGAATTTTTCCATTATTGTAGTCATGGGAGTTAACCAAGACTTCTATGATGGTTTTGGGAATGAACCCAATCCGCTATGATAGTCTTGGGAGTGAACCTTGACTTCTATGATTGTTTGTGGAGTGAACACAGTACACTATGATAGTATTGTAAATGATCCTTGAATACTAAGGAAATGATTTCCAATACCTATGTATATGCCACAATTACATGTCATATTCCAATGTTATTCCTCCATAGATTATGTTATTTGATCCATTTATTATTTGTTTCTTATGAACAACCAAGTTTTATCCCATATCTCAAGATTATGATATATGATATGCAAGATATGATTTTCAAAAGTTATAATCATGTTCTCATACCCTTATGTTAATGTTATACTCAAGTGATCATTGATATATCCCTTATTTACCCGTATCAGGAATATTTTCTCACCCTTTGTTATGTTTCCTTACCTCAAATTATGAAGAAATTTATTATGTATGATATGTATAATAAGAGTGACAGTTATGAAGACCATAATGGGAGATGATGTAGATATTTTATGAACCAGTTATTTTTGTGTCAATTTTTCCAAAGTCACCTGAACTATATGATTCTAGAATGTATAATTATGTTATGTAATGAATATTCATCTATAAATGTGTGATATCTATGCATGTAAATTATTGGTCTCTATATAGTAGTAGTGTCCTGATGAACTTTATAGAAACTGCAAATTTGTACCAACAAATGGGTGTGACATGAGGTGTGGTGAGATGATACCATTTGAATCTCAGAGAACTATATGTGATTTTTTGAAGGTCCTAAAAGTTATAAGAGTGTTGAAAATCTTGAAAGGATCAAAAATCACAAATAATAATCTCACCAATAAATCATCACAAGTAAAGCATGGTGAATCAATCACTCACGTGGGTAAAATATTCATGTTGTGTTCTCTATTTTATTTTTTATGGATTGCTATAATGTTAAACTCATCAAGTGGATAGTCTCTCTTGAATTAATTTTTTTATTATGACTAGTAATTTTAGGACATCAATTTTATCATCGTGTTTCTATAATGGAATTGACCAGTGTTTTTTTGAGCCAATATGAATTTACTTTCCAAAGGGAATCAGGTGTTTGGTATTTTCCAGTGACATATTGAGTGTGCATAGGTCAAGAGGATGGGAGGTCAGGATTATATCACCCTATTAGTTTTAATTTGTTCCTAATCTAAGACTCTCTTATATATTTAATATATCATTATGAATCTTTTTCAAAACCCATCATGGGATTGGTTTTCACCATGTAAGGGATTTGATCAAAATCATGCATCAAAATGAAAATCTATATGTATTGTAGGTTCTATATTAATGGTAAAATATGTTTATATCATATTTTCTCTCTCAATGATACCATTTATATATATCATAGGTTCTACACCTTTATTTTACTTGTTATTTGATTAAATTATCGTTTAAATCTGCATAGTTGGGAGCTCCTGGATTTATCACCATCTAGGTAAGTGGTAGTTGTTGTGGAGTTGAGATCAGGTCCATGAATGGAGCTTTATATATATCCCAATAATGGTAATAAAAACTTAAATAATTTAATTCCTATTAACAAGATGCATCATACCTTTTACGGTTTTGTGATAAGAACCATTATGGAACCTTTTAAGGTCATACAGTCATGACCAAGTGAAGTTCCTTTTGAGGTTGTGTGTAAAAAACCTATGGGATGTTTAGATTGAACCTAATATAAGAATCCTACATATCCTATTAATATTTAAAATCCTACATAGTTTATGTTTCACAGCTTAAGGTCATGTGACAGGAGCATGCCATGAAGTTTAACATTATGTGGTGAGTACTTAGGCTATGTAGTTTAAATTTGTGCATCAAGGACTTATAAGTGAATTATTATTAGAAAAGGTTAGTGTGGGACTTATGTATGGAGGTCCATCTCAAATTCATCTTAAATTTTGGTAATTAAATAGGATAAGTAATTTCTACACACATGGAATATAGACCTTTGAGGGATGATGACTCATATGGAATATGGTCCTTTGAGAAGGATAGCTCTCAAGAAATATTGATCTTTAATACGGATATATCATAGGGAATATGGACCTTCAAGAAATATACCTAACAAGGAATATATCCCCTTGATAAGGATATATTATAGGGGATATGTACCTTTGATAAGGATGTATCATAGGGAATATGGTCCATTGAGAAGGATGTCTCACAAGGAATATGGACCTTTAAGAAAGATGTCTCACAAGGAATATGGTTGAGCGGGAGTTGGGTATTATGCATAAGAAACCCATATATATAAATATCTACCTAATGTATTCTATTTATGAGGTCATTAATGAGGGAATTATTGGTTCTTAGACCTAACTAGGAGGACCACACATGCATCCACTTCTCGTTGATTGATGGTTCGATGGGGAAGGATTACTAGACACGTGGAGGATGTGACCCCATGCAGAAGAGGTTAGGGATAATTCATACATAGTAAGTGAAAAATATGTTTGAATGGATTATGAATATGGTTTCCAAAGTTTTATATGTTAACTCCCTATCTATTTTTAACAAGATCGGGATAGATGAGTGGACTCATGGGGAATATAGCCTAGTGAGGAGGGAATCAGGGCTTAAGCATATTTTTTTAGATTGTGACAAGGAGAAATTGGTATGTATTCCAATTATACCCTTCATATATCCTTGTATCATTAAATGGATAAAAAGGGTGGCCAACTCAACACTTGGAATCCAAGATGAATAGTATGGTCCAGGAAGGGTTTCACCACTATCCTTGTAACAGGGACCCTTCGTATCAAGGGGATATATAATTAAAAACTCTATAAAGGACCTATGACACCTAATAATTTCAATTTATTTATCTTTATCTTGAATTATATTTATCCTTTGTGTATGACATGTCCTGGGTTTGAACTTTTGAGTTTTTGAAGCTTTTACAAGTCTATAAAGTTATGTTCATGGTTTGTTAAACTATGTTATAGAAACTATGTGCCTTAAAAGGTTGTGACGGAGGTGATTTAATAGTATATGCATGGTTTTTAAAACCCTTTGAGGAAACCATGTGACCTCTGGTGTGTTAAGGTAGTGGTAGTTTCACAATCTATTCATAGTCTGGTAAACCGTGTGAGACAATTGTGTAACCTACTCGATTTGGGTTATTTTTTCATATGATCTTATTTTTAAGTGTTGCTTCCTAT
Source organism: Viscum album (assembly GCA_963277665.1). Lineage (NCBI taxonomy): Eukaryota > Viridiplantae > Streptophyta > Magnoliopsida > Santalales > Viscaceae > Viscum > Viscum album. The sequence continues at coordinate 1,528,328,499 of OY728146.1, read as the reverse complement.
TTTTTCCCTGTTAATTTTACTTGACATATGAAATTATCAAGGAGATATTTCCCTCCCCAAATATCCTTTAAGTATATTTGGATTGATTTCTTAGTGGTTCTTTGACTGGATCAAGTGGTAAGGGCTTCACCTCTCTTCCTCTCTTTGTTTCCTTTCTAGTTTATAGTTTTCTCTAACCCTAATGGCCATGGGTGGATGTTTTCTTTGGTTATGGTTGTCATAAATTTGTGTTTTCAGTATTAGAAGGTTGAAATCCATCCATTGATGCCTATTTTAGTGGTTTTCATTGAAGGTGGCATGTTTCCACCAGTTAAGGTAGGTGTTTTCATTCCATTTCCATTTGTTAAAGAGTTACTTAATTGATTAATGTTTTATAAGTGATATTTAACTAAACTAATGATATATTTGGTGACTCTTTTTGTGTTATCAAATTTTTCCACGTTTTACTGGTTTTATTTTGGAAACAAATTGTGAGATGCTTAGTTCAATGACACTTTGTCTTCAAATGGTGTTTTAAGCATTCTAACTATTTGATAAAATGGAATTTATAGTTTTTCATGAGAAAAAAATTGGTTTATGTTGTTTTAAACCATTTTGTTTTTTTAAATTGAAGATGAGTAAAAATGGGTTTCCTTATTTTAAGAGGTTCCTATGTTTTAAAAAGAAACTTCTTTGTTTTTGAAAGGTTTCCTATTGAGTAAAAATGTACGTGTTACTATAGAAAGTTTTTTTCCATTTTTTAATAAGATTATGTGATTTACTTTTGGTTTTTATATCTTGTATGAATCCTTTAAATGTTTTATCATGTTGATTCTTTTATTTGGTTTGTGAATTTCCAAAATTCACCTTGTGTGAAAAAAAGTTATTTTGAAAGGGGATTTCCAAAGTTATATTTTGGGTGTGATTTTTGTGTGTATAATTTTCCCTTGGGTTTCATTCAGTTGAAAAATGGTTTTTAAAATGGGTTTTCCAAAGAATTTAACCTCTATATTTTAATAAAATTCCCGGTTGAACTTTATGAGATTCTCTTTTCTTATATATCATTTACACCCTAGACTTTCTCATTATCTACCATTATTTATCCTTGTGAAAATTTGTTTCTCTATATGAATAGTGATTCATATTTGTATGTTTGGGTTGGGGTTCAATATCGAAGGGGTGTGTTTAAGGTGATATGTTTATTTGATTATTATTTCTCATGCCTTAGGGTATTTTACTAGTCACATGATGATGTTAGATTGAAGAAAATCACATATTTTTAGTTGTGACATGAGGATCATAGGTTATTAAGTGGAAATTTTAGGGATGTTTCCCTAATATTTGAGTGTGATACCTTAACTAGTAACCCCTAGTTTTATGTAACATCTAACTAGGTGATGTGTTACTAATGATGCTATATTAGAGAGACTAGGGTGATGAATTGTGCGACCATTAACCTTCTGGTAGTTGGTTCCACCTTTTCATGTTGAGAAACTTGTGATATTAGTTTCTTGTGTGTTTCCTCATGGTTTATACTTTATATTATGTTAGTTTATTATTTATTATATATGATTTGCCACTTTCTTTATGTTCTTTCTTCAATTATTTATGATTAAGCCTCATGGGGGTGAGACATTCCTTATATGATTATTTTTAACTATTTATGACTTATTGGGGATTTGAATTGTATTATTTTTTCTCTTCCCTGTAACCATATGGGGTGTGTGTATGTGTTAAATTATTTTTTAAAGGGAATAGATTCTTTTGATATAAAATTAAATCCTTGAAAAATTTTCCTTTTAAAAGGTATTTTAAACCACATGTAGGTTTAATTTCAAAGGAGGATGATTTCTTTTGAGAAATTTTTTTAACTTATTCTTTTTAAATGTAATCAAATTTGTTTTAAAAAGGTAATTGGTTGGATTTTAAAATAGAATTACCTTGGAAATTCATCATTGAGTATTTTTTTTACAAATGTGGTTCTTTAAAATAGTATATGTAGTATACTTTGTTTTATTTCTTTTTTTATAAAGGAAAAGAAAATTTATCTTATTATACTTTACTTTAAAACAATAATTCTGGGTTTATTTATAAATGTAATTTGAATGGACTCAGAGTGGTATCCGATTATCTGTCAGATCATACCCTACATACTCATTCCATTGGGTATTCATTTTTTATGTTTTCTTCAGAATCATAGGTTAAGAATTTCAGGTTGTATTATTGTCACTCTATATTGGGAAGAAAGTTTTGTTCATGTTATAGTGGTGACATGTGAGTCATGTGGGTATATTTGGGTTTGTTTCCCATTTTAGTTAGCCAATTTTATATCATGTGGTGTATTGGACTCTTAGTCCACCTATTTCCTTTCAGTTTAGTTTTTATTTCCTTGTTTTGGAAATTTGTAAAGCTAGTATAAAAATAGTATCATGTATGTAAATATTTTGTAAAATATTTTATTTCATTGATATTTATTCCATGTTAGGATGTTTTATTTCATTTCTTCATGATAATTTGGCATCACCCAATGTTAGGAGACCATGTGTCGGCTTCTCAGTAGTACCATTGTTGATACTAGTTTTATGAGGGTGAAATTATTCCCATGTTTTCAATCGTGATACTCTAGTTCTTGTATCCATCCCTAGGTGATTGGGAACATGCCTTGATCCTTATGGTGGAATCTTCTTGTGTGATGTATCAAGTAATCATGCATTGATTTTTTACAAAATGGTGTCAGATTCATGTTTATTATTTGGATTTAAAGGTAGACTAGAGATAGTTCTATCTGAACTCAATTGGTATGTATAAGAAAGTTCTTATCCCACTCTTCTGTATGTTAGATATTTATTTTCCAAGGTTGGATGGTATTTTTCTTTGATTTTTGGATTTATAGTGGCATGTTCTTAAGAATTTCTGATGTGTTGTATCACTACTCTAATTTATAAGAATACCCCAAGAGATATCTTGGGAAATTCCTTGTTTCAAATTGAAACAAAAAGTGATATAAGGAGTTCATTCTTAATGTTTATGATCTTCCAAACCATGTATATCCCATGAAAACTATTTTGGAAAATTCCAATGGAACTTGTATGGTTGGTTTATAGTCTAAAAATCTATGCATCAAAACCGTGTGTAGTAGTGAATACTGGGAATTTTTATTTTTTTCCCTCATCAATTGATTTTTTCCTCTCTTATACTTATTGGGGATTATTTTTTGAGTTATTAAGTGAAGATTTGTGGATTTAAAAAGTTATTTAACCTTGTATTAAATGTAATTTTTTGTTATTTGGTATTTAATATTTTTTTCAGAACCATTCTTGAGTTTCCTGAGTTTCTTTGGTGAAATATTTTTTCACTCAAGAATTTTTTTTTGAGTTGAGATGGTTTTTAAGGAAATAATTTCATGGGTTTTAAGTTGTGAAATTCTTGAGATATTTTGGAATTTTTTGTTTAAATAGAATTTGGTTTTAAATAAATGAATTCTTTACCTCATTGGGTTTGAACTATTTTAAGGTTTTAAACCTATTCTGTTCTTTGGAAAAGGAAATAATATTGTGTTGGAAATTTTTCAAATGAGTTTTCAAAAGGTGTTTGTAATAATGTATCATTTTTTTGGTTTTTTTATCCCTTGTATTGAGATTTGTGGTGATTTGATGATGTGTTTTGTTTTATTGATGTTTTATAATGTGACCCCCAGAAATGATTTGACATGTCTATAAGGGAGTCTCTTTGGTAGTTCTATTATAGGTTAAGATGTAATCCTTCCATCCTCAAACTCATCCCAGACTCATGTTGTAGTGGTAGGGGTTGTTTTTTTGTCTTTTGGATCACATGCGAGAGTGTATGAGTTGGAATTTTCTAATGTTTAATGTTGATCAAGGATCACCTTAGGTTATGGATTGGATGGCTTATATTGAAAGGATATTCGAATATCTAGGAACTCCAGGGTCCTCTAGGGTGAGGTGCTTCACTCCTTCGTTCAGAGGATTGGGCATGGATTGGTGGAGGCACACTATCTATTCCCAACCATTTTAAGTATTGTATTGTGATAAATTCTGTCATGACCCGTCCTCGGGGCCCGTGTCGTGACTACCCCAAGCCCGCCTTCCATAAGCCAGGGGCTGGCGACTAGAACCAAAGGCGTAAATCCTTATAAATGGGAAGGCATTGCCTTTATAAAAGTAAAAAAACACCACAGAGTAAAAGTGGAAGTAAAACACTAAGTCCAAAAGAAAGTGCTAAAAAGTAAATGGGCCAGAATACAAACCCAACTGAAAGTACAGCTACAACTGAACGAAAGTACAACAGAAAGAGACAAACAATTGGAAGAAAGGAAGCAGCTCCTGGGTCATCCTCCTCGGATCCTACCTGAAGGGTAGGTATAGATAGTGCATCTCCTGGATCATCCACCACGGATCCTACCTGAAGGGTAGGTACAGATAGCGCAACTTCTGGATCGTCCACCACGGATCCTACCTGAAGGGTAGGTACAGATAGCCTCCACAACGCTCTCGCCCGTCAACCTCCTCTGAGTGTCGTCTCGCCGTGAAGTACACCTCTGGATACTGACTCGTCGTGTGATCCACCTCCGGGTACCATCCAGTCCTCGAACACTCGGCCTCTGCCAGTGCTGCCCGTCGTCTGCAACCAACACAACGAGGTGCGGGCATAGCCCGTGAAGGGGTGAGTATACGATACTCATTAGGGACCCTGAGACTCTCAAGGTCTCACTAAAACAAACAAGGATAACCACAAATAAGATCTCAACAGATAACCTCTACTTAGGAATATGCCCATACATATACCTAAGTTATCAAGTAACCCATCTCAATCATGAGTAAACACAAATTTTATGAATTCAATGAATAACCACTACCCAGGTATATGCCCATACATATACCTAAGTTATCAAGTGACCCATCTCAATCATGAGGTAAAGACAAAGGTCAAAGATTCATCTCAAACCAGGATTTTTATTATCGAAACTGTAACTGCTGAAGAGCCTCGTCTCTGGAGTGTATAGTGGTCATATCACGACTCCGAGGTACTACTAACTAACTTAAGACTGCTGAGGTACTCCTCCTGTCGAGTACCACGGGTCATCCACCCAAACACAGTAGTTCTTCCCGCCGAGGTATGCCACCCAAACACAGTAGTGCACACCCCCTAATAGCCTGCAGAGGTACTCTCTGGACAAGTACCGTGGGTCTGCACTATCACACAGTATTGCTCCGTCCGCCATGGGTCTTTACCCAAACAAAGTAGTGCTCCGTCCACTGGGCTAGTCGACTCACTCCAAGTCGAGTCGGTCAAGCAGTCGTCAGGTCTCAGCCGGCTACACGGTCTCCATACTCCGTACGCTCGTCTCCGGGAGGGTCCGCTCCATGATCTACAGGTCAATATGCCAAGTATCTCAAATTCCCATGAAGAAGTATGTCAAAGGACCTCCTCGTCATAGGGGGTCTCAACGCAACAGACGACGCGTCAATCGGACGCCCGGTCTGTGATTTATTAGCCTTTTCGTCCCAAGGGCCCGGTTGGTTTCGTGTGTGAACCAACCCAGCCATATCTCAACTGTACCCCAAACTCTCATAGGTTATTCTCATAGGGACCGTTTCTCAAAAAGATCACCAACGCCACTGACGGTTCATCAAACGGACGTCCAGTCTGAAAGTTATCATCTTTTCCGTTCGAGGGGCCCGGTTGGATTTCGGCTACAATCCAACCCGGACACTATCCAACTGCATCCAAATCTCAAGAGAAGTATGCCAAAAGTTCCGTCTCATGAAGAGGAATCCAAAAAAGTCGACGGCATGTCAATCGGACGTCTGGAACTCGAGATATAAGTGTTTCCGCTCCGAGGGCCCGGTTGGTTTCGTGTTTGAACCAACCCGGCCATACTCAAAGTTCTCCAAAACCTTGAGTGTAATATACCAAAACGACGGTCCCGATCCAAGGATCGCTACGCAACTAACGGTTCATCGATCGGAGGTCCGTGGCCCAAGATATGGGGGAAAGACCGAAAACGGTCCGGAAGTGGGGGTTTCGGGCCCAGACCGATCCGGTCTGAGACCCCCTGGGTTGGCCTGAACCGGGTCGACCCGACCCAGGTCCGGGTCTGGCCCGCTGGCCCAGCCAGGTGGCTCGGCCAAAACGGCCGAGCGGATGTGCAAGCCCCCCCCTGAATGAACCGCGGCCCCATGTGGGGGCTTCCCTTTGTCAATGGACGTGGATGAGTGCCGCGTCCCGCCTTCCTCGGTCCCACGCGGTCGCGGGACCAGCGGCCCTCCCCGGCGACGTGCCGGAAGAGTCTTCCGCGGACCACCGGACGCGCTCCGGTGGTCCGTTTTGCTCGCCGCCTTCGCCAACGGTCCTCCCGAGACATGACCTTCACTGCGGAGGCTTCAAATTTACCTTGTGGCCCCGTTTGTCATCGCCTGTCAATCCACGCACAACAATCAACCAGCGGAGTCTTCAATCGCCTCTGCGGCCCCGACTCCGGCCGCGGTTTCGTTCGGCCTCAACGGCGCGGCGCGACGGCGCCGCGCTTCTTCATCGCGTTCTTTCTTGTTTCCGCGCAGTGTCGTTTCACCGCGCCGCCTTTGTTCCTGCCGCAACGAATCAAACAACAAAGGGGGAGGAGAGTCATCCGTGTTCGTGCAGTCCGATCTCCTCCCATTAAGTTGGTAACAAGCGGCCCAAAAGACGAAGAACAACAAGGATTTTTCACGAACAAAAGAAATCAACCCAAACAGTTTTCCCGAAATCAAGAATTCCCAACCCGCAAAATAATCTTCGCGGATCAACTTAATATTTAGTTGATCTGCATTCTTAGACTTAGAAGGAAGTAAACAAGGGTTCACTAACAATCACAAATAAATTCCCTACCTCGAGCGTAGTCGTCGAACGACGTTTGTCGCGGAATTGCACGTCGCGGAAGAGGGCGTCGCGGAAGGGGGATCGTCGCGTCGCGGAGAAAATATTTGTCGGTGTCGCGTCGTCAATCTCCGAGGATTCGACGTTCTTGCCGACCTTCGTAGAAGGTCGGCGTTCTTCGCGTTCTTTGCATTCTTCACGTTCTTCGCGTTCTTCGACGAAGAACGAAGAACTTCAAGTCTTCTCTTATTCTCCCCAAAAACTCAACACAACAACCCAACAATAATAAAAAAAGGGTTACCTTATTTTATTACTCACGCTAAACATTTTAAAATTCAAAAACAAATCAAACAATTAACTCAATTAATTACAATGTTTTAAACCGCCCAATTAATAGAGGCGTTTAATATTTAAATAAACGCACGAGTTGACTTTCATTAATTGGGGGGGTGAGGGTGTGTTACTGAAATTAATAAGGGGTTAAGGAAGTTGAAAAGGTGGGGTTCGTGTGGGCCCCACCCCAAAAATATCCTACCTAGAGGTGTAGGATTTTTTGGGCCCCACTTTAACCTCTTAACTTAGGTTAAACAACTTATAATTAAATAAAATTGGTCGCACCATTTTATTTTATTCATTTACTTAACCCAAAAATTTAGTAACCACACCCAAGAGAATGCAACTCCAGAAAAGGTGTTCCTAAGAAAATACCGGCGCTGCAAGTTCATCGGTGCCCTCAGATTTCAATTCCGAGCACCGGTTCAAAAGTTTGAAAATCCCGCTCGTTCTTTCACTGAACGTACCCGATCCTAACTTCGGAAATTGATTCCGGGCACACCGGGCCTCAGAATCAGGCGCCGTCAGAAACTGCGTTCTTGTAAAATCCCAAAGAAAATTAAGAAAAAAATTTCCCTTGAATTTTACGGGTCTTTACATTACTCTCGCCTCAGGTCTTTACATCCTCATAAAGCTTTAACACAAACTAGGGATACAAAAGTGGTATTGGGCACACATCTGTGCCTTCCGATCCCATGTGCTTACCTGGAGGTTCCCGTACTGCCAAAGAAAGCGCACCCGAGGAATCGACCGTCCTCGTAGGATCCGCTTCTGTCGATCCTCGATCCCCACTAAAACCTCCGTGAAATTCACCCCATCGCCATCGTCCAGCTCCTCATGGTCGATGATATGTGAAGGGTCGAGCACGTATCTCCTCAGTTGAGATACGTAGAAATCGTCGTGCACCAGGTGCAACTGAGGTGGATGGGTCAAGCGGTAAACCACCACGCCTACCCAGCTGAGGACCTAAGAAGGTCCACTGAACCTCAGAGATAACTTGCCCCCTTGGCCACATCTCCGTAAATCTCGTCGAGGTGAGACCCGTATAAGGATGTGATCGTCATCCTCGAACTCTAGAGGTCTCCAATTCCTGTTAGAACTGAAACTCAAAACGACTGCTGCCACGAGGGTAAGGTTGACCGACTCAAGAGTGATCGGTCGCACCCTCCTATGCATGAGTTTATCCTATGCTGCCTAGGGTTTCCTTTTCGCTGACCAAGGAAAACCCATCCTGATGTCGTAGTTAAACCACAACCTTCTTGCCTAATACAGTCAATTTGTGTATGAACTGTGATTGCCCAGTCCATACTCAAACCAACATCGTAAGGCCTCGACGCTACCACCAAGAGATTCCAACCGAAACTCTTGCCTCAAGGGTCTGACCACACTATCGGCTTAAGTGTGATTATCGAGTCTCCTCCCAAGGTATCTCCAGACATGAGGGTCAAGTACACGGCTTACCTGAAACTCTAGGTCTGGGACAAGATTTGTGGAAGGAAGGAATAATTCATATCAACGTATGTTACTACGACAGCTAGTAGTGGACACAGACTGTCCCTTGAATCATTCTTAGAGTTATTGGGTCACTCTCCCTGACCGCATGCAGCTACTCTCTTCCCCTTCCCTCCAGCTCCCTGATCCCGGCGGGGACAACTAAGGCTGGTGGTTGTAGCATGTTAAAATGTACACCACCTCATACTGCTCTCGTAGCTCTGCCTCCACGTCTGCTGCTTCGCAGACTCATCTCTCTTTAAAGATTCCTCTTATTGAAACATTTAACACGCCCGAGTCTCTAATACTGGCACCGGTTTCCTGTTTCTTACTGCATTGTGTAGTCTTCATCCACTCTTGGATGATCTGCACCTTCTTTGCCTATGATTTGAAAGAGCTGCTAAAATTTCCTCCTTTTACGAAAAGAGAAACTCGGTCGCATCCCCTGGATGAACCATGCCCATTTCCTAATACAGTCAATCCTGACATGAATGATGCATTCATGCCATGGATGACGTCGTAAGGCCTCGACGTAACTACCAATAGATCCAACTGTCACTCTCGCCTCCAAGGGTCGAGTCACACTGTCGGCATCGGTGTGAGGTCACTGGGTCTCCTCTAGTAGAAATCTAGAAAGTGAGGGTCAAGTAAAAAGTCTTAACTGGGACCACTCAGTATCAACCAAACAAAAGGGCAGGAAAGCAAACATCACAAAGATAAGTGTCTTTTTATTATTGAAACTCATAGTACAAAGACACGAATACAACAGAAATATGGAACTAGAAGTACAAGGGACGTATCCACTAGTTCCACTCCTGTCCACCTGCTCCCGGAGCTCTACCGCCTTGTCCACTGTCTGGCTGTTGCTCAAGAACCTGCCGCTGCTTCTGCCTCGGTGGCTCCTCCAACGCCTGCGGATCGACTGTGCGGAGGGTCAGACAGTCACGTGCTAGGTGACCCTTCCTGCCGCATTCATAACACTTCCTGCTCCTCGTACGACTGGCTCTGGTCCTCTTGGACCTCTGCATCATCTGTCTACTGCCCACATATGACTCAGATACTGATCTAAAATCCCACGGCAAAGGCAGCAGCTTCTGAACACGCTCGGGGTACAGAGCTACTAGTACAAACTCCACCCTGAAGAAGGTCTCAAAGTCTCCCCATGTGAAGGTTATCCTATCGCAAAACTAGAACAAGTGGCTCCACCACCTGCATGCTACTGCCTGAAGAAGGATGGCAGCAAAAATCACCATGAAGTCTGCTGGCATCCCCACTAGCCTGAAGACTCTCACCACAGCCTCCAGCCAATCCTCAGCCGCCTGCGGGTCCATCTCTCCCCAGAACCTGGGTGGCCTCTGGCGCTGGAACTCATGCAGCGTGCTCAAGTGGCGTGCATCGCCTACTACTGGGGATGGTGGAATCGGTGTCCCAACGTATGGTAGTACCGCTGGTGCCTCCGCTGGTGCCTCTACTATAAGAGGGCCCTGTACCTAAGCCTCATCGCTCGGCAGGCTGTCAGTACGCACATCCCTCTGGGCTCTAGATGGTAGTCCGTGAAAAGGCATCCTAAAGAAACATATGTGACACGGTCAAACGATTATACCTGGTGAGCTAAACTGTTTTGATCTGACTTTTAAAAACTTCTGGAAATACACACGCAATCAGTGTATTCGTGCACAAAGTCGGAAATCAGTTGTCAGTGTCCTGGTGTATGGATACGTTGGCCGCCCGCACCAACACTGGACTCCCTGAACTGAAAACCAAACTCGGTACTCTTAACACTATCGCTTCACAGAAAGAAAATATCAGAGTTCCTCTGATACGAATTTGTCACGACCCGTCCTCGGGGCCCATGCTGTGACTACCCCAAGCCCGCCTTCCATAGGCCAGGGGCTGGCGACTAGCACCAAAGGCGTAAATCCCGATAACTGGGAAGGCAGTTCCTTTATAAAAGTAAACAAAACACCACAGAGTACAAGCGGAAGATAAACACTAAGTACAAAAGAAAGTGCTGAAAAGTAAATGGTCCAGAATACAAACCCAACTGAAAGTACAGCTACAACTGAACAAAAGTACAATAGAAAGAGACAAACAGCTGGAAGAAAGGAAGCATCTCTTGGGTTGTCCTCCTCGGATCCTACCTGAAGGGTAGGTACAGATAGCGCAGCTCCTGGATCGTCCACCACGGATCCTACCTGAAGGGTAGGTACAGATAGCGCAGCTCCTGGATCATCCACCACGGATCCTACCTGAAGGGTAGGTACAGATAGCCTCCACAATGCTCTCTCCCGTCAACCTCCTTCGAGTGTCGTCTCGCCGTGAAGTCCACCTCTGGATACTGACTCGTCGTGTGATCCACCTCCGAGTACCATCCAGTCCTCGAACACTCGGCCTCTGCCAGCGCTGCCCGTCGTCTGCAACCAACACAACGAGGTGCGGGCATAGCCCGTGCAGGGGTGAGTATACGATACTCAGTAGGGACCCCGAGACCCTCAAGGTCTCAATAAACCAACAAGGATAACCACACAGAAGATCTCAATAGATAACCTCTAATTAGGTATATTCCCATACATATACCTAAGTTATCAAGTAACACATCTCAATCATGAGTAAACACAAAGTTTATGAAATCAACGGATAACCACTACCCAGGTATATGCCCATACATATACCTAAGTTATCAAGTGACCAATCACAATCATGAGGTAAACACAAAGGTCAAAGATTCAGCTCAAACTAGGATTTTTATTATCGAAACCGTAATTGCTGAAAAGCCCCGTCTCTGGAGTGTACAGTGGTCATGTCACGACTCCGAGGTACTGCTCGCTAACCTAAGACTGTTGAGGTACTCCTCATGTAGAGTACCGTGGGTCAGCCACCAAAACACAATAGTGTTTCCCGCCGGGGTATGCCACCCAAACACAGTAGTGCACACCCCCTAATAGCCTACAGAGGTACTCTCCGGACGAGTACCGTGGGTCTGCACTGTCACACAGTAGTGCTCCGTCCTCCATGGGTCTGCACCCAAACAAAGTAGTGCTATGTCCATTGGGCTAGTCGACTCACTCCAAGTCGAGTTGGTCAAGCAGTCGTCAGGTCTCATCCGGCTACACAGTCTCTGTACTCCATACGCTCGTCTCCGGGAGGGTCCGCTCCACGAGCTACAGGTCGATACTCCAAGTATCTCAAAGTCCCATGAATAAGTATCTCAAAGGACCGTCTCGGCATAGAGGGTCTCAACGTAACATACGACGCGTCAATCGGACGCCCAGTCTGTGAGTTATTAGCCTTTCCGTCCAAAGGGCCCGGTTGGTTTTGTGTGCGAACCAACCCAGCCGTATCTCAACTATACCCCAAAATCTCATAGGGTATGCTCATAGGTACCGTTTCTCAATAAGATCACCAACGCCACTGACGGTTCGTCAAACGGACGTCCAGTCTGAAAGTTATCAGCTTTTCCGTTCCAGGGGCCCGGTTGGATTTCGGGTACAATCCAACTCGGCCACTATCCAACTGCATCCAAATATTAGGCGAAGTATTCCAAAAGTTCCGTCACATCAAGAGGAATCCAACAAATTTGACGGCACGTCAATCGGACGTCCGGAGCTCCAGATATAAGTGTTTCCGCTCTGAGGGCCCGGTTGGTTTCGTGTTCGAACCAACTCGGTCGTACTCAAAGTTCTCTGAAACCTTGAGTGTAATATACCGAAACGACCGCCTTGATCCAACGATCGCTACACTACTAACGGTGCATCGATCGGAGGTCCTTGGCCCAAGATATGGGAGAAAGACCGAAAAAGGTCCGGAAGTGGGGGTTTCGGGCTCGGACCGATCCGGCCCGAGACCCCCTGGGTCAGCCCGAACCGGATCGACTCGACCCGAGTCCGGGTCCGGCCCGCTTAGGCGCGGCCCGGCATGGCGGTCTGGCCCGGTGCGCTAGCCAGGCCGGGTGGCTCGGCCAAAACGGCCGAGCGGATGTGCAAGCCCCCCCCCCCCTTGAATGAACCGCGGCCCCATGTGGGGGCTGCCCTTTGTCAACGGACGCAGCTGAGCATCGCGTCCAACCTTCCTTGGTCCCGTGCAGTCACCGGACCAGTGGCCTGCCGTCGTGGCTTCAGTCGCGGCGGCCCTCCCCGGTGGCACGCCGGCGGAGTCTTCCGCGGACCACCGAACGCGCTTCGGTGGTCCGTTTTGCCCGCCGTCTTCGCCAACGGTCCTCCCGAGACCCGACCTTCACTGCAGAGGCTTCAAATTTACCATGCGGCCCCGTTTTTCATCGCCCGTCAATCCGCGCACAACAATCAACCAGTAGAGTCTTCAATCACCTCCGCGGCCCCGACTCCGGCTGTGGTTTCGTTCGGCCTCAACGGCGCGGCGCGACGGCGCCGCGCTTCTACATTGCGTTCTTTCTTGTTTCCACGCAGTTTTGTTGCACCGCGCCACCTTTGTTCCTGCCGCAACGAATCAAACAACAAAGGGGAAGGAGAGTCGGCCTTGATCGTGTGGTCCTACCTCCTCCCATTAAGTTGGTAACAAACGGCCCAAAAGACGAAGAACAACAAGGATTTTTCACGAACAAAAGAAATAAACCCAAACAGTTTTCCCAAAATCAAGAATTCCCAACCCGCAACATAATCTTCACGGATCAAATTAATATTTTGTTGATCCGCATTCTTATACTTAGAAGAAAGTAAACAAGGGTTCACTAACAATCAAAAATAAATTCCGTACCTCGAGCGTAGTCGTCGAACGAGGTTTGTTGCGGAATTGCACGTCACGGAAGAAGGCATCACGGAAGGGGGATCATCGCGTTGCGGAGAAAAGATTCACCAGCATCGCGTCGTCGATCTCCGAGGATCCGGCGTTCTTGTCGACCTTCGTCGTAGGTCGGCGTTCTTCGCGTTCGTTGCGTTCTTCGTGTTCTTCGACGAAGAACGAAGAACATCAAGACTTCTCTTATTCTCCCCAAAAATTCAACACAACAACCCAACAATAATAAAATAAGGGTTACCTTATTTTATTAGTCATGCCAAATGTTTTAAAATTCAAAAACGAATCAAAAAATTAACTCAATTAATTGCAACATTTTAAACCTCCAAATTAATAGAGGCGTTTAATATTTAAATAAACGCACAAGTTGACTTTCATTAATTGGGGGGTGCAGGTGCGTTACTGAAATTAAGAAGGGGTTGAGGAAGTTGAAAAGGTGGGGCTCGTGTGGGCCCCACCTCTCAAATATCCTACCTAGAGGTGTAGGATTTTTTGGGTCCCACTTTAACCTCTTAACTTAGGTTAAACAACTTAAAATTAAATAAAATTGGTCACACCATTTTATTTTATTCATTTACTTAACCTGAAAATTTAGTAACCACATCCGAGCAAACGCAACTCTGGAAAAGGTGTTCCTAAGCAAATATCGGCACTGCGAGTTCATCGGTGCCCTCAGATTTCAATTCCGAGCACCGGTTCAAAAGTTAGAAAATCCCTCTTGTTCGTTCACTGAACATACCCGAGCCTAACTTCAGAAATTGATTCCTGGCACACCGGGCCTTGGAATCAGGCACCGTCAGAAACTTCATTCTTGTAAAATCCCAAAGAAAATTAAGAAAAAAATTTCCATTGAATTTTACGGGTCTTTACAAATTCAAGGATTACTTTATCCAAAAGTTTTTTCCAAATGAGGCGATAATTTCTAATGTGATGGAGTGCTTTATATTTTATTAGGGAGATCAGTCAGTGAAATCTTATGTGCTTCATTTCACTATGCTGGTGAATTTTTTTATCCTAAGTTGTTAACTGATGATTCAAAGAAATCATGGTTCTTTTCCAGGTTCCATCATCCAGATATAAGTCCCATGATTTTTCATTATGTCCTGACTAATTTTAAGGATTTAGTGTTCAATTCTCTTATTTCAAAAGTTTTTTCAGTAGGGAACCTGTGACAAGTGATTTTGTGACCCCATATGGTGTCAGAAAGAGTGTTTTGGCTAGTAAGACACAATTTCCAGTTTGTACTATCTTTATGGGGTGTGTAGGAACATTTAACCTTCTAGTTGGATATCTCCAAGGACCTATAATCATTGTGGTTTTCTCAGTCACCTTTAGAGGTTCTTTAATATGAACAGGCGTTATAAGAAGAAGTCTTAGACTCATCCTTGACCAAAGTAGTGATCTATGATATTGCATCCATATAGATAGTAAAAAGTTTTTTTTTGGTTTTGAGGATATTATATTTTATAATATTCAATTTTTTGTACTTTGTTCCATCAATTTTCTAAACCCCATTTTATTATTTTTAATTAATGATAGATATTTTAGATTGTGTTCTAATATTTTGAATGTACATGACTCATTATTTTCCTAAAGGTTGTTATTATTCATGGTGATGACCATTATTTCCATGTTATTGATGAATGACATGTGAATGCATTTGGTGCAGGATAGAGTAACAAGGATAGGATTATGGTTTCTTAGTAGACCGCGAGATTTATCGAGATGATAATTTATTTTATAATTACCATGGTTAGGTATTATTCATGTTTGTCACAAAGTTATCCTTATTATAAACATATAACCTAAAATCAGAGCTATGTCATTCCTTGTTGAGGAATTCCTATGTTTGGGGTGTTTCTCCAAGTTTAGGGGAGTGGATTTTGGGTTTATTCGCATGATAATATTTTCATGTTCTTTAGGATGCACTCTTTGTGGTGTTTTGAGTTGGTTTCCCATGGTTGGAAAGGTTCATTCTTTGAGTTTTCTTGTTAATGTTTCACCATTTTAGATTAAATTATAAATTTTTGGGAGACCTTCAACCAGTCTCCATGGGTTTTCCTAATTCTTATGTAGTCTATTGTAATATATTTTGAGTTGGGACATGCCATCATATCTCTATATAGAGGTTTAGGTTGTTTTGGAGTTTTTTTGTTTTGTTTGGTCTCATTCAGGACTCAGAAAGCATTAGTGAATTTTAGTATGTGGGTTTGATGGATTTTCTAAATTCCATATAGAATATAGAAGTGCTTGATCCAACACTACATTTTGTTAAGGATATTTTCTTAGGATTCTTAGAGCCTTGGTGGTTGGGAAATATCTTTTTATTGGGTTTTCCTAAGATTTGGGGTATTTTGGTCCAGTGTTTCTAGTTCTTTGTTATAAAGTTGGGTTTTTGGTTATATCCATGTTCTTGGTGAGTGAATGTTGAATTTACCTTGACTCAAGTCATCAAATACTTTATTATAGTGGACTATTTGGGAATTGAAATTGGTATGGTTGGGAGAATTTTTACACTCTAAAATTTTAGTTTCTTATTCTCGATATTTTGGTTGATTTATCTTTTGGGTATAGGGTGTCCCAGGGTTGAAATTTTGAGTTTTTGAAGATGTTACAAGGATGTATAGTTAGCTTCATGTTTTAGGAAACAATATAGTAGAAATCATACATATTTATTAGTTGTGATAGAGGTGATCACATGGTCTACATATGGTTTTTCAAAATTTGTGAGACAACTCTGTGGAATCTAGGGTGTTGATGAAATGGCACCTACACAATATGTGCATGTTTTGGAAAATAATATGAGACAACAATGAAACCTGCTCATTTTTTGGGGTATTTTTTCATTTCATATTATTTTTATATCTGTATTTCTAATTTTTCTTTTATATTTAGTTTCCCCTAACATAGGTGCCTCAGAAGAAATTCTCTCCCTCTCTCAAACTCCTCCAAGAGGATTTGGAGTGATTTCTTGGTAGTTATTTATTAAGATCGAGAGGTAATGGATTTTCATCCCTCCCTCTATTAGTTTATCTCCTATTCTTTAATTTCCTTTATCCCTAGTGACCTTGGGTGGCTGATTTTATTGGTTATGGTTGTTATAAAATGGGTATTTTGTCTTTTAAAGGTTGTGAGCTATATTTTAAGGCCGATTTGGGTGGTTTCCATCAAAGGTAGAATGTTTCCACAATTTGAGATAGGTTTTTTTATTCCATTGACATTTTTAAAGCATTTTTGGAATGCATGATGTTTTATAAGTTTTCTTTAACTAAATTAATTATATAAGTGATAACTGGTTTTGTGTTATCAATGGTTTTCTATGTTGTATTGGTTTTTAATTTTCAAAATTGGGTGAGATTCTTGGTTCAATGAAACTATTATTTTAAATGGTGTTTTATGCATTTTAGGTGTTTAATAAAGTGTCATTAACAATATTTCATGAGAAAAATAATTGTTTCATGGTGTTTTGAACTAATTGGGTTTTATAATGTAATGTGTTCTTTGAGTAAAAAATGGGTTTCCTTATTTTATGATGTTCCAAATTTTTAAAAATAAACTTTTTGATTGTGAAAGGTTTTCCTTTGAGGGACAAGGGGTTTGTTACTAGAGAAATGGGATTTACATGTTTTAAAAAGGTTATGTTATTCCCTTTTGGTTTTTTTATCATGGAATGAGCCTTTAATTATTTTTCAATATAGATTATTTGATTTAGTTTATGAATTTACAAAATTTACCTTGTGTGAAAAAAGTGATTTTAAAAGAGGATTTCAAAAGTAATATTTTTGGATATGCTTTGGTGTGTGTATAATTTTCCATTAGGTTGAATTTGGTTTAAAAAAGGTTTTTAAAAAGGGTTTTCCAAATCATGTGACCTTTATGTTTAAATATAAGGCTTATTTGTCACTTTATGAGATTCTATTTTATTTTCTATCGTTTACTCACTAGATTATCCCGTTATCACCCATTATTTATAATTTTGAGATTTTGTTTCATTATATGAATTGTGATTAATTTTTTTATGTTTGGGTTAAGGATCAATATAAAAGGGTGTGTTTTGTAGGTGATATTTTTATTTTATTGTTACATATCATTCCTTAGAGTGGTGTACTAGTCACATAATTACATTAACCTTAAAATAATAACCTATTTTTAGTTATGACATGATGATACTAGGTTACTAAGTGGGGAATTTATGGACATTTCCTTACTATTTTAGTGTGATGCCCTAACTAGTAACCCATGGTTGTATATAACACCTGGCTTGGGGATGTTTCACCATTGATGATTTGTGAGAGTGATTTAGGTGTTAGAACGTGCACCATTGGTCCCTAGAGTGTTTCCTCATGGTTTGTACTTTATATTATTCATGTTTACTGTTGTTGAAATATGAGTTGTTTTTTTATGTTCTTACTTCAGTTCTTTATGAGTAAGAATCATAGGGGATGACACATGCCTTATATAATTATTTTCATCTATTTGTGACTAATTATATCTTTTTATTGTATTGTTTTTTTCCTTTCTTATAACTATATGAGGTGTGCATGTATTAAATTTTTTTAAAAGGTAAGATAGAATTTTGATTTAAAATGAAATCCTTGAAAATTTTTCCTTTGAAAATGTACTTAAAACCACATGTGGGTTTGATTTCAAAGGAGGATGATTTATTTTGTATAAAAGGTTTAACTTGTTATTTTTAACTACAAGTGGATTTATTTTAAAAATGTAATGGGTTTCTTTTTGAAATGGAATTATATTATAAAGTCTTCACTGAGGAATGTTTTAAAAATGTGGTGGTTTATGAAAGTATATGTAGCATACTTTTTTTATTTTCATTTTTGTAAAGGAAGAGAAAATTTATCATGTTATGCCTTACTTTCAAACTAGAAATATTTTTTACATATAAATGGAATTTTAATAGACTCATAGTGGTATATTGCTATCATTTGGCTCATATCTTGCATTATAACACCATTTATTATGTAGTTTTAATGTTTTCTATAGGACCATAGGTTATTACTTTCAAGTTATCTTGTTTCCACTCTCTATTGGGAATTAATTGTTATTTAGGTTCTGGTGGTATAATTTGAGTCACATATAGATGTTAGGGTTTTGTCACCAATTTTAGTTTTTCTATTTTTAGGTCATGAGATGTATGGCCTCTTATGAAACATATTTCCTTTGAGTTTATTTTTTATTTACTTTTTTGAAAATTTTTAAAGTTAGTATAAAAATGGTTTCATGTTTGGAAATATTTTGAAACATATTTTATTTTATTTTAGTTTTATGCCATGTTGGTATGTTTTACTTTTTTCCCATGTGTTATTTTTTCATGGTTTTCAAATGTAAGGATACCACACGTCGAGTTACCAATGGGACCATTTATCTTGGTTATATGCAAGTTAAATCATTCCCATGAGTTTAAGAGTTATATCCTAGTTCTTTTCACTAGCCCAGGGTGATTGATAACATGCCTTGGGCCTTGTGGCGAAATAGTATCAGGTGACGTGTATGGTTATCTCGGTCCATCTTGCTACAAACCTATCAATTATAATAGAAAAGTAGGAAACACCATTTATCAATTGAATACATGATTTAAGGGGTTCATGTAGGTGTAAACAATAATGTAATGAAATTCATGGGTCATGAAGGAGGCCTTAGTGAATATGTTTCCAAGTATGGGACTTGTTCAAAGCCAATTCCCAGGTATATGAAATGGGTAAGGGTGGTTCTCTAGTTTTAGACTCAGGTAAAAGGGGTAATTTTGCGTTAATACCTTAAGTGAATGTTTTTCTTAATGTGTTACCTATTTTAAGGTTTACCCTAGTAGTTTTCTTATTATAATATTATCCCTAGTATAAGGTAGGGAAAAGTAGTAACTAGTATAGGGGTAGGGTGAAGTGTTCATACTGGTAGTAGGATTGAGTGAGTTTTTCCCTAGTATAGAGGATTGAGTTATGTTTTACTTTAGTGATATTTGGTATGGTTAATATGGTTCCCTATTATGATTAGGGTGAGGTGGTATCCCTAGTAGTGATTTAGGGTAGATTTGTCACCTTAACTGATGACTTGGGTGAGGTGTCACCCTAGTAAAGGGACTTGGGTAGGGTTTATCCCTAGTGAAGGATCTTTAGGTCATGTTTCTTTACCCTAGTACTTGAGGATCTAGGTGAAGTGGTCTTCTATGAATGTTTCAATGTTTTAAAACATTTGGTAACTCAATTAACTTTATTTTTTGTTAACTACCATTGGTTTTAAGCTTATTTAAGATACCTAAAGGGGTTTTAATGACTAAGGTATATGAAGCTCTATAGGCATCTCGTTATCTTCCAAATTATATCTCTAAACCTATTTAAGTGATAAAAATGGAGACCCATTGGGTCATTTTTTAGGAAAACATGGGGACTTGGAAATATGACTAGTTACGTATAGAAGGCGGTTCACACAGGTTCACTCACATAAGTGATTATTGAAAAATAGGTGGGTGTGTTGATATACTCACACAAGTTGGCTAGGGAACACATGGTGACTTGGGAAAAGTTATCATGATAAAATATCTAGAGACCTGGGCAATGTAACCTAGGCACATAATGGGTTATGATGATAAGATACTTGGGTATTTTCCCAAGACCTAGGTTCTATGTCAACTCTTCTTACTCAGGAATGTTTCCTCCACCATATCATGGTTTCTATCCATTTCCAAAAAAAGGAATGCCAATAAAATTAATTTTTCTTTAAGTGCTTAGGGTGGTGTATAACTGGCTAAAATTAGACCTATGATATAATTAACCCTGATCTTGATTAATTAAATGGAAATTATCATTAATCCTTTATTAAATGTTAATTTATGAATTTAAAGAAATTAGTGTCCATAATTATTTTATCTATAATTTTACCATATAATTATTCATTATATAACCATAGTAATCATACATCAACATGAATCCAAATAATATCATATCACCTCA
The DNA here is from genome assembly GCA_963277665.1 of Viscum album. Lineage (NCBI taxonomy): Eukaryota > Viridiplantae > Streptophyta > Magnoliopsida > Santalales > Viscaceae > Viscum > Viscum album. Next base: position 1,528,308,085 of record OY728146.1, on the reverse strand, counting down.
AAAAACATCCTGAAATCACTGAATAAGCATATTATAGATAGTCTATGTTGTTGATAGAAATATTACATAGAATTATTTTCATCTAAACATTATGATAAAAACTATTTTTCATTTTTCTCAAAACCCAAAATTATCTTATCACATGGAATGACCACCTAATTTTTTAAAACAATTAATTCTTCAATAAAATATATCATAATTTTTTTAAAATGATTAGAAATAAATCATGTCATTTTTAAATTCCATTTATTTAAAAACTCATTCATTTTCCATTTAAAATATATCTTAACTTATTTTTTCAACCAAACAAATAATTTGGCATGGAGTCAACTCATCTTATATAAAAATACATTCATAAATAAAATAGAAATTTTTAACATTTATATAATCACCCAACAAGATTTTCTAATAAATTAAAACATGTAACACTAATCATTAACTTTATCCATAATTAATATATATCATAATATTTTATTCTCACATTAGATCATCACATTTAAAAAATACTAAACTTATTTAAAATTCATCCATTCTCTTAATATTTAATCATATTATCACACTTTAATTTAACATGATTATCAAATTTTTAAAATTCATAAAAACACATTTCAAATCACTATATCATAATCACTTCAATATTAATTTAACTATTACATACTTTTAATTTAACACTATCATGTTAAACAATTTCAAATAAGCATGTTTTCCATATTTATAACAAAATATTCCTAATTAAATCATACATCATATTCATAATTTCTCAACTGTAATTATTTTTTATTGATAAAATCTATAAAACTTATAAATCATTCTCTTTAATTAATCATAATATTAAAAAAATTAATTAACTTTTTTAAAAAAAAAATAGGTTTCTTTAAACATGTTTTTAATGAAATGTATACACTTTCTAAAAAGATATTATAAAACCCATAACAATTTCCATTATAAATCACTCATAATCTTTCATAACTGTATACTCACAATAAAGTAACAAGATTAGTGTTTTTATAATACTCCTATAATGGAATCACATCATTAGAAAGAATAATATTATCAATAATAAACTATAATTATTTAATATCTATAGAAGAAAAAAAATATAAAACATCTCAAAGATCGTGTAAATAACATAGAACCAAATGGAATTGTTAAAGTGTTGTATTTGTTTCAAACTAGTTATAGAAGTTATAGAAATATTTTGGGGATGTGTTTCTAATAAATGAGAATGTTTTTTAGAATATTTGAGGCTGTTTGGAATAGTTTTGAGATATTTTTTAGGAAGTTATGCATTAATTTTGAGTTATAGAATTTTTCAGAAAATTGGTTAAGTACTCTTTTGTAATACTCTACTAAACCTGGAGTAAAATTAACTCTGGGAGGAGACTGGAAAATTCTCTAAGTCATGGGTTTTCCTAATAAATTTAAGAGGAACTCCAAAATGATTAGTATAATTTGGATAAGTCTCAAATTCATAAGATTCACCTAGAAATTTCATAAGAGACATTTAACTCTTTCTTAAGAATCATTCTCACAGTGAAACTTTTACAAAAGGAGGAACCTTATGAAATTCATAATATCAAAAATAATATTTCATAAGGTTCATAAATGAGTTGAAATTCAAAAAATGGAAGGTGTCACTCTATATTCCTAATATTCATTTACTCCTACAAAATATAATTTGAAGTGTAAAATCATAAAAGGAATGGAAATACATAGAATCATGAGATTTGTTTACTCTTATAAAAGGTTCGTTCTCTAAAATGTGTAAAATTTTGGAAATACTTCTAGAGATTAACTCTGGTGCTTATATGTTATTCTTTAAATACAATAATTATCTTCGGATAATGTTTAATTCAAGGTTCAAGTTGAGTTTTTTTGGAGAATTAAAGAGGAAGGTTTCCTTGTCGTGGTTAAATCTATGGTGAGTAATAAAAAATATAATTCATGAATAATAATTTCATTTCATGTTCACTTTGTTTTTCATTAAGACATAGAGTTCAAAGTTCAAGAGGTTATTTAGGAAGTTTTAAAGGAAGTTTCCATGATTAATTAATTAAAATCATGAGAAAGAAAATTTTGTTAATTATGAAAGATCATTAACCAATCCATAGTTATATTTTTATCTAAAATAGAAAAAGGAAAATATGTATGGGTTTTTATACTAACTGAGTGTGTTGAATATTGAAAATCCAGTAGTCTGGTCAAAACATGAAAACCCTTTTAAAACCTTTTTTTTTGAAAACTCATAAGCATGCATAAAAGACATCATGTAGTTACCTAGGGACATATTTACCATATCACTCTTATAATCGGCCTTACACATGGAATAAACCTTCATTAAACTTCCAACTCCAGATTACCCAATGCATTGGAGAGCTATAATGGGGTTCACCCATCATATCTTGAGCTATAATGGGCTCAACCCAACATATCATTAGCAATAATGAGCTCAACCCAATATATATTGAGATATAATGGGCTCAACCCAACATATATTGATCTATAATGGGATAAACCCAACATATCTTGAGCTATAATGGGATCAAAACAACATAACTATGTCCAAGGAACATATCTTGAATAAAACACTTGATAACTCATTTGAATCCTTGATCAAAACACATTAATGTTTCCAAATTTCCATTTTTCGTAAAACAAATCACTTATAAAAATCGTGCACATAATAATGAAATCATATTAATCAAAAACTACCATGTAAACATATAATGGAAACGTCATAGTAATAAATAAACATAAAATCAGTAGAACTACTCATTCTATATAAATAATCTTTTTGAATTTAATTAAAGAGACTTCTAAAAGGATTTTAAAAGGAAAGTCCCTTACAAATATAATTGGCGTAATAATTAATATAATGGAATAGATATGTGTATACAATGTAAATACACATAATACAACATAATATAAAAAAATTATTACATAAATAATCTCAATACTAAATAATGAATAAAGGAGAAGGTTGACCCAAAGAATGGAAATCGGGTTAAGAATTCACTTACATCGGGTTTGTCTTACTTAAAATGTGTTTAAACCTCTTGTATAAAGGTTAAAATAGTGTTATTAATATTTTACCGAAACATATTCATTTTTATAACACCTTTTATGATCATTTTATGACATCATTCCACCAATTCATTAATAATATTTTGTTAATTCCATTGTTTTAGGGTGTGTTCTTTACATGGTTTCCATGATCAATTTATGATGGATATTCTTGTCGATTGGAAGTGAAACTCACAAATAAAAATGGAATTGAATTTAAATATTTATATAACCATAAATTATACCATTTACCATTTTGAATTCTGACATGAGGATGATTCATAAGTAAAAACATTATTGATATTTGTTTAGTTCATTTTGGTGATTCTTCGATCATAATGAACAAATTTTATTTTATAAATTAATAACATGTGTACAAAATGATTCCAAAACCTTATATAAGATAAAATATATAAATTATAATCTGGTTATACCATAAAAATGGTTTCATGACTAGTATTGAAGGAATTAGAAGAAATTGAAATCATGTTGTCCACGATGTCGGTAAATCGACACATCACAGACAGTGTTTTAATTTCATGAATAAGTGGGAGAGGAGAAGAAGTATAATGGTGAATCTAACATAAACATTATAACATACATAATATGTAATATATTGGATCAATCATTCATCTTAGATAATGTGAGGTTAGGAAAGAATAAGAATAGAAAAGAAAATGAAAAGAAAAGGAAGAAAACAAAAGAGGATGTTTACCTCTTGATCTCTTCTCCCTCAGATCCTTCTTAAGGCCATTGGTTTTGGCCTTTTGGAGAGACCAGTAGGTCTTCGACGTTTGTAAGGGTCTTGGGAGTAATATTGGGTAGAACTTAGGCATGAATCATGGCTAGAGAGGTGTAGGAGGAAGAGGGTGGAATGGGTGGTATTTATAGTGGAGGAGAGGAGTTTTACATTATTTTAATCATTATTTTATTATTTTGCCGCAATACAAGAAATAGTTATGATTTAAAGACCAAAAATAGTAATAAATGCATGTGAGTTAGATATAAGTGGTCTTACATTATCCTTGTATCACCTAGGATGCAGTAAAACAAGTATTTAGTATTTATCGCAATTTATCATATTTTACTATTCATCAAAAATCAAGAATTTCAAAAAAAATCCCAAAAATTCACCATGACCATTTTTCAACGTTTAGATTTCAAAAATTAACTCAATTTTTTGAAAATAATTTTCTAAACATGATTAATTTAGTTTTTAAGCAAAATAATAATTTACTTGAAAAATACAATTTTAAAATTAAAACTGCTTTTTAATACTTTGACAAATTACTTAAGGTATCTTAAAATTGTCATATAATCATAAGTCATAAAAATAATTATTTATGAATACATTTTATGAAATTAAATTTTCATTTAAATTGTTAAATTAATCATAAATTTGTAATTAAATATATATGACTTGCAAAAATACCAAAACTTAATCAATAATTTTTAAAATAATTATTTATATATATTATGACATAATTATATCATATTGAGACTTATAAGATAGATAAATTTTATATATAATTTCAATGATGAATTTAATATTCATAAGGGTACATTACTATTCATTGAGTTCAAGTTACTATTCATAAAGGCACATCACTATTCATAAGGGTCATTTTACTATTCATAAGGGTACATTACTATTCTTAAGGGTCGTGTTATTATTCATAAGGTTAGATTACTATTCATAAGGGTATGTTACTTTTCATATGGGTAGGTTACTATTCACCAAAAAATAAGTTTGTTCTATCAGACTCCAAAAAACTTATTGATCACAACCGTGTATGTCTGTTTTTTAAAATTCAAAACACAGAAGTGGAAAAATTATTTTTAATGGTTAGTTTGTTAAGGTCAAATATTATTTAGTAGTTAATTTAAGCATATAGTGTTTTATTTTAAAATATCATGATGTTACATTATCCCCCCCAAATAAATTTCTCCCTCACAATTTGATCATTGTACTTATATTTCTAAATTTACATATAGATAATTATGAAAAACTATTTTCTTATATATACTTAATTAACTAGAAGTTTAAATGTAAACATTATAAAATAATTTTTTCTAAAAAACGACAATTTCTAATCTCTAAAGTTGTCTAGACTGTTCCTCTAATACTAATTGTAACACCCTAAATCTGCACTTTCAGATTCAATACTAAAATATGCTATGTATTTTTAAGTATAATAGATATTTGAAAAATACATAGTTCATTATAAAAATGAGGACCTTTTCTGGTCTAGGTTCTGAAGAATTTGACAACAACATACATATATTTAATCAAAGTTTACAAAATTATTATAATATAAATAATTGGATTCATCTGCAGTAGCACCTTAATTATACTTTAAACAGCTAAGTAATCCTGTGATTTTTTTTTAAAAAACTAGGGATGAGCACAAAAATCTCAATAAGGGATATAAATAATGAAAACCATTAATCCAATGAAAACATGAAAACCCTTTAAAAACCCTTTTCTTGAAAACTCATAAGCATGCAAAAAAACATCATGTAGTTCCCTTGGGATATATTTACCATATCACACTTACAATCACCCTTAAACATGGAATAAACCTTCATTAAACTTCCATATCTATAGTACCCAATGCATTGGAGAGCTATAATGGGGCTCACCCATCATATCATGAGCTATAATGGGCTCAACGCAACAAATCATGAGCTATTATGGGATCAACCCAACATATCTTGAGCTATAATGGGATCGACCCAACATATCTCGAGCTATAATGGGCTCAAACCAAAATATCTTGAGATATAATGGGATCATCCCAACATAACTATGTCCAAGTAACATATCTTGAATAAAACACTTAATAACTCATTTTAACCCTTGAGGAAAACATATTAATGTTTTCAAAATTCCCTTTTTTGTAAAACAAATAATTTAAAAAAACCGTGAACATAATAATGAAATAATATTCATAAAAAACCACCATGTCAAAATATAATAGAAATATCATAGAAATAAAGCATCATGAAATCAGTATAACTGCTCATCCCATATAAACAATCTTTTTGAATTTAATTAAAGTGACTTTTAAAAGGATTTTAAAAGGAAAGTCCCTTACAAATATAATTGGAGTATGAATTAATAGAATAGACTGGATATGTGTATAAACTATAAATTCACATAATAAAACATAATATAAATAAAATTTCATCACACAAATAATCTCAATACCACATAATGAATAAAGGAGAAGTTTAACCCAAAGAATATAAATCTGTTTAAAAATTACCTTACCTCAGGTCCGTCTTACATCAAATGTGTTTAAACCTCTTGTATAACGGTTAAAATAGTGTTATTAATATTTTAAATAAACATATTTATGTTTATAACACCTTTCATGATCGTTTTATAACATCATTCCACCAATTAATTAATAATATTTTGTTAATTCCATTTTTTTTGGGTGCGTTCTTCACATGGTTTCCATGATTGGTTCATGATGGATATTCTTGTCGATTGGAAGTGAAACTCCAAAATTGGAATGGAATGGTATTTAAATATTTCCAAATCCATAAATTATACCATTTATCATTTTTAATTCTTACATGAGTATGACCCATAAGTTAAAACATTATTGATATTTCTTTAGGTTATTTTGGAGATTCTTCGATCAGAATGAACACATTTTGTTTTATAAATCAGTAAAATGTGTACAAAATGATTCCAGAAACTTATGTAAGATATAATACATAAATTATAATATGTTTCAACCATAAAAATGTTTCATGACCAGTATTTAAGGGAGTAAAAGATATTGAAATCACATTGTCCATGATGTTGATAAATCAACACATCACAGACGGTGTTTTAATTTCGTGAATAAGTGGGAGGGTAGAAGAATAATAATGGTGAATCTTCCATAAACATGATAACATACATAATATGTAAGATACTAGATCATTCATTCTTCTTGGATAAGTTTAGGTGAGGAAAGAATAATAATAGAAAAGAAAATGAACAAAAAATAAAGAAAATCAAAGAGGATGTTTACCTTTTGATCTTTTCTCCTTGAGATCCTTCTTAAGGCCCTTAGTTTTAGCCTTCTGGTGAGACCAGAAGGTCTTGGAAGTGGGGAAGGGTCTTGGGAGGATTATTGGGAAGAACTTAGGCAAGTATCATCACTTGAGAGGTGTGGGAGGAATTGGGGTGAAATGGGTGGTATTTATAGTGGAGGAGAGGAGTTTTACATTATTTTGATCATTATTTTATTATTTTGCCACAATAGAAGCAATAGTTATGATTCCAAGACCAAAAATAGTAAAAAATTCATGTGAGTTTGTGATAAGTGGGCTTAAATCAGACTTGCATCACCTATGATGTAGTAAAACAAGTATTTAACATTTATCGTAATTTATCATATTTTATTATTCATCAAAAATTCAAAAATTTCAAAAAAAATACCAAAAAATAACCCTAACCATTTGTTGACATTTAGATTTAAAAAATTAACTTCATATTTTTAAAATAATTTTCTAAACATTATTAATTTAATTTTTAAATAAAATCATAATTTACTTGAAAAATACAATTTTAAAATTAAAACTACTTTTCTAACACTTTGAAAAATTACTTAAGGTGTCTTAAAATTTTATATTAATAATAATTCATAAAAATAACTATTAATGAATATGTTTTATGAAAGTAAATTTTCATTTAAATTATTCAATTAATCATAAATTTGTAATTAAATATATGACTTACAAAATTACCAAAAATTAATCAATAATTTTTAAAATATTTATTTATATATATTATTACATAATTATTTCATATTTACACTTATAAGATATATAAATTTTATTTATAATTTCAATAGTGAATTTACTATTCATAAGAGTACATTACTATTCATTAGGTTCAAGTTACTATTCATAGAGGTACATCACTATTCATAAGGGTCATGTTACTACTCATAGGGTTACATTACTATTCTTAATGGTCATGTTACTATTTATAAGGGTACATTACTATTCATAAGGGTATGTTACTGTTCATAAGGGTAGGTTACTATTCACTAAAAAATAAGTTTGTTCTATCAGACTCCAAAAAACTTACTAATCGCAACCGTGTATGTCTATTTTTTGAAACTCAAAACATGGAAGTGGAAAAATTATGTTTAATGGTTAGTTTATAAAGTTCAAATAGTATTTAGTAGATCATTTAATCACATAGTGTTTTATTTTCAAATCTCAGGATGCTCATTATCCCCCCCTTAAATGAATTGTGCCCTCGCAATTCATTCATTGTACTTATATTTATGAATTTAAATATCGATAATTATAAAAAAAATTATTTCCTTATATGTAGTTAATTAACTAGAAGTTAAAATTAAACACTAAAACTTAAATTTTTCTAAAAAAATGACAACGTCTAATCTCCATAGTTGTCTAGACCGTTCCTCTGATACCAATTATAACGCCCTGAACCTGCACTTCTAGATTCAGTACTAAATCATGATGTGCATTTTTTTTATAACAAATAACTAAAAAATACACAATAAATTATAAAAATGAGTACCTTATCTGGTCTAGATTCTGGAGAATTAAACAATAACATACATATATTGAATTAGATTTTACAAAAATAATTACAATATAACTAATTGGATTCATCTACAGTAGCACCTTAACTGTACTTTGAACATCTAAGAAATCCTATGAAAAAACATTTTAAAAACTTTGGATGATCACAAAAGTCTCCATAAGGGATATAAAGAATGAAAAACCGTTAGTCCAGTGAAACCATGAAAACCCTTTAAAAACACTTTTCTTGAAAACTCATAAGCATGCATAAAAACATCATGTAGTTACCTTGGGACATATTTACCATATCACTCTTATAATCATCCTCACACATGGAAAAACCCTTCAGTCAACTTTAATATCCAGAGTACTCAATGAATTGGAGATCTATAATGGCGCTCATCCGTCATAACTTGAGCTATAATGGGATCAACCAAAAATATCACGAGTTATAATGTGATCAACCCAACATATCTTGAGCTATAATGGGCTCAAGTCAACATATATTGAGCTATAATGGGCTCAAACCAAAATATATTGAGCTATAATGGGATCAAACCAACATAATTATGTCCAAAGAATATATCATGAATGAAATACTTGATAACTCATTTGAACCCTTGAGAAAAACACATTAATATTTTCAAATTTTCTTTTTTCGTAAAACAAATCACTTATAAAAACAGTGCACATAATAATGAAATCATATTCATTAAAAAATACCATGTAAAAATATAATGTAAACATCATGGTAATAAATAATTATGAAATCAGTAGAACTACTCATTCCATATAAACAATCATTTTGAATTTAATTAAAGAGACTTTTAAAAGGTTTTTAAACGGAAAGTCCCTTACAAATATAATTGGAGTAATAATTAATATAATAGAATTTATATGTGTATACACTATAAATACACATTATAAAACATAATTTAAACAAAACTTCATCAAAAAAATAATCTCAATACCACATAATGAATAAAGGTGAAGGTTAACCCAAATAATGGAAATCGGGTTAAGAATTCTCATACCTCGGGTTCATCATACTTAAAATGTGTTTAAAACTCTTGTATAAAGGTTTAAATAGTGTTATTAATATTTTATAGAAACATATTCATGTTTATAACACCTTTCATGATCATTTTATAACATCATTCCACCAATTCATTAATAATATTTTGTTAATTCCATTATTTTCGGGTACGTTCTTCACATGGTTTCCATGATCGGTTCATGATGGATATTCATTTTGATTGGAAGTGAAACTCCAGAATTGGAATGGAATGGAATTTGAATATTTATAGAACCATAAATTATACCATTTTGAATTTTTAATTTTTATATGAGGATGATTCATAAGTTAAAACATTATTGATATTTTTTAGGTCATTTTGGCGATTCTTCGATCAAAATGAACACATTTTGTTTTATAAATTAATAACATGTATAAAAATGATTATATAACCTTATATAAGATATAATAAATAAATTATAGTCTGTTTAAACCATAAAAATGGTTTCATGAATAGTCTTTAAGGAACTAAAATAAATTGAAATCACATTTTCCACGATGTTGGTAAATCGACACATCACGGATGATGTTTCAATTTCTTGAGTAAGTGGAAGAGCAGAAGAAGTATAATGGTGAATCTTAAATAAACATGATAAAATTCATAATATGTAAGATACTGGATAATCCATTCCTCTTGGATAATGGGAGGTGAGTAAGGAAGAAGAATATAAAAGAAAATGAAAATAAAAGAAAGAAAACAAAAGAGGATGTTTACCTCTTGATCTCTTCCCCTTGAGATCCTTCTTAAGGCCCTTGGTTTTGGCCTTTTGGTGAGACCAGTAGGTCTTGGACATGGGTAAGGGTATTTGGAGGAGTATTTGGTATAAATTAGTCAAGTCTCATGTCTTGAGAGGGGTGGGAGGAAGAGGAAAAAAAATGGGTGGTATTTATAATGGAGGAGAGGAGGAGTTTTGCATTATTTTATTATTTTGCCATAATATAAGAAATAGTTATGATTCTAAGACCAAAAATAGTAATAAATGCATGCGAATTTGAGATAAGTTGTCTTAAATCATCCTTCCATTACCTATGATGTAGTAAAATAAGTATTTAGCATTTATTGTAATTTATCGTATTTTATTATTCATAAAAAATTCATGATTTTCAAAAAATATATAAAAAACATTCACCCTAACCATATTTTGATGTGTATATTTTAAAAATGTACTCCATTTTTTAAAATAATTTTCTAAACATTATTAATTTAAATTTTAAATAAAATAATAATTTATTTGAAAAATACAATATTAAAATAAAAACTACTTTTCTAACAATTTGAAAAATTACTTAAGGTCTCTTAAAATTATCTTATAATAATAAGTCATAAAAATACTTATTTATGAATACATTTTTTGAAATTAAATTTTCATTTAAATTATTTAATTAATCATAAATTTTTAATTAAATATATATGACTAAAAAAATACCAACACTTAATCAATAATTTTTAAAATATTTATTTACATATATTAAGACATAATTATATCCTATTAACACTTATAAGATGGATAAATTTTCTTTATAATTTCAATGGTGAATTTACTATTCATAAGGGTACATTACTATTCATTAGGTTCAAGTTATTATTTATAAAGGTACATCACTATTCATAAGGGGCATGTTACTATTCATAAGGGTACATTACTATTATTAAGGTCCATGTTACTATTCATAAGGGTATATTACTATTCCTAAGGGTATGTTACTGTTCATAAGGGTAGGTAACTATTCACCAAAAAATAATTTTGATCTATCATACTCCAAAAAACATACTGATTACAACCGTGTATATTCATTTTTTAAAATTCAAAACACAAAAGTGGAAAAATTATGTTTAATGGTTAGTTTATAAAGGTCAAATAGTATTTAGTAGTTCATTTAAGAGCATAGTGTTTTCTTTTAAAATCTCAGGATGTTACAAGGTAACTTAATACATTGGTTAAGAAGAAGAATATTTTTTATGTATTGAAGAAGGAGAAGGTTGATGTGCATATAGTGGTCTTGATATTATTTCCTGTAGTTGAAGTAATATTAGTGGAAGAATATCACATATGGTGATATTGTGACATCTTGAAGTTTTCATGAAGATCTTGTTCACTATGATGGTTTTTATTATTATCAACTAGTGGGAATGATTATAAGCTCTATCAAGGGTCAAAGTGTTGGGAAACACTTCTAGGTAGAGGATTATTACTCTTTATCCATTTATAATTAGTGATTCATTATATGGTAAAATATGTGACTCAGACTAAAATAGATCATAGTAAGTATTGGATTGAAGATAACTCTTTGTAGGGATCTCATAAATTGGTTCAAATAAAAACTTTAGAGTACTATTCCCTAGATGGGCTACTTATTTTATGATAATATTAGAATCAAATCCACAACCTAATCACAAATTATTCATGTCTAAGGAAAATCTTAAATTTTGTGCCCAAATTAAGATCAAACCTTTCAAAAACTGTGTGTTACATGTGTTTTTTTAAATTATATAGTATTCAGGTAAGGATAAGAAAGAGTAATTGGTTGTACAGTACTATAAAAATTTAACAAAGGTTTATTTTAAGAAAATAAATAATAAAAGAAGCATCATTGATTCAACCCCCTCCCCCCTTAGTGGTGTAACCCATTCTTGGGAACTTAAACTGGTATCAGAATGACTAGGTTCTCTTTATAAGAGCCTTATTTTATTATTGATATAGAACTTAAATTCTATTAATAGTTGAGTTATTTCATCCTTTGGTAGAAGAAAATATCATGAATAGAAGAATAGGAAGATACCATATCTTCTCTCACTCAGTCTAAAAGTAATAGATGTTACTACTATTGGTTTACCAAAACTAAAGAAATGTGTTCTTATGTATTTTACTAACAAGATAATTTTGGTGGTATATGGAAAGGAGAGAAATACCACTTTGATGTATTTGTAAGATAAAATTTACAACAAAGTAATAGGAATTCAAATAACAAGAGAAATTTGGGTTAAATTTTAAATCACCTTTTAAGGGAATGTAAAAGTTAAAGAAGAAATGTTGAAAATATAGAGATTAAAGTTTGAATATGTGAGGATGGATAATGGTGAAACTATTTATTATTTCTTCCTAATAGTTAATAAAATAATCATAAATATTTGAGGTAATGGGGAAAATTAGAAAACTCTATATTTTTTAATAAGTTGATGAGGATCTTTCCTCGTATGTTTAATCATTATATTTATACATTAAAAGATAATGATTCTTTATCCCATCATAAAATTTATAATATTAATATCTACCATTTAAGAAGAAGATCAAAGAAGAAATAGAATTTTAATCCATGATAAAAATCAAACTCAAAGAAGAAGAAGATCAGAACTCAATTGATTTTTATGATGATAAATAAAAGTATAAAGAGTATAATAAAATTATGGATCTTATCTCAAGGAACTTCAGTGATGTAAAAGTAAATTAAAAAGGAAAAATACCAATGAAATTATTTAAATGTAGAGTAATTTGTAATTTTTAAATTAACTATACAAATAAGAAAGGTGGTAAGTATGCGGCTAATGATAAAATGACATGCCTCGAAAAAATAAATGGGGTAAAATAAGTTTTGAAGTATTATGAAAGAAAGAAAAGTTTCCCTAGAAGTAAAAGTAGAATTATTATGTGCATAGAAAAGGAAGGATACTCCATATCTAGTTTCCAATAAAGATAATATTCTACTTAAAAGTTCAAAAAACATCATGGATCATGATGAAAGACATGAACAAATCTCAAGAAGTGAAGAATAAGAAGGTGAGATAACTTATATAGAGCATATGTTAAAGTTTGGAATTAAAGCTTGTATTAAGAAGAACACTAAAATCAAGAAGTAAGTCCGGTTTTTAAAGAGAGATAATGAAAGTAATAATGAAGTAAAGGAAAATATTATCAAAATCGTAGATGGTTACATTAATGAAAATAGATTTCCCAATCTGAAGGTTATAGATCAAGAAAAAATGGTAAAATATATTAATAAAAAATTATCTAAAGGAAGAAGAGTTAAATAAGATGAAATAATTGTTTATTGAAGATGATAAATCTCTAAAGAATATGAATAAATATTTTAAAAGTTCTTTACAAATTAAATCTGAAACTTCTCAAGTTGCTAATAATCATTACCCAAATGGAAAAGTCAAATATACTCTTATTTAAATCAAAATAAAGTCTGTTATTTCTAATAGTTTTGGTTCTTATGCCAATACTAGGAATATTTTGGATAAATAAAGAGATGAAAAACTTTATATTACATCAAGATAAGGAAATAGTAATTCAATAATAATTGTCACCCTGATAAATAAGGAAACACAATATATGGTAGGATAATAACAACTTTTCTTTGAATAAAATTCTTTTCAAAATAGAAGATCAAGATTCAAATAAAATTATCAGTGTTGTGGAATTAATTGGAATAAATCCTATTCATGTTGACAAAATATTTTATTTCCTTATATTAGGCATGAATCAAAGTAATTTACACTAAAAAGAAAATAATAAATTCTATAAAGATGAAGAGAACTTTTAGGAATGATAAATCTATGAATAAGGCCCCATAAAATATATCTACTCAAAAATAAATTTGATTGTTTGGAAGATATGTGTGTAATATGTAACCAACATGGTCATTTTTCTGAGGAGTGTATGCCTAATTTTCCTATACAAATTTCCTATAGTGAAAAAAGGAAATCGAATTCATAAAATAAAGAAGAAATAAAATTCATTAATTATTGAAGTTGTTTTAAAATATTAAAATAAAGGTAATCCATGGATTCTTAAATTGTTTGTTTCTTACATATGACTGGTGGCACAGAAATATTATATAATATTAAATACAATGATGTATGAGTAGTGAATTTTGGAAATGAAAGCTCTCTAAAAGTCAGATTTTCTACTGTTGAAATATTAGCCCAAAAAATAAAATCTAAAGATGTTATTTTTATTAAAGCACTTAAAAACGATATATTAAATTTAATCCAACTATATGATGATGAAAATGAGGTTGTTTTCAAAAAATAATCATGTTTTATCAAGAAATAAAGGTATGAAAAGATTATCACTCAATGGAAAATGAACAAGTGGTAATATGTTTCAAATTGGAAATCTTGTTAATTATTATTATTTGAGTGACAAGGATGAAAAATATTTGTGTAATAGAATTATTTTTCATATTGGTCAAATAAATATGATTAAAATATCAATGTGGTATGGGGTAAGAGACCTACCCTGACTAAAGAGATATAGGTATGTTGTTTTTGAAACATTTCAAAAAGGAAAGATGATACATAGACTGACAAAAGAGTGGAGTCCACTATTCCATATGAGCTAATACATTCTAGCTTATGTGGGCCTATGAGACATAAATATTCCAAATGTGATCTTTACTTTATCACATTTATCAATGATTTTACTCAGATTACTAATGTTATTTTTATGAATAACCAATTGGATAGAGTATAAATGTTTAAAATATTCTAAAGATAGGTTGTGAAAGAACTTGGAGTCTAAATCAAAAGGTTAAGGAAATATAATAAAATTAAGTTTAAATATAACACTTTTGAATACTATATTTCAAAGAATAGTGTAAAAAATAAATATAATACTCTTTATAATCCTTATAAAAAATGAAGTTTCCAAAAAGAAAGAATAGTATTTTAGTTGAGATGGAAATAATAGTGCTTGTTGAATACAAACTCTAAAAATTATTTTAAAAGGAAGAAATGTATACAACTAAAATTATTTAGAATATATTCTTGATAATACAAAATTTAAACATTAATTCATATAAATTTTAGTGAAATAGAACTCATACAGTGAATTACTGTAAAAAAACATTAGTCCATGTTAAATTATGATCAAAACACAAATCTTGGAAAATTCAAGGATAAAACTGATTAAGGGACCTTCATGGGATATCTATCTAATTTTATAGGCTAATAATTATAGAATAAAAGGTTTTAAAAGTCAATGGATTGTTTTATTTCAATGTTATTCGAAATAAACTCACCTTTGATGAAGAAAATAAAAAATTATCAAAAATTAAGAACTGAGTAGTGAATAAATTTATAGAAAATTTAGTGTTAAATAATCTCTAAAGGAACTGAATTCTATAGATGTTAACTTAGATTAAAACAATGAATAGGAAAGAGTTTTTATAGATTTGATAGTGAAACATAAAATATTTTTTAATAATATATAACCATAAAATATTTTTGGAAGTTAGGATTCTCTAATACATACTAGAAGAATATTGAGAATAGAAAGTCAAACATCTCTCATTTAACAGATCGATCCAAAAAAAATTATAGTAGTAGTTGGGTATAAGAAAAGGATAAATTTCATGAATTAAGATCATCATTAGATAGAGAATAATTTTACCTAGGAACTTTTTCCTAGACCTGAAGCGAAAAATGTAATAGGTACAAAGTGGGTATTTAGAAATAAAATTAATGTGAAAGGTAAGGTTTAAAATAATAAGGATAAATTAGTATGAAATGGTTATTATCAAGTGGAAGTCATAGAATTGGAAGATGCTTTTTCAATATTTTTGAAACTTGAATCAATTATAATGATTCTAGTAGTTAAAGCATAGGGTTAATATAAGGTTTATCAAATGGATGTGAAATATTCCTTTTTGAATAGAAACTTTGAAGATTAGGTTTTTATTGATAAAACTGAAGGTTTCATAATTTATAGTTATGGAATAATGTTATATAGATTTAAGAAAGACTTAAATATGCTAAACATTCTTCAAGATCTTGACAATTCAAACTAGATAGTTTCTTGAAGTGGTTGAACTTTTCTAAATGAAAAGATGATTTCAGCTTGTATATGAAGAAGACGATCATTTGTACTTTAATTTTCATAGTGAATCTTGATTATATAAATTTTTCAAGTGATAATTAATATTCATGGGAGTAATTTTGAAATTAGGTGAAGATAAAATTTTAAATGTTAATGTTGGGTGAGATGGGAAACTTTTTTGGGATTAAAAATTAGGTAAATGGATACTTAAATTTTATTATCCCAAGAAAAATATGACAAATAATTTTTAAAGATATTTATCATGGAATATTTTAAGGAAGTATCGACCCCGTAGTATTTGGTATAATATTGAGCAAATATGAAGTAAGAAATAGTGTACAAAAGAAGGAATTCATGAAGATCATTAGAATCTTGTGTTATCTTAGAGTATCAAGACTAAATATTGTATATATAGGGACTCTATATAATATATAAAATATGTACCAAGGAGTCATGAATTATGGTATCCAATATAATACTTAAATATATCAAAGGAACCCTAAGATATGTTTTTATATACCAAATAACTGAAAAGATGAATCTGTTGGGGTTCATTAATATAGATTGGTCTAGTGATAGAATTGATATAAAAAATATATCATGTGTAACTTTATTTTTATGTGAAATCTATTTAATATGGAATAGTAAGAATAATATTTCAGTACTCTAAGTACAAATGAGGATAAATATATAGTTGAAGGTATAATTTGAGGATCTGTTAAGGGTTATTTGTGATAATCAAAGTGTTATTGATTTGTCCAAGATTCTTATCCAGCATTCGTAATCCAAACATATTGATATTAAATATAAATGAATTAAGGATAAATTGTTTAATGGGGATATAAATATAGAGTATATAATAATAAAGGGTCATATTTTTTATGTATTTATAAAATCTTTTTCAAGGTAGATATTTTTTGAGTTAAATCTGAAATTTCATGTTCAACCTTCCCCTATCACTTGAGTTTGTGTGGGAAGGACCCCCACAGTGATTTGGATTTTGTTTTCATAGGGGGGAGAGAATTTAACCACAAATCTCTTTATGATATAAGTTCACCAAAAAATTTATAAAATAAAGGTATGCATATCTATTTATATTTTTTGAATACATGGTTGTGGTTATTATAAATAATAAGAAGAAAATTTTAATGAGTTCTTGGATTTATGGGGAGATAATCTAAGTCACTTGGAAAATATTTCTTTTCTCTGAGAAATGGAATTATCTCAAAAACAATGACTTATCTTGTAATTTTATGTCAAGACTTTTATCTTTGATAAAGGTTTTGATTTGATGACTCTTTGTGTGAGTAATTAGAGTTGAAAACAAATACAGAGGGGGGATTGAATAACCTATTTCCAATTTCTAAGTGTTTTGTTTTTTAAACCATTTATTAAAATCATAATAATAATTTTAAGATTTAATTTGTAGGTATAAGAATATTTGTGAGAATTTTTGAGGCAGATGGAGCTGTTTTGAGAAGGTTTTAAGAAATTTTTGTATTAATTTTGAGTTTTATAGTCTTGAGGAAAATTTTAAAAGTTTAATTTTTTAATAGTCCACTAAACCTAGAGTAAACATAACTCTAATCAAAGAATGGAAATCTATCCAATTCCAGAGGATTCCTAATAAACATAATAGTAACCTTAATGGTGCATAAGATTAACTCTGAATAGATTAGTGTAATTTGGATAAGTCTCAAATGTGTAATATTCACCTATAAATTTCATAATATTCATTGAGTTATTTCATAAGATTCATGATCACTAGAGACACTAGAAATTTGAAAAATGGGGTAACCTTACAAAAATCACAAGAGTAACATGAATATTTCATTAGGGTCATCTGCGAGTTGAAATTTAGAAAAAGGTATAGATCAAGTTGTATTCATAAGATTCATTTACTCTTATGAAACATCATTTTAAGGGGGAAATTTATAAAGAAATGGAATTATAAAGAATCATATGAGTTATTTACTCTTATTAATTGTTTTTTCTTTAAAATGTGGAGAATTCTAAAAAATTTCTTGAGATTTACTCTAATGATGTTATATTTTTTCTTAAAAACTATAAATATTATGGGATAATGTTTAATAAATGAATCAAGATGTATTTTTAAAGATATTTAAAGAGGAAGGTTTTAGTTTCATGGTTTAATCCATGGTGGGTAATAAAGAGGAGAAGTCATTACTGGAGTTTCCATGTCAAGTTCACTATGTTTTTCATATAGACATGGAGATTGGAGTTCAAGCAGTTATTCAAGAAGTTTTAAAGAAAGTTTACATGATTAATTAATAGAGATCATTAGAGAGAGAGAAATTTATAATTAAGGAATATCATTTACTGATACTTGGTTAGATTCTATTTTGAAAATAAAAAAGAAAAATCTAGATGGGGAATTGATATTAACTAGGAGTGTTCAATATTGAGAATATTGAAGATAGAGAAATTGAGAAGAGAACTCAGTATAGTAATAAAGAAAAATAATATTTTATATATACTAAAGAATAAGAAGAAGAAGAAGAAAATAAGGTTGAAGTTCATGTAGTGCTTCTGTTATTATTTTCTAGAAGTTTAAGTCCATTAAGTTGAAGAAGAATATATCATATAGTGATGTTGTGAAATCTTAGAGTTCCCCTTAATATCTTGTTCACTATATTACTAGTTAATTTATATCAAGTAGTGAGAACTAATATAATTTATATATATAGACTAATTTTTGGGAAACACTTTTCGGTAGATTATGATACCTCCCTATCCACTTGTAATTGGTAATTCATTATAGTGGAAAATCTATGACTTGGACTGAAATCGATCATAATAAGGAGTCGGTACCCACCTTGTTATAAACCTTATAAAAATTATGTGTGAATTTTCTTTATTTATACTATATTAATGTATGGATAATAAATAATAATTAAGTGTTTTATACTCTACAAAGTAACAAAGGTTTATTTCAAGAAAATAAATAGTAAAAGAAGCACCCCTGATTCAACCCCCCTAGTGGTGCAACCCACTCCTAGAAACTTTATATAATAATATCAATAACAGTTCATATCAACTTTTATTTTGAGTATAACCAAATAAATATTCAAATGATTAATAATTTTATCTAATTAATTAACTCTCTACTAATAACTATTTTAGTAAACACTAAATATTTATTGGAGGCTTTTTAATTAACTTAGGAAATATCTATCTCCTCAATTCATCTCAAAATAACTACCACATCAACAAAATCAATTGAATATACATGTATATGCTATAATACCTATATGCTTATCCAGGATGAATAAGCATCGATATCACTCTCATAATACGTGGTTGAGAGTTAAAATAAAATAAAACAAAATTCAAACCAGATAGAATTCATTCCTAAATTTTTATACTTTCTTGGACTTTTCCTAGATACTTAAGTTACTTATGAAAATATGTTTATCATACTTATTTATAGGTTGCTTAAAAATTCACAAATAATAATAATATATCAACCTATATACATCCCAAAAAAATATAGACTCAGATTTGATACCATCTTGTAACATCCTGCCTAAGGGTACATCATAATTTTCCTTAGGTAGGTATTCATAAGTTTTAGAGCATGCATTCTTATACATCTGAGACTACCAAATAGTGGAGAGAGTCTAAATTAAATTTTTTTAAATCTATTTCCTAAAGGAATGAATAATAATTGAGTAAATAAAATAATTAAACAAAATCTATCATTATAATAAATAAAACAATCCTTGTTTTTAACTATTTATATGTATCCAACCACCACGTGTCAACAAATAAATATATGATAATAATATAAAATTTAATGAATAATTAATTCCATGTAAATATTTTATATAATAATTAATATCACTAAATAATATCATAATAATAATATAAAACATATATATATATATATATATATATATCTGGATCATTGGTGATCCTTCTAACATCCCATGCAAAGTCTCGTCAGTAATACTATACTGGCACCATGACCCCTCTATATCTCTATGAACCTTTGAAAAAACACCTATATGATACCTATAATAAAAATCACTTTCTATGAATTGATTTTCACAATCAGGGTGTAAGTAATATTAATTAATAAGAATCACCAAAATACCTTAAAAAAAACTAAAATATCACAATTTTTTATGATTATGTGTTGTGAGACTCTATGTAATATAACCCAATGCATCTAATGGGAAATGTAACAATAAAAAATAGAAATAAATTAATATTATTATTGGTAATTAATAATAAAATTTTAGTTCTCCATGGTTTTACAAGGTTACAATAATCTCTAACCATGCTTTTTTTATAATTGTTAATGATGAAATGAATTGGTAAATTATTTGCAGTAAACATCTTATTGATTATTGGTACAGAGGAAATATAAAATGAATATGTAAAATTCATCTTCTTTAGTATCTAAGATGGATAATAAAAATTAATAGATAACCACCTTAAGAAATATTAATTTGTGGATAATTTATCAGGTGAATAAATTCCTCTTTAAAATAGACTTTAAGGGATAATGACATCACATTAATAATCTAACTTCCCCTTATTTAATAGTTAGGAGGAAAACTAGAATATGCAGAATATGACATTCTATTTATTAATAGATAATAGGGATAATGACATCAAAAATAATCTAACTTAATTCTATATGTGATTTGGGATAGTTAATAATATCATATATAATTTGAATTCAACCAACCTAATAGATAAGAGGAATAATAATATTGAATATACTCTGAGTTTGACTTGTTTCGTTTCTTAGGGGGGATATTATGGAAGTAATTTTAAACTTATTTATGGGTTTTTTGTGTGTGTGTGAGGAATTAATATTACAATAAATAAATAATTACATTCTAGTTTAAAAATAGCATACATACACATATACAAAACATTCTTGAATTATAATAATTATCAAATCATAGGAAACATAATTCAACCACAAATTTGTTTCCTTATCATTGCACTTTTAAGAATATAATTGAAGACTCTCTGATTCTTTCAACATTTAAATATTTTTAAAACTCAACATAAAACATTGTATAATATCAAAAAAAATAACCATGTCACCATGCGAGTAGTATAGGATAGAGGTGTACAATACATTCCATAGAAAATTCATAATATAATTTCTAACATTTATTCAATACATTTAATAAATAACTATCGTTAAATAAAAAACACATATCCCATTGGATATTATGTTGTTAGGAAACCATATAATCCTTATACCTAGTGTATTACTACCATCATGGTCCCAATATATAATATAAATTTATTAAAATAAAATTATACATTTTAAGAACACATTCGACTATACTTTATATTAATTAATTTATAGGATACATAGTAAAAATGTAAATATATGGTTCAAAAATTTTACTATCATGGAATAGTTACATTGTTGGTCCTCTAAAGTTATATTAATTTAATTATGAGAATTAGGCACATGGGGTTCCCATTTCAATCCTCTATACCCTTTTTTGTACTTATATCATACATGAACTACTAAAAACATGAAATAATAGTATAACGATTATAAAAACTTTCTTTATAGGTTGATAATATCATGTACAATGAATTTTATCTATTTAAACCACCTTTTCGGTGTAAATCTAATAGAACTATAAAAATATCCAAAAATAGCCTATTTAGATATTAAACGGTGAAATGGAAGAACCTCTTAAATGGATCGTGGGGATTAATATTAAATTAATGATATAATCTAGTTTCCATTGAATAATATCCATCCTAACACATGATAAAATGTTTTTTGACTAGAGAATGGGAGAGGGAGAGGAACATCGCTACCACTAGATGAATAGTTATGAAAAATAACTATTGGACCATTAAAATTTTAGAGTTAATTGTAAGACTATCACCATTCCCCACTATTTTTTAAAACAATAAAAAGGATAATAAGTACCTTTTATCCATCATAGGGTACCCTTTGGAACCCCTGGGTTCCTATTGGAACCATCTGGTTCCCAGTGAAATGACACTATAACACCAAGATGATTTTAGTATGTATTTTTCTTAAATAAATCATGTATGTTTGATATATTGTGATATATACAACATAGAACTAAAATGATCAATTCCTTATTTTATTATGGTAGAATATTAAAATGAAAAATTAAATATATTATGAGATAACTAAATGAATCATAATTAGTAAAATTAATAAAGGAATGAAACTATAAGTAAATAAAACTACTAAAAGTTTGAAATTATCATCATCATGGCCTACCATAAAGATCATACCATCGATGATAAATATAGAAGTAATAAAACAAGTTTTAAGTATAATAAAAATAATAACAATGAAATTGGTGAATAAAGAGAATGATTTTAGAGATTTATATAATGCATTATATGAGAATGTAACATGACTGTTATTTATAGTCATTGGTTATATAGTCATTGGACATATGGATATAGGATATATGGTCATTTGATATATCTGTATCCAAATGGCACATTGAAGTTGTGTAATTTTTAGTAAAAAATTAAAAATAATATAATTCATGTTTGATAAATAATTATTGAATGAAATAAAAAGATAATTATTTATTATAAAAATATATATTTTTCATTACTATTATTATTATTTTTAATGATGATTTGATGTATTTTAAAAATAAAAAGAAAGATTATAATACCAACTAATTGATATAATTGAATGTTTTGAAGTTAAATAATATATATGATGTAATTGAAATCATTTAATGATAAAAATTTATATTTTTAAAAGAAACTATTTTTAAAGTGTTATGTATTTTTACTTTAATAAATCAAATTGATCAATTTTAAATTATTATTCTAAAAAAATTAATTTTTCAATTTATAAAATAATTAATTAAAATCATTTAATTATTAATTAATATGAAATAATATTAGGAGCACTTAATTCTTAAAAAAATTCCTATAAACCCCTTTTATTATATAATTTATGTTTTCATTTAGAAGAAAAAAAATCATATCTTGAAATTAAATTAAATTAAATGGATTCCAATTTTTTAATCAGAACTTCAAAATTATCTGAGGAGGTCAATTTCATTTTTTGGCATAAAAAAGTTAATAAGGTAAATTTTAGTCACCAAAATAAAGGCTAAAATGAGGAAAATGGGTAAAATTAAGGGTTAAAGACATAAAATATCATAAAAATTATCTCTAAATGAGTGTATGAGAAAATTATAGATCTCTCTTTATCATGCCTCCATTATTTATCCACTTTAGATCCACTTCCCATGTAAAAAAGATATTTCTTACCCATTAATTAATGGGTATGTTATGAACTTAATCCTAATACCCTCTCAAACTAGTTCCCAACCAAAACTGTCATAGACATGAAGGGAATTCCCAATCTCCATGGGCTGGTGAATAGCACCTAGGTATCAACAAAAACCATAGGGAATGATTTCACCCAACTTGAAGTAGAAAACATAACATATATATATATATATATATATATATATATTATGGGAAGAAACGATGGAAAAATAAAATAGAATATATATTTCATAGAGAAAGGAAACAACTGAACTGATAGATCATAAAAACCATTAAAAATACTCCAAGACACAAGTCCAATATAAAAGGACACTAAAACTAAAATAGAAACACCATGTGATAGCAAGGGAAAACTCCCACCATCTCACCACCAACCATCTAAACAAATCTATTAGAAAACCTTACCACCTCACTGTGGAGCCTTGTATTTCCCTAAATCAAAATACATACAAAGGTATATGAATTGTCGAAGGGGTACGTATGGTGTGATCTAAATAGGATGAGTAGGATCTAACCTAGGTTTTCCATATAGAATCTCTATACAACAATATAAACAATGATCAAATTTAAAGAAAATAAGGCATGATAAACATTTTAACATTTTTTATATCAAAATCATGGTAAAAAATTTTCCCCCTTTTTCCACGGTTCTATAAAAGTAGGTAAAATTTTTTCAAAGAGTTTAATATACATAAAATTATCCAAATCAAAGAAAATAATATATCACATATCGTATCAAATCTTTGTCAGTGGAAGATAAAATAGTATAATCCAAAGAAAAAGTAACATCACTCCAAGGATCACTACATGTAAAGCTAGCTAGAACACTCATACCCAGACATAGACAATAGTGTGCATCGAGACTCTATATATATGCATTGAATCTAGAGAGAATAGGAAAACCCTTGAAAGTGAACCTCCCAAAAGATCTATCAATTCCCTAAAACAACGGTCCTAGGGATCAGAGGAAAACCCCATGAGTAAACTCTATGATAGTATCAACAGATGAGGTTTCTTACTACACCTTCTACCTAAGTACCCAAGGCATCCCATGTGTTGTATTTTCAAAACCGTTTCATAAAAACCATGATTTGAAAACTATTTCATAAATCCATTTCACAATGATTTGAAAATAAATTTTATTTTACCAAAACAATGGGGAAACCATCTTTTCTCATAAATCCATTTCCATGCACAAATCAATTATTTCAATTCATTTATAAAAAATTTATAAAAACCAGAGCAATACAGTTCATCTGAAATATACTAGAGATGGAACCACCTACCTCAAACATGGTTAGTGCGCACCCACAACAGGATCCACTAACATGGAATAGAGAAAATACAAAAATGGAGGCCCTTTGAGAAACTTTCACACCGAACCACAGCCAATAAAGTATGTACCCTCAAAGTAAGATCATACATAAGATCTAAAGATACGTATCGCAACAAACATAATGATCAATCACCGAACTAAGTGAACCAAAAGGAGAGTAGGTCCCCAAAATCACTTGTGATATCTTTGAAGTTGATAGATAATGGGTTTTAGATGAATAATAAATAAAATCATCCATATGGAAATTTAAAACGTGGATACCTCGATCAATACATGGTATGTAAATCCTTTACATTGTGTAATTGCTGATTAAAAAGTCCCACCAGAAAACATGTCTCCCCGAATTAAAGTAATAATGCTGACCATTTCATGAAGTATAAGATTTTCATGGAGTGTAATATTTTCACACTCTGAACCAAACTCACATCTTATTCTTTGTGACCAATCCATGGCTTGTAAATAGTTCATGACATTTATTTCTCTAGAAGATATAGAAAATACCAGATTCTCCTAAAAAACCAAATGTAACTCCATTTTTCTCCAAACTCCTAGATAAACCCATAAATTTGTTAACATATTTATACCTGAACTCCATTAATTGAAAAAAATATACATCCTCGAACCTTAGGTCATTTTACCTAGTAATGGTTCTCTATCCTCATAAGCCCTTAAACACACCCAAATAAAAAGGGAAATGAAAAGAGAGATGAGAAAAAACTGAAATTGGGTAACAGGATGTTAAAAAATCCCCACCATAATAATATATATCCCTAGGAAGTCATCTGGAATAATTATGTTAGGAAATAGGTGATACCATTTCTCCATCATTAGAAACTCATGTTCCCAAGTCTCGTGGGAATATGATCCATGTCACCATAACACTTGGACCAACAAAATCAAATTCCCATGCTAGACTTTCACCTAAGAGTCAATGATCTTCACTGGTTTCTCTATAATAGAAATTTCCAGCTCCAACTCAATCTCTTCCCAAATTAAGACGTGAGAGGGTTCATGATGCTATTTATTGAGATATTATATGTGGAAAACATCATGAATACCCATCAACTGAACCAGAAATTCTAGCTGATAAGCAACATTCCCAAACTGTTAAGTGAACTCAAATGGACCAAAGTATATTGGAGCCAAATTTCCCTATTTTCCACGATTACAGTGACCCATATGAGGAGAAAATTCCAGGAAAACACATTCACTAATAGAAAACTCCAAAGGATGATTCCTCTATTATACATACTATTTTTTTAATCTATGTTGTATCCAGACACTGATGTATATCTTGAATCCTCATTTACATATCCTGAATGAAACTCGGTCCTATAAGAGAGTCATTTCCCACCTCTTCCCAATAAAAAATTGATTTTCATGGGTGACCAAAAAAATCCTCAAAGGGATCCATTTTTATTGATGAATGATAACTATTTTTATAAGAAAAATCTACTAGTCCTAGATGTTTATCCCATGGTCCACCAAAATCCAAGACATAGGCATGGTACATATACTCTATGATTTTAATAAAACACTCTATCTATTTGTATGTCTGTGGATGGAAAGCTATACTCAACCTGACTTAAGTCCCCATCACCTCCTAGAGACTTTTCCAAAATAATGCGATGAACCTAGGATCCCTGTATGGAATAATAGAAGAGGTAACCTCATGTAACCTTACAACCTTCTGCACAAACATCTTATCCAAGTCTTCAACTTTAGTGGTGTCCCTAATCAAAATTAAATGAACTAACTTTTTCTACCAATCAATCACTACCCAGGTAGCATTCCACCTTTGAGGATTATATAATAATCTAATAAAAAAGTCAATGGGAACATCATCCCATTTATAAATTGGAATCAAAATATATTAGAGGAACCCATAAGGTTTCATATTCTCTAACTTTATCTTTTTTAAAGTGTAAAAGAGGGACACATAATCTACAATGTCATGATTCATAACTATCCAGCAGAATCAGTGTATCATGTAATAATACATATTCATAGTTCTCAGATGAACTACAGGATTGAATATGTAAAAATGATATGCTCAAATACAAGAGGAGGGGGTGAATTGTATACTTTAAAAATTCCTTTAGAACCTTTAAAGTTAAGTTTAACAAGGTTAAACAAACATTCAGAAGACCTCTTAAATAAACCTTTCTATTTTCTTAAAAGAAATATTCTTCCTTAAAGTGTATATAATCTATAATATAATCAGAGTAACAGAGTTACAAAGTATAAGAAGGTTATACTTTCTAACTTTAACAAAGTTAACATATAACAACAGAATTAAAATAACTTTTAATAGTAAACAAATAACAATAAGATTCTTTTAACCCAAAGAGAAGGGTATCCAACAACCTTGGATAAAGGTTCCTTGATTTATACTTTCAATAAATTTTATCTTACCCAAACCTAGGTAAGCCCTCAATCCGAAGATCGGTATTTGTCTTACTATCCCCGAAAGCCCTCAATTTAGAAGGAAATTGGAACCTCTATCTTCCAATCCTGAAAGCCCATGATTAGCACGATCAGAGTCTGCACAAAGCAATTCTGAGCAAGTTTTTCACCCCTAAACAAGTTGTTCATGAAATCCGCAAAAAGCACTGATAGTTTTAAGAGCATATATCTCTATAAATCACTTTACAACATTATTTCTTTAAAGTCAGTTGCCGAATTTGAAGTATTTTTCTCATTAAAATGAGATTGTATTTATAGGAAAAATTTCCCAATGGTCATCTCCACTCTAACGGTCATATTTTTCTTAAATTTCGGAGGGACCTGGACACATGGAAAACATACAATGTTTAGTTTATAACAGATTGTACGACATCATTTCAAGTAACAGAAACGATGTTAAGTTAAATATAAATGTTAAGTATAAGAGAACTTAGAATCCAATATCATTGTAATGATACATTTAAACAACTCTAACATTATCAAGAAAACGTAATCTTAAGAAATAAAGAAAACGGATTCTGAAGAATAACATTATTAAGAAAATGGAATCATAAGAAAAAGTAAATCAGATTGTGAAATATGTATCTCATTTGTTCCGGAATCGGAATCACAAAATCGGCATCACATATACACCAGATTCAGAATTATAAAAACTGACTCACATATACACCAGAATCAGAATCGTAAAAACTGAATCACATATACATTGGATTTGGAATAATAAAAAATGAATCACATATACACCAGATTCTAAATATTAAAAACTAAATCACATATACACCGGAATCGGAATCATAAAAACTGAATCACATATACAATGGAATCAGAATCATAAAAACTGAATCACATATACATCAGATTCGGAACCATAAAACTGAATCACATATACACCAGAATTAGAATCATAAAACTGAATCACATATACACCAAATTCGGAATCATAAAACAGAATGAAAAATCATAATGATAGATCTTGCAAAAATAACTGAATGACAAAATTGGAATGACAGATCTGTAGGAATAACTGAATGAAAAAATTGGAATGACAGGTCTTGTAAAAATAACTGAATGAAAAAAATCAGAATGAAAGATCTTGTAAAAATAACTAAATGAAAAAAATCATAACTTAAGAAAAAAAAGAACTTAAGAAAAAAGTGTTTGTGATTTTTAAAACATAAAACCGTAAGGAATAGAGAAATCATAAGATAACCTTATTGACTCAAAAATATCCCCCTTTTTGGAAAGCATAAACAACTTTTCAAAGGAAGAATTTATTGACTTCGATAAACAAGTATGAAAAACTTATCTACCATTTTGAATAGGATTTTGGATGAATACGACTAACTCCCCCTTAGGTTATTTTTCCCAAGGATTATATTCTTGATATTTGAATTCAGGTTTTATTAAAGGAATATCTCCCCCTTAGATAAAAATTTCTTCTTAAAATAAAACTCCCCCTTACATGAACATTATCCTTTCTTGCCATACTCACCCTTACTAGATTCTCCTTCTCAGAGATTAAATTATTCCTTTAAATAAATTCTCCCCCTTTGTGATTTTCAAAAGGTGGGAAAGGAATATAGAAGTATAAGATGTACCTATAAGGTTAAGCAAGCATACATTCGAAAACAAAAGAAATATATTCAAAAAAGTTCTTAAGAAAATTTTATAAATAAAGTTTATATTACAAAAAAAACATCGGAATGTAAAGAAAAATCATCCATTCTTCTTCTGCTCAGACAACATCTTCTTTATCAGGGCTTTGAGTTTCTTCACTTCCTTATGATATTCTTCAAAAAAATTCAATAAGATCTCCTTATCTTGATTCTTCTTCTCTAACGACAAGATCCTTTCTTCTTGAGTATCCACCTTTCTTTCTAATTCGGCTCTGACTTCCTTCCTACTGCTAACAGATCGAGAAACAAAATTGAGTTGACTATATTTCTCATAGATTGATGTCTTGACCTTGTTGAACTCAGTTTCACAAGTATTAAAAGAACCTTTTGTTGAATCCATGAAATCAATGAAATTTCTTAGCTCATCATTGATAGTTTCTGTACGGTTAAAGACTTTCTTAAAAGTCACCTTCTGAGCTTTGTAATCAATCAAAAGGTTACTGAAGTCTACTTCTTACTTGACAACCATGTCCATAATCATATTAGTCGATTCCGTCTTTTGATTTAGGGTTTCTTACATCATTTGACTCTGGGAATCTATGTTTTCAAGAACTGGAATGGTGTTGAACAACTTTCTTAAAGATATCCTGACAAAATCATTTTCAACAGATGAAGAGGACTCGGATCTTGAAACATATTTTCTTTTCTCAAATCCTCTTGGAGTTAAGGAATCTGGTTTCTCTATTCTCTTAGAGGACTTCTGAGGCGTTTCCTTATCAGATGGAGAAAAAAAACATTATTGCCTTTAAGAGGGCCTCGAATTGGATATTTTTCATCTGAAACTTGAAAAACATTTAGATCTCCCTATTCATCTTCTTCTTTTTCAAACTCATGATGTTGAGATCCTACTTGTCCCTATTATTCTTGAAATTATTCCTCTTCTTCACCTTGTTTTTCAACATGTTCTTTTCTACTTCTTCTTCTAGTTCAAATTCAACTTCTTCTTCATCTTCAACTTCAACATCTTCCTCAACTTCTATTTATTCCTCAAGTTCTTCTTCAACTTGTTCTACTGAAACTGATTTAGAAACTGAACTCGAAGGAGTTCCAACATAATCTTTCACTTCCCTTAAAACATCATCATCATTATCATATTGTATTATTTGATCTTACATTTCTTGAACTAGTTTTGATTAGGCTAGCACTTTCTTAGCTTTTTGTATTTCTAGAGTGACCATCGGTTTCTTATGAACATCTTGAAATTTGGCTACTTCCTGGGATTTTTTTCTATAGCTTTGAGATGAGACTGACAAACTTTCTCTTCCAAAGATTTCTTCTTTATCTTCTTCTCCTTCTTTTCTTTCTTAAGATTTTCATCTTTCTTGATTCTTAGATCCTTAGCCTCCGTAGGATTTAGACCAAAAGAAGGTTCTCCTTCCTTTTTAGTAGCTTCCATTTCTCTCCACTTTACAACTGTTGCATCTGAATAAGCTTTTGGTTTCTTTGCAGGGGGAGGTGCTAAAACCGGAACAGTAGGAACTGGAACTGGAAAGATCATTTCATCAAGTTTCCTTTTCTTAGGAACTAGTTTTGAATATTATGGAACATCACCCTTGTTCTATACAACCATTTCTTCAAAGATTTTTGATTCGGGAATAAAATCTACTTTCATCCTCCTTAGAGTGTCATCAATAAGCAACAAAATCTTGAAAGGCTTCGAGACTGATCAGCATGGAACATTTAGTTCTTAATGACACAAAAAGATTATCCTAGAAATAGTTTCTAAGTACAAAAAGATATAAGATCTTATGGTTCCACTTTTTATTGCCTAAATGGTGAGAAATATGTACTTCACCAAGTTGATCTTCCTTAAGTTGACAAGAAAATATAAAAGAAAGATATCACATATCTTTAGAGAATCCTTATATCCCTTTCTTGGAATAAGAAATCATCGCATCCAGAGAGCCACCATATTGTGGTTCATTGAAAGATTCGTAATCTTCAGATTCTTAACATATATAAGAGTGAGAAAATCCAAAGCCTTGAATTTCTCAAAAGAGACTTCTTTCTCAGGGAGTTTCTGAAAGAAATTGGAATCAAAGCTTTATCGGCAACAGAACTTCGGCAGTGAGATTAGTGAGGATGGTGCGATACTTGAAAATGAGGCACCCATTATATAGACATAGCTATGACTTTTCAACTTCTATAAGATAATTAGATGGCTAATAAAAAACCTGATCTGATCTGATGGTTGAGAATGGATATAGAAAATATGAATTCTGATATTTTTAATTAAGGTAAACCAGAATTTAAGAAATTTTGAAATACCAATAAATAAAACTTAAGATAAAGAAAATAAAGAGTAATAAAGATTAAATTTTTTAATACTCTGATAGATTTATCAGTATTATAAGGATTTTTCTTGGGAGTTTTAAAATCCAAAATTTTCAAATCCAAAATTTTCAAATCCGAAATTTTCAAATCCAAAATTTTCAAATCCGAATTTTTTAAATGAAAGAAAAATATTTTAAAGAAAGAAAATAAATAAACATTGTACTCCCCCTGAAATAAGGAGTGGTTTAATGTAAGGAAATGATTTCACAAGAAGTAGATATGAATTATTACCTTACTGAAATCATTACTTTCTTCAGTTTAATATATTCAGATCTATCAGAAGGTAGAGGTTTTGTAAAAATATCATCAAGTTTCTCTTGCGTTCTGATGAATTGAAGAATAATATCTCCTTTAAATGTATGATCCCTAAGAAAGTGATGTCTAATATCTATGTTCTTTTCACGAGAGTGATGTGTAGGGTTTTTTTTATGGAAATGGCACTTGTGTTATCACATAATAATTTGAGTCTTAGTAAAACTCATACCATATTCTGTGAGTGTGTGTTGCATCCACAACACTTAAGCACAACAACTTCCAGCTGCTACATATTCAGCTTCAGCAGTGGAAAGTGCTACAGAGTATTGTTTCTTGCAGGACCAAGAAACTAAGGAATATCCTAAGAAATGACAAGTTATGGATGTACTTTTTCTATCCATTTTACAACAACTAAAGCCATCATCCAGAAAACTTTTAAGTTCAAAATCATTTCTAGATGAATAAAATAATCCCAAATCTAAAGTTTCCTTTAAATACCGGAAAATTATTTTAACAGATTTTAAATGTGATTCTTTAGGATTTTCTTGATATCCTACACATAATAATACTGAGAACATTAATTCAAGTCGACTAGTTGTTATGTATAGTAAACTTCTTATCATCCTTCTATAAGATGTTTGATCTACAGGTTTCCCTGATTCGTCAATATCAAGAGTATTAGAGGTTCCAATAGGAGTACTTATACTCTTAGTGTTTTCATACCCAAATTTCTTTAAAATATCTTTGATATAATTATGTTGAGATATTTAAGTTCCCTTTGTTTTTTGTGAAATTTGAAAACCAAGAAAAAATGTTAACTCACCCATCATACTCATCACAAACTCGGATTTCATAAGATTCGCAAAGGAATCAGTTAAGGATTACTGAGTTGATCCGAAGATGACGTCATCAACATAAATTTGAACAATCAAAACATATTTATCATTTTTATTAAGGAAAATGTTTGGATCAACAATTCCCTTAACATTGTTATTTTGAAGCAAAAATCATGAAAGTCTATCATACCAAGCTCTAGGGGCTTGTTTAAGTCCATATAAAGCTTTGGTAAGTTTATAAAAATGATTAGGATATTTTGTATCTTCAAATCCAGGGGTTGATCTACATAGAATTTCTCCTATACATAACCATTAAGAAAAACACACTTAACATCCATTTGATAGAGTTTAAAATTAAAGAATGCTACAAAGGATATAAGAATACGAATAGCTTCAAGTCTTACTACGGGAGCATAGGTTTCTTCATAGTCTATGCCTTCTTGTTGGTTATAGCCTTTTTCAACCAATCTTGCTTTATTTCTATCAATAACTCCATTTTCATAACGTTTGTTTCTAAAAACCCATTTTACCCCAATAACAGAAGTTTCCTTAGGTTTCTCAACTAAGGTCCAAACTTGATTTCTTACAAATTCATTGAGTTCATCTTGCATAGCCTTTATCCAATATTCATCACCCAAGGATTCTTCAGGAGTATTTGTTTCAAATTGGGAAAGAAAAGAAAAATATTAAACTTCATTTCTTAAAGAACTTCTAGTTCTTACTGGTTGATTAACATTTCCAAAGATATTATCACTAGGATGATTCCTAAGTAACAACTAACTTAGATTTTGAAAAACCTGTTCATAAACATAAGGTAGAAAATCTTCAGGGTTAAATGTTTCAGAAACATTTTCTTGAACATTATCCTTTTCTAAATGATATTCTATCAAATTTTGGTGATCATTTTTAGAAAATATATCAAGAAAAGATTTAGGTTGATTGAAAATGAAAGGATCATTTTCATCAAAATTAACATGTATTTTTTCTTCCACAGTGAAAGTTTTTTTATTAAAAACTCTATATGACTTAGAGTTAGTAGAGTAACCTAAGAAAATTCCTTCATTGGATTTGGGTGAAAATTTATGTAAGTTATCATTGGTATTCAAGTTAAATACTTTGAAACCAAAAACTTTGAAGTAATAAACTTTTGGGTTTCGGCCAGTCCACAACTCATAAGGTGTTTTATTAAGAAATGGTCTTATTAACACTCGATTTATAGTATAACAAGAAGTACTTACATCTTTAGCCCAAAAATGTTTAGCTATAGAATATTCACTCAAAATGGTTCTTGTCATCTCTTGAAGAATGCGATTTCTTCTTTCGACAACACCATTTTGTTGAGGAGTTATTGGAGATGAGAAGTTGTGAGTAATACCTTTTTTACTAAAAAAAGTTTTGAAATCAGAATTTTCAAATTCTCCACCATGATCACTATGAATAGTTATCAACAGTAGGTTTTTCTCATTTTTAACATAAGATCTAATGATTTTGAAATAAGAAAAATATTCATATTTCTTTGCGAGAAAATAGACCCAAGTAAATCTAATGTAGTCATCAACTAGGAAAAACACATAGTATTTGCCTCCAATGCTTCCAGTTTTTGTTGGACCAAATAAATACATGTGCACTAACTGTAAGGAATTAGAAGTTGTAACTTCACTTATAGATTTAAATCTAGATTTATGTTTCTTTCCATATTGACAAGGATCACAGACCTTCGAAGAATCAACCTTAAGTTCTGGTAGATCTTGAACAAGTTCTTTCTTAAAAAGCTTAATTAGATTCCTTAAGTTACAGTGTCCTATTCTCCTATGCCAAATCCATGATTGATCTTCAAATTCACTAAGTAAATGTAGATTGTGACTTCTAAGGTCTTCTAGGTTTAAGTTGTACACATTCTCATGATGAAGGGCAGAGAAAATAAACTCATCCTTGGAATTGTGAATGTCACGACCCGTCCTCGGGGCCCATGTCATGACTACCCCAAGCCCACCTTCCATAGGCCAGGTGCTGGCGACTAGCACCAAGGCATAATTCCTGGTAAAAAGGGAAGGCATTGCCTTTGTAAAGTAAACAAACACCACAGAGAAAGCAAGCAGTAGAAGTAAACACTAAGTAAAAACTGGGTACAATAGTAAGTGCGGAAAAGTAAGTGGGCCAGAATACAAACCCAAACTGAAAGTAAAGTACAACTGGAAAGGGAAAACAGAAACTGAAAGTAAAGCCGTAGTCTCGAGCCGTCCACTGGAAGTCCCACCTGGAGGGTGGGTACAGAAATCTTCCACAGCTCCTCGGGTCCATCCGTCCGCTCCGTGTACGTCCCGCCCAATGGTCCACCTCCAGGTACCGACCTGCTCCGCAAACCTCAACCACGATTAGCGTTGTCCGTCGTCTGCAACCAACACAACGTGGTGCAGGAAAAGCTCGTGCAGGGGTGAGTATAAGCTACTCAGTAGGGACCCTGAGACCCCCGAAGGTCTCCCAGAATCTACAAAGGATAATCCAAAAAGGAAAGATACAATCACAAAGTAACATCCCACTCTACTTAGGTATATTCCCATACATATACCTAAGTCATCAATTCCAGTTTTCTCTAACCTTCGAGCCCAATTTCAATCACATCCACACAGGAAATCACAACCCGATCCACACAGGAAAGCATAACGTAATCCACATAGGAAAGAAAGTCAAGATTCATCTCACACAGGTATACTTATTCATAAGGCGATAGAGATGATCAGATATTTCCACTGATTCATCTAAGACGTCAGACCCACACAGGATCGATAGGTACTAACCCCCGCAATAACCCACAATAGATCTGACCCACACAGGATCGATAGGTAACTTACCCCCGCAATGACCCACAAAAGATCTGACCCACACATGATCGATAGGTAACTAACCCCCGCAATGACCCACAAAGGATCTGACCCACACAGGATCGATAGGTAACTAACCCCCGCAATGACCCACACAGGATCGGACCCACACAGGATCTGTAGGCACTGGCCCACACAGGACCGTTGAGCGCTGACCCACACAGGATCTGACCCACATAGGATCGGTAGCACTGATCCACGTAGGATCACTGAGTGCTGTAGTCATCGCCGTCAAATCCACGGAGGATTTCTGCACAGTCGTCATCATCGTCGCAGTCACAGCCAGCTCTAGGGTTCCCACACACAACAAGCTCATTCGGAAGGGTCCGATCCACGAGCCGAAGGGCTGATACATCAACTGACACATAGTCTAGAGTTGATGTATCCAAAACTTCTGTATTGTCAACAGGAACTCAACGTCACAGACGGCGCGTCAATCGGACGCCCGGTCTGAGAGTTATTGGCTTTTTCTTCCCAGGGGCCCGGTTGGTTTTTAAATCAAAACCAACCCGACCGTACTCCAACTGCATCCAAACCTCGAGAGGATTAAGCCAAAATTTCCATCTCACTTAGAGGAATCCAACAAATTCAACGGCACGTCAATCGGACGTCCGGAGCTCAAGTTATAAGTGTTTTCGCTCTGAGGGCACGGTTGGTTTCATGTACGAACCAACCCGTCCAAACCCAAATTTCTCCAAAACCCTGAGTGTAATATACCGAAACGACCTTCTTGATCCAAGGATCTCTACGCAAATGACGGTGCGTTGATCGAAGGCCCGTAGCTCAAATTATGGGCAACATACCAAAAAGTCCGGTATTAGGGGGGTTCGGGCCCGATACCCCCTGGGTCAGCCCGAACTGGGTCGACCCGACCCAGGTCCGGGTCTGGCCCGCTTGGGCACGGCCCGGCCTGGCTGGCGCGGACCGGCCTGGCAGTCTGGTCGGGCGGCTCGGCCGTTTCGGCTGAGCGGTGCGGGGTGGCACTCTGCCCCCCACCAGCGTAAACCCGCGGCCCTTGTCAACGGACGCAGCCAAGCACCGCGTCCCGCCTCATTTGGTCCTGCGTGGTCACGGGACCAGCAACCTGCCGCTGCGGCTTCAGCCGCGACGGCCCATCCCGGTGGCGCACTGGGTGTCGCTGCCTCCTAACGGCCAGCCGGTGCCGGCCGCCGGCGCCGCCGTGCCGGTGAGGCGCACCGGCAGAGTGCTCTACGGACCACCGGACGAGCTCCGGTGGTCAGATTTGCCTGTCGTCTTCGTCAACGGCCCTCCTGGGGCCCATCCTTCACTGTGATGACCTCACAACGCTCGTGCGGCCTGCTTCATCATCGCCCGCCGATCCGCACACCAAGAACGAAGGGATGGTAGGTTCGGACTTGTTCGTTGGTCCACACCCACCGCGTTAGCGGTTTAAAAAGGCTTTCGAAAAATATTCAAACATATTCCGTGGGTATAAATCACAAAGATTTAATTGAATCAAAACCCCTACCTCAAGCGTCGAATTCGTTGAGCGAGGGTTCGTCGCGGAAAAGCATGTCGCGAAAGAAGGCTTCGCGGAAGGGGGATCTTCACGTTGCGGAAGAAGCGTCATGGAAGAAGCGTCGTTGATTTCCAAGGATTCGGCATTCTTCGCGTTCTTCGTGTTCTTCACGAGGAAGAGAAGATCTTTAAGAACCTGAGTGAAATCTCCCTAGCCTCTCAACACCACCAGCCTAATAAAAATAAGAGATGTCTTATTTTTATTTCACAAGTCTTGCGTTTTAAAATTCAAAAATGAAAGAAACAATTAAGTGAATTAATTGCAATGCTTAAACCACCACATTAATGAGGCGTTTCTTAACCATAATAAACGCAAGGGTTGACTTCATTAATAGGGGGTGCGGGTGTGTTACTTAATTAAAGGAGGGAGGTTGAAAAAGGTGAAAGAAACGGTGGGGATCGTGTGGGCCCCACCTCACAAATATCCTACCAAGTGGGTAGGATATTGTGGGTCCCACGTCATCCACTTAACATAGGTTAAGCGACTTAAAATAAAATAAATTGGTTGCACCATTTTATTTTATTCATTTACTTAACCCGAAAAAATTAAAAACCACACCCGAGTCAACGCAACTCCGGAAAAGGTGTTTCTAAGAAATTACTGGCGCCACGATTCCATCGGTGCCCTTGGAATTCGATTCCAAGCACCGGTTCAAAAGTTAGAAAAACCCGCTCGTTCGTTCACTGAACGTACCCGAGCTAAACTTCGGAAACAAATTTCGGCCACACCGGGCCTCGGAATCAGGTGCCGTCAGAAACAGCGTTCTTGTAAAATCCAAAGAAAATTAGGAAAAAAAATTTCCCTTTAATTTTACAGGTCTTTACATCACTCCCAAATCAGGGCTTTATGTCCCCGTAAAGATACATCAAAAACAAGGGAAACAAATGTGGGTACTGAGCACGCATCTGAGCCTCCCGATCCCAAGTGCTCTCCTGGAGGTTCTCGTGCTACCATCTGATATGCACTAGAGGAATCGATCGTCCATGTAGGACCCGCTCCTGTCGATCCTAGATCTCTATTGGGACCTCCGCAAAAGTCACCCCATCATCAACATCTAACTCCCCATGGTCAGTGATATGCGTCGGGTCGTGCACGTATCTCCTCAGCTGAGATACGTGGAAGACGTCGTGCACCCGGTGCAACTGAGGTGGTAGAGCTAGGCGATAAGCCACCTCTCCAATCCTGCTGAGGACCTGGAATGGTCCGATGAAGCACGTAGACAACTTGTCGCCTCGGCCAAATCTCTGTAATCCACGTCTAGGTGAGAACCGCAAGAAGACGTGGTCTCCATCCTCGAACTCTAGTGTCCTCCGCCTCCTGTCAGCATAAGACTTCTGCCAGCTATGAGCTGTCCTCATTTGCTCCTGGATGACCTGGACCTTCTCTGTTGTGGCCTGGACCATCTCCGGTCCCACAAGTGCTGACTATCTAGGGTCTGTCCAGTACAGAGGAGATCTTCAAGGTCGGCCGTACAACGTCTCATATGGTTCCATCCTGATGGTGGAGTGGTAGCAATTGTTGTACGCGAAGTCCGCCAAGGGTAGGTGGTCCTCCCAACTATGACCAAAGTAGAGGACACATGCGCGGAGCATGTCTTCGAGAGTCTGAATGGTCCTCTCCATCTGATCATCTGTATGAGGGTGAAAGGCGGTGCTCAGATGTAGTTGCGTCCCAAACGCCTCCTGTAACCCCTTCCAAAACCGGGAAGTAAAGCGAGCATCTCGATCGGACACGATAGATGATGCTACACCATGAAGTCGTACAATCTCCTGAACATAGAGACGTCCCAAGCTCTCCACTGATCCCTACTCTCTGATGGGTAAGAAGTGAGCTGACTTGGTGAGTCGGTCGACAATCACCCAAATGGAGTCGTGACCTCTGGAAGTGCGTGGAAGTCCAGTCACGAAGTCCATAGATATCCCATCCCACTTCCACTCTGGGACCTCCAAGGGTTGTACCAAGCCTGCTGGTACCTGGTGCTCTGCCTTCACCTGCCGGCAGGTGAGGCATCGAGAAACGAACTCTGCCATAGCCTTCTTCATGCCCGGCCACCAGTGCTATCATCTGAGATCCTGGTACATCTTCGCCACTCCAGGATGTACCGCCAAAGGGGAAGTGTGAAACTCTCTTAGCACCTCCTCTAATAAAGCAACTGCTACCAAGGTACGTCCTCTGAAAAAGACATCGTGCTCTCCTCCCACAGAGAATCCATCAGGTGCCCGTCCTGAGGATATCTGTACACGCCACGTCTAACAGTCGGCGTCCCCACGTTGTGCCTCTCTGATCCATTGTAGTAGTGGAGGAGTGAATGTGAGTGACTGAAGGAAGTCTGGTCCATATTTATCCACGAAGGATATCTGCAAAGTGGCTAGCTGCTCTGTCGCCTCCCCAAGTAGTTGAATGCCCGTCCTCCTGCTGAGAGCATCGGCTACTACGTTCCCCTTCCCAGAAGTATAGACTATCTCAAAGTCATAGTCCTGGAGGAACTCGAGCCATCACCACTGTCTCAGGTTTAGGTCCTTCTGAGTGAAGATGTACCTGAGACTCTGATGGTCAGAATAGACTGTAAAGTGCTCGCCCATCAGATAGTGTCGCCATGTCTTCAGAGCGAAGACCACTACTGCTAACTCCAGGTCATGGGTAGCATTGTTCTTCTCATGCGGCCTCAACTGACGTGATACATAAGCGATCACTACCCTCTCCTGCATCAGGAAACATCCGAGTCTAGTCCCTGATGCATCGTAGTAGACTACGTACCCTACTCCCTCCTCCGGCAACCTCAAGATAGGTGTGTTGTTCAATCTTTGTCTCATCTCTTGGAAGCTCTGATGACATTTTTCTGACCACACAAAGGGTTTCCCCTTCTTCTTCAAATCTTAGAGTGGTGCCTCAACTCTGTAGAAGTCTGGCACAAATATCTGGCAGTATCCAGCTAGTCCCAAGAAACTCTGCACCTCTATCATGCTCCTGGGTGGCTCCCAAGCTAGCACTGCCTCGATCTTTGCAGGATCCACCGCAACTCCCGCCTCATAGATGACGTGTCCCAAGAATTGAACCTCATGTATCCAGAACTGACACTTCAATAGCTTTCCATAAAGCTGGTGCTCTTGGAGTGTGTCTAGTACAACCCGCAAGTGGTAGGCGTGCTCCTCCTCAGTGGACGAGTATATCAAAATGTCTTCGATGAAGACCACGAAAAATCGATCGAGGTATGGCTGAAATATCCTGTTCATGAGGCCCATGAACACTGCTGGAGCATTGGTTACACCGAATGGCATAACCAAGAACTCATAGTGGCCATACCGACATCTGAAGGTCATCTTCTGCACGTCCACATCTCGAACTCTGAGCTGATGATAGCCTGACCTGAGGTCTATCTTTGAGAACCACCATGCTCCCTTGAGCTGATCGAAGAGGTCATCAATCCTCGGTAGAGGATACTTGTTCCTCATTGTGACCTGGTTTAGGCAACGATATTCAACACAAAGTCTCAAGCTCTCGTTCGCCTTCTTGGCAAACAATATCGGGGAAGCCCAGGGTGAAACACTGGGTCGGATAAATCCCTTTCCCTGCAAGTCCTCCAACTGTACCCATAGCTCTCGAAGTTCGGCGGGAGCCATCCAATATGATGGAGTGGATATCGGGGCTATCCCGGGGTACAGATCAATATAAAATTTTACCTCTCTGTGAGGAGGTAGTCCTGGAACGTCTTCGGGGAAAATGTCTGCATATTTATCCACCACTACAGGAAAACTAGGACTCTGCATGTCAACTGCTCCTAGGATGAGGCTAGCCAACTGATGAGTGATGGGTTGTCCTCTCCTCTGCGGGAGTCCATCCTGTGCTGCGAAGGATCCCTTTTTGCCGATGAAGGTGAACATGCTCCCATCGGTGCGTACACATCGCACCTTGTGCCTAATACAGTCAATCTGAGCATGGACTGTAGATAACCAATCCATGCCCAAGATAACGTCGTAAGGCCTCGACGCCGCTACAAGAAGATCCCAGCCAAAGCTATTGCCTCCTAGAGTAAGCTCACACTGCCAGCACCAGTGCGTAATCGTTGAGTCTGCTCCCGTAGGAGTCTCTAGCCGTAAGGATCGAGCGAACGGCTCTGTCGGAATCTACGAGCTCCGAACAAGGGCAGCGGATATGAAAGAATGACTTGCTCTTGTGTCTATAAGAACTTTAGAAAGGGTGGAATAGACACATATAGTACCTCGAATCATCTCGGGCGTGCCATGGTCGTAGGCCTCCGCTGCCTGGAGCTGTGCCTGTCTCTGCCTGCCAGCTCCCTGTGGTCGGGGTGGACCTCCTGGTGGTGGTGGTGGTAGAGTCTCAAAGCGTCGCCCACCACCTGCTGCTCAGCAAGCTCCTCTGCCTTGTCTGTCTGCTCCCTACGGACTGCCACGGTCGACCCTCTGCCTATGCCTGGGTGGCCCCTCAACCGTCTGCTACTCCTCGGCACGGCGGGTCGGGCAGTCACGAGCCATGTGGCCCTGCCCGCCGCATGCGTAGCACTATCTGCCCCTCAAATGACTGGCTCCGTGTTGTGTGCCCCGCACTGCTGAGCCAGTGTCCTGAGGTCATCTGCCTGAGGTTCTGGTCTACCCGAACACATGAGTCATCTGTCGACTGCCTACTGCAGAAGACTCTGCTACGTTCCACCCTGCGGTAGGTCTCACTGCTGATGCAGGTTCAACAAGAAAGATCTCGATCAAAAGGGCTCTCTCCAGTACCCCTGCCTGTGTCAGAATGCTGATAGAGATCAGCAATGCCCTGATCTCATGCCTCAATCCCGGCTCAAAGGTCCGGGACCGGAAGAATGGGTCTCGTACCATGTCTGTCGAGTAGCGCGAGAGATCGGTAAATCTCGCCGAGTACTGGGTGACCGCCAAGCTGCCCTGCCGCAGCTGTAGAAGCTCCTGGATGTGAACATCATGGAGGGTGGCTGGGACGAACTCTGAGCGGAAGAGGCTCTCAAAGTCCGTCGAGAGGAGAGATGCCTCATCGTGCACCTGAAGCATCAAGATCCACCATCTGCATGCTGCCGTGTGTAGGTGGATCGCTACAAGGATCACCATGAGGTCTCCTGGTGTCCTCACTAACCTGAAAACCCGTACAACTGCCTCCAGCCAATCCTCGGCTGCCTGAGGGTCCATATCTCTATGGAACCTGGGTGGTCGCTGGCGCTGAAACTTGTGCAGTGCACTAAGGCAACGTGCATCGTCAGCGGCTAGGGCTGGTAGCATCGGTGGCTCGACGGGTAGAGGTACTGCCAGTGCCTCTGCTATCAAAGGGCCCTGTACCGAGGCCTCATCGCTCAGTGGGATGTCGTCACGTACAACGCTCGGAACCCTAGCTGGCTGCCGTCGTGGGGCCATCCTGAAAAGAAATAGGTACGCCACGGTCAAACAGTATACCTAGTGAGCTGACACAAAGTAATCACAAAGAAAACTTGTAACACACATGCAATCAATGTTTTCATGCATTAAGTCGGAAAACAGAAGTCAGGGTCCTGGTGTACGGATACGTCGGCCTCCGCACCTACACTGGACTCCCTAGACTGATAACCACACTCAATACTCTTAACACTATTAATTTACATAGAAAAAGGTTAGATTCCTGAGTTCTACTGTAGAACCGAACTCCTCTGATACCAATTTGTCACGACTCGTCCTCAGGGCCCGTTCCGTGACTACCCCAAGCCCGCCTTCCATAGGCCAGGGGCTAGCAACTAGCACCAAGGCATAATTCCCAGTAAAAAGGGAAGACATTGCCTTTGTAAAGTAAACAAACACCACAGTGAAAGCAAGCAGTAGAAGTAAACACTAAGTAAAAACTGGGTACAACAGTAAGTACGGAAAAGTAAGTGGGCCAGAATACAAACCCAAACTAAAAGTAAAGTACAACTGGAAAGGGAAAACAGCAACTGAAAGTAAATCCGCAGCCTCGAGCCATCGACTGGAAGTCCCACCTGAAGGGTGGGTACAGATAGCCTCCACAGCTCCTCGGGTCCAGCCATCCGCTCCGTGTATGTCCCGCCCAATGGTCCACCTCCAGGTACAGACCTGCTCCGCAAGCCTCAACCACGATCAGCGTTGTCCATCGTCTACAACCAACACAACGTGGTGTGGGAAAAGCCCGTGCAGGGGTGAGTATAAGCTACTCAGTAGGGACCCCGAGACCCCCGAAGGTCTCCCAGAATCCACAAAGGATAATCCACAAAGGAAAGATACAATCACAAAGTAACATCCGACTCTACTTAGGTACATGACCATACATATACCTAAGTCATCAATTCTAGTTTGTTCCAACCTCCGATCCCAAGTTCGATCACATCCACACAGGAAATCACAACCCGATCCACACAGGAAAGCATAACGTAATCCAGTTTGCCTTACGTCTTCACCAACGGCCCTCCCGGGACCCTCCCTTCACTGCGAGGACCTCACAACACCCGTGCGGCCTGCTTCATCGTCGCCCACTGATCTGCACACCAAGAATGAAGGGACGGTGGGTTCGGACTTGTTCGTTGGTCTGCACCCACCGCGTTAGCGGTTTAAAAAGGATTCCGACAAATATTTAAACATATGTCGTGGGTATAAATCACAAAGATTTAATTTAATCAAAACCCCTACCTCAAACGTCAAATTCGTTGAGCGAGGGTTCGTCGCGGAAAAGCATGTCGCGGAAGAAGGCGTCGCGGAAGGGGGATCATCGCGTCGCGGAAGAAGCGTCGCGGAAGAAGCGTTGCAGAAGAAGCATCGTGGAAGAAGCGTCGTTGATTTCCGAGGATCCGGTGTTCTTCGCATTCTTCGCGTTCCTCGCGAGGAAGAGAAGATCTTCAAGATCCTGAGTGAAATCTCCCTAGCCTCTCAACACCACCAGCCTAATAAAAATAAGAGCTGTCTTATTTTTATTTCACAAGTTTTGCGTTTTAAAATTTAAAAAACGAAAGAAACAATTAAGTGAATTAATTGCAATGCTTAAACCGCCACATTAATGAGGTGTTTCTTAACCAGAATAAACGCAAGGGTTGACTTCATTAATAGGGGGTGTGGGTGCGTTACTTAATTAAAGGAGAGAGGTTGAAAAAGGTGAAAGAAACGGTGGGGCTCATGTGGGCCCCAACTCAAAAATATCCTACAAAGTGGGTAGGATATTGTGGGTCCCATGTCATCCACTTAACATAGGTTAAGCGACTTAAAATAAAATAAATTGGTCGCACCATTTTATTTTATTCATTTACTTAACCCAAAAAAATTAAAAACCACACCCGAGAAAATGCAACTCTGGAAAAGGTGTTTCTAAGCAATTACCGGCACCGTGATTCCATCGGTGCCCTCAGAATTCGATTCTGAGCACCGGTACAAAAGTTAGAAAAACCCTCTCATTCGTTCAGTGAATGTACCCGAGCTAAACTTCGGAAAAATATTCCAGGCACACCGGCCCTCAGAATCAGGTGCCGTCAGAAACTGCGTTCTTGTAAAATCCCAAAGAAAATTAAGAAAAAAAAATTCCCTTGAATTTTACGGGTCTTTACAGTGAAATAAACATTTATCATTTCTAAAATTCACAAGGTAACCTTCATGACATAATTGTCTTGTGCTTATGAGGTTGTTCCTAAGGGATTTTACAAAAAGAACATTTGAAATAACATTTTTACCAAGAAAAATAATGTTACTTATACCGATAATTTATCCTTGAGAGTTATCACCAAAAGTTACATTTCCACCTTTTGTTTTTAAAATCTTCTTGAAATATTCATTGTTACCAGTCATGTGTCA
Source organism: Viscum album (assembly GCA_963277665.1). Classification (NCBI taxonomy): domain Eukaryota; kingdom Viridiplantae; phylum Streptophyta; class Magnoliopsida; order Santalales; family Viscaceae; genus Viscum; species Viscum album. The sequence continues at coordinate 1,528,263,141 of OY728146.1, read as the reverse complement.
GGAACATCCACTATCCATGTACCATAGGTTGTTGGTACTTCCTTCATTTTCCTGGAAAAGAAAGAGTTAGAATTTCAGGATCCAAACTTGCTTGGATTCCGAACTATTAGATAATAAAAACTTGGGTAACCATATTTTTTTAGAAAAATAAGATTTATGAAACCCAAGGGATTACACTTTATTTCAAGAATAGTTTTTCTTCCAATTCCCACCACTTTGGCATTTAGTACAAAAAGGGGCTCTATAAGGAAAAAATAATTATTTTTAAAAATATGTTTTCATGAGAATAACCTAATCCCTGACTATTACCATGAGGTCAGATCTGAGAATACATCTTGTCAAAATTTTCTTTTCTAGAAGTAAAATTTTCAAGAAGTTTCTTCAAGGAAAATATTTCAGATTTTAGTCTCATGACTAAATTCTTATCCTTAGGAAAAATAGATTTAGAGTTAAGTTTATTCTCTAAAACATCTTTGTCTAAAAACAAATTTTTAAGATCCTTAGAAAGTTTATCCTTCTCAAAATTAACTTCCTCAAGTTACTTAGAAAGATTTTTTTAAACACCATTTTTATCATCAAGATCATTGGAAAGATCTAAAATTTCTTTTGTTAAAATTTATTCTATAGAGTTTTCTTTATCAAGTTTCTTAGAAACTTTACAGTTTCTATTTTCTAACAACTTATCAAATCTAGTAACTTCCTCATAGGAAGGAAAATCATTATCATTATCTGATGAATAAGATTCTTTATATGAAGAAAAACCTCTATCTAGAAAATTTTCACTTAAAGAAATATTGGTTAAGGATTCAGCAGTCCGTACCTTATCCATAAGACAATGATTTTGAAATGGAGATCTAGCTATTAGACCAATATTCTTTTTCCCAAAAGATTCATATTCTAAAGATTCATCATAATAATATCTACCACTGGCACTCCAAGTGTCATTGAATTTCAATACTTTCTTATGCTTTGATATGTATAACTTATTCTTGTTTCATTCAGAATTCATGTCTTTATTGTCTCTCTTCTTAAGTAAGGTACAATCAGGTCTGATATGACCAGTTCTTCTACATTCATATCATGTCACTTCTCCATCTTTCTTCTCTTTTCCATATTTCTTCTTGTATGTATATTGAAAGTTCTTCTGTCCAACACTCTTGTTCATCATCCAAGCAAGATTTGCTACCTCATTTTATGAAGTTTTACTTTCACTAGATTCAGATTGAACAACAACCTTCTTAGATTTAGATCTTGTAATTCTATCATGAGTCTTGGATTTCATATGATTTGAAGTAGTTGTAAAAGCAACACCTCCATTTCCATTATTCTTCTTAATATTATCAGCATCTCTCTTCATTCTGGTTTCATGTTAAAGAAGAGTTCCAAACAGTTCATCAAGAGAAATATGAGTAACTTTTCTATTATCATCTATGGTAGTTCTCTTGGATTCCCATTCATTAGGCATGATGTCAATAATCTAGTCTACAAGAGCTTCATCATCTAAACCTTTCTTACCCATGGATTGTAATTTTTTTACATTAGTCATAAATATTTTTTGTACCTTACATACGGGTTCTCTATAAGGAAAGAAGAAACCATGACACTCAGCCCTGAGCATTGATCTTCTAGTTTCAATAACTTTGGAAGTTCTAAAGTGAGTTACTTCAAGATTCTTCTAAATACTATTTGCAGCTTCACGGGATGAAATCTGGCTATAAATTTTTCTAGACATGGAACATAGAAAAGTATTACATACCTTAAAGTTTTGTTGATATTCTACCTTTTCCGAATTAGTGAAGGTTCTAAGTTCCTTATCAGGAATCTTATAATCTTCAGTTAACATAATGTAGTTGTCTACACATGTGTTTATCACAAAGGTATTCATTCTATCTCTTCAGTACTCATAGTCATTTCCATTGAAGATCAGTGGTCTAGTAGGATTGATATTATCTAAAGATCCAACATGAATCCCTTCCATACTAAAAAGATATTTCTTTTCACAAAACTTATTAGTAGTAAAAGTTTAAAAACAAATATGAAGAACTTAAGAAAAAGAAAACTTGAGAAAGAAAACTTATATATGAATATAAGTATTTTAGAAACCTACTCTGATACCAATTGTGAGATTTGTTCAGAGTATGAGGTAGCCAACCTTTGATACCAATTATAGGATCGAATATGTAAAAATGAGATGCTCAAATACAAGAGGGGGTGAATTGTATACTTTAAAAATTCCTTTAGAACCTTTAAAGTTAAGTTTAACAAGGTTAAACAAACATTCACGAGACCTCTTAAAGAAACCTTTTCTATTTTCTTAAAAGAAAGATTCTACCTTAAAGCATATAGAATCTGTAATATAATCAGAGTAATGGAGTTACAAAGTATAAGAAGGTTATACTTTCTAACTTTAACAAAGTTAACATATAACAGTGGAATTAAAATAACTTGTAATAGTAAACAAGTAACAATAAGATTCTTTTAACCCAAAGAGAGGGGTATCTAACAACCTTGGATAAAGGTTCATTGATTTATACTTTCAAGAAATTTTGTCTTACCCAAACCCAGGTAAGCCCTCAATCCGAATATAGGTATCTGTATTGTTATCCCCGCAAGCCCTCGATTTATAAGGAAATCAGAAACTCTGTCTTCTAATCCAAGAATCCCACGATCAGCATGATCGGAGTCTGTACAAAGCAAGTTTGAACAAGTTTTTCACTTTTTAACAAGTTGTTCACGACATCTGCACAAAGAATTGAGAGTTTTAAGAGCCTCTCTCTCTAGAAATCACTTCACAGCTTTATTTCATCAAAGTCAGTTGTTGAAGTTGAAGTATTTTTCTCGTCCAAATGGGCTTGTATTTATAGGAAAAATTTCCCAATGGTCGGCTCCACTCCAACAGTCATATTTTCCTTAAATTTCGGAGAGACCTAGACACGTGTAAAACATACAACGGTTAGTTTATAATAGATTGTATGACATCGTTTAAAGTAACAGAAATGATGTTAAGTTAAAGATAAATGTTAAGTATAAGAGAACCTAGAATCTAATATCATTGGAATGATACATTTAAAAAACTCTAACATTATCAAGAAAACGTAATATTAAGAAATCAAGAAAACGGATTCTTAAGAATAACATTATTAAGAAAGTGGAATCATAAGAAAAAGTAAATCAGATTGTGAAATAGGCATCTCATTTGTTCCAAAATCAGAATCAAAAAATCAGAATCACATATACACTAGAATCGGAATCACAAAATCGGAATCACATATACAACGGATTCGAAATCATAAAAACTGAATCACATATACACCAGAATCAGAATCATAAAAACTGAATCACATATGCACCGGATTTGAAATCATAAAAACTGAATCACATATACACCAGATTGGGAATCATAAAAACTGAATCACATATACACCAGAATCAGAATCATAAAAACTGAATCACATATACACCGGAATCATAATCATAAAAACTAAATCACATACACATCGGATTCGGAATCATAAAACTAAATCACATATATAATGGAATCAGAATCATAAAACGGAATCACATATACACCAGATTCGGAATCATAAAACGGAATGACAAATCGTAATGACAAATCTTGTAAAAATAACTGAATGACAAAATCGGAATGACAGATCTGTAAGAATAACTAAATGACAAAATCGGAATGATAGATCTTGTAAAAATAACTGAATGAAAAAATCGGAATGACAGATCTTGTAAAAATAACTGAATGAAAAAATTAGAACTTAATAAAAAACAAAACTTAAGAAAAAAGTGTTTGTGATTTTCAAAACATAAAATCTTAAGGAATAGAGAAGTCATAAGATAATCTTATTGACCCAACATGAACAACCCAAGAAGAACTATGACATTCAAACAAAACTACGATTCTCATAGATTTTGGGATGAAAAACCAATCCTTAAAACAAAGAATAAAATCTAAAGAGAAAGACCAACCAAAAAAAGTCACCCCATCATATATTTTTTCTCAAATTTCCATGAACTCGTCATTATGTTACTGAATCTACAAAATAGACTCAGGGAATAATGATGATAACAGAATAGTGGCCAGAACCATGCCTAAAACAGCCTCATGATCTTATTGATGCAACTGAACAAATATCCCCATAAGTTTCCACTCTTCCTTCGATTCCAGAATAGCCTATGATGGTACTTTCTTAATGAGAGCATCTACAATGGAATTCCCCAACCTTGGGGTGTAGGTGATGTTAAAGTAAAACATCTAAAGGTATTCCACCCACCGCCTCTATCAGGGATTAAATTATTTATAAGAAAATATATAGATCATGATCTTATGTTCAAAAAAGACTATGAATCTCTCCCCAAAAAGATAGTGACTCCAACACTTAAGTGCTTGTATAACTGTGGAAAGATTATAAATCATGAGTGGGGCGATTCTTCTCATGCGGTTGAAGTTGAAGACAGTTTTGAGATACCACATGATCATCCCGTATAATGTTTTAGCCCAAACCATCACCAGAAGCATAGAAAAACCAAATACCCCTAACTTGGATCACGTAAGATCATAATAGAAGCTAATGTTAGAATTCATTTCAGCTCATCAAAAGAACTATGACTCTTTATATCCCATATTAATTTCACCCATTTCTTGATAAGAGAAGTCAATGTTGATTCTAACCTTGATAAATACTTTAGGAATTAATAATAATATCTAGAAAGACCAAGGAAGATTTGAATATCAAGACGTCACATGGATCTCCTCAAGACAAAATAATCTTCACCTTCTTAGGATCAACTTATAATCCATGTTTAGAAATCATGTGTCCCAAGAAATTAACTTCTTTGATCTATAAATTTTATTTTGAAATATTTCCTTACAACCAGTGACTTCTTAGGATTTCTAGAACCAAACTCAAATAGTTCTTATTCTTACACTCAAATCTCGAATAAAACAAAATATCATCCATGAACACTGCCATAAAAGTATTTAGATGCACATGATATATCTGATTCATAAAATCTATAAAAACTATAGGATTATTATTTAGACTAAACATCATCATAATATATTCTTAATGGATATACCTACTTATAAAATCCATCTTTGGAATATCAGACTCTCAAACACTGAGCTGATGATAACCTGACCAAAGATAGATCTTCAAAAACCACTTTTCCCCATTAAACTAGTCAAAAAAATCATCCACACATCTAAAAGGGTACTTATTATTAACCATTACCTGATTCAGCTTCTGATATTCCACACACAATCGAATTGAACAATTTTTCTTCTAGGAAAAGAGAAAAAAAATTTCCCAAAGTGAAACACTAGGGCGAACAAAACCTTTATCCATTAAAACATCCATCAAAATCTTGAGTTCTTTCAACTCCTTCGATGACATATGATAAGAAGGAATTGAAATTGGCTACATAACTAGCACTAAGTCAGTCATTAAATCTACCTACCTCCCCATAGAAATACTAGATAAATAATCTAGAAAAACATCAATAAAATACTAAACAATAGAAGGAATATCCAAAATAGAATAAATTTCATCAGTCTCAACTATTACAGTAAACAAAAATATATTATGATCTGGGTGGGAAGATCTTGCATGACCAAACCACAAATCCCACTCTCCCTAAAATACCTGAGTGCTCCTATCATTCATAAGAAATGAGACTCACCGATGATAACAATCAACCTCATCATGATGAGAAACAATACAATCCATCATGATGATGTCAAATAGATCTAGGTCATGAATAAGGAAATCCCATACTAATGTTACATCAACTATCAATAGCAAACAAGGACACTGAAACCCCTACTCTTTCCTCTTTCCATGAGGTGCCACTAACTCCATAAAAAAGGACATGAGTTTCATTGTAAGTTTTATCATATCAAAAAATGGATAGAAATTAATGAGTGGGAAGAAATTATATCAAATAAAGAAATCACTACTGAAGTGTAATGAAGATGGTACCTCTTACTATTGATGTACCAATATCTACTTATATTGGAAACTCATCTACGGCATGAAAGTGTTTCACTCCTGAGGCCTATGGATTGATCCTTATAGTATTTGAAGTATTGAACTACACTATAGTAGCATTTGGAACTAATGATCCATAACCATGTTGAGGCATATACATATCCTGAAAGAAAATTTTCAGATGAAAATAATGCCCATAATCATTACACATATTTACAGGTGAAAAAAAGAATGACAGGTGTTCGCGACCTTACCACACTAATAACAAGTCATGGGAACACTACTACCTATAGATGAAGGTTTAGAGGAGGCATACTACTGAGACCCACCCCCACTACTCATTTGATGACCATTCCACTTCCTCTTTCTCCCTTTCACACCACTAAAGCAACCACTGGGTAGAAGAGAAGTGGCAGAATAACCAACCTTGCATGACATATTCATCTCTACCGTCATTTACCTTCCTATCATCTATGTATAGGTAAAATGATTCAGAATAAATATTTATGATCTGATATCTGGTTTCAAACCCTACAGGTACTTTTGAGCCTTCATCTGGTCATTCTTTTCTACCTATGGAGAAAAATGAACCAGCTTATGAAATCGATTAGTGTAAGATGATATTGAATTATCACCCTTATATAAAGAGATGAAATCCAGAGACTTTTCCATCATTAGTGACTTTGTAAAAAACTACTATAAGTAGAGATTCTTAAAACCCTTATGGTCTAATTCTAAGTGTTTATCCTCATGTACCCTAAAATCCCACCATCACTTCCTAGGACCCTCAATTTTGAAATTGTACACTTCAACTTCATACTCTCAGGTGTATCAAGGAAATAAAATTTATAATAGATCTTTTCCATATAATCATTTTCCTCCTAAGGTCCATTCATACACTTAATTGATGGTGGATTCTTGCGTAATAACTCCCATGATTGATCCCTCTCTTCTCCAACTCAAATTTCTACCTCAATAACTACGTTATAGACCTGTGTTACTTTTTTTGTCAACATTAAAAATTTCCTACATGATATCCTTGAAAATATTTTGATCTAGAGGTAGATTCCCTTGAGGATCATCCACTTCACCCACCTGAGGAACTCATGGAATACGTCTCAGAGGCATACTATTGCACACCAAAACAAAAGAAATGATCATACAACAAGATAATCTCGATTCAAACTAGAACAAAAATAATAAAAAACTTATATTAAGATTTATAACTCAAAACATAAGACACACATCACAATATCCCTTAGTAATTTTAGTATAATCACATCAATAGTTGGAGAGGCACTCATCGCAACCTGCCTATCAAGTCCCAATAATCCTATCTTCAGTCTACCATACATCCCAAGACAATGACTCTTGAGGACATACCTTGCCTCTGATACTAAACAGTAATGATCTTGACCTAGATACCCAATCAAGATGATACCTGACCTGAACCATCACATGGACAAAGGGTGTTCCTGATCCCCATGATCTGGTGACTAACACTCAGTCATCAAAAAAACCAAGGGAATAATTTATCCCAACCAAAAACATAAAACATGACACATATATATATAATGGGTAGAAACAATAGAATGATAAACAAGAATATATATGTCATAGAAAAATGAAAAATCCTAAGTGATACATCTAAAAAATAGCTAAATAGTATCCAAAACACAAGTCCAGTAAAAAAGTAAACTAAAATAAAAAAACTACTCCATGTGATTGCATGGGAAAATTCTAACCATATCACCACTAACTACACATAAATAGCTGATAAAAAACATCACCTCATCACTATGGATAATTTCCTTTCCTGCATCTAAATACATATAAAGGTATATGCACCACTAAAGGTGTTCATAGGGTGTTATATAAATAGACTTAGTAGGATCCCACCCATGCGTTCCATATCAAGTATCTATATAACAATCTGAACAATGGTCAACTTTAAATAAAACAAGGCATGATAAAAAATGTAACAGTTTTTATATCAAAATCATGGTAAAATATTCCCCCACCCCTTACATAATTCCCAATAAGCAGTTAAAACATTTTCAAATCATTTCAGATACACCAAATTAGAAAAATAAAATCAAACAATGTATCACATATCATATCAAATCCACAGTAATAGAATCTAAAGAAGTATAATCTAAAGAAAAGGTAACATCACACCAAGGATCGTTATAGGTTAGGCTAGCTAGGAAACTCATAATTATACATATACAATCATACGCATCAAACCTCTAGATATATGCACCAAATATAGAGATCATAAGAACACACCAAAACATGAACCTACCAAAAGGTCTATTAAGTCCCTAGAACAATGGGCCTAGGGAGTAGAGGAACACCCCATGAGTGAACCACCCCAATAATATCAAAAGATGAGACTTATTACTACACCTTCCACCTAAGTACCCAATTATTCCCATGTGCTGCATTTTTTAAACCATTTCATAAAAACAATTCTTTGAAACCCATTTCAAAAAATCATTTCATAATGATTTGAAAAAACATCTTATTTTACTAAAACAAGGGGAAAACCATATTTTCTCAAAAACCCCATTTCTAAACACACAAATCAATCATGTAAATTCCTTTATAAAACAATTTATAAAAATAAGAGAAATATAGTTCATCCAAAAAAGGATAGAGATGGATCCATCTACCTCAAACTTGGGTCGTACATGCCCGAAATGGGATCCACCAACATGAAATAAAGAAAAGACAATAATGAAGGCCCTCTAAGAAACTCGCACGTTGTACCACAACCAACAAATAATTACCCCCAGAAGAATATCACATAGTGTATATAGAGAGATAAAGTGAAACAACCCCAATTATCAATTGTCAAATGAAGTGATCCGAAAGGGGAGGAGGTCCCCAAAAATACTTGGGAGATCTCCTGGATCGATAGAGAAGAGGATGTGGCCGAATAAAAAATAAAACCAGTAATATAATGCTTTAAAATTTTCCTACCTTGATTAATACATTAATTATAAATCCTTCACATCATGTAACTCCCAATTAAAAAGTCTCATTGAAAAATGAATCACCTCAGATAAAAATATTAATCCAAACCATTTCATGACATGTAAAATTTTCACAATGTGTGTGATTTTCATGCTCTAAACCAAACTCGTGACCTCTTCTTAGTGACTAATACATGGAGGGTAAATTATTCATGACATGTATTTATCTTATGGATAGTGAAAATCCCAGATTCTTATTAAAAACCCAAACAAACACTAGAATTCTTTGAACTTGGGGAGAAACCAACAATCCATTAACATATTTACATTATGACTCCATTAATTCCAACAAACATACATCCCCAAACCTTAGGTCATTTTTCTCGTAAAGGTTATCTATCCTTGGAATCCTACAAACTCACCCAAAAAATGAGATAAAATAAAATATATATATGACAAATTCTTGAAAGTGGGTAATAAAATATTATAGGGTATTTGAAAAAATGCCAATCGAGATAACATATAAAAGTCCCCCTCATATACCCACTTAAAACCACACCCTTACATCAGTTTTCTCTTGAATAACTTCCTAAATTATCTCCCAAAAAATCTCTATTCACAGTAATAAGTCCCAAATCCCCCATATCTAAGAGGATATTTAAGTCTTTAATGTAAGTGTTATCCTCTAATTAATCATTATTTTTTAACTTATTCATCCAAAAATTATTAAATATAACTTATCACTTTAATAAAAAAAATTAAAATAATTATTATTCTATAAAAGTAATATTATTACTATATAATAACATGTTCTTACTCCATAAATCATTATAACATGCTCTTTTTTGGGTCAGTTTTACCACCAACATGAACAATGTAATAACGTTTACAATATGAATGACTAATAAAACTTAAATGATGGTGTTATGATATCATGATGATTAATTTAATATTTTTTCATAATTCTAAAATAGTAATATTCTAAAGTATATTCATCAATTAATTCAATTCTTTTCTAAATTCAATAATCACCAAAAAAAGATATTTTTAATCATTCCATACGAAGCATCACCATAATTAAATGACCATTGGAATATATAACTATATCAAACCCATATACTAAAACTTCATTAATATTATTTATATGATGAACCTATGATCAAATATCAAGGACTAGAACCACCAAACTGAAGAAATCATGGAAAATAGAACAGTTAACACCCAAATATAAATTTTAACAATAAAAAAATAATATGTGTTTAATAAGAAATTATAAATGAATGGTATTAAGTAAAATAGATATGAATAAGGTTCTTAGAAATATGAAAAATAAATATAAATTTATTATATAAGTATTTAGATAATTTCTAACTAAGATAAAATCTGAGGTAAGGGTTTATTTTTCAATCTCACTTTGAAATTGAGATTGTTTGTAACTAAATTTCAATCAAGTGAAATTATATGTTCTTTATATCTAAAATATCATCTAATTTATTCTTCTATATTTGTTTATGTATATTACATATCTTATTATTATTATTATACACTAACCCTACTTTTCCCTTTTATTTTATTTATTTATTGGTTCCTATTGTTTTTTTGTTGGCTTTGGGTGGGTTTCCTTTGAATTTTGGGATATTTGGGGGTAAAGTGCATGTCACACAGTTAGTGAATGGTTAGTGAAAAAACAATTTCTCTAATTATGTAAATTATTGTAGTATCTTGTGAATTATTTTTTCATGTTTAGGAAAACCACATGGTTAAACCATACAGTGTGCCTTACATATGTTCAGTTCCATTCACATGGATGGCACATGGTTTGGTTAATTAGGCATCCAAACCATTTAGACTATCCAAGTCATTAAAATTTATGAATTTCTAACTTTTCCTCCTTGGATTTAACCATTTTTGGTTCTAAATATTCTCTATATCATCCCTAGTAGCTTTTGGGGCTTATACCCGTAATATCCCCTCTTCTACATGGAGATTTGATAGGGTTTATTCATGATTTGAGGTTGTCTCTTCATGGTAAAATCCTTCCAAAATAATTCTCTCCATTTTCCATTTCTTTTTATCCTAATTATTTCCATAGTATGTTCATAGAGACCTATGGTTTCATGTATCCTGAATTTATTAGGTGTTTTTATGGTTTTAGGGTTCCTTTTGTTCATTTAAGGGTCTCTTATGAATTACGATAGCGAGTCTATGTTGTTCTTTATGGAAGATAAATATTGTAATTCATTTTATCTATACATAAGGATTTAAACTTTAAATAATGAATGATTATGCTTTCTATATTATGTTTGAAATATTTAATTAACCTCACTAAGTATGCTTACTATTGATTTCCATAATAATTTTGTTTTACTTTGGATTTCATTGGATGTGAAAGGGGTTTTAAATTAATATTCAATACTAAAATATATTTTTCAATTTCATATACACTTAGTGTTTGACTAATTGATTATATGGCCCTTCTCAAGGTTTCCCTTTACTCAAATAGGTTTTTTTTAAATTAATTATCCTAATGTTTTTTCTAAAATTGAAGGTTGTGTTGGGTTCTTAAGAGTTTTGATTTATGAAAAGTGGGAATTTATCCCTTTATTAAATTATTTGAAGCCCTTTTGGTAATTTTTATGTTTTTCAAAAATAAGTATTGTTTTCAAAGTGATTTTAAAAGGATTTTAAATGGTTTATTTTTTAAAAAACATTTGCATCATGGATTAGAATTCCAAGTCAATTTTTCAATGTTTTCTTGATGTTGTAGAACACTTATTGTGAGCCCCTTGTATTCTATTTTTCTTTATTGATTATTAGGATGTAAAAGGGGGACGTTTTTAGAAAGGGTGTCAAAGGTATTATGTGGATCAATATTTATGTTTTATTATTGATTCATGTAACAACCATATGAATTGTTTTTTGTTTCTCACATCTACTAAGAAATAGTTTAGGAACCTTTGGTATCTATGTGGAATATATAGATGATTAATACACTATAATAGACTAAGTACTATATAATACCCTAGGTATGGTTGTGTTCTACTATTGGTTTCCTCCTTGTGAGACCATGAGGGTAATCTATGTTTGAGTGTTGTTATGTTTACCTAGGGTCACCTGATTATGTATTATGTGTTCCATAAGTGATATACAATATAATTTCATGTTATATCTAGGTGATTTTCACATGAGTCCTAGTTATTGCTATTGATTTTATTTGGTGATATACACTTCATACCTTGATTTTATCCCACTATTGTTGTTTTTTTTAATGTAACCATTTACTTTTTTATGTTTATATTACGTTTACATGGAATGATAGTGCCTTTATTTTTTATATGTCTTCTTTTTTATATTTTGTAGTTAAATTTTCAAAAATGTTTCAAAAAAGAGTATTTGTGAAAGGTTTTGAAAGAGGGAAAAAATATTTTAGTTTGATTGTATGTTTGGTAGTCCACTAATTTATGGTTTTAAAAGAGATTATTTTTAAAATGGTGCATTCCACTCCTTTGTAATGAAGGGATTTAAAAAATATTTGATTCCCATTTTTCAAATAGAATTGCTTCAAATGGGGTTACTATGTTATTGGTTTTGATAAAATATAAAATCTTATATTTATATTTATACTTAAAACTATCATAAAATGGATTTATTTTTAATATTTGTGCATGGAGTTTGGGGAGGATACCTATTGGGAATTTTTTATAATGCCTATTATATTATAGGTTTAGTGTATTCTTATTGGATTTGGGTTTTGGTTATTAGATCTTGGTTCAGGTATATTAGAGGTAGTTAGTGAGGATACTTCACATGATGCATGGATATGGGTTTTTGATGCTTGTTTTTTATGTTTTATTTTACTTACCTAATGTATCATTCCATTTTGTCCCTCCCTCTGTAGCTTTTTTTTCATTTTGTGTTGGAATTTTATTGAAATTTGGTTTTATTAGAATGTTTGGATGTATTGGTTATGAGTATTTTCCTTTATTATTTCTTATGAGTTATGTTAATAAGTTTATTCCTTATTTGGATTTACTTATTATGTTTATACTCATTTATTATCTATATGGTTATCTGACTTATGGAATATTCATTTAAGATTCTAGGTGGAATCCACTTCTTTGTTATTGTTTTATCAAGAGAAATAATTCTCAGGGTGTAATGTCCCGGTCTGGGTGTCACATTCCAATGCCCTGATATAGACAGCCATGTGACCCCAAGCACTCATCCCTGTATGCCAAAGGCTTCTGACTAGTAGCGAGGGTCTAATATCAATCATGGGGATAATATACCCTCTTTATCAAAGTAATACAGTAGTGTAAAATAAATAATCAATAATAACCAAATGATATAACATGACCAGAATAGTACCAATATCACAATATGACCAAAACTAGAAATACAATATCAAAACTAAACAGTGGATATGCTATGCTAAAATACATGTCAAGTTCCAAAATGAAAACCCTAAAATTAAAGACACTAAAAATCATAAGAGTTTCAAGAACCACATATAGTTCTCTTATCCAAGATTCATTCCAAATAATCTATCTAACATAAGGAATTTTCCCATATCATATCCTGTAAACAAGAAGTCTATTTGGGTACCGATCAGGAAGCTAATGTAGGGTGTGATTACAACTCAGTATTCCACAACCAAAGGTTTCTAAAACGATATCCAGGTGATAATAGTGTGTGAAAATGAATAAATAGATAATTACAAATCATAAGTAAGCATTTAACACATTATCAATTATTATTTATTTAACCACATAAACCCCTAGGTTCTTGAGGACACCTGAACCTCAATACCTACTTAGACCCATGCCAGAGTATGAGCCATGTCACATTACCAATTCAAAATTCATATTAACACATGATATTTCATTATCCATTTCATTTCAATTCATTAATACATATAATTGGAATCGTAGTCCAATGCCAACATTTTGGGAATAGATCGTTATGACTAACACCCCATGTGTATTTGGAGCATCAGTCTTTGTCTCACACCTCATGGGTATTTAGAGCATCATTCCATGTCCCATACAATTTTTATTCATTCCTTGGTCCCTAGAACATTATGTCTAGGAACCCATGGGTATTTGGAGTGTCATTCCATATCCCACACCCCATTTATCAATCATTTATACATGGGTATTTGGAGCATTAGTCTTTATCCTATACTCATATATCAATCCATCACATATACCACATATATCACAATATCACATGTTCCAAAATATCGCATTAATCAATATTAATCAACAATAATCCTTTTATCACATTTTACTATTACAATCTTCCATTAATTATTTGATCTAATGTCCATCATTTTCATCATCACAATAACTTCCATTAATTAATATGAAAATTAATTAATCACATTCATTCCATTAATTAATTCAATAATTAATTAATCACATCAATTTAATTAATTAATTCAATAATTAATTAATTACATTAATTCTAATAATTAACTAAACAATTAATTAATCCATCACAATCTCATTATTCTAATAATTAATTCAACAATTAATTATCCAATTCATAATCCCAAAAGTCCATAATTAATTCAACAATTAATTATCCAAAAATAAATAAATATTTTCAATAATTAACTCAACAATTGATTATTCCACAATTTCCCACAATTTCAATATTCTGATAATTAATTCAACAATTAATTATTCCCGATTCATAATACCTTAATTAATTAATTTAAAAAATTAATTAATTCAATTAAGAAATAAAATTGATAAAAGAACCCTATAAATTCTAAAATTACATACACCTAATTGAAATCATGATTTTGGGATTTGAATAATAGACCACCTATCTCAGGAATAATGATGAACACTCACCAACAGATATCCCCAATTTGAGCAGAACAATGATGTATAATGATATCTAGATCTTAAACCCCGAATCAATATCAAAGAATCAAGATTCCACAATTCTAGATCTAGATTCATAATCCTTGATCTATATCCAACCAAAAAGAGGGAATAACAATCCCTTAATGGATGTAAGAAGAACAGGAAAGAGAAAGGAAACCACATGGGATGAGATCCTCTTACTGGGAGGGATGAAGATATTTAATCAGAGCTTCATATCATAAATAATAGATTTTATAATGGATTTTAATCTATATAATAGGCCCAAAAATCATAAAAAGGAATTAAGGGTCAAGTGGGGTTCGATATTGGGTTAATATGGGTGTTTAGGTAATTAAAAAACTAATTATTGGCATAATTAAAAACTCGCACATGATTTTCTGGGTAGGGGTGCATGGTTTAACAAGTTGTGAACCTTAATCATGTGCATCTTTTAGGGGGTGGAAGTTTTCTCCTAATAAGGTTCATGATTTGTAAAACCTTCTTCTAACCGTCTGAATCCCATATTTTTGGCTTTCATAGTTTTTTGGGTTGGGGCAAACGGTTTGGGAAAACCGTGCACCAACTATTCACATGACCTCCTCCTTTCAAATTTCTAAATTTTCACCCAAACACACCCCAAGATATAACCAAAATAAAAAATACTCAAAAATAGACAAAATATTACCTCTAAAAAAGCTCGGGACATCTCCAAAAAAAGGTCAAGATCTTACAATCTTCCCACCTTATAACAGCTCATTCTCAAGCTATACTCCCAAGCATCACTAAGATTCCAATTCAAAAAGTGTGGGCTATTGATCCCTCATATCTAATTATCTCTCCAAAATTTCCTCTTTAACCTATCCCTATTTCCACAATACACGAACTTTCATCAAAGTATTTATCCTCAACACCTTATCACTATGATCCAAAACACATATTGGATGCTCCTCAAAGGACGCATCTATCTCAAGATCAACATCATCCAAATCGATCAAATGAGAAAGGTCAGGGGGATACTAATGAAGTTTTGAAACATGGAAAACATTTTACATGGAATTGTATCTATGTGGAAGATCCAATCGGAATGTCATCGGCCTAATTCTCTCCACAACCTTAAACGGTCCAACAAACTTGGGTGATAACTTTACATATCTCTGTATTTTGTGGTGAACCAACCTAGACGACACCTGAATGAATACATGATCACCCTCTATAAACACTTGGGTTCATCGATGTATATCATCATATGAATTTTTTCTACTCTGATCCATATCCATATGCTTCCAAATCAATAAAACCTTCTCCAACATCTCCTGCACAAGAGTTGGTCCCTAAAACTCTAACTCACCTTTGTCCTTATAGCATAAAGATTATTTTCATGTCCTAAAATAAATATCCTCATATGGTTCCATCTAAATCATACCATCATAGTTATTGTTATAGGAGAACTCAACCAAATCTAGGTGTTTCTCCCAAGACCCACTGAAGTCTAGGAAACATGCTCGTAGAATATCCTCAAGAACCTATATAGTACATTATGACTACCCATATGTCTATGGGTAGAAAACCATACTCAATAAAACCTATATACCAAGCACCTTATGTAGCCTCTTTTAGAAAAAGTAATTAAAGCATGATTCCTAGTCTAAAACTATTCTCTATAACACCCTGTAAAAATGGATTATCTCCCAAACATACAATTCTCACAACTCATCCACTGAGAAAGTATCCTTTACTAGTAATAAATGTACTACCTTTTTTAAATGGTCCAAAATAACCCAAATAATGTCATTATTATGAGTAATACTTGGTATAAATACCATAAAATCCATAGTAAATCCATCCCACTTCCATTATAGAGTAAGAAATGGCTACAATAAACCACCAATTAATCGATGCTCACCCTTCACCTATTGATAGGTGTAACATCTTGTCATGAACCATGGTATCTCTTTTTTCATGCATGGCCACCAAAACTATCATCATAGGTCACAGTACATTTTGGTCACACCTGGATATACCTCCCACTTTGAGGCATGAAATTCACACATCAAATAATCCTACATTATCATAGGTACAACAACCCTATTTATGAAATAGATGATATTATCCTCATCTATTGCTGAATCGGAAGGTGACTCCCCAACTTCAAGGCTTTCCCTCAAGGTCATACATTTCGGATCCTCATACAGTCTGTCCTTGATTCGTCTCAAAAGTGTAGAATCCACTAACCTGGATACAAGATTCATCTACTCCTGAATCTCCAGAACCACAACATGAATCTCAGCTAGTAAAATCATCATCTTTCACTCATAACTAGACTCCTAAACCACCTAAATTTTAGTTTTCCTGCTCAAAGTTTAAGTCACACTGTTTTCCTTCCTAGGTGTATATGATATCTCAAAATAAAAAGACTACCTATACTCAAACCATATCTAATATAGAATATTAAAATATCATTGTGAAAAGATATAATTCAATATATTTTGATCTATATAAGTAGTAAACTTCTCACCCAATAGATAATGTCTCCAACGCTTCATGGTACAATCAAATGATGCTAACTCAAGGTCATGTATGCGGTAGTTCCATTCATGTGGCCTCAATTTTTGATACCCATACACAAAAATTAAATCTATCTACATCAATACAGCTCCCAGTCATATCCCATAAGCATCACAAAACACCATGTACTCATCACCTGACTAAGGTAGGCTCAATATTGGTGTAGATGTCAAATGTTTCTTCAACTCCCATAAGGAATTATCGCATACTTCCGAACATTCCAAATTTAATTTTTTCTTGGACAATCCCAAAAGTGGTTCTTACAACCAGTAAAAGTCCTGAATGAACCTCCAATAATATATATCTAATCCCATAAATCTAAATATATCAAAAAAATTCTTAGTTTTCTACCAAGATACAAATGCGTGTACCGTCTTTATGTCCACTATCACACCTTCCTATGATATTATGTGACACAATAAGTGTACCTAATCAATCAAGAACTGACACTTAGATATCTTGGAATATTGTTGATACTCTCTCAGTGTACTCAAAATGATGTAAAGATATTGGGTAAGATCATCGTGAGTCTTAAGGTACACCAATATTTCATCCACAAACACTACTAAAACCCGATCAAGGTATGGGTGGAAGATTTTATTCATCAAGTAAATTAACATTGTTAGTGTGTTTATCAACCAAAACTACATTAAGATGAACTCGTAAATTCTATACCTACTTCTTAAAGCAGTCATCAGTATATCATAAGGTCAAACTCTCAACTGATGATACCTCGATCGCATGTCGATCATGGAGAAAACACAAGCTCCCTTCAACTAGTCAAATAGATCATTGATATACAAAAGTGGATATCAGATCTTCATGATCATTCAACTCAAATTTCGATAATGAACACAAAAGTGTAAACTCTCATCAACCTTATTTTCAAACCATACTATAGAACCCCAAGGTGACATACTCAGATAGATAAATCCCTTATCATATAACTCCTCCAACTAAGTCTTGAGCTCTTCAAACTCTTTTGTTGTCATTATGTATGGTAGAATTGAAATTATCTAATCCCCATGCATGATCTCAATGGTAAATTCCATATCTCTCTCAAGTGGAATCCTTAAGTAGTCGTCATGAAACACACCCTAAAACCTATCCACATTAGGTGGAAAGACATCACACTTTACACCTCCATCATCCAACAATATACAAGAAACCTAGGAAGTGAGATCCCCCATTTTCTGATGAATTGGACCTATACGAACAACCTTGATATCCCATTCTCCTCGGTGTACATAATTGTCACCATCAAGAGACATAAAATTCACTCTCCCCTAGTAAAAATCAGCGTGAGATCGGTATTTTACTAACTAGTCCATACCCATAATTAGTTCAAATCCTGGAATTTCAATAATATAGAGATCCCATAGAAAATTATACTCCCCAACCTTGATAGAACACCCCTTTCACAAGCAAATATCTCTATAAATCACTCCCAGTGGTGTATCTATTGTTAAAACCCCCCTCACAAACTCTACCACCAGGCTCAAACCATTCACAAGTTGTAAAAAATAAAGTAATGAGAGGCACCAATATCAAATAAGGAACTAACTAATGTAGAAGATACAATAATAGTACCTATCACTATCAATGATCCATCATCATTATCCACAAGTTTGGGTTGAATGACATGTAATTGTTCTACCCCTTATCCCTGTGATGAGGTCTGAGCTCTCTAATATACACCACTTTATAGGTATGGGTGCTCTTACCTAGAAGTACTTAATTTGTTTCCTCTACCTCCACAACTAATAGAACTCCAGCTACCATACTGATATGGTGCAGGAAATTCACTTCTGGCACTCTGGTTCTGTCTATATCCTCCATCGCTACCCGTCTATCGTGGGTTCCTACATAACTTGTGTAGATGTCCCATCCTGGCATAGGCTCATAACTCCACTGGTGGTTGAGAACAATTTTTATGAAAGTGTCTAGCCCACCACACTAGTGTCAAAAAACTAAGGTAAGATCCTAAGTAAATGATCCCTTCTCCTAGATACTCTTCTTCCCACTGCCCTAACTGGAATTCTTATAATGGCAATTATTTCTCTTGGAATTTGTACCTCCTGATCACTCAGAGGAAACCACCTTTCCTCCCTAGAATCCTTCTTTAGGTTCCCCTTAGATATGAGATTATGATTCACCACTTCTGAAAACTTCTTCATCTTGAAGATAATAACCTAGTATTTAATTTCAAATTTTATCCCATCCTGAAATTGCTTTGCTTTAATAGTCACATATCTTTCCAATTATGGAACAAAGCATTGCAATTCTATGAAGTATCCATCATAGTCTATCAAGGACATACTCCCCATGTTTAATCTCATGAACTCAGCTGCTCTTTCCAACCTGGGAGTCTCAGGATAAAAGTTCTCAAGGAACTTCTCTTGAGATTACGTCCACTCCATAGTCTCTAGATATCCATCCTAGGTCTATATGTCCCCCCAAATATTATCTTTACCATGAAACATGTAATTATACAATTTGAATCTCTTCTCCACAAGATTCTATAGTTAGTTAGGTATAGTCTGGATAGACTCGATCCAAAACTCAAAAACCTTAGGTTCACCCTCTCTAGTAAAGGTTGGAGGGTACTGCAACTAGAACCCCCTCATCAGATCATACATACTCTTAAAAACTTATCATGGGTCTATTTCCATTAATTTCATAAAGTGAGAAAATTTCTCTTAAAACTGATCTCCTACTTCCTCACCCAGCACTACTAGTGCCTCATGTTCCACTACTAGAGGATCATCTTCATCCATATCCTCCTTTCTTCCTCTCAACAAGAATCATCATGGAGGAATATCTCTGCAATACCAAACACATGTCTCAAGACACATAAAACCAATTTATCACATTTATGTAAGAGGAAAAAATCTAAATTATTCATAATAATTCTTTTCCCCAAACCCCTCCACATGGTCAAAACTAAGGAGATATCACTAACCTTAACCATCCTACATCTAGGACATGGTCAAAAAAGGGTAATCACATTCTCAATTCAATTTTCCCATTAGACACCAATTTATTCACATCTTTGAATCATTTTTCAACTTTAAAAATTCATATTAGGAATTTTTTCATTCCAGTTTCACAAGAAAGGAAAATTAGTTCAAGTTCAACAACTTACCAAAAACTCATTTTCTCGTGCGTGCCTAAAATGATGAATGTCACAAAATAACCTTGAGTTACAATAATGATTCATGCATACTCAACTCTTGTGCCATAACTAGACATGAGTAAAATCCTAGAAAGTCATTAACAATAATCGCATCACACAACAAGTGTTTCACCCAGGGTGAAATCAAATCAATTATAACAGAAAATACGAATAACAACAATCCCACCCTGGGTACTTGGGTTCTCCCCCATACATTGGTTATCTACTCCCATGCACAAGCTCATAACCAAGGACTGACTCTTACTGGTATCCTTTCCACATTTCCCAAATAGTAATTCAAAAGAAAAGAAAATAAAACTGGGATCTGATACCACTTTGTAACATCTCAATCTGGGTTCCACATGCCGGTACCCTGAGTCAGACCACCACATGACCTCAAGTGCTCATCCTCATATGGCAGAGGTTACTGACTAGTAGCGAGGGTCTAATATTGATCATGGGGATACTATACCCTCTTTATCAGAGTAATATACTAGTGGAAAATAAATAAGCAATAATAACCAAATGATATAACATGGCTAGAATAGTACAAGTATCATAAAAACACCAAAACTGGAAATACAATATCAAAATTGAATAGTGTATATGCCATGCTAAAATACATGTCAAGTTTCAAAATGAAAAATTCAATAGTAAATACAATGACAACTCTCATGCGTTCCTCGAGCCACATCTTTCTCCCTCATCCATGCTCTATTCCAAATCATCCATCTAACACAGTGCATTTTACCTTATCATGTACTACAAACATGAATTCTATTTGGGTATTGATCAGGTATCCCGAGTAGGGTGTGAGTACAACACATTATGCCACCACCAATGTTGTCTAAAACAATATCCAGTCGATAAAATTTTATAAAGTTGTGTAAATAAATAAGTACAATGCATAAGTAAGAAGTTAACACATTATCAATTATTCTTTATTTAACCACATAAACCCCTCAAGTTCCCAAGGACACTCGAACCTCAATACCTCCATTGCCCCATCTCAGAGTATGATCCATGTTACATTACCAATTCACAATTCATTATAATGCATGATCTTTCATTATCCATGCCATTTAAATTCATTAATATGACTAAATAGAACCATAGTCCAATGCCAACATTTTTGGTATAGATTTTCATGTCTAGCACCCCATGAGTATTTGGAGAATCAGTCCCTATCTCACACCTCATGGGTATTTGGAGCATCACTTCATGTCCCATACAATTTTCATACATGCCTTGGGCCATATAATTTCATGTCTAGTACCCCGTGGGTATTTGGAGCCTTAGTCCGGGTCCCACACCCCATTTATCAATCATTCATATATGGGTATTTACAGCATCAGTCTATGTCCCATACTCATATATCAATCCATCATATATATCACATATATCACAATATCACATGTTCCACAATATCACATTAATAAATTTTAATCAAAATTAATACTTTTATCACCTTTTACTATCATAATCTTCTATTAATTAATTCATCAATTAATTAATCCAATATCCATCAATTTCATCATCATAATAACTCCCATTAATTAATATGAAAATTAACTAATCACATTCATTCCATTAATTAATCCAAAAAATTAATTAATCACATCAATTAAATTAATTAATTCAAAAATTAATTAATCATTTTAATTCCATTAATTAACTTAACAATTAATTAGTCTCTCACATTCTCATTATTCTAATAATTAATTCAAAAAATAATTATCCAATTCATAATACCAATATTCCATAATTAATTCAATAATTAATTGTCTAAATCACAATTCAATATTTCAATAATTAAATCCATAGTTAATTATTCCATAATTCCCCAAAATTTCAATATTCCAATAATTTATTCAACAATTAATTATTCCTAATTCACAATCCCTTAATTAACTAATTTAACAAATTAATTATTTTAGTTATGAAATATGATTACTAAAAAACCCTGTAAATTCTAAAATTACATACACATAATTGAAATCATGATTATGGGATCTTAATAATACACAAACTACCTCAAGTATGGTGGTGAATGCTCTCCAATGAATATCCCCAATTTGAGTGAAACAACGACGTAGAACAAGATCTAGATATTAAACCCTAAATCAACATCGAACAATCAAGATCCCACAATTCTATATCAATATCAAAAATCCAAGTTCTAGATCCAAACAAAAACATATAAGAATAATCATTTAATGGATGGAAGAATAATAGTAAAGAGAAAGGAAACCACATGGGATGAGATCCTCTTACCAAGAGGGTACAGATCTTCAATCTAGGCTTGGGATTGTGAAGAACGGAGGTCGTAAAGTCTTGTAATCTATCCAATAGACTCCAAAATCATGAAGAGACGTTAGGGGTTGATTGGGGGTCAATTTTGGGTTAATATGGAGTCAGGTAATTAAAAATATAATTTTTTGGCTTATTAAAAACCCATGCTCGGTTTTCTAGGTAGGGGCGCACGGTTTACTAAACATGTTCCTTAACCATGCACTGCTTCTATAGGGTGCACAGTTTCTCCTAATAAGGCACATGGTTTGATAAACCATTTACCAACTATGTTAATCCCCTCTATTTGGGTTCGCATGTTTTTATAAGATAGGGCACACAGTTTGGGAAAACTGTGCGCCAACCATGAACATGCCCTCCTTCCAAATTTCTTAATTTTCTCTCAAATGAACCCCAAGGTACAACCCAAACAAAAAGTAATAAAAACTAGATAAAATAGTACCTATAAATAAGACTAATATAGATTTATAAAAGGTATGTATATTACACAATGGTATAAGTTTGATTCCCCAGTACTATTTTCCATCATATGGTGATTGGTAATGAACTTCATCCCTACTAATGGATCATATTGGGTGCTGGTTTGGAGGTATCCTAGGTTGGTTCATTACATCACCTCCCTTTGGTTCAAAACTCAACTAAAAGGTTTCTTATAAGTGGGTTCAACCTAATATCATCATTTAATTTGGGAGTATTTCTCATCCATGCCTATATTCTTTAAATTTTATTGTGAATATACTCCTATATACTTCTATGGCTACTTAAGGTCATCTTATATTATCTTTTACTTTCTTAAAAAAAGTGTGAAATGGATATTTTTTATCATTTTCTACGTGGTCTCTTTCTCCCACTATTTTCTTCAATTTTCTTTACAAAATTTCCTTTCTAATTTTTCATTATTTTCCAAAGTAATTTTTATTTAGTTTTTCATTATTTTTATTCAACTTTTGTTTTATAAATTACTTCCTTTTAAAATAAAAATCATCAAAATAAAGATGGAATTTGTTTTTATTCTTAAAATTAATTTTCTAATGCTCTTATAAAGTTTTTTTATCTATATAAATATCATTTAATATTTATTATGTTTCATTATTGATACCATCCACTTTCTATTTATGGTTTTATTATGATCATGTCTTATAGATTTTTTCATGAAATACATTTCATTCACATGAGTTAATGAAACTATGAATGTTTTCACATTCATTTGGAACACATATGTATGGTTTTTCATTATATTATGGGTGGGATCATTATTATATATTATTATAATGCATTTGGTAAAGATTTATATCTCATGAGATGACATATAAGATACTAGGGAGTGAACCTAATCCACTATGGGACTCTGTCCACTAAGTGTATAGAAATAGGGAGTAAACCCAATCCACTATGGGCTTTGTCCACTATGTGTTGATGGTCTTGGAAGATATCCTTTACATAAGAAATTATTTTTTATTCTTATTTATGAGACACATACCTATGTTTAGCAACATATTTATGTTATGTTCTCTTGGATCATAATTATTGACTCATATTTCCACACTCGTATGACTCATGTCTTATGTTATGATCAAATCCTTATATCATGATTCGTGATTTATGATATATATTTTATTGGGTATGATTTTTTATGTTATTTTAATGCACCATGATTATGTTCTCATACCTGCATGTCCACTTTATACTCACTTATAATCTTTTATTGTTATATATTATTTTTAACTTTTACTACGTGCTTAATCTCACCATTTCTTATGTTTTCATTCCCCATGATAAAGAATATTATTATGTATAAAATGTTAATAAGGTTATCATGTATGAAGATCATTTGTGGGAAATGTTTAAGAATGTATATAATTTTTTTATGTATCTAGTATCCAAATACACTAGACCTATAGGTTATGAGGTGTTATTTATTATGAGATGTAATTAATATTCATGTAAA
This sequence comes from Viscum album, assembly GCA_963277665.1. Taxonomy (NCBI): domain Eukaryota; kingdom Viridiplantae; phylum Streptophyta; class Magnoliopsida; order Santalales; family Viscaceae; genus Viscum; species Viscum album. The sequence goes on along the minus strand of OY728146.1, from coordinate 1,528,238,290 downwards.
ATAATGTATTATGTATATATGTTATGATTAGGTCATTCTAGTTTTTATAAAAGTGGTTTTTAGTAATTTTTTGGGATTAGATTATAAATAATAATAACATGGAACTTAAAACAACCTATGTTGAACCAAAAGTAATGTAGGATGAATCTAAAATTATATATATTGAAACAAAGGTGTCATAATTTATGACATATAAGGATTGATTTTTCTTATCAGAGGATTTTTTACTGTTATTTTTTTTTCTTGATACTCACATTAACCATTTTTGTTTTATTCAGTGGCTATAACTAAGAGGAATTGAATAAATAATGAGTGTAATGGGAAATGTAACGATTTCCATGATGAGAAACAAAATAGGATGGGGAGTGGAATATAAAATCTCATGGAAATTATCACCCAACTTTATCAAGTTATGACCAATAATAATAACCATGTCAAACTCCAAAAAACACCATATAAGTATTAAATATTCATTGAATCCTTTATAAAAAAATGTTCTACCTTATTTAATGGTTCTCTAGTCTATTAAGTATCGAGTAGTGGATCAACATAATAGAAAATATATTTTTTATCCTTAAATACTTAGATCATGAAAAAAAATTAGTTATTTATTATTTGGAGGGTTATGTAGATCAATGGGGGGTCATAATCAAGAACATGACGCAAGGGGAATAAATTAACTCTATAGAAAAGGGGGATTTTAAGAATATATTTTTTAATATATATTTTCCCCAAACTCATTTCACTAAAATGGAGATAGAATTCATAGATTTGAAATAAAAGGTGGATGAATCCATTGGTACCTATGAAGAAAACTTCTCAAGACTTTCTAAGGTATGTAGTTGGTTTTATCATTGATCCTAAAATAAAATTCAATCGTTTCTTTAGTTAATTAAAACAAAGTCTCTAAAAATAGTTATCTATAAGGTAATTTGGTATTTATAAATAAATTCTTAAATGTAATCTCATGGTGGAAAAGAAAATTAGAGACTCCCATTATTCTCAAAGTTTTTGTACAAGAACAGAAAAATGGAGTTTTTTGGAAACTCAAAAGATAGAACATATAAAGGAAAGAAGATTCAACTTATTACATGCTAAAAATGTGGGAATAATAATTATGGGGATTTTCTTAAAGGAAAAAATAAATGATTCAAGTGTGGAAGAGAAGGTTATCTAGAACATTAATTCTAAAGAGATGTGAAGAGGCTAACTTATTAAATGGATGGAAATAATTATCAACCTAATACACCACCCACACTTCAATGCTTCAATTATAATGAGTATAGATTTTATGTCAACCAGTTCACTAATACATGGTTTAATAATGATAATCAATTTCAGTGGACTCCAAAGGAAAGGGGGAGGGGAAAACTTGGGCAATTATAGCTATGAAAGTGGTTCAAAAAAACATAGTGGCGAAAGGTACACTCATCATAGTGGTATTATTATTACATCCTAAGTCTATAACTACTCTTTAATAGAATTTTATGGGAATATACTTCCTTCAAATAATATTTTTCTCCCTTAAGTATAATTTGATATGATTTGGGTCATGGATTTTCTCTCTCTGCATAGATCCTATATCAATTGTTGGGGTAGGGAAATCACATTTTATATCCAAAATAATCCCCTGATAGTTTATCAGTGAAAGGCCTACTATGAACTCCCTATGAAAGTCACTTCCCTTGTATAGGTATTATTAGCTAATAATGAGATATTTATATCTAAAATAGTTTGTAAAAACTCAATATTGAAGATATGTTTATTTTTTAGGAATATGTTAATTTATTTCAAGAATATTTGTCTAGTATTCCCCCAAATTATGAGTTTCAGTATTCCATAAAACTCTTACATTGTGTTATACTGATATCAAAGTCACCATATAGAATAGCCATTATTGAATTATAGGAATTTAAGAAACAACTCTAATAGAATCTGGATAAGGGATTTATACACACAAGTTTTTCACTGTGGGATGAAAAAAAATCCTATTATTAAGAAGAAATATGGATAATTGCATCTCTGTATTGATTATCATGAACTTAACAAGATCACAATGAAGAAACAATATATTTTATCACATATTTATATGTTATTTGATCAAATATAATGAGATAAAAAATTATCAAAGATATAACTTTGATATGGATATCATAAATTAAAGGTGAAAAGGGAGGATATACCCAAGAAAATATTTTATACAAGATATAGACATTATGGATTCATAGAGATGCCATTTAGACTTAAAAATTACCCTACTATCATCATGGATCTGATGAATATAGTTTTTATAGATTACCTTCATCAATTTTTAGTGGCATTTATTGATGATATTATCATATATTATACGATCAAGGAAGAGCAAGAGGATCATTTGAGGGTTGTTCTATAATCCTTGATAAGAGATAAATTGTATTCAAATTTTATCAAGTGTAGATTTTCGTGAAAGAAAATAGAATTATTAGGTCAAGTAATCATAAGGTAGGGTATATCTATGGATCCTTAAAAGAGATAGGTAATTATATAATGGACCATACAAACCATTATAACTAATATCCATAATTTTCTTATATTGGATGGATACTATTGATACTTTGTGAGAATTTTTTTATGACATTAAAATCCACTAACTAAGTTAACTCATAAGGGAGTATAGTTCTTTTAGATATATGAATGAAAATAAAATTTTAAGGAGCTTAAGGGAAGGCTGATAATTTCACCTATACTCATAATATCCTATAGTGAATAAGGGTTTTTGATATATAGTGAAGCATCAAAGAAGGGATTGGGATGTGTCCTCATGAAAATGTCCTAACGATAGAATACACCTCACCTAAATTAAAGATCCATGAGAAAAATTACCCATTGCATGATTTAGAGCTAGAACCATTAATATTTTCGTTTAATATATAATGGAATTGTCTCTATGGAAAAAAGTGTGATATATATATTGATCACAAGGTATTAAAGTATATATTCACGTTAAAGGAGTTGAAAAAGCACCAAAGGAGATAGTTTGAGTTGAACAAGGACTATGGTTTCTCAATACATTACCACCCAAGGAAGGTGAACATGGTAGATGATGCTCTGAGTGGAAAGGATCATGCTAACTTATCCATGATGAGGATTTAAAGAGGTATAATAATCACATATATTCAAAGGATAGCCCATTAAATCATAAGAAAAGGGGATAAATCATATCTTTCCCAAGTGATTGCTCAACCAACCATCCATGTGAAGATCAAGGAAGTGTAGAAGCAGGATATGGATATATATAAAAGTAAGGAATGTTCTAGAGTTAAACCTTGATAATGATGGAATTATAATATTTGAGAAATAAATATGACTCCCTTAAAACTCAGAATTGAAGGAGTTATTGGATGGTGTGTATAGCTCATAGTTCTCTATCCATCCTATAAGAACAAATATGTATAGAGATCTCAAGGATAATTTATAGTGGGGAAACATTAAGAGGGATATTGTAGAGTATATATCATGATTCTTGGTATGCCTACAATTTAAGGTAGAATAACAGAAGTATGAGGGGATGATGCAACTATTACCCATACCTGTATGGAAATGGGAAAACATTAATATGGATTTTATTATAGATATTCTTAATACTTATAAAGGACATACTACCATTTGGGTTTTGGTTGATTACCTTATGGATTCATCATATTTCATTTTCAATTGAGAATATTTATTGATATAAACTTTCCAAGATATACATAAATATAAGTGGTGAGGATTCATGGATTACCACTTTCCATGGTATCAAATTGGGATCCAAGGTTTACCTCAAAATTCTAAATAAATATTTAACAAGAATCAAATAAAAAATTGATCTTTAGAAATATTTATCATCCTCATACTGATATTTAATCTAAAAGGACAATTAAAACTATAGAATATATTTTTATATCCCATTCAATGGATTTAAAAGGAGGTTGAGATCACCACATTATCTAAATAGAGTTATATAAAAATAGTTTCCATTCTAGCATTAAAATAGTACCATATGAGGATCTGTATGGGAAGAGGTATAGAACTCAAACATATTGAGATGAAGTTGGAGAGTGTGAGGTTATGGGATTGAATATTTATTAAGAAATCTTAGAAAATATTCAAACCATTTAATGGCATATGGAAACTACTCAAAGTAATTAGAAGAGAAACATTTATAATCATCGATACTATTTTGATTTTGAAGTCAGAGACAAGTTATTCCTTAAAATATCATAATGGAAGAGTTTTATGAGTTTTTGGAGGAAGGGAAACTTGATCCCTAGATACATCGACCCTTTTGAAATCCTCGATAATGTGGGGATGGTATCTTATCATCTTACACTTCCACCAAAACTATCACATGTGCATTATTTGTTCCATTTGTCACTTTTGAGGAAGTACATACTTGATCTATTATGTATATTGAACTCAAATGTTGTACATATATAACATGATCTCTCTTATAATGAAGAATTGGTATAAATCTTAGGTTGTAGTGATAATTACTACGAAACAAGATCAGTCACCCAGTTAAATAACTATGGAGGAATAACAAGTTTGAGGAAGAAACATGGGAACCCAAAGATGTAATGAGGCAGAATTATCCTCATTTTTTCATCATTCGCTACAAAAAAAAATGTGCAACATATAGTGTTAGCCTTTAGAAGTACTAACGAAAAGCACTGATAAAGGCTACATTTATCAGTACTAAAAACACTTATAAAGGATATCTTTTATTGATACTAAAAAAACTAATAAAAGGTACCTTTTTATCACTGATAAAAGGTATCCTTCTTGAGTGATTTATTTTTAGCCCTAATAAAGGGTACCCTTTATCAACGCTTTATTTTTTGCACTGATAAAGGGTACCCATTATTAATTATTTTTTGGTGCTAATAAAGGTCTTGATCATGCGGCGAGTCCAACATCAAAACAACACATGGGAGGCTGCTTCTTTATATATCATTCTACCGTATTCAATGCCTAGAATTCAACTATGGGAATGGGATAATGCATACATTGTACACACATATGGGCCCATGCGGGCCTTCGCAAAACTTATGCTTCACCCAGGCCTTGGTCCACCTTTACACACCCATTCGAGTCCTACAAGACTCTGCTAGGCCCAGTCCATGCTGATTTTTTATACAAACCAATAAAAAAATACAAGTATTATAAATAATAAAAATAATTGAAATAATTAAAAAAATAAAGATGAAAAATGAATAAATTAAAAAATATTTAAAAAAATAATTAGATAATTATTAATAAATTTAATATATACATATATATATTACAAATATTAATAAATAGTATATATTAAATACAGATATATAAAATGAATAAAATGAAATAATTAAACAAATAAAAATTAAAAATGGATAAATTAAAAAAATGTTAAAAAAATATTAATTAAATAATTATTAATAAAAAGGAATAAATTTAATATACATATATATATATTATAAATATTAATAAATAGTATATTGTAAATATAGAGATATAAAATGAATACATTTCAATAATTAAACAAAAAAATAAAAATGAAGAAAGTGTATTAAACAAATAAATTAAAAATGAATAAATTAAAAATTTATGAAAAAACATAATAATGAAATAATTATTAATAAAAATGAATAAATTTAATATATATATATATAAATTAATTATAAATATCAATAAATGATATATGTTAAATATAAATATAATTACAACAGTTCAGGGAGAAGGATACAAAGAAACAAAGAAAATATACAATAACTACAAGTACTCAGGGAGAATCGAACCCGAGACTTCCAGTGAGATGCCTCAAAGGTGTAACCACTAGGTTATTCCCCTTGGGGAATATATTAAATATAAATATAGAAAATAAGTGAAATTTAATAATTAAAAACATATTAATTTCTAATTCATTTTTAATGGTTTTTATACATAATTATTCATTAATGCATTTAATATAGAAGTATATTCATATATATTTCTATATATATGTCAATATATATAATATTTCCTAAAATATGATTTATATAATAAAAAATATTTATACTTACATTAAATAAGTCATATATTTAGTGAAAAATGGTGTATAATTAAAAATTAATATTAATTAAAAACATTGACAAATTGTATCGTGTAATTGAAATTAATTTAATGTGATTTGATTTTTATATTTAATATATATCACATATGTGTTACATTGATTTCATATATACATATATGTAATTAATGAATTTTTATATACAATGCACACACACAAATATTTTATAACTAATGAAATCTTATATAGAAACACATGCACCTAATATTTATGTATTTTATTCAAGTTTTAATATTCATTTTATAATTTTGTCGCTCCCCTTGAATTTCTCTCAGATGAATCAAACCTCAAATATTAGTTATGTTATTTTTTTCTCCTCCTCTCTTGTTGATTTCTTGTATGAGTTCTATGATGTTTGTTAGTACAGTGTTTTCTTCATTCAGTTCTCTCATGGGTTAGAAGTTTAAGGTATCTTCTTCTTCTCATTCGACTCTTATTTATTTCATAGCCCTAGATGATCAAAACCTCACCCTTCGAGTTCAACGAGCCCCCTACAGTTGGTTTGGGTTCCTTCCTTAGGAATTTTATGCTTAAATTCATATCTTTCTTTTTTTTCTATCCTTGTATAGTGAGTTGCGGCATGAGAAATCCCTTATATATAGAACATATTCCCTATTATATGAAATGAGTATCTTTCCCCTTAGTAGAATGTAAACTCTCTTTATGCCTAAGTTTTTGTGGGAGTTTCAAAAACAATTGAACAGTTCTACGCCAAAAATATTACAATTACATTTTTTCCATTTTTATTACAGATGTTAAATAACTATTATGATTATTATTTTATGGATTGATGAAAAATATAAATATGAAATTTTTTAGTTTATTAAATCCAATGAATTTTGAAAACTCATAGGGGAATATGGTTTTTTTCCTATGATAGTGGATGATCTATTTGTTGTTTTGTTCTTCTAATTTTATATAAATGATAAATTTATTTAAAATTTCTGATCTTTCAATTCTTGATAATTTTTATATTCATTGATTAAAATAGTTTTTTTAAGTTTTTTGAGACATCATATTTGTTTTTATAGAAAATTTATTTTTTTTAATTTTAAAAGTCTATCCAATTTTCTAAAAATATTATTTGTGAAAATCATTTCATGGTTTATTTTATTTTTATAAATCAATTTCATTTTAAAATAAGGATATTTTGATTTATTGTAAAAAAAGGGTTTAAATTTAAAATGATAAAATGTTTTGTAATGTTTTTATGAACCAAATGAATAATGGATGTGTTGGTCCTAAAATTATTTAATATAATGTTTCTAGTTTCTGAAGACTGATTTGAGAAATGATTTCAAAATAATGTATTGAGAAATAATCTTAACCTGATTCTAGTGTATTCCTTATTTAGAATTAGGGACAAAGGCCCCACCCAAAGGTTAGTAGATTCAATGTTTATATGGAGGGTCTAAAACTCTAACTATTCCCTAAAGTTAGTAGATTTTATGTTTATATTTAGGTCTTGCAGCTGATTTTCAATTTGGATTATAATCTATTTTATATAGAAATATGTTCATTTGAAAATGTGATCTTTATTATATTTTTACTTATATTTCCAATGGAAATTATTGTGAAAGATTTTTATGGAATTAAGGGATGCTCACTAAGAAACCAACTCTTACACATTCCTTTTAAAACATAGGAAAATTACTCCATTTCATGTCCAATGATTGAAAACTTCAACTCATTATTATTTAAAACACATTGAATTTCCTTTACATTGACAAAAATTCACAAAAAATATATAACCAATATTTTTTGAGATTTTGATTGGGTAAATTCATGTTTTTCCAATTCAAAAACACAAAATTCTATTTCATTCATTTACACATGGGAACATAATATACCTTGGAGTCATTATAACCATTTATAAGAACTATAACATGAATAAATTATGGTTACACTTTTTTTAGGTGCTAGTGGATGATTAGTATTCTAATTAAAATTATACTATGGGATTTAAAAAAACCAAATGAATTGATGAGAACAAGGATCTCGTTGAAATTTATAGTCAGTATAAAATGATCTCCCCTAAAAATTTCTTTTGAAACCCACTTTACTTTCTAAGTACCACAACTTTAATTAAAGTAGTTTATTTTCATTATTTTACTATGAAACATTTTCATACCCCATTTTTTTATTTTAAAAATCATCTTAAAACACATTATCTCACATACAATGCTCCTTGAGATAATGACTAGTGTCGACTTGGTTCTATGACCCATTATTTAAAACATAATTAATTTTATACATCATGAAAACATAGTTAATGATTAATTTAGAGTATAATTGGGGTCAAATAAAATTCTCATGGGGGTCTACTTAGTATTCAATGGTTTAGATAAACCTCATTTTAATTAGGGGTATTTTTATTACTTGTATCATGATACGGGAATAATTTTTTACTTTTCTTTCTCAAATGGATTGTTTGTTAAGATTAAGCACCTTCAAACACCATTATTTACTCTTAATATTATACTAATGATATATCCTACAATTTTTTATATAATTAAAATCCATTAGTTTCATAAAAAAAATTTGGTGGGAATATTGTTATACATATAGTTTTATTTAATTTAAATGTTGTTTTATTTTTTTATATCATAATTTCTAATTTTTTATCTCCTTATTTTTTTGTGGGATCCTTAACTTCTCGTAATTGAGTATATATTATATATATATATATATATTATATATCTATGATTGATTAAAATATAGGGTGTCTCAATCTTATGATTGATTATTTAATTAATTATTTCACTTGAATCTTGTGTCTGTTATTTGTAATTTTATCATTATGTGAGCTAAATATATTGAGAATGAAATTAACTCAATTTTGGAAATAATTGGAATAATTATGAAGTAGAATCATGGTTTTATAAATTAAAATATTCATGAATTATATTTTAAATAAATACAATTTTATTATTATTTTAAGTGGAATTAAATCCTAAAATGATTTTTATCATTGAATAGGTTTTAACTTAATGGATAATCTATTCTATAAAATATGGATTAATATTACATCAGTGTATTTTTTATTTTTACAATATTTAATGTTTTATAAGGATCATATGTAAATTTTTATCATTTATGGAACATATAAAAGGTATGTTTAAATGTTTTTAATTATTATTATGCACTGCAAAATATAATTTACTACTATTAAAAGAGTAATGTTTTACAGAACTCATAGAAATCACATAAATAGTAAAATGTTTGGTGATTTTGTAACATTTATAGTTTTTAAATTTCTTGAGAAATAATCTTAACTTGAGTCTATTATATTCCTTATTTAGAATGAGGGATAAATTTCACACCCAAAGGTTGGTAAATTCTATGTTTATATGGAGGGTCTAAAAATATAACTATCCCACTGCAACATTTATTATCATTAAAACTTCATATAGATACCACATTTAAAAATGAAAATATTTCTTATATTCCATATGAATAAGAAATATTTGTAACTTTCATTATAGATGGAGTTGGTCTTGAGAGTATAAATGAGATTATCAAATTAGAATGTATGGGATTATCATTTGTGAATACATACATAAGGTGAATTTTTATAATATGTCTATCAAAAATATATATATATAATATGTTCATTAAAGTTAATAAATATTCATATTTTCTACATAAATTAATATTACTACTATATAAAGTGAAAACCATGTAAAGCATGATTTGGATTCATTAATCCCTATATGATTTCTACTCCAAAAATTTTTTTTGAGAAGGAAGAAATTGATAAGAAAAAAGATGCTCTTTATAATTAATTTGAGAAAAAATAATAAATTGCATAATATTTTTGATTCCTATAATGTAGGGTTAAACTCTATAATATAATCATAGAAGATATATTTTTATTTTTTTCATTAATTATTTGTTCTTGTTTCTTTATGAAGCACTGGATATTGTTTGCAATCAATCTGGATAACCCACATATTTATTTTTTCGATCTAATGCATGGATAACCAACAAACCAACCACACATGATGTTTATTATGAATTTATAATTCAATAAAATCCAAATTTTATAGATAAACATTGAATTATATGTTTTAGTCTATGTTTTAATATGAATTTTGTTAAGATAGTGTGATCGAAAAATATAGGCTAAATCATGGTATGAATTTAGTGATTGGATATATGAATCATGAGGATTAATTCAAATAGAAATAGATTAGGGTATATATATAAATATTTAACTATCAAAAACATATTTCAAAAAAAATTACTTATTTTTTTCAATGTTTCTGCAGTGTCTGAAGCAAGATAATAGCAATGATTTTGGATATTATGTTTGCAAATTTAGGAAAGATATCATGAACTATCAAAATACTAGAATACATGAATAAGTAATTTATAAAGGTAATTAAAATTTCATTAAAATATTTATTAAACATTTGTTTTTCTATATTTTCTCAGTTTTACCAAGATTACTAACAAAATCCATACTCAAAAGAAGAAGTAAATTTGTTTTGATATGAGTGGGAAGCATACATGGTGGAGGAATGTTTTACAACAAAAAATTTTGGTGATTACCTACTCTTTTTGTGATCTATTATGGGTTATTACCATATAAATATATTTGGGGTGTGAAGAATTAGTATCAGAATGCTTATATAATATTTTTTATTTTTTTATCAAGGATAATTATAATAAAGTAAATAAATTTGTTTATAAATTAATGAGAATAATACATGGTGTCAGAATGTATAAAGACATTATAAAGAGGTTACTTCCTACTAAATAATTATTTAATTTTCTCATCATTTTATCTACTTTTTTTAGTTAATTTCCTTATAATTTTTATTTGATACATATTTTATAAAATTTACACATTAGTTCAAAACACACATCCCATGTTTAAAATCGAGGAAACGAGCTCATATTATTTTCAAACATTAGGATCATGATCCAGAATTGATTTTTCATGTGTAGAAATTTATTATATTTGAATCGGACACATGATGTGGTTAATATGACTCAAAGTTCATGTTTTCAATACAAAAGGGTCATTTTAGTTTAAAACATACATCAAATAGTCAAAACCAAACAAACGAACTTGTATTGTTTTAAAAAAAATGGAAAATGATCCATAATTCATTTTTTATATATAGGAATTGACTTCACATCAATCTAAAACCTGATGTGGTAGGTATAACTCAAAGTTTGTGTCTTAAATATAAGAGTTTCATTTTAGTTCAAAACATACATCAAATAGTCGAAACCAAGAAAATGATATTGATGTGTTTTCAAACATTAGGACAATGATCTATAATTCATTTTTCATATATGTTAAATTACCAAAAATCAATCTGAGCCCTGATGTGGTCGATATGACCCCAAGTATATGTTTTTAATAGAAATGCACCATTTTAGTTTAAAGTTCATGTTAAAATATACAAAATTAAGGAAAAGATCTCGGATTGTTTTCAAACTTTATAAAGACAATCTGTAAATCAATTTTCATGTGTAGGAGTTTTTCTCACATTAATTTGATGCGCGGTGTGATCAGTATTACTAAAATTGTGCGTTTTTATTTTAAAGTTGATATTTTAGTAAAAAAAACTGACATACTAAAAACTAAGCAAACTCATTCGGATTGTTTTGATACTTTAGAAAAATGATCCCTTAGTCATTTATAAAATTTTGGAATCAACTATACCTTGATATGATGTACAGGGTACTCGATATGACTCAAATTATGTGTATTTAGTTTAAAAGTGACATTTTCTTAATGTACTATTTTATATTTATGTTTAATTTATTTCTTTATAGTATTACTAATATAAGAATTTTTTCCTATACAAGTGGATTATTTTTCTCAAGTTGTGGTGGTTTGTTTGAACCTGCTTGTGCTCATAATATATTGGAATTCAAGGATGTAATTGAGATAATGGTAACAAGGAAATGGGTCAAGAGTGTATACAGATATCATGAAAAGGAGAATTCCTACTACTTATTTAGTTAATTATTTCACCATTTTATCTAATATTTTAAGTTAGTTTCCATATCATTTTTATCTAATAATTATTTAATTATTTTCATAGATCTTTGGGGAAGTCGTATTTTGCTTTTAACTATCTGCAACAAGCCATAAAAGAGAGAACATGTTGCTTTTGGATTGGTTATTTCAGGAAGTATGGGGCTTACTCTTCCATAAAAATGGAACATGTTCTCTATTTTCTATCTTGTTTTGGATAGTTTAATGTAAAACAAACATTAAATACTCAATCAATCACACCTCAATCTAATGCACAGTGTGCTTGTTATGACTTGAACTATAGTTTATAATTTATATTTTAGTTCAAAACACACATCGCATACTCAAAACTAATAAAACACATTCATATTATTTTGTTACTTTATTAAAATGATCCATAAGTTATTTTTTATGTATAGAAATCAGTCACACCTCAATATGATATACGGTCAGCCCGGTATTACTCAAATAGTTTGTTATCAGTTTAAAATTGAAAATTTAGATAAAAAAGTGTGTCTCTCACTGAAAACTGAGAAAATGAACTCATAATGTCTTGAAAATTTATTAAAATGATTCATAAGTCATTTATGATGTGTTGGAATCAATCTCACATCAAACTGATAAACGATGTGATTGGTATGACTCAAAGTGAGTGTTTCTAGTTTAAAATGACATTTTAGTAAAAAAGACAAGTGGCATACTCATAAACAATAAAACACATTCATGTTATTTTGATAATTTATTAAAATGATCCAAAATATATTTTTTATGTGAAGTAATCTTCCTCGCCTCAATGCAATGCACGGTGTGGCCGGTAAGACTCCAAGTGTGTCTTTTTGTTATAAATTTACATTAATTTTAGTAAAAAGGATATGTGACATACTCAAAATCAATAAAATTCATTCAAATTGTTTTGATACTTTAGTAAAATTATCAATAAGTATTTTCTAACATGTAATAATCAGTCACACCTCAATATGATACACGGTTTTCCCGGTGTAACTAAAAGTATCTGTTATCTGTTTAAAATGACATTTTAGTTCAAAAAGTTTATCAATCACTATAAACTAATAAAAACCACTCAAATTACTTTTATAATTTAGTACAATGTTTCATAACTCATTTTTGGTGTGTAATAATTAGTCTCATGTCAAACTGGCACACGATGTGACCAGTATGACTCAAAGTGTGTATTTCTAGTTTAAAATGACTATTTATTAAAAACAAAAGTGACATTCTCAAAACCAATAGAGTGCATTTTTTTTTGATAATTTAGTAAAACAATCCATAAGTAATTTTTGACATGTAAGAATCATCGGCACCTCAATATGATGCATGGTGTTACCGGTATGACTCCAAGTGTGTCTTTTTATTTAAAATTGACATTAATTTAAGTAAAAAATGATAATTGAAATACTAAAAATTTTGAAAATTCATTCATATTGTTTTTATATTTTAAAAAAATGATCCATAAGTCATTTTTTACATGTAGGAATCAGCTTTACCTAAATCTGAAACATGGTGTGCCCGGTATGACTCCAAGTGTGTCTTTATTTAAAATTGAAATTAATTTTAGTAAAAAATACAAGTGACGTGATCCAAACTCAAAAAAGTCATTCATATTGTTTTAATACTTTTTAAAATGATCCATAAGTCATTTTTGACTTGTATGAATCAGAAACACCTCAATATGATACACGGCATGCCAGGTATAACTCAATGTTTATGTTATCAGTTTAAAATTGACATTTTAGTTCAAAAAGTATGCCACTCACTGAAAACTAAGAAAACATACTCATAATGTCTTGGTAATTTATTAAAACAATTAATAAGTCATTTTTTATATGTAATAATAAGTATCATTTCAAACCAACACATGATGTGATCGATATGTCTTAAAGTGTGTGCTTCCAATATAAAATAAAATTTTAGAATAAATGACAAGTGACACACTCAAAAATGATAAAACAAATTTTTTATTTTTATACTTTAGGAAAACAATCCATAATTAATTTTTTATGTGTAGTATTTAGTATCACTTCAATCTGATGCACAGTGTGACCTGTATGACTCTAAGTGTGTCTTTTTATTTAAAATTGACATCATTTTTTGTAAAAAAGACAAGAAATATACTAAAAACCAAGAAAACACATTCTGATTATTTCTATAATTTAGTAAAATGATCCAAAATTTATTTTTTGACATGTAATAATCACGCTCACCTCAATTTGATACATAGTGTTCTTGGTATAACTCAAAGTGTATGTTATCAATTTAAAATTGACATTTTAGTTAAAAACATGTATCACTCAATAAAAACATATAAAACATGCTCAAAATGTTTGAATAATTTAGTAAAATGATTTATAATTTATTTTTGATGTTTATATTTTATTCTCACATCAAAAGGACACACGATGTAACCGGTGTGACTCAAAGTGTGTGTTTCCAATTTAAAATGACATTTTAGTAAAAAACACGAGTGACATTATCAAAAACAATAAAAAGTATGAATATTGTTTTGATATGTTAGTAAAATTATCCATAAGTTATTTTTAATGTGTAGGTATTAGCCACACCTCAATCTGATACACATTGTGATTGGTATGACTCCAAGTGTGTCATTTTATTTAAAATTGACATTAAATTTAGTAAAACTAAAGGTGACATAAACAAAAATAATCAATAAAATTCAGATTGTTTTTATACTTTAGTAAAATGATCTATATGTAATTTTAAATTTTTATTAATCATCATCACATCAATCTAATGTGCGGTGTGACCGGTATGACTCCATGTGTTTCTTTTATTTAAAATTCACATTAATTTTACTAAAAAAAGTGACATACTCAAAACTAAAAACATTCATTCAAATTAATTTTATACTTTAGTAAAATGATTAATAAGTCGTTTTTTATGTTTAGTAATCATATTCATCGCAATATGATACACAATGTGCTCTATATGTCTCAAAGTTCCCCTTATCAGTTTAAAATTGACATTTTAGTTTAAAAAGTGTGTCACTCACTGAAAACCAAGAAAACATGATCATATTTTATTAATAACTTAGTAAAAATATTCATAAGTCATTTTTGATGTGTATTAATTAGTATCACATGAAACCGAAAATGATGTGACCTATATGACTCAAATTTCATGTTTCTTGTTTAAAATGACATTTTAGTAAAAAAACAAGTGACATACTCAAAACTGAGAAAAATCATTTGAATTGTTTTTATAATTTATGAAAACTATCCATTAGTATTTTTTATGTTTAGGAATCATCCACACCTCAATATGACACATGATGTTGTTAGTATGAATCCAAGTATATCTTTTTATTTAAATTGACATTAATTTTAGTAAAAAAGACAAGTGATATACTCAAAACCAATAAAATGGATTTGGATTGTTTTTATACTTTAATAAAATGATACTTAAGTAATTTTTGATGTGTAGGAATCATCCACACCACAATATTATACATGATGTTCCTGGTATATCTCAAAGTGTTTGTTATTAGTTTAAAATTGATGATTTAGTTCAAAAAGTTTGTCACTCACTGAAAACCAAGAAAACACGCTAGGATTATCTTTATAATTTTGAAAAATGATTCATATTTCATTTGTGATATGTTGAAATAAGTCTCATGTCAAACTAACACATGATTTGACTGGTATAAATCAAAGTTTATTTTTCCAGTTTAAAATGGTATTTTAGTAAAAAAACAAAAGTGACATACTCAAAACCAAGAAAACACATTTGTATTATTTTGATAATTTAAGAAAATGATCCATAAGTCATTTGTGACATATAGAAATTGATCATATGTCAATCTAACACATGATGTGGTCATTATAACTCAAAGTGTGTGTTTTCAATATATAAGTTCCATTTTAGTTTAAAACCTACATCACATCGCCAAAACTGAGAAAACAAGATCATAATGTTTTCTCATCATTTTATATACTATTAATTAATTAATATCCTTATCATTTTTATCTTATACTTATTTTATTAATTTTCATAGAGAAAATTCTTGAAGACAAACAAGAAATTTTGTGACATGTAAGAATCAACAGTAACTCAATCTGATACACAGTGTTCATGGTATGACTCAAAGTATATGTTTTTAGTTTAAAATTAACAATTTCTGTTTAATTTATTTATTTATATTATTACTAACATAATAATTATTTTCTTGTACAGTTAAAATATTTTTTTTGAGATGGGGTGGTTTATTCGGATTTAACATGATCAGGGGTTGGGGGCTATAAACAAAGGAACATTTATGTTTTCAAACGATAATGATGATTTTTACTTACTCATGTAATTTTAAAAACCAATGTTTGAAATTTCTATAATATAGTGTTTTTTCTTTTATTTATTTTGTAATTTTATTTCATTTAAGTTGTGTGTTTTCATCCTATACTTGTTACTGGTTTTTTTACTACAATATGCTGTAAATTTAATAGTACACTAGAGTATGATCCTTTATCGGTGCTGATAAAATCATAAGCCTTTTAATCACAATATGAAATTTAGTGAATTTTTTGAGATGATAATTTCCAATTTTAGCACTATTAATGGCCTATTTTTTAGTAGTTATTGTAATGAAATTTCAAGGGAAAAATCTTTAAGGGGATTATAAGGTAACACCCCATGATTTTAGTATATATTTACCTTAAAATAAATATGTTATGGTTTATAAATTATGATACAAAAAAAAACTAAAATGACTATTGCCTTATTTCACTATGGTAGAATATTACAATAAAAAATTAAATACATTATAAGATAACTAAATAAAACATAATTAGTAAAATTACTAAAGGAATGAAAGCATGAGTAAATCAAAATACAACAATGTTGTAATTCCATCATCATGATCTAGAATTGATATTATACCACTGATGATATTTAGAGAAATAATAAAACACATTATAAATTTAATAAACATATTGATAATGAAATTGGATAATAGTATGAATGATTATAGAGATGTATGTAAGGATGTAGATAGAAATTTAATATGGCCTTTATATATATAATTGTTGGTTATATAGTCATTGGACATATAGTCATTGAATATATGGCCTTTAGATATATAGTCATTGGATATATGTTTATCCAAGGAGTATATTGAATTTTTGTGGTAATAGAGTAACAAGATGTGTTTCTAATTATGTCTTATTATAAACTATATTATAAAAAATATGATGGAATCATTTTGATTCATTCATTTGGTCTTATAGTGGTGTGAGATCCTCTAACTGGTCATCATCTCATGGTGATCTTATTGTGTGTGGTTCGGTCAATGGAGTGTGGGGTCCCTAGGAGTGACGTATCTATATTGGATCTCACCCAGTATATCCAAATACAGAATTCACCCCTATTATAGGGTCATAGTAGACTACAGGTAATGGAGGATTTTATCAACTTAATCTAGAGTATTTTTTATAAATTCAAGATATTGAATAATAGGAAATTGGGGTTAGATTCCTATATTCTATGAGGTTCATATAAGAGCTAGTGGGATGTTCAGGTTTATGAAAGGTGGTTTGAGGGGTTGTTCGGGAAGGACTTTTAGACTCACTTCACTGATATGTTTTTCCCTGAGACGGTAAAGATAGACTAAGAATAGAAGTTTATGCATCTCAGTTAGGAACTATATTTCTATGATACTTTATGCTACACAATTTATGAATTTTATTCATTTTACTCTGATGTTAGGAGGATATTAGCCTATGATAGCTTAAATCTTTGAGATGGTCTTGAGGAGTCCATTTTTGGTTCAATTAAAATTGTTGTGTATGATGGCATTTTAAGATGTGGTGAACCTAGATCACATTATTAAGAGTAACCTAGTGGAGAGTGTACAAATAGGGTATTTAATACCTTTTTATGGTTCTTTTAGTGGATCCTCTGGTAACCAGAATAGGAAGTTTGTTGGTACTTTCTAGGAAGGTAGTAAAAATGGTGGATGGTATAAGGGTTCATCACTCCCTCTCCAAGGAAGAACTCCTTTTATTACTTGTAGTATAGAAGGATAGAACATATCTAGTTTGATTTTGATAGTCCACTGAAGGATTGTCTCTCATATGGTTGAATAGAAAATCTCTAATAATTTTATAAGAGCATACCTTAGTCTGGTAGTGGGAAAGGATCTTGATAGTCGCAAGAATTAAGAACATATTCTAGGGGGACACCTTAAGGTGGTAGTTTTGTGTCATCAGGATGATCAAGGAATAGTGATGGATGAGGTTTATAGGGAAAATAGTTTCATAAAGGTGTGGAACCATAGGGTATATGGGTGTAGAGAGTATAAGACCGCAATACTAGTTCAAGCTAAAAAAAATCTATAAGGTAGATGCCAACCAATGATGGTGAGGGATCATTGATTATACAAGGTATTATCCTTGAAAAATCTACCTTAGATATAGTTTTGTTCGATATGGGTGTGATGTAACACCCCAGAATGTTAAAGGGTTAAAAGGTTAAATGATATGATTCATGTCAACAAGGTGTTCCTTTCTTTTTGGGAGATTACCAGATTAGAACTCCATAGTTAAGAATGATTATCTTGGAGTTGTGATCAGGATGGGTGACCTTATGGGAAGTTTCCTAGGGAGTGTGTGAGTGAATAAAAAGAACCTATTTGGGCTCTTAGGTGGGCTTCAGTTGTTACATGTGATGCTAGATTTTATTTTTGTATGGTTGGTTAGTGACTTGGGTTTAGTGTTGGAGTGTCTAATGGGGAGGTTGACCGTCATCATTTTCAAGGGAAGTAATCAAAGGGTATCAAGAGATATCTTGGATATGTCATAATAATGAGAGTATATGAGAATATATATTATTTCCTCATATTATAAATTTATTTATTTGATATGATCTTCAGTATGGATTGGTTAACTCACTTCAGATTACACATTGATTTCTATCGAAGATGAGTATCTTTCACTTTTCCTATAGTTCATCACTATACTTTTTTAATGAATGGGACTTTTATGATGGTCATACTAGACCTATTTATTAATATTTTAGAATTACTACATCATATATGTCAATTATTATCCTAATTATGGAGATAGGGTAGCTTTTACTCACTCTTGTTTTTGAATGATTTCCGGAAAGTTTTTTATGATGGATTATTAGAACTTCCTCTTAAGAGAGTGGTTTAGTTTACTATTGAACAATTACCAGTTATGAAATATATATCGATACATCCATATCAAATGGAATTAACTATATTAAGGTATTTTAATCTCTAACTAGATAACCTAGAGGTGAATGGTTTTTTTTACTTGAGCACTTCTCTATGTGGTGCTCCCATTTTATTTTCCAAGAAGAGAAATGGTGGAATGTATTTATATGTGGATTACCTAAGGTTAAACCAAGTAATTTTCAATAGTAGGTTCAAACTTCCATGTATCAATGATTTTTTTGATCAATTTAGGGGATTTTAAAGGTTCTATAAAATCGATCTAAGTTTGAGCTACCACCATCTCAGGTTGAAGGTTGAGGATATTCCATGGAGTAAATTCATAATTAGATATAGATTGTATGAGTTTCTTATGATGTTTTTTTTGGATAATGAACATTACAATAATGTTCATGGACCTAATAAATAGTATCTCCCATCTAAATATTAAATGTTTCATATGTTATTAATTGATGACATTATTATGTACTCTGAGAGACAAGAGGATCATGGAAGGAATTTGGAGAATGTGTTGGATACAATGGGAGAGAATTAGCTTTATTATAATCTCTCAAAGTGTTATTTTTGGATACATAAATTATGATTCTTGGGGTATATTATATATTATTATATTATTTTAGTATACCCTGCGAAGGATAATACAATTTATTGTTTTTAATGGACCCAAAACATTATTGAGATTCTGATTGTCTTAGGAGTGGTAGGTTACCATATAAATCTCATTTAATATTTATCATGATTAGAAACTCCCTTGTAAAACCTGACCAAGAAGAGTTGAAATTTAATTTTATTATTCAGTGTGAGAGTTATTTTCAGAATATGATAAATAGACTAACTTATAATCTAATCTAGACACTACCCTAATTTGATAAAGTATATATTGTTTATTGTAATTCATTAAGTGTTATACTTAGTAGAGTTTGGATATAGGGTGATTGAGTTTTCTCTTATAGGTCTCAATAGTTGATACTGCATGAGAAAACCTATCCAAATCATGATCTATATTTTGTTATTGTGGTCCATTCATAGATATGTTATCACCACTATATCATTGGTGATAGATTGATGTTTTATATATACTATAATGGCATCAAGATTATATTAACTTAAAATGATATAAATATTAGGTATAGAAGATGGTTTGAGTATCTACAGTCTTTTGATTTTGAGATAGAATATAACCCTATAAAGGTTAATGAAGTGTTTGATTCTATTAGTAGGAATATATAGTCACAAGTAGTGTATAAATGCATAAATGAGTGGCAATTGATGTGATTATTTATCAGGATTCATTTAGATATTATAGAGTATTGGGTAATTATTTCATTGACTTATCTTAGAATTAACTTGTTAGTTTTGGGTAAGATTAAGGAAAATTAGAAAACTAACTCAAAATAATAGGTTTTTAGATAGAGAATATATAGGGGGATTAACATGTAATATAGATGCAAGGTGATTATGTTATCTTGTAAGTTTCTAGTAGGTTGGTGATCTCGAAAAGCATTAAGAAGGAGTTGATGTAGCGTTTTATTACCTCGTTATGGGTGGTTTACCCTAGGTTATAAAATATGAACAATGACTTATGATACTGATTCGGGTGGGTTAGAATGAATAAAGACTTAGTGGGATACATTTCATAGTGCCTTTCCTATCAACATGTGAAAGAAAAGCATCAGAAGCCTCCTGGTCTCTTATAGCTACTTCTTATTCATATATGGAAGTTATATGAGGTCACAAAGTACATTTTAATGAGTTTATCAAGGTTTATTTGAGGTAGGTATATATTTTAAGTCATTATATACATACTATCCAAGGTTTTACACTTCTTTCCAATCATAAATACTCATTCAGTTGATGATATGAGCTAGATATATATACAAGAGATGGTATGACTCCATAAAGTGATTGTGAGTATTTAATAGGATATGGATGAAATATTCATGTCTCATTATAGAATGAATTTTCATGGGTAGTAGGTGATGGGTTTTAGGGGATCATATTATAATCATTAGCAATGAAAATAATCCCATATGATGCTTGAACTATCTTCATGAATCGAAAGTGCATGGAAATGAAGAATAACAAGGTCTACAGTGATGAGTAATTCATCTTTTACTCTTCATTTTATATTCACTTGATATCACCTAACAAAAAATGAATTCTTATTACCTCTTAGTCGGTACACCAGCCTTTGGATCCATGATATATCGAAATGATTCTCGTACGACAAAGGGGTGATAGTGCCTTCACTAAGTGATTAATGATGTTACATAAAAAAAGATATGTTATTCATTGCATGTAACCAAGGTACCTAAAAAGGGTGTATCTAATCCCTATATATATCCATCTCAATTTTCTTCATTTAACAAAGATTTTTGGACATAAGTTGTATCATGTTTAAAATCATGGCACCTGTTACTTATCATTGGAGTTTTATTCATTGAATGATTTAATGAAGATGTAAATTCATTAAATAATTTGTCTCATGGATTAATAATTATTGTGTTAGGGAGTGATGTGTCAATTATATTCAATAATCCTATGTTATGTTAGGTGTAATGTAATACCAGGTTGCATCACATGCACACCAAGTAAAATTTATCACCAACGTATGATTAGGCTTCAACATAAGGATATATTGGAACTAAAATATCATTAAGTCATATGAATCATATGCATATATTTTAGTTCATATCCAAAAATCTCCCACTTTCACTAAAATTCATAATCACTTTATACAAAAAATTTCAACTCTTTGTGAATCCATCCAAAAATCCTTTTGATACAGTTTTATTAAACTCTATTCATTTTGGAAAAAATAATTTGTATAAAACTTAATCTTTATCTAAAGTCCTAACTATGTGGCCATGTGGGCCTTAGTAGCATTGATAACAAATATGAAATCCCTATTTCATGGATTTAAGCAAGTATTGGATTATAGAAAAGCATTAGTAATACTCAAGCTGCTAAGGGGCATGGTGGGATCTCCATCAAAAATACTCATATCTAATACAAACATGTACACCACAAGATGTATCATATAAATTATATGTATAGGTATATAATCCATTTTCCCATGACATCAAGTGACCACTATACATGGAATAATTTCAATCTAGTATAGTCCATCTCATCTTTTCTTGAGTCTCCAAAATAGATAGACCATGTAGATGATTACATCACATTTCATTCATCTAGAAAATAAGAACATTACATACCCCCATCTAGGTAGTTATACACATATCATGTGATTAAACTAAGAATGGTAATGCATTTCCTAAGTATAATTCAATCAAGGGACATATGTTCTTACTTATTACACGAGTGAAAAAATGCCTTATTGATTATGCTCCAATTTATGAAATGATTAATAACATGCCCAACTACCCCCTTGATTATTAAACTCGTAATGACTTTCATAAGAAATATATAAATATATGAAGGTTTTAATGCTAGTTATATCACTGGACTCAAGTAAAAAGTATTTATTATAAGCATACACCCCTAAGTATATTGACGACTATATAAAATTCCATGGGATATATTTGGTTGGTCAGACTAAATAATAAGTCTACACTTATTATCTCATTAGTACACTATTCACATTAATCTTAACTTATCATTATAACCCACATTATAGTGTAATTATCTTCAAATAGGGATTACTTAAATTCATTCTTTGAGGTGATATTATCATTATACCATTCATGTAAAGTAAATTTAACACACATGAATAAATAATAAACAGAGATTACCTTTATAATAATAACATGATAAATTATGAAACCATTACATCAATCTATTAAGTATCATATAGCAGGATAATATACACAAACCTCATGATTATACTTCACTAATGGTTGCATTATTGGATATTCTATATTTCAATTTGTATCCACCCAATAGATCCTAATATCATGCCACTCAATGATATCTCAAATAAGATGATATTTTCAAATGATGTGTTTGTTCCTTTGGTGAGAATATGGTTCCTTATCCTGATAAATATCTCCATTTTTTCTATAATAAAGCTTGATTTCTCCCTTGATTCTAGGAACCACGTATAGTTTAGAGATAAACTTCCTGATCCAAATAGCTTCCTTTATAGTATTTAATGCAATGATATATTCTTCCTCAATTATCAAATCTTCTATTTTTGGACTATTTGGAATTCTTATAACTCATAACTTCACTATTTAGTCAAAACATTAAACTGGATTTAGATTTCATATCATCTATATCATATTGGAACCCTGTATCTATGTAACCCTTTACATAGAGAATATCCTCTCCTATAAAGATCAAAAAAATATCCTTAATCTTTCTCAAGTACTTAATAATGTTCTTCATAGTAATCTAGTGACTCTCACTGGGATTGTATTAGTAACCACATGTTATGTTTAGTGCATAGGTGACATTGGGTTGAGTACGCAACATGGAATGCATGATAGAACCTATGGAAGATACATAGGGAATTATATCCATGCTTGCTAACTCTTTAAAAATATCTTCAATCTTCCTAAGATTCTTTCCATGTAATACTTGTAAAGACCCTTTCTTGGAGTCTTCCATGATAAACTTCTTTAAAACTTTACCAATGTAAGTGTCCCAACTGAGTCCAACAAACCTATTAGATCTATCTCTATAAATCTTCATACTAATAATGTAGGACAATTCACCCATTTATTTCATCACAGAGCATTTACCCATCCATATATTCATAAAGTATAGTGTATATATATCACTTCTGATAATTATTATTTCATCCACATATAATATTAGAAACACTAAAAAACTGTTACTAATCTATTTGTATATATTATAAAAACATTTTTATTGAATTTTTTATTGATAATAAATAATATATTTATCCTAAATTGTGATAAATATTTTTATTTATAGAAAATATGGGATTAGATCATGCATTTCAAAATTTGATAAAATATTATTTTTAAACCCTTTAAAGTAAACTATAGTATTTTTAACATATTTATTGTATTTTAATTATTTATAATTGATATTTTATTAAAATATTCTACACTCCATGGGATACAATTTTAATTTAGACCCCTTTGAAGATCCTAAATTCTATGGTAGAAAATGGGTCATGACACCAAAGTCATACTGAACTCATCAACATGGAGACTACTTCACCATTTAGATAATATCTTTTTTATTTGGGATTATATTAGGATAAAATTTGGATAGTAGATATAGTGCCCAGAAGGATAGTTGGTTCATGATTTTTGGAGGTGACAAAGTTGGTGAAAGTTGTGTTAAAATGTTTAGTTAAATTTTTCATTCACACTTGTAACCTCATATAACACTAGCCTCCTATTCACTCAATAAATGTGTATTTTTATCATTTGTAAATGAATTTATATGAATTATTAGGTTTAGGTAATATGATAAGTGATTTCAATTCATTATTCAAAACATTGTGAGAGGGGTATCTCTTGAAGCAAGAATCTCTTCTACGATACTTTCTTATTTTTCTTCACGTTATACCTTCCATTTATTATAATAAAATCCTCTATTTATATTGTTTTATTCAATTTTATTCCCCTTTAATTAACTTATTTTGGATTTAAATCAAGAGTATAAATTTTATTGGGTTATAACCTTTCTATACGTTTTCATATGCAAGTCATTTCTATGATGACTACTCTATCCGTGGAAGAGTATCTCATTGGTAGTCAATTTATTCTCACATATTTCAATGATTTGTTTTAAATAAAAAATATAAATATAATGTGTATATATATAAATATAATCAATTAATTTTTTTTTAATTTTAAAAATATTCAAATGATAAATATTGTACATGTGAGTTCAAAAAATCTTGAGTTGTAAGAGTGAAATATAAATCGATAAAACTGAATCAAGAAGGATTGATTTTTAGGGTTTAATTTTAATCCATAAACCTAAATTAATTATCATTTATAGTGTGTATTTGTTACATAATTAATCTCTATCTATAAGTTACCCTTGGAATAAAAATTAAGGAAGGGTTCTATAATTGCATGTTTTGAAGTTATCATGAGGTTTAATTCCATTCATATTAGTGGTTGTGTCAATTTTATTAGGGTTTGGAAGTTAATGAATTAGGGGATTATAATTTAAATAATTTTAAATAAAATTATAATGAATAATAGATATTTAAGTGTTCGAGTTATATTTATTACACCCTCTAAAAATATTTTCTAAAAAACATCTTCTCATTGCATCTTTCATCTTGTTTCAAAAACATCCAACAAACCCCCCATCATTATTAGATTTTGATTTGTTTTATTTTTCTTTTATAATACACCATTATAAGTTATTTTAAGTACTACCTCATTAAGAGAAGGACCTTTTTCATCCAATATTTTTTAGCCTAATCACTAAAAACTACAAATCATTTGAGAGCACCCATGATAATGCTCTTCAAATTAATGTTGTGGTTAGGGAGGAAATTATTTTCTTTAACCCTTTTTAGATATTTGTTTTCTTTTATATATAATTTTGTTTCTATTCATATTCCTCAAAATATTATATAGTTTTACCTCCTCGTATATTTATTTTGGAACCATCAATCAAAATATCATTTGTTGATATTATGGTACATTTCTTTTGAGATGCCTCAAACACATACTCCCAAGTATAATGCTAAAAACACATTATTTACATTCTAGTTTAATAATAAGTGAAATTTCCATAGATAAACTTGAAAATATTTAACATCACTTTTATAATTTAAACATTATATCTCATAAATAATCATACAACCCCAGAACCCAAAATTTTTTTGCCTTTGGATATTAGCTACCTAAAAAAATTATTTCATATAATTATGAACATTTTTCTATAAGTACACAATACAAGACAACCTCATAAAATTCCCATTTTTTATACTTATCTTAGTAACCTAAAAAATATAAAACATAATAAGGGATAAGAATAATCACTCATTAAGGGAAAAACTAATCAATGAGATATAAAACATGATAGAAGGTCATGTAATCTCAAATGATCAAACATATACCCTGGAATAAGAGCATGGAATCAAGAAACAATATTTAGAATCCATGGAGCATAACATAATTATATAACATATAAATGTTTCATGAGAATAAGTATAAGAAATCATAAATTTTCAAATGTAGCCAAACTGAAATTATGACCATTCACAAGCATGTGACATAGTTTAACTACAATTACATCCATAAATATCCTTTTGAACATATATTAACCAAAAGTATGTCTATACATAGTCTTTTGAATATAGCTTAACCACAATTATGTCCATGCACAATCTTGTGAACATATCTTAACTCCAATTATGTCTATGTACAGTCTTGTGAATATAACTTCCTGATATTTTAAATTATATTTTCCTTTGAAACCTAATGTGTTTGAAAGCTTGCTTCATAAGAAACACCAAAATAAAATGAACCATGAATAATTATATAACTTTCTTAAAGTATCTATTTAATCAGAGGGTGTAAATAGAGGCAACCAAATTATGATATATATGTATAGAGAAGTATAAAACGCCACTTTTAATACTAATGCAAAGATAAAATTCAATTAGTAGAGCTAAATAACTATTAAGATCATTTTATTATAAAAAAATTTCTAAAATTTTATTTTTATGTTCTTTAATTTAAGAAACTAAATATATTATGAATAAAAGATATTTTTTATATCAATAATAATACTGGTTTTATTAGTAATTGATAGGAAATAAGAATAAAAATAGTTAATATTTTAAAAAGTTATTTTCCTGTGAAAATAGTTTTTATTGTATATTTATTTACTTGAATTTTATAATTATAATTTAACAAAATGACCTTCATTTTTGGATTAAACATAGCAATATTATTTTAAGATGGTTTTTTGGGAATTTTCAAAAATGGTTGATTTTTATGTGAATAGTGAAAAATAATGTTTTTTTATAAAACTGTAAATTTTATGACTTTAACATTATATAAGTAAGCCCTAGAAGTTTATAAAACCCATTCTTAAAATTTTTGAAACTTAATTAATATTTTACTATAAAAACCATTTTTATTCGCTTATATTAAAAATTATTTTCCATCACTTATAGAAATTAAATCTAAAAAATGGATTTTATATTTTAGATCAATATTTTCATTTTATATAATGTGTTCTATTTAATTTTTAGGCATAAAATTATGATTACTAATATTAAAGTTAATAACCATGGAAATAGTGAAAGGGTTATTTTCAAAAAATTGTTTTATTAATGTTGTGTAATTTTTTCTAATAAATTAAATTTAACTTTTTTATATAATGACTTTGATATGATTTTTACACATATATATAGATATTTTATCACTAATTTAAATGATAATTAATTTTATATAATATTAATAACACTTAGTGGTGAAAAAAACCTTTTTCTATAAAACAGTTTTTCTATATATAAAATGTTTTAATTTAAAAATTAATTTTCTATTTTTTAGAAATTGAAATAAAATATGTGGATCTTAAATTTAGGTTCATAACATAAAAATTTATTAATATGGGTTTCCTTATATTTTTAATAAAATAGAAATTACTTAGGTAAAAACTATTTACCATAGTAAAAACCAAAAATGGTAAAAGTGAAAAAAAAACTAGTGGTAAAAGACTTGAAATTTTTTTAAAACATGTGTGAAAATGAATATTAGAGTATATATGACATTATCTCATCCCAAAATTTATTATTTCTCACTTTTAGATCCATTGAACCTTGAATAGTGTCATGTCATCATTGAAAAAGTGATGTGTGTTTATAAAAATGTCATTTTCTTCAATTATAAAAGGTGGTCACTTCCACCACATTTATTCACCCATTACACAGCCCTAGATCAAAAAAAACTCTACCATATACTCTTATAAACTCTATAACCATGTTATATAAAACTTTTTCTTTCCAAGTTACTAAACTAATGAGCCTAATGGTGTTATTCATGGGAGAATGTCCAAAGGGAAAGGTAATGTTCTCAACCGAGCTCTCTCACTTATTTTACTCTTTTAACCCATCAAAAATATTATATCCATGAAATTATGATAACATAAATATTATTAATATTATGAAATTTTATTATACTAATGGAATATCTATTTTCAACCATCCTCCAAAACCATTCAAAAAATGAAGATGTCATCATGCGTAAGTGTGGACTACTTCCTCGATGAACATCGTACTTGATTTTTCATCACCACTGAACACATCTAGTTTTAAATGTCTATTTAATATAGTAATATTATATTTATAAAATTATTGATATTATAAAATTATAAATTGATCTCTACCTTCCTCTCATTCTATAGAAAGCGAATGTGTCACTCGTGCATACGTGTGGACTACCGCCTCCACGAAAGTAACGTATTTAGTTTTTCACTCTAGTATTTTATTATTTATCAAAATATTTTATAAATTGATTAACCACCTTAAAAATTATAAATAATATTTTTATACTTCTTTAATAATATTATTATTCTAAAGGAATCACTTTCTTAACCTTACTCTCCCTAAGATTATAGCTTGTTCTTTTTAGGTCTATTTGACCACCTACATTAAAAATGATATAAATTTATATCATGGATAAATAAGGAAACTTTATTACTAATTATATTATAAAATAATAATTAAATAATTGTTTTTTCTTTGAATTATAATTGTAATATCTAACCTGTTATTAATAAACCAACCCTCATTCAATAAAATTACCCGAACAAACTCGTCAGTGACTTCATCACCATGAATTGTAAATAAAATACTTATGAAATGAAATTAGAACATTATAAATAATTAAAAATAATATATTATAGTACCTAAAATTATCTTGTAATGATTAAAGTTGAATCTATAAAAAATAATCAACACTTACATTATGAAACTAGTATTAAACAAGAAATAAAAACTAATAACATTCGATGATGGAAGTAAAATATAACTGACTAATATATTTGAAATAAATTATTATAAATAAATTTTATAAATAGATATAAGTACGAATGATTTTATGAAATATTTTATTAAGATAGTTATTTTTTATAAAATAATTTATAGAATATCCACCTAAGTAGGAATAAAGTTAAGTCATTTCTTGGTCTCAATTATTACCCTTTGAGACAAGTTATATTTTGTGCACCATTTTTTCTTATATATGGTGTCAATTTGATTTGATTCCCATGAAATTATTCTACTAAAATTTTCATGTAATTAATGGGATATAAAAATTCAAATTGAGCTCATTTATTCAATTATCTTTTTATTTAACTGTTACCTAAGTTGCAAGGGTTTTTGTTAACTCAATTTTCATTAATTGAGTTATGATTGTTATTTTTAAACTTTATTCTTATAAGTTAGGTATATTCTACACAATTATTATATTATTATTTATTTACTATTTTTTTGTAAGTATTTATATTTTTTCTTATTAAAATCCCTTCACAATTATTTTCCCTTAAAAATATGATGTTTGTCAGGGTTTTTTATAACTTGGTTTCCTTTCTATGAGTTATAATGATTATTCTAAAACCCCATTATTCAAAGTTGAATTAATTTACCATATTATTAAATAAAATATTATTTACACCACTATTTATATGGATTTAAATTTTATCCTCATGGACTCCTTTTTTTAAGGATCATTTCCTATTGATATATTTACACCATGAAAGTACTCCCCACTACTACCTTGTTATCATTCCTTTTATAAGGATAAATTCCCTTACATTTTGAATATTACTATTGTTTTATATTCACCTAGTTACCCACATAATTCCATTTAATTGTGAAATATTGATAATATTTGTAACTATTATTTCTATATGGATAACTATTGACTACTTAGAGATGATTATGTATTAGGTTCCTTAATGAACATTAAGATATGTGTTTTTTAATCAAACATGTTCTTTTTATGGATGAGTTATGATCATATAATTAAATTTAATTATTTGGGAAATTATTGACTTAACCATATACTAATTACTCTATACATTGTTTGGTTGTAGGATTCTTACATAGAGAGTTATTCTATTTATTGATTGGGAAAATATTAAAAATCTATATACTTTTCATTTTAATGTGGATATTTATTTATTTAAAAGTCAAGTTGATTATGAAATTCATTTTTATTCATTTCCTTCATGTGGAGAATGAATTGGACTTAATTTAGTGATGGTTGGGTCCCTAAATATCCTCATGATGCATCAATAGGTCTCATTAGACAAACTAGCATGGGTATTTAGTATATTTTAGGCCATTTATTTAGATGTATTAATTACAATATTAATAGAAAGTGGATTTCTTAGCATAAGACCAAGACGATATGTAATGTCTCGTTGTAAGGCCTTTACTTGTCCAGAATTATACATTCTATCACCATGAAATTAATTATTATTGTCCATCTGTTTGTTTATATTTATAACTATGGATTCGTTACTAGATCATGTGATCAGTTATATGGTATTATTTTATTATCATTTATTTTATTCCATATTATTCATGACTTTTTTATTCTATGATAAATACTGGTATAATCTTCCCCTTACTACACATTTGATCTCACCCTTCTCATGTTCCCATTTCACCAGGTTATGAATAAAAGTTTTTCACATGATATTTCTAGAATAATAGCATGTGTGGAAAAATTTTGGGAGATGTTGAAGGATTATTATGGATTAATTATTTTCTTATATAGTAGGAAAAGTATCCATCAGTTGATAAATACATGGGATTTATTAGTTAAAAATTGTTAATAATTATATAAGGCTCTAAACCAAAAAGGTCATGATAATGTATACAATATAATTTTTCTTTAATTTATGTGATTACGGTATGGTTATGTATTGGATTATATATTTGGTGTCAAACATAGTGTGTAAATTATGTGTTTTAGGCATTGAATCTAAGTTTTCTTCTCTAAGGTATCACAGTGAACATAGCTTAACCAAGATTATGTCCACACACATACTTGTGAACATAAATTAACTAAAATTATATCTACACATAGTCTTGTGAACATATATTAACCAAAATTATTTCCATTCACAGTCTTGTGAACATATTTTAACGACAATTATATCCACACACAATCTTTTGTTTATAGATTAACCTCAATTATGTCCACGCACAATCTTGTTAACATAATTTAACCATAATTATGTCCATAAAAAATACTGTAAACATATATTAACCGTGGTTATGGTCATGCATAATCTTGTGAACATGGTTTAACCATAATTATTCTTTTGTGCATTCTTATGAACATATCTCAACCACAATTATGTCCACACACAATCTTGTTAATATAGATTAACCATAATTATGTCCATGAAAAAATTCATTACCTCATGAGATATAAAACTTTAACCAATGCATTGGAGTAAAATATAGGACACTACTCATAAACATCCATACATATGCGTGTCATATAAAATTAATCATATATCTTAACATGAAAAATATAGGTAAATAAAATGGGTTTCATAATATTTTCTAATGGTATCACATAAAACAACATCAAGAATTATATCGATTAATATAAAAATTTAAATCACCTAAAAGGAGTATTTCAAAAAGGAATTTAAATAGTTATTCAAAAAATCATAACTCTATTAGATCTAGATACTCTATATATAAATAGGAACCTGGAATTTAAATCATATGAGATTTTATAAAAAAAATTAACCTTTTCATAAAAAGACAAAGTTATGAGTAACTTTCAAAAGTAATTTTTGAGAAGGTAACAAGAAAATATTTTTAAAACACCACTTTAAAAAAAATACCATTAATGTATACTTAAAAAATTAATTCAAAAAAATTGTAGTAGAAGATAAAAAATATGATTATTAAAATAAATTCATTTTTAATATTGTAAAATATCTTTGTTGAAACTCACATCATTAAAAAAGTAATAAATATTCCTTTTGAAAAGAGTTAAATGGATACATGAAAATCACAAGATATAATACATATTAGGATTTAAAAATAATAAATGAAAAAAATATTATATAAAGGATGTGAATTATTTTTAACAATGTAGTATTTCTATAAAGGAATAAATTCATCAAAGAATAGGAGTTGTTATGAAAATCCTTCAAAAATGATTTTATGAGAAATAATTATAAATCCAAAGAAACATGATATGAAGTAAAATATAATTCAATCATATGGTATATTTCTCTAAAATTATAATAATAAAGTTCAATAAGAAAAAACATAACTCAATGAATGAAAATTGAGTTAGCAAAACCCCTTATGAATTTAGTAACATTTGACTCAAAAGGAATTGAAAAGGGAACTTAAGATTGTTTTTTAAATACCTTTAATTTAATGAAATGTATTATAAATGAATCTATATATTAGAATATACACCACACAAAATAAAATAAGTTTTGAATATGGCATATGTCTCAAAGAAATAAAATTGAGATGAGAAACCATTAGCTTTACTCTTGAATTTCATTTAATTGATTTAACCTCATGTATAATAAAAATAATAATATTAATAAATTGTTTAAAATCCTTATTCAAAAATATTAAATTTTATAAAATTTAATTATAATCATTCATTATTTATTTATTATTTATTTTTAGAATATTTTCATCATCAGAAGTCAGTAATTTTAATTGTTTTGCACCCAATTTGAAACGTTAATATTGTTCCCCTTAATCTGATATTATGTTCATAATTATTATATTACTTGAGTTACTATAATTTATATTACATAATGATTTATCATGTTTTATATTCATTCTATTAGAGTTTTAGTTATGATTTTGGAGGATGAAATCAGTGATGAGATTGTTTCGGTAATTTTTAACAAATGAAAGGTGTTATCTTACTAATGATTTGAATTTTAATATTACCATTATAGAATAAAAAACAATTATTTAAATTTTAATATCATATTATACTATTAATTAATTTAATATAATCATCTATGATACAAATTTATAGCATCATTCATGTAGGTGGTTAAACCAACCCTAACAAGAACATGTTATAACTAATAGATGAGTGTGAAAGTGATTTTATTATAATATAATAATTCTAGGAAACAATGATACTATTTATATTTTATAAAATATATAAATCATAATATTGAATAGTTTTGTGATTAATTTAAGATAATAATCTATTATTTATAAACAAGAAATCATTTTTTCTCATGGTATACTCATTTTCTTCAAAAAATATTAATAATTTCATAAATATCATGTTTATTCATTAAGTCTAGTTTTACATCCATCCATGAAATGAGTTGATGAAAAAAAAAATATTTCATTCATGGAGGTGGTATTTTTCACGTGACACATGTTCATTTTCATGATCTTGTTTTCAACCAAATAATAAAACCAAAATGGATATGATAATATAAAATTAGAACATATTAAATTATCATACTAACATGAAAAAAAAATCCTAAGATGACTTTTCCTATAACACCTTCACTTAAACCTATTATACTTTCAGTTAAACTATGATATGATTGGATAAACCAATAACTCCTTCAGTTTAACCCAAGTTTTCCTTGTTCATTTTCCTATTAATTTATTTAACCTAACTCTTCCTTGAATTATAATATATTTAAATCCTTTATAATTGTTTTTAAATAGTATGTGAATTATCCAAAGAATATCCTCTAAGAGTGTCAAACAAAGAGTGCGATTAGGCCCAATTATTGTTTTTTGGGTGCAGATCGATTTAATAACCAACTAAAATTTTTTAGGGTTATTATCCCTAGGTTCATTTGAAATGGATCCTGTATCCATTTGTTTGTATCCAGATAGATATTTCATTACTAAAAATTCACAAACTCCATACTTTACCAAAATTTTAGGATGATTTTCCTTTATTTATAATTATCCTTAAGGTTTTACCTAATTCTTTCTAGTCATAATCCCTAAAAATAACTAAACAATTATTTGATACCAACTGAGATACCTCGGACTTTTACTCCCAAGTATGGTGCTAAAAAGCATTATTTACACTTCATATTTGATGACAAGTGAAATTACTAAAGCTAAACTTATATATATTTTACATCACTTTCCTAATTTAAACATTACATCTCACAAATAATAGTACAACCCTAGAATCCAAAGGTTTAGTGTCTTTGGATATAAGATATATAAAAATATTATTTTACATAATTGTGAATATTTCTCTATAATTGTACCATACTAGACATCCTCTTAAATTTCTTGTATATTATAATCATCTTTATGACATAGGTAATGTAAAATATAATAAATGGTGAGATCAAATTCTTAGTATGGGAAAAACATATCAATGAGTCATAAAGAATTATAAATGGTCATGTAATCTAAAATGATCAAACATATTCCATGGAATAAGAGTGAGGAATCCTGAAATAATAATCATTATCCAAAGATCGTAACATAAATATATAACATAGAAATGTTTCATGTTCATAATCATGGGAGATCATAACATTTTGAATATATCCTAATCATAATTATGTCAATTTATAGTCATGTGAACATAACTTAATTGTAATTATGTCCATGCACAGTCTTGTGAACATAGCTTAACCACAATTATATCCATCCATAGTCTCATGAACATATATTACCTTTAATTATGTCCATTCATAGTCTTATGAACATATATTAATCAAAATTATGTCCATACACACTCTTGTAAAAAATATATTAAATGTAATTATGTCTGCACACAGTCTTGTGAACAAATCTTAACCACAATTATATCTATATATAGTCTTGTGAACATAGATTATCCAAAATTATGTCCACACACATTCTTTTGAACATGTATTAATTACAATTATGTCTATGCATATTTTATTTAACACATATTAATATAAATTATATCCATTCACAATATTTTTAACATAGCTTTACCATAATTATATCCATGTATAATATTGTGAACACACAATTATATCCACACAAAATCATATGAATATAGCCTAACTGAAATTATTTCCATACAAGATATTATGAAAAAAACTTGACCACAATTATGTCGATGAAAAATATTTTGAACATATCTTAAAAACAATTATGTCCATGCACAATCTTGTGAACAGAGCTTAACCAAAATTATGAAAATGTACAAAGTCATTACCTTATAAGGTGTAAAATATTAACCAATAAATTAAAGAGTGATATATGACCCCACCATCAACATCTATACATATTTTTTCCATATGAAATCAATCATATATCATATCATGAAAAACCCATGGAAAAAAAATGGGTTTTATAACATTTTCAAGTGGAATTGCATAAAAATACATCAAAAATTAGATTGATTGATACCAAAAATTCAATCACCCAAAATAAGTATATTATAAATGATTTTATAGGGTTAATCATAAAACATAACTTTATGGGAAATATATCATTTGGATATAAATATGAAACTAGAGGCTAAATCGTAAAAAGTGATTTCAGAAAACATTTTTAACCTTTTCATAAAAATATGAAGTTATGAGTCACTTTAAAAATCATTTTTGAGAAGAAAACATGAAAAATTATTTAAAACATCACTTTAAAATAAATACCATTAATGGATCCTTCAAATTAAATAATAGATAACTCAAAAAATGTGTAGTGGAAGATAAAATAAATGATCATGAAAAGAAATGCCTTTTTAATATTTTAAAATATATTTATTGAAACCCACATCATTAAAAGAGTAATAGAGATTTATTTTTAAAAGAGGTAAGGTCAAACATTAATATCATAAGAGATAATACATATTTATATTTAAAAATAATAAAGTAAAATGTTTAGGGAAAGAAATAATACAGACATAGAGAAAATATATTTTAGATAGGATGTGAATTATTATTAACAATGTTTCATTTTTATAAAGGATGAAATCTATAAAAGAAGAATATTTTTTGTAAAAATCCTAAAAAATGAGTTAATGATAAAGAAACTAAAATACCTAGAGACATTATATAAATTAAAATATAACTAAAACATAGTTTATATTTCTCCAAAATATAAGAATAAAGTTTAAGAATAATGATATAGCTCAATGAATTAAAATTGAGTTAGTAAAAATTATTACTACTTTGGTAAAATTTAAATAAAAATACCATGAAAATAGAACTTGATATGTATTTTTAAATCCATTTAATTTAATTTAAGTTATGATAAAAATAATCCATAAATCAATATATACACCAAACTATAGTGCCCCAACTCGGGTGCCACGAAACTGGTGCCCCAAGTCGGTGCACCACATGGCCTCAATCACATATCCTCATATGCTAGAGGTTGTCGACTAGCAGTGAGGGTCTACGATGGTATGGTGGGGGTATTATACCCTCATGATCATAGTGTATCACAATGGTATATAATAATAGTAAATAGTAGAAATAGTAGAGTAAATTAACTATAGATGAATAATTCATCCAAATAAAATAAATAGGTGGAAACAGAACCAATATTATATACAAAAGGATTTCATGACTGTATTCTATAAAAAAGGGGATGTATGGAATCAAAGAAGAAGTCATATACAACATGATATACAAAAATGACAAAAAGACCAAAGTATATCTTCAATATAATTACAAGCATATGCTCAGTCCTATACTATTGTACTCCATCCTAGTACAAAAAATCAGGCATCCAAAGCTAGACACTTTCTTTTGTCCCTACTTATATTCATAAAGTCTTTTGGGGTACCAATTGAAGACCCGAATAGGGTTTGAGATATACTCAGTTGGCCACCACCAATGGTGTCTTATAATATCCAGTATGTGTATATAAAATTAGTTGTGTGTGGGTAATAATTAATGTATAGTAGTAAATAAAATAAATCACATTAGTCTAGGTTCCTCACGAGACACCCGACCGACACTACCCACTTTAGAATAATCCAGAATGTGTCTGACCAGATGTCACCCTGCGTATATATAATATAAAGTATGTATATATATACCTCATATACATATAAACATATATATTCATATATATAGATAAATAATAATATCCAGGACCCTAGTTGTATGCCTAAAAATCCATGCATAAACATAAGAGATTCCATAATCCTCATAGAATATATGCTTAATAAGGAAGTATAACTAGGCCATCATATCAGTAAATCATTGATAGAATACAAGTTTTTTATTTAACTTATAAGATGAATCAATTTATTTAATTAATAATGCATCCTAATCCCATCCAAGGTGTTCTATAAGAATAAACCTTGGTATCGGTCAAGTTATTTTATAAAAACTCATTACTATAGGAGTCTATCCAAGGAGTTCTATATAAGGAACCCAGGTATAACTCATGGAACAATATAAACGAATAACTCTCTGAGAACATCCACAGTATGACACATAGGGAACCAGATATATCTCATGGAATATTATAATAACATTTTCCCTTTTAGTCCATCAAATGTAATCCACTAGGGAACCAGGTATCACTCATGGGTAATATAAAGGCATCTGTCTGGTGAGCCTGTCCAAGGTGTTCTATGTAAAAACTCATGAATAACTCACATTGTGTTATAATTAATTTATAAAATTATATTTAACAAGATCTATGATCTCATCCAAGGTGTTCTGAGTCTTAACCTTTGTATCTCCCTCAGAATGATAAGCGGGGTGGTTATAGTTGGTGTTAAAACCATACCATTAAACAATACACTTAAGTCAATTTGGAAAGTTCATTTCATAAGTAAAACTAGTTATAAGCAAGTAATAAAGGTATTATTCACATGTAATCCCCTTTACCTTTCTTTAAATGAAATTACATTTTATTCATAAGGTTAAACTCAACACACCTCAACTAGTGGTTCAATTTAATTTCAAGGTGTAAGCCTCATGGCCTTTAAAAACAACACAACCTTAAGTTGAGGCATGTATCAAGGTGGACATCCTATTATGAAAGAATTTAGGTTTCTAGGACTACACTAAATAAGTTTTTATCATTTCAATTGATTAATTTGACATTTAGGAGGTGTCACATGGAAGTTTTGGTGTGTGACACAATGGAACATAATATAAACATCGAGACAGTAGGGAAAAATAAATAGACCACATACCTTAAATGGGTAGTACTCTCCTCATCCATTGTAAGAATTTAACTTGGGGTGGAATGGGAAAAATTGAATAAATTTATGAATACCCTGAAAATATGGCATATTATCTTACATGGATTTAGAATTCCATATATCGAGAGAAAGAAATAAAAGAAGGAAGAAGAATTAAGAGCTTACTAATGAATATACAACACAATAGATTGTGATGGAATCAAACATTGTATAAGAGACCTATCAAAAAGCCTAGGTTGGATGCTAAGAAATAACTCCCATGGATGATGGAGGCTATTGTGTGTTAAATGAAGGATGAAGTAGGGTTAAAACATTTAAGTGGGTGGGGTCAAAATCATAATTTTACCCTATTTTAAAGGGGTTCATGGTTTGGACATAAGATTTTTCCAAACCATGTGCCAGCCATGCACACCCACTGCCTAAGTGGAACTCAAAATTATAGGTAGAAACATGGTTTATAAAAACTATTAGTAGTCCATGCAATCCTCTACAGACCTTTGTAGTTCCCTGCATGGTTTGTCTAAACTGTGCAAACCACCTATTTTCTCCAAAATCCAAGGCTCCAAACAAGCCCTAGACACTCCTGAAACATTTATCAATCTCTTTGACACATTATTAAGGATAAAAAGAAAATTTTAAAGTGAAATTTAAATGATCCATACCACATAATAAAATTTGGGATGTTATAACCTCCCCTTATTAAAACAACTTGTCTCATGGTTTCCTTTCTAAGGTTAGTAAAACATCATCTTAGAAAATTTTTGGTCATTGAGCATGTACGTTGGCCTCTCTCTATCCCAGGTCTCTTCTAATACACAATCATGTTATAATATCACCAAAACTAGAGGAAATGGCCTGCCTCTAATATCCTTCATGCTCTGATCGATAATACAAATAGGATGCTCCTTAAAAGTAGTGTTTGCCTCCAACTAAATATCCTCAGGGACAAAATAATGAGATAGGTATGAATAATAATAGAAAATCTATGATATATGGAAGATTTTGTTAATGTATTGGTACCTATGAGGTAATAACTACCAGTAGGACTCTGTCCTAACTCTCTCAGAGATCTCAAAAGGCTCAAAATAATGAGGTGATAGCTTGACTTACCACTGATTCTATCAATGACCCAACCTAGGTGGAACTCATAGAAAGGCCCTATGTCCCACCTCAAACTCTAGAGGTTAGTGAAAAAAATGGTATAATACTTATTCCTATACTGATTTTTCACCATACATTTCTTGATAATTTGTACCTTCTCTAAAGTCTCATGAATGAGACAAGGTCCCAAAAGTGTTGTCGCACCTACCTCTAACCATCACAGGGGTGAACAACACATCCTTCAGTATAGGGCCTTAAATGGATCCATCAGTATAGTTTTATAAAATATATTATAATAATTAAATAATTCAAGGGGCAGGTGTTTCTCCTAATAACCTCTAAAATCAAGGATGCATGCTCTAATAATTTCTTCCAACACCTGTATAATATGCTCAAATTGACCGTTGTTCTGAGGGTGATATTATATAATCAAAAGAACCTATAAACATATAGTCTTCTACAATCCCTGAAAGAACTATAACATAAATCAAGCATCCCTGTCTGATATGATAGAATAGGGAACGCCATAAATGTGTATAATATTATGGGTGTAAAGCCTCCTAAGATCACCTAATGAAAAGGCCTCTCTAATAGGTATGAAGTGAGAGACCTTGGACAACCTATCAATGATCACCCATACAACATCACTTCTTCAAGGGGATCTCAACAATCTCATCACCAAATTTATCTTGACATTATCTCATTTCCACTTTATAATGGATAGAGGCTATAAAAGTGTAGCAATACACTGGTGATCTATCTTCACCTTATTATAGGTGGAACACCATGTAATAAAATCTACAATATACCTCTTCATACCTAGCCACCAATATTGGTAGTGTAAATCTCAGTACATCTTGGTGATTCAAGGGTGTATTACCTAAGAAGAGGTATGAGACTCCCACATCAATTCTTCCCATATGTATGCAGGTTCCTAGTAACACCCATGAATCTGAAAAATCTTATCCTCATTGATAACCCAACAAATTAATGGGTTCTCACCTAAGACACTCTATCTCAGGACTAATCCCTCTGGATCATAAAGTTATATCATCTTAACTCACTACAGAAGAGAAGATGTCATAATCAAAAATACTAAAACAAGTGACATGTGCCCATTTTAGGGTGTGGTAAAAACAATTTTTTTCTAAGCTAAAATGAATTATAGTGATTAACCTAGGTTTTCTCCAGATAGGAGCGCACAACAATCAAGTTTTTAACTTTTAATGTGAGAAATAAATGGTTGTTATTTTTGAAATTATTTGATTTTGAAAACAAAAAAATAAAACAAAATAAAGAATAAAGTAAAATATTTAAACAAAAGTGAAAAATAATGTGATTCAAAATATCTCTAAGGATTGTGTGATCAGGTTGGGGTTGGTTTTCCAATTGAAATGTTATCGTAGTTCCAATTTATCCAATCCTCTTCTGTTAACCTGGTTAAAGTGAGATTTCATGATCACTTCCTATCACTCCCTTGGTCAATAGTGACGGTGAGATTAAACCTTACCAAGATATTATTTTGGTCTAATATCCTTCATCTTTCATAATAATTGTAGTGAATACCCTCAATTGATTTAGGAAATTCTATATTGGGTCTTGTTTATCCCAAAAAATCAAGAATATTTACTACTCCTCCAACACGTACTAATGATCACTGAGTAATTCACCATTAAGCCCCAACCTATTCCATCATATAGAGACCAAAAACTAGTGAAGGTAGATAATGATTATTTACCAAATAAATAATAATAACAGAATCTAAAATCAAATAAAATCTCACAAGATAATAAAAAACATTATTAGAATTTGAAACCAACTTCGCAGAAGAGAGAAAGATTTCATACCATTAGGTTCATAGACTCAAACATTAGAAAAGATAAAAATTAACCTTCCCCAATCACTCAAAAGATTTATCCTGCCATGTTAAGGGTAATTTATAATCAGGGGTAAGAATAATACATTAAAAACTAAAAAGAAATAAAAGAGGGAAAAATAAGAACAGAAAAATTAACTCCAAAATCTATTCTCTAGGAGTTTTCTTCTTTTCTTCCCATCAGATGGCTGAAAAATGCTGATGTATATTCTTATAATATGTAACAAATTGAGGTTTCCATATACCCTCAAAATTTTAGAGCATTTTTATTCATGTAAAATAATTTTTACCCAAATTAAAAGATCTGACTTTCTTTGAACACCAATCACCATTCCACTAACCCCACTTTTACTGATTCTAGGGTAGTCTTAATGAACGAATTTCTCCTTGAAATTTAATTTAAAGTTTCCCCTTCGAGTAATATTTTGAACACATCTAGAATAATCCCATTTGAATTTTGGTATCCAGATATATGCCTCATTTAATGAGGTATGGTCCATTTTTTTACTAGAATAACTCTTCAACTTTGTAGATTTTTTTGGGCATGTGGGAATTTGAATGGGCACTAGTTACAAAAGAATAATTTGCATCTCAAAAATACTAGAATCCTAAAAAATAACTTTAATTAGATCAAATTTTTAGATTTTATTCTAAAAAAATCATCATAAAACTTCTAAATGTCCAAATATAATAAATTTTCACATTTAAACCCAAACTCCACCAAAAATCATAAAATGATGCAAATCAGCTCAAATTGATTAATTTTTTGGGATTAAATCAATGAAAAACATATGTAGACATATGAAAATATTATATTTATCAATATATTCCCGTAATATTCCCAAACCTCTATATTCATCTCATAAAATAATTTCATCAACTTTCACTCACTACTGACCTCTTCAACAAACTGTGTCTGAGTCTTCCAGCTCAAAGCATTAACCACCGCATTAACCTTCCCATACATATAAGTGAGTTCAAAATCAAACTATTATAGGTATTCAACCCATATTCACTACCTTAGATTCAATTAATGTTGTTTAAATATATATTTGAGGCTTTTTTGGTATGTGCAAATGATGAACCATTCTCCCAATAAATAATTCCATCAATATAATAAGGCATGAACCATATATGCAATCTTGAAATCATGTATCGAGTAAATCCACTCATGTGTTGTCAACTGGTGAGAATCATATGTGACAACTCAATCATCCTACATTAGGACTACTCCTAGACCAATACTTGATGCATCATAATAAACTGTATAAACTTTTCTAGAATTAGGTAAAATCAGGATTAACATTAAATTTAATCTTCCTTTAAACTCTTAAAAGTCTATTTTGCAGGCTTTAGACCACAAAAACTTAACATTATTTTTATTCATTCCCATAATAGGCACTTCTAGGCATGAAAATTCCTAAATAGAATTTCTTTAGTTTCCATCCAGTCCCAAGAAGCTTTATATATAAAATAAGTTCTTGAGTTTCTCCTAAAAACCACAACTCTCAAATTTTCTAGTTCAGTATATAATCCTACCTCTGAGAATATGTGACCTAGAAATTGAACCTTATTGATCAAAAAATTACATTTTTTAAGCTTAGAATATTACGGGTTCTCTCTCAATGTATTCATTATGATCTCAAGATGTTTGGCATGGTCGTGTTGAGTACAAGAATACACCAGTATTTCATCCACCAAGACTACCACAAATGAATCTATATACAGGTGGAAAACTTGATTCATTAGAGCCATGAAAACTATTGATTAGCTCGTAAGATCAAACGGCATGAATATATACTCATATAAGAAATATCTAATATATAATGTTATATGTGGTATATCTTAAGGACTGAATCACACCTGATGAAAGCCCATCCATAGATCTATCTTCGAGAAGACACTCACTCTATATAGCTAGTCAAAGAGATCATCTATGTGGGGTAGTGGATATTGTTTTTTAACCGTAATATGATTCAACCTCTAGTAATCCACACAAATCCTGAGTGTACCATCCACCATCTCGGAGAAGAGGATAGGTGAACCCCATGATGAAGTATTGGGTTATACAAAACCCTTAGCTTATATTTCCTCTATATTCTTCTTGAGTTCTTGAAGCTTAGTAGGTTCCTTATTATAAGGAGGAATGGATAATGGTGATTCTCTAGGAACTAGATCAATAATAAACTCTACCTATATCTCAAGAGTTAGTCCTGAAAAGTATTCAGGTAATATGTCCCTATAATAATCCACTACAAAATGGAAATCTATATATTATGTTCCCTGATTGTAGATAAACATACTATAAATCTAAGTTGTGACTCTACCCCTACCACAACACTTGGGTCCAGATCGACTCTCCTGGACACCCCATTCTCCCTTGTGAATATAAGTACCACCCTTAGGTGATGTGAAAGACACCCTCTAGTGATAAAAATAAATGCAATCATGATAATACATTAACCATACCATCCTGATTATGATGTTTAAGCCTGTAATCCCAAGGAAAAAGAGGTTCTATAAAACATATAACCACCTATCTAAAGGAACATTCCATACATAGATGTATGCACTCAGATCATATCCCTAATGGTGTGTCGATATTAATAATGCCACATGAGTACTCTATATCTAGGCCAATATTTTCAATAAGTTCCATATATATGAAAGAACTAAAAGATAATATATCAAATAATTCATATACT
The DNA here is from genome assembly GCA_963277665.1 of Viscum album. Taxonomy (NCBI): domain Eukaryota; kingdom Viridiplantae; phylum Streptophyta; class Magnoliopsida; order Santalales; family Viscaceae; genus Viscum; species Viscum album. Next base: position 1,528,194,209 of record OY728146.1, on the reverse strand, counting down.
AAAGTAGAGTTTATTAGAATAATACCTCAAAGTATAGAAGATGGTGCTCTTCTCCTCTAGTATAGGCTATACTACATGCAACTGTAATGATCTATAACCTTGAGCTATAGCCTAACTACCGTGAGAAGACCCGCTATGCTGATATTGCATACTATATGAATGGATTCCCTCACCACATCCACCTCCTTGGTCTATTAAATTGGTAGTAGTCCATCTCCCTACCTAACTTGGAGCTACTGATCTTTCACTTGAATTTGGATTCAGTGCATGATCGTTTCTCACTAAGCACTCGAGGGAAAGTTATGAAAAAAAATTTGAATGTTTCCCATCATTCCAAAATATCAATACTCAATTGGGTCATTCTCACACTGGAGTTTCTTATGGTCTAGCTTACCACACTAATGAAACACTGCATAACTGTCAGTGTGTGTCATCCAACTATTGTTGCTACCAAGGGTAGACTCAAAGCGATGTTTCTTGTTTCTAAATGAACCACTTTCCTATCTTAGTACAGAACTTCCCTAGACTACACTATATACTTCCCTCAGATTCTACTTAGTGATAAGGTCATGGTTCACTATTTATGAAACATTGTTCAAACTAAATACATTCACTTTTGATTGGACAACATACATAATTCCATCCTCAAAACATCTCATTGTTATCAACTCATCCCTAGAAAGTTTTTGTGCGAAGCATTGAATCTCGATGAAACACACTTAATAATCCATCACAAACATATCACCATATTTTAAGTTCACATACTCCCTAGACTGGTAATATCTTAGTGTCTATGGATAAAAGTAATCAGATAAGTCCATCTGAAATTATTCCCAAACCATACCCCAATGATGATCAGCCTTAGTGATCACATCTCACTAATGCTTGGCAGAATCACAAAGCATATAATTTTCAAGATTGAACCTTTTATCCAGAAGCTTATTAAAATTATTAAAGATGGATAAAATAGTCTCTATCCATGAATCAATAGTCTAAGGACCACCTACTCCTAAAAAGGTAGAAGGTTGCTGCTATTGGAACTCTCATGTCAGCTCTTCCATGGTAGGGGCAGGTCATGGGGATCTCTATATAGACTTTACTAGTCACATGAAACCCTCTTGTAACTAAGAATTGCTGCCCATATTAAGGATAGTAAGAGGTTATATAGGAGGAACTACATGAGGTAATATAGGTAGCTTAGGGCCCAACACCTATAGAGCATGGTCATCACCACCTTCCTAGCGCACGACCCGAGGTCATAATGGTGGAATATATCTACAATTCCAAATTCACACCTCAAAATAGAAATTGATAATAGAACAAATCTCAAGATATAGAAAAAGAAAGGTACATAACCTTCCTATATAAGAGTAACACCCCTATTTCTACTTCTAAATCCCGATCTGGGTGACCTATAAGAACATAAATAAAACACAAGAAATGTATCATACTTCCCATTACTTTGGTCGGGTCAGGGTCAAGGTCACATATCATATCACAGAGGTCTAGGTATATACAGTGTCAATTTCAAGGTATAGAGGAAAAAACCCTTTATGTTTTAATTTTAATACCCATTTAATAGTAACCATTTCTATATTGAACTAGCATTAAACATTACATAATCTTTAGTTTTAGTCAAGAATTTACTTTCTTTCTCTTTGAGTATATTTTTAGGTTAATATTTTTAGATAATTAGATCATAACTCATATATTAAAAACCATATAATACAAAGTGTACACTTATGATTAGTATCCATTTTTTCTATAATTTAAAACTTTAAAATAAATAATTATTCTTGGAAAATCTTCATCACTTTCAACTTGATATATTTTTTTTCCTTTCCCATCCTCAGACCCTATGAAAAAAAAATTAAAACATGCGAAGAGAATAAATATCTGACTAAGGGAAATAAAAAAGAAAGAAAACCATTATTATAGTGAAAAATAATAAAACTCATATAATCTTTACCTTTACCTTAAATGTTTTTTAAGTGTATGAAATAAGACATTTTCACATGAAAAACACACATATTTTTCTCAAAGAAATCCTTTAAAACCCCTAGCAAGCAATTAAAACCCATTTCCAATGACTTAGAGAATGATATTAATAGAACCCTTTAAAAACACTTTTTATTAGAATATCCATACGTCCTACTTTCAATATAATCATTACCCAATGCATTGGGGATCTGTAATGGGGCTCACCATTCATATAAGCTATATCGAGTTCACTCATGAGCTATAATGGGACTCAACCCTTCGTATAAGTTGTATCAGGCTCACCTATTACTAATAATTCTCAAGTACTATATCATGAACAAAACACTTTATTATTTTTTCTTTTCATCATTAAACCCTTTTAAAGAATATTTTAAACCCATATAAAAATGTTTTCGGATAAAAAATCCCTTTTATTTTAGAAACCCATTTTCAATACTGAAATACCCAATAAAAGGTAAATACGGTTTTTCATTGAAGAAAACATGAAATATTTAAAATTAATCCTAAAATAAAATAACAACCATGGTGGGGTAAAATGCATTGTCACTGTGTACTTTAAGAATAGAACATTCCTTTTATCGTTTGTCAATCTAGTCTGTATAAAACACATAAAAATATTCATTTTAAAAACCATTGGAAATAAAGTAAAAATATATATATCAAATTTAATTTATAAATATTTTATGTTCATATAAAAATTTTCATAAAATAATTTTAAAAACATGGATATAGAAAATAAAGAGTTCGAAGGAAAATATAAAAATAAAAAAATAAATAAAAGTTCCTTATCAATTTGGAAATATTTGAATCATAATACCTATGAAATAATAGCACTAAAAAAAATATAAATACCATGAGAATAAATAAATTCGTGATATAAAATTTAAAATGGGCTATATATACACCTCATAAAAGGGTATAGGTGTATAACATCAAAATATGCCTCAATTAAAGGGAACTAAGACGAAGTCCCTTACCTTGAGTTTGAATCATCATCAATGTTCCTTATCTTCATGAATAATAAACTTATATTAATTATTTAATTTATTGAGAAAAAATTTCAAGTATATTTTTTTACCTATTACTATGTTATATAAATTACTTAATCAATTAATTTTATGTTAGATGTTTTGACCATATTTGGTTTATGTGTTAAAATGACTTTGGTAGGTTGAATGTGGTCAAAGAGGTCATTATTTAAAAATATCCTGAATAATAAGCATGAAATAATTATCATATTTATATTTAAATTACACTTTTATAACCAATCATGAAATATGGTTTTGATAAATGAATTATGTTACAATCATGGAGACGGTAGGTAGTACGTACGCATAAGTAATGTTTTCATTTTTTAAATATCATTATGGAAAGAAGGTATGTATTATTTTATCTTTAAATAATGATAATAATATAATAAATACCATATTATTTATTTAATTTTTATTATAAATATCATCTAGGTGGTGTGGTGATGAAAAGAGATTCACATCGCTTCATGAAGGTGGTAGTCCACACATTTATGAACGACATTATCATTTCTCAGTGAGCGAAAATGTAAGAAATAAAATGATATATTATATCTTAATAATGATAAATATTTAATTTATATAATAATTATTCCATTTATATCACATATATTCATTATCTTTACCCTTATAACCATCCATGTAAAGCATTAGTGAAAATGAATTACACTGCTTCGCGAGGCAGTAGTATGTCATACACACGAACGATGTTATGGTATCCCCTATGGAATGGAAAGTAAAAAATGTATATATTATATAATTACTATAGATATACAATCATATTATAAATATCATATATATACTTGATATTCATCATCATACCCAACAATGAGAGGTGGTAATGGAAAAATGAATGACATCGGTTCACGAGGAGGTAGTCTTCCATACACATGAATGATGATTGTGTAACCAATTTGATGGAAGAAGAAAATAATTTATATTATTAAATTAATAAAATAAAATCTCATTATATTTAAGATACTTATTTTATTATATAATCATGTTTTAATAATAATTTAAAGAGGTGGAGGAATAAATAAAATAAAAATGCTCGTTGAAAATGTTGCCTCTTCTTCGAGTAACTTCTTTTGGTTTGCACAAAAGACCTTCCTTGGTTGTATTTATACACAAAATAAGGATTATAGTATGATTTTATGGAATTATATAATTTATTTGTTCAGTTATTGGCCTAAAAAATGTGTTTTGAATGTGTGAATATAGGAGGAGAGGGGTGTCCTTTTATAAGTGAGGTGAGTGGCACACTTGTAATTTTTGAAAATAATGAATTCCACCCATGCTTTCTATATGTCACTAGGCTCCGATAATGGACCATTCTAGATACTATAAGGTATAAGGTATAAATATATCCATAAAATATATTATAAAAAAGTTATTTGGTCATTTTAACCCTTATCTTTTTATTTTAACCCCCGATAAATCCATTTTTACCATAACCAATGGTAAAAAAATTACAATTTTCACTATTCATTTTGGTCAAAAATTAAGTTGAACTTATTATAAAATATAAATTATTATGATTATATTTATTTAATATATTTTTCCAAATTCAATTCATATAAATTTAAATTTTTAATTTAAAATTAATCCCGCAGACTCGATGAGAAAGTTGGTTTTTAAAAAGCAAATGTTCAAAAGTTCACAATGTTTTTATATCAAAATTAAATATAAAAAAGATTCCAATGAGATAAATTGGATTAATAGATATATTATTTATCTAATTATACTTTAAAACATATTCAAAATATAATTTATCTTCATAAATGATTTATACAAAAATATGGTTTTCAATTAAAATTCAGTATTTTTTACTATTTATCAAAAAATAAAATATTTCAGAAAAATCACAAAAATTCACCCTAATATAATTTTTATATTATAATTTCAAAAATTAATTTAATTTTATCAAATTTATTTTCTAAAATTGGTAAAAATTGAATTTAAATTATGTGCATGAAGCGTGAATAAATCGTCTTTTAGAAAAAAAATATAGTTTTTCAGAAAAAAAAAATATTTTTCTTTTAATTGATTATTATTTTATTTATAATAAATAGATAAACATAATTTTCATAATATATTTTTTAATTTTAATACCCTCTAATTAAAATGTATACTATATTATGGTTCATTTCGACTCGGGGTTGCGTGTTCTACAAGCTATCGAAGAGATTATATTTAAAGGGATATATTTCTTGGGTTATTTAAGCTCGGTGTTTCGTGTCATATATGCTATCAAAAAAATGTTATTATTTTAAAATAATGGGTATTTAAAATCCTCCTCACATTAAATAAATTTCTTCCTCTCAATTTAAACATGATCTTGGTAATCAAGGGTTTGACATTTTTAAATACCATTATTGAAAAACAATATCATAAAAGGGTTATTAAAATATCCTATTAATAAGAGAGAATGGGATTTAAAAGTTTCTTATGTAATTACACATAAATAGGTTTATAAATAGGATAAAATTTGTTGTAAGTGAAGATATGGACATGTAAGAAAATCATATATAATTATAGAGAGTGATTGAGGTCATTGATCATAAGAAAGTGAATGATCAATGGAAAGTTAAGGGTCTCAAAACCTTCAATATTTGAAGATTTAAAAGAACAAATAATTCATCAGATATGAATGTAATATGATAAAATTTAATTTCCCGGAATTCCAAGTAATTTTTTTTAAATTATGTGGGATTATTTTGAGGCCACGCTCTTAGACGACACTTGATTCTGAGGCCCGGTGAGCCCGGAATAATTGTTTGAACTTTTCATTAAGTTTATTTAAAGTAGCGGACATTTGCGGTTTTTGAAACTTCTAAATGGGTGCTCGAATTGAAAATCGGAGGGCATTGTTGTGTCTGGAATGGTTACTTTACCTAACAAAGGACTTAACCTCGACCGGCATAGGTTGAGGAAAAAAGTTAGTTTTTTGGATTTTTAACAAAAAAAATAAAAAGATTTTTCTTAAGAGAAATAAAATAACACTTAAAGTTTATTTTATTTGAAATTTTAATTTCATTGCAAAATAACATCATTTTAACCTGAGCGTAATTGAAATTATGTTTGATAAATGAAACATTGTAACAATGCTACAACACAACATAATAGAAATGCTGAAATGCGTTTTCTTCTTTTAATGGTTTAGCCAAGGATCGATCATTGGAATGATCCAAGACTGCTCTGAACCCTTGGAGATTTGGCATTGGTGAGTGATGATCGATGAACGGCCGCCAACGAAATATTTTAGAGCGATGAACGTAGCGATACAATATTCATCAACGAACGATCCAACATCGAGTTAGGGGTTTGTTCTTGATTAATCTATTTCCCCATTTTTTCTTTCTAAACAACGAATGTGGATCAACCCACTAACAGGTTGATATGTGGGTCGTTTGTACTTTTAGGAGGGTTACTTGATCTTGGGGTTTGTGATTCGGGGTTATATTTGATTGAATCTTAAAACCTCTTCCAACTTTTTTCAAACTCTAACGTTGAGGGATCAGACTGAAACGAACAAGTACCAAATCCCTTTGGTGTGGGAGTTCTTGTGTTATTCATGACCGAACCCCTGGATTGATGGTAATATAACTTTGATCTCGTAGTAGTGATGGCGATGCTACAAGGATCCTAAATACGCTCTTAAATTGGAAAACGGACCCTCGAAGTGGACCCAGTGGCTGGTGGAAGAGATCGTCGGTGACGGCTAGCAGCAGCACGCGGTGGTGGCCACATGCGGAAGGCGGCGTGTGTCGCAGTAGTGTACAAAGCCTGTGGTAGGGGCCTCAGGAGGTGAATAGGGGCCATGTATCGACGGCCACGGTGGTGCGGGAATGTGGCGCGCCGCGGCGGCAAGGTGACCCATGGCATCGGCCGCGGGCGGTGGATCGGGCTGCCGGCAACGACCGGAGGCAGCGGCATGAGTGGGCATAACGACCCGCGGGGTGGAGGGAGATATGGCGTGCCTACCACATCTCGACCAGAGTAGTTCGGCCTACTCATAGTGGGTCAGGAAAGAGTAGGTTGACTGCCCCGAGTGGTCCAACTGGCCGGACCTGTGGAGGCCTAGCTGGTCGGACCCACGACCCAGTGAGCTGGGTCGGACCCAAGATGGGTTGGATCTAGGTCGGGTCAGACCTGAGTCAGGTCGGGTCAGCGGACCTGGGTCGAATCGATGGACCTCATACCGGGTCAAGTCAGACTGTACCCAAACCCAACCGGCTCTTTTTCAATAAAACGTACATAACTTCCAAACCGTACGTCTGATTGACGATTCATTTGTGGAGTTAGGACCCTCATGATCAGGAAGTACTTTTTACATAATCCAAATGAGTTTCTTTATAGGTTGAGTTATGACTAATTGATTGAGGATTAGATTCTCCCGGAATCAATCATGCTACGAGCGGAAATCCTTTAGATGGTTGTGATGAGAAGGAAGTGACAATTGGACCTCGGTGGATGAGTAGAAGAGCGGACCTTAGTGGCTCGATAACCGAGTGGACCTCAGTGTCCTGATAGATGAGCAGACCTCAGTGGCCCGGTAATAGAGTAGACCTAAGTGTCCAAGAATATGAGCGGACCTTAGTGGTCTTTTAGTTAAGCGGACCTTCGTGACTCGTCAGGGATGAGTCCCTCAGTAGTACAATATGTTCAGCTTTACGACTGATAATCTTTCTTTCAATACTTTAGGTTATACCCATGTGAGCTGAAAATTCTTAGTATGTACTTTTCCTTTGTGGTCTTTCTTTATGGTTTTGGGTCCCTACTGATTATTGTGTTACTCACCCCTGCACAAGATTTTCTCACATGTGTCTTGTCTTTTTCATATGACCGACATTTTGACAAAGACCTTGTTGTTCCAGGACCAGGAGGTGCCCAATGATATCGTACAAGTGAGGCGTACTCCTACAGCTTTTGGCATCTACTCTACACCTACCCTTCAGGTAGGGTTTTCTATGAACAGATTATCAGAGACCTTGTACTCCCTTGTTTATAGCTTGTCTTTTGTTGGTTTTGTATTCTGGACTATTTTACTTATAGCTTGTACTTATACATTCAGTGGTTGTCTTAGTGGCATGCATGTTTTCCTTTTTATCATTTCAAACTAGGGTTGTGATTGTGTGTGTGTACAGGTACTCAGAAAATTCCTCCCACCTGTAGGATAAAGCCTTCAGTTCTAGTCTTCATCTCATGGCCTTTGGGAGGCAGGCTTGGGGTAGTCGCAGAATAGGCCTCAGGGGATGGGTCGTGACAAATTGGTATCAAAGGTGGCTGGTTCTACCTTAAATACCAAGAGTCTATGGTTTTTTTTTGGTAAAATAGTGTTAAATGTTTCGAGTTCAACTTGTAGGCTTGGTGAGTCCAATGTTGGTGTAGCAGCCAACGTATCCATACACCAGGACCCTAAATTCTCATTTTCGACTCAGTATATGAAACCACTAGTTTCATCCATCATATAGTATTTTGAGTGTTTCCTCATCTCCTTCTTGAGTTAGGTCACTAAGTATAACCTATTAACCGTGGTTCATCTTGATCTGTTTCAGGATGCTTCCATGCAGACAGCCAGTAAGGATTCCAATGTGTGACCATGAGGATGGTACACCTAGAAATGAGGCATCAATATAGGGACCATTACTAGAGATGTCCCCACTAGGAGGTGCACCAGCATTGCCACCACACGTTGGTCAGTAGTTTCTACTGGCACTACCGGTAGAGGACACACGTAGGCTCAATTACTTATATGAGTTCTAGAGGCAGAGACCTCCTAGGTTTAGGGGTGATACTGGCCCCCAGGTGGTAGAGGATTGCATCATGGTAGTTACACGAGTCTTCAGTCTGGTAAGGATGCCTCTTGACCAAATGGTGATCTTAGCTGCGAGCCATCTTCAGGGCTCGGTGGGGAGATAGTGGATCTTGATGATGCAGACACATGATGAGGAAACCCTCACCTAGACATACTTTGAGCACATCTTCATAGAAGATTTATTTTCAGTGACATTGTGTTTAGAGTTCATACAAAAGATACTGCACCTATAGTAGGGTGGCATGACAGTAGCAGAGTACTCAACGAGATTCACTGATCTTTCTCACTACTCCACGAACATGGTGCAAGACTCATTCTTCAAGGCTTGAGATTTTTAGTAGATAATAAATGGGTGGATCATGGAATCCATGGTATTTCTTAGCATCCCTACTCAGTCTAGGGTGCTATATCGAGCCTAACTTGTGGAGAGCTTCCTGGAAGAGCAGGTGCCAGTAGCAGGGGCTACCAGTAGACCCCGTGTGGCGAAGTCTTCAGTTGTGGGTAGAAGGAAGCATACAAGGGGACCCAAGCAGGCTAATAATTTATGGGGACAAACTCATGATGAATTACCGGTAGTACAAGACCCCTAGGGAAGAGGTATTTTTCAGAGGGTCAAGTTGTGCTACTCATACGGCGGGCATGGGAACATGGCTCGTGATTGGCCGACTCACAGTGCAAACGACCGGAATATGGTCGAGGGACCATCGAGCTAGAGGCATATGTTTGATAGGGGTGTTCCCCAAGGCAGCATACATGGGAGGGTAGATGGTAGAGCAGCAAGCGGTGGGTATAGGTTTGATGTGATACCACCACCACACTCAGGTGGTTCACCACAGGCTTTAGGAGCTGGTGAATAGGGCTGAGGATAGCTACAGGTGATGGAGGCCTATGACCACAGTGCTCCAGAGATTATTATAGGTATGATATGTGTCTTCTCCACCTTAGTTTTAGTTCTTATAGAAACAGATTCCAGTCACTCTTTCCTTTCCATGGACCTTGTTCAGATCTTAGAGATTCGGGTGGAGTCATTGGCTCGATCCTTATGATTATAGACTCCTACGGTAGAGGATTTTATGATTACACACTGGTTCTAGTAGTGCAAGATTACTCTAGGAGGTTAGAGTTTTGGCTATAATATCCTAGTAGCAGCATCGATTCCTTACAACGTCATCTTGTTTATGGACTAGTTATCCATAGTTCATGCTCAGATCGAATATATTAGGCATAGAGGGTGGTGTGTCCCTGAGGATGGGACTAGGTTTTTCTTCATCAGCGAGAAGGGATCCCTTGTAGTGATGAATGGAATTTATTTGAGGAGGGTTCATCCAATCACTCACAAGTTGGCTAGCCTCACCCTTGGTGCGGTGGATGAGAAGAGTCCTCACTTTCCCATAGTGGTGGAAGAGTACAAAGACATATTTTCTGAAGATGTTTCGGGATTACCCCCTTAAAGGGAGGTTGACTTATGAATTGATATGTACCCTGGTAAAACACCTATATTCACACCATCATATCATATGTCTCCTATGAAGATTCATGAGTTGAGGGTACAGCTGGAGGATTTTTAAATGAAGGGCTTCGTGAGGCCTAGTGTTTCACCGTGGGTAGCCCCGGTATTGTTTCCCAAGAAGGAAGATGGGATTTTGAGGTTGTGTGTGGACTTCCGGAGCCTGAACCAGTTGACCATGAAGAATAAGTATCCACTACTGAGGATTGATGACCTCTTCGATTATCTAAAGGGAGCGAGATGGTTCTCGAAGATAGACCTCCAATTTGGCTATCATCATCTTCGTGTACGGGATGAGGATGTTCCGAATACAGCCTTCAGATTTTGGTATGGCCACTATGAGTTCTTGGTGATGCCTTTTGGTGTAACCAATTCCCCAATAGTTTTCATGTGACTCGTGAATAGGATCTTCAAGCCTTACCTTGACCTATTCATCATGGTCTTTATTAATGACATCCTGGTGTACTCAGCATCCGAGGAGGAGCACGCTACACACATGCGGATAGTCCTGGATACACTCTGAGAGCACCATATTAATGGGAAGCTCTCAAAGTGTCAGTTCTATATTTGGGAATTCTAATTTCTGGGACACATCATTTTGGAGGCTGGATTTGTAGTGGATCTAGCAAAGATAGAAGCAGTTCTTTCTTGGGATCCACCTAGGAGCGTGAATGAGGTACGGAGTTTCTTGGGTTTGGATGGGTACTACCAGAGGTTTGTACCCAACTTTTCTAGGGTATAATCCCTTATCCTCTTTGAAAATGAAGTTATATCCCTTCATGTGGATGGAGAAGTTCCAACAGAGTTTCCAGGAGCTGAGTCAGAGACTGACGAGTGCCCCCATCTTAAGACTACTAGAGGAGGGCGTTGGGTATGTAGTATTCTGCGATGCATTAGGGACCAGAACTAGTTGTGTCTTGATGTAGGGGAAAGTATTGATCACCTATGGTTCATTATAGTTGAGGAATAATGAGAATATCTACTCAACCCATAACCTGAAGCTAGAATTAGTGGTATTTTCTTTGAATATGTGGTGGCACTACTTAATGGGTGAGCGGTTTACCATCTATTCTGACCAAAAAAGTATCAGGTATATCTTATCCCATAAGGACTTGAACATGAGGTAGCAGTAGTTTCTAGAGTTCCTCTAGTACTATGACTCTAAGATAGTCTATACTCCTAGGAAGGAGAACATGGTGGCGGATGCGCTCAGCATGAGATCTGGTTTGTAGTTGCTAAGTGAGGCATTGGAGTAGTTAGCTGCGATGTAGATATAATTTGTGTATGGGGATAAAGCATCTCATATTTAGTTCATGTATATCACTCCCTCACTCTTAGAATGAGTTAAGGAGGCATAAATTGTGGATATTTAATGTGAGGCTGGAGGTGATTAGGTATCCTCAAGACAATATCCTAATGAATACTCAATATGTGGGGAGCACATCATTCTTTTTAGAGGGCGCATTGTTGTTCCAGTGGCGTCATGTGAGGAGGTTCTGAGGGAGTTTCACACCTCCCCTTTTGTGGTACATCTAGAAGTGGAAAAGATGTACCAAGACCTCCGACATCAATACTAGTGTTCGGGGATGAAGAAATCAGTGGCAGAGTTCATTTCACGGTGCCTCACCTGTCAACAAGTGAAGGAAGAGCATCAAGTTCTAGTAGGCTTGACTCAACCACTTGAGGTGCCAGAGTGGAAGTGGTATAGTATCTCGATAGACTTCGTGATGGGTTTACCCTTCACATCCATGGGGCATTATTTCATATAGTTAATTGTTAAACTACTCACCAAGTCGGTCCATTTCTTACCCATTCAGGAGTAGTGTTCAGTAGAGATCTTGGGACACCTTTACATGTAGGAGATAGTTCGACTCCATGGGTTCCCATCAATGATAGTCTTGGATCAAGACACACTCTTTACATCCCAGTTGTAAAAGTGGTTGAATGATATGTTTGGGACTCATCTTCACTTGAGCACATCTTTCCACCCTTAGACATATGGTCAGACGGAGAGGACTATCCAGGTTTTAGAGGACATGCTTCATGCTTGCATCATGGACTTGGTTCATAGTTGGGAGGACCACCTACCACTGGTGGAGTTCATGTATAAAAATAGCTACCACTCCACCATTGGTATGGCATTGTTCAAGGATTTTTATGGTCGTCCATACAGATCATTGTTATTCTGGATAGACCCAAGGGATTCAGCACTCATGGGTCCAGAGTTAGTGTGGGCTACCACCGATAAGGTGAAATTCATCTAGGAGAATATGAGTACTGCACATAGTAGACCAAAATCTTATGCTAACAGGAGATGGAGGCCCTTGGAATTTGAGTAGGGAGACCATGTATTCCTCCATGTCTCACCCTGATAGGGATTGTAAATATTTGGCTGGGGTGGAAAACTATCTCCGAGATTCATTAGCCCTTTCTAGATTTTGAGTAGAGTTGGAGAGGTGGTGTACCACCTAGCTCTTCTCCCATAGATGCACCAAGTGTATAATTTCTTCCACATATCGTAGCTGATGAGGAACTTTCATGATCCATCGCACATAATCGACTGGGGAAAGTTGGAATTTAACGATGGGGCAACATTTGTAGAGTCTCCGATAGAGATTGGGGATCAAAAGGATAGGATCCTTTGCAGATGGTCAATTCCTCTGGTGTATGTTTGGTGGCAGCATGAAAATCTCCAGGAGAGTACTTGGGAGCAGGAGGCTCAGATCCATGCTCAGTACCTCCATTTTTTTTTAGACCTTATTTTGGATTATGAGGATGTAAAACCCTAAATGTGGGGGTAATTTAATGTCTTTTAATTTCATGTAATTTTTTTTAATTATATGGGATTATTTTGAGGCCACATGCTCAGACGAAACTTGATTCCGAGGCTTGTTGAGCCCATAATAAGTGTTTGAACTTTTCTTTAAGTTTGTTTAAAGTATCTCACATGCATGGTTTTTGAAACTTCTAAACGGGTGCTCAGATTAAAATTTTGAGGGCATCGTTGCATCTAAAATGGAGAATTTGCCTAATAAATGACTTAACCTTGGCCGGTGTGGGTCGAGGAAAAAAGTTATTTTTTTTAATTTTTAAGAAAAATAAAATAAAATATTTTTCTTATGTGAAATAAAATAAACCTTAAAGTTTTTTTATTTGAAATTAGAATTTTTTTGTAATGTAACAGCATTTCAACCCGAGAGTAACTGAAATGTTGTTTCATAAATGAAACAGCGTAACAACGCTGCAACACAATGTAACAGAAATGTTGAAACATATTTTCTTCTTTTAATGGTTTAGCCAAGGAAAAATCATTGGCACGATTCAAGATCGCTCTGAACCCTTGGAGATTTTGTGTTTATGAGTGATTATCGATGAATGGCCGCCAATGAAGGATTATGGAGAAATGAATGTAGTGGAACGATATTCACAAAAAAACAATCCAATGTCTAGGTAGGGGTTTATTCTTGATGAAATTGTTTCATCATTCTTTCTTTCTAAATAAAAAATATGCATCAACCCACTAATAGGTTGATCCCTGGGTCGTTTTTTCTTGCAGGAGGGTTACTTGATCTTGGGGTTTTTTATTCATGGTTATACTTGATAGAATCTTAAAACCTCCCCCAACTTGTTTTAAACTATAATGTGAAAGGGATCAGGCTGACAATAACAAGGATTAGATCCCTCTGTTGTGGTAGTTCTTATGTTATTCATGACCGAACCCCCAGATCAATGGTAAGACAACATTGAGCCCGTATTAGTAACAGTGATGATCTGAGGATCCCAAATACGCTTGTGGATCAGAAAATGGACCCCAGAGCAGAACTGGTGGCCCGTGGAAGAGGTTGTTGGTGCTCCGGTAGTGATCGCCGCCGCATGCGGAAGGTTGTGTGTGTCAATGGCACACCGCAGTGGTGGACAAAGCCCACGGCAGGGGGTTGCAGGCAGCATACAAGGACCATGGCTCAATGGCCATGGTGGTGTGGGAAGTTGGCATGCCATGTCAGCGAGGTGGCCTGGGGAATCGGTCATGGGTGGTGGATCAGGCTACCAGCAATGGCTAGCGGTGGCAGTGTGAGTAGATATGGTGAGTCGTGCCATGTCACACAACTGGAGGGTCGTTGTCCACCTAGACCGCGGTGTGGAGGGAGAGACAGCACGCCTGCTGCGTCTCGGCCAGAGCAGGTCGGCCCGCTCACAGCAGGCCGAACAGGAAGTGGTGGGCCGCCTCGGGCTAGACCTATGTCCTAGTGGTCCGAGTCAGACCTAGACTAGGCCAGTGAACCTGGGTTAGGTCAGACTAGACCTGGACCCCACTGACCCCTTTTTAGTAAACCGTACATAACTTCCAAACTGTATGCCCAATTGACGAGCCTTTTGTGGCATTGGGACCCTCACAACGAGGCAGCCCTTTTGACATACTCCAAGTGTGTTTCCGTGGAGGTTAAGTTATTACAAATGGATTGAGGAGTATATTCTATCATAATCAAGAACGATACAAGCAAAAATCTTATTTCTAGTTGTGACGAGAAAGAAGTGATGAGTGGACCTCAGTGGCTCGACAAGCGAGCGGACCTCAGTGGCCTGGCATATGAGTAGACCTTTGTGGCCTGGTAGCCAAGTGGACATCAGTGGCCTGGAAGACAAGTAAACCTCAGTGGCCCTATAGTTAAGTGGGCCTCAGTGGCCCAGCAGACAAGCAAACCTTAGTTTCCTGATGAACCTTAGTGACTCATCGGGGATGAGTCCATTATTAATATAAGATTTTCAGTTGTATGACTGATAATCTTGATTTCTATAATTTAGGTTATACCTGTGTGTGCTGAAAATTCTTATTGTGTACTTTTCCTTTGTGGTTTTTTCTTTGTGGTTTGGGGTTCCTACTGATTATTGTGTTACTCGCCCCTATACAGGCTTTGCTCGCATGTGTCATTTCTTGTGCAGACGACCGATTCTTTGATAGACACCTTGGTAGTCCAAAACTAGGTGCTTCCTAGTGTGATCGGATAGGTGAGGTGTACTCCTAAAACTTCTAGAAGCTACTCGACACCTACCCTTCAGGTAGGTTTTTCTTCATACATATTATCAGAGACCTTGTACTCCATTTTTTACAGCTTTTCTTTTGTTGGGTTTGTATTGTATCCCATTTTACTTATATCTTGTACTTCTATATTCATTGGTTGTCTTAGTGGCATTCATGTTTTCTATTTCAGTTTTTTAGGCTGGGGTTGTGAGTGTGTGTGTGTGTGTGTGTACAGGTACTCAGAAAATATCTCCCACTTACAGGATAAAGTCTTTGGCACTAGTCACCATCCCCTGGCCTTTGGGATCCGGGCTTGGGGTAGTCTCGGCATAGACCCTAGGTGATGGGTCGTGACATAACATTTTTGTTTCAATATCCTTTTCCTAAATTTGAGGAATTATTTTACTTTCTATGAATATAAGTAAATATAATTACTTGATACATTTATATTCCATAAGAAAGTTTTCATCCTTTGGTTGTTCTTCGTTCAATTTCTAATTTATCCCTTACTCTAAAAAATAAATACACAGAAATTAATTTTTTTCCTTGAGGCACTAAAATTCACTTTTAATGGATTAAAAGATCCATAAAAGAGTAAAAAGTCTTTCTATATGTCTCATACTATTTTCAAAAACCAATATGGTTAGAAAAAGTTTTCAAATATAATAAATTAATCTCTAAACCTAAAGAGTAACACCACTGATTCATCATTAATATTTATTATTCAAATCATTTAAATAAAAACAATGTCATATTAATCAGGACATCATGTAGTCTAATGCTAAGTTTTAAAACCTTATTATCCTTCAATCATGGTTCCAATCCTCATAGCCTTGTCGTGTGCGACGGGTTGTCACCCAGCATGCGGGTTTTTCTTTTTCTAAACTATATTAATATAATTCCTATAATGTTCAAAAAAATATGATGTATATCCTTAAAATATAATTAATCATTTAATAACATTTTTATTAAGGTTTTAAATACAACCCTTTCTCACAAAGTTTAATAATATTATTTGGATATTATTACAATGTCATTAATAATAATATTAACCCTAAAGGTTATCAATACCTTTAAACTTATGTCTATAAAATTTAAAGGAATTATTCCTAAAATAAATTTTATACTAAATAATATACTTTAGATATCTATAAAAACTCAATAAATATATTCCAATTTATTCCCATTACTTAAAACATACAAATAGGGGTTCCTAATACATTGAGATTATGATTAACCTTTTCAAAATACTGATCTCCCTGGATTTGTCACCACTTCACCAGATAACCCAACATCAACTATAGAAGTAGAAAATAATTTTTACACCCCTTTTTTTTAGTGATCTTAATGATTTCCATACTGAGTAACTTTAGATACACATTATCATAATGTCCCAGCTCATTGAATTTAAAACATCTCACTATTTAATATCTATGAGTTGTCTCATTCATAGATAGTTCATGACTCTTTTCTTTGCAGTCACAAACCTTGTGACCAAACTTACCACACCAGTAACACTTTCCATATCCTAACATAAATTTACCGAAATGTATTTTACCACACTTAAAACTTGTTTGGATATTACCTCCAGGATTATTAGTTTGTTTCTTCTCCATTTCCTACCACTTTGACCATTCCTTACACTATTCATCTCAGGGAACATAAGTGTCAAAAAACTCTATCTCAACTTTCTCAACACCATGAAAAACTTTCTCATAACTTTTAAATTCTAGTGTGGTCAAAGCTCTTCGTAAGCTTGGTTTTATTCCTAAGTTAAATCTATTAATTTTACTATCAATTTCCTAAAAAGAATCTTGTATGTACCTGGCCAACCTTGTAGAATTTTCTTCATATATGGACACTTAATCTTTATCCATTTGTCTCAATTCCAAGATTTTTTTCTGAATCCTAAGATGAACAATCTTAGGGAAATATTTATCAAGGAAAATATTCTAAAATTATTCCCATTATATAGAATTAAGATCATCTTTCTCTATCATATTATTAACCAAAGACCACCATCGATCAACTTCACCACCAAAGTGATAAATGGAAAGAGTTGCCTTTTGATGTTTTGAACATCCCATGACTTCAAATACTTTTTCCGAAGAATTGATCCATCCTACATCTACCATAAGGTTAGATTATTCACTAAATGATGGGGGATGTTGTATCATGAAATGATCCAATATAGACATGTTCCTTCATGGTAGATCAAGTTCTTATTTGGCATGGATACCACCACCATTTATAACTTATGTAAACTGATCCATCACTGCAATAAATTGTTCTATTCCAACTCCAACCATATCAGGATACTGATTTGGAGGGATATTTTTTCCTTGGTGCTTTCCCACTATAGTTGTATTTTTTCCTCAATGAAAAACCATTCTAAACAGACATATTTTAGATGAAGAAACATAGTAATCTTAAAATTCTATAGCATTTCAACCTATCCATAAGGTAAAATATTTCGAGGAAATTCTAATAAAATAATCCTAACCTCTAAATTTATCTAAACCAACCTATGATAAAAACTATAAGTTCCCACCCTTAAACATTACATAATCCTGAGTTTTAGTTAAGAAATTACTTTCTTTAACTTTTAGGATCTTTTCAGATTTGGAGTTTTAGAGAATTATTTCATAACTCATACATTAAAAAACCATATAATAAAAATTGAAAATTTATAATTAGTATTCATTTTTACCATAATATAAAACTTTTAAAAAATGTGATTTATTTTCATGTAAAATCGTCACAACTTTCAACTTAGATTCTTCTATTCCCTTACCCATCCTTAAACCTTGTGAAAAAACATTTCCAACCCTGGGATGAACACAAAAAGCTCAATAAGGGATATAAAAAGAAATAAACCCATTATTCCAGTGAAAAAAATAAAACTCATATAATATTTACCTTTACCTTCAACGTTCTTTGAGTGTATGAAAGAAAAAATCATATGAAAAATAAACGCACGTTTCTCTTAAATAAAGCCTTTAAAAACCATAATAAGAAATTAAAATCCCTTTTTAGTAACTTATAGAATCGTATTCATAGGAACATTTCAAAAAAACTATTGGAATAAGAATACAACAAATTTTAAATATAATCATTACCCAATGAATTGGATAGCTATAATGGGGATCATCATTTGTATAAACTATATCGAGATCACCAATTTTTTATGAGCTATAATGGGGCTCAACCCTTCGTATAAGATATATTAGGCTCACTCATGAGATATAATGGGGCTCAACCCTTTATATAAGTTGTATTAGGATCACCCATTTCATATAATTATTGACTATTATATCATGAATAAAACACTTTATGGTTGTACTTTTTCATCGTAAAACCCTTTGAAAAACTCTTTTAAATCCATATGAAAAACTCTTTAGGATAAAAATGGCCTTTTCTTTTAAAAACTCATTTTCAATACTAAAATACCCAAAAAAAATGGAAATAGTATTTTTCATTGAATAAAACATGAAATATTGAAAAGGAATATATAAATCAAATAATGGTCACAATGGTGAAAAATTCATTATCATTGTCTAAGTTAATAATAAAAAATTCTTTTTATTCTTTATCAAAATGTTCCATATAAAACACATAAAAATATTCTTATTAAAAGCCATTGAAAATAAAGTAAAAAAGATACTTTAAATATAATTTATAAATATTTTATTTCCATATAAAAATTTCAAAAAATAATTTTAAAAACATGTCCATGGAAAATAGAAGTTTGAAGGAAAAAATTAAAAGAGAAGTTTTTTAAAGAAGTCCCTTATAATTTTGAAAATATTTAAATCATAATCCCCATGAAATAATAGCATTAAAAAAACTATAAATACCATGATAATAGATAAATTAGTGATATAACATGTCAAAGGGGATGTATATATACCTCGTAAAAGAGTATAGGTGTATAACATCAAAATATTCCTCAATGAAATGAAATTAAGATGAAGTCCCTTACCTTGAGTCTGAATAATCACATATATTCTTTATCTTTATGAATAATAAAATTATTTTAATTATTTACTTTCTTGAGAACCTTTTTCAATTTTATTATTCCTTTTATTTCACTTATTACCAGGTTATAGATAGTTTTTTAATCGGTTAAGTTTATGGCATATGTTTTGACCATATTTGTCTTATGTGTCAAAATGACTTTAGCAGGTTGACTATGGTCAAAGTGGTCATTATTTAAACATCTATAGAATAATAATAAGAATAAAATTGTTATCATATTTATATTATAGTTATACTTTTATGACCAATCATTAAAGATGGTTTTGATGATAGGTCGTACGTATTCCTAAGTAATGTTTCCAATTTTCAATGATCATTATGGAAAGAAGGTATGTGTATCACCTTGACCTGTCTTGACACATGAACAGTGCTCAGGGTAGGAGTACCATTGGTCCCTAGTTGTGCAGCCCTATATTCCAAAGGCTACTGACTAGTAGCGAGGGTTTAAAGAGGTGATAGTGGGGAGACGAGACCCTCTGGTGATGATAATAGTAATGGTCTATATGTACATAACATATCAGAAGAAAGACCATAAACAACTGGACCTATAACCCACTATATAAAAAGGGTAAATAAAGAGAAGCAATAATAATCAACAAGATAAAATATACTATTTGTAGAATAAAACACCATTGGTAGCTAAGCATGTATATCATGTTAGTTTATACAAATTGTAGACAGAAGTGTTGCCCATGGTCGGCCATATCAATATATACATATAAGAATACTGAAAGAAAAATAAAGAAAAAAAGTAAACTCTAGTTATTTAAATAACCACCAAGGTTCCTTTCCATTCATCCCATGCTAAGCTTCCCAACTTGACCACTAAGTTCTATCTCCTAAGCTTGGTCCTATGCATAATCTTAAGAGTATAAAGCCTAAATGAATCCTAAATTTATCATATAGGTTGTGAGAATAATATCATTAGGTCACCACTAATTTGTTTCTATCTTACATATGTAACCAATTAGGTGTTCTAAATATGAAGTAAATGGTAACACATACACAATAAATAAATACCTTCTTCTCTTATGCTCAGCAACAACACGGAAGTGATCACCTACTTCAGTCATCGTCGGTAATCTATGTGCCCCAAATTATATATATGGTATAAGGTGACACATCTACATATATATAACTTCAGTATAAAGGATCCTTAGATTAAATCCATAGGAATCCCCTAGAAAAATTCATCCCAAGTGAACCCTCAGGTTCCACCTCCAAAAATATAACTCGGAGCCTCATGCTATCGATCTTGTAATCAGTTTCTATATGGAATTCCCAAATCAATTACCTGGTCCCTCTAACCTCGGCTCAGAAAACACCATCAGCTTGAATCTAAATATCTTGATCCAGAGTGATGTTTGCTCTCAAAATAATAAACACCATCATCCTAACAGCCAACATCCCAAGGAAAGAAGATATTTATCCTCCCAAATTATCTTTTCCCAATAGCCTCAATATACGGTGAGCCTCAATCCCCAATTGAAAGTCTCATCATCTGATCCTTATCTGTGCACACAAGACTCCAATGATGCATCGACTAGTCACGGTGAGTGGAAATCACCAACAAAGTAATTAATCCACATCATTCTAGACCCTCATGCCCTTGCAACCATGTTTCTCAACCTAATGTTCAACACCATCTCAAATCACATGGTCTGTTCCCATAACCTAATGACCTAATCACCTCAAACCAATGACCATGTTTCCCAACTGGTGATCAACATCACCCAAAGTATTTGGGCCAAGCACATCCTAAAGAATAATGTCACCACAATCCAGGTAGTCATCACCACCTCAATCCTTAGGCCAAGATCATCCCATTCCCATAGAAATCTAAAATTTAATATAAATAATCTAATTAAAATAAACCACCCAACTTAACCTACCCAATTAGTTTGAATCCTCTCACTAGGCTTAAACTATTTATAGTCAAGGAGAATCATTCCCATAGGAATCTCATGGGTTTAATTTAATAGTTATGAGATAAGAATTAAATTATTAAGGTCTCTCCCAAACAACCCAAAGGCATACTCAAATATGAACCCCCAAAACATGATCAAAATAAAAGATAAAGATAAGAACCACCTACCTCATACTGATAGATGTATGCTTGTCTGATATCAGCCTCTAACTCAATCCAATTTAGAATAAATAATCATTTTAGAAGAATTCTCTGAAAATAGGGTAAAATGGATTGCATGTATTTAGCACTACACATGGAGATAGAAAAGGATAAAATAGGATAGAGGACTAAAGGTCTTTCCAATTTGGTTCTAATGAGACTGATAGTGATCAAAACAGAGCTCATATAGAAAGATGAGGCCAAAGCCTAGAAGGAGGGGGGGACTCCCTGGCTGCTGGAGGTGGAGTTCGCATGAGAGGAAGAAAAGTGGGGAGACCCTATTAAAGAAAATAAGGGTAAATATATAATTTTTTCCTTTTAAAGAGGATTCATGATTACTTCATGGTTTGGAAAACCATGTGAAAACTATACAGTACCCATTATCTAGGTACCACACCTTGGACGATCAAGGTGCATGGTTTCCCAAACCATGTGCAGACTGTGCAAGTCCCCTCTATTAAACGTTTTTGAATTTTTACCTGGTTTTTCACCCCCTCCTCTATTGTTTTAAACTATTAATAGATCCAAAGAAGGGTTTCATGGTTTCTCTTGGGAGGTCACATGGTTTTTCCAAACCATGAAACTCTTTCTGTGCACCCTAAAAAGATGGGTTTTCATCCTCCAACACACCTAAAACCCCCTCAAGTCCCCAAGTCACTGCCCGATCATCTAAAACCATCTAAAAGAAAGAATTTAGTTCAAAAAAATCATATAATTAAGTTCTTAATACCAAGAAATAGGTTTACCAGACCACTAAACTCCAAAAATTCAAATGGGTCGAATAATTTGACCCGCTCCAAAAAACTTGATAAATTGAAATATACCCACCTTAACATAGCTCATCCCTAAGATATTAATAATTACATGGTGATGGTACTAAACATACCCATATCTTTAAAAACAACCCAGTATACCCCGGTCATAAATTCATAGGTCAACTCTCTCAAGGCGCTCCCCACCTATGGAGTTACCTACCCCAATCATTTCCCGACCCCAAAACTCAAAATTATTATGGTCCACCAACCATTACCAAACTAAAAAGTCCTCCCATGACCCATCATCACTCATGAACATCATAAGGTTCTCAATTCATGCTTGTATCATTTCTGACACCCATCAAGTCCCACATCTCATCAGATGTCCACCTTGTTCCCATGCCTTGCATGGAACCTATGAGGTCATGTATCTCATAAAATACCCAAAATCAACCTTCGTGCCTTGTACTGCACATAAAATTCACATTGCGTTGATGCCCGGATGTCTACTCACCTCAAAAAGTTCTCATATCTCATTGATGCCCATAAAAAACCTGGTTCCATGAACCTCATATATATATCATTCATATGACCTGATGACAACCTATTAACTAGCATCTAGTTAGTCCAAAAAAAACCCATTAACCTCGTGCACCAAAACTTGACATGCCATTAAAAAGGACATTACAAAATAAAAAACACTATGGTAACACCCACGACATACCTCTAACTATAGTTGGCTCCACAGACTACTTGGAACCTGAAAACTCCACTGTATGCACCTGTCCTGAAGCCCAACTACATGTGGTGTAGCCTCCCTATAGAGATGCACTAGCTACCAGCTAATGACCCCAGTACTGGGTCCCACTATCTCTTACACAACCTCTACATGTAGATGAATCCCAAATACTAAATCCTAGTACCTCTCCTGGTTTAACCATAGATGCCTAAGTCAACCCCAATATCTAACTATTGATTGTACAAGAAGGCTTCATGTAGAACCTCTCGAGATTCCCAACCTGGTCGCATGATTGGCACTCCTTTAGTGCGTGATCACACTATGGTTGCACATGTCCCATCTACCTACACTAGAATCATTCCATTTAATACCCACTCCTCAATGGTATACTCTAATATCTATCCTAAATTCCCTACTGATATTCCTCATAGCCCCGCTTCCTGCTATCGGAATAATCACTGTTTAATCACTAGATGTTATCCCCCAGCTCGAATATGATCGGTTCATCAAATTTCCCTCAGCTATTAGCGCCTAATTCATATCCTATGAGAATGATAAAAACTTTAATATGTTTACCTAAACCCTTATGGTGTGTCATGAACCATCCTTGAAATGCCTCAATCTCATGGGGCCATTGCCCACCATATCAGGTACGAAATGAGACAAGTCTATAAAGGTAGCTTCATAGTCCATGACGGACATGTATCCTTGTTGTAGGCTCAATAACTCCTAAGAGATCTACACCCTCACTGTATATGGGAATAAATTATAAAATAACCTAGCCTCAAAGTACTACCAAGCTAGTACCTCATATCTTTCCACTTAAACTTGTACGTATCACCAATTATTTCTTGGTCCTCTAAGCATGTATGTCACCAACTTCACCCTCCATGTCAGGGGTTTCTCGAGCTGGTCGAAGATGGACAACACTGACTCTATCCAGTTATCAGCTACCTATGGTCTATAATCAACCTAAAATAGTAGTAGGTGCTATGATTGGAACTCACGAGTCAGGTATTTCATCAATGGATCGACTCCCCGATCTCCCCCATCGATGCCATGTATGACACATACTAGGCACTACCTGAGATTATTTCCAATCAATGGCCTAAAATATTTCATATCCTATGGTTGTACCTCCTGTACTAGAACATGTACCTATGGATCATAATCTTCCTGACCCTTTGGGGCCTCATCCCGACCCTCAGGGGCCTCAACCTGTACACGCTCATGTGACATCAAATCATCGCTCGCCTGATGATCCATCAGAATCCACCTAGGTGGAAACCCACTAAATATCAATAACATAGTTATATAGACATAATAATAACAAGAATCACAGTCAAACTTCCTTTACACTCCCTCATCACAACCATATCACACAACATCTGGCATCATGGCCCCTTATCCGACCATATCAGAGCCAGGTATCACATATAAATCTGGAATCATGGAACCTCACCTACTCATAATAGAGTTAGGAATAAAAAATAAATCCAAGTTTGATAAGTAAAATTCCACCCAAGAGGCTAATCAGGAAACCTCTATTTATCTTCTTTGTTGACATTTTAAAAAACTCACCCCCTATCACAATTCTCGCCTTCTCCTATCATAGCTAGGATCATATATATATATATATAGACCACATATCACATATCATAACACACAAATCTCATTGGAACCACATGACTAGGTTGGATGAGTATAATTCCACCAAAGAGAGGCAAAGCATGAAAACACTGTTTATATTCCTTTGTTGACACCTTAAACAACCCACCCCTCTTATCGCAATCCAGGATCCCAATTAAAATCAAAAGAAATTTAATAACAGTAACACATATACATATCAATCATCCTATGTACCAATCCAGAAAGCATAAACAATCATCCCTTTACATAATGGTCCAAGGGTTCATATCTCCTCCCTTGCCATATCGGGTCAAGGGTCATATATCATGACAGATAACAATCACATCCAAGTGCTCCACTAAGTATGTAAATTAAATCAACTGTTAAAAGAGAAAAGTAGAAAAACAATATACCACCTCTGGAAACTTGGTTTGTCCCCCATGCATGGGGCTACAAGAACCCAAAAACAAGCTCTAAACCCAATTATGACTATATACTAGTGTCTGGTCTACCATAACCCAAATAGTATGACCAAATAAAAATAAAATCATTTTATATAACTATTATCCATCCAAACACTACTACTAATTCCCATTCAAAAACTTCTCTAATACCATTTTTAGCACCTCAACTTGTCTTTCCACCCGAACAGTGCTTAGGGTCAGAGTACCAATGGGCCTTAGGCATGCCTCCCCATACACCAAAGGCTTACTACTAGTAGAAAGGGTGTAAATAGGTGATGGTGGGGACATTATACCCACTAGTGATTATAATAGTAATTTTCTACATGTATATAATATAGAAAAAGAAATATCATAAACAACTAGACTTGTAACCCATCGTAGTAGAAGAGTAAATAGATAATAGAAATAATAATCAACAAGTTCAAATATACCATATGTAGAATAAAACACCATTGGTGGATAATCATTCATATAAAGTCATGTAATACAAATAGTATATATAAGGGTATCCTATGGATAAACATATTAGTATATACATATACACATTCTGAAAACAAAAGAAAGACAAAAGTAAACTCTAGCTAATGTAGGAACCTCCAAGGTCCCTTTCCATCCATCCCATACCAAGATTCCCAAATTGAACACTAAGTTCCAGCTCCTAAGATCTTTCCCTGACCTGATTGTAAGAGCATAAATTCTATATGCATCCTGAAGGTCCCATGTAGGGTGTGAGAATAATATCAGAAGGCCACCACTAATGTGTTCCTATCTTACATCTATGACTAAGAAGGTGTCCTAAATATGAAGTAAACGGAAGCACATGCACAATAAATAAATAATCACTTCTCTTATGCTCAGTGGAGATAATTAATCAATAACCTACTTCATCCATCATCGGTATTCCACATTTTCCCAATTATATATATGGAATATGATGATATTCTTACATATATATAACTTTAGTGTTGAGGATCCTTAGCTTAAATCCCAAGGAATCCCATGATGAAATTCATCCTAGGTGAATCATCAGGTTCCACCAAAAAAAATGTAACTTAACACCTCATTCCATCAATATATTAACATGCATCTATATGGAACACCAAAATCAAGTAGCTAGTCCCTTGAACCTTAGTTCAGAAAACACCATCGGCATAAAGCCCGACATACTAAGGCATAGTGATGTTTGTCCTCCAAATAATAAACACCTTTGGATCAATAACTGGTATCCTAAGGAATGGAGATATCAGTCCTCCCAAACAATCCCAACCCAATGCAAACAATATACATAGAGCCTTATTCCCCAACCAATAGTCTCAACACCATAAATTGTTGTCTCCTCACTATCCAAGTGGATTTATATAGTAATAACCGCCAACCTCACTGATGGTCAACATCATCCTAAGTCACAACTAACAAAGGCCTCTACCCACAAAAGTGGTCAACACTACCTCATCATCAAAGTCACATCTGTGTGTACATGACTCCAATAGAGCATTAACCAATCAAGGTGAGTGACAATCACCAATAACCTAAGACACGTCATTCTGGTACATCATTCCCATGTGACCTTATCATTCAACCTAGTGGTCAACACCATCTCAAATCACACAGGTTGTGCCCATAGCCTAGGTACCTCATTGCCTAAACCCAATGACCATGTCACACAACCAGTCAATGTCCCCCAAAGTATTCGGGCCAAGCCTAACCTGAGTAATAGTTTCACCTCTGTCCATGTGGTCATCACCACCACAATCTTCAGACTAAGCCTGTTTCATTCCCATGGAACTTCATAATTTAATTAAAATAAACCACCCGACCTAACCTTCCCAAGTGGTATAAATCCTCTCACCGTGATTAAACCACTTGTATTCAAGGAGTAGAATTCCCATAGACATCTCATGGGTTAAATTTAATAATTAAAAGACAAGAATTCAATTATTAGGGTCAATCTGGAACAACCTAATGTCATGTTCAAAGACGCGCCACCAAAATATGAGTTAAATCAAATAGCAAGCTAGTAAACACCTACCTCGTACTATTATATGTTTTCTCGTTCGATTTCAACCTCTAGCTCAAGACAATTCGAAAGAAATTGTCTTTTTAGAATAACTCCCTAAAAATGGGGTAAAACATATCGCACATATTTAGAATTCAGTATGGTGAGAGAAAGGGATAAAATAGGACATTGGATTAATTTTCTTACCAATTTGGTTCTAATGAGACTGAGGGTGATCAAAATGGATCTCAGATGTAAATATGAGGCCAAATCCTAGAAGGAGGGGAGGAGGACTCCCTGGGTGCTAGAGGTAGAGATAGTGTGAGAGGAAGAAAATAGGGGAAACCCAATTAAAGAAAGTAAGTTTAAAATATTATTTTTACCTTTTAAATGGGCCACATGGTTTGGAAAACTGTGCACAAACCATTAATTACCCACTTTCCTAGCACCACACCTCGCATGGTCAAGGAACATGATTTTAAAAACTATTTTCATGCCTTACAGTTTCTCCTGGGAGGTCTCATGGTTTGTCCAAACCCTGCGCCTCTGTCTGCGCACCCTGAAAAGATGGGTCCTCTGACACACCTAAAACCCACTCAAAAACTAGATTCAATTTATAATCCTATAAAACAATCAAAAATCAAGGATTTTGGTCAAATAAACTCTCATTATTAATTTTTGAATACCAATAAATAAGTTCTTCCAACCACCAAACTCCAAAACTTCAAACAGGTTGAAAAATTCAAACCACTCTAAAAACCTGAGATGTTACAGTATATATTATTTTATCACTATATAATTATAATAATATCATAAATACCATATTATTTATTTAATTATACTTATATATATCATCCATGTGTTTTGGTGATGAAAAGAGAGTCACATCACTTCGTGAAGGCGGAAGTTCACACGGTCACGAACAATGTTATCATTTATTAGGGAGTGAAAAGGTAAGAAAATAATGATATATTATATTTAAAAATGATAAATATTTCATGGAAATTATAATTATTCCATTTATATCATATATATTTATTATCATTACCTTTATTACCTTCCATGTAAATCGTTAGTGAAAATGAATCACGTCGCTTTGTGAGGCAGTAGTCCTCCATACACACGAATGACGTTATCATATTCTCTATGGAATGGAAAGTAAAAATGTTATATATGATATAATTAATCAATAGGTATAAATATGTTATAAATTTCATATATATACTTTATATCCATCATCATATCCAACTGTGATAGGTGTTAATGGAAAAATGAATGACATCGGTTCGTGAGGTGATATTCCGTCATACACATGAATGATGATTGTGTAACCCATTTGATAGAATAAGAGAAGGATTTAAATTATTAAATTAACATAATAATATCTTAGTTTATTTAAGATACTAAAGTTATTATATAATCATGTTTTAAGAATAATTGAAGTAGGTGGAGGAAGAAATAAAATAAAAACCCTCATTGAAGAAGATTACCTCTTCTTCAGGTAACTTCTTTTGGTTTGCACCAAATGGCTTTCATGGTTAGATTCCTATCCAAAATAAGGATTATATGATAATAGGAGGATATTATATAATTTATTTTGGTAGTTATTTTCTAAACGGATGGGTTTTTAAGGTGCTAAGGGTGGAGTGGAGGGGTGTCCTTTTATAAGTGAGGTGGGTGGCACACTTGTAATTTTTGAAAAGAATGAATTCCACCCATGTTTTTTTCATGTAACTAGACTTTAATATTAGAACATTATCAATAATATAAGGTATAAGATAAAAATATTTCCATCCAATATATTTTAGACAAGTTTTTAGGTCATTTTAACCCTTTTCTTTTTTAGTTTAACCCCTAGTAAATCCATTTTTACCATCACCACAGTAATTAATTTTTACTATTTTCACTATTTATTTTGGTCAAAAGTTAAATTGAACTTATTAAAAAATATAAATTATACTGATTCAAAATATTGAATCCATTTTTTTAAATTTAATTCACATAAGTGTAAAATTTTAATTTATAATTAATCCTGCAAACGCAATGAGAAAGTGGGTTTTCAAAAAGAAAATGTTTAAAAGTTTACAGAGTTTTTATATCAAAATTAAATATGAACAAATTAAAATGAACTAAATTGGATTAATATATTTATTATTTTACTAATTTTACTTTAAAACCAATTAAAAATAATATTGAACTTTATAAATAATTTAAACAAAAAGGTCGTTTTCAATTAAAATTCAATGTTTTTCACTATTCATCAAAAAATAAAATATTTCAAAAAAAATAACTCTGAGATAATTTTGATATAATAATTTAAAAAATTAACTTCATTTTATGAAATAATTTTTCCAAAAGTGATAAAAAATAATTTTAAATTATGTGTGCAAATCGTGACTAAACCGTCTTTTAGAAGAAAAAAAATATTTTTTCAGAAAACATTTCTTTTTATTTTAATTGATTATTATTTTATTTATAATAAATATATAACCATAACTTTCATAATATATTTAGTACTATTCATACCCTCCAATTAAACTGTATACTATAATATGGTTCATTTTGACTCGGGGTTGTGTGTTCTGCAAGCTATCGAAGTGATTAAATTTAAAGAAATATATTTTGTGGGTTGTTAAAGCTCAGTGTTCCATGTCATATAAACTATAAAAAACAATATTCTTCTTTTAAAATATTAGGTTGTTATAATTTCATTATTAATTTGAATTAATTTAATAATTTCCTCATTCATATGTGTGTATATATATATATCATGATCCAATTAGATGAGTCATCATTCCCAATTTATAAAGACATAATATTTATAAGTTACAATTAGTACATCATATAACTATGACTTGAACTTTACATCTGGTATCAAAATATAATAGGTCATATAAAATAATTTGATTAGATTAATCACCATTTCCAATTTATGGAAGTATATGCTTCATAAATTTTAATTAGCATTCACATAATCATAATCAACTAATGGTTCATCCCATGTGGCTAGTGGTTCATGGTTCAAACATGGAATAATTGGTTAATTAAGGTGACAACATCAATCTATATGGAAAAAAACTATTTAGGTTGATACATACACTTTAATTATTCCAATTATTCAATCCCTATAAGAAATAATAACATGTTTACAAATATAATAGTCAAGAAACCAGTAATATGCAGCAGGAAATGCACAAAATAATATAAATATGGCATGGAACGTGAATGAAATGTGAATCCTCAGGTTCCTACTATGATGCATGAAATGATACCTCCTCTTCATACCATGATATGGAAAAAGAAACTCATAGTAATATAAATACCACCACAAATCATGTGTGTCACCCAACAGTGAAATCAATACAACTATAACAAGAAAAAAAAGAATAGAAATATCCCATCCTAAGTAATTTGGATTTTTCTTATATGTAGGTTAGCTAAACCCGGACATAGGATTATTACCAAATTACAACACATTCCTAGTCTCCTTTTTAATAACCCAAATAGTAATACAAAAGAAAAAATTTCTCTGATTCCACTTTGTAGCATCCCGACCCTAGTGCCACTAAACCGGTTCCCCAAGCCGATGTGCCACATGGCCTCAAGAATTCCTTATCATATGTTAGAGGCTAACAACTAGCATTGAGGTTCTATGATGGTATGGTGGGGAGACTATACCCTCTTGATCTAAGTGTATCATAATGGTATATAATAATAATAAACATAAGAAATAGTATAGTAAATTAACTATAAAATCATAAGTCATACAGATAAAATAAATAGGAAAAATAGAACCAATATCATATACAAAATTATGTAATGTTTTTATTCTATAAAAAATGGGAATACATCAAATTATAATAACATGAATATACAACATGATATAAAAAATGAAAAAAATACCAAAATATATCTCCAATAACATCATGAGAATATGAATAGTTATCTTCTCCCATAATTCATCCTAGTACATAAAATTAGGCATCCAAATCCAGAATCTTTCCTTTTTCCCTACCTGCATCCATAAAGTCTATTCAGGTACCAATTGGTAGACCAAACAAGGTGTGAGATATACTCAATAGGTCACCACCAATGGTGTCTAGAACTATCTAGTTTTTTATATAAAATGAGTAGTGTAAAGGTAATAATTAATATATAATAGTAAATAAAATAAATCACATTGGTTTAGGTTCCTCACAGGACACCCGACTAACACTACCTACTTCAGCCTAAGTTGGAATATCTCTGAATATATTTCACCTTGTATGTATATATATAATAAAAGGTATGTATATATATACCTCATATATGTATAAACATATATGTGAATTCATATATATAGATACATAGTAATATCTAGTATCCTAGGTGTATTCCCAAGGCATTCATGCATAAACATAATAGTTTCTATAACACTCATGGAATCTATTCTTAGAAAGTAGTTATAAATAGGCCATCATATCAATAAATCATAGAATGAATCCAAGTGTTTTTTTTATTTAGAAGATGTGTCATCTCATTTAATTAAGAAGGAATCATAAGATCATCCAAGGAGTGACATAATAAGGAACCCAATTATCACTCTAGGTATTTTATAAAAACTTGTTATCGTAGGAGTCCATTCAAGGTGTTCCATATAAGGAACTCAGGTATCACTTAGGGCATGGTATAAAGGCATAACCATCTGATCCCATCCATGTTTTATCATGTAGGTAACTAGGTATCGCTTATGGAATGGTATAATAGAATTATCCCTCCAAGAATGTCCAAGGTAATCCATAAGGGAACCAGGTATCACTAATAGGTAATATAAAGGCTTCCACCTGGTGAGATCGTCTAAGTATTTCTATATGAGAACCTGTGTATCACCCCCGGTGTGTTATAATTCATTTATAAACTTTTAGTTAATATGATCAACAATAATTTACAAGGTTTTTTGAATCGGAACCCTCATATTGACCAAATCATGATAATCATGATGGTTGTGGTTAGTGTTAAACCCATAACATTAAACAATTCACTTATGTCAATTTGGCCAATTCGTTTTATAAAGAAAAATAATGTTATAAGAAAGTAAGAAAGGTCCTATGAACATTTCCTACCATTTTACTAGGTTTAATTAAAATTAAATTTTATTCATAAGGTCCAACTCAGCACACCTCAACCAGTGATTTAATTTAATTTCAAGGTGTAGGGATCATGGCCTTTAAAAGTAACGCACCCTAGGGGTAGATTGTATCATGGTGGAAATCATTCAAATACATAATTCAGGTTGTGAGGACTACCATAAGAAAGACTTTATCATTTCAATTTATTAATTTGATATTTAGGAGAGGTAATATGGAAGGTCCTATGCATGGAACATCATCATATAATAAAAACATTGATACTTTTGGGGAAAATAACTAGACCACCCACCTTATATGGGTAGTACTCTCCTCATCCATTTTTGACCTTTAACTCAGTCTAGAATTGGAGAAATATAAGAAATGGATGAATACCATAAAAATGGGTAATATTATCTTGCACAGATTTACCATTCCATATGTCAAGGGAAACTAATAAAATAAGGAATATGAATGAAGATCTTACTGATTGCTATCCAACGCAACCGGTGGAAAATGAATCAAACACTATATGAAGGATCTAGCTCAAATCCTAGGTTGGATGACAAGGAAGAAATATCACGGATATGTGAGGATTATATTCATGAAATGAAGGATAAAGGAGGGTTAAAATATTTAATGAGGTAGGGGAGAAATCATAATTCCATCATGTTTTAAAGGGGCTCATGGTTTAGCCGCACAGTTTTTCCAAATAGTGCACCAACTATGAGCACCCACTACCTAAGTGGCACTAAATGTGCAAGCTGAGTGCATGATTTGTCCAAACCATGCACATATTGTGTTCCTCTTTAAAAATCACTTCATCAACCAACATGATTTTTTAAAACTATGTGGCCTCAGGTTCACGATTTAAACAAACCATGTAGCCCACCTGTTTTCTCTAAAATTTGGGGCTTTGGGCTTCAAACGAGCCCTAGAAACTCCAAAAACATTCTTTATTATCTTATCTAATTCCTTAAGGATAAAAAAGAAAATTTTAAACAAAAATTTAAAGGATCCATACCTCATGATAAAATCCGGTATGTTACAACACAAAATAAATCATATGGAAAATATTTTATATGTCTTAAAGAAATAAAATCAAGACGAGAAAACCTTACCTTTACTCTCAACTTCCATGAAAATGTTTCAACAAAATTTATGATAAATATAACCATTTTAATGAATTATTTCATAACTTTACTCATATCTATTAAATTTTTTTATCTTTAATTATAATCATCCATTATACATTTATTTGTTAGTTATAGTTTATTTTCATCATCGGGTGTTATTAGTTTTCATTGTTTCACACTAGCTTTATAATGTTTATGTAGATCCCCATAATTTGATACCAATTTCATCATTAATATATTATTTAATTTACTAGAATTTATTTTATATAATGATTTATAAAAATCTATTTTCATTCCATGAGATCTCTAGTTTCTATTTGTGAATATAAAATCCATGGAGAGCTTGTTTTGTTAATTTTTAACAAAAAAAGGTGGTATATTAATAATGAGTTAAATTTTAATATTACCATTCCAAAACTAAAAAATATATTTATATATTATTATTATTTTATTATTTTATTATTTTATTTTATTTTTCATAGTCATCTATGATAAAAAAATCTATAATATCATTCATGTAGGTGGTTAAATCAAACCTAACAAGAATATGATATAACTAATGGATGGGTATAAATGTGATTTTAGCATAATATAATAATTATATAAGAATAATGATATTATTTATATGTTATAAAAGAGATAAATTAGAATATAGAAGAGGTGCATTGTTAATTTAAGATAAGAATCTATTTGTTATAAAGAAAAAATAATTTTTCCTCTTGGCACGTTTTTTTAGGAGGTTAAATTTTCAATGATTACTTATTGTTAATATTAATAATATAATTACTAATTTATATTTCTAGGATCTTAATAATATCATAAATATAATATTTATTCATTAATTTCATTTTTAGAACCATCTATAGAGGTGGCTATGAAAAAACAAAATACGTAATTCATGGAGGCAATAGTTCCGACATAACACGAGTGACATTTTCATTTTTTGAATGGATGGGAGGAAGGTAGAAAATAGTTATTACATCAATATAATAATATTTTAGTATAAAAATTATATTTATTTCATTATATTATTATGGTTATAATAGGTTTAGATGATTTTGGATGAGAAAGATAGAGAATAAAAGATTAAGGAATGTGTTGGGAAAAAATCCCTCAAGGTAAAATTGCAGTATTTTTGGGTTGATTGTGTTTGTTGACAAAGCAGGTTTCCATGGAGAATTGTTGAGTTCCTGAGAAGTTGTTGAAAATCCATGTTGACAAAGAACGATGACAAAGGAATGGATGATCTCGAGGCGGTACAAAAGAGCAGTACAAGGTGGCGTCATTTCCCAGTGTTTGCCAAATTTTTGGGGTCTAAAATTTGGAGTTTGGTGAGCATTGTGAAAATAGGATTTTCATGAAGATCATATTTTTATATGGAAAAGGCATGAGTTTCGCGAAGATGGGATGCATGAATTGGATTTCGCGAAGACCAAAAAAATGGAGGCGGTGATGCTTCGCGATTACGTCAACGCTTCACGAATGACAGAGTTGAAGCGCATCACGGCGGTGAAGGGATTTGCGTTGGAGCTTCGAGGCAAAGGCGCGAAGGAATGTTGACGGTTATGCTTCACGATTATGACGAGATCCGCGATCTGAAAATTGCCGAGGTGCTTCGTGATTTGGACAGAATTCCTACGGAAACTTCGGAGCTTCGCGATTGGCGATGACCTGGCGTTGACTTCGCACGGAAAGTTTGAGGGTCGGTGGAATTGCCTATAAATAGAGGCCGACCCCCTCGAGAGCAGCAGAGAGAATTTTCAGAGAAAATACTTTTCTCTCAGTTTTCGCGAAGGTGGTGTGCTTCGTGAAAGATGAGCTTCGCGGCGGCTATTCTAGCTCCGTGAAAGTCGTGTGCTCTGCGTTGTCTTAGTGAGCTTTGCGAGGGAATTCACTTTGAGATGACTTGAGCTCTGTGAAGGCCTAAGCATTGAGAAGGCTTGATCTTTGTGATGGTATGAGCTCTGCGAAATTGTGAGCTTCGCGAAAAGGAAGGAGCTTTGCGAAGGCTTGTTTGAGCTTCCCAAAATTGGGAGCCTCGCGAAGTAGGGTTCTTTACGAAGGTGTTTCCAAAGTGAATTGCCCAGTGATTAAGAGGAAAAGTGGTATTCATTGGTGGTTTAAAGTTGGACTATAACAGAGCATCCATCAACAGTTAAGGATGCATGTATTCATGCAAATTAAGAGACCTACATGTCTATAAACTATGAGTGAATCCCTTCCTAGTGTAGTGAGCAAAGGAAGAGGAAGTAGGTGATCCTCTCCACCGGCAGTGAGACAGAGAGAGAGAAACAGGGAGGGACCCTTGGGAAAGCAGTGAGCTGACCCTAATCTTTGTAAAGGCAGTGATCCTAGACATATAAGTGATCTAGCCCGAACTTTGTATCCACATATAGTGAAGAATAGTAGAATTTGGTATGACTGGCAACTTGTTGGCGTATGCTCCTTGGACGTAGCCCAGTGAGGGTGAACCAAGTAAAAATCTTTGTGTCTGCCTGTTTGCTTCCCTGCATTGCATTCAAAGCATCATCATTAGATAAATAAGTAAATAAGTGATCATAGTTTACACACAAGAGCAAACAAAGTGACCCTTGTAATAAAGAGGTCAAGATCTAGTGGGGTAGGAAGAACTTTGAAAAAGAATATCCATACCCTGATTCACCCCCCCCCCCCTCTCAGGGTATATAGGCCCCTATTGGTCCTAAAAATTGGTATCAGAGGGATAGGTTTCCTTTATCAGATTTGTTTTCTCGATCGTAGTGTTCCATGGAAAAGGGAAAAACATCAAAGAAGAATCAGAAGTCAGGTGGTATCCCTCAGTGTGGAAGTGTTTATGGAAAAAGTGTGATTCAACTAAAAGAATAAAACAGCTTACTGAAGGAAGTCCCGGATTAATCTGATATGGAAAAGATTGATTTACTCAATCAATATGTTGGAATTAGTGAAGTACATGAACATAAAAGTGATGCTGGAACAACTGATGATGATGAATTTTTAAGAAGAAGGCCACCAGTAGATGTTGTCAACATGACAAAGGAAGTGGACCGGAAGTTGGATGAAGAAGTCAAATCTAAAGATATCTGGATCAAAGTATTGGAAACTGAGGTCAACAAGCTAAGAGGCTTAAATCAAAGGCTTATTGATACAGTTACTGACCTAACAGAGAATAATGATTCACATGCCGAAGAACTACAGAAGATGGCTAAAATGAAAGGAAAACAAAAGGCTGATGATTATGAAGAGAATCAAAATTCAGATGATGTTTTGAATCTAAAAGCTAGAAATGATGATCTAGAAACATAGTTGTCTGAAGAAGTTCAGAATAATATAAGGATACAATAAGAGAATGAATATGTCTCTGAATTTGTTTCTGAGGAAAAATTGAAAGTAAAGGAGCAGAGTAACATGGTGGATAAGCTGACACGTGAACTTGAAGATGAGTTGAGTAGCGGGAAGAATCTCAGAAAGGAACTCAATTCTCAACTTGAATCAAAAGATAATAATATTCAACAATTGGAGGAAGAGATAGAAAAAACCAAGAAGGAAATGGAGATATCAAAATAAAAAGGAAAACCTAAGTTGAAGAGTGCACTGCACTTATTATTCAATTTTCCTTCGAAATGTGATGATAAAATGAAAAGGAAGTATGAGATTTCTGAGGAGAAACAACAAAATATTTTCTCAGCTCAAAGACCATACAGTTTGGGAAAAACTGGTATTGGATTTGATGAATCACCTCTCACGCATGATAGAGAAAGACTTGGGAACAGTTCCAGATGTGGAGAAAATCTTGTAGGTGCTGTAGATAGGCCTAAGAGGACAGTTACAAGAAGTAGTGATGACATGTGCTATTTCTGCAGGATTCATGGCCACACATCAAGCTTTTGTTCAGAGGATCTGGAATACATTTCAGGCTATGAAAATAGAAACTTTGATAAATCCGAGAATAAGAATAAGCGTCATGAGAAATAAGAGAGAAGAGTCTCTCAGAGGAAAGCATCCATTATATGCTATTACTGTGGAAGAATGGGACACACCATGAGTATGTGTCAGGAAGCACAAGAGCCCCGTATCAGAAGAAGAACTCAAGGTGTATCAACATCTCGACATAGAAATGATGAAACAAGGTATGCCTTTGATGGAAAATGTTTTATATGTTCTGATTATGGGCATTTGGCTAGAAATTGCAGCAAGAAGAAAGAAGGAAAAGGAAAGGAACTTGAAAGGAGATTCTCTACACCAATGATGCATAATGAGAAATCATACATTGGGAGACAAAGTGGAAAGTTAGAGAATAGGTTTAGAGCCTCAGGGGAATATCATGGAGCTGAATGAAAGGTGTATATGTCACCTACTCTGTCACACTCACAACCACCCCCTAAGAAAGAACATGAACATATATGGAAGAAAAAGGGAGGAAATGCTACAACTGTGAGTAAGAATAATGTACGTTCAGTGGAGGACCAATCACCAATGCAAAATAGTGTGGTGACTCATAAATCTGATAAAAGGAAGATAAACAAAGAATGCATTAAAAACATTCCATGTCGTGTGCCACAGATAGAACTAGAAGAAAAAAGAAAAATCCCTGCAATGGTGGAATAATCAAGGGAAGATGACAAGCAAGGAGACTCATGCTCAGAGAAATAATCAAGGAAAATGGAATTTTGGTGGAACATCAAAGACAGAACTGTGCACTAGTGGGTATAAACCACAAATGGTGAGAAAGGCCAAGACTACAGAATCTACATATCGAAAAACGGCTCAGCATATGGGTAATGAATGCTTAGTCATATGGCCAGAGCAGTTGAAGTTGGCAAGGAAACTAGAAGAATCAAGGAAAGAGTGTGATGCTCTATAAGAAAGAATCAAAGGGTTGACCCATCAGGATCAACCACAATCCTCATCTTGAGGATTCCGGAAGAGGCCCCTCTCTCTATGTATATAAATGATATTAACTGATGATTCAAGTGTTTCAGGTTTTAGGGAGATATGATCCAAGGGGAAGTGGCATCTAAAGAAGAAAAGTGGAGAAGTGATATGGTCCAGAGTTTCAATTGATTCAAATCAGGTACCATAGTTGAAGAAGAAAGGGATCAACAGAGCACAATAGGAATTTATTGTGTTATTGACTTTGTCTCTTGTTTCCTACACCGAGTTCCAACTCATTAGGCTTAGAGATTTCGTTAATGGCTCAATTCCAAGTGGAAGATTAGAATAGAAGATGCAGGAGCAGAAGAGTGGTTATGAGTCTAAATAGTAGGACTAACCCCAGGAAGTGTTTCATAACGTAGGGGGAGCATTCAATAACAAAATAAGATGCAAGAGCCATCAATGCAATAATTGGATGACTCGGCTCAGGTGTTGCCTATTGGGGGAAGACAGAAGTACAGGGAGAAGCAACAATAACCTTGCATTTCATGATTATTTACTTTGCTCTAACAATGTGGTATCAGCTGACTGATTTCAAGATACCAAGAAGCTGTGAGAGAAAATCAAAGGTGTTTCAACAAAAATCTGAGAGAAGATGTTCAAATAAATGAAGTCATTGAACAATGACACAGAGAAAAGTAGATTAAATAAATGAATCCACTAAAAAATGAGTCAGTGAACAACTTCCTGATGAAAGTGATGAGGAATAAAGCAACACAGGGAGAGTAGAAGTGGCTGATAATGATTTAGAAGAAGACACTGATGATGAACAAGAAAGTGTCAAATCTGTGTCTACAAGGAATCCAAAGAGATGAGCTGGAATTGATAGAAATAATATCATTGGTGATCAGTCGGATTCAGTTCAGACAAGGAAAATGAAATCACTACAGCATGCATCTTTTCTATCTCAGGTTGAGCTGAAATGCTTTACTGATTTAGCTGAAGATGAAAACTGCATTCAGGCCATGAATGAAGAGCTATATCAGAATTGAGAAGAATCAGACGTGGGAGATTGTTTCGAGGCCAGAAGATAAAAATGTCATCAGGACTAAATGGGTCTATTAAGACAAGATGAATGAATATGGCACAGTGATTTGTAACAAATCACGACTGATGTGAAAAGGAGACTCCCAGATAGAGGGAATAGATGGTGATGAGACATTTTCACTGATTGCAAGGCATGATACAATTAGATTATTTTTTGCCATAGCAGTGCAAAGAAAGTTCAAAGTGTTCCAGATGGACGTCAAATCTGCATTTCTAAATGGGGTTCTGGAAGAAGACATAATATTTGGAAGATCAGATGAAGCATAGTGGAGACAATCTTCTGAATTCAAGAAACATGAGTTCGAAATGTCTATGATTAGTGAACTGATGTTTTTCCTTGGTTTATAGGTTACACAAGGCAGGAATGACACATTCATTTCTCAATCCAAATATGCCAAGGAGGTTTTGAAATGATTTGGAATGGAAAATTCCAAGGAGATGAAGACTCTGGTTTCTACCTGGATAAAATTATCAAATGATGATAATGGTAAGGTAGTTAATATCACAGAATACAGGCAGATTATTAGGAGTATACTGTACCTGACAGCGATGAGACCTGATATCATTTTTTCCACCTTCCAAGCAGCGAGATATCAAAGAAATCCCAAAGAAATCCACATGCTTTCAGTGAAAATAATACTTCAGTATATCAAAGGCACTGTGGATTTCGGTCTGATGTATAATGACAAATCTCATTCAGTGTTATTGGGTTACACAGATACAGATTGGGATGGATCAGCAGATGACAGAAAACCAATGCCAGGAGGTGCATTCTATCTTGGTGGATTGTGTATTTCTTGGTTAATCAAGAATCAAGATTGCATTTCATTAAGCACCGCAGAAGCTGAGTATATTGCGGCCACTCAAGCGTGGACACAGTTATTATGGATGAAGCAGCAGCTTGAAGATATGGGAGTTGAGGTGAAGTCTCCGATCAGAATCCAGTGCGATAACTCAAGTGATATAAATCTCAGAAAAAATCTCATCCATCACTCGAGGACAAAGCACATTGAGATAAAGTATCATTTCATCAAGGAGAAGGTGGAGAAATGCATTGTGAAGTTGGAGTATGTGCCTACAGAGCTACAGCTTGCAGACATTATGACAAAGGCCTTACCCAAGGAAGATTTTGAGAGACATCGACTGGCTCTGGGAGTTCAGTCGACTCCACGCACTTGAAATAGTGTGGATACAGACACCCCCCTCTCCCCGAGGTATGATGTGTTTTTCCCTAATGTGATGATATATGTTCTCTACTATGTTACAGACTACAAAGTAGTGACCATTGGGTTCGTTGACAAAGGGAGAGAAAATAGTGATTGTTCAAGGGGGAGACAGTGTGGCTATTTGAGAAATCATGACAGATACAGGGAGAAGCTGACCAGTGTAGCAGCTAGATAGGGGGAGAAATGAGAAAGGGAGATATTTTTAAATCTGACGATGCTAGAAGTGATCGATCAAAGCATATATATCACAACAGCTGAGGATCATGATAAAAGCAGAACAGTGGTGTTGGAATGGTGAGAGAAGGTTTCCAGCTATCACCAATTGGGATCAGTGTGGTTCAATAATTGGTATCAATTTATGAATTGGTATCAGGTTGGAATCGACAATTGGTGTTTGACATGAAGTGATTCATTGATGAACTTTTCATACTACTCTTGTTTCTCACGCCGACCATTGCTCATGTGGGATTAGAGTACGTGTTAAGTGAATCCTTGAACTCTATCATAATTGCAATAGGTGAATGGTGGTAGCGGATGGAAGAAGACTCAGTGAGGTATCAACGTGCAGAAAATAATTCTGAGAAGAGTTATGAAGAGTTGTCAATAAACCCAAAGGGGGAGATTGTTGGGCAAAAATCCCTCAAGGTAACATTGCAGTATTTTTGGGTTGATTGTGTTTTTTGAAAAAGCAGGTTTCCATGTAGAATTTTCAAGTTCCCAAGAATTTTTTGACAATACATGTTGACAAATAATGATGACAAAGTAATGGATGATCTGGAGGCGGTACAAAAGAGCAGTACAAGGTGGCGCTGTTTCCCAGTGTTTGCCAAATTTTTGGGGTCCAAAATTTGGAGTTTGGTGAGCATAGCAAAAATAGGATTTCCATGAAGATCATATTTTTATATGGAAAAGACATGAGTTTCTCAGAGATGGGATGCATGGATTGGATTTTGCAATGACTAGAAAAATGGAGGCGGTGATTCTTCGAGATTACGTCAACGCTTCGCGAACGACAGAGTTGAAGCGCATCGTGGTGGTGAATAGCTTTGTGAGAGAGCTTCGAGGTGAAGGAACGAAGGAATTTTGATGGTGATGCTCCATGATTACGATGAGCTCCGCGATCCAAAAAATTGATGAGGTGCTTCGCGATTTGGACAGAATTCCGGTGGAAATTTCGGAGCTTCACGATTGGCAATGATGTGGCGTTGACTTCGCGCAGAAAGTTTGAGGGTCGGTGGAATTGCCTATAAATAGAGGTCGACCCCCTCGAGAGTAGCAGAGAGAATTTTCAGAGAAAATAATTTGCTCTCGGTTCGCGAAGGAAGTTCGTGAAGGCAGTGTGCTTCGCGAAAGAGGAGCTTCGCGGCAGCTATTCTAGCTCCGCGAAAGTCATGTGCTCTACGTTGGATCGATGAGCTTCACGAGGGAAGTCGCTTTGCGATGACTTAAGCTCCACGAATGCCTAATCATTGAGAAGGCTTGATCTTTGCGATGTTCTGAGCTCTGTGAAATTGTGAGCTTCGCGAAAAGGAAGGAGCTTCGTGAAGGCTTGTTTGAGCTTCGCGAAATTGGGAGCCTCGCGAAGTAGGGTTCTTTGCGAAGGTGTTTCCAAAGTGAATTGCCCAGTGGTTAAGAGGCAAAGTGGTATTCATTAGTGGATGAAAGTTGGACTATAACAGAGCATCCATCAATAGTTAAGGATGCATGTATTCATGCAAATGAATAGACCTACAGGTATATAAACTGTGAGTGAATTCCTTCCTAGTGTAGTGAGAAAAGTAAGAGGAAGTAGGTTATCCTCTCCACCGGTAGTGAGCCAGAGAGAGAGAAATAGGGAGTGACCCTTGGGAAAGTAGTGAGCTGACCCTAAGCTTTGTAAAGGCAGTGAGCCTGGGAATAGAAGTGATCTAGCCCGAACTTTGTATCCACATCTAGTGAAGAATAGTGGAATTTGGTATGACCGACAACTTGTCAGCGTATGCTCCTTGGACGTAGCCCAGTGAGGGTGAACCAAGTAAAAATATATGTGTATGCTCGTTTTCTTCCCTGCAATGCATTCAAAGCATCATCATTAGATAAAGAAGTAAAGAAGTGATCATAGTTTACACACAAGAGCAAACAAAGTGACCCTTGTAATAAAGAGGTCAAGATCTAGTGGGGTAGGACGAACTTTGAAAAAGAATATCCATACCCTGATTCACCCCCCTCTCAGGGTATATAGGCCCCTATTGCTCCAAACAGAATGGATAATTCACACATTGGGGACTTGATTATTCCCCAAGAGGGTCTCTTGAAAATGGAGGAATTTGAACACTTTATTATAATCTAGGGATGTAAATTTTGTAATATTATTCTAGTAGATGTAAAATGGGTAGAGTTTCAAGAGGAATTTTAATGGTAGGTGTGTCTTGAAGTGGGTGGAAGTGAACTCCTTTTATAAGTGAAAAAGGGGACTTTTCTTTAGAAATGATAGTTAGATCAGGTGTAAATATGGAATCACATAGGAGTTATGTTATTTTGGTGATGAAATTTTAGTGATACATGTGTCTAGTAATTTATATCCTAACAAATTTATTTTATAATTTATAATTTTCATGTTAATTTAGCATA
Organism: Viscum album; assembly: GCA_963277665.1. Lineage (NCBI taxonomy): Eukaryota > Viridiplantae > Streptophyta > Magnoliopsida > Santalales > Viscaceae > Viscum > Viscum album. The sequence continues at coordinate 1,528,151,030 of OY728146.1, read as the reverse complement.
ATGTGAGCCATATTAACTTACCAATTTTTTACCTTATTAACCTGGATTAAATTTGTAATATGGTAATTATTATTTTACTAAAAATATAATATTACCATTATTAGAAAATTTGGATGATATGATTCCAAATTTTGAATTTAATTAATTTAATTAAATTTTAAATTAAAACATAATATATAGAAAAAACAGTTTTTGTAGAAAAATGAATTTTTATGCATTAAGTTTTTTTATTATTATTTCCTATAAATTACTAATTAAAAGAGTGTTAATATGTTTTATATATTTTTAAAAAACACATTTATTCATCATTTAAAATAAATCAATTTAATTTATTTAGATAAAAATTACAGTGTTTATAAGAACAATTCATTAAAAAGTGATTGATTTATAGTGGTAACTATTTTTTACTTTGGTAACTCATTTTTATGTTATAAATGAAAAATAAACTTATTACAAAATTTGGATATTATGATTAAAAATATTAAAAAAATTAATAAACTCAATTTATAGAGTTGATAAAAATAATTATAATATAAGTGTGCATAACACAAAAAAAATTAGAAACTATTATTTTTTAATAATAATAAAATGTATCTATATTCCATGTTAAGTGAAAATATTTGGATGAAAATTAATTTATTTGTTTATATATATTTTTAATGTATTTCACATTATTGAAAAGTGATTAATTGGTTTAAAAATACGTAATATATAGAAAATTATAATTCCTTGAGAAAAAAGTATTTTTATCAATAAATAGTTTTATTCATAATTATATAAGATTGATGACTAGTTTAATAATAATTAAATTTTATCAATACATTTATCTTAAATGTAGACTGCATTATTCTTCAAAATTAAATGGAAATGAAAATATATAAAATACATGTAATAATACGAATATAAAATTTATTAATAACTACATGATTATATCATCTTAACTTCCACTTACAAATACCCTCAAAACTTCCACATATGATCTAAGGGTAAGATAAGTGGTGGTGGTTTTCGCAGGTGTCTATTTAGCAATAATGGATCTCGTAGTGATTTTCATATGCTTGAACTTCTTTTGGAAATGATTTTTTTCATGTCATACTTGTTGGAGTTTAGCTTGGGATTGGTCTAGGGAAAACCCCAGTGATGTTACCTCCCTTCTAACTTGGAAAAATGAGCTTCATATGGAATAATTTTACTACTTAATACCACTTATTTCCCTTTTCTACATATATTTTAAAATGTGGCTATTTCTACTTATACATTCCAATTCAATGGTCATGTTGCAATGGTTATATAATCCCAATGGCTATATAAGCCAAACGGATATATTTAACAGCCAAATTTCATTCCAATAAATAACATAAAATCATTCATCCAGTTTTTTATGTTATAACATGTCTATTATATTTACAATTATTTACCTTAATTTTATAGTTCCAATTGGGTTGATGATCTTCATAGAAAACCATGAGGATAAATATTTTATATTAGTGGTAGTTTTATTTACTTTTGGATTTATTACTTTTTAAATTTTCCTAATGGTGTTTCATATTTCATTCTCATAATTTATTAATGTTTATATTGCACTGTAATATTTTATAAAGTGTATCGCCATTTATTTTAGTTTAGTTTTGTGTTTGAAACTTGATATTTAAAATAGTATTTATTTAAAGGGAAATTAATACTAAAATCTTGGGGTGTTACACTTTTATTTCAGTTTTCCTCTAATTAATGACATGATCTAACCCTGTTGTTCATTTTGAACTACATATAAAGGTTGAAAAAAAGTTTTAGGGATTGAATTAGATAAAATCAAAATTTAGGAAGTGTCAAAATTAAATGATTTCACTATTTCCAACATTTTGATAGTATGATCCTTTTAGATCATCTCAAACAAAATATGATTCGCAAAAAATGGATGCAAACAAAAATGAAGTTAAAAACCATTATATAGTTAGTTTCAGCTAATGTTAATTATCTACTAACATGTATTGCATATCCCACTCTTGAATTATAATTTTTTCTAAAATATAGGTTAATTCACCTTATTCCTAAATTCCATATCCTCCCTGGTGAGGATCCCAATAAACACCTTAAGTAATTCAATGTGATTTATTCAACCATGAAACCAAGGAATGTATATGGAGACCAAATCAAACTAATAGAATGATCATTCTCACTTGATGGAACCATAAAATATTGGATGTATTATTTACAACCTCAAGAGGTAATATTATGGGATGATTTGAAACATATTTTATTAAAAATATTTTTTCCATCATCTAGGAGCACTACCATTTAGAAAGAGAACTCATGGATCAAGAAAGCACAAGGCGAGTCAATGTATGAGTACTGGGAGTGATTCAAGATGTTGTGAGCAAGATACCCAGATCACCAAATCAGTGAGAAACTCATCATCCAAGAGTTTTTTGAGGGTATAGCTCATATGGAGAGAATCATAGTGGATTTCTTAGTAGAAGAATTGGTTGAAAAAATATTGGCAGTTTCACGTGCATTGATAGATAAGATGGAATATAACTCTTAAAAATTTAGAGATCTAGGTAATCCACCTATTAGAGGAGTACACTAGGTAATTTCATCAACTATTGATAATAATTTAATTGATAATAAGTTGGATGAATTGACTAATATAGTGAGTTAGATTACCTTCACTAAAAATTCATCACCACCCACTCATGTGTGGCCTTGTAGAATTTTTACTTAACTGGACTACCCAACTAATTTTTTCCCCATATTTAAGAGACATAGGATTGTTCTAGTGTCTTCCTAGGGAGACCATATCAGAAACAACAACAAAAATCACCCCAAAATAAGTATGATCCCTTTGTTCTGAAATATAATATTGGATGGAAAGATCATCCTTATCATAGGTATAGTATAGGGTAGTAACAAAAGTCAACTCTTCAAAAAAATCAGTATCATCTTCCTTACCAATAGGGTTCACAACAATACCAAAAAAGATATGACAATCAATCCTAATTAACTAAAAACATCAAGGGTCATCCCAAAAAAATGTTGATTCTAATACTGATGGTATTTTGAAACAAATTCTTCTTAATCCACAAAACGTTTTGAAGATACAGGGCATATAGTTGAGGGAGATGAAGATGAAAATTAGCTATATTATCACCACCCTTCAGGAAATGGTATGTAGGAACTTAAGAAATATTATTTCCCAACCTACTCCAAATATAAAGGGTAATTTTATAGTAATCACACTAATAATTTGGAAGAAAACGACTCATATATCTACTCTTGTATTCCCATTAGGATTCCCCTCATCTCTAAATAATCCCCATTCAAGACCAATCTATGAGTAGTCAAAGGAGAAAGACTGGGATAAGTAGAAGATTTAGGATTTTCCTCCTAAATCCCTTCCATTTTCTAATATAGTTGTAAAAACCAAGAATATGGATGAAGATTCAATTCAAAAATAGGTTTTGGATACATTCAAGCATGTTGAGATCAAAATCCCTATACTTGAAGAAATCAATAAAATTCCAAGGTATACAAAGTTCTTGAAATAACTATGTACGAGTAGAATATGTATAAAGGTACCTGAATGAATAAAAATTTGGAGTAATATATCTACACTCATCACACCAAACTTGGTTATGCTTACAAAGTTAAAGGACCCCATGAAATCTATCATATCATGCACCATAGGATATTTTTAGTTCCCTAATGCTTTATGTTATTTTTGTTCCTTCATTAATGTCAGGAATCACTATATTTTCCCTTCCTTTCAGGTTGGTGAGATGAATCCAATGAGGGTGGTGGGGAAATTAGAAAATAAGGTAATGGCATACCCGATAGGAGTCCTTAAGTAAGTACTTGTTTGGGTGAGAGATGTGATCTTTCCAACTAATTTTTATATGTTGAATATGGGGCATGATTAGGTAATCTATCATACTCTCATCGTTCTTGGTAGACCCTTCCTCAAAACTAAAAATAAAATCATAAATTTTCATTATCATACACTTTATATAGAGTTTAGGTATAAGATCATATGATTTAATATTTTGGAATCCATGAAAAACCCCTCATAAGACCATTTTACTCACTTCATCTTCCATTATAACCCATATTGTAATGATTCTCCAAATATTAACTTTCAATATTTTCTAAATATGGATATTTACATCATTAAGTATATTTTTATTATTATTACTGGTTTGATCTCTCAGAATATTTACACACATATTTCTCTTGATAAAAACCACTCTTAGTTCTAATTATTTTGTGGATTCTTATTCTAATTCTAGGAATGTGATTTCTAATTATAACATGGATAATGATTTTACAAATGGATTTGATGAATTATTAATTTATGTTGATAATTTATATTTGTATATTAGTATAAATTGTGCACATATCACTATTCCCATGACATTTCCATCAATACAACATCCACCCAAAATTGAAATCAAGACATTACCCCCAAATTTGAAATATTCATACCTATTGAATGGTGAAAAATTACCATTATTTATTTCTGATAATATCCTTCATAAGCAAGGGTAAAAACTTTTAAATATTTTTAGGTAGAATAATAGGTAAATTGGGCGGACATTAGAAAAAAAAATTGGGTATTAGCCTCTCCATTTTTTATGCATAGGATTTTATTAGAGGATGAAGATAAATCGGTTATGAAACCACATAGGAGACTTAACCACACACTATTATAAGTTTTAAATAAATTGGTTCAAAAAATAATTTAAGTAGGTTTCATTTATCCCATATTTGAATCTCAATGGGTTATCCCAAACTATTTTTTACCATAGAAAAATTGTTACACTATTGTAAAAAATGAAAAAGATGAGTTAGATCCCATTAGAGTGAAAAAAAGTTAGTGAGTGTCCATGGATTATAATAAACTAAATCAATCCACTTATAAGGATAATTTCACCTTACCTTAATTGAACAGATGATTGAAATACTTGTGGGTAGGACACACTATTGTTTCTTGGATGTTTTCACTTTCTATTTTTAGGTTCTCGTTGGAGTATAGGACCAAGAAAAATTAAATCCACCAGCTTGTTCAATATATTTTCTTATCGGAGGATTCTATTTTAACTTTTTAATTCCCCAAGTACATTCCAAATATATATATTGATTATATTTTCTTATTTACTAGATACTTTCATAGATTTATTTCTAGATGACTTTATTGTGTACAGATCTTCATTTTATCAATGTCTCTCTTTCTTGGGAAAAGTTTTACATTGATGTATTGAGAAAAATATGTTTTTTAAATTTAAAAAATGTAATTTCATTATATATAATGTTATTTTACAAGTTCATGTAGTGTCATATAATGGAATAAAGAATAATATATATAAGGTAAACATTATTTCATCTTTTACATATCCTATATGTGTATGTGATGTTTGGTCATTCCTTGGATATTCTGGTTTTTATTGATCTTTCACCAAAGATTTCAATAAGATCACTCTACACTTATATTGATGAATTCAAAAAGATATTTACTTTATTTTTTATGATTCTTAGAGGGTGAAATTTTATGATTTAAATAAGTTTCTAAGTGCTCCACTGATCATATTGCCACTAGGGTTTAAGCTTTTATTCAAGCTTATGTGTGATACTTCAAACTTCACAATTTGAGTGGTCTTATAATTGAGGGTGGAGGGATGACCAAATGTGATCTTTTATGATTTGAGTAAATTGGATTCAACCAAAATGAACTAAAAATGGAAATGAGTTTCTTACTATAATATTTTCTTTGGATAAATATTTTTTGTATTGATTAGGCTCTAAAGTAGTTGTGCTTTCTAATCATATAACCTTGAGGTACCTATTGAAGAAGAAATATGAAAATCCAAGACTTATTTTTTGGATTATCCTTATATAATATTTTAACATTAAGATAAAGTATAAAATGAGTTTTTAGGACTTCATCATGGAACACATGAGTATGATTACTCACACACCATAGGACTACATCATGGAAAAGGAACCACTTTGGGAAACATTTTCTCGATGAGAATATTTATGCACTCTCAAGTACACTTCCTTTGAAATACCAGAAAATATAAAAAAAACTAAGTTGAAAAATTGAACGTAAGGTCTAGGTTTTATGTGTGTGATAATACCTTCCTCTAGCATGTATGTAGTGAACAAGTTATTAGAAGGTGTGTTCATTATTATGAGTTTGAGTCTATTTTACATTTTTATTATACACTTTATTATGGTGAAAACTCTGGACCCCAAAGGACAACTAGTAAATTATTAGACTCTAGATTATATTTTTCTATCTTGTTCCATGATGAACATGTTTTTTGTAATTCATACTCACAATGCCAACACACTGGTAACATTTCTAGGATACATGAGATGCCTTAACAACCCGTATTATTCTATAAGATGTTTAATGTATGGGGCATTGATTTTATGGGTATATTTCCTAGATCATTTTTTTTCTTGTACATTTTGGTTATTAGTGATTGTGTTATAAAATGGGTGTAATTCAATCCCACAATGACTGAGTATTCTCATGTTGTAGTGGATTTTTTCAAGGATGTGATTTTTTATGGGTTGGAGTATCGAAGGATATAATTAGTGACCAAGGGTCCCACTTTACAATAAAAATTTATCTTCCCACCTTTATAATTATGAGGTGATGTAGAAAAATTCAACACCATACCAACCCCAAACAAATTTTTGGGATGAAGTTTCAAATTAGGAGTTAAAGATGATATTGTATAAAAATGTGAAACCAAATAGAAATGATTTGATAAAGAGCATGGATGATGAAATTTTGGCTTATAGGATAGAATAAAATACTCCCATTAACATTTCCCCTTTTCTGATTGTCTGTGGAAAGGCTTATCATCTCCATGTGTAGGTCAAGCGTCAGGGATTTTGGGAAATAATGAAATGAAACATGGATTTATCCCATGAAAAATATTAAAGGAATATAAACTTCAAGAGCTTGAGTAGATCTTATTATAAACATATGATAACTCAAGGCTCTAAAAATAATGAGTAAAATATACCCATGAAAAGATAATCCAGAAGAGGGAGTTTCGTGAGGGAGAAAAATTACTTCTCTACAGTTCATGAATGAAGATGGTGCCTGGTAAATTGAATTCTAGACAGTTAGGACCTTATGTTGCATCTCTTGTTTTTCCTTATGGTGAAGTGGATATCACAAAAGAGTCTATGATAAGGATATTTATATTCAATGTGAAGAGGTTAAAGAAATTATGTGAGGGACTTCCAACACATGTAGTCAATGTTATCACATTTCATGACCTCGTCATCACTAGAGAACGTCAAGTTGTACCTAACCTCCCACTTTAATTATATTTTCCCAATTTAAAATTATTCATTTCATGATAATATATCATTTAATAGGGTAAAATTGAATAAAATGTAACATTTTAAGTGTGGGGGAAAGGATAACATTTTGGGTAGCTTATTTAGGATTTTTATTTGTGTTTTTTTGTGTTATTTTTCAAAAAAAACACAAAATAAAACAAAAACAAAAAAATAGTATCATGAAAAATGATAATTTATGTGTGGAAATTATAAAAAATTCATATTTTATTTTTTCAATATAATTGGTGTGATGTTATCCATGATCAATATTTCTTCGTTAATGGTCAGTTTTTGTAAAAAATGGAATTTGTTAATGATATGATTGGTTGTATCATTATAAAACCATTTATATTGGGCACCATTGTTTTTTATATAGTATTATAGAAAATTATGTCATTTTACTTATCCAAAAAACATCACACACAACCATGAGTTATGAAATCCTTCTTATTCAAATGAATTTATAATCAAGTGAAGTAATGTTTTTTATCTTACAAGAATGGTCTTTCCATATGTTCATTTATCTTCTAATCAATTTCATTACTATGAAAAATTAACCTTTTGTGTATATCAGATATAAGATAGTTTCACACCCTCAAAAAAATCAAATCAAACAAAAATAATAATAATAATAAATAATAATAATAATAAAGAGTGGAGTGATGAAATGTATAATATATGGGGATGTCTAGGTATGGAGATTAAAGTTTGACTTTCAAGAATTCTTAATTGAGTGTGTTTTGAAATTTTATTTAAAAGTATGTAGAACAGATTCAGTGAAAAATAAAATGGTAAGAATAAATGTTATATTTTTCATTAATATACTAAATAAAGGATGGAAAAATAATCCTGAAATGGTTGGCACACACACACATATAGAGAATTAGAGGTGTAGTGGACACATAACATATTTCACCATGATTAGTATCATTAATATCCCTGAATTTTGTTTGATACAATTTATGACACGATGAATTTAAAATTTATTGATGCTTATTCTTGATGTGATTCTTTATTTGACTATATTTCTATCATGGATTAAAAAAATCAACATTCATATCTTGTTATAATTTTCTGGAATACATGACCTGTGAATTTTCCCATGAGTAAAAAATGGAAATTGTGGCATGGTTTATAAACCACATTTTTATTTAATATTTTATTGATAATAAATTATACATTTTCTTCACATTGTTTTAAATTTTTTTATTTATGGAAAACATGGGATTAGCTCATGTATTTGAAAATTTGATAAAAATTATATTTTTAACCCTTTAAATTACATTATAATATTTTTTATATAATTATTGTTGTAATTCCCCAACCCTAGTTACCCAGAGTCGGTGCATTATTACATAACATTGGCATGATCACAAGAAAGATCAAATCTCGAAAGACCGATTGGTTTAGTAGCCTTGGAAACACTAGATATATTCATAAGTTTTACATTACATCATAAAATGAAAAACTACTACAACAACATAATGTCTCCATAATCCACACTCATATCCCCACATAATATCCCTGCAGGTCATTCATAATTTACTTCTTCACTTCCTGGGAAAAATAAAACATAGAAAAGGGGTGAGCTCAAATGCCCAGTAAGGATAACAATATAGCGGAAACTTTCATAAATAAGAATAAACATTTAAGGCAATGTATAACTAAAACAAAAGCCTTTTAAACATGAACTTTCAACATGGTACGGCATAAATAAAATGAAATAATGCCATTTACTTATTCACATGAATATTCTACTAATCGAATAATCACATGCAAAAATCAATAACCACTTTCATAATGTTGGAATGCATAATGCCAGACTATCATAACCACATAGTCAAGGCCTCGTGCCAAGACTACAAATAAGATTTTGTCAAGGCCTTGTTCCAAGACACTAGTTTGTCTCATGAGACCTACCGATGCATCGAGGAGCTATAGCGGGCTCCACCCGTCACATATTAAGTCCAATGCATTCCCATATGAAAAGGTTTAAACATAACATAAACATTCGTATTAAAACTAGCATACGAAATGTCAATACTTTCACCATAAACTATGAATGGTATAAAAATAGCACATCCACAGTCAAACATATCACAAAACCTTCAATACAATATAGAAGTTTTGTATCATAATAAATCAACTTCAAATAATCTTAAAATCCATCAAAGGATGTTGACATAGATGAAATCAAAATTATTTTTAAAGAATTATATCCTTTTATTTTGAAATCATTTAAGATCCATATAAAATAAAACATTTTCTTTGAAAATATTCTTATAAGCTTGTAAGGGAAACTTTTAAGATTTTATAATGGCGGAAAATAGCCGCACCCGCCGTATAAGTTAAAAAAACATTCTTACCTTAATTCTGTCGAAAAGGTTAAAAAATGACCTTGTTTTGAAAACGGAGGAAAGATTCCTTTATAAACCTCTTATAAAAAGTCAACCAAGGGTATAAATGACTTTAACCCATATTCTTGTAAATAATAAAAATGTTTTGAAATACATTTTTAAGAAAACATGGATGTGGATGATAAAGAGATCCCAGTAGATTATTACATATAAACAACCTCGGATAATGAAGAGATTGTGAAATAACCCTTACCTTGTACTTTTCCTTGGTTGGGGTAGGTTAACCTCCTGTATAATGGTGAAATAATTGTTATTAAATTATACAAGAATCATATATATTAATATGATATCATATATGATCTTTTAACATTGATTTGTTAATAATATCTTAGAATTATCGTCGTTTCGGGTGTTAACTTACTCATTTTCTTTTATATGTTTTGTTACATAAGCCATGTTTGTTGTATCTTATTCATATCCAGAATGATATCAAGTCCTTAAACATCATTTTTAAATCATCAAATGATAATTATACTTGAATGGATACGATGGAGAATGAATCTCATCGTGTTCGTGGAGACGGTAGTCCGTACGTACGCACGAGCAACAATATCATTCTTTTGATATTAAAATAATATATAAATGGATGGTATATCATATATACAGAATCATTAACATGTTATATTTATTATTTACATGAGTTACACATCATTATTATACTCATCCAAATAATAATATATTGAATAACAATTACACCACGACGTGGAGACGGTAAGCCGTACGTACGCACGTATGGTGACATGTTATTCAAAGGGTGGATAGAATACTGAATATGGTTGTACCATATTTATAATAACATCACAGTATATATATGATACTGGATTTATTATTTTATAATGGTAACAACAAAGGAAGAAGAAGTGGAAGAAGAAATGAACTTAGAAAAGGGTGGTGAAATCATTACCTCTTCTTCGGGTTCTTCCTTTTGATTTGATCAAAAGGGCTCCTTAGGTTGGCTTTCTGATCAAACTAAGGCCCCTAGGTTGTAGTGAGGGAAGTTGGGAGAGTATTTGGGTTGAGTTTGGCCGAACCAAAAGTCTTTGAAGGTGTGAAGAAATGAGAAGGAGGAGTGCCCTTTTATAAGAGGGGTGAGGGGCACCTTTGGAAAAGCTAGAAATATTAATTTATAATAAATTCATATTCGGTTTCTAATGGATCAAAAGTTGATTATTCAAAGGTTAAGGTGGGGATGGGTCTAAAACAACTCAACAAATATAATTTATACAGGTTTGGGTACTTATATTAACCTTATCTTTAAGTATTAACTCTAAGTTAATTAGTTTCACTTTTACAATGTCTCTTTGTATTTTTATATAATATGGTTAATAAACTTACTACATACATCCAAGCGACCCCCAAGTGTTCCATTAATGATGAACCTATAATGATATAAGTCTCTTGGAAGAACCTTATATTTTTAGGAATATAATATCAATTAATAATATAATATTTGTTTTAAGAACTCTTTTATGTCAATTTTGACACTATTCAATAGTTGATTTTTGTGAAACTCATAACAGATTTATTACTTCGAACAAAGTCAATTAAATCAATCCTAATATATCATATTATCCTAGAAAATTAGTTTAATTCATTAAAAGTTTCATATTATATTTATTTGGGTATTTATAATATCAATTATTTTAATTTTTCACTATTATAGTAATTACTGCATCATCATTGTGTCATAAATAAAATAAATTATTTAATGTATAAAAATTATAAATAAAATATAATTATGTAGGAAATATTTTTATATTTATAATGAATATTTATAATCTAAAATCCAACATATATAACCCTATTTAACAATTGTTTTTCTAAAAGATATATGTTTGTGTCATTTTTGTATTCATTTTAACTTAATTAAAATAAAGTGTCATTATCACTTACAAGTGGATCCATGGGGTCCCAAAATCGACCCAAAGATGTCCATGGTCGACCATGTATCAACCAATAGGGTTAAGACACGTTTTAGGGTAATTTAGTATTATTATAATATTATTTTTTAACCCTTATTTACCAGATTTACCCTTAACCATGGTAAATAAAATATTTACCGCAGTAATTATTCAAAATGTCTAAAAATAAAAGTTACATATTTACACAATTTGAACATCCTGATTCCAAATATAGAATCCATTTTCCTAAATTCAAAACACAGAAGTGGCAGAAATTAATTTAAAATTAATTCCCGCTGTCAAAACAAAAAGCGTGTTTTTAAGAGATAATAACTATCAAAAGATTGACACTTGTTTATGTTCGGTTTAATTGTAAAATTATGTCCAATGACCAACATTATATTAAATGGTAAAAATATATTCTAAATATACTTTAAAACTACTAAAATTCATAATTTATCACTATTAATTATTTTGATTAAAAAAGTTGTTTTTAATTAAAATTTAGTAATTTTTACTATTCATCAAAATATGAAAGTTATCCGAAAAGTACCAAAATTTCACCTTAGGCTAAATTCGATATTCCGAATCCAAAAATGAAGTCCATTTTGAAATATAAAATATATATAATTTTAAAAAGTAGGTATTACTATTCATAACGGCTAGTTTGATTGGTTGTTAGAACTCAGTGTTGCGTACAACACACGCTATCGCATTATTCAAAGAGAGGCGTACCGTAGAAGCTTGGGGTGTTAAAATTGTAATATGAATAATTTGGAATTTATATTTTTTGAAATAATTATTAACATTATGGGATAAAATGTTCATTTGGACCATCATTTCGATATCCTAAATTTTTTAGGAGAAAATGGTCTATGAAGTCAAAGGTGGACTGAAATTATCAACATAGACACCACTTTACCATTTAAGAAATATCTTCTTCATTTAGAATTGTATTGGGATAAAAATTATAAATTTCATAGAGGATCTAATTCCAAACAAATCATCCTTCTGGCATGATAGGTGGTTCATGTTTTTTGTAGGTCAATAAGTTGGTGTAAGTTGGATTAAAATATTTTTACAAATTTTCAATTCACACTTGTAACCTCATGCGACCCTAGCTTACCCTCCACTCTATAAATGTGTATTTTCTCATTTATAAGTGGTTTTGTGTTCATTATAAGGTCTAGGTAAGAAGATTATTGGTTTCACTACATTTATCCAAGAATTGGAAGAGGGATATTTCTTGAAGTAAGGATCTATTCTGCGATACCTTCTTTTTCTTCTTAACATTATAGATTCCATTTCTTGCAATAAAATTATATGTTTCTATTTTATTTAAATTTTTTTATTTTATTTTATTACTATTTCATTATCTTATTTATTATATAAATAAAAATTATAAATGTGATTTGTTTATGCCCTTTCTAGACCTTTTCATATACAAGTTATTTCTAGTATGACTATTCCACCCATGGAAGAGAAGTACATTAGTAGTAAATATAATTTTCACCTCCTTAAATGGTTTATTTTGAATCCAAAAGATCAATATAATTCATATAAATATAATCAATGAATTGGGTTTTGATTTTGTAACACCCCAGCCTAGACCACCTGAATGATGTCTGTGTGGGGGTGTCTCATGAACTCAAGCGAGCCTACCCGAATTCTAAAGGATGATGACTAGAAGTGATGGCCTAAAATAATCATGGGGATACTATTATCTCTAATATAAAGCCTTTGGATAATTCCTGATTCAAACAAAAAATTGGCATGACCCATCCATACAACAGACATCCCAAAAATCTTGTATATATAAAATAGGGAGCAAAACAGTCCCCCATAGTCTAGAATAGTAATCACTAAACCTGTCTATATGATGATGAAAAAAAATATTATAGAAATAGTAGATAAACATAGAATAACAGAAATCATATATAATTAATGGTATATTTTCCTGTACACATCCTAAATAGTAATAAAAAATAAATTGAATGTAAACTGGCCTCTAGATAAACTCGTAATAAGTAATCATATGAAATCATTGTCCTCTAAAAACTTGATAGAATTGTATCATGTGTTTAGATCTAATAAATACCTATTCCCTAAGAGAAAACATGATGGTCTGCCCATGTATATTAAAACCCATGTTGTCTACATGGGTAGGGGTGAGTCCAACAACACAGTAGGAATCCCCAGTGCCTCAACAGTAAAAATTGTTACTATGATCAAAAGGATGTGAATTAAATATATATATATATATATAAAGATTTTTTTTTGTTATTTTGAAACACACCCCCTCAGAAACATTACATGAAATCACATCAAACATAAATTTCAAGTCATCAGGTGCTTTTTAGGCCACCTAAATCCCCAACCATGCCTATTTTAGCTGGTGTTGGAGTGTATCTAAGCATGTGAAATACCACTCCAACTAGTATTAAGCCCACAACTAATTATTTATATAGAGTACTAGGTAATCCAGTAGTACCAAGATTAATGATGGGATCCTTGTAGGAAGTCTTAGGCATCCTATGGTAGCACATCTGAATCCAAGAAGAATATACAAGGCATTTTCAATTGATAGAACATATGAATCCAAGGAGCATGTCAAATAAATTCCAAATAGATATCACATATGAATCCAAGGATCATTCCCAAGGCATCCTAAAATAATAACACATCTAAATCTAAGGAGTGTGTCCAAGTTATTCTAAAGTGATTTCAAGGACAAAGGATATATATAAGGAGAAAGTTTAAGGCATCTTGTGTATATAAATACATCTTGGTGGGTAGTAAATCCCATCCGAATAATATAACATAACACATCTTAAATGGGTTTTTCTATCTTCCTAAACTCATATTATATAACATGTTGGCCTCTTAGGTGCAAGGACTATCACTACCTCGACCATAACTGGCTCACACAAATGATTTGATCCTAAGGCAACACCTATAATCAACAAAATCCAAACTTGCATGCACCCTATCTAGGGTCAATACACTAATGAAGCACCCACCAATGGTCCCCTAAATAAAATCACAACATGGAAAACCTACATGTGTTCCTTTATCACATTCACATCTCTCATCCTTAACCCTTTATTCCATCCATAACATATCTCAAAATTGTATAGGGTCATTCGAACTCATCTCCACCCTCTAAGGGTCTATCACATACATCTTAATCAATATTCCACTTTGATACCACCCAAAATCATAGGAAAATAGGAACATTCATACATAAACATGAAATAATTAAAACACAATGAAATAATAATAAGGGAAACATATAAAATCACGTATGCTTTAGAAAATATAGCATTTCCCTCATGAGTTCAATTCGACCAGAAATGAGCTAATACAATCCCTTCAATCTTATTATTTTTAAAATATAGTAAAAATCATCTTTATAATAATTTATAATAATCATAAAATGTCATATTTTACTCACACCATTACCTTGGAAAAAATCATTCCAAACATTCTTTATAAAATTCCATTTCCATTTTGAAATACCATTTTAAAACCCTTTTTTAAAACGCCACTTTTTCTTTAAAATTCCACTTAAGTCAAATACATTTTTAAATAAAAATTTTAAAAAGGAAACTAATTATTCTTTAAAAATAAAACTCAAACCTCCAAATAAACCATAAGGATGGCCATCGGTTCTCCTTCGACCAAAGCACCACCATTGAAAATTTTAAAAATTGATTTGGTTTGTATTGACTATTATGTTGATGTGAGACCGTATGACTTTATGGAGGAATCACACAAGTCATGTAATATTCCAGAGGGTATAACAATGATGGAACATGAATATAAAATCACCATCTAAATAAGATACTTATAAAATTCAGAGCCACCTAACTCAATCGATGGTCCATAAATCATCCTTAAGATCGTATCATCCTTCTTTCAGTCTACAAGCACCAATATCATCAAAACAACCATCAAATTAATAAATTAAGCATTTGAAAAATAAAAAATATTATAATAATCAATGAAAAACTCACCAAGTGACCTCACAGTGTCAAAATTTTGATCAGTGATGTGTGGACCACTACCAATATGCACATGAACCAGTTGAATAAAAATACCCAACTAAAAACACCATGAATTATACTTTAAGTATAATGATGGATGAAGGATTAATTTTATCTTCTCAAGTGATCCACTACAAGATACACAAACAATAACCATTAGTAGAGATGATTTCACCATGATCTGATGAAAACATCCTCTAAAAACCCCAAAAGATCAAACCAAAATCAACAAGAATTAAAGATAATAATAGAAGAGATCATACCTCAAATCTACAAAATGAAATACCCCCAAACCACCTGAATCAAATGGAACCAAATATAGGGGAAGAGGAGATACAAATAAGTATATCCCTATTTTTTCGGTCAACCAAGAACATGGGAACCCTATGGGTTCCTAAAAAATACCCCCAGTGAAGTTATTAAAAATATCTTAGAAAAGAGGTTGACAACAATGGTTCATAGCATGAACAAGGGTTTCACACCATAAATCTTACTATTTGTAGGGGGAATTCTTTATGCCTCAAAATATTCATGGTGAAACCCTTATGGTCATTCCATGAATTCTCTTGGGTAGAAGTCTTGGCCATCTGTAAGACCATTCATGGCCTAAATGGAATGCACAAAGGCCATTTATGGTGTGACTTCCACCTATCATGTCACTAATATCCTTCTACTATAATTTTAATTAGCTCGTCCACCCATCTATTGCTTTGAAATCTAACCAAACATCTAAGGGACCCACCTATCCTCAAACCACATATAAAAACACATATTAAGGATTTAAAAATACTTAGAACCCCAATCTGAGTCTTGGTTCTCCAAATAAACCCCTTGCTAAATAAAAAATTCAAATTTTCTCCAAAACTAACAACCCATAATGATGTAAATGGTTACAAACTCCTCATCATAATGATTATCTTCCTCAATCAGTTGTCATAGTCCTACAACCACAAACTCTAACCTACATAGGTCATTGATTCATAACTAACTCATTGTGTCTCATCTATGAGAATTGAACTTGCTTCAATTGTACAGCTCCAAACACCAATCCCAAACACACCATATTTTCTCCAAAATCCATATTTGATCCCTGAACTACCTCAATTATGTCCTAATGATTCTCCCATTTTGGTTTCCATTTAACTACATCTACCCCCATGAAAAATCATCAGTTAGTCCTCCCATGGATAAATTCTCTTGAAATCACTTGGTGTCACCTGTCGATGCATGATTGCCTCACCCAAGATGATCATGATTGCTTAACTCCAAGTCATCACCGAACACCCAAATACCCACACCACAGTACAACATGACTCTCTATGAAACTCCATGGTTGGATCCCCAATCTAACCATCCAATCATCATGCTTCAATCACAATCACCAGCACATAAGTGATCTGACATAGTCTCAGATCACACTACCACCATCCCAAGACTTTCACCAACACACAAACTCCCTCCAAAACAACACCTGAATCCCCAAATTGGATCTATATTATTTCCATCATCCCATTATCACCTCAACTTCCCACTGACCGGTTCCACAATTCTCACAAACTTTTTCCTACAAGAGGGTAAAATGCCCATGGCCAATTACATGATCTCCTCCATAGGAGTATCCTTATCACTTCCCTACTAAACCATAGACCGAACCTTATCTGTTTATATACATAACGATTGGATGTGGCCACTCTGATCACACCCAAGTGGAAAACATGATACATTGATTATCAATCACCAATCCAATTCCCAACTATACCCATCAATCCCAAGAATTGAAATGTAAACAATTGATTTATCCTAATTTTTATGGTGATCCCCATCATAAGTCTCTACTATTAATGGAAAATTATAGATAATCATTATCCTTGATATAAGAATATCTTATAGAAAACACACTAATCAGACCAATTCACAAAATCATCAAAATTTCATTAGGGGCCCAATTCATGAAACCTTAAAAATCACATATAAGATCACCACAAGATGCTCTCTTGAAGTATCCACAGTATACTTGTTGGAGTTGGTTCCCTAGAACCAACTTATTTTTACTTTATGATAAACATGTATTCATTGGATGAATATTAATAAACTCATGATCACACCATGATTGTTCTTCTACATAACATTTCATGTGATAATGTCCTAAGAGTATCTGTCGCACTAAAAGGTCATAGAAGTTCCCCACTATGATTAGAACCTAGAAGTTCTATGACACTACTCTTAGATATATGTTCTATAACTAGATGATATCATTTTAGGGACACAAATGATACATGATATCAGGGGTGGAGACTCATAGGGATTTGAGACACATTCTCATGGTGTAGGCCCTTGGTGATATCCAATAGGATATTATGAGAACGAGACCCGACTGCAGGAAATCCACATTTATAAGTTTCAATGGATGTTCCTATCTATGGACATGTGTATTGGTCCTTAGACTTTAATATTATTATTAATGGGTATTATGAATCACGAACTTATATGTATTGGTAAAAACCATGATGACATATGTTCACGGTGAGGTAGGATATGTTGGGTGCGTTATGAGTAATACTACATTAATGAATAATGTGAGAAAGGATTTTTCCATTTTATTACATAATGGAAGTTGATATATCAGTCCCTTTAATGGAAATTATATAAACTAAATAAATCCATGGTCATGGTATTCTATATGCAAGTTCAATTTCTGGGAAGTCAAATAATGAGAAATCAATAACATGGGTTAATAGCACTTGCATGAAACCCACTTGATTGAATATATCAAGACAAAGGGATTATATTAAATGGTAATCATTCTTATGAGGTGAAATTTTATTGTGGTATTAACTTGTTTCTCTATGGGTTACTTGGAATATTGCTAGACTCCTACCTTGGACTTTAGGCTGCTCCACCTAATTCCATTGAGAAAGAGGCTTAGAGGGTCTCACACTAAGTGTATCCAGTATTTCAGTTAAATAATTTATTATTTAACAAGTTGAATAAATATTATTCTTGGTTGTGGTTTTATAATTATTCATGTATGTTCAATCTCATTTATTTCATCGCTTGTTATTCGAGAGAATATATTATGGATAAAATATTTATTTATAATAAAATAATGTATTTATATTTATTTAACAAATAAATAGTCATTATTCAAGGCTCGGTAAATATTGAGGAGGATTGGAGGACCAATTTTCGGGTCTGGTGAGAAATAATATTAAATATTATTTGATTAAAATAATATTTAAATATAACTTTCAAGTTAAAAACATTTCATGGAAATAATGGTTTTGTTTTTATTATTTGACATGGGGATTTCACATGGAATATTAAAATAAGTAAAGATGCTTGAGATAATTATTTATTATTACCTTGTGAATTAAATTCCCAGTTATGTTGTTATTTTATTATTATCATAGGGAAAGCAGGATCTAATCATTGTTTGGTTGTGCAAAAAATTTAGAGAAAATATCTCAAGCCTCGAGAGCTCTCTTTTCTCCAAGAACATTCTCAAGAACAATAGAGACCATCCTCCACCATATTAGAGAATTCTTTGGAAGCGGATCTCAAGTCGATTGAAGGAAGATGATCCAAGTGCAAGGATCTTCCATGCTAGCACCCAGAGACTCCTTAAATGATGTTCAGAGACTCATGGAGCACATGTGTATCACCTCTAGATGCGATCTAATCTTGATCTCTACAACTCAAAAAAAGGAGCTCTGTAGATCTATGGTTGAATTCATTAATTAAGAAATAATCACCTTAGAGGTGATTCTTTAATTTAATTAAATTAATTATAAAAAAAATATGTTGATCCTTTCTCTTAGTTATGGGTTTATATTCCATTTTCTAAATCCTTGATTCAATTATATGGATAATGGGGTTCATTATTGTATTTATCCCAGATTGTTCATTGAATATAGAAAAAATTAAAGTTGTGTACCACCCATCTCGCACTTCCTCTATGCCTGAAACCTACAATACCCATCTAACATACAAGACAAACACTCAGGTCATATTTGATCCCCCACTAATAAATAAGAAAACCAATTATACATAGGAACTATTTTCTTTTTTTCACATTCGACCAAATAAGGTGCACACTCTCCAACCTCACTTGGTGGTTCTAAATAAACATGGCATTAGCACACAATTCAAGCATATATTTCTATCTCAATAAAACATGGAAATCCAAGAGTCCTGATTCACATGGGTAGTGGTTACTTCCTTTAAAACCCATTTAAAATAATTTCATATACACCAAAACTCACTTGAGTTTAAAAAAAACCCCATGGAATTCAATTGTTTTCACTAAAAATATAAATCTCCAAAACCCCCATCCTAGATGGTCATTTTTCCCGAAAAATGACCTCGCTTTCAAATCCACTTTGAAACCTATTTTCCAAAAAATCTTCCTTGTATTTTTTATAAAACCCAAAAATATAATCCATTTCAAAACCACACACTCTATGAGCCATTTCAAATAAAACAACCTCAAAACCCCATTTCACACACACTATGTGCCACCATATGAATTTTCTTTAAAAACCTAGGTTTCTTAAAAAAATAAAACATCCCCAAAACCATTGTCCTATGTCCACCAAAATTCAAAAACATAACCAATAAAACAATCCCCTCATATCCATATTAATCTAATCACCCCTTATAATTTAATCAGTAAAGCCTCAATTATATTATATGTTTCTTCAATTAATAATGAATTTTGATGAGGTGTCATGTAAGAAAACACTTCCTATGGGTGCATGTATCATGCCTCTAACATTCCACTCTCATGATGTATAAAACTCCAAAAATCCCATTCAAGACCTATGACCCATCATAGGTCTCATCCATCCCACATTAGGATTATCAGTCTAAACTAACACCATAATCATTATAGAGTGCTTAATCTTAAAAGTGGACATCCCCTGGAAACTTAGGTTTCAATTGAAGCCATACTGGCCAAGCATGCATTCGATCTAACTCTTAATTATTGAAAACCTAACTCCAACTCTAACTGACACTACCTCATTCCAAAAAAAAATCTATAATACCACTTTTTAATGTGACAATTTGGACCCCCAAAACAGAACCCATATGGGGAGGTTGTATAACCTCAATCATGCCTCCCATAATTTATGAGTCTACCGACTGGTAGGGAGTACCCAAAATACTCATGGGGAGATTATTACCTTTAGTATAAATCCTAAGTTTCATGCATGATTCTACCAAAAATTCTGCATGACCCGTCCATACAATGAAAATCCAAAAAAATACTATAGGCATAAAACAGGGAGCCAAACGGCCCCCTACAGTCTATAATAGAAAGTATTAGATCAATCTATATGCTATAGGAAAAAAACATCAGTAGTAAATAAACATGGAATAATAAGAATTATATATAATGAATGGAAACTATCTAGCACACATTCTAAATAGTAACAAAAAAATAAACTCTAAGTAAACCAACCTTCATCCCAACACACAGTAAATCATACTAAAAAATCCCTAGGTTCCAAAACTCACTAGACCTATACCATGTGTCCAACACCAAGAAATACATGTTCCATAAGAGAAAACATGAAGGTATACTCACATACATTGAAACCCATGACATGTACATGGGTAGGGGTTGATTCCAATGACCTAGTAATAATCCCCAATGCCTAAAAAATATTTAGTGTTATTATGATCAAAAGGATGTGCAAGAAATAAATATATAAAGAGTGTATTTGTGTTCATCCAATAGAACCATGTGGAAATATAACATGAAAGTGCATAAAACATACATTTTAAGGCATCGAGTTCCATTCATGCCACCTTGAGCCCCTACCATTCCTACTTCATCCAATTCTAAAATGTCTATAATCATGTGGTATACCACGCCAAATTTTATTAGTCCTATAATTGATTCATAGGAGCAAGTCCTGGTAAATCTTGTAGTATCATGATCAACAAAAAAAATACTATGAGCAGTTCCTATGCATCCCATGGTAGTATATATTAATACAAGGAAAATTTCCAAGTAATTCAAAAATGATAGCACATCAGAACCCAAGGATCAGGTATAAGGCATTCCAAATCAATAGCACATCTGAATCCAAGGAGTGTGTCCAAGGAATTCTAAATAGATAGCACATATGAATCCAAGGAACATGTTTAATGTATTCTAAATTTATATTAGACATGAAGGATAGATTCAAGGAGTAAGTCTAATCCATACCATTTATATAAATAAATCTTAGTGGGAAGTGCATCCCACCCAAATCATCTCACATAATGCATCTTAACAGGGTTCGGTGCAACATCCCAACTCGGGTTCAACATGCCAGTGCCCTAAGGAAGTTGGTTACATGACCTTAGACACACCTCCCCATACACTAGAGGCTATAGAATTGCATTAAGGGTATAATATATATTATAGGGAGATTATACCCTCTTTATCCAAGCAACACAATAGCAGTCCTTATCCCACAACTCAGTGATCACATGTAATATATATATATATATATATATATATATATATTGGGGGCCTGGATTGGAATTTTGGCACCTTGTGGATATTTGGATAAGCATTCCATGTCCCACAACTCAATCACAACATCATATCTCATGATTCCACATTCTCAACCATTTATCAACCAGTCCCATAATTCATTGTTCAACCCATTTAATAAATTCATTTATTATCATGCTTAATTTATATATCATAATTTTAATCATATTGGCACATCCCATGGGTCGCTATCAATTTCACAATCCCATTAATCAATCAACTTCTTAATCGCAATATTCACCAAATTCATAATCATGTGTTGGACTAATTTCTTAATCAAATGGGAAATAAATTAATTAATTCAATTTAGAATACAATTTTCCAACATGTAAATTGAAGTTTCACAATTACATACATGCAAATATAATCAAGACTATGGTAGTTTTTAATTAGACCACCAACCTCAAGATCATTGATGAATGCTCACCAAACCGAAATCCCTGATCTAATGTGGAAAGATCGAGATCACAATGGTGTGGAAGATTTAGTACTAGAACCTAGGATCAAGATCCAATGAAAGATGATCCATCAAAAACTAGATCTAGACTCATCAGTAATGGAGGAAATCATCCTTCCAAAAGATGAGAGAAATATAGGATAAATAAAGTAAACCAAACAAAAGGAGATTACAGACTGGAAGAGGAGTTGATCCTTTAATTAGATATTTGATTCACATAGTAAGGGGTTAGAGGATCCTTTGAATCCTCTTTAGGACCTCTAAAAACGTTGTAAATTTTGTTAGGATGAATAGGGGTGTTTAGGGTTAAAAATAGAGGTGTTTGAGAATTTTAATTAAAATTTTGGATCATTAAAAACTCACACGCACTATTTATTAGGTAGGGGCACACAGTTTTTTCTAAGTGGTGAATAGTTTGAAAAATCATGCACCAATTGTGAAAATATCTGATGTTTTGGGGTGCACGGTTTGGGGAGGGTGGACCCATGGTTTGGAAAAACTGTGCGCCAACCATGCACCACCTCTTGTTCCTCTAAAAGGGAGCCCATGGTTTCTTAGGAAAACTGTGTGGTTTTCCCTAATTGTACTCCAAATGTGCATAGCCCCTTAGGATTCCAAATTTCCCCAATTTCACCTAAAACAACCCTGAAAAAAACCAAAGAAAGTTGAAACCAAAACATGGTAAAGGAGTACCTGAAAATGAGTATGATACATCTTCATAAAGGTTGGGATATTATAATCTCCCCACCTTATAATATCTCGTCCTCAAGTTGTGCTCCCAAGGATCTCCAAGATTCCAAGGTAAAAAGGTTTGGCCACTAAGCCTGAATATATTCTTCCTTATCCCATGTTTCCTCCTAAACACAGCCATGTTTCCGTAATACTCGAACTATCAGCACGGTCTTTCATCACAACACTTTCTCACTACAATCCATAACACTAATTGGATGTTCCTCAAAGGATACATTGGTCTCAAGTTCAACATCATCAATATCGATCACATGAGAAGGGTTGGGGTGATACTTTATAAGTTCTGACACATTAAACACATTGTTCATAGCACTATACCTCTATTTAATAGATAATCGGTACACCATTGTCTCGATTCTCTCCACAATCTTGAAAGGTCCAAAAAACATGGGTTCCAAATTTCCCTATCTCTGAATCCTATGGTGACCCAATATAAGTGAAACCTGAAGGAATAAATGATCACCCACTATAAAATCAATAGTTTATCTATGTCAATCAGCATATGAATTTTCTATAACTCTGAGTCATAGCTATATGTTTCTAAATCAATTGGACCTTCTATGATGTCTCCTATATGAGATTTGATCCCAAGAAATCTGACTCGCTTTCCACCATCCAACATATAGGTGATCTACATGGCCTACCATAAAGTGTCTCATATGGTTCCATTAGAATGGTTTCATGATAACTATGGTTATAGGAGAACTCAATGAGCACCAAGTGCTTCTCCCAATACCCACCAAAGTCAAGAACACATGCCTATAGCATGTCTTCCAATACATGTATAGTACATTCCAATAACCCATCTATTTGTAGTTGGAAAGTTGCACTCAACAATACCTACGTACCAAGTGACTTATGTAAGCCTTTCTAGAAGCATGAAGTGAAATGAGAGTCATGGTTTGAAACTATACTATGTGGAACCTTGTTCAAATAGACTATCTCCTAAACATACAAGTCCTCCAATTGATCCACTATGAAAGTCTCTTGGATAGGCAAGAAATTGGATACTTTTTTCAATAGGTCCATAATTAACCATATAGTGTCATTCTTCTAAGGTATCATCAGAAGACCCACCACAAATTCCATGGTAATGTTATCCCACTTCTATTATAGAATGAGCTATGGATGTAGTAAACTTCCAGATCATTGATACTCAGCTTTCACCTACTGAAAAGTGTAAAATCGTGTCACAAAACCTACAATATATTTTTTCATGCTCGGCCACCAATACTGTCAACATAGTTCATAGTGCATTTTGGTCAAACCAGGATACCCCACCCACTTAGAGGCATGAAACTCATGAATCAGATCCCCATGCATACATGTAGGCACAATAACTCAGATCTGTACATAGATGATCTCATCCTCATATATAGTCCAATCGGAAGGTGACTTCCCACCTTCAAGGATTTCCATCAAATCCAAACACTCCATATCCTCCTAGTTATTCTCCCTGATCCATCTCATAAGTGTGGAATTAAATGATATTTATATGAGGGTCATCTTCTCCAAGCCCTTTCAAACCACAATATGTATCTCATCCAACATGGTCATCATTTTCCACTCAAAACTAGTCTCTTAAACTACCTGAGTCTATATTTTTTTTACTTAAATCATCAGTAACATTGTTTCCCTTCCCAAGAATATATGATAGGTCAAAATAAAATGATTTCATATACTCAACCCATCTCTATTTCTATAGATTCAAATCTCACTATGAAAAGATATTCTTTAAGATTTTTTTGTCAGTATACACAGTAAAATTTTTACCCAATAGATAATGTTGTCAACACTTTAAGGCATAAACCACCGCATTTAAATTGAGGTCATGCATAGGATAATTATTTTCTTGTTGCCTCAACTACCATGACCCATATGCTATAAATAGATCCCCCTTCATCAAAACTTCTCCATTTCATATTCTAGATGCATCACAAAACATTGTATACTCTTCACCTAGCTCAATATAGATCAAGATTGGTGTGGTGGTAAAAAGATTATTCAAATCCTAGAAATCATTATCACATTATTCAGACAATTAAAACTTGATCCCCTTATTATTGAATCCTAAATATAGTGCTTCCAAGTGGGAAAAGTCCTGGATGAACCTTTGATAATATCCTACCAACCCCAGAAATATTCAGATATTAAAAACATTCATGGGATTCTCCCAAGAAACCACTACCTAAACTTTTTATTGGTTCACTAATGTACCTTCCTCATAGATTATGTGACCCAAGAAATGTCATTTTTTATCCATAATTGAAAATTAGTTATCTTGGAATATAGTTTATTCTCTCCCAGTATACTCAGGATGATATCAAGATGTTGGGCATGATCTTCATGAATCTTGGAGTATACCAAGATATCATCTAAAAAACAATCGCCTATTGATCTAGTTATGAGTGAAATATTCTGTTCGTCAAGGACATAAACATATCTGGTGTTCTATTTATCTTGAACGGAGTCATGATGAACTCATATAGGCTAGAACTTCTTTTAAAATAAGTCTGTAGTATATCATAAGGTTTAACTCTCAACTGATGATACTCTGATCTCAAGTCAATCTTGGAGAAAATATAATCTCATCTCAATTGGTCAGAGAGATTCTCGATATGAGGAAGAGGATATCAATTCTTTATAATCATCCAGTTCAACTTCCAGTAATCAACACATAAATTTAAGGTTATGTCCACATTTTTATCAAAAAATACTGGAGAACCCTAAGGTGACATACTCGGATGAAAAAATCCCATATCCATCAACACTTGCATCTGTTTCTTGATCTCTTGAAGCTCTGTTGGTGTCATTATATAATTTGGAATAGAAACTGGATCAGTTTCTGGCATGAACTCAATTATGAACTTAGCATCCCTCTCAGGTGGCAGTCCTGAGAATTCCTCATAAAACACATCATATAAATGGTCTAATATGGGTGGAAATACACCATGCTTCACACCCCCATAATCTAACAAAAGACTTGTAACTTGGGCAGTGAGCTCCCCCAGTTACTGATGAACTAACCCAGCATGTCCTGTATGGATATCCCACTCTCCATGATAAATATAACTATTACCCTCAGGAGATGTAAAGGTCACTCTCTTTTGGTAACAATCAATGTGGTCTTAGTACGCTATCAACCAATCCATACACAAAATAAAGTAAAATTATGACATCTCAAGTATG
The DNA here is from genome assembly GCA_963277665.1 of Viscum album. Classification (NCBI taxonomy): domain Eukaryota; kingdom Viridiplantae; phylum Streptophyta; class Magnoliopsida; order Santalales; family Viscaceae; genus Viscum; species Viscum album. The sequence continues at coordinate 1,528,124,364 of OY728146.1, read as the reverse complement.
TAAATATCTCAATAGAAATGATACTCCCCAACTTCATGATAACACCCTTTACAAAAGAGGATGTATCTCAAACATACTTTCAATGGTGTGTCAATCATCATAACCATTCTCACAAACTCCATCTCCAGACTCAAACTATTCACAAGTTTTACAAATATAAAAGAATGAGAGGATCATATATCAAATAAGGCACTAAAAAGTATTGAATCTGCAATAATAGTACCTCTGTTTATCGATGGCCCATCCTCACTATCCACAAGTGTAGGTTGAATTGCATGAAAATGTGTTTTCACTCTTCCCTATACTACAGTTTGATTCCCCTGAGATGTTCCACTCTACTGATATGGGTTCTCTTGTCTTGATGTACCACATCCACTGCATCTACCATCATGGCCATAAGAGCTCCAAATTTCATACTGATATGGGTTAGAAGACCCCTTTCCAATACTCTAACTCTACCTAGCTCCCCCATCACTAACCATCGATTGATGGTTCCTGTAATACCTCTGTAAGTGACCCTTCCTACTACAATCTTGGAACTCTACTAGTTTTTGGGGACACTAGCTAAGAATGTATACCATCCTACCACACTAGTGGAAATAAATTTGGTTATTGATCTAAGTAACCAAACCTTCTCCCAAGACACTTTTTTTCCACCCCCCAGGATGATGTTCTCATAACGATGCTTCCTACTCTTGGAAGATTTACCACTTGATATTCTGGAAGAAACCACATATATTCTACTATATGCCTCCTTTAGGTTCCCTTTATAATAATATCTTGATTCACCACTTCAGAAAACTTCTTTAGATGAAATATGTTAACATGGGACTTAATCTCACATTTAAGCCCATATTGAAAACATTTCATAGTAATTGTATCATCTCCTTTAAATGCTGGATAAAAGCATCATGGGTCTAGGAATCATTCACCATAGTCCATCATGAACATACTCCCCTGGGTAAACTGCATAAACTCAGCTTCTCTCTCTTACCTGATAATCTCAAGGTAAAATTTCTCCAAGAAATTCTCCAAGAAGTCCTTCCATATCATATTCCCCATATGATCATCCTAATTTTGAATGCCCCAATAATGATTTTCTTGACCATGTAACATATAATTCATTATCTTGACCCTCTTCTTAGAAGTAGTCTCTAAATAGTCAAGGATCATCTGGATAGACTCAATATAGAACTTAGATTCCTCAAGTCCATCCTATAACATACTAAACCTAGATGCCACTCAACAGTACCCTGAGATTGGTTGGACACATGGCCTTAAGAACATCTTCATGAATTCCAAAGGCTATCGACTAGCAGTGATGGACTAGGGTGTGTCTGTGGGGAGACTATTCCCTCATTAACAGAGTGTAACATAGTGTAATAGTGATAAAAATCAGTAGCATAAGCAGATATAAAAACCAAAAAAATGATAAATAAACAAGGTAAGAATATATAAACAATGCTATAAGTAATATCATATACAAATAATGATGATACATGTCACTAAAAATCATCCAAAATAGGTAGAAAATAGTACAATTCAATACATGTATCAAAATACCAAAAATTTATATCTCCAAATAGAATCATGAGCCTCATCTTAGTCTCATTCTCCCTTTTTAATAATAATGGAACAAAATCAAGCATCGCACTATATGTGGTTTTCCCAGTTGCTACCTACATCCAAATAGTCTATTCAGGTACCCAACAGTGGCCCGAATAGGGTGTGATATACAATCCTAGTAGGTAACCACCCAAAGTTATATAACAATCCTGGTTGTACAATATAAAAATCTAAAACCGAGTGAAATATGTATATCACAGGTAAGTAGTAAGAAATATAAAGTTCCTGTGTCATATATACTATAATTCAAGTGATAATGTATATCCATACCAGGATCCCTACAAAATAGGTTCCAATCTCCTATAATAAGGCAACTAACAACAATACAAAAATAACTAACACGGGCTTTTTGTACATCCAAAAATATCATACCAACCACGGTCATGTTGTACAATATGTGAATCAATAATCACATCCTTTTAGTATAACTAGAAGTGTCATATAAATCATGGTTGTCATGTATAACCAATCATATCACATTTACCACATATGTCCTTTATAATCAAGTTTCATACCCCTTGGGGATGGATCCAAGGTATAGTGGACCAAGTTATCCTTGTATATTCCTAGGAGAATCTCGATGGAAACTTGGTTAGTCTTGAGTTGTGGTCCAAGGAGAATGTCTAATGACCATGTCCACTATGAGCCCAAGACAAACTAGACCCAGGGTTAGTAGGTCCTAAGGTATCCTAAGGAATTAGAGTCCAAGGGGAATATAGGTCCAAGGCATTCTCTACCGTTTCCATGACCCATGGTGTAGAACACACATGATGTCCTATATAACCATTCATCAATTCACATTCTAGTTCCCTAAGTTTTCCCACTCATATCACAATTAAATTTCAATTCCATTCCATGAGTTTACCCACTAATATATATAATTTCTAAATAAACCATTCAATCAATTAAATCAAACAACATCAACACATGAAAAGGGAGGAAATTTATCTCATAATTAAGCAATTCAATTTAATTCAATTATTAATAGGGTACAACTAACTAGGAAAGAACCAACTCACCCCATGGGTGGTTTAATATAGGAATAGACATAATTCATTTACATAACACACCCTATGGGTGGCCTTGGTTGGGGAAAAAACCTCTAACTCATATCAAAATAACTAAAGGGCATCCCTAATAGGTTCCATTTCATTTAATTTAATAAATCAATTCCATTTTAGGGCTACGCTGAAAAGTACAAAAGGTGGAACAATGGAAACTAGCTTAATAAAGAACCAAAATAAATGAGAAAATTATAGACCACCTACCATAGGTTATTAGTATAGTGATCATATAATATTAGCTCCTGATTCGACTTGGATTGAGAGAAAGATGATAAACAAACCTGAAAATAGGGGAAATTAACATATAGCTAAATAACTTCTTCGATACCAAGAAGAATGAATAACAGTATAAAAAGAATTGATTACTCACCAATGTAGATCTAATGATACCAATGGTGCTCAATTCTAATATCGGACGGAGGAGAGGGATCATAATCTACCTTTTAGCTTCAATGGGAGATCTCAACATAAGTGTTTTTCAATGAAGAATAATGGGGAAATATATTTTAGTTTATAACATTAATTAAGGTAAAAGTTGTCATTTTACCCCTAAATCTTGGGTTGCATGGTTTGGCCACATGATTGGCCAAATCGTGTGCCAACCCTATGCCCACTGTTGTAAGGAGGGGCACCTCACATGTTTTTCATGTACACAGTTTGACTAACTATGCGCAAACCATGTCTCAGATGACTGTAAAAAACTATAGAGGCCACCACATAGGCATGCACTGCTATCCGCATGGTTTTTCACAAATTTCGGGCTCCTCCAACCCAGTTTCCATCCTCACATAGTTATTAGTAACCTTGCGACCTACCCTACATGGTTTCTACTAATAGTGAGGCTTATCCTTTTCTCCCAAAAAACTGGGCTTTGAGCTCTGAACAAGCCCCAGAAACCACTGATACCACCATGAACTCAAATGTTATTCACATTAGATCATAATTAAGAATTTAAACCAAAATAAAAAGGATATTTACCTTGTATGAAAACCCAAGTTCTTAAAATATTCCCCCATTAAATAATTTTTCCCAAAATTTCCCTCTCAAGGGTGTTCAAGATTCATCTAAGAACAACTCTGGCCACTAAGCATGTACATCAGTGTCCCTCTCCCATGTCTCATCCTCAAAATGGTCATGTTTTCATAGCACCCTTACTAGAGGAAATTACTAGCCTCGAAGAACCTTTGTTCTCCTATCAACAATATGAATAGGATACTTCTCAAAGGATGCATCTACCTATAACTCAACCTCCTCAGGATAGAAAGTATGAGACGGGTCTGAATGATAATGGAAAATATGAGATGTGTTGAAGATGTTGTGTATGAATCAGCACCTTTGAGGTAACTACAACTGATAGGCTAACGGCCCGACTCTTCCCAGAATCTCAAATGGCCTAACATATCATAGTGAAAGCTTACCCTATCTCCTGATCCATTTGTGTACCAGCCTCAGTGAAACACAAAAAAAGACATGATCCACAACCTCAAACTCTAGAGATCGTCTGTAGTGATTGGAGTAAGATTTATATTGAAACTGTGTAGTAGTCATCCTATTCCTGATCAACTAGATCTTCTTAGATGTCTCCTACATGATATGTGGTCCCATTAAATCTACCTCACCTACCTCTAGCCAGCACAAGGGTGATCAACGTGGCCTACTGTACAAAGACTCATAATTTTTCATCTGTATATTCTCTTGGTATCTATTGTTGTAGGTGTACTCAACCTAGGGTATGTTCCTCTCCCAAGTGGCCACAAAATCTAGGACACAAACTTGAAAAAAAATTCCTCAAGCACGTGTATCATATTCTTTAACTGGCCATCAGTCTGAGGGTTTTATGTTGTTCTCAGAAGCACATGTGTAACCAAAACACTCTATAAACTCTTCTATAAATGAGATGAAAAACTGGGTGTCCCTATCTAAAATGATAGTGTATGGGACCCTGTGAAGTTATACTATATCATAGATATACAACCTCCCAATCTCACCCACACTGAAGATTTCCTTTATCATAAATAAATGTGAAACATTCATGAGCCTATCAACAATAACCCACACGTCATCACTACCTCAAGGAAACCTTGGTAAACCAGTCACAAAATCCATTGCGACTTCATACCATTTCCACTTGGTAATATTTAACTACTATAAAAGTATAATTGTTCGATGATGTTCTACCTTTACCTACTGATATTTGAAACACCTCATAACAAAACTAGCTACCTCACTATTCATACCCATCCACCAGTACTGACGATGTAAGTCATTGTATATATTGGTAACACCGAGATACACTACCCAAAATAAGTCATGAAACTCCCGCATCAAATCATCGCATATTTCTACTAGAACCCAAACGCAACCATGGATACGAAGAATATCATTCTTTCTTGTGGTCCAACCAAGAGGCAGATCCTCACCTGCCACACTCTCCTGTAGGATTGGGACCTCGAAATCTGATAGTTGTCACCTCCTCACTCTATCCAGTAGGGTAGAGGTCACAGTTAAGGATGAAAGAAAATTTTGTCCCTAAATTTTCTACACCTCCAAATTCATCTCATAGAACAAATTCATAAGCTTCTACTCACTAATGGCCTAATAAACTATCTGCATCTGATTCTTCCTTCTCAGTGCATCAGCCACTATATTGCCCTTCCCAGGAATGAAGGCAAGATTGAATTCGAAATACTGTAGGTACTCAACCCACATTTTATTACTCATATTCAGATCACCCTATGTAAATATATACTTGAGGATTTTGTGGTCCGTGTACACTATAAAATGCTCTCCCAGTAAATGGTGTCTCCAACAGTGCAAAGCATGAACAACAACATCTAAATACAGATTATGTATTGGGTATTTCCTCTCATATGGCCTCAACTACCAAGACCTATATTCCATGAATCTATCTCCTTACATCATAACTACTCCAAGTCTAATACCTGATGTGTCACAATACATAGTGTAGCTTCTACCTAGCTCTGGAAGAATCAGGACCAATGCTAATATCAATCTCCCTTTCTGCTCCTAAAAAGTTATCTCATAGGTATCTGTCCATACAAACTTCACACCATTCTTATTAAATCTCATTAATGGTGCTTCTAAGCATGATAAGTCATAAATAAAACACCTATAATACCCTTTTATCCCCAATAAAATCTATATATAAATTAATTTCTTGGGATGATCCTAGGAAACTACAGCTCTCACTTTATCTGGTTCTACTCATACTTCTGTCTCTGAGATAATATGACTTAGGAAGTGAAACTTATCCATATATAAGTGGAATTTTGTAATATTATCATATATTTTATGCTCTCTCAATATATCCAAATTTATATTAAGATGTTTGGAATGATCATGTTGATTGTGAGAATACACCAAGATATCATCCACAAAAACCACCAAAAAAATATAGATAGAGATGTAAGATTCAGTTCATCAACTCTATGAAAACCACCAGTGCATTTGTGAGACTAAAAGGCATAACCAGATACTCATATAGACCATGCCTACAATGAAATTTTGTATGAGGTATGTCTGTAGGTCTAAAATGTACCTGATGATATCTAAATCTCAAATAAATTTTCAAGAACACCCTAGCTCTTCGAAGCTAATCAAACAGGTCATTTATCTGAAGTAGAGGATATCAGTTCTTAATCCTCACTTGGTTCAATTTTCAGTAATCCATGCATAGAATACGGGTATCATCCACCTTTTTTGAAAAAAGGACTGTAAATCCCCATGAAGAAGTACTGGGTCAAATAAACCCCTTTGCCTCCAAGTCCTCTAGAAGCCTCTTGAGCTCCTATAACTCCATCGTAGTCATCCTATAAGGAGAAATGGATACTGGTGAAACTTCTAGAACTAGATTGAATGAGAAATTCACCTTTATATTGGGTGTTAAACAAGAAAATTCATCTAGGAACACATCCCTAAAATAATAAAACAATGGAGGGAAGTCCTCCTGACATGCTCCCTAATCATTTAGATAAAAACTAGAAATGTGGCCTATCATCCCACCCAACCCACAATTCAATGGTCCATCTCGTCTCACCTGTATATCCCATTCACCCTTGTGAGTAAAAACTGCACCCTTTGGAGATGTTAAAATCACCCTTAGGTGATAGTAATCAACATAGTCTCGATAAGCAACTAGATAGTTTATTCCAAGTATGACATCAAACCCAATCATCTCAAGGAAAAATAGATTCCAGAAGAAGTGACACCCACCAACCTTAAGGGGGCACTCCCTGCATTGACATACATCCTATATTCTAATCCCCAATGGAGTTTAAACTATTATAATTCCCTCATAAAATTGTATAAAAATCCTAATTATTTCCACAATAGGTACATATATAAAACTATGTGATGCACAAATGTCAAAAAGAGAAGATATGAGAATTCAGTCCACTAAAATTATTCCTCTCACCATAGATGGTCTAGCTCTTAGCTCCTTGGGGTAGGCTTTATAGAATAGATATGGCATAAAATGTGTCCCTGTGACACAACCTCACTTCCTGGAGTAGGCATGCTATGTTGTCTTGGTGTAACTGGTGCCCGGATACCTCGGTCACGACCACCACTACCTCAGCCTAATTGACTGGTACTGCTCCAGCTCCCTACCTGACGCGGAGCTATAAAAACCACTCTCGAACCTATTGTCAGAGATAACCCCTACCACTCACTATTTAAGGGAAGGTCCTACAAAAATGATGAACATGGAACATCCTTTCACAATCTCAGCACTCTAATGGGTCATGATTGCACTGATTCCTCACATGGCCCCATCTACCACATTGATGACAGAAAACTACACTACCAACACTAGATTCCTATCTAGTTCTCATATCTTAGGAAGCCTCAAAATGTAACTTCATGCCTGAAGATGATAAACCAATGGGTTAAGAGACTGCACTTCTCTTTTATACACCCCCAGTTTCCCTCAGGCTCCTCCTTTTAATCAGTGTCTAATTCACAATTTCAGTGATAGAGTTTAATATAAACACGTTTAATTGAGATTAAATGTAATTTCATAAGCCTTCCTCGAATCATCTCACCCTCAATAACTCATAAACAAGGTACATTAGGATAAAATGATATAACTCTATAAAGTGTGTTTATTACTCCATAATTATCACAGTGCCCAACTCCATACACATGAAATCACTAGACTGCTCTGTACTTAGAGTCTCAAGGTAAAAGTAGTCAAAGAACCTAGTTTTTAAATCATCCCAAACCATATCTTGTAGCATGTTATCCTGGTTTAGAACATATCACCAGTGTTTTTCTTCTCAAAGCATATAATTCGTGAGCTTCACTCACCTCTTGGGAGGTTTCTCTAGATGCACTATAATAGACAGTTTAGTCTCAAGCTAAAGCTCAGTAGATTTTGGACCTCTATCCCCTGAAAATGTAGGAGGAATCTTCTGTTGGAACACACGTCAACTCAGTCATAGACAATTCAGGTTTTAGTGCTCTCTGAAAAGCCTTCATGAAGTGATAAAACCCCTCACAAAACTATGCCTCAGCACTATTTTTCGGTAAAACTTCTTATGTCATCACCACCCTCCTAACATGCAAGTGGAGGTCTTTGTGGTGGCGTGCCTCTATAATTACAAACACACACCTCAGAAAATAATGATATCAAAGTTTATAGTTAAAAAGATTAGGATAGGTCAGAACCTTCCTATAAGTATGTCACACCACATATCCTATTCCTAAATCTAGGATTTTAAAAGAAACAGTCATAAAATTCACTAGATACACTACCTCTTTCCCACTCAAAGTTTGGGTTTAGTTCAGTTTATATTCACAAGTTCAATTTTATATTTGAATTTTATATTCATTTCACATTTCATTTTAAATGGATGAACCAAATGGTTCACCACTTATAATCCATAAGGTCCCATAGTCCTTATGAACTGAAATATTGATTTCACCCAATCCACACCATAACACATTTCAGTCCATGCAACTCATGGTCCATGACTCAAAATGCCAAAATTGGCTACTTAGGGTGTCTGATGTGGCCTAATCAGGAAAACACTTCTTAATTTATGGTAGGCACTATAAGTACCAACCATGTGTTCCAATCCACTATACAGAAGTTTATCACAATAGTAGATACATATATCATAAAACCTATCACAAAATCATGCAAACAAGTAATGCACCCTATATGGCATGGCATAATTCATGGAATTTGATTTTTAAAAAGTTCCTAAAATGATGCATGAGATAGAATACCCTCATCTCATCGGGTTGAAACAAAATAGAACCCACATTCATATCAATAATAACATCACAATTCAAGTTCATCACTCAATGGTAGAATCAAATCAATTGTAATAGTCAAAATATAGATAACAGCAATTTCCATTTGAGTCAATTTGGATTTTTCCTGTACATGGGTTAGGTATTCCCAAACATAACTCATTACCAAATTCTTATTCTTCCTAATCCCCCTTATATTATCTCTAAATAATAAACTAGAAAAAAGATTAACTTTAATACCACTTTTTAATGTCATGAACCCGGATTCCACTCAACAGTGCCCTGAGACTGGTTGGCCACATGGGATCAAGCACATCTCCTCGAATTCCAGAGGATATCGACTAGTAGTGATGGCCTGGGTTGTTTCCATTGGGAGACTATTTCCTCATTACTAGAGTGCAACATAATGGAATAAAAATAAAAATTCGTAGCAGAAGCAGATATAACAACCATATAAATGATAAATAAACAAGACATGAATATATAAACAATTCCAAAAGTAATCTCATATACAAATGATGATGATACATGTCTCTACATAGCATCAAAAATAGGTATAAAAATTACAATACAATACATGTATAAAAATACTAAAAATACCAAAAAAGTGTTATCTCTGAATAGATTCATGAGCCTTAGATCAGTCTCGTGTTACCCTACTCTTAAACATGGAAAAAAATCAATCATCGCACAATGGGTGCTTTCCTCATTCCCTACCTACATTCAAATATTCTATTCAAGTACCCAATGGCAGCCCAAATAGGGTGTGATATATAAACCCAGTAGGTTACCACCCAAAGTTTTATAACGATCCTAGTTGTGCAATATAAAAATCTAAAGAAGAGTTTAATATATAAATCATATGTAAGCAGTAATAAATGTAAAGTGCCCATGTCATATATACCACAAGTCAAGTTATAATGTATAGTCATTCTAGGCTCCCTACAAAGTAAGTTTCAATCTCCTATAATAAGGTATCTACCAAAAATATAGAAATATTTAACATAGCCTCACTATACATCCAAACATATCATACCAACCATGTCCATTCCATACAACTTGTGTATCAACAATCATGAGCTTTCTATATAACTAGAAATGTCATATTAACCATGGCCATGCCTTATAACCAATCATATCACATTTACCATAGTCATGTTGTATAATCAAGTTTCAAACCCCTCGGGGCCAGATCCAATGTATAGTGGACTAAGGAATCCTCATTGAGTCCCAGGATCATCTCGATGGAAACTCGGTTAGGCTTGAGTTGGGGTCCAAGGAGAATTTCAAGTGACCATGTCCACTATAATCCCAATACAAACCAAATCTAAGGGGTATCAAGCCCCAAATAATCCTATAGAATTACAATCCAAGGATCATACAGGTCCAAGTTATTCTCTACCATTTCCATGACCCATGGAGTAGCACACACATGGTGTCCTATATAACCATTCATCAATTCACATTCAAGTTCCATGAGTGTACCCACTCATATCACAATTCACATTCAATTCCATTCCATGAGTTTACCCACTCATATATATAATTTCTAAATAAACCATTAAATAAATTTAATCAAACAACATCATGCTAAACACATGGAAAGGAAGGAAATCCATCTCCTAATTAATAAATTCAATTTAATTCAACTATTTACAAGCTTCCTCTAACTAGGAAAGCACTAAATCACTCCATGGGTGGTTTAACATAGGAATAGGCATAATCTATTTACATAGCACACCCCATGGTTTTCCTTTTTTGGGGAAACAACCTCCAATACATCTCAAATGTACTAAATAGAATCCCTTACAGGTTTCATTTCATTTAATTTAATTAATCAATTCAATTTTGGGGTTGCGCCAGAAAGTCTAGCATGTGTTAAAATGGAAACTAACTTAATAAATCACCAAACCAAATAGGAAAATTATATACCACCTATTGTATGTTGGTGGTAGAGTTCTCATCCATTGTCATATCCTGATTCGGCTCAGATCAAGAGAGAAAAATGAAGAATGGACAAAAACCCTGAAATAGGTCAAATTAACTTGCACCTAAATAACTCTATCAATACCAAAAAGAATGAATAATGTCACAAAAAAGAATTGATTATTCACCGATGCAGATCCAACGAGACTTATGGTGCTCGATTCTGAGTTCGAATGGAGGAGAGGGATCAAAATATACCTTTGGGATTCAAAGAGAGATCTTAACATAAGTGATTTCCAATGAAGAAGAAGAGAGAAATAGATTTTAGTTTATAACATTAATTAAGGTAAAATTGGTCATTTTACCCCCAAAAACCTGGGTTTTATGGTTTGGCCACACGGTTGGCGAAATCGTGGGGCAACCGTGCACCCACTGTTGGAAGGAGGCGCACCTAGCATAGTTTGTACGCACAATTTGACTAATCATACACAAAATGTGTCTCATCCCACTATCAAAAACTGCAAAGGCTATCACACAGGCATGCACCTCCATCCTCATAGTATTTCAAACCATACAGGCTCCTTGAGTCCATTTTCCAGCCTCGTACGGTTAGTTGTAACCGTATGACCAACCCCGCACGATTTCTACTAACTGTGTGGCATGTCCATTTCTCCCAAAAAGTTAGTCTTTGAGATATGAAAAGGCATTGAAAACCCCTGGTTCCCCCCATTAACTCAAAGTGTATTCAAATTATCCCATAATTAAGCATCTAAACCAAAAGAAAAGGATTTTTACCTCATACAAAAACTCAGGTTCTTACACACTCTCTCTGGTGAATGTTAGAGGGTGCTCCAATTGGAACTCACATGTCAGGTCATACATATTTTTCATAGCTCACACTAGGTATATTTCCATATACTATAATAATCAATCAAAATTCACATAGAACTACTCTCTATCTCCTTCACCCAGAACTATCGGATCCTCATGTCCCACTACTAGAGGATCATTTCCAATCATATCCTTCTATTGTCTTGTCAATAAGCATCGTAATGGAGGAATATATATATATAATTACAAACGCATGTTTTATGACATATAACAAATAATTAACACATTTTAACATTATTTATTCTTAAAAATCCATAATAAGTCATCCCCCATACCTCGTATCATAGTGAAAGATGAGGCACTAACACTACCCCCAACCATCCCTCACCTAGGTCATGTCTAACATAGGGTAAACACTTTCATATTTTATAGTTTCCAATTAGACTCTTATTTTATCCATTTTAAATTTCCACAATTATAATCATCTACAATTATCCATTTCTTAGTAGGCACCATTTTTATTTTTAATTCACTCAAACAAGTTAAAGGGTTTCTTTTTTAACAACTCACCCAAAACCTTTTTTTTAGTGTGTGCCTAAAATGATGCATGTCACATAAATTACTAAGTGCCTAAAATGATGTATGTATACCGAACTCTCATTCTATATCATTCCATGAGTACAATATCACAAAAATATAACATTACACAATAAGTGCAGCACCCAAGGTGAAATAACATTAAAATGTAACAGAGAACATCAATAACAGTAATCCCACCCTAGGTACTTCAGTTTTTACCCATACATGGGTTATATACTCTCATTAATGAGTTCATGAACAAGGCATGAATAATCTTAGTATCCTTTCTACCATTCCTAAATAGTAATACAACTAAAAAAGAAAATAAACTCCATTTGATACCACTTTGTAATGTCCCGACTTGGGTGCCACATGTCGGTGCCCTGAGGTGATTGGTTACATGACCTCAAGCATGCCTCCTTGTACACAAAAGGTTGTTGACTAATAGAGAGGTTATAATATATATATTTTGGGGAGACTATACCCTATTTATCAAAGAAACAAAACAATGTAAGTAAATAACCAATAGTAAAATGATAATAAAAAATAAATAGAATAAAACCATAACCAATAAAGACCAATGTCACATGTTAATATGACACATGGATAAATGACCATAAACTAAATAATTAAATATGTCATGCCATATATGTTTCAAGTTTCAAATACAAACCCAAAATAAAGACACTGACATCTCAAAAGTGGGTCCTGAAATCATGTGTGGTTCCCACATCCATGCTTCATCCTAACTCATCCATCTAACATAGGGATCTTTCCCTTGTCTTGTCTTGTAAACATGAATTATATTTGGGTACCAATCATACATCTTGAGTAAGGTGTGAGTAAAATTCAATAGGTCACCACCAATAGTGATAAAACAATATCCCTTCTATAACAGTGTATGTAGTTTTATAAAGAATAAAGTACAAAAGAATAAGTAAATGGTTTTTACTTTAAATTATTTTTAATTAACCATATAATTTCCTGGGTTCACGATGAAACTTGAACCATAAATTCCTTCTTCGTCCCATGATGAATTCTAAACCATACACTAAGGGATATTACATTCATTACATCATGGGTTTCTATTATTCATTTAATTCCAATTTCACATTCAAACAATGGGGGCCTAGAGAAGTAGTTTGGAACCCTGTTGGTATTTAGAGTAGCAGTCCTTATCACACAACTCAGTGATCACATGAAACACACACACACACACACACACACACACACACACACACACACACATATATATATATATATATATATATTGTGGGCCTAAAGTAGAATTTTGGTGCCCCATGGGTATTTGGAGCAATAGTCTTTATCCCAAAACTCAGTCACAACATCATATCTCATGATTATGCATTCTCAACCATTTATCAACCATTCCCATAATTCATTATTCAGAACATTTCATAAATTTATTTATTAACATGATTAATTTATACATCATCATTTAAATAATTTTTTCACACCACATTGGTCGCTATTAATTTCACAATCCCATTAATCATTCAATTTCTTAATCACAATATTCACCAATTTCATAATCATGTGTTGGACCAATTTCTTAATCACATGAAAAATAAATTATGAAATATATTTATAATGAAATTTATCAATGTGGCCATTACAATTTCCCAATTAAATATATGAAATTATAATCAAGAGTATGGGATTTATCAATTAGACCACCTACCTCATGATCAATGACGAATGTTATCCAAACCAAAATACCCAATTTCATGTGTAAAGATAAATATCATAATGGAATAGAAGATTTAGGACCAAATACATGGATCAAGATCCCATAAAACATGATCCATCAAACCCTGGATCTAAAACCATCACCAATGGAGGAAATCATCCTTTCAAAAGATTATAGAAACATGGGAGAGAGAAAGGAAACCAAACAAGAAGAGATTACATACCATAAGAGGAGTCGATCCTTCAATTGGATCTTAATTCACACAAAAATGGGTTTTAGGATCCTTGGAATCCTCTCTGGGACCTCCAAAAATGTTGTAAATCAAGTTACTCCAAATAGTTGTTTTTGTGGTAAAAACATGGGGGTCAGGAATTTTAATAAAAATTTTGGTGGATTAAAAACCCACATGCATGGTTTACTGGGTAGGGGCACACATTTTTCGAAACCATGCCCCTTAACCATGTGACTATACTTAGGGGGATATGGTTTCTCCTAAGTGGTGCATGGTTTGACAAACTGTGTTCCATCTATGGAAATCCCCACTGTTTTGAGCTATATGATTTGGGGAGGGTGGCCAAACAGTTTGTCCAAACCGTGTACCAACTGTGCACCACCTCCTGTGCCTCCAAAAAGGGGTGCACATGTTCCTCAGAAAACTGAATGGTTTTCCCTAACCATGCACCAATCATGAACATCCCCTTAGGCTTCCAAATTTCTTCAATTTCACATGAAACAACCCCAAACAAAAACCCAAGAAAGGTATAATCAAAACAAGGATAAATAGTACCTGAAAATGAGTATGAGGCATATCCAGAAAGGTTAGGATATTATAGTTGACCATCATCTAGAATCCATATCACATAACAATGATCGGCCTCTCAGGTGCATGACCTATCACTACCTAATCCATAACAGGCTCACACTAATGATTCAATCCTAAGGAAACACCAATAATCATTAACACTCAAACTCACATGCACACTCTCTAGTGTCAACACACTACCGGGGAACTTACAAAGGGTCCCCTAAGTCAAACTATAGCATAGACACCCTACATGGGTTCCTCAGTCACATTCCTTCTTATACTCATGTTAATCCATTATCCAAAATCATATCAAATAACTATTTAAAAAATCCATTTCTATTTTGAAATACCATTACAAAACCCATTGACAAATCACCACTTTTTCTTTGAAATTATACTTGATCCAAATACCTTTTTAATCCTCATTTCAAAAAATAAAACTTTTTATACTTTTAAAATCTGACACATGACTCTAAATAACCACTAAGGAGGGATAATGACACTCATTCAACCAAAGTAACACCATAAAACCATTTAGAAAGATATGATGTCCATGTTGACTATTAAGACAATGTGATCTCATCTCACTTTATGGTGGAACCACATAGTTTATATAATATGAAGGTAGGTGTAATAATGTTGGAACACTAACATAAAATCACTAACTGAACAAGAGATTTGGAAATTTTAAGGCCACCTTCAACAATAAATGATCCATAAATCATTTTTAATCTCATACTAACCTCCTTAGAGTCTAGGGTCACCTATATCATCAACAAAACCCATAAAATTAATAAATTGATCATTTAAAACCAATAATCCAAATTATCATAATCAACACCAAACTCGCCATGTGACATAAAAATCATGATCAATGAGGTATGGTCTACTTATGACATGCACTTAATCCTAGTACACACAAAATACATAAATTAATTTCTCAAATAAATGGATAATTTCACCCAAAATTTCCAAAACCATAAAGAAATCCATCAGAAATCATACCTTAATAAGAATGATGAACAGATGCTTGATTTCATCTTCTTGTGACATCCTCTATGAGTTACAAAAAAATATCCATTAAGAAGTAAAATTACACCATGCTCTAATGATATCATCCTCTAAAAACCCTATATTTATGAACCAAAATCAAGAATAATGAAGGAGTAATAAAAAGGTGGAGAAGGAATGAGACCGTTCCTCGAATTTTCAAAACAAAACACCCCTAAACCATCCAAATTGAAGGGAAACAAAGAGATAATAAGATGATATCATAATATTTATCTCCCTATTCATTTTTTTTACAAATAATTATAAAACCTAAGGTGTTCCTAAAAAAATACCCCCAGTGAGGTTACTAAAAATCCCATGAAAAAGAGGCTGCCAGCACTAGTTTATGGTGTGAATAGGGGGTTTGCACCATGAATTATCCTCTAAGAAGAGATACTCCTCCTTCATTGAAACTTTTATGGTATGAACCTTATAGTCACATCATGAATACTCCTGGGTATAAGTCTCAGCCCTCTACCAGACCATTCACAACCAGAATGGCCCACACGAAGTTCATTTCTCTGGCATCTACCCAAACACCTGAGTCTCCCACCAAGACTCAAACCATGTCTAAAAACACATCTTAAGGAAAACCAAACACTCATAACCCCAATCCAAGTCTCATTTATAAAAATGAGACACTCACTAAATCAAAAAAATTAAATTTTCTCTAAAACTCACAACTTGTAATTATGTGGGTGGTTAAAAATTTCAAAAGAATTCAAATGATAAATATTATACATGTGAGGTAAAAAAATCATGAGTTTCTAGAGAAACATTTTAATCTATAAAACTGAATCAATAAGTATTGATTTTTAGGGATAAATTTTAATCCCTAAACCCAAATTCATTATCATTTATAGTGTGGAGTTATTCCCAAATTTACCACTAACCATAAATTATCCTAGGTAATAAAATCAAGGTAGGGTGTTAAGATTTCATGTTCTGAAGTTATCATAAGGTTTAATTACTTTAATCTTTTTAGTTGTGTCAATTTATTTGGGGTTTTGAATTTTATGAATTAGGGGATTATGATTTAATTAATTTTAATTAAAAGGATAATGATCAGTAGATAATTGAAGTGTTATAGTTAGATCGATTATTCCTTCTAAAAATATTTTTTTAATGTCTTATCATTTAATACTTCATCTTATTTAATAAAATTTAAACAAACCCTCCATATTTTTTATACTTTGATTTGTTTTGTTTTGTTTTCATAATACCTATTATAAGTTGTTTTTCAGTACAACCTACTTAAGAGAATGACCTTGTTCATCCACTCTACTGCACCTAATCGCTAAAAACTACACATCATTTGATATTTCATATGATAATGATCTTCAATACATAAGAATCATATGTGTTTTTTATGAAACCAAAATATTTAATTACATCATCAAACTATTTATTCCAACTCTAAGATGCTTTCTTTAATCCATTAATGGATAGTTGTAGCTTTCATACCTTATAAGTCTTATTTGGAACTTCAAAATATTTTCTCAATATCATATACATGTCCTTGGATAAATTATCATTCAAGAAAATGGTTTTAACATCCATTTAATATATATCATAAAAAAATAAATAAGTTATAGTGAGAAATATCTTAATAGATTTTATCATCACAACAAGTGAAAAGGATTTTCCATAGTCACTTACATGAATTTTCTTGTAACCTTTTGAAACTAGGCATGATTTATAGGTATAAAATATACCATAAATGTTAGTTTTCTTGTATAAAACTCACTTTCACCCTATGGGTATTACCCTTTCAAGTTCATCCATCAAGTTTCAAACTTGGTAAGTTTACATAGATTCCATTTTAGATTATATGGATTTAACCATTTCTTGAAATAATAACTCTCTACAGCCTCCCATTAGGTAGTAGATTCATCTATTTTGAACATTACCTCATCATACTTAGAAATGTTAAATCCATATCTTACAAGATCTTGAAAAATCATACCAGACCTTTAAGGTTCTTGTGTGGCTTGAGTCAGTTATTCTTCCATAACTCTTTGGGAAACTGGCTCAACCTTTATCTTGGGAACACTTCATATTTTTTGGTCTTGAAATTATCCAAGTTTAAATTTCATCTCACTGAATCTTATACTTATGTGTTCCTTCTCAAGAAAAACACCACATCATGCCACAAACACTTTTTTTCTTTATGATTATAGAAATAATATCCCATAGTTTCCTTGGGATAACCAAAAAATAAGAATTTTTCAGATTTGGAGTCAAGCCTATCAGAATCTATACATCATATGAATTATTATCATTACCAAATATTTATAAAATACATAATGGTAAATTTCCCAAACTATATCTCATATAGTGTTTTTATAAATTCTTTAGATAGAACATGTTTTAGTAGAAACGAACCAACTTCTATAGAAACCCCCATAATGAAATAGGATGGTCAAAATCAATCATAATCGATCAAACCATGTATAAAAAGGTATAATTCCTCCTCCCAGACACACCATTATATTGTGGTGATTTAGGAGGAGTGATATTTGAAACAATTCCACAATCCTTTAGATGATCAATGAATTCCTAGTATAAATATTCACTACCCTGATCTGATCAAATGGTCTTTATACTTTTCCCCAGCTAATTTCGTACTTCAATCTAAAACTCTTTTAACTTTTCAAAATTTTCATACTTGTATCTCATTAAAAACACATATCCATACCGACTAAAATCATCGGTAAAGTTAACAAAGTACTTAAAACCACCACTTTCTTGAGTACTAATTGGTCCACAAACATCATTATGTATGAGATATAATAGTCTACTATCCCTTTAACCTTTTCCATAAAAAATATATTTGAGAATATTTCCTAATAAACAATATTTTCAATTCTCAAGAAAATCATAATCAAATGGTTCCAATAATCCATCTTTATGGATTATTTATATGTGTTTCTAATTTATATATTCAAAGAAACAATTCCAAATGTAGGTGTGATTAGAATCAACCATGACCATCTTATTATAACCATTATATATAATATTATCTATATCTAGAATATATAAACCATTTATCATATTATTTATGCCATAAAACATTTCATTCTTGTATATATAATAACTCTTTTTTTTAATAGTGAATGAAATTCCCTTCTTATCCAAACAAGGTGATGAAATCAAATTTTTTTATAGCGGGAACATAATAATAGTTATCCATATCTAGTATTAATCTTATTAATAAATTATGATCATAAGTGTTAACCTATAATACAAAAAATCTTGTTCTATTACTTACATTAAGATCCTCTTCACCCTTTTTCAATTTCTATCTATCTCTATGTCAGTGTTTATCATCACAAATGTGTGATGCACACCCGATATCTAATACCTTTGAGTTAGAGTTGGATAAATTTACTTCCATAACATTCACATTTTGATGCCCAAAATGATTCACTCTTATACCACTTATCAACCTTATATATTAATATTTAATTATTCTAAGGTATTACCTATAAGGGATCTCAATATGACTATCATGAAGTAATCCATGACCTATAATAGATACATATTTATGGGTGAGTATCATGAATTATATCTTTTCAACAATGAATTTTAATGAAATTAATATCACTAAAAATGATGAGCACATACATCATATATATTTAGTGATCCAAGATCCATATTTCATCATGAATTACACCTATTTAAATACATAAAAATCCATGACTATAACTGGTAGACAAAAACTTTTTCAATAATGTCATATATGATTCTTGGATAGTTGAGTGGATAAAATCTATCCAAATCCACTATATGGATTCAATCAACTTTATTCCTCTATTATCCTAACTTTTGGGGTTTCCCAACTAGTGTAACCAAAAACATATTCCAACAACAAGGCTCCTAACATTTTGGGTCACCTTATTACTTGCTTTCCTTAGACAAGATAATTCATGGGCACCTGACCATTAGGGTCACCCATACTGAATGATCAAGGTCTTGAAAATTTACTATTTGTAAGGAATCTAACACTTAGTATTTGAGTATTTTCCTTTTAAAAGTATCACCAATTTAATATATATCTTATGAATATTAAACCCATTTCATATCATGTGATCTTTATTATCTTATATTTCGTTCCTTTATGTATGCATGCTTCTAAAGATTTAGTTTTGTAATTCTTATTTCATCTATAAAATTAATGTATTCACACCACATTAATGTGTAACTCTTTACACAAACCACAATTTAGTATTACTTACCCAAAAACATAAGCCAAACATATTTATACATATCTTAATGCATCTCATGTGTAAGGTATATAAACTTTTCATGTAAAGGAATAGAGTTTTATGATATTGAAAATATATATATGATTAATCCTAGAACAATGGATATTCATCCCCTCACTTTTTTATAATAAGGCATAAGCCTCCTAGCCAGTTTATAATATGACCCTCTCCCTGGGGAGACTTTACTCAAGAGATAATTCAATTCATGATAACCCTAAAACCTAATAAGAAAAAACTATATTTAACAACTATTCTCAAGTGTATAACTAAAATAATAAATTGAGATCAAGTTAGAAGAAAAAAATAAATTTTATGGAGTTGTGCCTAGAATTTAATGTAAAGAACTATCTCCTAGAGGCAATTTATCACAAAAAAATCATACACTATATTCAAATTTCATAAAATATTTACTAGACATAAATTTTAAAGGAGTTAAAAAATAAATAAAAATTTTATTTATTTCTAAAAAAATCCTTATCTAGCCTACCTAAGTAGTTATCCAACATAAGTATGATAGTAACTAAGATCAAAGGTAGTCCAATTGATAGTAAAATAAGTCATGCATGAATGAGTGAAAGAAAAAAGAGTGTGGGGAGATACTAGGGAAAATCCATTATGCAGGGTGTCACAATGGTGAGTTTCTATACAGTGAGGTGGATGCATGGGAACTCAATGATATCCATCAAATGTGTGAGGTAATTAAGTAGTGCTCATATAGGTTGAATTCCAATGTAGTACTTTCTTAGTACATGTGCATTGTTCATCATTTAAGAGTCCATTACTTCACATTACATTTATACTCAACATAATTTCAAGTAACTACTGCACATTATAGTGAAACTCAATGAAATATTAAGCCGGAGGAATGATACTCTATTTTTCATAGTTCTTGATGTGGGATACATTATCTTAATAACATATGTCGTGCCTTCCACTCCAAATTACATTAACTACTTAATATACTTTTGAGTCCTAACTCAAGATACATTATCACATAAATGTATCTTTAGGAACACTCTAGAAATTATGTTAATGTTCAATGTAATGTTGATATGGAGCACCTAAAATTGTGTTATCATATAGTTTAATGTCAAGTAGGGTAAAACCAGTTATGCTATGTAGAATATATTATTTGAAAAACCAATAAATTAAACATGATTAATCCTTAATTAACAAGTATACAATACCAATGTTGGGTTTTTAAGGATTAAATTATGATAATTAGAATAGGAAACAAACCTATGTGATTCCTAGTTTATCTTCAAGAATCAAACATGCATGGAAATAAAGAACACCATGGGCATAATCATTTCGAAAGTTTCTAGTAATCCATATTTTACTCTTAGTTGAACACTCAAAATAATTCACCAAAGAATAAAACAAATTATTCCTTCCAATGAGGTGGTAAATTGGTCTTTGTATCCACTATCATATCATGATAATTCATATACACTAAATGGGTGTTAGATAATTCACTGAGTGATTAATAATGTTATGGAAAAAAGAGAGCTCTTGAAGACTTTTTATATAACCAAGGTACCTCAACATGAGGGATCTTATCCCTATATATATTCATATTTACTCTCTTCATTTAATGAAGAGTATCATCCATAAGTCATATCAGATGCCAACTCATGGAATATGTTAGTTCCTATAGTAGTGTTCTTTATTGAACACATCAATAAAGGTGCACATGCATTAAATAATCCATATCATGGATTGATAACCAACGGAAACTATGTGGGAGTGATGTGTAAGTTCCATGCACTAAGGTTGTGTTACATTGGGTGCAATGTAATATAAAGCTTCATAGAATGAACACCAGGTTATGTTTGGAACCAATGTATACTCTGGATTCATCTTAAATATATATTTTCACCAATATATCCTTAATTCATATACATCATAATCTTATGGTTTAGTTCATATCTAGTATTAAGTACTCAGGTGAAGCTTAATAAATCGTATCATCCTCAGACTGATGGATAGTTTGATCATATGATCAGGGTTCTTGATAATATTATTTGAGCATGTTTCCTTGATTTTGTTAGATCCTAGGAGGGCTATCTAGTAATAGTGGAATTTTTCTGCAATAATAGTTATCAATCATCAATCATGATTAAAAAATTTAAGAAACTTTATGGAATGGCATGTTAATCTCCTCTATATTGGTTGGAGTCAGAGGAATCATCATTGATTGGTAGAATTCATAATTTGGTTGACATGTTTACCAAGATCTTAGTCTAGAAAAGTATAAGGTGGAATTCTGCCTTAGTGGGACTTGGGTGAACTGAAGGCGAAATGGAGACACTAACTTTTTTTGGAAAAAGATAGAATGATCATGATTTTATTAAGTGATAGATGAATCTTAGATCCTTGAAAGCAATCATCAAGTGAGATAATGTTATAAAATTTGAATTCTCCTTTCAAGTTCTGATTCTCTATGTCTGGAAGAGGAAATTGGGAACTTAGGGTTAGGACTTAGAGGGAGTCTTATGGTAGTTGGATATTTTAAGAAGGTGGACTAATCTAGGTGTTCATGTTCAGATGATGGTGTGCAGAAAGAGATTCCATATAGGGTGTACTCTATGGTCACATCAAAGTAACTTGTGGTTTCCCAAAGACTATATAAGAATGATTTTTGAAACATGTAAAATTAATTGGAATTTAATGGTTGAGGCGGTATTTTTTATGATTAATTGAATGTGGATAAGACCAATGATGGATCCCCCATAAATTTAAAAATCTGGTGGAACCGGTCGAATGTTCGGGCCCCACTATAAAAGTGAGGTGGGACTAATTTTGTTTACAATTTAAGTTTGTATAAAAACTTATAGTGATCTAATATCAACTGAATTTACTAATTTTGATTTTAATCACTTATTATTTTTTGAAATGAAAATAAATAGTGGTGTTCTCCCATGGATATAGGACTAAAATCTGAACCACAAAATATCTCTTGTTTTCATTCCTTATTTTCTTTTTTTTTTATTTTGTGTGTTTGTTTCTGGGAGTTCTGTTTTTCTTGAGTGTTTGAGGGTGTCGATCCAGTGCATTGATTGGGGTGTGGTTCATCTTCTTAGTTCTAGTACATCAGGATCATGGTATTCTTCTAGTCACATAAGTTTTTAAGCTTTGTTCCACACTTCAATCTTTAAAAGATTTTCTTTCAGTGATTGGTGGTTATGAATCCCCATAGTATGTTGATTCACTATTTAGTTAACCAATTTTTTATGACAGGGGATATCCATTACATAGTTTTCAAACATCTAATCAAGTATTCTAAACTTGTTAGATCCCATACCAATGTATATACTTGGGAATTATTATCCCAATACACCACTATCCAAAGTATGTAATCACGCTCATCAAAGTGGTTTGTTTAGCACTCAATGGCATGGAATGGTATTGTATATTGTGTGTCACTACTTTCATATCATAATATAATGAACCACATATAAATTTTATAATATTATGATATTTTTATTGGTTTCCTATTGAGTATATTACTCACAATATACATGTACACCTTGGAGGACATGTAGACTTCATGGTTTAGGATGAGGGAAAGGGCAAGGCTCAGATAATGGATGGGTAAGCTGGAGTTGCATAATGGGTGTAACAACCAAAGTAAAGTTAATAATCAATTTCAATACTTTTTAAAATTCATTAATTGGATATTTATATTCATTTTAATAATATTAAGTAATTTTTAAATCAAAAAAGAAATATTTTTATTCTAGTTAAATTCATTTTCTTATAAGGTTTTATTTAAAAAAATTATTTACAAATTTTATAATTTTAATTTGAAAAATGAATTTTCATTTTTAAAATCATCATATCAAAATTATATTAGGGTAAAATTTTGGTATTTTCTGAAAATATTAATTTTTCATTGAATAGTGAAAAATATTGATTTTTGTAAAAGTGTCTTTTCTTTTCATTAAACAAAGTAATTTAAAAGTCCCATTATGATTTGAATTTGATATCAAGGTAACATAAGTATTATTTATTTAGATATAATTTAACTAATTAATTTTGAATCATCTTTATATTTTATTTTGGTATAAGTACATCTTTTTTTTTAAAACACATTTTTCTAAAAACTGTTTTTCATTGTGTATTGCATTTTATCCTTAAATTAATTTATTCCACTTTTAGAAATTGAAAATTAAAAAATTATTAAATATTTATAATTAATAGATCCAAATTTGATAAATATACCCCTTTTATTTTTTTCAAAATGAATAGTAACCAAAGTAAATATTTGTCACCATGGTAAGGGAAAATTAGGTAATTAAGGTTAAAAATAAAATGATATAACTAAAAATACCCTAAAACTTTATTTTAGTATATTGGATAATTTTTTTTATACCATAATCATCCAAGATTATAATTTATGGTAATTTTGTGCCTTTTTTTTAAATGACTTATATATTATTTAAGTAAATATAAAGTCAAAATGTCACTCTCTTACTTTTAATATCTATAAAAAAATTGACAGAGATAAAAACAACTTATGTTCAGTTATAAATTTTTATATGAAATATAGATTATTTTTTTCATCATGGTAATTTATTTTTAATTTTTACTAATGAAATAATCACTTTAAATGATTACGCAACACTGACATGGTGTTTGTACAAGCAGTAGAAAAATCAAGTTAATATTTTTAGAAACACTAAAAGTAATGATGTTTGGGTGAGTTATAATTTTCCATGAATTTTATAGATATATATAACATATTATGGATGTTTGAATGGATTATATTCTAATTCATTTATTGTTATGTTGTTTTCAAAGTCAAATTAAATGAATAGTTCCAAAAATGACATTAATGATATTTTATAATAAATAATGTACTATTAAATGATTTAAAATTACTAAAAATATTATATTTGGCCAAGTGAATATGATATAGTTTATAATATCAACTTGGTCCATTTATGGGTCACTTTTCCTTTTATAGAAACATTCTTAACTCCTTTGGTGTAAAAATATTTGATACCATGGTAATTGAAAAAAGGGTTAATAGGGGGATAAAACCAAAAGATAAGGGTGAAAACATCACTTAAACTTGTCTAAATTTTATTTAATGATAATATTTCAAATTAACATCATCCTATCATATAATTATATCAATTTGGATCCATTTGACCATGATAATTAATTTACATTAATTTAATACTTTAAGAAATATCAAGAATGTTGCTCCTCTCACTTATAAAAGGTAACCTCCTCTCCTATTTCTCACACCTTTTTTAGTAATATAGTTTGTCCAATCCATAACCAATTCTATCTCCAACATCACTACCCATGTCCTAGATTCCTTGGTTTTATTTTAAAACCATCTTAGGAGGGATTTTGGTGTAAGCCTAAAGAGATTGTCTGAAAAAAGACATATAGTTCATAACCAAGTGTTTTTTATTTATTTATTCTTTTACCTCATTAAAATATTCTTTAGTAATTCTATTAAAATTAATCCTATTCTTCTTCCACCACAGATGGACCTCTATTCCAGGATATCATCATATTGTGGCATCCTCATGGTCAAAACTGTATTTCGGAGGTCTGTGGACAGGGTTCCACAATAGGATGAGATACCTTAATGGTAACCTTAAAAATTGTATAATAAATTAGCCACCTCATTTCTAAGACCTAGATATCTTGAACTTAGAGGTTGATCATATGGAGGTTGTGCTCTAAGATGTATGGGATGAGGATATCTTTCACAATCTAGTACAAAATAATAATGATTTAGCGGAGAGGCTCGTAGAATATGAGCACTTGGATTGTGAGAAATCTTGGATAGAGTGGCTTAAAGAAGGAGATAAAAATAACATGTACTTTCAAGTCTGCATCAAGGAAAAATGGTAGTTCATCGGGCCGAACATCATTCTGGAGGATGTTACTTTCTCCAATGATCGGGATATGATGGGAGGTATGGCCGAAACGCATTTCAAAAATATTCTTATAAGTATGAATCCATGCATAAATGTAGGTTATTTGAGGTTCAAAGTATCTATTTTCGATGTACTACCCACAATGGTGATAGACGATGATAATTCAAAACTGGAATCCATTCCTGATGAATAGGATATTCATGAAGCAGTGCTTGCTCTCAATTTTTCTAGTGTGCCTAGACCTAATGGATTCTTAGGTTCCTTCTATGTCGCATATTGGAATCTGGTTAAAGATAATATTATGGAAGTGGTTCAAAAATTCTTCCATGGTGACAGTATTCCTCATGCGTCTTGTGCTAATTATCAGGTTTTAATTCCTAAAATCAAGGAACTGTCTTCTCTAAAGCTCTATAGACTAATAATCTTGTGAATTTTTTCTTATAAGGTTTAGGATTGTGTGATTAATAGGCATATCTCCCTACACCTACATAGATGGGTCTTTGAAAAAAATCATTTCTTTTTTAAGGGGAGAATGACCTAGGGGCTATTTTTTGGCTCAAGAAATGATCAGTGGCTTAAACTAAAAAATGCTCGACTCAAACATTTCCATCAAGCTAGATATAGATAAAGTCTTTGATCATATAGAGTGGTTATTCATTATTAATGTTCTTTCATGTATGGGATTCTCTAATTGGTTCATGGATATATTGTTCATGTGCTTTAGCTCACTATGGATGTCCATTTATTTAATGGGTAAAACCTTTGGTTTCTTTAAATAGTCCTAGGGCTCAAGAAAAGGTGACCCTATGTCTCTAAGACTTTTCATTTTGATGTAGGACACTCTTAGTAGATTAATAAACAAGAGATTTCAAGATAGAAATGTTATTCCATTTTGGTAAAGACCTCATATTCAAGGCTTATCCCATCTTATGTTCACCGATGATATGATTATTTTTACTAATGGAATCAAGCAATCTATCCATGGTATTAATGAGGTAATTGAAGAATACTAAAAATGAAAAAGATGGGTAGTGAACTGTAAAAAAGTAGTGTGTTCTTCTCATATCGGTGCTTGGTTAGGAGAGAAAGATATATAGAGTCTAGTTTGGGTTTCAACAAGAGGGTATTCCCTATGGATTATCTTAGAACACCAATATCCTCAGGTATCCTACATGTGCATCACTTTAACATGTTGGTGTAAAGGGTAACCAGTAGAATCACTAACTAGAAGATCAATTTTTTATCATTCAGTAAAATATTTACTCTAGTTAATAGTGTGTTATCCTCTATCCCAATGCGCATGTTGTCTACAACTAAAGTTCCCAACTCTATCATTTCACAGCTGGATAAAATAATGGAGGCATTTATATGGGATACCCACACGAAGGTAAGACGTAAATGGGAATCTTGGGAAATGATGTTAAGTCCTATGAGGGAGGGAGGTATTGATGTAAAGAGAATTTCAGGGATGATTTGTGGCTTACATGCAAAGTTGGCATGGGAAGTATTGGAAGTTTGGTCCCTATGGGGACGATTCATCGATAAGAAATATGGGAATTTTTATAGGACTCGGAAAGGAAGATCATCCAACATATGGTGCACATTCCAACCTCACGTTTCCTTACTTGAAAGTCATGCACACCGAATCATTTTCTAGGGAGATATTAGCTTATGAAATCAAAATTGGGTTGGTTCCAAGCTTGGTTTTCCTGGATGTCCCACCCCGGATCTGACATTTTTTCAAGCTTGTAGGCACCTAACCTTCATCTAGGCCATTCTATATAAGAACTAGTGGATTTTATTTGATCTCATTGAGTTTTCCACAAATCCATACACTTTTGTTTTTACTAGTTTGACAACAGGATCTTTCTCTATGAGGGACTATCATAGGGTTTCTCATACACTGGTCGAGTAGGACAGTTGCAGTGAGGTGTTATAGTTCAAGTATATCCCTTCTGAATTCATTTTTCTAGTGTGGTGCATATAAGGAATAATTATCTTTCTATGGATGATAACATAAAGTGAACCGATATTCACTTGGTATCCCGGTGTAGCTGCTATAGCAAACCTTAGGAAGAATCCAATTGACACTTGTTCTTTGAGGGGAAATAGTCCTGGAGTCTGTGGATTTACTTTGGTATATTCATAAGAATGTCTCTCCATGATCTCACAGGCCTGAACTTCCTTGAGCTATGGTTTTAGGGTGCGGGGAGAAACATAATGGGGATTAAATCTATAGCCAATATACTGGTAGTGGGAAGTTAGTGCATATAGAAGGTGAGAAACAAATCCTAGTTTTAGGGGGTATCTTCTTCTAGGATAGAAATCATTGTTAGATCAAGGAACCTGATAATAAATTTGGTTTGACTGATCAAGAACTGGGAAGATTCTCCCTCCATCAGATCTCTCATGGGTACTAGGTTGATCATCCCTTCTTCTTTCAACCCCCATATCAGATGATAGATCAGTTGGAACCCTCACATCATGGGGATGAAACTTAATACCAATGGTTCATGCAGCTCGAGTGTCATGCAGGGAGGTAGTTTAGTTCAGGAAGATAGAGGCTCATTCATCATCACCTTCACGACCTTATTTGGGAATGGAAACTCTCTCTAGGCAGAATAAAATGCAATTTTAGATGGCCTTGAGTTATGTAGTAGGTGAAACATTAAACTTGTTTCATTTTAAATGAAATCATAAATAATACAAAAGTCCTTGCATGGTCATGGCCCCACTCCTTGGTCCATCTCGTATCAAATTCGGAAGAATAAAGATCTGACCAATTACAGCTTGGAGATCACTCATACATAGCAAGAGGGGAATATAGCAACAAACTATCTATCTTCCAAGGATTCACTAGATGATTCTTTTAATTTCTTTTCTAGTTTGGGGTCTCTCCCACAATAAGGTGTAAACATTGTTATTAGTGGTGCTCTAGGTCTGCACTATTATAGGCCCTTGTAAACCCCTATGTTTTTATAGTTCCCTTCTATGTTTATGGAGGGGATTTATTCCTTTAAAAAAATATTATGATGTTGTGTGTAATGGAATAATCTATATTCATATCCTCTTCCATCAAATAGAAAATTAAAATATAGTTCGTGCGTGCATGTGGACTACCACCTCTACAAAGGGATGTGTTTTGTTTTCCAACACCGTATCTCACGACTGGTTATAATGATGTATTTAATATATATATATATATATATATATGATATTAATGAAATATTCATCATTCTATAAATATGATATATCACCTATTTTCTTACATTTCTATTCATTGAAAAATGATAACATCATTCGTACGTACGTGTGGACTACCACCTCTATGAAGCGATGTGATTCATTTTTCATTACCAAATTAAATAGATGATATATATAAGTTTATGTAAGGAAATAATATTATATTAATGATATAATCATCATTCTAGAAAGATAAAATAATACATACCTTCTTTCCATCATGATCATTGGAAATGGAAATGTTACTCATGCGTATGTATGGCCTACCATCTACATGACCGTAAAATAATTCATTTTTCATAACCATATTTCATGGTTGATTTTAAAAGTATAATTAATGTATAAAAATAATAATTATTTCATTATTATTATTATTCTTTAGATGATGGAATAATGACCTCATTAACCATATTCAACCTACTGAATTCATTATAGACATATGAGTTGAATATCATCAAAACATTCGATATGAACTTAATTGATTAAGTAATGGTATATAACATGGTAATAATTAAAATAAAATGAATAATAAACTTAAATAAACTTTATAAGTAAATAATTTACATGATTTTATTATTCAGGAAGATAAAGAAAGTATGTAAAAACTCGGACTCGAGGTAAGGGATGTTTTACTTTAAAACCTGCATTTTAAATGTTTTTTAACAAGTAGGGGGAAAGGTCCATTTTAAATTTATTAAAAGTAATAAACCCAACTTTTTTATAAGTATGGGGGAATAAATTACATGCCAAGTAGGCCCAAGCCCATAGATCTTAATTATTGGACCAAAATTCCAATGGGCATAACCCAGCTCGCCAGAGTCTCCCCATGCACCACTCAACGCACTTGTGACACTTATCCCATCTTCTTTGGTCTGTATGTTTCCTACCATAATTATTGACCATCAATACACCATTTTCATTATCACCAGACACCTATTATATTTCTCGATTCTCCTGTGTCACTCGATCCCACCACCAATTGTCATCGTATTCAGCCTTTGGTCTCACTTTCACAATACTACCCTTTGGATCAACTCGTGGTGTTTCCTTATTTCTCTTGGCCTATCAATGTAGGGTCCCCATCACATGCCAACTTCTTACACCATCACTCACAATAGAATCCTATGATTCCCATCATACTATCAAAACACTACTAGAAATATGGGATTTTGAGCCCCTTAACCTATAGCGACCGCCATTGGTGGTCGCTATAGGTTACCAATAGCGACCGCCAATGGTGGTCGCTACATTTCCTTAAAAAAAAAAGGGGGCTTTCGCGCCCCCTCCTCTCGCGAAGTGCCCCCCCCCCCGAATTCCCCCCTCCCGTCGCCCGCGCCCTCCCCGTCGCCTGTGCCCTCCCCGACGCCGCCCCTCCCTCCCCGCCGCCATGCCCTCCCCACCGCCCCGCCCTCCGCCGCCACGCCCTCCGCCGCCCCGCCCTCTGCCGCCCCGCCCTCCGCCGCCCCGCCCTCCGTCGTCCCGCCCTCCGTCGGCCCGCCCTCCGTCGGCCCGCCCTGCGCCGCCCCGCTCTGCGCCGCCCTGCCCTCCGTCGCCCCGCCCTCCGCCGCCCCACCCTCCGGCCGGCCGCCCTCCGCCGGCCCCGCCCTCCGCTGGCCCTACCCTCCGCCGGCCACCCTCCGGCCACCCTCCACCCTCCGTCCACCCTCCGGCCGCCCTCCGGCCGCCCTCCAGCCACCCTCCGCCCTCCGGCCGCCCTCCGGCTGCCCTCCGGCCGCCCTCTTCCGGCCCCGCCATCCTCCGGCCGCCCTCCAGCTGCCCTCCGCCCTCCGGCTGCGGCCGCCCTCAGCCCTGCGGACTCCCTCTACCCTCGGGCCTCCCGCCACCTGACTCCAGCAGCCCTCCGGCATCCCTCCGACCGCCCTCTGGCCTTTGGCCTCCAGCCCCTCCGGCCTCCGACCTCCGCCCTCGGCCCTCCTCCCCCTCTGCCCTCCCCCCAGCACCCCGAACACCCCCCCCCCCCCCCCGCACCCGCACCCCACCAACCCCCGTCCCCTTCTTCTTCGTCCCCTCCCTCACCGCACCAGCTCCGGCTCCGGCTCCCCACCGCTGCCTCTCCTCTCGCAGCACCACCTTCGGCTCCCCTCCCTTCCAGGTTTGTAGCACAATCAGGTATGACATGGGATTTCACTTACATTATTATTTTATAAATGGTTCACAAACAATTAATTAGTATTTATTTTAAATATATTTGATATGAAAAATGAAAATTTAATAAGTCTTGTGTAAATGTTTGTTATAGAGATCTTATTATGGATAAGAGTTGGATTGATCTTCCAAATTGAACGTCTAGAGAGTATTTCAATGGCATTATGCAGTTTATTGACTTCACCAGAGGATTTGAAAGTGACTATATTAGTTGTCCATGTAGAAAATGTACTAACAGATATCAATTCACACGAGATACTGTGATGGAGCACCTATTATTTAATAAATTTTTGAGAAATTATAAGAGTTGGACTCGTCATGGAGAATAATATATTCGTTGTGAAAATACGGATACAGTTCAGATGGATGTTGATGCAAGGATGAATGATCCAATGTATGAAATGCTTACTGAAATGGTATGTGGGTTGGATCCTGAAGGCATTGACATCATGAATCTTGAGACTGGTGAGATAAATCTTCACTCTGGTGAAGATCGTGATTCGAGGAGGTTTTATGAAGCAATTGATGATGCAAAAATAGAATTATATCCTGGATGTACTTATTTCAATAAATTGTCGTTTATCATGGAGTTGTTGCATTTGAAGACTTCGAATCATTGGTCAGACACATCATTCGACATGCTGTTGGTGTTATTGAAAAAGGTTCTTCCTGTCGACGCTAAGATTCTCGAGTCGTATTACCATGCTCGTAAGCTGACAGAGAACTTAGGTTTTACATATGAGACCATATATTCATGTGCAAACAACTGTATGTTGTTTATAAAGTAAACTGCCCATTTGGATATTTTTACGGTTTTTGGTGCTTCCAGGTGGAAAGAGAACAGGGGAAATCAGACTCATCAAAGTCAGATTGTGATACAGGGGAAACTGATTGTCGTAAAGCAAATGTGTTACTTTCCCCTTAAACCAAGGTTGAAAAGATTTTTTATGTCATATAAAGTTTCTAATTTAATGAGATGGAATGCAGAAAGAGCTCATGAAAGTGATATGTTAACCCACCCGACAGACTCTCATGCATGGAAGGATTTTGATAAGAGACATCCCGACTTTTCCAAAGATGTTCGTAATGTCCGATT
Source organism: Viscum album (assembly GCA_963277665.1). Classification (NCBI taxonomy): domain Eukaryota; kingdom Viridiplantae; phylum Streptophyta; class Magnoliopsida; order Santalales; family Viscaceae; genus Viscum; species Viscum album. Next base: position 1,528,091,817 of record OY728146.1, on the reverse strand, counting down.
GGGATTGGTAGTAGATGGTTTCAATCCATTCAAGTCTATGGTTGGTGAACTCATAGCACATGGCCTGTGGTGTTGGTTCCGTATAATCTTCCTCCGTGGATTTGTATGAAGCAACAATTTATATTACTTTCTACTCTTATTGATGGACCTAAAAGTCCAGGGTATAAGATTGATGTTTACCTTCATCCATTGATTGATGAGTTGAATGAATTTTGGGGCGATGGTGTGATGACTTATGACTGTGAAATGAATGAAATGTTCAAACTACAGGCTGATTTATTGTGGACAATCAATGACTTCCCAGCTTATGAAAATTTATCAGGCTGGAGTACGAAAGGGGAATTTGCTTGCCCTTGTTGCAACAAAAGTAAAAAATCTGTATGGATTAATCATTCCAAAAAATGGGCATACATGGGTCACAAACGTTTTCTCCCCCCTCAGCACAGGTTCAGAAAGGACAGAGTGGCATTTAATGGTTCTAGAGAGTTCAGCCCAGCACCAAAGATCATGACAGGAGTCGAAATGTTATCGCAGATTGAGGAAGAAAACATCCACACGGTATATGAAATTCAGGATTTGGTGGCTCCTCCGGTACGTAATATTCGAGCTGCGGGTAGGCAGTGCAGTCACAATTGGAAAAAGAAAAGTATTTTTTATAGTCTTCCGTATTGGAAAACTAACATGCTGAGGCATAATTTGGATGTCATGCACATTGAAAAAAATGTTTGTGATAACATATTGTGGACCATTTTAGGTGTCAGTGGGAAATAAAACGACCATGTTAATGCACGTCGTGATTTGGAAGAAATGGGTTTAAGGAAATAGTTGCATTTACAGTTAGCTGAGGGAAACAAGGCATATATTCCTGCTGCACAGTATACGATGACTATAAAGGAGAAAGAGACATTTCTTTCCATTTTGAAGATGCTCAAGGTGCCTGATGGTTACTCTTCTAATATTTCAAAGTGTGTGAATCTGACGAGCAAGACATTTCAAGGGTTGAAAAGTCATGACAATCACATACTACTTCAGCAGTTGATTCCAATCGCAATTTTTGATTGTTTATCCCCCAATTTTTTTCAGTCGTTGATTGAGATGAGTAATTTTTTTAGACATCTTTGTTTAAGAAATCAACAAATGAGTGATTTAAAAAGTTTACAGGACCAAATTGTACTTACGCTTTGTCACTTTGAGAAACTATTTCCCCCCTCATTTTTCGATGTTATGGTCCATTTGACAGTGCACCTAACTGATGAAGTAATGGCTGCTGGTCCAGTGCAATTCAGGTGGATGTATCATATTGAGCGGTATTTGAGTACATTGAAACGATTTGTATACAACAGAGCTCGTCCGGAGGCATCAATAGCCAATGGTTATTTGATGGATGAGTGTACTAATTTTTGTGCATAATATCTTACAGATGTTGAAACAAAATTAGATAAGCCCCCTCGGATTTAGGATGGTCCAGTTGGAGAAGGAACCACATATGATATGGACAACATCGAGTGGATACAAGCGCATCGATATATCTTGTTCAATACTCCATCAGTTGCACTATTAATGCAGTAAGTATCTTATCACTTTTATTGTTTAACTTTTACATGTTTTGTTTGCATAAGTTGATCATTTAAACATCGCGTTATCATTTGCAGAAAACACATTAATGAGATAAAAGAAGAGATGCATCGTGTGACTGAGTTGCAAATTCAACAGTCTCATTATGCATCATTTCATGATTGGTTCAAGGATTATGTATGTATAAATTGATTTTCATTATGAGTGAAGTATTATACTAATTTCTTTCATAATATATCATTATTGAATTCTATGAATTATGTAGGTTCATAAGCTGAGGGAGTTAGGGGACCCCATGCTAACTGAATAATTTATCCAACTGACTGAGGGTCCATCTATAACGGCTCGTCGTTATAAATCTATAGATGCTAATGGTTTTTGATTTCGCATTAAATATGTTGACGACAAACAAGCAACACAAAACAGTGGCATCAGTTGTCCATTTGTCGATTCTGGTTATTACTATAGTCAATTGATAGACATCATTGAAGTTGTATACACACACGGGTTGAAGTACATATTGTTAAAGTGTAATTGGGTTGATCCAGTGCGTGGATGTAAAGTCGATCAATATTAGTTTTCATTGGTGAATTTTAACTATATGTTATACAGAAATGAACGAGTTGATAATGAACCTTTCATTTTGACATCACAAGCGGAACAAGTATTCTTCGTTACTTTGCCTTCGAATCCAAGTTGGCAAGTTGTTGTCAAAATGTCTCGGCGAGGAGTGTTTGTATTTGAACAAGATGAACCCGAGACTGTTCCTTTTGTTTCCCAACAGCTTGATCAACATACCGTAGTTCAACGTGAAGAAGATATTTATTGGGTCAGAGTGGATGTTGAAGGAGAAACGGTCGATTTACATGCTTAATGAAATGTATAATTGTTTTCCCACTATTCAGCCTAAGATATCATAAATTATCTAAACATTTTATAAATCCTTGTAAGTTTTAATCCTCACTTTTGGAAGTTTATTCAGTTATAAATATTTAGGGTGATTTAACTCATGTTATATTGATGTTATTGTTGGTGTATTTTCTGATTGAGGTATTCTTCATTTGATTCATGTGTTGTTTGAATTTTTATTAATTCAATTTGAAATTTGGATATGCATTGATTGGTTTTGTACATAATTTGTATATCTGTTTTGTGAACTCTCTGATTTTTTAAAATTCATTCATAACTAATTATTCAATACCTTTTTGTTTGATTAACAACTGTACAAGTTTGATTTTTTTTAAAAACAGTCCAATTTATCATTTGGGCACTTTGGATAGTCCCCTTACTAATGTTTTCCATGACTGCAGGCATGTCAGGGGAAGAGGCAGAAGATCCACATCATCCATTTGAGGCATCTACGTCTCAGGGTGGAGGTATGTTGGAATGTCATTGTCTCTATTTTTTATGTAATTAATAAACATATATATATATATATATATATATATTTATAACATCTGTCATTTTGTATATAAAATTGTTTTCAACAGGATCAGACTCGACTGCTTCTTCCTCTAGCAGGAGAGGCCCTGGTCGTGGCATATTATCATGGAATTCTGACACGACTTTTGATGTTTCATTTGATGAGGTATTTCATCCTTTGGGACGGAATGCCCCTGAATTTATTCGTCAGTTGGGTCATATCATACATGATCCGCACTCCGGACAGCCCTTCCCGCACCCCGGACAGCCCTCCCGCACCCCGGACAGCCTTCCCCGCACTCCGGACAGGCCTCCCCGCACCCCGAACAGCCCTCCTGCACCTCAGACAGGACCCCCACACTCTGTACAGTCCTTCCCGCACCCCGGAAATCCCCCCTGCACCCCAGACAGCCCTCCCGCACTCCGGACAGCCCCCCCCCCCCCCCCCCCCCGCACCCCGGACAGCCCTCTCGCACCCCGGACAGCCTTCCCCGAACTCCGGACAACAATCTAATTATTATTCGCAACGTGTATGCACATACGGCACGTCAATCAGACGACATCAAAGGGTGAGTGAATTGTGATGTGGTCGACCAGACGGCACGTCAATCAGACGTGTCGTGTGCCTGCGATGACCGGGAACGCCGTTCTGGTGTCATAAACGGCCAAAACGGGCGTCTAACGGTCAAACTCATAGCATACAACATCGGATTGACCTGAAATCACAGGAAAACAATCTAATTATTATTTGTGACGTGTACGCGTAGACGGAACGTCAATCGGACGTGTGGTCTGCGCGATAGAGCTCATTATGCATTCTTTAAGTGTTGCGCGCGCTTCATAAACGCACGTGGGGGGGTCCAAACGGGCCTAACAACGTCCGAATGGCCTGAAATCATACGACATAAAAGGGTGAGTAAATTGTGATGTGTTCGAGTAGACGGCACGTCAATCGGACGTTCCGTGTGCCCGCAGTGACCGGGAACGCCATTCTGGTGTCATAAACGGCCAAAACGGGCGTCTAACGGTCAAACTCATAGAGGACGACATTGGATTGACCTGAAATCACAGGAAAACAATCTAATTATTATTCATGACGTGTACACGCAGACGTCACGTCAATCGGATGTACGGTCTGCGCGGTAGGGCTCATTATGCGTTCTTTAAGTGTTGTGCGCGCTTCATAAACACGCGTGGGGGGTCCAAACGGGCCGAACGATGTCCAAATGGCTTGAAATAAGAAGACATAAAAGGGTGAGTGAATTTTGATGTGGTCAAGCAGACGGAACGTCAATCGGACGTGGCGTGTGCCCGCGGTGATCGGGAACGCCGTTCTGGTGTCACAACGGCCAAAACGGGCGTCTAACGGTCAAACTCATAGCGGATGACATCGTATTGACCTGAAATCATAGGAAAACAATCTAATTATTATTCTCAACGTGTACGCACAGATGGCACATCAATCGGACATGCGGTCTGCGCGGTAGGGCTCATTATGCGTTCTTTAAGTGTTGCGCGCGCTTCATAAACACGCGTGGGGGGGGGGTCCAACGGGCCGAACGACGTCCGAATGACCTGAAATCAGAGTAAATCAAAGGGTGAGTGAATTTTGATGTGGTAGAACAGACGGCACGTCAATCGGACGTGCCGTGTGCCCACGGTGACCGGGAACGCCGTTCTGGTGTCATAAACGGCCAAAACGGGCGTCTAACGGTCAAACTCATAGCCGACGACATCGGATTGACCTGAAATCACAGGACAACAATCTAATTATTATTCTTAATGTGTACGCATATACGGCACGTTAATCGAACGTGCATTCTGCGCGGTAGGGCTCATTATGCGTTCTTTAAGTGTTGCGCGCGCTTGATAAACGTGTGGGGGGGGGGGGTCCAAACGGGCCGAACGAGGTCCGAATGGCCTGAAATCAGCTGACATCAAAGGGTGAGTGAATTTTGATGTGGTCGAGTAGACGGAACATCAATCGGACGTGTCGTGTGCCCGCGGTGACCGGGAACGCCGTTCTGGTGTCATAAACGGCCAAAACGGGCGTCTAACGGTCAAAGTCATAGCGGACGACATCGGATTGACCTGAAATCACAGGACAACAATCTAATTATTATTTTTGACGTGTATGCGCAGACAGAACGTCAATCAGACGTGTGGTCTGTGCGGTAGGGCTCATTATGCATTCTTTAAGTGTTGTGCGCGCTTGATAAACGCGCGTGGGGGGTCCAAACGGGCCGAACGAGGTCCGAATAGCCTTAAATTAGACGACATCAAAGGGTGAGTGAATTGTGATGTGGTCGAGCAGACGTCACATCAATCGGACATGCCGTGTGCCCGCGGTGACCGGGAACGCTGTTCTGGTGTCATAAACGGCCAAAACGGACGTCTAACGGTCAAAGTCATAGCGGACGACATCGGATTTACCTGAAATCACAGGAAAAAAATCTAATTATTATCTGTGACGTGTAGGAGGATACTTCGTGCCCATCGAATGTGCGGTGCGCGTGGTATGGCTGAATGCGTCATTTTCAGCAGCTCGGTGCGCGCTTAAACGGCGCGTTGGGGGGTCAAAACCACCCGAACGACCTCAGAATGCTATGAAACCATACGACATCAGCCGTTGTGTGATTTTTAAAATGGTCGGGCATACGTCACATCATTCAGAGGTGTCGTTTGACCGCGGTGACCGGAAACGCGTTTCTGGTGTCATAAAACACCAAAAACGGCGCGAGACAGTCGAATTTGGATCAAACGTGCTCCGAATGACCTAAAACCACACGAAAACATTAGTAATATTATTCGTGACATGTAGGAGGAGACGGCGTGCCCATCGGACGTGCGGTGCGCATGGTACGGCCGAATGCGTCGTTTTCAGCAGCTCGGCGCGCACTAAACCGGCGCGTTGGGGGGTCAAAACAACCCGAATGACCCCGGAATGCCATGAAACCGTACGACATCATCCGTTGTGTGATTTTTGAAATGTTCGGGCAAACAACACTTCAATCGGAGGTGCCATTTTACCGTGCTGACCGGAAACGCGTTTCTGGTGTCATAAGACACCAAAAACGGCGCGAGACGGTCGAATTCGGAGAAAATGTGCTCTGAATGACCCGAAACCACACGAAAACATTAGGAATATTATTCTTGACGTGTATGAGGAGACGACGCGCCAATCGGAGGTGCGGTGCGTGCGGTACGGCCAAATGCGTCGTTTTCAGCAGCTCAGCGCGCGCTAAACCGGCGCGTTGGGGGGTCAAAACCACCCGAACGACCTCAGAATGCCATGAAACCATATGACATCAGCCGTTGTGCGATTTGTGAAATTTTCGGGCAGACGGCACATCAATCGGAGCTTCAATTTGACCGTGGTGACCGGAAACGCGTTTCCGGTGTCATAAAACACCAAAAACGGCGCAAGACGGTCGAATTCGGAGCAAACGTGCTCCGAATGACCTGAAACCACACGAAAACATTAGGAATATTATTAGTGATGTGTAGGAGGAGACGGAGCACCCATCGGATGTGCGTTTCACGCGGTACAGCCGAATGCGTCGTTTTCAGCAGCTCGGCGCGCGCTAAACCGGCGCGTTGGGGGATCAAAACCACCCGAACGACCTCAGAATGCCATGAAACCGTACGAAATCAGCCTTTGTGCGATTTTTAAAATGGTCGGGCAGACGGAACGTCAATCGGAGGTGTTGTTTGACCGCGGTGACCGGAAACACATTTCCGGTGTCATAAAACACCAAAAACGGCGCGAGACGGTCGAATTCGGAGAAAATGTGCTCCGAATGACCTGAAACCACACGGAAACATTATGAATATTATTCGTGACGTGTAGGAGGAGATGGCGTGCCCATCGGAGGTGCGGTGCGTGCGTTACGTCCGAGTGTGTCGTTTTCAGCAGCTCGGCGGGCGCTAAAACGGCGCGTTGGGGGGTCAAAACCACCCGAACGACCTCGGAATTCCATGAAACCGTAAAAAAACAGTTGTTGTGCGATTTGTAAAATGGTCGGGCATACAGAACATCAATCGGAGGTGCCGTTTGACCGTAGTGACCGGAAACGCGTTTCTGGTGTCATAAAACACCAAAAACGGCACGAGATGGTCAAATTTGGAGTAAACGTGCTCTGAATGACCTGAAACCACACTAAAACATTAGGAATATTATTCGTGATGTGTAGGAGGAGACGGCATTCCCATCGGAGGTGCGGTTCATGCGTTACGTCCGAGTGTGTCGTTTTCAGCAGCTCGACGCGCGCTAAAACGACGCGTTGGGGGGTCAAAACCACCCGAACGACCTCGGAATGCCATGAAACTGTACGACAACAGCCTTTGTGCGATTTGTGAAATGGTTGGCCAGACGGCATGTCAATCGGAGGTTCCATTTGACCGATTTGACTGGAAACGCGTTTCTGGTGTCATAAAACACCAAAAACGGCGCGAGACGGTCGAATTCGGAGCAAACGTGCTCTGAATGACCTGAAACCACACAAAAACATTAGGAATATTATTCGTGACGTCTAGGAGGAGACGGAGCGCCCATCGGAGGTGCGGTGCGCGTGTTACATCCGAGTGTTTCGTTTTCAGCAGCTCGGCGCGTGCTAAAACAGCGCGTTGGGGGGTCAAAACCACCCGAACGACCTCAGAATTCCATGAAACCGTACGACAACAGTTGTTGTGCGATTTTTAAAATTTTCGGACATACGGAACATCAATCGGAGGTGTCGTTTGACCACGGTGACCGGAAACGCGTTTCCGGTGTCATAAAACCCCAAAAACGGCTGAATGACCTGAAATGATAGCATTTCTTAAATTGGGGGTTTAAAATTATTATAACACCATGATTTGATGTCAGATTTAATTTTATTATATGTATATAATAACTGAATAATTATTTTTAATTTACGTTTGTTATGTTTTGTTGTTTTTTTGTCTTATTGTAGGTTTATTGAAGCAGAAGATTGAAATAGATGGACCTGCTCAGATCGTTGAAGCACGTTTATCATTTATGATGATCTTTATGTTTATGATGTTTGAAATTGTTTTCCATTTTTTATGATTGTTATCTTGTTTTATCTCTGATTTTGCACCGTGAAGAAAAAAAAAACAGAATTCGTACATTTCATTAAAAAAATGAAAAATATTTTATTTAATATTATATATATATATATATATTAAAATATTTTATTTAATATATATATATATTAAAATATTTTATTTAATATATATATATATATATATATATATATATATATTATTTAATAAATATATATAAAAATGAAAAATAGTTTATTTAATATTATATATATATATTTCTTTAATATATATATATATATATATATTTAAATATTTTATTTAATATTATATATATAAATATTTTCTTTAATATATATATATATATTTTTTTATTTAATAAATATATATATATATATTTCTTTCGGTATGAATTTTTTTTAAAAAAAAAATTCCAGTGTAGCGACCGCCTTTGGCGGTCGCTATAGGCTGTCGGGAGTCACCTTTAGCGACCTCCAATGGCGGTCTCTATTTCCCTACACCGACGGAGCAGATGCGACCGCCAATGGCGGTCGCTGGGCGATCTCTATAGCCCTATAGCGACCGCCAATGGCGGTCTCTAATACCCTTAATATTCTATTTTAACATATACAGCATCAATGGATTTTCCCACTACCACAACCATTATTTTATATCTAGATTTCTTTATAAGATTCCATGTTTTATTTAAAAAAACCCTACTTACCTTTTTTTAGAAATTTTTTTTAAAAATTGGTTTTAAAATGATATTTTTATGAGTTTGATTATGTAAATGCAAGTTGTTATGTATTTCATTCATGTTATAGTCCCTGGACATTTTTTATTATGTCAGTGATCCCAATATAGCTCATTATGATGGGTGAGCCTAATATAGTTCATGATTATGGGTGATCTTGATATAGATTTCCAATGAATTGGGTAATGATTATGTTCTCTGAATAATTATATTAGAAGTCAATTGGATTGGTTATTCTACATATAATAGTGATATGAAGATGATGTCCCAAAGAACCTACATGAATTTTATATGCTTGATAATAATTTTTCATGGAAATAATTTGATTTCAAAAGGTAATATAATGATCTTTTATTTTAAAGGAATGATTATGCCCTTTTGGGTAAAAAGGTATGTTTTTTTCAGAAACTTTTTTTAATGGGTTCTCATGTTTTCTAAGAAACCCTCATGGTTATGATTCTGTCTTTATATTTTCTTATAAAGTGTTTATGAAAAAATTTGGGTAGTAATGCTAATTTCCTATGTAATGAAATGATTATTTTGAGCTCAAAGTTTATTATGTTAAAGGAAAAGTCTTTTTACAATCTCATGGTTTTAGAATGGGCTAATGGGTTTCTTTCTTTCTTTTTATGTCTATTTCTAAGATATTTGTGCTCATCCTATATTTTTAAATACTTTCAAAGGTTTTAAGTATAAGTAAGAAAAAAAAGAAGTCAAGTTTAATGTATTTATTATTAATCATGAAAAATAAAAAATGTTCCATTTTAAAAGTTTTATATTGTGGGAAAAATGGATACTGAGTAGATATGTCCACTTTGTAATGTATTGAGTTTTTTATGTAAGAGTTATAACCTAATTATCTAAAACTCTAATCCTAAAAGATCTTTGGGAATGAAAGAAATTTAATTCTAGTCTAAAGACACTAGATTATGTAATGTTTAAGTTTATTTCCTTATATTTTGTATCGTAGAAAAGGTTTAGATAATTTTAGAGGTTAGGATAATGTAATTAAGTACCCTTAAGAGATTATAATTTATGGTTATCATGATATAGAATTTAAATATTACCATGTTTTTTCATCTAAAATATGTCTTTTTAGAATGGTTTGCCTTAGAGAGAATAGGGAATCTAAAGTCAAAAGGAACCAAGAGGACAATATCCTTCCAAATTAGTAACCGAAAATGGTTGGAATTAGAATATAGTAGTATTTTGTTGTGATGGATTAGTTGACACAAGAAATTAATGGGGGAAGTATTCATGTGATAGAGAAACCATGTTTATCATAGGGGAACATGACTATAGTAGAGGATTTGATGAAACAGAACCCTCCATTATTCAGTGGAACTTATGAACCAGTGGTAGCTAAGGGATGGATTAAAGCTCTAGAAAATATATCTCAAGTCATGAGTTTTTTGGATCATCAAAAGGTAACTCTTTCTAGTTACTATTTTTAAGGTCAATTAGATCAATGGTGGTCAATAATTAATAATATCAGAGAAAGATAATATATTGATGCCTTGGAATGGGATGAATTTTAGAATATTTTATTTGATAAATATTTTCCTAAGGTTTTTTAACTTAGAATGGAAAAACAATTCTTATAATTTATACAAAAGGAGGAATATTCGGTGGCTATATATAAAGAAAACTTTACCCAATTGGAAAGGTTCACAACAAATATTATCTAGGATCTTGATAGTAAAATTAATTGGTTTTACTCAGGATTGAATCCAAGATATTGAAGGGAATTCGATTCCCATGAATTTGAGAGTTATGAGAAACTTTCTTGATGTTCTAAGAAGGTAGAAATGGATTTTTCCAATAATCATGTACTCAATGACAATGAGTAGAAGAAAAGGTCCATATGGAAGGAATTGAGAAGCATCCATCCAAGAAATTTGAAGATAAGAAAATCAAGTTTCTAGTTTATGATAGGTGTGGTAAAAAACATCTTGGAAGATGTTTTATAAAATATGGGAAGTGTTTTATGTGTGGAAAGTTTGGTTATAGAGCTCATGACTACAAAGAAAATAGTTCTAAACAATCCAAAAAATAGGGTAACAAATAGCTAGTTAATATTGAGATGTTTTAATTGCAGTGAGTTGGGACAGTATGCTAACATATGACCAAAGTTAGTTACACATAGTATAAATCATCAAAAATAAAAGAAAAGGGGTGTGTAAAAATATTTTTCTACTATTTATTTAATGTTGTTCCATCTAATAAAGTAGAGAAAAATATGTTATGTGTTTATTTGAATTGTTTTGACTCCTTATGTAATGTCCCGGACCCGGGTGCCATGCAACGGGTGCCCCGAACCTGGTTCGCCATGTGACCTCAAGAACATTTCCCTAAATGCCAGAGGCTTCTGACTAGCAGCGAGGGCCCAGGTCTGATAGTGGGGAAACTATGCCCTCATTTGTCAAAGTGTTGCGCAGCGGAATACAAAATAAACATACAACAAACAGCGAAAGTAGTAAACCATACACAACTGAAATAAACAACAGTAGTGGATATAACCAACAGTATATAAATAATGATGCTACATGTCTCAAGTACTAAGAAAACATCCAGAACATGTTATACATCAATACAGTATAACAAAATGCAGAGTACAGCAAAACAAAGCAAAACAACTGGAAACGGCATCGCGAGCCTAGGCTCAGTCCCATTCCCTCCTACTCCTCAGGAGAAGTCAAGTACCTATATAGGGAACCTTGCCCCTATCCACTCCTACAGAAACGTAATATGTTTGGGCCGAAAAGCATGACCCAAACAAGGTGTGAGAAATATATCTCAGTAGGCACCCACCAAAGGACTGTGCTCAACTGTGTGTAAAACATGCAATAAGTGTGCAGTAGTGAAATGCAATAAACTAATCAGTACTCAAAAGTAACTAACTTAATAGTTAAATTTCCATTTAATTATTTATTTAATCCATTAAATATTAGAAATCACCACAGTGCATTTCTAAGTAAAAAGTTCACGTCCTCGGACAAGCAAAACCTTACCCTCAGGTAAGCATAACCCAACCCGCAGGTAATTTCCCTCAGGCGTAACAGAATTTTTCCCTCAGGCGTAGGTAGTGTCGCCCTCAGGCACAGAGTCTATTGCCCTCAGGCTTGGAAGAAGTTTCCCTCAGGCCGAAATAACTACAGCCCTCAGGCTAAACAGTGCAGTACCCACAGGCTAATCACAACAACGCCCTCAGGCTAAATAGGTAACTGAGCCATTCCCAACAGGTGAACAAGTAGTAAACAAGAAATTCCTCTCAAGGAAATTCTACAATTACTACTTTAAAGGCATACCCTCGGGTATCCTGGCCAAATGGCTAAACAGTGGAACACACCCCCGGGGTGGTTCTGGATCCAGGCAACGATCCCAACCAGCATTTTAATATCATATTTAGATACCTAATCAATTCTATGTGTTTAAATATAGCAACGGTATCATCCACAAGACACCCCAACATGGGTTCGTGGCACAAAATGCACAAAACACGCGATAGTTGGAAAAACAAACACCAAGCCACCTACCTTATATGTCAACGAGCGGTATACACGATCTTCAATCCCAGAAACGCCCAAGAACGGCATAGATCTGAGGTAAGAAAACTTTCATTCAACCTCAAATAACTCCCGTTAGGAGAAGAATTGGTCAGCAACACGCTAGGAGAAGATAGGGCTTACCCGTGTGGTTCCAACAAGATCGTCCGAGGCGGAAACGGATTCCCGGCGCTCAATCAGTTGATCTACAAAGATCCGGCCATCCTCCCAAGCTCCTTCCTCCGGTTCTAAACCTTCCCTGCGAATAGGGGAGGCTACTGTCTATTTAAGTGAAAAAAACAAAGTACACGGTGTGTACTTCCAAGTAAATGGCGTGTACTCCCTTCATTTAATTGTTCCTCTGGCGGCACCTCCATACTGTTCGTCCGTCGACTTGAGTACACAGCATGTACTCCTGAGTACATGGCGCATATTGTCACCCAGCTAGCGGCTGCTCCACCGCCTTACTTTTTTGTCCTTCCAACTGACTACACGGCGTGTAAAGTACCACTACACGACGTGTAGTCGGTTCCTACACCCTTCGTCGCCGACATGGCTACACGCCCCGTGTACCCATCCCATACGGCCAAAAGTACATGGCGTGTGGAAAAGTACACGGTGTGTAGTTCCAAAATTTAGGATTTTTCCCCATTTTCCATATTTTCTCAAAAACACTTAAGGAAAAGAGAAAAGAAGAAGCTCGTACCTCAAAAATAAGAACCGGGTTCTTACAAACTTCCCCCCTTATAGCAATTCTTCCCCAAATTTCCCTTCCAAGGGTGGAGAATATATAGCTCAGAACAGCTCTAGCCACTGAGAACGTGCATCGGTTTCCCGCTCCCAGGTTTCGTCTTGCACTCGGGCATGCTGCCATAGCACCCGTACGAGAGGAACTGACCGGCCTTGGAGAACCTTCATGCTCCTGTCAACGATACGAATCGGATTCTCCTCAAAGGATGCATCTACTTCCAGCTCAACCTCCTCAGGCTGAAAGACGTGAGATGGGTCTGAATGATAGCGACACAAATGAGACACGTGGAAGACGTCGTGCATGGATTGGTACCGCTGCGGTAACTACAAACGATAGGCAACCAGCCTGAATCTCTCCAGAATCTCGAATGGCCCCACATACCTCAGTGAAATCTTACCCTGTCTCCTGATACGCTTGTGTCCCAGCCTCGGTGAAACACGTAGAAAAACCTGATCCCCTACCACAAACTCTAAAGGTCGTCTACGGCGATCAGCATAAGACTTCTGATGAGACTACGCATTAGCCATCCTCTTCTGAATCAACTGGACCTGGTCAGATTTCTCATGCACGAGTTGTGTCCCCAGTGAATCTGCCTCACCTACCTCTAATCAGCATAAAGGTGAATGGAATGGCCTACCATATAAATCCTCGTATGGTTCCATCTCAATAGTCGCCTAAAAATTATTGTTATAGGCAAACTCGACTAGGGGTATATGCTTCTCCCAAGAGCCCCCAAAGTCCAGGACACATGCACACAGCATGTCCTCTAGCACCTGTATCGTACGCTCTGACTGGTCAACGGTCTGAGGGTGGTATGTTGTGCTCAGAAGCACCTGTGTACCCAGTGCCCTCTGAAAACTCTTCTAGAAATGAGACGTAAAGTGGGCGTCCCTATCATAAACGATAGAACGAGGGACCCCATGAAGACGAACGATCTCTCGGATATACAACTTTCTAAGCTCGTCAACTCCGAAGGTCTCCTTGATCAGAAAAAAGTGAGCTACCTTCGTGAGTCTATCCACAACAACCCACACAGTGTCATTGCCACGAGGTGACCTCGTCAATCCCGTCACAAAATCCACCGTGACATCATCTCATTTCCACTCTGGAATGGGTAACTGTTGTAACAGCCCAGCTGGCCTCTGGTGCTCCACCTTCACCTACTGACAGGTGGAACACCTCGTAACAAAACTATCTATCTCTCTCTTCATTCCCGGCCACCAGTACTGACGCCTCATGTCACGGTACATCTTGGTAACCCCGGGATGAACTTCCCAAGATAAAGCATGAAATGTCACGACCTGTCCTCGGGGCCCGTGCCATGACTACCCCAAGCCCGCATTCCATAGGCCAGGGTCTGGCGACTAGCACCAAGGCGTAAATCCCGGTAAAGGGAAGGCATTGCCTTTGTAAAGTAAACAAACAAACAACACAGAGTAAGCAGGAAGAAGTAAACACTAAGTAAAAACTGGTACAACAGTAAGTGCGGAAAGTAAGTGGTCCAGAATACAAACCCAAACTGAAAGTAAAGTACAACTCGAAAGGGGGAAACAACAACTGAAAAGAAAAGCCGCAACGTCGAGCCGTCCTCTGGAAGTCCCACCTGAAGGGTGGGTACAGAAAGCCTCCATTGCTCCTCGGGTCCAGCCGACCGCTCCGAGTACGTCCCGCCCAGTGGTCCACCTCCAGGTATCGTCCTGCTCTGCAAGTCTCCACCATGATCAGCGCTTTCCTTCATCTGTAACCAACACAACGTAGTGCGGGCGTAGCCCGTGCAGGGGTGAGTATAAGCTACTCAGTAGGGACCCCGAGACCCCCGAAGGTCTCCCAGAGTCCACAAAGGATAAACCACAAAGGAAATATACAATCACAAAGTAACATCCGACACGGCTTAGGTATATTCCCATACATATACCTAAGTCATCAATTCTCGCTCGGCTCCAACATCCGAGCTCAAGTACAACCCATTCCACACAGGAAAGAAAAACGTAAATCCACACAGGAAAGCACAACATAATCTACAAAGGAAGGTAGAACAGGATTCAGCTCACACCGGTATACTTCTTAGAATGACGATAGAGATGATCATTGATCGATCTAAGTCGTCGAACCCACAAAGGATCGATAGGTACTAACCCCTGCAATGACCCACAAAGGATCTGACCCACAAAGGATCGATAGGTAACTAACCCCCGCAAAGACCCACACAGGATCTGTAGGCGTTGGCCCACACAGGACCGCTGAGCGCTGACCCACACAGGATCGGACCCACACAGGATTTGTATCACTGACCCACAAAGGATCGCTAAGTGTTGTAGTCGTCACCGTCGAATCCACTGAGGATCTCTGCACAGTCGTCGTCGTCACAGTAGCAGTCGCAGCCAGCTCTAGGGTTCCCGCACACAGCAAGCTCGTTCGGGAGGGTCCGCTCCACGAGCCGAGAGGATGATACCTCAACTGACACATCGTCTAGATTTGATTTATCCAAAAGTTCCGTATCGTCAACAGGAACTCAATGTCGTAGACGGCGTGTCAATCGGACGCCCGGTCTGAGAGTTATTGGATTTTTCGTCCTAGGGGCCCGATTGGTTTTTAAGGCAAAACCAACCCGACCGTACTCCACTTGCATCCAAACCTCTGGTGGAGTATTCCAAAAGATCCGTCTCACCTAGAGAAAATCAACAAAGTCGATGGCACATCAATCAGACGTCTGGAGCTCAAGATATGAGTGTTTCCGCTTCGAGGGCCCGGTTGGTTTCGTGTACGAACCAACCCGGCCAAACTCAAAGTATTCCAAAACCTTGAGTGTGATATACCGAAACGACCGTCTCGATCCAAGTATCGCATCGCCACTGACGGCGCGTCGTTTGGAGGCCCATAGCTCAAGTTATGAGCAAAAGACCGAAAAGGTCCGGAAACGGGGGTCTGGGCCCAGACTGTCCCGGCCCGACCCCCCCCCCCCCCCCTGGGTCGGCCCGAACCGGGTCGACCCGACCCGGTTGGGCGCGACCCGGCCGGCGGGTCGGCTCGGCTCGGCTCGGCCGAGCGGCCGATCAAGGGAAGCCACGGGGCGTGCAGCCCCCGCGGGAAGAGGAGTCACGGCCCCGCGTGGGGCCGCGCTTGGTCAGCGGACGCGGCAGAGCCGCGTCCCGTGTCTCGCCGGACCCATGCGGTCACGGGTCTGGTCGGCCACCGAAGTTTCTACGGTGGTCCGATTCCATTTCCGTCTGCGCCGTAGCTCCTCCCAGGTCCCGTTCTTCACTGCGGAATCAAAAAATCGTCTCTGCGGCCCGTTTTGTCGTCGTCCGCCGTTCCGCACATCAACGAAGAACTGCGGAGGGTTGTCGGGTCGTGTTTGTTTGGCCCGCACCCTCCACATTAGGTGATAAAAATCGGGAAAATAATGATCATCACATGAAAACATAACAAGATACAATTTTAATAAATTAAAATTTCACTTTGATCCCGGGATCTTTGTTTTAGAAGGAAACAACTACGGGAATAAAATATTATTTTCAAATAAAATCTCTACCTCTCCGGAGTCGTCGAGCGTGCGTTCTTCGCGGAATTGACCGTCGCGGGAGAAGGGGATCGTCGCATCGCAGAAGGGCGTCACGTCGACGATCTCCGAGGGTTAAAGGAAACACACAGATTTAATTATAACAATTAAATCCATGTGGAGGATAAAAACCACAAAGGAATTTAAAATATTTTAAATCTCCTACCTCAAGCAGTTGATCGAAGATTTGTCGCGGGGAATAACGTCGCGGAAGAAGCTTCGGCGTCGCGTCGATCTCTGGGGGTCGGGCATTCTTCATCGCCCTTCTTCGGAGGTCGGTGTTCTTCGCATTCTTCGTGTTCTTCGCGTTCTTCGCGAAGGAGGATGAAGGCACATAATCTCCTAATCCTCTCAACAAATCGCACCCCAGAAGAAAGGTGTGTTGGTCTTATTTTATTAATATGCCAATGGTTGAAAAACAGGTTAAGAAACAAACAAATTAATTCTTAGAATTAATTCAACGAATTAACCGCCCAATTAAAAGGAGCGTTTAATAGTTTAAGAAACGCCCCAGTTGACTTTCATTTAAAAAGGGTTTTCGCAGGTGCGTTACTTAGCGGAAAAGAAACGGTGGGGCTCGTGCGGGCCCCACCTCACAAATATCCTACCAAGAGGGTAGGATATTTTGAATTGCACCCTATCCGCTTTAACTCAGCTTAAGCAGCTTTAAGTGGCTTTTAAGTGGATTTAAGTGAAATAAAAATAAAGTTGTCAAACCACTTTATTTTATTTCTTAACTTAACCCCAAAAATTTAAAAACCACACCCAAGAAAACGCAACTACGGAAGAGGCATTTCTAAGAAAATATCAGAGCTGCGATTCCATCGGTGCCCTCGGAATTCGATTCCGAGCACCGGTTCAAAAGTTAGAAAAACCCGCTCGTTCGTTCACTGAACGTACCCGAGCCAAACTTCGGAAAATGATTCCGGGCACACCGGGCCTCGGAATCACGTGCCGTCAGAAACTACATTCTTGTAAAATTCCAAAGAAAATTAAGAAAAAAAATCTTTGGAATTTACGAGTCTTTACATCACTCCCACCTCAGGGCTTTACGTCCCCGTAAAGATACATCATAAACTAGGGAAACAAAAGTGGGTACTAAGCACGCATCTGAGCCTCCCACTCCCAAGTGCTCTCCTGGAGGTTCATGTACTACCACCTGATACGCACTAGAGGAATCGACCGTCCACGTAGGACCCGCTCCTGTTGATCCTCGATCTCCACCGGGACCTCCGCAAAAGTCGTCCCATTATCAACGTCTAGCTCCCCATGGTCAATGATGTGCGTCGGGTCGTGCACGTATCTCCTCAGCTGAGATACGTGGAAGACGTCGTGCACCCGATGCAACTGAGGTGGTAGAGCCAGGCGATAAGCCACCTCGCCAATCCTGCTGAGGACCTGGAATGGTCCAATGAAGCATGGAGACAACTTGTCGCCTCGGCCAAATCTCTGTAATCCACGTCGGGGTGAGACACGAAAGAAGATGTGGTCGCCATCCTCGAACTCTAGTGGCCTCCGCCTCCTGTTAGCATAAGACTTCTGTCAGCTCTGAGCTGTCCTCATCCAATCCTGGATGACCTGGACCTTCTCTGTCGTGGCCCGGACCATCTCTGGTCCCACAAGTGCTGACTCCCCAGGGTCTGTCCAGCACAAAGGAGATCTGCAAGGTCTGCCGTACAATGCCTCGTATGGTGCCATCCCGATGGTGGAGTGGTAGCTGTTGTTGTACATGAACTCCACTAAGGGTAGGTGGTCCTCCCAGCTGCGACCAAAGTCGAGGACACATGCGCGAATCATGTCCTCGAGAGTCTGAATGGTCATCTCCGTCTGACCATCCGTCTGAGGGTGAAAGGCGGTGCTCAGAAGAAGCTGCGTTCCGAACGCCTCCTGCAACCCCTTCCAAAGCCGGGAAGTAAAGCGAGCATCTCAATTGGAGACGATAGATGATGGCACACTGTGAAGCCGTACAATCTCCTGAACGTAGAGATGCCCCAATCTCTCCACTAAGACCTGCTCTCTGATGGGTAAGAAGTGAGCCGACTTGGTGAGTCGGTCGAGAATCACCCAGATGGAGTCGTGACCTCTGGAAGTGTGTGGAAGTCCAGTCACGAAGTCCATAGATATCCCGTCCCACTTCCACTCCGGGACCTCCAAGGGCTATACCAAGCCTGCTGGTACCTGATGCTCTGCCTTCACCTGCTGGCAGGTGAGGCATCGTGAAATGAACTCTGCCACAGCCTTCTTCATGCCTGGCCAACAGTGCTGTCATCTGAGATCCTGGTACATCTTCGCCACTCCAGGATGTACCGCTAAGGGAGAAGTGTGAAACTCTCTCAGAACTTCCTCCCGTAAAGCAACTAGTATCATGGTACGTCCTCTGAAAAGGATGTCGTGCTCTGCTCCAAAGGAGAATCCATCAGGTGCCTGTCCTGAGGATAACTGTGCACGCCCCGTCTCACAGTCGGCGCCCCCACGCTATGCCTCTCTGACCCACTGCAGTAGTGGAGGAGTAACTGTGAGAGACTGAAGGAAGGTTGCTCCACCATCTCTATCCACGAAGGATATCTTCAAAGCGGCTAGGTGCTCTATCGCCTCCTCGAGTAGTTGAATGCTCATCCTCCTGCTGAGAGCATCGGCTACCACGTTCCCCTTCCCAGGAGTATAGACTATCTCAAAGTCATAAACCTGGAGGAACTCGAGCCATCGCCGCTGTCTCAGGTTCAGTTCCTTCTGCGAGAAGATGTACCTGAGACTCTGATGGTCAGAAAAGACTGTAAAGCGCTCGCCCATTAGGTAGTGTCGCCATGTCTTTAGGGCAAAGACCACTGCTGCTAAATCTAGGTCATGGGTAGCGTAGTTCTTCTCATGCGGCCTCAACTGACGTGATCCATAGGCGATCACTGCCCGCTTCTGCATCAGGACACATCTGAGTCCGGTCCCCGATGCATCGCAGTAGACTACGTACCCTACTCCCTCCTCAGGAAACCTCAAGATAGGTGCACTAGTCAATCTCTGTCTCAGCTCCTAGAAGATCTGCTGACATCTGTCTGACCACACAAAGGGTTTCCCCTTCTTCGTCAAAGCTGAGAGTGGTGTCGCAACTCTAGAAAAGTCTGGCACAAATCTCCGATAGTATCTAGCTAGTCCCAAGAAACTCTGCACCTCTGTCATGCTCTTGGGTGGCTCCCAAGCTAGAACTACCTCGATCTTTGCGGGATCCACCACAACTCCCACCTCAGAAATGACGTTCCCCAAGAAGTGGACCTCGCGTATCCAGAACTGACACTTAGAGAGCTTTCCATAAAGCTGGTGCTCTCAGAGTGTGTCCAGTACAACTCGCAAGTGGTAGGCGTGCTCCTCCTCAGTCGTCGAGTATATCAAAATGTCGTCGATGAAGACTATGACAAATCGATCGAGGTATGGATGAAAGATCCTGTTCATGAGGCCCATGAACACTTCTGGAGCATTGGTTACACCGAATGGCATAACCAAGAACTCATAGTGTCCATACCGACATCTGAAGGCCGTCTTCTGCACGTCCTCGTCCCGAACTCTGAGCTGATGATAGCCTGACCTGAGGTCTATCTTCGAGAACCACCGTGCTCCCTTGAGCTGATCGAAGAGGTCATCAATCCTCAGTAGCGGATACTAGTTCCTCACTGTCACCTAGTTCAGGCGATGATAGTCGACACACAGTCGCAAGCTCCCATTCGCCTTCTTGGCGAACAATATCGGGGAAGCCCAGGGTGAAACACTGGGTCGGATGAATCCCTTGCCCTGCAAGTCCTCCAACTGTACCCGTAGCTCTCGAAGCTCAGCGGGGGACATCCGATATGCTGGAGTCGATATCGGGTTTGTCCCGGGGTACAGGTCAATATAAAAGTCTACCTCTCTTCGAGGAGGTAGCCCTGGAACGTTGTTGGGAAAGACGTCCGCATACTGATCCACCACTGCAGGAAAACTAGGACTCCGCACGTCAACTGCTCCTAGGATGAGTCTAGCCAACTGATGAGTGATGGGTTGTCCTCTCCTCTGTGGAAGTCCATCCTGTGCTGCGAAGGCTCCCTTCTCGCCGGTGAAGGTGAACATGCTCCCGTCGGTGCGTACACATCGCACCTTGCGCCTAATACAGTCAATCTGTGCGTGGACTGTAGATAACCAATTCATGCCCAAGATGACGTCGTAAGGACTCGACGCTGCTACAAGAAGATCCCAGCCAAAGCTCTCGCCTCCTAGAGTAATCTCACACTGTCGGCACCAGTGCGTAATCGTCGAGTCTGCTCCCGTAGGAGTCTCTAGTCGTAAGGATCGAGCCAACGACTCTGTCGGAATCTCCGAGCTCCGAACAAGGGCAGTAGCTATGAAAGAGTGACTCTCTCCTGTGTCTATAATAACTACAGCAAGGGTGGAATAGACACAGATCATACCTCGAATCATCTCGGGCGCGCCGTGATCGTAGGCCTCCGCTGCCTGGAGCTGTGCCTGTCTCTGCCCGCCAACTCCCTATGGCCGGGGTGGACCTCCTGGTGGTGGTGGTGGTGGTAGAGCCTCAAAGCGTCGCCCACCACCTGATGCTTGGCCAGCTTCTTTTCCTCGTCTGCCTCCTCCCTATGGACCGCCACGGTCGACCCTCTGCCTCTGCCTGGGTGGCCCCTCAACCGTCTGCTGCTCCTCGGCACAGTGGGTCGGGCAGTCACGAGCCATGTGACCCTGTCCGCCGCATGTGTAGCACTGCCTGCCTCTCGAAAGACTGGATCCGCGCTGTGTGCCCCGCACTGCTGAGCCAATGTCCTGAGGTCGTCTGTGTGAGGGTCTGGTCTTCCTGGACCCCTGAGTCATCCGTCGACTGCCTGCCGCAGAAGACTCTGCTACGTGTCGTCCCACGGTAGGTCTCGCTGCTGATGAAGGCTCAGCAAGGAAGCTCTCGATCAAAATCGCTCGCTCCAGTACTCCTGCCTGAGTCGGAATGCTGAGGGAGATCAGTGATGCCCTGATCTCATGTCTCAATCCCTTCTCAAAGGTCCGGGCCCGGAAGAACGGGTCCCGTACCATGTCTGTCGAGTAGCGCGAGAGATCGGTAAATCTCGCCGAGTACTAGGCGACCGTCAAGCTGCCTTACCGCAGCTGAAGAAGCTCCTGGATGCGCACCGCACGGAGGGTGGCTGGGAAGAACTCTGAGCTTAAGAGGCTCTCAAAGTCTGTCCAGAGAAGATATGCCTCATCGTGCACCTGGAGAATCAAGCTCCACCATCGGCCCGCTGCTGCATGCAGTAGGCTCACTACGAGGATCCCCATGAGGTCTGCTGGTGTCCTCACTAGCCTGAAAACTCGTACAACTACCTCCAGCCAGTCCTCGGCTGCCTGGGGGTCCATCTCCCCGCGGAACCTGGGCGGTCGCTGGCGCTGGAACTCATGCAGTGCACTAAGGCGATGTGCATTCTCAGTGGCTGGGGCTGGAAGCATCGGTGGCTCGGCGGGTAGAGGTACTGTCGGTGCCTCTGCTGTCAAAGGGCCCTGTACCGAGGCCTCGTCGCTCGGCGGGCTGTCGTCATGTACAACTCTCGGAACCCTAGCTGGCTGCCATCGTGGGGCCATCCTGAAAAGGAAACAGATGCGTCACGGTCAGAAAAGTATACCTGGTGAGCTGACACAAGTAATCACAAAGAAAACTTGAAACACACATGCAATCAATCTTTTCGTGCATTAAGTCAGAAATCAGAAGTCAGGGTCCTGGTGTACGGATACGTCGGCTACCGCACCAACACTGGACTCCCTGGACTGATAACCACACTCAATACGCTCAACACTATTGCTTCACATAGAAGAAATATCTGAGTCTATGGTAGAACCAAACTCCTCTGATACTAATTTGTCACGACCCGTCCTCGGGGCCCGTGTCGTGACTACCCCAAGCCCGCCTTCCATAGGCCAGGGGATGGAGACTAGCACCAAGGTGTAAATCCCGGTAAAGGGAAGGCATTGCCTTTGTAAAGTAAACAAACAAACAACACAGAGTAAGCAGGAAGAAGTAAACACTAAGTAAAAACCGGTACAACAGTAAGTGCTGAAAGTAAGTGGGCCAGAATACAAACCCAAACTGAAAGTAAAGTACAACTCGAAAGGGGAAAACAGCAACTGAAAAGAAAATCCGCAACGTCGAGCCGTCCTCTGGAAGTCCCACCTGAAGGGTGGGTACAGAAAGCCTCCACTCCTCCTCGGGTCCATCCGACCACTCCGAGTACGTCCCGCCCAGTGGTCCACCTCCAGGTACCGTCCTGCTCCGCAAGCCTCCACCACGATAAGCGTTGTCCGTCGTCTGCAACCAACACAATGTAGTGCGGGCGTAGCCCGTGCAGGGGTGAGTATAAGCTACTCAGTAGGGACCCCGAGACCCCCGAAGGTCTCCCAGAGTCCACAAAGGATAAACCACAAAGGAAAGATACAATCACAAAGTAACATCCGACACGGCTTAGGTATATGCCCATACATATACCTAAGTCATCAATTCTCGCTCGGCTCCAACATCCGAGCTCAAGTACAACCCAGTCTACATAGGAAAGAAAAACGTAAATCCACACAGAAAAGCACAATACAATCCACGAAGGAAGGTAGAACAGGATTCAGCTCACACAGGTATACTTCTTCGAATGATGATAGATATGATCACTGATCCATCTAAGTCATCGGACCCACAAAGGATCGATAGGTACTAACCCCCGCAATGACCCGCAAAGGATCTAACCCACGAAGGATTGATAGGTAACTAACCCCCGCAAAGACCCACACAGGATCGGACCCACACAGGATCTGTAGGCGCTGGCCCACACAGGACCGCTGAGCGCTGACCCACACAGGATCGGACCCACACAGGATCTGTAGCACTGACCCACAAAGGATCGCTGAGTGTTGTAGTCATCACCGTCAAATCCACTGAGGATCTCTGCACAGTCGTCGTCGTCACAGTAGCAGTCGCAGCCAGCTCTAGGGTTCCCGCACACAGCAAGCTCGTTCGGGAGGGTCCGCTCCACAAGCCGAGAGGCTGATACCTCAACTGACACATCGTCCAGAGTTGATGTATCCAAAAGTTCCGTATCGTCAACAAGAACTCAACGTCGTAGACGGCGCGTCAATCGGACGCCCGGTCTGAGAGTTATTGGCTTTTTCATCCCAGGGGCCCGGTTGGTTTTTAAGGAAAAACCAACCTGACCATACTCCACCTGCGTCCAAACCTTGGGTAGAGTATTCCAAAAGATCCGTCTCACCTAGAGGAAATCAACAAAGTCGACGGCACATCAATCGGACGTCTGGAGCTCATGATATGAGCATTTCCGCTTCGAGGGCCCGGTTGGTTTCGTGTACGAACCAACCCGGACGAACTCAAAGTATTCTGAAACCTTGAGTGTGATATACCTAAACGACCGTCTCGATCCAAGGATCGCATTGCCGCTGACGGCGCATCGTTCGGAGGCCCGTAGCTCAAGTTATGAGCAAAAGACCGAAAAGGTCCAGAAACGGGGGTCTGGGCCCGGACCGTCCCGGCCCGGTTGGGCGTGACCCGGCCCGGCCTGGGCGCGACCCGGCCGGCGGTTCGTCTCGGCTCGGCTCGGCCGAGCGGGCGAGCAAGGGGAGTCGCGGGGCGTGCAGCCCCCGCGGGAAAAGGAGTCGCGGCCCCGCGTGGGGCCGCGCTTGGTCAGCGGACGCGGCAGAGCCGCGTCCCGTGTCTCACCGGACCCGCGCCGCCGGTGGATTCCGCAGGCCACTGGAGTTGCTCCGGTGGTCCGATTCCATTTTCGTCTGCGCCGTAGCTCCTCCCGGGTCCCGTTCTTCACTGCGGAATCAAAAAATCGTCTCTGCGGCCCGTTTTGTCGTCGTCCGCCATTCCGCACATCAACGAAGAACTGCGGAGGGTTGTCGGGCCGTGTTTTTTTGGCCCGCACCCTCCGCGTTAGGTGATAAAAATCGGGAAAATAATGATCAACACATGAAAACATAACAAGATACAATTTTAATAAATTAAAATTGCACTTTGATCCCAGGCTCTTTGTTTTAGAAGGAAACAACTACGGGAATAAAATATTATTTTCAAATAAAATCCCTACCTCGCCGGAGTCGTAGAGCGTGCGTTCTTCGCGGAATTGACCGTCGCAGGAGAAGGGGATCGTCGCGTCGCGGAAGGGCGTCACGTCAACGATCTCTGAGGGTTAAAGGAAACACACGGATTTAATTATAACAATTAAATCCATGTGGAGGATAAAAACCACAAAGGAATTTAAAAGATTTTAAATCTCCTACCTCAAGCAGTTGATCGAAGATTTGTCGCGGGGAAGAACGTCGCGAAAGAAGCTTCGGCGTCGCGTCGATCTCTGGGGGTCGGGCATTCTTCGTCGCCCTTCGTCTGAGGTCGGCGTTCTTCACGTTCTTCGCGTTCTTTGCGTTCTTCGCAAAGGAGGATGAAGGCACAGAATCTCCTAATCCTCTCAACAAATCGCACCCCAGAAGAAAGGTGTGTTGGTCTTATTTTATTAATATGCCAATGGTTGAAAAACAGGTTAAGAAATGAACAAATTAATTCTTAGAATTAATTCAACGAATTAACCGCCCAATTAAAAGGAGCGTTTAATAGTTTAAGAAACGCCCCAGTTGACTTTCATTTAAAAAGGGTTTTCGCGGGTGCGTTACTTAGCGGAAAAGAAACGGTGGGGCTCGTGCGGGCCCCACCTCACAAATATCCTACCAAGAGGGTAGGATATTTTGAATTGCACCCTATCCGCTTTAACTCAGCTTAAGCGGCTTTAAGTGGCTTTTAAGTGGCTTTAAGTGAAATAAAAATAAAGTTGTCGCACCACTTTATTTTATTTCTTAACTTAACCCCAAAAATTTAAAAACCACATCCAAGCAAACGCAACTCCGGAAGAGGCATTTCTAAGAAAATACCGGCGCTGCGATTCCATCGGTGCCCTCGGAATTCGATTTTGAGCACCGGTTCAAAAGTTATAAAAACCTGCTCATTCGTTCACTGAACGTACCCGAGCCAAACTTCGGAAAATGATTACGGACACACCGGGTCTCGGAATCACGTGCCGTCAGAAACTGCGTTCTTGTAAAATTCCAAAGAAAATTAAGAAAAAAAATTTACTTGGAATTTATGGGTATTTACATGAAACTCCCGCATCAGCTCCTCGCGTATATCCCCTAGAACCCACACTCGTCCATGGAAACGCAAAACCTCATCACCACCTTTCGTCCAACCAGGAGGAGGGTCCCCACTTGCCACCGAATCCCGTAGAACTAGGCCTTCTGAATCAGATAGCTATCTCATCCTCACTCTGTCCAGGAGGGTAGAAGTCACAGCTAAAGAGGAAAGATAAGTCTGCCCCTGACTGTCGTGCACCTCCAAATGCATCTCCGAGAACAAGGCCATGAGCTTCCACTCACCACTGGCCTCCTGCACCACCTGTATCTGATTATTCCTGCACAGTGCATCAGCTACTGCATTACCTTTACCAGGTGTGTAGGCAAGCTCAAAATCGAAGGACTGTAGGTACTCGACCCACCTCCTCTGCCTCAGATTCAGGTCACGCTGAGTAAAGATATACTTGAGGCTTTTGTGGTCGGTGAAAACCACAAAATGCTCTCCCAAAAGATAATGTCTCCAACAACGTAATGCATGAACAACTACAGCTAACTCAAGATCATGCGTCGGGTAATTCCGCTCATGTGGCCTCAACTGCCGAGACCCGTATGCAACAACTCGGTCGCCCTGCATCAACACTGCTCCCAGCCCAATCCCTGATGCGTCACAGTAAACTGTATAGATCTTACCCTACTTTGAGAGTATCAGGATCGGTGCTGAAGTCAACCTTCCCTTCAAGTCCTGAAAGGCTGTCTCGCAAGCTTCAGACCAAACGAACTTCATACCCTTCTTATTCAAACCCGTCAACGGTGCTGCTAAGCAGGATAATTCCTGTATGAAGCGTCTGTAGTAACCATCCATCCCCAAGAAACTCTGTATCTCAAACATGTTCTTAGGCTTCTCCCAGGAAACTACTACCCTCACCTTCTCTAGGTCTACTGCAACTCCTACCTCTGAGATAATGTGACCCAGCAAGTGAATCTGGTCCATCAAAAAGTGGAACTTTGAGAGCTTAGCATATAGTTGATGCTCTCTCAGTGTACTCAATACGATCTCAAGATGGGTGGCATGATCGTGTCGAGTGTGAGAGTACACCAAGATGTTTTCCACGAATACTACCACAAAAGAATCAAGATACGGATGGAACACAAGATTCATCAGAGCCATGAAAACTGTTGGCGCGTTTGTGAGTCCGAACGGCATAACTGTATACTCATATAGATTATACCTACTCCTGAAAGCTGTGAGAGGTATATCATATGGTCTCACGTGTATCTGGTGATATCCCGATCTCAATTCAATCTTCGAGAACACTCGTGCTCCACGAAGCTGATCAAACAGATCATCTATCCTAGGAAAGGGATATTGGTTCTTAACCGTCAACTAGTTCAGCTTCTGATAATCCACACAGAGTCTAAGGGTACCATCCGCCTTCTTCGCAAAAAGGACCAGAGAACCCCAAGGAGAAGAACTGGGTCAGATAAAACCCTTTGCATGTAACTCCTCTAACTACCTCTTGAGCTTCTGCAGCTCAGGTATAGCCATACTATAAGGAGGAATGGACACCAGTGCTGCTCCTGGTACGAGTTCAATAGAGAAATACACCTCATGCACTGGAGGTAGACCCGAAAAGTCATCCGGGAAGACATCCCTGAAATGATCAACAACTGGAGGGAAATTCGTATGACAAGTCCCCTGATCATCCAGATACAAACTCGTAATATGGATTGTGACTCCACCTCGCCCATGATGCTCTGGTCCAGCTCAACTCGCCTGAACATCTCATTCGCCCTTGTATAGAAACTCTCCGTCCTCTGATGACATGAAACGCACCCTGCGACGATAGCAGTCTACAAAGGCTCGATATGGAACCAACTAGTCCATCCCGAGAATGACATCATAAGCTGTCATCTCTAAGACATAGAGGTCCCATAGGAAGTGACATCCACCAACCTCAAGGGGGAACTCCTTCCACTGACGCACACTAGCCATTCTAGTCCCCAACGGAGTGTCTAGCTTCATGATATCGGAAGAAGTAGAAACACAGAGCCCAAGGCTCTCCACAATGGGTACAGATATGAAACTATTCGTAGCACCCATATCAAAAAGTACTGAAGATAAGATAGAAGCTAATAAAATGGTACCTATGACTGTAGAAGGTCCGGGATCCTGCTCCTGCTGGGTCTGCTGCACTGCATAAGTCTTCCCAGTGCCATGGCCCTGCGACATAGCCTGACTACCCTGAGTTGTCCCGCCCTACTGCCTCTGAGATCTTGGTGTCTGACTACCACAGCCATGACCACCATCTCTTCCTGCACGTCCTAACGTATTCCAGTTCCCCGACTGGTAAGAATCCACTGGTCCTGCTCCCGTATACAGAGTCTGCACAGAACCCCTCTCACTATCCATTGGTGGAAACGCCCTACAAAAGTGCTGAAGATGGCCCATCTTGCTGCAAGCTCGGCACTCCACTGGGTCTCGTGGACACTGCGGTCTCTTGTGCCCCTCTCTTCCACACTGGTAGCACTTGATCGGACCACCTGAAGAAGCTGCCTGGCTAGTATTGACACCCTGAGAGAAGTCCATCTTTCTCTTCCTCTTGCCAGCAGAAATAGTACCAGTAACTGGTGCTGAACCGCCCTGGACCACACCACTAGATTCTCACAGGTTCCTCTCTGTAATCAGCACCTAATTCATGATAGCGTGTACTGAAGGCAACCTGAAAACATTCACCAGCGCTCTGATTTCATACCGAAGACCATCCTCAAAACGTCTGGCTCTCAACGTCTCATCACCCACCAGCATGGGTGCAAAATGCTGAAGTTCCGTAAAACGAGCAGAATAGTCCATCACTGACATAGCGCCCTGCTGCAGATTCATGAACTCTCAAGCTCTATCTTCTCTTAGCGTCTCTGGGAATAAAAATTCATAGAAGACTGTCTGAAAGTCTTCCCACGCCATGTCCTTGTGATGCTCTGACTGGGTGGTAACATCCCACCACCTCTTGGCGGAATCACACAGCATATATGTCGCGAGCTTGACCCTCCGCCCTGGAGGCGTCTCAAGATGCTCAAAAATAGTCTGCATCGACCCCAACCAAGACTCTGTAGCCTATGGTCCGTCATCCCCTGAGAACGTAGGCGGATGCTGCTGATGGAAGATTCGCGTCAACTCGGCCATAGATGTGGCAGCCTGCGGTGCTCCCTGAAAGGTCTGCATGAACCGCATAAAGCCTTCACGTAACTACGCCTCCATGCCTGTGTCTGGTATAACAGCTAGCGCCACATCTGGCTCTGCTGGAGGATCCACTGGTAGCCCATGGCCCACCATTTCTGGAGTATAGTCGTCACCGCTCTCCTGGTGAACAACGCGCGGTCTTCTAGGCGGCATGACACTACAAGGTCAAAAGAACGCCTTAGATTCAAGATTATTAAGACTGAAAAGCGAAGGAACCACAAAGGAAACAAGAGGAAGAATGCATTTCAAGATTTTTAAAACAAGACTACACAGCGTGTACAATGACTACACGGCATGTACTTGACTTTCCTTCCCCTGCCTGGGTCCTTCTACATGGCTAAGACATACGGATTCCATTGAACAAAAACTACATGGTGTGTATATAATCTGCACGGCATGTATGGTGTTATTTTCCAACTGCCCGTGTCATCTGTGACATGGCCGACTACTTGGCTTACAATTACACAGTGTGTTACACCCTCACACGGCGTGTACACCACCCCGTTTCCCAGCCACACGGCTAACACCACACAGTCTATCCTCGGACAAGACTACACGGCGTGTCCCATAGGTACACGGTGTGTTTAAGGAGAGGTGACACCGGCCCGTGTTATTAGTTACACGGCCAAGTCCCCAGGTCACACTACACGGCATGTTCATCATTGACACGGTGTGTTCTGTACCGGATTTCACCGACCCGTGTTGTTAGTTACACAGCCAGACTCTGGGTCAACACTACATGGCGTGTACAAAAGCTACACGGCGTGTTTTACCCAAGCTTTTCCCTACCCCGTGTCGCCGCCCACACGGTTTGTGACACGGGAAGAGACTACACGGCGTGTACTCAGGGTACACGGCGTGTACTCAAAAAGTTCATTTTTTTCCCAAACAGAAGGTCATACACGGCGTGTATAAAGATACTACATGGCGTGTATACTGGGTTTCCAGACAGTATGCCTCAGAAACTTCCCTGGAACCCAGAAAATACTAAAAACCAACACCTAAGTGTCAAATTCCGATCCGTGAGGGCCCATACTCCCCACGAATCAAAGTTTGACATCTTATCTGTGTTATAACAAATAAACAGTCAATGATCCACCAAATTCCGATCGATGGGGGTCCATACTCCCCAAAAACCGAAGTTTGGCGTCCATTCTATAAACAGGCTCAAACAAAAATACCATATCACAAGCAGGTATTTATCAAGAAGCTATCACAAGAGCATGCTTTATTAGCACAACAACTATCACAACAACATGCAATTTCTAATGCACCTACATGGCATGGAAATTATGCATGGAATGTGATATCTAGCATGTGCCTATATGATGTATGAGACAACACACCCTCATCTCATCGGGTTTCAACTAAATAGAACCCACAGATAAATTATAAACAACACAATCCCAAGTGAATCACCCAACAGTGAAAACAAATCAACTGTAAATTGAAAAATCAGTAAAATTGCAACACGAGGTAAATTGGATTTTCCCTGTACATGGGTTAGCTACGCCCAGGAACAGCTTATTACCAACTACCGTTCGTCCTATCCCTGACTACGGCTCCAAATAGTAAATCAAAGAAAAGAACCCCTCTGATACCACTTTGTAATGTCCTGGACCCGGGTGGGTGCCCCGAACCCGGTTCTCCATGTGACCTCAAGCGGATTTCCCCAAACACCAGAGGCTGCTGACTAGCAGCGAGGTCCCAGGTCTGATAGTGGGGAAATTATGCCCTCATTTGTCAAAGTGTTGCGCAGCGGAATACAAAATAAACATACAACAAACAGCAGAAGCAGTAAACCATACACAACTGAAATAAAAAACAGTAGTGGATATAACCAACAGTATATAAATAATGATGCTACATGTCTCAATTACTAAGAAAATAGCCAGAACATGTTATACATCAATACAGTACAACAAAATGCAGAGTACAGCAAAACAAAGCAAAACAACTGGCAGCGGCATCACGAGCCTAGGCTTGGTCCCATGCCCTCCTGAATCTTCAGCAGTAGTCAAGTACCTGTATAGAGACCCTTCCCCCTATCCACTCCTGTAGAAATGTAATCCGTTTGGGCCGAAAAGCGTGACCCAAACAGGGTGTGAGAAATATATCTCAATAAGCACCCACCAAAGGCCCGTGCTCAACTGTGTGTAAAACATGCAACAAGTGTGCAGTAGTAAAATGAAATAAACTAAGCAGTACTCAAAAGTAACTAACTTAACAGTTAAATTACCATTAAATTATTTATTTAATCCATTAAATATTAGAAATCACCATAGTGCATTTCTAAGTAAAGAGTCCACGTCCTCAGACAAGAAAAACCTTACCCTCAGGTAAGCAGAACCCAACCCGCAGGTAATTTCCCTCAGGCGTAACAGAATTTTTCCCTCAGGCGTAGGTATTGTCTCCCTCAGGCACAGAGTCTATTGCCCTCAGGCTCGGAAGAAGTTGCTCTCAGGCCGAAATAACTACAGCCCTCAGGCTAAACAGTGCAGTGCCCACAGGCTAATCACAACAACGCGCTCAGGCTAAATAGGTAACTGGGCCATGCCCAACAGGTGAACAAGTAGTAAATAAGAAATTCCTCTCAAGGCAATTCTATAATTACTACTTTAAAGGCATACCCTCGGGTATCCTGGCCAAATGGCTAAACAGTGGAACACACCCCCGGGGTGGTTCCGGATCCAGGCAACGATCCCAACCAGCATTTTAATATCATATTTAGATACCTAATCTATTATAGGTGTTTAAATATAGCAACGGCCTCAGCCACACAACACCCCAACATGGGTTCGTGGCACAAAATGCACAAAACACATGACAGTTGGAAAAACAAACACCAAGCCACCTACCTTATATGTCAATGAGCGGTATACACGATCATCGATCCCAGAAATGCCCAATAACGATGTAGATCTAAGGTAATAAAACTTTCATTAAACCTCAAATAACTCTCGTTAGGAGAATAATTGGTCAGCAACACGCTAGGAGAAGAGAGGTCTTACCCGCGCGGTTCCAACAAGATCGTCCGAGGCGGAAACGGATTCCCGACGCTCGATCGGTTGATCCACAAAGATCTGGCCTTCCTCCCGAGCTCCTTCCTCCGGTTCTAAACCTTCCCTGTGAACAAGGGAGGCTATTGCCGATTTAACCGAAAAAAACAAAGTACACGGCATGTACTTCCAAGTACACGACGTGTACTACCTTCATTTAACTATTCCTTTGGCGGCACTGCCATACTGTTCATCCATCGACTTGAGTACACGGCATGTACTCCTGAGTACACGGTGTATACTGTCGCCCAGCTGGCGGATGCTCCACCGCCTTACTGTTTCAGCCTGCCGACTGACTACACGGTGTGTAAATTACCACTACACGGTGTGTAGTTGGTTCATACACCCTTCGTCACCGACATGGCTACATGCCCTGTGTACCCATCCTACACGGCCAAAAGTACACAGCGTGTGGAAAAGTACATGGCGTGTAGTTCCAAAATTTAGTATTTTTCCTCATTTTCCATATTTTCTCAAAAACACTTAAGGAAAAGAGAAAAGAAGAAGCTCGTACCTCAAAAAAAAAGAACCGGGTTCTTACACCTTATTTGACTCTAGATCTTTGCATTACTTTATTTCTGAGAAATTTTCAATTAAAATGGGAATATCACCTCGTGAAAAGAAGATATAAATTTTGGTAAAAACTCCAAGTGAAAATATTATAGAATCCAAGATTTATAGGAATCGTCCTATTATTATCAATGGGATGGTCTTTCATACAATTTTTTTTGAACTTCCCATAGTAGGGTTTGATATTATTTTGGGTGTGGAATGGATTTCAGTTTATCATGATATGATAGATTTCAGAGCTAATAAAGGTGTTTTCAATGATTTTATACCTTTTATAATATATCAAGAAGCTGTGAAAATGATTAAAGATAGAATTTAAAGTTTCCTTGCTTATATTTTTGAAAGGAAAGAAACTATTCAAATTAGTGATGTTCCAATAGTGAATGAATATATGTATGTTTTTCATGATGAATTTTATGGTGTAATTTTTTATCAGGAGGTTGAGTTTACTATTGACTTAGTGCCTAATTTTGAGCCTATTTCAAAACCCCCTTATTAAGTGGCTCAAGTGGAACTTTTGGAATTGAAAAATCAGTTGTAAGAATTTCTAGATAAAGGTTTCATTTGTTCTAGCACTTATCCATGGGGTGTTTTTGTTTTATTTGTTAAAAGGAAATATGGTTCAATAATACTTTTCATTAATTATAGATCCTTGAATAACATCACTATTTAGAATATGTATCCTCTACCTTGTATTGATGATTTTTTTATTAGCTCCAGGGAGTGCATTATTTTTTGAAGATTGATATCAGGTTAGGATACCGTCAGTTTAAGGTGAAGAAGGACATATTTCAAAGACAATATTTCATACTATATATGGGCTTTATGAGTTTGTATTTATTCCCTTTGGGTTGTCTAATGCACCAGTTGTATTCATGGATCTTTTGAATAGAGTTTTTCATGACTATTTAGATAAGTTTTTGGTTGTGTTTATTGATGATATATTGATATCTTCTAAAAGTCTTGAGGGTCATGAAATAAACCTATAAATTGTTTTAAAAACTTTAAAAGAAAAGAAACTATATGAAAATTTTAGTAAGTGTGAATTTTGGTTGCAAAAAATTTCTTTCCTCGGTCATATTGTTTCTAAAGATGGCATAATTGTTGACCCTACTAAAACTAAAGTTGTTGAAGAATGGACAAGAACTACAAATAACACATAGATTCATAGTTTTCTTATATTGGTGGTTTACTGCTATAGGTTTGTTAAAAACTTTTCTCAATTATATATACCACTAACTAAGTTAACTCAAAAAGGATTTAAATTTATACAGATGAAAGAGTGTGATGATTTTTTTTAGAAACTGAAGAAAAAAAAGATTAGTGAATGCTCTAGTTTTGTCCCTTCCCTCTAGAAATTGTTGATTTTTCATCTACATTGATGCTTCATCAAAGGGACTTGGTTGTGTTATGATGAAAAATGATCAGGTAATTTCTTATGCTTCATTTCAACTGAAACCTCATGGATTAAATTATCATATACAAGATCTAAAATTAGTTTTAGTTTTTTCTTTAAAAATTTGAAGACATCATTTCAATATAGTAAAGTGTGAAATATATTCTGATCATAAAAGTTTGAAGTATATATTCACTCAAAAAAATTTTAACATTAGGTAGAAAATATGGTTGAAACTGATCAAGGATTATGGATGCAAAATCTATTATCATCCTAGAAAATAAAACAAAGTATCTAATACTTTAATTCAGAAATATATTGCTACATTAACCATGTTACATTTAGAACATGGCCCTTTGCCTAATGATTTGATGAATTTTGACCTAGAAATTGTACATGTAGGATATTCCTCTATTTTATTTTAGGTTTCAGTACAATCATCTCTATTATAAATAATTAATAAATCTTAGAAGGAGTTTCATGTTTTAAAAGCGAAGGTGGAATCTATTAAAAAGTGTATGTTTCTAGAATTTAATGTTGATGAGGAAGGTATTATCAAGTTTGTAAAAAGATTATGTGTGTCTTTTGATTCCTAGTTGAAGAAAAAATTATTGAGTGAAGCTCGTAGTTCTCCCTTTTTCATTTATCTTGGAAGCACTAAGATGTATAGAGACATTTAGGAATATTACTGGTGGGATAGAATGAAAATATATATTTCTGAATTTACTATAAATTGTTTGACTTGTTAACAAGTTAAAGTCGAATGAAAATTACCAAAGGGGGTGATTCCACCTTTTCCAGTTCTAGAGTGGAAATGAGAAAATATATCCATGGATTTTGTGGTGGGATTGCCAAAGACATCTCAGGGTAATGATGTGATTTGGGTTTTATTGATTGATTAGCTAAATTGAAGCCTTCCATCACATTCAATATACTATGTCTGTATATCATCTTTATCGATTGTACCTCAAGGTTGTAGTTAGGTTACATGGAGTTTCTCTCTCCATTATGTATGACCGTGATCCCATATTTACATCTAATTTTTTGAAAAGGCCTTCAAAAGTCATTGGGTGATGAATTAAATTTCAGTGTAGCTTTTCATCCTCAATCTGATGAACTGTTTGAGGGAATAATTTAGAATGTGGAAGACATTCTTAAAGCATGTTCAATGGATTAATAGGGAAGTTGGGATCAGTATCTTTAATTAGTCAAGTTTTCTTATTATAATAGTTTTCATTTCAATATATATATGGCACCTTTTGAGGGATTATGGGAAAACATTTTTAGGATTCATCTTGTTGAGACGAAGTATGTATCACCCCCAGTTTCAATTAAGTACCCCTTTATTTATTTATTTTAAGTATGCAGAGTGTTTGAGTTAAGTTTTGGAGGGTTTGGAGGACTTTTGGAATATTTCTAGGAATTTTATAGAGGTGCATGGTTTGATCATGGTTAGTAAAAACTATGAAACTCCTACAAGGAATCGTGCAAAGGCAATGGCCTCTGGGTAGGTACACGGTTTGGCCAAACTATGAAGCCACCTAGGACTAACTGTGCAAAGTTAAACATAGGTAAAAACATAGTTGGTGCACGTTTTTTCTGACTATACAGACCAACCGTGTGAAGGATGATTAGAGGAAGTGGTTGGCACACATTTGGAACACGGTTTTTCTAACCATGCGACCCAACCATGCATGGTTAAAAGTTAGATCCTAAAAAATGGATTTCACTCGTTTTTACCCCTAAACCTCTTGTTTTCACTTATTTCAACCCAAACTTGGTTTTTACTCCTCCCAAAGGCTGTAGAGATTTTCCTCTTCAATTGAAGAGTGATTCGTTGGCAAATCTCGGTGTGTTGAAGGATGGATTTCTTGGTAAGTCTCTGTTCTTGGTGGTTTTTCTTAGATCTACTCTTTTTCCTTCTCTTGGAATCATATATTTAGTCTATTGTGTATAGATATATGATATTTCATGCTGATCATGATGAGATTTTTCTATTTTGATGTTAGGTAACAAGATCTAAGGCAGTTTTTTGGAGATTCAACCTGGTTTTGTAAAAGAATTTATGTCGTTATTTGTTTTTACCGTAGTTTTTGAGGTGGGTAACTTCACTCTTGACTCCTATTACTATAAATTGAAGGATTAGTTTCAAATTGTTTTAATTTATTAAAATTTATTGTGAAATTGATGTGAAAATCATGGTATAAACCTTATTTAGATATGGTTTATGGATTTTTGAAATTTGGTTGTTGTGAAAAGTGCTTGGTTTATGGATTTTAAAATTATGATTTTAAATTGTGAATTTTCTTTGATTATTAGAAATGGTTTATGGTAATGTTTTCAATAAAATAAATGTTTTATTGAAATGGATTTAAATGGTTGATTTCACATTTTTTTTGGAATAATTGTTTTTGTGTGTTCATGTTCATTTGGGATAGATAATGGTATGAAGTTTCCCCCATCAAAAGTGAGATGGATAAGGGTATGAACTTTCCCCCATCAAAATGGTATACTAGGTGATGGCTTAGTGAAAGGATTAATCACCAATCATGAGTATAGGTAGGTTCATGGTTGGATTCTTGGATATATGTAATGGAATGGGTTATGCCAAAATGGTATTTGAGAAATGGTTAGAAATACTTGTTTGGTTTCTTTCCTTGAAAACTATTTTGGTTGGAAAATGGTGTTGGTGTGAACTTCTTGGTTTTGATTTACATTGTTAAAATGTTTTAGAGTGCCTTATATAAATTGTTTTATATAAATGTTCTAACATGTTCTATCCTAGTGGTGTGATAAGGGAAGTCATTTTGGGAAAACCTATTGAGTTTCATTACTCATCCTCTGCTTTGGCACTTTTGGTGCTTTTGCAGATATCGTCTATCGAAACACAGGTAAAGGAAAAGTATATCATTTCTTTAGTGAGGTATCATGATACTTTAGGTTTTATTGTGGAGTTAGATCAGGGAGCATGTTGGGAGTGGTGGATTCATGTCTTTAGAGTCTTTGAGATTTGTTTTTTAGTCTTTCACTTTGCTGCTATGATTTTGGTTATGATGTAGTTGGGTTTTTTTATAAGTTTGATATTTCATTGAGTTTTATTACTTTGTTATCATTAATCATGTAGTTTTTTTATTATGGTATACTTGGATGTGGTTGTTTTATTTTTAAAGGGAAAATCATCCCCCAAGTGTATTTAATCCCTTGGCATTTATTGTCAGTCTTTGGCATCTTGGGGATGTCATCTAAGGCCTAGTAGAGATTTTTCCTCGACTCAATCCAATGAAGAGAGGTGGGATGTTACAAATTTTATCATTCTTAGTCGGTCATTCTTTCATTTTGGAACAAATGGTATTGGTTGTTCGGTCTTGGAGTTGAAATTCAATTTGGTCTAGTCCTTCGGTTAGGATGGTAGAAAGGAGTAGGATCATCGAGACTTGAAATGTAGATCATAAAATGGCATAGCTAACCTATTTGTGTTGAACTTCCAATTACTAGAGACTTGGGTACATAAGTGTTTTGGAGACATTTATAGGAGTTGTAATCTCGTTTTCATGGATTTAGCCAATGAGAAGAGCATGGCATGCATTGATAGAAATGACTTCCCATTTGGAGTGAATATTTTATTTTGAGTAATGATTTATCATTGGGTGAAAAATGTTGATTTTTGAAGTATTGAAAAGTGTTTTCAAATGTGAGATTTTGAAAACGGTATGATTGTGGTATTTTGAAAAAGGTTTTATTTTCAAAAACATGGGGAATTTTCAAAAATGGGTTAAAAACAAAAAAAGTGTGGAATTTTAGGAAATCCTTATTGTGATAGTTGTGATATGGTAAAATTGAAATTGTTAAGACTTCAGTTTCTAGAGAGTGATACTTGTGGAGTTTTGTTTTGGTTATATAAAATGGAACCTAGTAGGCATCGTAAAAACTAACTAAAAGAGGCTGCTAAGAATGTGGTTTCACCTGAGCCACAGGTGAACCAACAGTTGGTTCAGAGTATAGTCTAAGGATTTCATACTATAGATAGAGGGAACCGAAGGGATGAACCAAGGTAAGTGGATAATTCTATTTAGTTCTAAAAGTAGAATCCACCCATCTTTTGAGGTGATTCGGAACCAAAGAAGGAAAAGGTGTGGATGAATAGGATGAATCGAATCTTCGATTTCTTAGGAACCCCAAAAGAGATAAAATTCAAGTTGGAAGCATATATACTGGAAGATCTTGCATGATAGTAGTGAGATTTAGTAATTCAGGATAAATTAGAGCAAGGCATTGCATGGAAGTATTTTAATAATTTTTCAACAAACAATTCTATCCTCATACATTCAGGATTTAAAGAATGATGGACTTTTTTAGCTTGAAGTTAGAGAACCTCTCAGTGATAGAGTATGTGGATAAATTAATGAATTTAGTCTTATTTTTACTCAATTATTTTTCTAGTGAATCCTTGAAGGTGATCATTTTTAATCAGGGCTGAGGTAGGATATTTTCTTGAATATTTTCATTCTTTGTATAAAATATTATACGGAGATGGTCAATAGAGCGACAGTGGGATAAAGGGATATCTCAATTGCTGCAGATGGAGGAAACATGTTGATACCTACAGAAAATGGTGGGAACTCTAATGTTGGGAACAAACAGAAGAGGGATACCTATTTCCAAGGTAGTGGGATGACACAAAATCAGACGGCTGGATCAGTAAATCTTCCTCCTAATCCCAAGAGAAAACATGGATGTTTCTAATGTGGATATTTTGACCACATGAAGTGAGATTGTATGGCACCACCTAGAGCATTCCACAATTTCAACCAGATGGGAAATCTTTAGTTATATTTTCATAGTGATCCAAGGTCGAGTGTTCGGGAAACTTATCATATTTCACAGATGTTGTATGCTTCGACAGGATGAGGGAAGTATAATACCTTTCTTCAATAGAACCGAGATATCCATGGTGATACTATTAATACCATGAATCCTCAAAAAGGGAAATCTTAATAGAGAAACAAAGAACAATGTGCAGTGAGTAAGTAGTTATATGGATTTGAGCAAGTTGTTGTGGATGATCAATCTAGACCATCGATGGTGAGAGGCACGATTCTTTTGAATCATACCCTTATGAAATCTTTCTTTGATATGGGTGCATCCCATTCTTTTATCGCTTCTCATGTTATTTATTTACTGGGTTTTCATGTTGAGATGATGTATTCTATTTTGAAACTTCAAACTCCTCTTGTTCAAATAGAATGTAGAGCCTTTATGTGTAGAGAATATTCTATAACTATTGATGGAGATAAGTTGATATGGGATTTCTTAGTGCTTGAGATGGATGTTTATGACATAATACTGGGTATAGATTGGTTGACTATGTTCAAGGATCACATCAACTGTTATATGTGAAAGGTTAGTTTTACGAATGATAATGGCGTCGATCATCTCTTTAGAGAGGACTAGAATGTAAATATAGGTACAATGGGTTTTTTGGAACCAATTTTTGGAATGATCTCATTCTAGTTGGAAGATTTTAATTTTTCATCGATAGAATATATCGAGAATAATAGTTTTCCAGTGGTTGTTGATTAATTTTCGGATGTTTTTCAGGAAAATTTCTCAGGGTTTCCACCAACAAGAGAAGTGGAGTTTACGATTGAACTCCTTCTAGGGACCAGTCTTATTTCACTTTTGTATTATCGGATGGCACTAACAGAATTAAGGAAATTGAAAGTGTATTTGTAAGAGATGAAAAGAAAAGGGTTCATTAGTCCTAGCATGTCTCTGTGGGTAGCACCGGTCTTGTTTATCAAAAAGGTGGATGGAACTCTTTGGTAGTGTGTGGGTTATCATAAAATTAACCAAGTTATGATAAAGAATCATTATATGTTTACACTAATTGATGATATGTTTGATCAATTGAGGGGAACCCAGTGGTTCTCTAAAATTGACTTACGATCAGGATATCACCAATTGCGGGTTCAGAAAGAGGATATTCCAAAGACATCTTTTAGAATTAGATGAATCCATTTACAAATACATGTTTATTCCTTTCATGATTATGAATGCACCAGTAGACTTTATAGAATTAATGAATCAGATATTTCAAAGATATTTGGATTCTTTTGTGGTGGTGTTTGAGGATGACATACCGGTGTATTCAAGGACAAGGGAAGGGCATGAGGAACACTTGGAGACAATGTTTGGAATATTTAGAGATCATCATTTGTATGAAAATTTTTCAAAGTGTGCTTTTTGGATATAATAAGTACGTTTCCTTGGCCATGTAATCTCTAAAAGAGGTGTTTTTATAAATCTAGAAAAGATAGAGGTTGTTGTCTCTTGGAAACTGCCAAAGAATGTCTTTGAGATACGTAGTTTCCTTGGTCTAGCTGGTTATTACCTACACTTTTTTCATAAATTTTCATGAATAGATTCACCTATGAAATATTTGACAATGTATAATGTTCCATTCCAATGGGATAATGAATATCATAAGTCTTTTCAAGAACTAAAGGTTCACCTTACATCAACATCAATCTTGATATTTCTAGAATTAGTAAAAGGGTATGTGGTGTATTGTGATGCTTCGGGATTAGGTTTTGGATGTGGTTTCATGAGAAAAACTACCCAACACATGATTTATAGTTAGCTACTGTAGTTCATGATTTGAAGACATGGCATCCTTACCTCTTTGGTGAGAAATTTATGGTGTTCATGGATCATAAGAGATTAAAACACATTTTCTCACAAAGGGATTTGAACCTGAGACAAATAAGATAGATAGATTATCTCCAAATGTTTTATTTTGGATTAATGTATACACCGGATAAAGGCAATTTGGTGGCGGATGCATTATGTAGAAATTTGTATGGTCAATTAGAAAAATAGGTTTCAAATTAGTGGTAATTAATGTCAATGATAATTGACATGAGATTGGATTGTGAAGACTAAGGTAGTGTAGCGGTTTTATTTCCAGTTTCCTTGCTTTATAATTTGGTGAAATGGATAAAGAGGAACAGATGTCCAATTCAAAATATGTGTCTATGAGGTCAAAACTCAATGGTGGGGAGATCATTGAGGGATAGAAGTTGGTCGGGAGTTCAGTTTTGTGGTTTCAAGGTCGGATGGTTGTACCTATGGATTGTCAAGAAAAACTTCTTCATGTTAACCAATATTCAAGATGGGTTGTTCATCTTGGAATATAGAAGATGTATAAGGAACTGAAAGCACAGTTTTGGTGATTTTTTATGAAAAGAAATGTGGATGAGTTTGTTTTGAGATGCTTAACTTTTTAGCAGGTTAAAACTAAGAACTAGAGACCAGTGGGTATGTTTCAGTCTTTATCTGTTCCTATTTGGAAATGGGATCAGATAACCATAGATTTTATAACAGGTCTCCCAAGAACGGTTTGTAAACATGATTACATATGGTTGATAGTGGATTGGATCACAAATTCAGCTCATTTCATCCCTATTTATGAATCTAATACGATGGAGGACTTGTCTAAAATATATATCCAAGAAGTGGTAAAGAGGCATGGTGTACCAATTTCGATAGTATTGAACCGATATCCAAGGTTTGTGTCTCATTTTTGGAAATCCTTCCAGCAATACCTCAAGACTTAGTTGACCATGAGTATGGTGTATCATCCCCAGATGGATGTACAATTCAAAGGGACAATACAAACATTGTAAGACATGTTTCGGGCTTGTGTAATGGATTTTGGTGGCTCATGGGAAGAGCGTGAATCATTAGTGGAGTTCACATATAACAACAGTTGTCAAGCCTCGATACATATAGATTCTTTTGAAGCATTGTATGGGTTTTCTTGTCTTTCTCCACTTTGTTGGGCGGAAACATGTGAGACTTCACTGGTTGGGTCGAGCCTTGTCCAAGAGACAATGGAGAATATTCAATTGATAAAGAAAAGGATGGAGAAGACTCATAGTTTTCATAAATCATATGTGGATCATCATTGATGGTTGTTTTCGTTTGAGGTGAGTGATCATGTGTTCTTGAGAATCTCTCCAAGGCTTGGGCATCATCTTTTAGGAAAATAGGTAAAATTATCTCCTCGATACATAGGCCCTTTTGAGATAATTGAACGGGTTGTTGAGGTGGCATATAGGTTGGATTTTCCACCACGGTTCAGTGTAGTGCATAATTTTTTTCATGTATCACAATTGAAGAAGTATCAGCCTGATCCTGACCTTGTGATTCGATAAGATCACATTAACCTAGAGTCGGATGCATCACTGGTTCATATGCCAGTACAGATTGTGGATAGGCAAGAGAAATTATTTCAGGGGAAAATCATCGGTTTGGTGTGTGTTTTGTGGCAACATGGTCAAATTCAAGAAGAGACTTGGGAATGGGAGAAAGAAATGGTTGAACAATGCCCCAAACTCTTTCAGGATAGCATTAGTTTTCTACTTTCTAGGGATGGAAAGGCCAATGATGGGGAGAATGTAGCACCCCCGGTTTCAATTAAGTAGCCCTTTATTTGTGTAGTTTAAGTATTTAAAGTGTTTGGGTGAAGTATAGGAGGTTTTAGAGGAATTTTGGAATATTTTTGGGGCTTTTTTGGAGGTGCATGGTTTGAGAAAGGTTAGTAAAAACCATGAAACTCCTATATAAAACTTTCAAAGTAACACAGTGGGCTCTGGGTAGGCACATGGTTTATCCAAACCATGCAGCCACCTAGGAGTAACCATGAAAATTATAATAGAGGGAAAACATGGTTGGCGCATGGTTTGTCTAACCATATGGACCAATCATGCAAAGGGTGTTTAGAGGTAGTGGATAGAGTACAGTTGGTGTATGGTTTTTCTAACTGTGTGACCCAACCATGCACAGTTAAAAGTTATATCCTAAAAAAGTGTATCTCACTCGGTTTTACCCCTAAACCTCTCATTTTCACTTATTTTGACCCTAACTCGGTTTTTACTCCTCTCAAAGGCTATGGAGACTTTCCACTTTGATCTAGGAGAAATCTGTTGGAAAATCTTAGTGAGTTGAAGGTGATATTTCTTGGTAATTCTCCGTTCTTGGTGATTTTTCTTAGGTCTACTCGTTTTCCCTCTCTTAGAATCATATATCTAGTCTATTGGGGATAGATATATGATAGTGGATGCCAATCATGATGATATTTGGTTGTGTTGATGTTAGGAAACATGATCTAAGGTGGGTTTTTTGAGATTCAACCCGATTTTGTTGAATAATTCATTTCATTATTCATTTTTTCCATAGTTTATGAGGCAGGTGGCTTCACTCTCGACTCCTCTTATTAGAAATTGAAGTCTTGGTTTCAAATTGTTTGAATTGCTTTAAATTGATTGTGAAATTGATGTACAGAGCATTGTAGAAACCCTCTTTAGTGATGGTTTGTGGATTTGTGAAATTTGGTTATTATGCAAAGTGCATTTATGAATTTTAAAATGATTTTTA